>CM057338.1:172483772-173738158 GCA_030015575.1 Agapanthus africanus | reverse complement strand
AAATTATGAGTTACAGTATAATAAGTAATTAATATAATATTTAGAAAATTTGAGATTTTGGCTAATACCAAGATAGTCCAAAACACGCCCGGGTCGGGTCTAAAATTACAGTTTGAAAATACGGATAATATGCGTATTAACTACAACCAAAATAGGATATCCGGGTAACGAAAAATGCATACCCCCAAGAACGGATACACGTAGTGTGTACGTAGCTATCCAAACGAGTCTGTTTTGAACGGGACGAGAACACGATACACGGATGCTACCACAGTGTTAGGGGTATGATGCAGGCCAAGTGAGGTATTTTTTAAAATATATTATTAGATTATAATTGTATATAAAAAAAATGGGATGCCAGATATAATGCAGTTACACAGGATATACAACATGAAAGTGCACGGATTTTCATAACTAACCGGGATAAATCACAAACAGGAATCAAGGCAGGTTTCCAGCAAGCGGGTTGGGTCGAATGCAAATACAGACACCAATTATACTATTTGCAACCAAAACAGCAATAAATCAAGAATAGCCATTCTGTATATAAATTAATCAAATAAAGCATGGTATAATGAACTAGGGTGTCACAATTATGAGACGAAGCATGATTTCGCCGCAGAACTTGTTGGCTGACTTGATTCCGATATGGAGCATAATTCCGACGTGGAGGACACTTGTTGACCTGATTCCAGGACGGAGAATAATTCCGACGAGGAGGTCGCTGGTTGACTTGATTCCGAAGTGGAGCATAATTTCGACAGGGAGGTCACATACTCCTAGGCGAAGCATGATTTCGACACGGGGTACATTCTGAGACGAAGCATGATTTTGCCGCTTAACTTGTTAGCTGTTCCGAGACGGAGCATAATTCCGATGGAGAGGTCGCTTGTTGAGTTGATTACAGGGCGGAGCATAATTCCGACGAGGAGATCGCTGGTTGACTTGATTTCGAGGCAAAGCATAATTCTGACAGGAAGGTCAGATACTCCGAGGCGAAGCATGATTTCGACACGGGGTACATTCTGAGACGAAGCATGATTTCGCCGCAGAACTTGTTGGCTGGCTTGATTCCGAGACGGAGCATAATTCCGATTGGGAGGTCGCTTGTTAACTTGATTACAGGGCGGAGCATAATTTTGACGAGGAGGTCGCTTGTTGACTTGATTCCATGGCGGAGCATAATTCTGATGAGGAGGTCGCTGGTTAACTTAATTCTGAGACGAAGCATAATTCTGACGGGGAGGTCGGATACTCCGAGGTGAAGCATGATTTCGACACGGGGTACATTCTGTGACGAAGCATGATTTCGCCGCAGAACTTGTTGGCTAACTTGATTCCGAGACGGAGCATTATTCCGACGGGAAGGTCGCTTGTTGACTTGATTCCAGGGAGGAGCATAATTCCGATGAGGAGGTCGCTTGTTGACTTGATTTCAGGGCAGAGTATAATTCCGACGAGGTGGTCGCTGGTTGACTTGATTCCAAGACGGAGCATAATTCCGACGGGGAGGTCGCTTGTTGACTTGATTCCACGGCGGAGCATAATTCCGGCGAGGAGGTCGCTAGTTGACTTGATTCCAGGGCGTGGAGTGTCTGTGGTTGACTTGTCCCCAGTCACGGAGTGTCGCTGGTGAAAACTTAATTCCGAGTCGAAGCATAATTCCGACAGGGAAGGCAGATACTCCGAGGCGAAGCATGATTTCGACACGGGGTACACTCTGAGACGAAGCATGATTCCGCCGCAGAGATTGTTGGTTGTCTTGTTGACATGATGTGATTTGGGTTAACATCAGCATCGCTATATTGGAATATAGTATCAGGAGCGAATCATCATTTGCCATGAGAGGATTTGGGGATTTTGGTTTTGGTCTGGCATCAGCACCGCTACGCTGGAATATGGTACCAGGAGTGAATCATCATTTGCCATGAGAGGGTTTCCCTCGTTCCCAGTTTAGTGACTTAGGGGTCATCTGTTCCCAGTTTAACGATTTAGAGGTCATCTGTTCCCAGTTTAAAGACTTAGGGGTCTTTTAGATCGGAAGTTTAGAATTTTAGGGTTGGGGTCGGCATCAGCGTTGCTAACACTAAAGCACAGGTGTCAAGAGCAATTCATCATTTGTCTTTGCCTGTTGGGGAGCGATGGCTTAGGAGACAGGTTTAGGTCCCTATCACCTAAGACTTTTCAATTTTATGAGCCGTAAAGGTCCCATAAAAACGTTTTCTCCCTATGAGTCGAAGGGGATCTCGTAGATGTATTTTATCTTTAGAAGTCATGAGGACCCCTAAATGTGTTTTTTCTTCGTGAGTCGTAAGGATCCTACGAAAGGGTTTTCTTACGAGTCGTGAGGATCTCGTAAGTTTTGTTCTCCTCATGTATCGTGAGGACACATGAGTGGGTCTTTCCAAATGGAGCATAATTCCAATGGCGGAGAACGGCCGTGTGACTGGTGATTGCGGTGGGGCATGGGTGTGATGAGAATTATTTGAGCCCGTAGATTGTATACGGTAGTCAACTTGGGGACTAAACGTAGGGATAGGAGAATTTTGGGGCTTTGTTGGCGTCTGCATCGTTGCACTGGAATATGGTATGAGGAGCGACTCATCATTCACCGTTGGGAATTTGAATTTTGGTTAGCGTCTGCATGCATTGGAATATGGTGCCAGGAGCAACTCATCATTTGTCGTTTGGGATTTAGGATCTAGATTTTGGTTGGCGTCTGTATCGCTGCACTGGAATATGGTACCAGGAGTGACTCATCATTCGCCAATTGGAGATTTTTTAACGCGATTGCTCCATTATTTCAGCTTTTCTTATCGTGAAGGCCACGATTGCCCTATCATTTCGGCTATTTATTCACGGTTTGCCCCATTATTTCGGCTATTTATATATATTTTTTATTTTACATGCTGATTTTTATTGCGAGTTGCCCCATCATTTCGACCTTTTTTTTTATTAATTTACATATTTTTTTATATCCCCAATTTAACGATTTAGGGGTCGATTGTTTCCAGTTTAATGACATGGTGGTCAACTATTCCCAATTTAACGACGTGGTGGTCCTTTGTGTTTACTTATCCCAGCTCCTCGAACTTCGATCTTGGCGTAGCTGTGTTGATGACCGTAGCTTTGTGGCTTGCCTGTGCATCCGAAGACTGTGAGGTTTTCCCAAACATGTATTGGTTCTCCACCCAATTTTTGAAAACACGGCAGTCTTCAATGGTATGACTCACCTCTCTATGATATGGGCAGTATATGGGATTATCGGTCATGTTCATTTCGTGTGGCCTCTTTGGAATAGGCAGTTGCAGGCCGTTGTTCAAGGCATCCTCAAATATTTTGCAGATTTCATCTCTCCTGAAGGAGTATACTTTCTTCTTTCTCTCCAATAGAGTAGGTGACTTTCCTGATGACGATCCTTGAGACCGATCAGTCTTTAGTTCGCTTACTGTCCTCTTAGCCTATTCAGTGCACGTATTGGAGAGAATGGAAGCTGACCGCGGTCATTTTTCGCAAAAGTGTTCAGCTTTTGGGATGGAGGGAGTATCAGTTGGCTGCTTTCGGATATCAATTCCTGGTTCATGAACCAAAATTTGATTTTGCTGTAATTGCAATCAGGCGACTTGGGTCGTGAGCTCTACCACGACATTTGCCAGCTCGTTGACTTTGGAATAGACCTTGGCCATCTTCTCGTCTCTCTAGGGTATTTTTCATCACCCCATTGAGATGGGAATACGCGCGCGCTTGTCAGGCGCATTACAGATTCCCCCTGTCTAGGGTAGGCTGGGATTTATTGATTATGGGGATCCGAATCTCCAGCAGGCGCGGACAAAGCTGCCGTTAATTACCCCTCGCCTTTGGAGCAAGAGAACCTCCGATTAACGGGTTAAACTGGTCATGCGAACTCAATGTGCAGTGTTTTGTTTTGAAGGGGTTTTGGATATATCGAGGGCCCCGCAGAGTTTTTACGGGGGTCCCGCAGAGTTTTTACGGGGGTCCCGCTACCCGGATAGCAGGCTGGGGGTCAAGGGGCTAGCAGCCCCCTTGTGGGGTGCGGGGCGGCACCCCGTTGAAATTTTTTTCTAACAGAGACAGTGTCATGGAGTATGTGCGTGCGTGTGTGTATATATATATACAGTATATATAAAAAAAAAAGAAAGGGCATCCAAAGGATGCGTGGGCCAGCTCCCCGCGTGCCAGGCAGCGGGCGCTGTGTGCCAGAGCGCCAGCGCCCCGCGTGCCTGGCACGTGGGCGCTGTACGCCAGAGCGCCGCGTGCCTGGCACGCGGGCGCTGTGCGCCAGAGTGCCAGTGAACAATCGCTCGGTAAGTCCGAAAGAAAAATTAGGAATAAACAGATAAATATACAGATATAAGAATATAACTAGTGTATTGTAAGTTTGTCATGTTATCGCAGTTGTTTGTAACTTGGTACAGAATTTATCAGTGTATATGAGAGGAGTCCAACTATTCCTTAGACTAAGGTATACGGAGCACAAGGAACCGTTAAGCCACGGAAAAACAGCAATGGATATTCAGGTTAGGTGTATTAAAGTGACCGTCTCGTGCCACTTCTAACACATTCCGTACCAGTCTACCCTTTTAAAACCCCGTAATGTATTTTGTACTGTTTTGTTTGATAGATGTAAGACTTGCCAAAACCATGATATCGGTAATTCATGTAAACAGATAAGGATGTAAACGGAAATTCATGTGAACAGAACAATGTATATCCATAGTTCGGTCAAGTCATGTTCATGTTGATATAGGTTGCATTCTGGTATAAATGGATTCATGTTGCATTCGAGTTATATATGAATTATATTCAAAGACGTGTTGTTTTAGATTGAATTCAGATTAGACTGAGACTCTGTCTGAGTCAGACACTTGAACAGAATTTGATTTCTGAATTAGGTTTTGGAGTTTTCGGTAACTGCTGCACATGGACGGCAGGATTTGTGTCTTTTTCCAAGATAATTACCGTATTGATAACCATGTTTTTTGTTTGTCTTCCTTAAATAGGCAAGCACTCTCATTCTCCGACTCCCTGAGACTCAAGAGAACGGATTCCGCTTTAAACCTATATTTACTAGGGTCATTATTGTAAATTAATATAACTGGAGGGGGTTTTATGAAAAATAGTTTTGATATATATTTCAAAATAAATCTCAAGTATTTATTTATCGTATTTAGGGTTTTCATAAATGTAATTTTTATAAGATGCGATATTCTAATGAATTTAAACCTAGGATGAATAGTATATAGTATTTTGATGTAAATTGGAATTATACGGATTTGTGGTGGTATTTTCATGAAATATGTGATTATTTTCTTTTGTTTAGAAAACATGGATTATATCTATGTATATATTTAAAGTAGATATTTTGATTATATTTATATATAATTAAAATAAATTTATTTATTAAATAGAAAATCACATTATTCTTAAAAATTGTATTAAAAATTCCATCGAGATCGGATTCTCCGTGAGGAGATCTGCATCTCGCTCTACTAGTCCTGAGGACGTGCGATAACCCGCACCATCCCGATCGGGGTCCCCTAAAGTGGGTTGTAGAAGCGCATTTATAAGGAATTAACTAAAACAATTTAAAAAATACAGTTTTTGAGAGTTTAAGGTAAATTAATGTAAAATTGTATTATCCCACAACATATTGGTCCAAAATCCATCGTGCTATTTCAAGATGAGTGTTGTGATGAGTTAGGTCATTACCTCGTGAATTTTCTAAAGGTAATATGAGCGAAAATGAAGAAATAATGTTGTAGGTAAACTTGGTGGTATTTTAACGAAAAAGTGAAATAGAATTTGTTTAATATTAAATTTTGAATTGAAACTTGGTCAAATTGTTTTCTTATGGTTGATAAACAATATATAAAGAGAAGGATAATTTGCGGTTAAGATAAATTAGGTTTTTAATGAAAATGAGAATTGGGAGTCGGATTAACTTCGCTTCCGACGAGTTTTAATAAAAGATTGTTTTAGACTAGAAAGAGAGAAGAGGAGTAAGAACTTACGGATTTGGAGAAGAGAGAAGAGGTATAAGAACAAGTTGTGAACTTTGTAGAGTCGTAGTGTCGCCGGAATCTTCCCGAAACGTCGCCGAAACTTGACATTGGGCTAACTCCACTTGTACAACTTTTTGGACTTAGAAATTTTTGAGAGTTTTGATACTAGATTTCATAACAGAGAAGGCTAAAATGTAGTATGGTATTTATAGAAGAAATTAGGGTTTAGGGTAATGAATAGAGAATTAAAAATGTTTTAAATCTTGGATTAAAGAGGTGAATTAACACTCTTTGTTAATGTGTAGAAAAATCAAACAGAATAGGAGTAGTGGGGGGAGTCCAAGGGGTGAGGGTTCAAAATATGGGGGCATTCCCTACGGATATACCCGGCGGCGCTTGCCCCTAAGCCTATCTCGCCGGCCATCTTGGTGAGATGTGGTGTAGGATTTTAGCCATGTGTCCTCTACTGTTCATATGTTATTTTCCATATGTTTGATTTCTTTGTGAATTTTCATTTTACGTGCAGTGCACGTGTAAACTTTTGAGCTTCTAAAAGTTTAAAAGAAAAATCAGCAAAAAATATATGTGGCTGAGAGGAATCGAACACAGGGTCTATGTCACAGCAGTGCAAAACTTTACCAATGAGCTACAAGTTGTATCTTACTATTCTCAAATAAGAAATACTTTTAAGTTGTGCTCAGACTAAGGTACTCCTTTCTGTATTTTGCAAAAAAATTTATACAGAAAGTATAGGGTTGTTACAACATGAACCGTTTTGGTATAACCTTCTAACCGAGTAGATAAACTCTTTGTAGATTTCTAGTTTAAGTGTTTGGTTAAAATTCTAGGGTTTATAGTTTCTAGCGCCTCTTGAATTTTTGTTTTTTATTCCGCATAGGCCGCATTTGTGGCAGCATGGGCGCTAGGAACTGTAACATGGTATCAGAGCTACCCAAACACATAAACTAGTTAGTTACAATATTTCAATTCTGTCGTTTTCATCGCGCAAAAACTGCTGACAAAAACAATCCCAAAAATCCACGTTTTAGCATGTTTACACTCCCCGCGGGCTCACGGTTTGGACCGAGAAGCCGCGGGGTGTTGCGTGGGTACTCCGGAGATCGTCCTAGGGGGACGAAGGTCGGGCCCATCCCCCGAGACCACCATAAGGTGGCCTTGGGGGTAGGGACCCGAGACCTACTCCATAAAGGTAGGCTCGGGTCTGCCTAACCCTCCAAGCCACCTAGTGGTGTCCTCGAGGGGTGGGTACTGTAAGGTGTTTTTCGTCACCCCATTGAGATGGTAATACACGTCGCTTGTCAGGCGTATACAGATTCCATCTACCTAGGGTAGACCGGGGTTTATTAATTGTGGGGATCTAAATCTCCGGCAGCCGCAGACTAAGCTGTCGTTAATTACCCCTCGCCTTTGGTGCGAAAGAACCTCCGATTGATGGGTCAATTAGTCATGCGAACTCAGTGTGCAGTGTGCGTGTGTTGTGTTTTGAAAGGGGGTTTTGGATATATCGGGGGCCTCGCAGATTTTACGGGGGTCCGTGTTTCTGGTGTGGAGTGCACGGAAAATGAGGGGTGAGGAGCGTCTTAATGACGCCTGCATGGCACGTGGGCGCTGGGCGCCCGCGGGGCACGTGCCTGGCGCGTGGACGCTTGGTGCCCGTAGGTCATGTGCTTGGCGCGTGGGCGCGGGTCACGTGCCTGGCTTGTGGGCGCTTGGCGCCCGCGGGTCACATGCCAGGCGCGTAGGCGCCAGCGGGTCACGTGCGCAGCACGCGACCGCTGGACGCTAGCGGGTCACGTGAGATGCACGCGACCACTGGGCGCTGAGCGCCCGCGGGTCGTGTGAGGCGCACATGGGCGCATAGCGCCCGTGGGTCACGTTCCTTGCACGCAACCGGTGGGCACCCGCGGGTCACGTGCGCGGCACACGACCGCTAAAAACACCAGCAGGAAAAGGGGCTTAGCCCCTGGGTTAGGAGTTAAACTCCCAAGGAGGCTTCGGAGTTGAACTCATAACAAGTATTATGTATAGATTTGGAGTTAAACTCCTAAAAAGGGGGTTGATTTATGGAGTTAAACTCTAACAGATCTTGAATGGAGTTAAACTCCTAGAAATCTTTGGATTTTCTTTTGAGCCTCGGATCCTCCTGGAATGGGATTTTTAGAGATGGGTATCCTTCTTCTTCCTCTATGTTAGCTGGATCTTGGGGGAAATGGGGGATGTGAGACTTAAAATCTCCCCTTTTAGGAATTTGATGGCAGATCTGAGCTCCCCTTCAAGGGTTTTATGGTGAAAAACTATTTATTTTTGAAAAAAGAAGGGTTAAACACTTGATTTAATTCAAAAGAAAAAAAGAAGATTTAGAGCCTTGAGGAAAGAGGAGGAGATACAAACCCTAGATTTTTTGAGAGAGAAAAAATTATTATTGATTTTTTATCATGTTGCCTTTATATGCTACACACTTTACATATAGCCCCTTGGGCTTTGCCAAATGGCACTTATGCCACCCTATGCCTTATGTGCTTATCCTTTTTTCACATAAGCCATGGGGTTTACAAAATTTGGCTTTTTGCTTATTTTACATACATTTATTTCTATGCATATATATAAAAAAAAGAATTATATTAAACCAATTTATGGCTTCATTCCTTTTGTCATGGGATCGGTTCTTTTGACCTGGGCTTGGGCCCACTTGGCTTGGGGTTGACCCTGGGTTTTGACTTGGTCAACTAGGGTTTAATTTTGACCCCGACAAAGTGCCCCCCATCAATACATGCACACCACATATATGAGTCGTGTGCATGAAATTGATGAATCTTTTTTCACGTGGAGGTTGACTTGATTTGGCTCTCGTTTTGACGACGTGGAGATCGATGCTGCCATTTTTTTTGCGACTTGGACGGTCGGTGCTGCCCTTTTAGCGACTTGGACGGTCAGTGCTGCCCTTTTAGCGACTTTGACGGTCGGTGCTGCCCTTTTTGCGGCTTGGACGGTCGGTGCTGCCCTTTTTACGACTTGGACAGTCGGTGTTGCCCTTTTTGTGACTTGGACGGTCGGTGATTTGATTTGACTTGCTCCACTTTCTACGGTGTCAGGGTTGATTCGTTTGATTTGATTTATTTTGGGAGTTCCCTACTCATCCAACGGGATTTTTGAGTTTGGACGCGCTACCGGGTGGGACATTAATTTGATCTGTTTGACTTCTGCCTTATTTGGCAGGACTTTTGAATTTGAAAGAAACTTGGAATTTAGATTTTGTTTGGCATCAGTATTGCCGTACTGGAATAATACCAGGAGAAACTCATCATTTGCCCCGGGAGGACTTGGGATTTGGTTTTTGGGTCTACATCAGCATTGCTGTATTGGAATAATGGCAGGAGCAACTCATCATTTGCCCCGAGAGGACTTGAGATTTGGTTTTTGGGCCGGCATTAGCACCGCTAACACTGAAGCGTAGTGCCAAGAGCGATTCATCATTTGCCATTGGGAAGACCTCGGATTTGGGTTTTGGGTTGGCATCTGCACCGCTAACACTGAAGCGTAATGCCAGGAGCGACTCATCATTTGTCGTTGCCCTTTGGGGAGCGATGGCGAGACAGGTTTAGATCTCTATCACCTAAGGCTTTTTAATTTTATGAGCCATAAGGGTCTCATAAAAGCATTTTCTCCCTACGAGTCGAGAGGATCTCGCAGGTGTATTTTCTCCATAGGAATCGTGGGGATTCCTAAGTGTGTTGCTCCTTTGTGAGTCATAAGGATCTCACGCAGGGATTTTCTCCGCACAAGGTCGAGAGGACTTGGTGAGTGTATTTTATCTCTTTTCACGAATTTGCGCCCTTTCGGGTTTTCACAAACTCGTCGGCAGTCCTGCTGTTTTTACTCACGGAGCCCTTTCGGGTTTTCATCCGTGTTCGTTTTGCTTGTGGACATACATACCGTTTTTGTTTTTTATTTTTTTCTTCTCAATTTTATGAGCCGTAAGGGTATCATAAAAGCATTTTCTCCCTACGAGTCGAGAGGATCTCGCAGGTGTATTTTCTCCCTAGGAATCGTAGGGATTCATAAGTGTGTTTCTCCTTTGTGAGTCGTAAAGATCTCACGCAGGGATTTTCTCCTCATAAGGTCGAGAGGACTTTGTGAGTGTATTTTATCTCTTTTCACGAATTTGTACCCTTTCGGGTTTTCACAAACTCAACGGCGGTCCTGCTGTTTTTACTCACGGAGCCCTTTCGGGTTTTCATCCGTGCCCGTTTTGCGTGTGGACATACCATTTTTGTTTTGTTTTTGTTTTTGTTTTATGTTTTTTTTACTGGTGGGACCTTAAATGTAGTCTCGCCGGTAGGACTTTGGGAAAGATAGAGGTCGTTTACCCCGTGGATTGTATACAGTTTTACAGGATGTATGATCCAGACCATAGGACCAGTGTGCTCAATTCGTCTGCGACTTAGAGCATTCACGCATAGTATTTCTTAAGATATCGGTCATTGATGGGTGGCATGGGTCTTTCTCCCTCGATATTTATCAGCTAGTAGGACCCTCCATCAAACACTTTCTTGATGGCGTATGGTCCTTCCCAGTTTGGCTCGAATTTTCCATTGGCAAGTCGATTGGGGATGATCGGTCTTTTGAGGACCAACACCAATTCGCCTTTCTTGAAAGCACGGAGACGAGTCAACTTGTCATAGACACGTAACATTTGGGCTCGGTACAGCTCCAGATTTTGCTATACTGCAAGCCTCTTTTCTTCGAGGGCGTCGAGCTCTTCGAGCCGAAGGATCATGTTTTCCTCCTCCGTCAACTCGTTCTGAACGGCCATTCTTAAGCTTGGAACTTCGATTTCGAGGGGGGATCTCCTCCACTCCGAAGAGTAATGAGTATGGATTGGACTGAGTTGGAGTACGGTGCATGGTAAAATATGCCCATAACGCCTCGTGAAGTTTGAAATTCCAGTCTCTCTTGTTGGCTGAAGCATTTTTCCTCAGAAACTTGTATAGAGTCTTATTGAAGGCTTCGGCTAGCCCATTGGCTCTTGGATTATAGATGGAGAAATATCTTCAGTCTATCTTATACTGAGTAGCGAACTTTGAGACTTTGAAGCTCTTGAAAGAAGGCCCATTGTCAGAAATGATTCTTCTTGGTGTACCAAAGCGGTATAGAATATTATGCCGGAAGAATATCAGAATATCTTATGTCTTGACTTCTTTTAGTGGGACAGCTTCAGCCCATCTGGAGAAATATTCTGTTGCAGCCAATATGAACCGGTGACCTTTGGATGACGGAGGATCAATTGGACCAACTATATCGGTGCCCCAAACTTCGAAGGGCTATGATGCCACCGTAGGATGCAGCGGATTGGGATGCTTATGAATGAAGTCACCGTGAATTTGGCAGAGATGATACTTCGCATGGTCTTCACAATCCCTTATCATGGTAGGCCAGTAATACCCAAGCCGTTTAATTTGAATCCGCATTTTGGAGCCAGATTGGTGAGCTCCGCAGACGCCTGAGTGAACTTCTTTTATGACTTTTTGGGCTTCGGCCGATGACAGGCACCTGAGCCAGAGTTAGTCATATGATCTGCGGTATAGCGTATTATTTACAAACATGTATCGGAGAACTCTCTTCTTCAGCTGAATCCTCGCAGATTTTTCTTCGGGCAGCTTGTCGTATCGAAGGTACTCTATGAAAGGTTCTTTCCAATCGGGCTCATCTTGGATAATTAGAACTTCTTCGGCAGAATTTTTCTCTTGTTCTATGCTTCCTACTTTACGCAAAGAGACCGGAGGCAGAATTTGCCGGCTTCTGACTGTTATCAGAATTTCATCCACGTCGGGCTCAACAAGCTCCTTGGCTAAGCGAGCGAGTACGTCAGCTTTTCCATTCAACGCCCTCGGAACTTTCATCTGTTCAATGTGGGTGAACTGTTTCATAAGCTCCACCATCCGGCTTCTGTTCTGAGCTAACTCAGGTTTGTATATCTTATAGTCACTGCTTACTTGGTTGACAACAAGCTAGGAATCTCCGTAGACTTGTAGCCGAAGGATTTCTATTTCTATGGCGAGCTCCAGACCAGCTATCAGAGCCTCGTACTCAGCCTCGTTGTTTGTGCGAGGCTCGGTGAGAGCAACAGAATGCCGTAGGGTTCCTATCGATGGCGTGATGAACACCAATCCTATTCCTGCTTTTATCTGTGGTATGCTTGATTTGCTAGAGGTCCTATTTGATGAGGCTCCGTCGAAGTAGAGCTCCCAACATGGCTCGTCATTCTCGAGGTGCAGCACTTGTTTGTCGGGTAACTCGCAATTAAGTGGTGACCTTTCTGGTATGGGATGAGTAGCGAGAAAGTCGGCGAGGGCTTGACTTTTTACTGCTTTCTGAGGAGTATAAATTAAGTCAAATTCAAGCAGCATGACAGCCCATCTCGCCATTCTATCGGCTAGGCTTGCTTTGGTCATTAAGTGTTTGAGCGGGTCGACCTTGGAGATCAGCATAACCCGATGAGAGAGAACAGATAGTGCATCAGCTTCTTCACAGCGAATATCAGAGCCAGGCATTGCTTTTCAATCGGGGAATAGTTGTGTTCTGCCCCGACTAAAGTTCGACAGAGGTAGTAGAGAGCATTCTCTTTTCCCTCCTCGTTGTTCTAGACAAAGAGTGCACTGAGTGACTCATCTAGCGTGGAAGTATAGAGAATCAACAGTTAATTTAGAATAGGGGCAGTAAGCACTGGAGGGTGCATTAGGTACTGTTTGATGCTTTCGAACGCTTCTTGATATTCGGCATCCCAGACAAAAGGAGCTCCTTTCTTCATGAGATTTGAGAAGGGCCTACATCTCCCCGATAAATTTGAGATAAACTTTCGTATATAAGCAAGCTTGCCTTAAAAAGATCTTAGCTACGTCAGACTCTTTGGAGGGGGTATCTCTATGATGGCCTTTATCTTGGATGGGTCAACTTCGATCCCCCGATGTCGGACTATAAAGCCCAGGAATTATCCCGATGACACGCTAAAAGCGCACTTCAGAGGATTCATCCTCAGATCGTATTCCCTCATTCTAGTGAAAACGGCCCTGAGATCTTGGATGTGATCGGCCTTGGTTTTAGTCTTGACGACCAAATCATCAACATAACATTCGACGAATTTATGAATTAGGTCATCAAAGATATTGGTCATTGCCCTTTGATATGTAGCACCTGCGTTCTTTAGTCTGAACAGCATCACTTTGTAACAGTACATGCCGATCGGGGTTCGAAATGATGTATGCTTCTCATCCTCAGGTGACATCTTGATTTGATTATATCCAGACGAGCCATCCATGAAAGTGAACAGCTCGTAATTTGAGATATCTTCGACCATCATTTCCATGACAGGAAGCGGGAAATCGTCTTTAGGGCATGCTTTATTGAGATCCCTGAAATCGACGCAAACTCGTATCTGCCCGTTCTTCTTTTTCACCGGGACGATGCATGTGATCCAGTCCGCATATTTCTCTTCTCTAATGAAGTCAGCGTCGATAAGTTTCTTAGTTTCCTCGATGACCTTTTCTTCTAGCTCCCTTCTCATTCTTCGGGGAGCTTGTTTGACTGGCTTGACATCAGGAGAAATAGCCAGCTTATGCACGGCTACTTCAGGGGTTAGGCCAGGCATTTCTTTGTACGTCCACGCGAAGTATTCAGCGAATTCATGCAGCAGGGATACTATATGCTCTTTCATTTCCTCTGACAAGAGTGAGCTGATATACGTCGGCTTTGGATTATCGGGCGTTTCCAAATCAACCTCGGTTAACTCGTCGAAGGTTGCTTGTCTGCCATCTTCGAGCTCTCGAGGAGCTTCTTCTGGCTCTGCTATCTCGTCATTATCATTTGACCTTTCTCTAGCTTCACCAACATGGATCATGTAGCATGCTTTAGAATCAGGTTGAATGAAACCTATGGCTCTTCTATCTGGAATTTGTCCATCGATGAGTGGTCGGACCTGAGGAGAATACCATAGCCCTTCGTAAAACTTCGCTTCGGAGTCCGTTTGATATAGCCGACACCCGCAATTTTTAAAGTATTCCCGCATCTCGGGCGCATAATATCTGGGATTGAGGACGACCCTTATGCCTCTCTCGTATGGAAGGCATGTCACAAACAAATCGTCCGGGTGCGCGACAAGATTTGACCCATAAAACAGGATGCCCTTCTGTCCACTTTTCTTTCCGGGAACGTAGAAAGTTTTAAGCTGGTCCACGGTGGAGACTGACAATGCATCTAGCTCATTGCACATCTGCTCCGGCACCCTTATGACAGCTAGGGACCCTTCTGTAGTCTTGAAGGTTTCTCTTAGCTTCACTTTTTGCATGAGGGCCCAATCTGCATAGTTTTTGCAAGACGGATTCTCTTCTTCTGATTCTTCAGTGTCACTACCTATACGAGGGCGAATTTTGCTGCCGGATGGGCCTTCAGTATCAGAATCGTCCGTATTGCTACCGAAGTGAGGGCGGGTTTTACAGAAGGACGGACTTCCAGTGTCGGACTCATCAGTGTCATTGCCGAAATGCGAACACACTTGGGGGGTTTTGCTTTTGAAAATGACAGACGGCTCGGATCTGCTCTTGAGCTTCGGAGCCGTTATGTCCTTGGTCAGTCGTGGCTTAGTAATTTAGGAATCCACAAAGTACCGAGAATCTTCATATTGGACTTCGTGCACACCGAACGGCTGGATGTCTCCGCCAATGCGTATTTCTTCACCATTTTTAATATACTTCATGCATTGATGGAGAGTTGACGGAACGATGACGTAATCATGGAGCCACGGCCGTCCTAAGAGAATTTTATAAGACGTGTCAGCATCAATCACGTATATCTTAGCTTTGGTTGCAGATCCCCAAATTTGATTGGCAGAGCTATAGACCCTAGAACTTGCTGGCAGTTTTGATTGAAGCCTTGAATGACAATCCTTTCTCTTGACGGGTGTCGGACATCCATTGACAAACTCTTCAGAGCCCGCAAGTTCATGATGTTCACTGAGGATCCCGGATCAATCAATATGCGATTAATCCGATCTCCTTCGCTATACCCGGTCACGTAAAGCGGCCGATTATGCTCAGCTGTTCCCAGTAGCAGGTCTTCATCCTTAAACGTGACTGCGGCGGTATGCAGGGTGTACTGAGCTTATTTCATTTTAATTTCCGCAAAGCGAGCCTGGTACCGCTCGGGGTTTTGTAAAACGTGAATGAGAACATCTCTAAGCTCTTTAGATAGGACCAAGGCATTATGGATGCTCAGGAGAGACGGAAGCTTTCGGAGATGAGCCAAGACATTATAGTCCACCAAGGATGGACTCAAATTTTCATGAGTCGGCTCCCCGCCATCTTCTTCATTAGCGACTTGTTTTTCCTTCCCTTTTGGGTCGTTGCCCTGATTCGGCGGTAGAGCCCTGCCGCTTCTGAGCTGGATTTGGTTGGCCTTTGTGACGAGCTCTTCGTCCTCTTCGGGAAAACAGAGCTCTTCCTCAGAGTCGCTGCCCAGATGGATGGTGTAGCAGGTCACTATAGGGATCTCTTCATTAGAGACTTCTTCTAGCACATCCACAATCTCAGCTGCTTCTACAGGGAAGAACTCATTCAATTGAATTAAAGTCCTTTCCTTTTGTTCATAGTCTTTGAGGGAATCGATATATTTTTGAATGGTCGATCTCCCTGCAGACTCCATTTCGCGTCGAGATGCACTTTTCTTCATCTTGAGCTTTTTGGATTTTGAGCCTGATTGAGCCGAATTGGCAGCCGGAATGGTGGGCTTCTTCTGCCCTTCCCATTCTGTTCTGGGCTCTTTCCGAAGTAGCTTTAGCATCTTCTTCGTCTTATTAGATATGTGCGTATTCTACAGAGACTGCGGTGAGTCGCTTTCATTTCTCAAGGCGGCGGGTTCAACTGTCTGCTCCCAGAAGGATTCAACTTCTGTCTATATAAAGTTGGTGGTTGCAACTTAATTGTTCACCAACACACTCTTGGACAGCTTGATCTCTCCAGTCTTGTACTGCTTCTCGACCCAGTCTTTGAAGATATAGCAATCCTTGATCGCATGGCTCATTACTCTGTGGTACGGACAATACAGGGGATTGTCGGTCATTTTTGCTTCGTGGGGTCTCTTCGACTCCGGCAATTGTAGACCATTGTTCAAAGCATCTTTGAATATCTTGCGGACCTTGTCCCTTCTGAAAGAGTAAACCTTGTTCTTTTTCTCCTCTAGGGAAGGCCCTTCTCCTCCCAGCAATGGCTTTCGAAACCGGTTGGTTTTGGAATCGCCTGCCTTCCGCTTGTCTTCATTATCGGACGCATTGAAGACATTGGTACTGCTGGAATTCCCGCTTCTACGGTTGTTGTCGTCCTTTTTGCTTTTCCAAGTCTTGTCTCTCGGAGAGTCTGGGGTAGACTCTTGCTTCGAGCGTTCCAGCATTTGGACTTCCTTGGATAGCTCCTGAAACGTCTTGAGGCCTGCTGTACACAAGAATAGGACCATCCAATTGCTGAGGTTCCCAATGAGAAGGCTGACGGACTGGTCCTGCTCCAGCGGCGGTTCGCACTTGACCGTGAGATTACGCCATCGGCCGATAAAGTCAGCGTTGCTTTCATTCTTCCCTGGCTTGGTCCTCACAAGGTCAGCAATGGATATTTTATCACTGACACTCATGAACCTTTGCCGAAACAGAGACTCCATTTGGGCAAAGGTAATGACAGACCCGTCTGGTATACTCGCGTACCAGTCGAAAGCGACACCGGTCAGGCTGTTGATAAACTGACGAAGAAGGAGAGCGTCAATGCCCCCAGTATTTCTGCACGACGCTTTAAAGTGGGCGACGTGCTGATTTGCGTTTCCTGTCCCGTCAAATCTTCCAAACTTAGGAATGACGTAGCCGATCGGGAACTCGATCAGATCATACTGTGCAGAATATGGCCGCCCAGTACTGCTGATTTCTTTCTGAGCTTCGGCTTCGGCTACCAATGTTCTAACCTTGCTAGTGACAAAATCCATTATCCGATCTTGTGTTAGCGGGATAGTGCTATCTAGGGCCAAGGCATCCCCAGAAGAGGAATGTGGCCAGCTTTCGTGTGGCTCACCCAATCTTGGACCCAATGGGACATGCATCGGTTGCTTCGGGTTGTCATCACCCGGCCCATGAGTAGAGACTTGTGCCTGATTGGAAGGTGCTCGAGCAATTTAAGCCGTGAGCTGCATCACACCATTCATCAGGTCATCGATTTTTGAGTAAAGCTTGGCCATTTCTTTATCTTTGCTCCTGAGCTGTTTTCGAAGCTCTTGAAGCAACTCTTGCTCTGCGGTTCTGGGACGGAAAGTCGGCTCTTCCTCGTTGTCCGAGCTTGACTCTACATGGACTGAGGGGTCTATCTGCCTATCGGCCTCATCGAGAGGGTTTTCCTCATCCAATGGAGGCGACTGATCTTGTGAAGCGGCAACCACATTCAAGTTAGATTGGGCTTGGGATGTGGTGGCCCCATCCTTGCTTTTGTTGTGCAAGTTGTCGCTGGGACGCCCGCCCGCCATATAGACCATATGGATAAAATATCACACTGTCTTTTTATTACCGGTAGCTGAGTTCATAGATCGCTGTCGTGGCCCTCCTATTTTGGTAACGGACAATTGAATAAAGATAGCTGACCTGACCGGATTCTTGGATGGTGCTAGCGCTTCCTTTTTCGCTTTGCCCCGCTGTTTTCGTGCGGCACAGAGTGCCTGATATACTCTTGAAGAGACGGTGTCATGCTTTCTTTGTTGGGGCTGGGACACGCCTCTTTGTAGCATCATTCGGACTGCTGTCTCCTTGATTCTGGAGGTCATGGCATTTTTCTGAACCCGCTTCAGAGGTTCGAAGGAATTGCTGAATTTTACGGCCGACTCAGCCGTGGGAACCTCATAAGATTCTACTTGACCGAAGTCCTGGCCCTTTTGTTGGCTCGATACCTGAGCCGCTTCTGCCTTAACTATTCTATTTTAAGCACTTGGTAGACTTCGGCACTCCGGGAAGACGCCGTAGACCGATTGACAGAGAGCCCAGAGAAGACGCCTGCCCGCGCGATTGTCAAGGGCACCATCTGAGCTTACTGGAGACGCTTTGTGGCTCCATTGGTGTTGACGGCCTTGCCCTCAGTCGGAACAGTGGAGAGACGTTCGAATACAGATTTGCATTTGGGGTGGGATGCTTTGGCGACCGCAACATTTGGCCTCCTGCCCCTTGAGGTCGGTTTGGCTGCTTGGTTTGTCATGACCTTCTCCAAATGAGCGCTTCCGGCAGGGTAGATGATGACGGAACCAAATTGACGGGGTGGCACTTCCTATTGTCGGCTGAGACTTGCAGGGAGAACCACACGGGCATTGATCTTGACCACGTACTGGATCGGGATCGCGTTGACAGCTGAATTCATCTTGGGAGACATCGTCATTGAAAGTTGATTGCTGCACGAAAGGAACATTACTTAAGTACAAACGTCGGTATATATGTTAAATGAGTTCGCATAAACACTTGACCTGAGATATGGGAGGAAAGAAATGTCCCACTGGGCGTGCCAGAATCTGTAGGGTGTTTTTCGTCACCCCATTGAGATGGGAATATGTGTCGCTTGTCAGGTCTATACAGATTCCCCCTGCCTAGGGTAAACTGGGGTTTATTAATTGTGGGGATCTGAATCTCCGGCAGCCACGGACTAAGCTACTGTTAATTACCCCTCGCCTTTGGAGCGAAGGAACCTCCGATTGATGGGTCAACTAGTCATGCGAACTCAGTGTGCGTGTGTTGTGTTTTGAAAAGGGGTTTTGGATATATCGGGGCCTCACAGAGTTTACGGGGGTCCGTGTTTCTGGTGTGGAGTGCACGGAAAATGAGGGGTGAGGAGCGTCTTAAATACGCGTGCATGGCACGTGGGCGCTGGGCATCCAAGGGTCACGTGCCTTGCGCGTGGGCGCTTGGCGCCCGCAGGTTACATGCCAGGCGTGTGGGCGCCAGCGGGTCCCATGCACAGCACGTGACCCGCTGGCGCCCGAAGATCACGTTCCCCGCACGCGACCGGTGGGCGCCATCGGGTCACGTGCACGGCACGCGACCGCTGGAATCACCAGCGGGAAGAGGGGCTTAGCCCCTAGGTTAAGAGTTGAACTCCTGAGGAGGCTTTGGAGTTGAACTCCTAACAAGGATTATGTATAGATTTGGCGTTAAACTCGTAAAAAAGGGGTTGATTTATAGAGTTAAACTCCAACAGATCTTGAATGGAGTTAAACTCCTAGAAATCTTTGGATCTTCTTTTGAGCCTCGAATCCTTCTGAAATGGGATTTTTGGAGATGGGTATCGTTCTTCTTCCTCTCTGTTGGCTGGATCTTGAGGGAAAAGGAGGAGGTGAGACTTAAAATCTCCCCTTTTAAGAATTTGATGGCTGATCCGAGCTCCCCTTTAAGAGTTTTATGGTGAAAAACTATTTATTTTTGAAAAAGGAAGGGTTAAATTTGTAGGGTTACTAGGCACTCTCACAAGGGTCTATTAGGCATCAACCATACCCGATTTAAAATTTAGACGTGCCGAACAACCTTAACCAAGATCTTTAAACTAGAGATTAGGTGAAACAAAGCATGTTAAACACTTTAACATCTAAGAATTTGGGATTACAACCTTTGTAGTCCAGTCCTTCGCTTCATAAGCTCCGTGTTGAGGTCCCTTCGCTGCGATCATCATGTACCCGGACTCTAGAGAGGCTCCACGAAGAGAATGATGCAAACTTGCTTCCGATCTTCGATAACTAAGATGATCTACCTTGAAGTTTCTTTAACACAAGCTCTCACTCACACATGAAGTGAACACCCTAATCTAAATGGCTAGGATAGATTAGGATGATGAAGTAGAATTTTAGCTCTCATTTATTTTCTTAATATCACTCAAAATCATCACTAATGAAAAAACTAGAAAGCTTTTCCATTGAAAAAGAGAAGGAAGAAGAAGAACTATTTCTTTTGTGATGAATAATGAATTGTCTAGTGTAAGGTTAGAAATGCAACCATGGTATAAGTGAGAAGAACTAACCCTTGTAGAGATTGAACCATGGTTAAAGGGTTGGGTTGGGTTAAACAAATATCTATGCAAAATATCATAACAAATATATTTGCTTAAAACAAAAGCAAAGCTTCTAGAAACTTCTAGAAAAGATTAACATAAATCAAACCCTAACAATGTTTAATCTCCACTAAACATGTTGCATTAATAACCATAACATGTTACAATATTATATATCACATATACAATATTTATTGTAACAAAATAAAATAATATAATTAACATATATCGCATATACATCAATGTATTACCTGAGTGAGAAAAAGAATCTTTTAGTGAGCTTATATTAGTTAATGTAATTTAATATATCAAATATATAATTATACATTAAATTATCGAATCAATACTTGATCCGATAATCCGGCTATTTCACAAATAATCGACTAATATAATCTGTATCAGTTCATCGAATCAACACTTGATCCGATGACCCGGCTATATCACATATACCCGGCCGATATCTCATATCGCGAGAATCTAATACAATATCACATACACGTATTGTTCTCGGTCCCGCACATATCATATATGTGCTCCTACTCCGTTTTGCCTGAGCCAAGAAACCTCTGTGTAGGACTCTAAGGAATCGTCAATACGCCGGCAGTAGGTGATGATCATATCAAACACCCACAAGCTGCAAGCGGTCAGCTAAACGTAACAGCCACCCAGGTATTGAGTGATCAGAAGATCAACAAGCAAGCCTGTACATTCTCCTGCGAATCCAATCAGTAACACTCCCGTACAGTCCGGTCTCTTCGTCTGATATGTTGCATATCTCGCCTAGGGGTAGAAAATGTCAGACCCCATTAGCTTGATAAGTCGTGTCGATATGAGGTCTATAACAGTTCGAGAAACTACTGATAACACTTACCAGTAAATCTCAGCAACCCTGGCCAGAGATTTCCAGTTATAGCCAATCGAACACAGCGCAACATCAACTCCCTATACCGGGAGAGACGAATCCCCTCCTATCGCTCATTGCCTCCATGTGATTCGGGGTTGTACCCAAAAGCCACCTTTTTGCACGCCCTCTTGGACGTGGTATGATGGAAATCAAAGCACAGTGGGAATCACACAAGACTCTATGACGATCTCGGGTCTACAGACTAACCTGTACCAGTGTTACCAGAGAACTGCCATCTGACGTGAGGTATAATACCATCTGGGAGTTCTCGGTGAGTCCGTCCAGTGTACCAGTCTCCACTGAGCACCCGTACACCATCCTTGATGTCAAACACCGATGGATATGGGATCATCCATCGCCCATCATATGGGTCAAGATGCGTATACGCTAGTCTACTCTGGTGTATCGATGCCCTGTCTCGATACACCCTCGACTAGGAACAGTTATAGGACGTACTCGTCGACTACCGTGGCCCCACTAATATGATCTCATCATAGTCCCAGTAGTCGAGTACATATCCTAAGGGCTTTATCAACATGTAACATAGAGACAATCAGAGTACATGTTAAGATAAAGTACAACCAGATAGCATACTATCATGTCGAGCAAGAAAGTCCTCCATATATATGTCTAAGCATCCATTACAATATACATCATATGTACAGTAATGGCCTCTAGGGCATACATATAACTAACAAAATTCTTGATTTAATTCAAAAGAAAAGAAGAAGGTTTAGAACCTTAAGGATAAAGGAGGAGGTACAAACCCTAGTTATTTTGAGAGGGAGAAAAAGTTATTATTGATTTTTTCATTATGTTACCTTTATAGGATACACACTTTACATATAGCCCCTGGCACTTATGCCACTCCATGCCTTATGTGCTTATCTCTTTTTGCACATAAGCCATGGGGTTTACAAAATTTTGGGTTTTTGCTTATTTTACATACATTTATTTCTATGCGTATATATATAAAAAAAAAATGAATTACATTAAACCAATTTATGGCTTCATTCCTTTTGTCATGGGGTCAGTCCTTTTGACCTGGGCTTGGGCCTGCTTGGTTTGAGTTGACCCTGGGTTTTGACTTGGTCAACCGGGTTGTAATTTTGACCCCAACAGGTACCTTCTATAGCCCCTCCGAACGACAGTTAATTTTGAGTACTTCGCTTCCGTGAAGGTTCGGGCGAGTTTCGAGTTCGTTTTGACTCCCGGATTGGGTTAAAACGATGGAATTTTGGGGTTTAGTAAACAGTTTTTTCTGGTTTTGGGAAAACTTGTTGTGTTTGCTATTTGTGCATGGAATTATATTGTCGAAGCCTTCGTTACTTGCTTATGTGATGTGTATATGTGTTTATTAACATCTTCTAATCACTATACGTCGATTAGAAGGGGTTACACGCATTTTATTTATTCGTGATGTTGCTTGAGATATCTCAGTGATGGTTTCGTCGGATTGTCGTGTTGGATAGCCTTTTGTGTGATGTTGGTTGTACAGTTTTGTATCATTTGTATATTTATTATTGCAGGACGAGCGTCCGACATGTGGACTGTCGTTTCTGCCTGTTTGTATATTCTTTTATTGGGACAAATCCGGGTTGAGGTCGATATCACCATTGTATATTATTTCTTTTCTGTACTAGGATAAACCCCGCGGTGGAGTGCTCGAGTAGCCGGGTTCTATAGGGCAACCATGTAGGGTGTTTTTCGTCTCCCCATTGAGATGGGAATTCGCGCACTTGTTAAGCGTATACAGATTCCCCCTGCCTAGGGTAGGCCGGGGTTTATTGATTGTGACGATCCGAATCTCCGGCAGCCGCGGACTAAGCTGCCGTTAATTACCCTTCGCTTTTGGAGTGAGAGAACCTCATATCGACGGGTCAAACTGGTCATGCGAACTCAATGTTCCATGTACGTGTGTTGTGTTTTGAAGGTTTTTGGATATATCGGGGGCCTCGCAGAGTTTACGGGGGTCCCGCGGGCTAGCGCCTAAGAACGTGTGGGCTTAAAAATCCAAGTTCTAAAGATGGAGTTATTTTTAGTGGGAAGTGTATGAAAAAATGAGGTGAGAAGCGTCCTAAGGACGCATGGGCGCTGGGCGCCCGCGAGCCATGTGCAAGGCGCATGGGCTCTGGGCGCTTGCAGATAAAAGGGGGTTAGTCCCAGGATCTGGAGTTAAACTCCCAAAAAGATTTTTATTATAGAGTTCAACTCCAAAAGATTTTAAATCGAGTTAAACTCCTAAAATGATTTTATTTATGGAGTTAAACTCCAAAAGATTTTTGACAAATGGAGTTGAACTCCCAAAAATCTTCGGGGATGATCAAAAAGGACCCATTTCTTCTTCCTTGAGTCCTGAATCCTCTCCTAAGCCTCGGATCTTCCCCAAAGTGGGATTTTGGGAGATGGGTCTCCTTCTTCATCATTTCTATTGGCTGGATCTTTTTGAGAAAAGGGGGTGAGACTTAAAAATCTCCCCTTTTAGAGATTTGAAGGGGGGTCTGAGCTCTCCTTCGTGGGTTTCATGGTGAAAAACTATTTCCTTTTAGGAAAGGAAGAGTTAAACTCTTGATTTAATTCAGAAAAGAGAAGAAGGTTTAGAACCTTGAGGAAGGAGAAGGAGGCACAGAACCCTAATTTTTTGAGAGAATGAAATGTTTTTTTTTTTATATTTTCATCATGTTTGCCTTTATAGGCTACACACTTTACATATATCCCCTTAAGTTTTGCCAAATGGCACTTGTGCCACCCAATGCCTTATGTGCTTATCTCATTTTTGCACATAAGCCATGGGGTTTACAAAATTTTGGATTTTTGCCAATTTTACATCCATTTATTTCTAAAAAAGAATTACATTAAACTAATTTATGGCATCATTCTTTTTGTCATGGGGCCGATCCTTTCCATGCTCGGTCTTGACCTGGACTTGGGCCCACTTGGCTCGGGGTTGACTTTGATTTTGACTTGGTCAACCGGGGTGTAATTTTTGACCCCAACAAAGTGCCCACATCAATATATGCACACCGTGTGTGTGGGTTGTGTGCATGAAATAGATGGATCTTGCTCTATATGGAGCTTGATTTGGTTGTGTTTCTTTTTGACGACGTGGAGGGTATGCTGTCATTTTAGCGACGTGGACGGTCGATACTGCCATTTTAGCAACGTAGATAGTCGTTGCTGCCATTTTAGCGACGTGGACGGTTGGTGCTGCCATTTTTATGACTTGGAAGGTCGGTGCTGCCATTTTTGCGACTTGGATGGTCGATGAATTACTCCGCTTCTTGCGGTGTCGGGATTTGATTTGACTTACTCCTCTTTCTGCGGTGTCGTGATTTGGTTTGATTTGCTCCGCTTTCTACGGTGTCGGGGTTGAAGTTGACTTGCTCCTCTTTTTGCGGTGTCGGGGTTGAGGTTGACTTGCTCCGCTTCTTGCAGTATCAGGATTTGATTTGATTTGCTCCGCTTTCTGCGGTGTCGGGATTTGGTTTGACTTGCTCCGCTTTCTGCGGTGTCGGGGTTGTAGTTGACTTTCTCCGCTTTTTACGGTGTCGGGGTTGATCTGTTTGATTTGATTTGTTTTGTAAGTTCCCTACCTGTCCAGCAGGACTTTCGAGCTTAGAAGTGCTGCCGGGTGAGACTTTGATTTGATCTGTTTGATTTCTACCTTATTTGGAGGGATTTTTGAATTTAAGAGGAACATGGAATTTGAATTTTGTCTAGCATCAGTATTGCTGCACTGGAATAATGCCAGGCGCAACTCATCATTTTTCCCAGGAGGACTTGGGATTTGGTTTTTTTGGGGTCGGCATCAGCACCACTAACACTGAAGCGTAGTGCCAGGAGCGACATATCATTTGCCTTTGGGAAGACTTAGGATTTGGGTTTTGGGTCGGCATCAGCACCGCAACATTGAAGCGTAGTGCCAGAAGCAACTCATCATTTGTATTTTCCCGTTGGGGGATGGCTCAGGAGATAGATTTAGATCCCTATCACCTAAGGCTTTTCAATTTTATAAGCCGTAAGGGTCTCATAAAAGCATTTTCTCCCTACGATTCGAAATGATCTCGTAGGTGTATTTTCATCATAGGAATCGTGGGGATCCTAAGTGTGTTGCTCCTTTGTGAGTCGTAAGGATCTCACGCGGCGATTTTCTCCTCATAAGGTCAAGAGGGCTTTGCGAGTGTATTTCATCTCTCTTCATGAATTTGTGCCCTTTCGAGTTTTCACATACTCGCCGGCAGTTCTGCTGTTTTTACTTACGGAGCCCTTTCGGGTTTTCATCCGTGCTTATTTTGCTTGTGGGCATACCATTTTTCTTTACATTGGTGGAGCTTCATCGCCGGTGGGACTTTTAAATGTAGTCTCGTCGGTAGGACTTGGGACAAATAGAGCTCATTTGCGTCCATCGATTGTATACGGTTTTACAGGATGTATGATATAGACCGTAGGGCCGGTGTGCTCAATTCTCCCGCGACTTGGAGCATTCACGCGTATGATTTCTTGAGATATCGGCTATTGATGAGTAGCATGGGCCTTTCTCCCAAGGCATTTATCAGCTGGTATGATCCTCCATCAAACACTTTCTCGATGATGTATAGTCTTTCCCGGTTTGGCTCAAATTTTCCCTTGGCATGTCGATTGGGGATGATCGATCTTTTGAGGACTAATACCAATTCACCTTTCTTAAAAGCAAAGAGACGGGTCATCTTATCATAGGCCCGTGATATCTGGGCTCGGTACAGCTCTAGATTTTGCTGTACTGCGAGCCTCTTTTTTTCGAGGGCGTTGAGCTCTTCAAGCCAAAGGAGGACATTTTCCTCCTTCGTCAAATCGTGCTGGACGGACATTCTCAGGCTTGGAACTTCGACTTCTAGGGAGAGGATTGCCTCTACTCCGAAGAGTAATGAGTATGGATTGGACTGGGTTGGAGTGCGGTGCGTGGTACGATATGTCCACAATCCCTCGTAGAGCTTGAGATTCCAGTCTCTCTTGTTGGCTGAAGCATTTTTCCTTAGGAGCTTGCATGGAGTTTTATTGAAGGCTTCGGTTAGCCCATTGGCTCTTGAATTATAAATGGAGGAATATCTCCAGTCTATTTTGTGCTGAGTAGAGAAGCTTGAGACTTTGAAGCTCTTGAAAGAAAGCCCATTGTCAGAAATGATTCTTCTTGGTATACCGAAGCGGTATAAAATATTATGCCAGAAGAACGTCAGAATATTTTCTGTCTTGACTTCATTTAGTGGGACAGTTTTAGCCCATTTGGAAAAATAGTCAGTTGTGGCCAATATGAATCGGTGGCCTTTGGATGACGGCGGATCAATTGGACCAAGTATGCCGGTGCCCCAAACTTCGAAGGGCCATGACGCCACCGTAGGATGCAGCGGATTGGGATTCTTGTGAATAAAGTCACCGTGAATTTGGCAGAGGTGATATTTCTTTGCATGCACTTCCCAATCCCTTATCATGGTATGCCAGTAATATCCAAACCGTTTGATTTGAAGCCGCATTTTGGGGCCAAACTGGTGAGCTCCGCAGACGCCTGAGTGAACTCCTTTCATGACTTTTTAGGCTTCGGCCGATGGTAGACACCTGAGCCAGAGTTAGTCATATGCTCTGGGGTATAGTGTACTATTTACAAACAGGTATCGGAGAGCTCTCTTCTTCAGCTGAATCCTCGCAAATTTTTCTCTGGGCAGCTTGTTGTATCGGAGGCACTCTATAAAGGGTTCTCTCTAATCGGGCTCGTCTTGAATGATTAGAGCTTCTTCGGCAGGATTGCTCTTTTGTTCTGCGCTTTCCTCTTCTCGTAAAAAGACCGGGGGTAGAATTTGCCGGCTCTTGACTATTATCATAATCTCATCCATATCGGGATCAGCCAGCTCCTTCGCTAAGCGAGCAAGTACGTCAGCTTTTCCATTCAACGCCCTATGGACTCTCTTTAGTTCAATGTGAGTGAAATGTTTTGTGAGTTCCACCACCCGGTTTCTGTATCGAGCTAATTCGAGCTTATATATCTTGTAGTCGCCGCTCACCAGATTGATGACAGGCTGGGAGTCACCGTAAACCCGTAACCGAAGGATTTTCATTTTTATGGCGAGCTCCAGACCAGCTATCAGAGTTTCGTACTCAGCCTCGTTGTTTGTGCGAGACTCGAAAAGAGCAAAGGAACGTCGTAGGGTTCCTCCTGATGGCGTGACGAACACCAATCCTATCCCTGTTTTTATCTCCAGATCGCTTGATTTGCTGGAGGTCCTTATTGATGAGGCTCCATCGAAGTAGAGCTCCCAACATGGTTCGTTATCCTCGAGGTGCAGCACTTGTTCATCGGGTAACTTGCAATTGAGCAGTGACCCTTCTGGTATGGTATGAGCAGCAAAGAAGTCGACAAGGGCTTGCCCTTTTACTGCTTTATGAGGAGTATAGATTATGTCGAATTCAAGCAGCATGACAGCCCATCTTGCCATTCTACCAGCTAAGCTTGCTTTGGTCATTAAGTGTTTGAGCGAGTCGATCTTGGAGATCAGCATAACCTGATGAACGAGCAAATTGTGCGTCAGCTTCTTCACAGCGAATATCAGAGCCAGGCATTGCTTTTCGATCGGGGAATAATTATGTTTCGCCCCGACTAAAGTTCAACTGAGGTAGTAGAGGGTATTTTCTTTTCCCTCCTCGTTGTTCTGGACAAGGAGTGCACTGAGTGACTCATCTAACGCGGCAATATAGAGAATCAACGGTTTATTTAGAATAGGAGCAGCAAGCACTGGAGGGTGCAACAGGTTGTTTGATACTTTTGAACGCTTCTTGACATTCGACATCTCAGACAAAGAGAGCTCCCTTCTTCATGTGTTTTGAGAAAGGCCGACATCTCCCTGTTAGGTTCAAGATGAACTTTCATACATAAGCAAGTTTGCCTTGAAAAGATCTTAGCTGCGTCAGATTCTTCGGAGGAGGCATCTCCATGATGGCCTTTATCTTTAATGGGTCAACTTCGATCCCCCGATGTCGGACTATGAAGCCCAAGAATTTTCTTGACTACACGCCAAAAGCACACTTTAGATGATTCATCTTCGGATCATATTCACTCAATCGGGTGAAAACAGTCCTAAGATCTCGGATGTGATTGGCCTTGGCTTTTGTCTTGACGACCAAATCGTCAACATAACATTCGACGATCTTATGGATTAAGTCATCAAAGATTTTGGTCATTGCCCTTTGATATGTGGCGCCCGCATTCTTCAGTCCGAACGGCATCACCTTGTTGCAGTATATCCGGATCGGGGTTCGAAACGCTGTATGTTTCGCATTCTCGGGCGACATCTTGATCTGATTATATCCAGACGAGCCATCCATGAAGGTGAACAGCTCATAATTTGAGGTATCGTCGACCATCATTTCCATGACCGGTAGCGGGAAATCATCTTTAGGACGTACCTTGTTAAGGTCTCTGAAATCGACGCAGACTCGGATCTACCCATTCTTCTTTTTCAATGGGACGATGCATGCGATCCAGTCCGCATATTTCTCTTCTCTGATGAAACCGGCATCGATGAGTTTCTTGGTTTCCTCGATGACCTTTTCTTCCAATTCTCTTCTTATTCTTCAAGGAGCTTGTTTGACTGGCTTGGCATCAGGAGATATAGCCAGCTTATGCACAGCCACTTCAGGGGAGAGGCCAGGAATTTCTTTGTACGTCAATGCGAAACAGTCGGCGAACTCATACAGCAGGGAGATTATCTGCTCTTTCATTTCCTATTATAAGAGTGAGCTGATGTAGGTCGGCCTTAGATTATCGGGTGTTCCCAAATCAATCCCGGTTAGCTCGTCGAAGGTTGCTTGCCTGCCATCTTCGAACTCTTGGAGGGCTTCTTCTTTCTCAGCTAGCTCATCTAATCATTTGACTCTTTGCTGGCTTCACCAATATAGATCATGTAGCATGCCTTGATGTCAGATTGAATGAAACCTATGCCCCGTCTATTTGGGATTCGTCCATCGATGAGTACTCGGACCTGAGGCGGGTGTCACAGCCCCTCATAAAACCTCGCTTCGGAGTCCGTTTGATATAACCGACATCCACACTTTTTAAAATATTCCCGCATCTCGGGCGCATAATATCTGGGGTTTAGGACGGCTCTTATGCCTCTCTCATAAGGAAGGCACGTGACAGAAAAATTGTCCGGGTGCACGACAGGATTTGACCCATAAAACAGGATGCCCTTCTGTCCACTCTTTCTTTTAGGAACGTAGAAAGTCTTCAGCTAGTCCACGGTGGGGACTGACAATGCATCGAGCTCTTTGCACATCTGCTCCGGCACCCTTGTGACAGCTAGGGACCCTTCCGTAATTTCGAAGGTCTCACTTAGCTTCACTTTTTGCATGAGAGCCCGATTTGCACAGCTGTTGCAAGATAGATCCTCTTCTTCTGATTCTTCAATGTCACGGCCTAAACGAGGGCGAATTTTGCTACCGGATGAGCCTTCAATATCAGACTCATCCGTATCGCTACCGAAATGAGGGCGAGTTTTACGGAAGGACGAACTTCCAGCGTCGGACTCATCAGTGTCACTGCCGAAACGCGAACACACATAGGGTTTTTTGCTTTTGAAAGTGACAGCATGCTCAGATTTGCTTTTGAGTTTCAGGGCCTTCCTGTCTTTGGTCAACTGTGGCTTAGCGCTTTGGAGGTTCAAAAAGTACTAAGAATCTTCATATCAGACTTCATGCACACCGAACGGCTGGATGTCCCCGTCAATGCGTCTTTCTTCGCCATTTTTGGTATACTTCATACACTGATGGAGAATTGACGGAACAATGCCATAATCGTGAAGCCATGGTCGTCCCAAGAGGATCTTACAGAACGTGTCGGCATCAATCACGTATCTTAGCTTTGGTTTACAGGTCCTCAAACCTGATCGGCAAAGCTAAAGATCCCAGAACTTGCTGGCAGTTTTGATTAAAGCCCTGGATGACAATCCTCTCACTTGACAGGTGTCGGACTTCCATTGATAAACTCTTTAGAGTCCACAAGTTCATGATGTTCACTGAGGACTCCGGATCAATCAATATGCGATTAATCCGATCTCTGTCGCTGTATCCTGTCACGTAAAGCGGTCAGTTGTGCTCAGCATTTCCCAGTAACGGGTCTTCATCCTTAAATGTGACAGCGGCTGTATGCAGAGTGTACTAGGCCTCTTTCATATTAATTTCCGCAAAGTGGGCCTAGTACCGCTCGGGGTTTTGTAGAGCATGAATGGGAATATCTCTGAGATCCATGGACAGGACCAGAGCATCATAGATGCTTAAGAGAGACGGAAGCTTCCAGAGATGAGCTAAGACATTATAGTCCACTGAGGAAGGACTCGAGTCTTCATGAGCAAGCTCTCTGCCATCTTCTTCATCAGCGACTTGTTTTTCCTTCCCTTTTGGGGCGTTGTCTTGATTTGGCGGTAAAGCTTTGCCGCTTCTGAGCTGGATTTGGTTGGCCTTCATAGCGAGCTCCTTGTCCTCTTCAGTAAAATAAAGTTCTTCTTCAGAGTCACTACCAAGGTGGATGACATAGCTGGTCACTATAGGGATCTCGTCATTAGAGTCTTCTTCTAGCTTCTCCAGAATCTCATCCGCTTCTACGGGAAAGAACTCCTTCAATTGAATTAGATTTCTTTCTATTTGTTTATAGTCTTCAAGGGAATCGATATATTTTTGAATGGTCGATCTCCCTGCAGACTCTTTTTCACGTCGAGCTGCACTTTTCTTCATCTTTAGCTTTTTGGATTTTGAGCCTGATTGAGCCGAAGTGGTAGCTGGAACGGTGGGCTCCTTCTGCCCCTCCCATTCTGTTATGGGCTCTTTCTGAAATAGTTTTAGAATTTTCTTCGTCTTATCAGAGATGTGCATACTCCATGGAGGCTGCGGTGAGTCGGTTTCATTCCTCAAGGTAGCGGGTTCAGCTGTCTTCTCCCAGAAGGCTTCAGCTTGTGTCTGTATAAAGTTGGTAGTTGCAACTTGATTGTTCACCAACACACTCTTGGACAACTCGATCTCCCCAGTCTTGTACTGCTTCTCAACCCAGTCTTTGAAAATGTAGCAATCCTCGATCGCATGGCTCACTACTCTGTGGTACAGGCAATACAGGGGATTGTCAGTCATTTTTGCTTCGTGAGGTCTCTTCGACTCCGGCAATTGTAGACTGTTATTCAAGGCATCCGAATATCTTGCGGACCTTGTCCGTTCTGAAAGAGTAAACATTGTTCTTCTTCTCCTCTAGGGAAGGCCCTTCTCCTCCTAGCACTGGCTTTCAAGCCCGGTCTGTTTTTGATCCGCCCGCCTTTTTCTTATCTTCACTATCAAACGCATTGAAGGCGATGGTCTTGTTGGAGCTCCCACTTTTATGGTTGTCGTCTTTTCTGCTCTTCCAAGACTTGTCACCCTGAGAGTCTGGGGTATACTCTTGCTTCAAGCGTTCCAACATTTGAACTCTCTTGGTCAGCTGTTGAAATGTCTTGAGGCCTGGTGTACATAAGAACGGGACTATCCAATTGCTGAGGGTCCCAATGAGAAGGCTGACAGACTGGTCCTGCTCCAGTGGTGGTTCGCACTTGCCCATGAGATTACGCCATCGGGTAATAAAGTCCATGTTGCTTTCGTTCTTCCCCGGTTTGGTCCTCACAAGGTCAGCAATGGAGATCTTATCACTAAAACCTTTGTCGAAATAGAGACTCCATTTGGGAAAAAGTGGTAACGGACCCATCTGGTATGCTCCTGTACCAGTCGAAAGCGATGCCGGTTAAGTTGTTGACAAACTGACGAAGAATGAGTGCATCATTGCCCCCTGTATTTCCGCACGACGCTTTAAAGTGGGCAACGTGCTGATTTGTGTTTCACGTCCCGTCTAATCTTCCGAACTTAAGAATAACGTAGCCGCTGAGGAACTCGATCAGATCGTACTGTGCTGGTGACCAAATTTCTTTCTGAGCTTCGGCTTCAGCCACCAATGTTTTAACCTTGCTGGTGACCAAATACATTATCCGATCTTGTGTTAGCGGGATAGTGCCATCCGGGGCCAAGGCATCAACAGAAGTGGAATGTGGACGGCTTTCGTGCGGCTCGCCCATACTTGGACCTAAAGGGACAGGCATCGGTTCCTTCGGGTCGTTATCGCCCAGCTCATGAGTAGAGACATGTGCTTGATTGGAAGGCGCTCGAGCAATTTGAGCCGTGAGCTGCATCACAACATTCGTCAGGTCATCAATTTTTGAGTAGAGCTTGGCCATCTCTTTATCTTTGCTCCTGGGCTGTTTTCAAAGCTCTTGAAGCATATCTTGCTCTGCGGTCCTGGAGCGGAAAGTCGGATCTTCTTCGCTGCCCGAGCTTGATTCCACATGGAATAAGGGGTCCTTCTGCCTATCGTCCTCCTCAATGGGGTTTCCATCGTCAAGCGGAGGTGGCTGATCTTAGGAAACGGAAACCATATTCAAGCCAGATTGGGCTTAGGATGTGGTGGCCCCATCCTTATTTTTGTTGCACAAGTTGTTGCTGGACACGTGCACGCCATATAGACCGTGTGGATAACGCATCTGGCCATCTTTTCAGCACCGGTGGCTGACTTTGCGGACGGTTGTTGTACTCTTTCTATTTCGGGAACGGACAATCGATTGAAGACAGCTGGCCCAACCGGTTTCTTGAGTGGGGCTGGTGCATCTTTTCTGGCTTTCCTCAGCTGCTTTCGCGTGACATAGAGTGCCAGATAGACTCTTGAAGAGATGGTGTCATGCTTTCTATGTTGGAGCTAGGACACGTCTCTTTGTAGCATCGTTCAGGTTGTTGTCTTCTTGATTTTAGTGGTCATGGCATTTTTCTGAACCCACTTCAGAGGTTCGAAAGAATTGCTGACTTTTATGGCCGACTCAGCTGTTGTTGCGGGGTAACCTTATTGTTGGAACCTCACAAGGTTCAACTTGGCAGGAGCTCTGGCCCTTTTGTTGGCTCTATATCTGAGCCACTTCTACCTCAATTTTTCCATTTTGAGCACTTGGCAAGCTTCGGCCCTTTGGGAAGACGTTGTAGACCAATTGACAGAGAGTCCAGAAATACGCTTACTCCCGCGATTGTCAAGGGCACTGTCTGAGCTTGCTAGAGATACTTCGTAGCTCCATAGGTGTTGACGGCCTTGCCCCCATTCGGAACAATAGAGAGCCATTCAAATACGGATTTACATTTGGGGTGGGATGCTTTGGCAACCACAACGTTCGACCTCCTGCCCTTTGAGGTAGGTTTAGCCGCTTGGTTTGCCGGGACCTCCACCAGATGAGCACTTCCGGCCGGGTAGATGATGACGGAACCAAATTGACGGGGTGGCTCCTCCCATTACCGGCTGAGACTCGTAGGGAGAACCACGCGGGAATCGATCTTGACCGCGTAGGGAATCGGAGTCGCGTCAGAAATGAAGCTTTTCTTAGGAGACATCGTCGTTGAAAGTTAATTGCTGCACGGAAAAGCATTTTTTTAGTACAAATATCGGTATATATGCTAAATGAGTTCGCATGAACGCTTGACCCGAGATATGGGAGGAGAGAAGGGTCTCACCGGGCGTGCCAAAATCTGTAGGGTGTTTTTCGTCACCCCATTGAGATGGGAATTCGCGCACTTATCAGGCGTATACAGATTCCCCCTGCCTAGGATTGGCCGGGGTTTATTGATTGTGGGGATCCAAATCTCCGGCAGCCGCGGACTAAGCTGCCATTAGTTACCCCTCGGTTTTGGAGTGAAGGAACCTCCGATCGACGGGTCAAACTGGTCATGCAAACTTAATGTGCCGTGTACGTGTGTTATGTTTTGAAGGGTTTTGGATATATCGGGGACCTCGCAGAGTTTACAGGGGTCCCGCTACCTAGATAGCAGGTTGGGGGTCAAGGGGGCTAGCAGCCCCCTTGCGGGTGTGAGGTGCGAGAAAGTTATTTTTAGTGGGAAGTGTATGGGAAAAAAAGGTGAGTAGCGTCCTAAGGACGCATGGGCGCTAGGCGCCCATAGGCCACGTGCAAGGCGCATGGGCGCTGGGCACCTACAGAAAAAAAGGGGCTTTGCCCTGGGATCTAGAGTTAAACTCCCAAAAGAATTTTTATTTTGGAGTTCAACTCCAATGAATTTTTATTATGGAATTAAACTCCAAAGATTTTAAATGGTGTTAAACTCTTAAGAGGATTTTATTTATGGAGTTAAACTCCAAAACATTTTTGACAAATGGAGTTGAACTCCCAAAAATCTTCGAGGATGATCAATGGGGACTCATTTCTTCTTCCTTGAGCCCTGGATCCTCTCCTAAGCCTCGGATCTTCCCAAAAGTGGGATTTTGGGAGATGGGTCTCCTTGTTCCTCCTTTCTGCTGGCTGGATCTTAGAGAAAAGGGGTGAGACTTAAAATCTCACCTTTTAGAGATTTGATGGGAGATCTGAGCTCCCCTTCGTGGGTTTCATGGTGAAAAACTATTTCGTTTTAAGAAAGGAAGAGTTAAACTCTTGATTTAATTCAGAAAAGAGAAGAAGGTTTAGAACCTTGAAGAAGGAGAAGGAGGCACAGACCTAATTTTTTGAAAGAATGAAAAGTTTTTTTTTTTGATATTTTCATCATGTTTGCCTTTATAGGCTACACACTTTACATATATCCTCTTGAGCTTTGCCAAATGGCACTTGTGCCACCCCATGCCTTATGTGCTTAGCTCTTTTTTGCACATAAGCCATGGGGTTTATAAAATTTTGGCTTTTTCCTATTTTACATCCATTTATTTCTAAAAAAAGAATTACATTAAACTAATTTATGACTTCATTCTTTTTGTCATGGGGCCAGTCTCTTCCATGTTCGGTCTTGACCTGGACTTGGGCCCTCTTGGCTCGGGATTGATTTTGATTTTGATTTTGACTTGGTCAACCGGAGTGTAATTTTTGACCCCAACGAACAGGTCTCCATCTCATGGTGTTGAGACCGAGGTGTCTTACTCTGGAATTGGCGGTTTATTCACCGCATTCGTAGGGGGTTTTAGGATGACCCATGTTGGAGTGCTCAAGTTACTGGAGTCCGTGAAGTGCTGGGTGGCCCACTCACTTCGTTGATTAGGGTTGCCTCACTTCTGGAATTGGCGGATAACTTACCACACTCGTAGGGGTCTTGGTTCTATATTGTACATGCTATTCACATGACCGGAGAACGTCGAGTTTCATTTGCGGCTCAAATGAAACCCGGGGTTCCTAAATTATCCGCCATTCCATTTTGCTTATCGCTTTTCTGTGATGATACTTATATCATGCCTGTGACGAATGGCTATATATATATATATATAGCCCTGCCCCCTCTCTGCCGTTAGTTAAGTAACCTAAAGGCGTATGACGGGACCCCGTGGCAAATACGGATGGCATATACGTACATTTTATTTTTGTTTTTTTCTGATGTGATATGTATTAATTGATGGGACCACATTACTTTTGATTAATGTAAGGAAAAATAAACCTAAAAGATGTTGTACGAACAAATTTTTTGAAAAACTATAGTCATATTCTTTTGCTTTGCGTAGAGATATTTGATTAAGAATATCCCACACTTCATTCGACGGGGGAAGAGCGTTGATCTCTTCACGGGGATTACACTCTTAAGCAAAGCTTTGTGTTACTATAGATTACTCGGTTTTCTTCAAAACCACTAATTTTAAAAGCGGAGCCTAAACCGCTTCTTTTCGAAACTGCTCGGTTCCTTCAACGATATCAAGTTCATTACGTTAAAGGGTTTTGCACCAAAAACCCAGCCATAGACCTTCGTCATTTCCTACGGATAGTACTTAGTATTCGTATTGTGTTTGTTAACCTCGTCAAGGCGTAGTGTACAGTAGCTAAGTAGTTCTCGTTTGTAGCATATGTTGCAATTAATTAGGACAGTCGAACAACCTTGTTGACCTCGTTAAGAGTTGTGCGGGTGGGTCTACATTAATCAATATCATATTGAGTTGAACTTGACTAACGACTTATGGTTTGTTGATCTCATCAAGATCATAAGTCGTTAGGGGTAAAAATCATATCGGGAGTTTCAAATATACAGAAAACTTGCTGGTGTTGTATACTTTCTAGAGTGTGGTAACTAGAGTGGCTTCCATTTAAGTTATCACGCGATGATGGTTGAGTCCCGATCCCACTGATGAGTATGATTACTCTTAGGAGATATTTTTCACTTCACAATTAGCTAACCTATTAAGTGTCTAGAAAGATGTTAATGGACTATGCCTCTGCAGAAACGAGGTTTATTTTAATTAGGTCCGTGCAAGAGCATGAGAAACCTCCCTCGGAATACCAACACCCACCTGGCTAAACGGTTAGCGAACCTGTAAGGTGTAAATGATCCCGACTAGTTCTCATTTTTAAGATTTGAAGGAGAATTCGAGAAAACGGTGGGAGCCATCCTGATTAGATAAATTAAAAATAATATGATCTTTCAAGAGCGCACGCTGAGTGTTTCTTTACTCTCCCTCCAGGTACCAACCATATCATGTCCAAAATAAAATAATAAAATGTATGACTTGACCGGCCCGGATTCTTATTCAGGGTTGGGGAACATTGGTCCAGCTCTGACTTGTGACAAATGTCACGAGTATGAACAAGGGAAAGCTGATTACATGAATTCCTTGATGGCCTCGGTGAAGAAGAAGCATACTATTGCGTCTATTTCAGGTGTTCTTGTTATTCAGAAATATTTTTCGGTCAGTCCTACCTCCTGGGTACTAGATACCGGATCAGGATCTCATATTTGTAATTTATTATAAAGACTGAGAAAAAGTAGGATGGTTGTACCTGATGATATGTCCCTCAGAGTAGGGAACAGAGCACAAATTGATGTTGCAGCCGTCGATGAATATCACCTAATATTGCCAAGCGGCAATACTATAATTTTGAACAACTGCTACTATATACCTTCCATGCTTTGCAACATTATATCAAATTTTTTACTTGATAAAGATGGATATAAGTTTGTTCTAGATAGAAATATCATAAACATTTACCTTAATCAGGTATTGGTTGCAGAAGGTATATTGTGTAATGGTATTTATGTTCTAAATCAAAACACGGTTTTCATTATACAGAATACACTCAAGAGGAAGAGTTCAGGTGTGAATGAAACCTACTTGCGGCATTGTAGACTTGGTCATATCAATGAGAAAAGACTAGCCAAGTTGCATAAGTATGGATTTCTGAATTCGTTCAAATTTTCATTTTATGAAATTTTTCAATCTTGTCTTAAAGGAAAGATGACTAAAACTCCGTTTACGGGACATGGAGAAAAAGCAACATAGCTCTTGGGACTCATATACAGTGATGTATATAGTCCAATGTCTATACATACAAGGGGTGGGTTCTCCTACTGCATTACATTCACTGATGATCTCTCTAGGTTCGGATATGTTATCTTTTGAAACACAAATCAGACGCTTTTAAGAAATTCAAAGAATACAGAAACGAAGTAGAGAACCAGACTGGCAAAAGTATCAAGATCCTCCGATCTGATAGAGGAGGGTAGTACTTAAGCACGGAATTCCTTGACGACTTAAAAGAGAATGGAATTTTCTCAGCTTACTCCTCCGTATACACTACAGCATAACTGTGTATCGGAGCAGAGGAATCGTACCCTTTTAGATATGGTTTACTCTATGATGAGTAATGCCGAGTTGCCTCTTTCATTCTGGGGATATGCATTTCAAACAGCGGCATATCTATTGAATTATGTTCCATCCAAGTCAATGCTCAAGACACTATTTGAAATTTGGAATGGTAAGAGACCATATCATAAAAGGTTTAAGATATGGGGTTGTCCAGCTTATCTTAAAAAGCATAACCCGGACAAACTTGAGGCATGGTCAGTTCTATATAAATTTGTGGGATATCTAAAAAATGGTTATGGATATCTGTTCTACCACACCGAGAAACAAAAGGTGTTTGTTGCTCAGCACGCCGTCTTTTTAGAGAAGGAATTTCTTGCAAAAGAAATTAGTGAGAGTACGGTAGAACTGGAAGAAATTCTGAAACCACAAACTGAAACTAAAGATTTGGTGGAACCGCTATATTTAGAAGTACCCGACGAACCTCGATCACTCCGCAGATCTAGTAGGATTTCTCATCCGCCCGAAAGATACTACGGTTTTCTCATAGACGGGGATCGAGAGGATTGCATCTTGAAAGAAGATTATCCTACTAGTTTCAAGCAGGGAATTACCAGTAGGAACTCTGATAAATGGCTGGATGCTATGCGATCCCAAATGGAGTCCATATACACCAACAAAGTTTGGACCTTGGATATTGCTCCTCATGGGGTAAAACCCGTTGGATGCAAATGGATCTTCAAAAAGAAGATTGGTGTAGATGAATAGGTGGAGACCTATAAGGCTAGATTTGTTGCAAAAGGTTTTCGTCAAAGACCCGGTGTGGATTATGAAGAAACCTTTTCTCCAGTGGCTATGCTGAAATCCATTCGGATCCTACTAGCCATTGTTGCTTTCCACGACTATGAGATTTGGCAGATGAATGTAAAAACGGCTTTTCTGAATGGATGTTTGGAAGAGTGCATTTATATGGATCGGCCGGAAGGATTCATGGACAGTGGGAGCAGCGGGAAGGTGTGCAAGTTATTTAAATCCATTTATAGATTGAAGCAGATATCGCGGAGCTGGAACATCTATTTTGATGAGACAGTCAAGAAATTTGACTTCATCAAGAACGAGAATGAGCCATGTATATATAAGAAGATTGTATGGAAAACTTTCGTATTCTTAGTCTTGTACGTGGATGGCATTCTCTTGATAGGAAATAATATTCCTATGCTACAATCGGTCAAGTTGTTTTTGTCACAAAAGTTCTCCATGAAAGAGCTGGGTGATGCCTCCTACATTCTGGGGATTAAGATCTATATAGATAGATAAGAGATTATTGGGACTTTCACAGTACAGGTACATGGAGTCCATACTAAAGATATTTAGTATGGAAGATTCCAAGCGCGGTAATAAACCTGCTTTGCACGTATTCACCCTCTCCAAAGAGATATCTCCCAAGACTGATGATGAGAAGGCTCGCATGAGCATTATACCCTACGTTTCGGTGGTACGATCTATAATGTATGCAATGCTATGTACCAAACCAGATGTAACTTACGCACTTATCGCGGTGAGCCGGTATCAGTCAAACTCAGGGAAGAAATACTAGACAGCATTGAAGAACATTCTTAAGTACCCAAGAAGGACTAAGGAATTGTTCTTAGTGTAAGGTAATGGGGACCTTCAGGTGGAATATTTTACCGACTCGAGCTTTCAAAGTGACAAGGATGACAGCAAGTCTGTCTCGTTTTTGTGTTTATCCTCAATGGAGGGATGGTCTGTTGGAAGAACTCCAAATAGGACACCATCGCAGACTCGACGATGGAGGCTGAATACATTGCTGCCAACGATGCTACAAAGAAGTGGTTTGGATGAAGAAGTTCATTGATGAACTTGATGTGGTTACATCTATTGTTGATCAAATACCTTTGTATTGCAGTAACAATGGGGCTATGGTTTTAGAAAAGGAACTATAGTCAGAGATCCAGACACATCTTGAGGCGGTATCATCTGATCAGGGAGATCGTAGATCGCCGGGAGATCGAGGTGCAGAGAGAAGACACAAAAGAGAACACGGCGGATCTATTCACTAAGGTCCTCCCTCAAGCACAGTTCGAGAGACTATTTGAGATGTTGGGTATGTGATACGCCAACAACTGGCCTTAGAGCAAACATTAGATACTCATACACCAATATATGGCCTTAGTGCAAGTGGGAGATTGTTGGATATGTATGCCCTAGAGGCCGTTATTGTATATATAAAAGCGGATGCTTGGATATATGTATATACAGGATAATCTTGCTCGATATGATAGTATACTATTTGGTTTGTCTTTATCTTAACATGTGTATATGTTTTGCTTGTTATTACGAATCATTAATACATGTTGATAAAGCCCGTAGGATTATTGCTAGACTACTAGCGTTATGATAGCGATCATATATATGGGGGTTGGGTAGTCTATAAGCACATCCTTAAATGTTCCTAGTCATGGGAGTATCGAGACTGGGCATCGATATTCTAGAATAGACTAGTGTATACGTTTCTAGACCTCGATGAGGGGCGATGGTTGGTCTCACAGCCATTGGTCTTTGGCACCTAAGATCGTATACAGGTGCTCACTGGGAGTGAGTACACTGGACGGACTTGCTGAGAACTTCTAGATGGTACTATACCTATCGTCAGATAGCAATTCTCAGGTGACATAAGTACGGGTTAGTCTTTAGACCTGAGATCGTCATTTGTCTCATGTGAGTTCCCATTGTACTTAGATTACTACCCTACCATGGCTCTAATGAGTCGTGCAAACAGGTTTTAGTTGAGTACTGTCCTGAGCCATATGAAGGCAGTGAGCGATTGTTGGGGATTCATCTCTCTCCGTATAAGGAGTCGATATCGCACTGTGTATGGTTGGACAGCACCATAAAACCTTGGCTAAGGCAGTTAAGATTTACTGATAGTTAGATCGGTAGTTTCTCGGATTGGTCCTGAGCCACATCGGCATGAATTATCGGGTTATAAGGGTCTAACGTTTACCACCCCCTAGACCTGGTATGCGATACTCTTAGACGAAGAGACCGGACTGTATAGAAATTGTCATAGATTGGCTCAGTAAAGGTTCGAATGAGCTTGCTTATCGGCCTTCCTTTTCAACAGGTACTGGGTAGTCGTTACGTACAGCTAGTGCCGCTGATGTGCTTGTGGTTAAACCCATTGCCAGTGTACTGTCGAGTCTTTAGAATCCCACACTATAACAACCCTAAACTTTATATACAATTTTTTTCAAAAATACAGAAAAGGGTACCTTAACCTGAGCACAAGTTATAAGTTTGATTTGCTTTTGAACAGCAAGAAAGAGCTTGTAGCACACTGGTAAATCCTTGCACTGCCGAGACAAAGCACCCAAGTTCAAATCTCATCAGCCACATTATCTTTTTATTTAATTTTCTTTTAACCTTTTATAAGCTCAAGAGTTGCACGTGCACTACACGTAATAGGATAAGTTACAGAATAATCAAACACGTGCAATAGGCTAGTTTAAGCGTCATGGACACGTGGCCCCAATCCAGACCCTAGCCCCTCGGATCCGACCGGCGAAACTCACTCATAGGTCGGCGCTACCGGTCCAACATGGTCCAAACTCTTTATTTTGTAAACCCTGGACCTTTGGACTCCCCCCTTAACTCCAGTATTGCTTATTTACTCTGCACATTTACAGAGAATAATAAAACCCTTCAAATTCCATTTTAATGCAAATTTTTAATGCATTATTCATCAGCCCCTAAACCCTAAATTGTCCTATAAATACCCACTCCATTCTACACCCCTCTCACTCAGAATTCTCTTGCAAAAACTATACCAAATTCCTAAGTCTTTTAGTGTACAAGTGGAGTTAGCGAAGGGTAAAGCTCCGACAAACTTCCGAGGAGATTCCGGCGACGAAACGATGCCCCGAAGCATTCTTTTGGACACAATTTCTCTCCTCTAGTCCAACAAGCCAGTAAGTCACATCTCCCCTCTCATCTTTTTCTTTCAAAAATTCCATTTCTAAAACCCGACGGAAGCGGAGTTACTTCGACTTCCGATTCAGTTTTCTTTAAAAACTGCACTTTTCTTTAACAAGATAAAACTATATTCTCATATGTTGATTAATAAACATTAACAAACTCAATAAAACAAGTTTCACATCAAAATAATCATTTTTGTGATATTTATCGCATTTTTACATAAAAATACCACACACTATTCATTTCGACATTATAACTTTTATTCCTTACTATACTTATAGATAGTTCATGAGGTAATGACCTACCTCATCACAACACACATCTATCATAGCACGATAAAGTTTGGGACAATAGAATGCGGGAAATACGACCTTACAAATAAATACCTTAAACTTATAAAACCGTTTTCTATACAAAAGTATATTAATCATTTCCATGCAATTGTGCCTCTACACCCCATTTTGGGGACCCCGTTCGGGATGGTGCGGATTATCACACATCCTCGGGCCTAATAGAGTGAGATGCAGAACTCCGCAAGAAGCATTCGACCTCGATGAAATTTTTATACATTTTTCTTTAGAAAATGAGATTTCTATAAGAAAATAAATAAATTATTTTCATTAAATATATATATATATATATTATCAAAATATCTATTTTGATTATATAAATATTCAAAGTTTTCTAAATCAAATGAATCGCTATTTCATGAAAATACCATCCAAATACAACACAAGTACAATATTTCAATAAAATACCATATATTTTGAAAATTAGATTCTACTCACTAGAAATTTCACATCTATAAAATATACATCTATGAAAACCCTAAAGACGATAATTAAATGCTTGAGGACTATTTTGAAATTATACCAACACTATTTTTATATAAAGCCTCCTCAAGTTATACTAAATTACAATAAGGACCCTAGTAAACATAGGTTTAAACGGGACCAGTCTCTTGAGTCTCAGGGAGCCGGTGATATGGGTGCTTTCCTATTTAAGGTAGACAACCTAACAAACGATGTTATCAATACGGTAATTGTCTTGGAAAAAGACACAAATCCTGCTGTCCATGTGCAGCAGTTACCGATAACACCAAAACCTAATTCAGGACTTCAATTTTTTTTCTAATTGACTGACTCAGACCGAGTCTCAATATAATCAATCTGACTTGAATGAGATTCAAGTATAAAACTATAATTCAACATGAATCCATGAATCCATATATTCAAGCTATATCAATCTATACCACTTGACTGAACCTAACCATGGATTTACTCCATCTACATGTTCATCCATTATATTCGTTCCATTTTCTGATATCATGGTTTCGGCAAGTCATCCATGTATACAATTTATAATACAAGACAAGACAATACAATCCATACAATCAATACATAAACACTACGGGGTTATAAAGGGGTAGATTGGTACGGAAGGTGTTAAAAGTGGCACGAGGTGGTCACTTAAAACGTAATTACATCCATGCCATTGTTCCATGGTATTATCGACGGAGCCTTGTACTACGGGTTACCAAAGTCTCCGGTGTAAGTGGGACTCCTCTCGTATACACTGGCATTTTCTGTACTAAGCTATAAACAACTGCGCTAACATTATAATAAAACATTATAAAACTACACACACACACACTCTCTCTCTCTGTCTATTCTACTTCTCCCTCATCTTTTGGACTTACCGAGCGATTGTTCGCTAACGACATTCCTATTTCTCTTCTTCTTTAGAATGTTATCAGGAGGACCCGACGCTAAGGAGCACGAGACCAGTCAGGAGCATTTGGAGAAGGCCCCTGAGCAGTACACCGAAGACCCAGAGTTGTAGCCACTTGTACTTATTCCATTTTCATTTCTGTTATGCCGCTGTTTAGGCATTGCTTTCATTCCATGTATTTACTTTTCATTGTATTGTAAAAAGAATGTTAATAAATAAAGTTGTTGTTCATTTACATCTTGTCTCTTGTGTACATTTTATTTTATATTGCTTAGATACGCTTAGCGTGTTTATTTCTGAGTAAATACGTAGTGGACCTCGTCGCGCCCTCCGCCCGTATACCGGGAAGCGGGGCGTGACACACAGAAAGTTTCCCTGGTTCAGGAGAAATGATGTGGTGGCCGTATTTTGATACGTGCAGGGTTCCTATCAAATGAGTGTACTAGCTATCCGGACTTTTGATCGGACAGTTGATAATACTAGCCGGCTTAGAATTAAGCCGGATTATTAAATCAGGTATTGATTTAATAATTTACATACATACATACATACATATATATATATATTCGATATGTATATTCTAGTATTATGTTCATTGTATTATTCTATCTCTTTGGGTATTCGTATTTTGATATGAATACGGGTATGTATATACGGTATAGTGTATTCCATATTTATACGGAAAGACATTCTACAAGGAGGACACCTCATTTTGATTTGTCCATTTACTTATTTAAATGGAAATGAGGTGTATGGGTGAGGTATCTAAGAAATGGTGAAAGGCATGGTTGAATAGTTTAAACAAATGAATTTTAATTCATTTGTCTACACTATTCAAGTATGGTTCGTTTTTTTAATATTGCAAAAATGATTTATCAAAACCATGGCTATGTTTTTTTCTCTCACTAGTTTTTTTCTCATTCCATCTTTTTCTTTCTCTCTCCCTTTCTTGAGCTCCTCCTTCTTCCTTCCTACACTCTCATGTGTTGAGAATCAAGAGTGGAAGAGAGGTAGAAAAATACTAGAACAACTCACTACACCTCTAAGCATCCTAGTGTAGCAAGCTAGGATTTTTAGTTGCTCCACTTGATTGCTTGTGTGGAGCTAGAGCCTTGAACCAAATCTCTCGGGTGGATCATCTTCGACAAAGGGAAGACCGGCGGTCAAACTCGATCACGGAGACTCCGAGGAGCTAAGGAAGAAGGTTGAAGACCAAAGGACACAAATCATTTTGTTATAACCTTCTAACCGAGTAGATAAACTCTTTGTAGATTTATAGTTTAAGTGTTTAGTTAAGATTCTACGGTTTGTGGTTTCTTGAGCCTCTCAAATTTTTGTTTTTCATTATGCATAGGCCGATGTTGTAGCAGTATGGCTGCTAGGAACTATAACATGGGGTGCACCGGTCTTATTAGTGAAGAAGAAGGATGGCTCGATGCGGATGTGCATAGACTACCGTGAGCTGAACAGAGTAACGATAAAGAACAAGTACCCCATTCCACGCATCGACTACTTATTTGATCAACTAGGTGGTGCCAAGGTATTTTCGCAGCTGGATCTTCATTCGGGTTATCACCAGATCAAGGTAGCAGCTGAAAATTTATGCAAGACAGCTTTTCGGACCCGATACGGACATTATGAGTTTCTTATGATGCCGTTCGATATTACCAATGCTCCAGAAATATTCATGGATTTGATGAACAGGGTCTTTGCTAAATACTTAAACACGTTTGTCGTTGTATTCATCGACGACATACTAGTCTACTCTAAGACTTGAGAGGAGCACGCCGAACATTTACGAACTGTACTACAAATTCTGCAAGAAGAGAAGCTATACGCAAACCTGAGCAAGTGTGAGTTCTGGCTCGACAAAGTATAGTTCTTTAGACACATTGTTTCGGGCGAAGGCATATCAATAGACCCAGCAAAGATAGAATCTGTTAGAGATTGGCCGATACTGAAGTCAATGGCTGAGATTAGAAACTTCCTGCGATTGGCAGGATATTATCGGCGTTTCGTTCAGGACTTTGCAAGAGTTGTTGAACCCTTGACAAAATTTACGCAGAAGGAAGTACCTTATGTGTGGTCAGAAGAATGTATACAGGCTTTTAAGTTGCTAAAACAAAAGTTGACCATGGCCCCTATTCTTACAGTGCTGGATAATTCAGGTGGTTTGGTGATACACGGCGTTGCTTTAGGAAAAGGTCTAGGTTGTGTTCTGATGCAACACGGTCAGGTAGTTGCTTATGGCTCACAACAACTAAAGACTCATGAGAAGAACCACCCAACTCGTGACTTGGAGTTAGCTGCAGTGGTTTTCGCCTTGAGGATCTGGAGACATTACTTATTGGGCGAAAAGGTAGAAGTGTACACGGATCATAAGAGTCTAAAATACATATTCACTCAGAAGGAATTGAATATGAAGCAACGCCGATGGCTAAAACTAATGGCGGACTACGACTTGGATTTACCATCTGGGGAAAGTAAATGTCGTACCCGACGCTCTCAGTCGCAAGCCATCGGTCATGATGTTGACCAATCAGAAAAGCATCATTGAAGACTTTTAGAAACTCGAACTATAAGTCGTTACACCGAGTAAAACCGGGCAGCTTTGGCAACTACATGTGCAGTCTTCTCTTGTAGATTGCATTAAGACTGCACAGGCTGACGATCCTCGATTGCAGAAGTTCAGCGAGCAGGTGGAGGCCAGACTGAGGACAAATGTACTCATACATCGAGACAGTTCTTTGAGATTCGGTAGTAGACTCTGCGTTCCCAACTGTGATGTTCGAGAAGAAGTACTTACTACAGGTAGAATCGGGCAGCTTTGGCAACTACAGGTGCAAACTTCACTTGTAGATCGCATTAAGACTGCACAGGATGACGATCCTCAATTGCAGAAGTTCAGAGAGAAGGTGGAGACCATACTGAGAACATATTTACTCATACATCGAGACAGTTCTTTAAGATTCGGTAGCAGATTCTGCGTTCCCAACTGTGATGTTTGAGAAGAAGTACTAACTAAGGCTGACAGTTCGGCTTATTCAGTACATCCGGGAGGCACGAAAATGTATCGAGACCTGAGGCAGCACTATTGGTGGAATAGGATGAAGCGAGAGATTGCACGGTTTGTGTCCAAGTGCTTAGTATGCCAACAGGTAAAAGCAGAACATCAGAAGACAGCTGGATTGTTGCAACCGCTTCTAATGCCCGAGTGGAAATGGAAGCACATCACTATGGATTTCATGACACCCTACTACGGAGTCCAAGAGGCAACAATGTCGTCTGGGTTATCGTCGACCATCTCACGAAAGCAGCACACTTTATACCCTTCCAAGTGGGACAGTCGACAGAGTCACTTGCAGAGAAGTACATGCAGGAGATAGTGCGACTTCACGAAGTTCCGGTCAGCATAGTATCGAATAGAGAAACTAGATTCATTTCCCGCTTCTGGAAGAGCTTACAGGAGGGTCTAGGTATACGTCTTAATTCCAGCATGACTTACCATCCACAGACGTACAGACAGTCCAAAGTACTATTCAGACGTTCAAGAATATGTTGAGGGCATGAATGCTGGACTTTCAGGGTTCATGGGAGGATCGCCTTCATCTGGTGGAGTTTTCTTATCAGCTTTCAGGCTAGCATCCAGATAGCCCTGTTTGAAGCTCTTTACGGACGGAAATGTCGATCCCCTATTTGTTGGGATGACGTTGGTGAACGAAAATTATTGGGCCCCGAGCTTATAGTCAGACGGTGGACAAGGTCCAGATGATCAGACAGCGCATTAAGACCACTCAGGATCGATAGAAGAGTTGGGCAGATACCAGCAGAAGATCATAAGTGTTTGAAGTCGGTGATCATGTGTTCCTGAATATTTCACCTACTCACGGAGTGATCAGGTTTAGGAGTCGTGGGTGTAGGGTGTTTTGCGTCACCCCATTGAGATGGAAATGCGCGCGCTTGTCAGGCATGTACCGATTCCCTCTGCCTAGGGTAGGCCGAGGTTTATTGAATGTGGGGATCCGAATCTCCGGAAGCCGTGGACTAAGCTGCCATTATTTACCCCTCACTTTTGGAGCGAGAGAACCTCCGATTGATGGGTAAAACTAGTCATGCGAACTCAATGTGCAGTGTGCGTGTGTTGTGTTTTGGAAGGGACTTGGATGTATCGGGGGCCACGCAAAGTTTATGGGGGTCCTGCTACCCGGATAGTGGGCTGGGGGTCAAGAGGGTTAGCAGCCCCTTTGCGGGGTGCGCAGCAGCGCCCCGTTAGAAAATTTTCCTAACGGGGGACGTATTTTGGGTATGGAGTGCATGGAAAATGAGGGATGAGGAGCATCTTAGAGACGCGTGCATAGAGTTGGGCGCCAGTGCATCACGTGCCTGGCGTGTAGGCGCTGGATGCCTGTGTCTCACATGCTTGGCGTGTGGGCACTGGATGCCGGTGGGCGCCAGCGCCTCACATGCCCGGCACGTCGGCGCTGGACGCCCGCAGAAGGAAGGGGTTTAGCCCCGGGACTTTAAGAGTTTAACTCCCAAGAAAAATTCTTATTTGTGGATTTAAACTCCCAAAAAGGACTTTATTTATGGAGTTAAACTCCAAAAGATGTTAAATGGAGTTAAACTCCTAAAAAGAGATTTTATTTGTGGAGTTAAATTCCAACAGATCTTGAATGGAGTTAAACTCCCAGAAATCTTTAGAAATGATCAAAGGAGACCCCTTTCTTCTCCTCTTTGGCCCTGGATATTTTTTTAGGCCTTGGATCTTCCCAAGATGGGATTTTTGGAGATGGGTCTCTTGCTTCCTCCACTCTGCTGGCTGGATCTTGGAGAAAAGGGGGATGAGACTTAAAAATCTCCCATTTTGGGGATTTGATGGCAAATCCGAGCTCCCCTTCAAGGGTTTTATGGTGAAAACTGTTTCTTTTTGTAAAAAAGAGAGTTAAACTCTTGATTTAATTCAAAAAAAGAAAGAAGGTTTAGAACCTTGAGGAAGGAGAAGGAGGCTCAAACCCTAACTTTTTGAGGGGAATCAATTATTATTATTTCATTTCATTATCATGTTGTCTTATATAGGTTTACAGGATTACATATAGCCCATTGGGCTTTACAAAATGGCATTTTACCCATCCCATATCTCATGTGCTTATTTCTTTTTGCACATGAGCCATGGGCTTCACAAAAATTGGATTTTTGCCTATTTATTTTACATTCATGCATGAAAATTATATCAAACTTATTTATTACATAATTTTCTTCTTGGCATGGGAGGTCGGCCGCTTCAAATTCGGGCTTGATTTGGGCATGGGCTCACTTGGCATGAGCTTGGGCCCATTTGAGTTGGGGTTGACTTTGATTTTGACTTGGTCAACCGGGGTGTAATTTTTGACCCCAACAAAATACCCCCAATCAATAAATGCACACCGCGTTTGTGTATCGTGTGCATGAAATTGATGGATCTTATTTTGCGTAGCATGACTTGATTTGGTTCCCGCCTTTTTACGACATGGACGGTCGATGCTTGACTTGTCTCCGCGACGGAAGGACGCTGATCGACGTATCCCCGTATTTCCGCCTCCCCGCAAGTCATGGGGTGTTGCACATCGACTTACAGTGGTATCAGAACCTCGCTAAACAATAATTAACACACTTGCAAAATTGTATGAATTTCGAACGGAAAAACAAACCGGAAAAACCCCGAGACGTTTCCCCAGCATGGAGTGGTTGTTTGACGTTTTCCCGGTACGGAGTGTCGCTGGTTGACGTGTCCCCGAGATGGAGTGTTTGTTTGACGTTTCCCCGGCACGAAGTGTCTGCTGTTTGACATTTCCCCAGCATGGAGTGTCGTTGGTTGACATTTCCCCAGCACGGAGTGTCGCTGGTTGACGTATCCCTGAGGCGGAGTGTCGCTGGTTGACGTGTCCCCGAGACGGGGTGTCTGTTTGACGTTTCCCCGGCACGGAGTGTATGCTGGTGGATGTTTCCCCGGCACGGAGTATCGCTGGTGGACGTGTCCCCGGCACGGAGTGTCGCTGGTCAACTTGTCCCTGGCACGGAGTGTTACTGGTCGACGTTAACCGGCACGGAGTGTCGCTGGTTGACGTGTCCCCGGTACGGAATGTCTGTTTGACGTTTTCCCAGCACAGAGTATCGCTGTTTGACGTTTCCCCGTCACGGAGTGTCGCTAGTTGACGTATCTCCGAGACGGAGTGTCACTGGTTGACGTGTCCCCGAGACGGAATGTCTGTTTGACGTTTCCCCGGCACGGAGTGTCTGCTACTGGACGTTTCCCCGGCATGAAGTGTCGCTGGTAGACGTATCCCCGGCACGGAGTGTCACTGGTCGACTTGTCCTTGGCACGAAGTGTCACTTTGACGTTTCCCCAGCACGGAGTGTCGCTGGTCGACTTTTCCCCGGCACGGAATGTCGATGGTCGACGTATCCCCAAAGCGGAGTGTCTGTAGTTGACGTAGAGGTCGTTGTTGGAATTAGTTGGTTTGATTTGTTTGATTTTTGCCTTGTTCGGCGGGACTTTTGAATTGAAAGGAATTTGGATTTTGGATTTTGTTTAGCATCAGTATTGCTACACTGGAACAATTTCAGGAGCAACTCATCATTTGCCCTTGGAAGACTTGGGATTTTGGTTTTGGTTTGGCATCAGCATTGCTGCACTGGAATGTGGTACCAGGAGCAAATCATCATTTGCCGTGAGAGGGATTTTGGGATTTTGGCATCAACATCGCTACACTGGAATGTGGTACCAGGAGCGAATCATCATTTGCCATGCCCGTTAGGGAACGATGGATTAGGAGACACGTTTAGGCTCCTGTCACCTAAGACTTTTCAATTTTTATGAGCCGTAAGGGTCTCATAAAAGCATTTTCTCCCTACGAGTCGAAAGGATCTCGTAGGTGTATTTTCTCCTTAGGAGTCATGACGACCCCTAAGTGTGTTTTTCCTTTGTGAGTCGTAAGGATCCCACGAAGGTGTTTTCTTACGAGTCGAGAGGATCTCGTAAGGTTTGTTCTCCTCGTGTATCATGAGGACACATGAGTGGGTCTTCCCAAGTATAGCATAATTCTATGAGCGGAGACCGGCCATGGGGCTTGTGATTGCGGTGAGGCATGGGCGTGATGAGGATTATTTGAGCCCATAGATTGTATACGGTAGTCAATTTGGGGACTGGCCGTAGGGCTGGGAGAGTTTTGGGATTTTGTTGGCGTCTGCATTGCTGCACTGGAATATAGTACCAGGAGCGACATATCATTCGCCATTGGGACATTCATGGATTTGAAATTTTGGTTGGCGTCTGCATCGCTGCACTGGAATATGGTATCAGAAGCGACTCATCATTCGCCGTTTGGAGGTTTGAGATATTTATTTGTATACAAGTTTTTTTTACCGTGATTACTCTACCATTTCAGCTTTTCTTATCGCGAAGGTTGCGATTGCCCTATCATTTCGGCTATTTATTCGCGGTTGCCCGATCATTTCGGCTTTATTTTCATTTTTTTTTTTATTCGCTGATTTTTATTGCGAGTTGCCCCATCATTTCGGCTCTTTTATTTTTATTTTTATTTACACACATTTTTTTACATTCTTAGTTTAACGACTTAAGGGTCGTTTATTCCCAGTTTAACGACGTGGTGGTCAACTGTTTCCAGTTTAACGACGTGGTGGTCATCTGTTGAAGCCTGGGCTCGATTCTGCAGGAACCATGGGCTCCTTTGGCTTAATTGCATAAGCGGGCTTTTCGTCATCTAGACCTAACCGGTGTTGGATGGCAACAGCCACGTCATCATCATGGCTATAAGGCATAGGAGGACTTGTTCCTCTGAGCTCCATCATGTAGACCATATGGTTTGTGTAACCGTCTATTGTTTCTTCATTAGTAATGTTGCTCGTTGGGCTCTTAGCTTGTTGTCTCGGTCCGCTCTTTTCAGAGAAAGGCAGATGTCTGAGAGAATCAAGTTCTCGAAGGGCTTCGGTCTCAGTTTGTATGAAATTGGCGGTCGCAGTTTGACTGTTTATTAACACGCCTTTAGACGGTTCTATCTCTCCTGCCTTGTATTGCTTTTCGACCCAATCTTTGAAGATGAAGCTGTCCTCAATGGCATGACCTATCACTCTGTGATAGGGGCAATATTTGGGGTCGTCGGTCATATTCGCTTCTTAAGGTCTTTTTGATTCTGGCAATTGTAGACCGTTTCTTAGGGCATCCTTGAATATTTTATGGATTTTGTCCCTTCTGAAGGAATAGACCTTATCCAGCTTCTCTTTCACTGGAGATTCTCTTCCCTCTCCGAACACTGGCTTCCGAGACTGGTTGGTATTAGGCCCGCTCATCCCTCACTTATTTCGGTTAGCCGAAGTGTTAAATGATTCAGTATCGTCAGAATTTCCGCCTTTGCGTTTATCGACCTTTCGGTTTCTCCGGGACCTATTGTTATTTTGGGAATCAGAGAAGGACTCCTGGTTTGAGCGCTCTAACATCTAAACTTTCCTGATTAGCTCTTAGAATATTTTGAGACCCGCGATGCATAGAAACGGGACCATCCAATTGTTGAGATTTCCGACGAGGAGGCTGACAGATTGGTCCTGCTCTATCGGCGGTTCACATTTGACGGAGAGATTGCGCCAGCGGGTTATAAAATTCATGATGCTTTCGTTGTTCTTTGGCTTGGTCCTTACGAGGTCGGCGATGGTGATCTTATCGCTGACATTCATGAATCTTTATCGAAACAGAGATTCTATTTGGACGAAAGTAGTAACGAAGTTATCCGGTATGCTCGCGTACCAGTCGAAAGCGGCATCGGCTAAGCTATTAACAAACTGGTGGAGGAGAAGCACATCATTGCCCCCAGTATTCCCGCATGAGGCTTTAAAGTGGGTGATGTGCTGATTCGCATTTCCCGTCCCATCGAATCTTCCGAACTTGGGTATGACATAACCATCAGGAAACTCTACCAGATCATACCGAGCGGGATATGATCTCCCACTATTGCTGATATCTTTTTGCGCTTCGGTTTCGGCTACCAATGTTTTGACTTTGTTGGTGATCAAATACATGATTTGATCTTGATTTAGCGGGTTGTTGTCATCGGTAGTCAAGACATTTCCCAAGATAGAACGCGGCCAACTTTCATGCGTCTCGCCCACCTTTGGATTCAAGTGAATAAGCGTCGGCTGCCTCGGGACACTGTTTCCCGGTTCATGAGCGGAGACCTGCGCTTGATTAAGCTATTGAGAGGTAACTTGGGTCATGAGCTGTAAGACGACGTTTGTCAAGTCGTCAATCTTTGAGTAGAGCCTGACCATCTCATTGTCTTTATTTCTGAGCTGCTTTTGGAGTCTTAGAGGAGTTGCTGCTCTGCGGTCTTGGGACGGAAGATTGGCTCTTCTTCGCTTTCCGAGCCCGACTCGTCATAAACTGAGGGATTTCTCTGCTTATCAGCTTCACTGGAAGGGTTTTCATTACCTTACAGAGGTGGCTGGTCTTGGGAAGTAGCAGCCACATTCACACCAAATTGGATTTGAGATGTGGTAGCCCTGTCCTTACTCTTGCTGCACGTGCCCACCATGTAGACAGTGTGGACCACATATCCAGCCATATCTTTATCTTTGGCGGCTGATTTTTCGAACCGTCGTCGTGGCCCTTCCTCTTCTGGAAAGGATAGACGACTGAAGACGCTTGGCCTGACTAAGTCCTTGGATGGCGATGTCCGAGTCGCAGTTTTCTTGACCCTTGCGGTCATGGAATTCTTCTGAACCAATTTCAGCAGTTCAAAAGAGTTAGCGAGCTTTACAGCCGATTCAGCTGTTGTTGTGGGGTAACCCTGTTCTTGAAACCTCGTGAAATTCAGCCTAGCAGGATCCCTAGCCCTTTTGTTGGATCTGTATCTGAGCCTTTTCTGTCTTAGTGTCACGACCCAAAATATTAGCTCGTGACCGGCACTTGAATCATGCAGCGTCTAAAGGCATAACGTAATTCAAGTAAGCCGAAGCCCAGAAATCTAAACCTTTTTAAGAAATAAAAGAGGTGAAGTTTTGAAATAAAGGTATAATGAAAACAAATGTTTTATTAAATGCATGGATAATAGAACATGAAAAATGCAAGTGGATTTTATTAGTTGGAAAACATGTTTCGTCTTTTGAAAATTTGGACAGCACCTCCTTTGTATATTTTGATCCAAAACCACAAATACATGATAATATAAAAGGCATCCCCAAGCGGGAGCTAGCTCTTCGCCAACCGGTGGATTCACAACCACGCAAGTCATAAAATAAGTATACGACGCCCAATGGCGAAGATCAGCACAAAGAATAATGAAATAAGCAAGACATTAACCCACCAAGCGAACATATAACCCATCGCTCTTAGTCTCGCAACTACAAGTCTTGCTAAGTCTTACTACATATACAATTACTAGTTTTGATTGATGGAGTTGACTAGATACAAAGGAATAATAATAGTACAAGAGTGGTACGATCCAACATGTACCACCTACCAAAGCCAATCACCCGAATGTAAGCTGTGTGCCAGCGATGCCGCTACCGATCCATACGGTCAACCTGCAAGAACTGTGGCACAACAGGAGTGAGTTGCCAACTCGTGAGTAGAAAACATCATAAGGTAGAAATCGAATAACAACGATTCATAGGTCAACTATATCATAAAAATAATGCTATGATATTTAGGGTGACCGTGTCTGTATGTGTGCCAACAATAATGAATGCATGTATGCATGTGGATCTCGTCCAACAATATAATGAATGCATGTATGCATGTGGATCTCGTCCACTCAAAACATCATAAAAGTATATGCATGTAAATATATGAGGATATCAAAGAATGTGTGTCCATCAATGACACATCAAATCATGGGACTTGAATGTCCAACACCGACACTCGAAACATCATGAAACCCGTGTCCAGCATCGACACACAAATCCTCGTATCTCAGGCGCCGCATCCACAGATCGTCCCTCAGGCGCCGCCTACTCTGGTCGGTCCTCATATCCATCTCATGACTCCGGTCGGTATCCTCCGGATAACCACCCGATCCAAATACTATCACCGGTAGGTAGTGCTCCCCTGCCAGGCTCACCGCCTAACAATACGAGTCTTCTTACCCCGGGATACCTCACCAGGTCAACCATGTACCCGCAGACGGTGCCTACCGCTCCTCGAATCGGGTTTCACATGCCAATCTCAGAACCGAGAAAACACATGGTGGACGCACTGAAATATCATATCAAGAGAAACCGGGTTTTTAAAACAATACGTACTTTCTTTTGAAATAACCACGGTTCTCAAATCCAGAAATCTCATGAAAACAGTATATCTCAATGCGTATAATCATAAAACATGATGTATGCGACATATGACAGAAATGTAAGCATATCCGTATATCATGCAACATGAAACAGTGATGTGACAATATAGTATATCATGCGACATATCATGATGATGTGAACATATGTGAACATAGCAAGTAAATCATGCAAGGAGTCATATCATGATGTAGCAATTCTACTGTATAGTGACATAGCAATTATCGATGATGAAGTGTGTGAGTCGGCCGATCTGTGTAAGTGTAACATACGCATCATCGATAATGGTGTAGATATACTAACACAGGTATATGTAATGCAATGAGAATGACATAAACGTAGCATAAAGTACATCGTCGGCTAAATGCTATAAGGTATACGTATCTAACATGACCAAGTCGGCGAACCTATCAATCGGCATCCAGCCTCATAATATCACGTACGGTATAATCCACCGTACGACATTCTCTAGTCAAGGGTATAGATCAATCATCAAATAAACTCATCACGTACGTAAATCATCATACGGCGGCATTAAACAATTTAGGATCCTAACAACCTATGACAATGAGGGTACAGACCTGACGTCTCGTACGGCTTATCATTTATGATTCACAACATTTTATATCTCTATATGCCTATATCCCAGGTCACATCCATAACAATCTCACATCAGGGGACCGGCAAAGGAATCAATCCTCTCTTATCGACTCGCATCCGTATACCGACATATCAATCAAGTTATCATATCACATCGTATATTCTTTTCATCACATTAATTCATCTTTATATATACATTCTACCTTATACATCAAATGACATGCTACTCTAAAACTCATACCTATTCTAGTGCAACTACTTATCTATAAGTCGTGATTCACATTCACTTTTCATATCCCTAAATTTTTCATCTCATATCTCAATATATAAATTCAATCACTCATACCATGTCTAACTATCTTTTTAACCATATCCCTAGTTTTCTAATCTAGGTTTCTACGACTGTATCTTATAGATCGGTTTCCATTTATAATTTGCGGGGGTGCTATACGCCATCCACCCGATTTCCCCTGTAGATATAGATATACTCACCTTGATCCTTACTTTCCGAAGTTGATGACGCCATGTTCCGTCGTCTCGGAATCCACGCGAAGGTACCTACAATAAATACATAGTCGCAATGCAATTAAAATCAAGTCCGGAAAACCAATACGGCACACGGTGCGCTCATAGGTTAGAACCTATAGCCTACGCATGCAAAACAATCAAACAACCCTTGCCGTTGACGTACAAACGCCCAACAACCAAACACAATATCAAATACTAAAACCAAGAAATCTAAGATCGGAAAACATAACCCGAAACCAAAACAGCAACTAAGGAAAATAGTCCCATATTCTATTTCAGGAAAAATGGGACAAAACTAGCAAGTATAGGGTGTTGTATAGGGGGTAAGTGAGCTACAGACCAAACCTAGACCCAATTGCCCTCAACTTGGCCGGCCACACTGCCAGAAATTCCGGTCTGCTCGGCCGTAAGTGCTCTGATTGGGTTCGTCTTCTCAGGGTGGTCTCCTATTAGTCCCACTAGGTCTCTGGTATTGTTTGTTTTTCTCAAAAACTTCCCGGGTTGCTCCAGATTCCCTGTAGGCCACTAAATGTCACAAAACCTACATGGGTAAATTCTAAGTCCGTATTCTCTGTTCTAGGTCCACAAATCGATCTCTAGGGTCTTGTACACTCTCACTACAGATCACAAGTCCACAATTCACCCAAACCCTCTCTAGGAATTTCCAAATATCGCATAACCAAACCAAATCAACTTCTAACTAAACTAGGATATAAAGAACTAAAAACTAAACTAAATGGAAGAAATTATACCTCATTTGGCAACTCAAGAAAAACCCTAGCTTGTCCAAAGTCTCCAAAATCCAACTTTGATGGGTCCATTGTGTTGAGGGTGAGGAGGGGATCAAATTTAATGAAGAGGTGGTAGGGTTTTGATAAAGATTTGGAGATGAATCTAGGAGGTGAAGGTGGAGGGAGATGAGGAGGAAGAGGATGAGAAAAAAAATGGGAGGAAATGAATGGTGGATGCCCTCTCTCTCTCTCTCTCTCTCTCTCTCTCTCTCTCTCTCTTATCCTCACTCTTTCTTATTCTCACCCTCTCAATAATATCCTTTCTTTTCTTTTCTTTTCTTTTCTTAAAACCAAATACCAATAAAATAACCCATACTAGTGAAACAACTGAAAGGTTCCTAGGCACCCTATAGAGGTCTCACAAGGCATCGAACATGCCAATTTCAAAAATTATGGGTGCCGCGAAACCCTAACGCGGATCTTAGACTAGAATTCTAGGCGAAACACAAAACTAGTTAACTACTTAACTAGAAGTGAGAAGCTACAACCTTTGTAGATCCGGTTCCCCACTTCCTTAGCTCCACGTGTGTGTGCTCTCGCTGTCCATCACGAATCCTAGACTCATTCGTCGGCTTCATCGGAAAACGGGCGAGCAAGGTCGTCGGCTTCGTGTCAAAGACGATCTACGTCGAGGTTGCACTAGTTCAAGCTTCGACTTCACCAAGTAGTGAAACTTGTGAAGAAAACACCCAAAACCACTTGGCAAGAGGTAGAGGATGAAGAAATAGGAGGTGGGTTCACTTTAGATTTGGATTTCTCTCACTAGATCTCAAGTTGCCATTAATGGCATCTAGGTTTCTCACTTGAAGAAGAAGAAGAAGATGATAGAATTGTTATCATAAGTTGTATGTAAAATGAATAATAAATCAATTCTTATCATCTTCTAACCATGGTCAAGTGTAGAGAATAGACCATGGTTAGTGGGAGTGGTTAGGGTTAAGCAAGGAGACAAAATGGCATCATTAGTAAAAGCTTCATGAAGCTACACCACTCTTCATGATAAGATGAAACCATTTTGTTTTGATAAATCCATTTAAATAAATAATAAATGGATAAAATAATAAGTGAATAAAATATAAACCCTAACCACTTGCATAACCATGGTTGCATTCTATACACAAAGCCAAAACAACATGCATCATCAAACATGATACATTCAAGTGTACACAAAACATATCACATATACAATGTGCACATCAAGTGAGAAAAATCCGTTTAAAGTGAACCAATACTAGTTAATGCAAAGTAATATATCAAATATATAATTATACATTAAATCATTAAATCAACACTTGATTCAATGATCCGGTCATGTCGCACATAACCGACTAGTATTCAATGCATCGATTTATCGAATCAATGATTCGATAACTAGGTCATATCTCATACAACCAATCGAAACATTAATCGCGAGAATCAAATACGGTATCACATACATGCATTATTCTCGGTCCCGCACATATCTCATATGCACTCCTATTTCGTTTCGCTTGAGCTAGGAAACCTCTGTGTAGGACTCTAAAGACTCGTCAATACGCCGGTAGCAGATGATGATCATATCAAGCACCCACAAGCCGCAAGCGGTCTGCTAAACGTAACGGCCACCCGGGTATTGAGCGATCAGAAGATCGACGAGCTAGCCCGCTCACACTCCTGCGAATCCGACCAGTAACACTTACCATACAGTCCGGTCTCTTCGTTTGATATGTCGCATATCAAGTCTAGGGGTGGTAAACGTCAGACCCCAATAACCCGATAAGTCGTGCCGATGTGAGGCTCATAACGGGTCGAGAAACTACTGGTAACACTTACCAGCAAATCTCTGATCAGCCCTGGCCAGGGACTTCCCTGCTACGGCCAATCGAGCACTGCGCAACATCAACCCCCAATACCGGGAGAGACGAAACCCCTCCTATCGCTCATTGCCTCCATGTGACTCGGGACTGTGCCCAAAGACCACCGTTTTGCACGCCCTCATGGACGTGGTAAGGTGGAGATCAAAGCACAGTGGGAATCACACAAGACTCTATGACGATCTCGGGTCTACAGACTAACCTGTACAAGTGTCACCTGAGAACTGCCATCTGACGTGAGGTATAATACCATCTGGGAGTTCTCGGCGAGTCCGTCCAGTGTACCCAGTCTCCACTGAGCACCCGTACACCATCTCTGATGTCAAACACCAATGGATATGGGATCATCCATCGCCCATCTCATGGGTCGAGAAGCGTATACGCTAGTCTACTCTGGTATATCGATGCCCCGTCTCGATACACCCACGACTAGGGACCTTGAAGGATGTACTTATGGACTACCATGTCCCCACTAGTATGATCTGCATCACAGTCCAGGTAGTCAAGTACATATCCTAAGGGCTTTACCAACATGTAACTATAAGACAGTATAAAGAGACTAGTGTACATGTTAAGATAAAGAGTAACCAGATAGCATACTATCATATCGAGCAAGAAAGTCATCTCTATATATGTCCAAGCATCCAATATAATATACATCATGTGTACAATACTGGCCTCTAGGGCATACATACAACTAACAATCTCCCACTTGCACTAGGGCCAGCTGCTGTAGTATCGCATACCGAGCATCCCGAAGAGTCTCTCAAACTGTATCTGGGGAATGGCCTTCGTGAGTGGATCCGCGGTGTTGTTCTTCGTGTCAACCCTCCTGACCTCGATCTCCCGGCGATCAACTATCTCCCGGATCAGGTGATACCGCCTCAGAATATGCCTGGATCGCTGATGGGACCTGGGTTCCTTGGCCAAAGCCACCGCTCCATTGTTATCGCAATACAAAGGTATTGGATGCTCAATGGATGGAACCACACCAAGTTCAGTAATGAACTTCTTGATCCAGACAGCCTCTTTGGCTCATCGTTGACAGCGATGTATTCAGCCTCCATCGTCGAGTCTGCCACGGTTTCCTGCTTGGAACTCTTCCAGCTAACCGCCCCTCCGTAAAGGGTAAAGACAAAGCCCGACTGCGACTTAGAGTCGTCCTTATCACTCTGGAAGCTCGAATCGGTAAAGGACTCCACTTGGAGTTCTCCGTTACCATACACCAAGAACATATCTCTAGTCCTTCGCAAGTACTTGAGAATGCTCTTCACAGCTGTCCAGTGACTCTCTCCAGGATCAGCTTGATACCTGCTCACTATACTTAGTGAGTATGCAACATCGGGTCTAGTACATAGCATCGCATACATGATAGAGCCTACTGCCGAAGCATAGGGTATCCCTTGCATGCGAGCTCTCTCCAAATCAGTCTTGGGAGACATCTCTTTGGAGAGAGTGACTCCAGAGATCGTGGGTAAGTTCCCACGCTTGGACTCTTCCATACTAAACCTCTTTAGTATGGTGTCAATGTACCTGGATTGGGACAATCCCAAAATCCGTTTGGATCTATCTCTATAGATCCTGATTCCCAATATGCAGGAGGCATCACCAAGATCTTTCATTGAGAATCTTTATGATAAGAAGAGCTTGACCGATTGCAGTATAGGAATATCATTTTCTATCAAGAGTATGTCGTCCACGTACAATACGAGGAAGACAACCTTACTCTCTGCCACCTTCTTGTAGATACAAGGTTCATCTGGATTTTTGACGAAATCAAACTCTTTGATAACGACATCAAAGCAGATGTTCCAACTCCGCGATGCTTGCTTTAATCCATAAATGGATTTAAGCAGCTTGCACACCTTCCCGCTGCTCCCACTGTCTACGAAGCCCTCTGGCTGAGTCATGTACACGCACTCTTCTAAATCACCATTTAGAAAGGCGGTCTTAACATCCATTTGCCAGATTTCGTAGTCATGAAAGGCAGCAATGGCAAGCATGATCCGGATGGATTTAAGCATAGCCACTGGAGAAAAGGTTTCGTCATAGTCCACACCTGGTCTTTGACGAAAACCCTTTGCTACAAGTCTAGCTTTGAAAGTCTCCACTTTCCCATCTACACCAAGTTTCTTCTTGAAGATCCACTTGCTCCCAATGGGTTTTACCCCTTCAGGAGCAACTTCCAAAGTCCATACTTTGTTGGTGTACATGGATTCCATCTCGGACCGCATAGCATCCAGCCATTTCACTGAGTCCCTACTCGTGATGGCCTGCTCGAATCTAGTTGGGTCATCATCCTCCATGATGCAATCCTCGCTCCCTCCATCCATGAGAAAACCGTAGTATCTCTCAGGTTGGCGAGGAACCCTACTAGATCGGCGGAGTAGCTGGGGTTCATCGGGAACTACGGAATCCTCTGGTTCAACCAAATCTTCTGTTGTAGTCTGTGTCGCTGGAACCTCTTCCAGTTCTACCTCAATGCCACTTATCTGTTTCATAAGAAAACTTTTTTCTAAGAAAGTGGCATGTCGAGAAACAAACACCTTTTGTTCCTCGGGGTGGTAGAAGATATACCCTTGTGAATTTTTGGGATATCCTACAAACTTACATAAGACAGATCTTGCCTCGAGTTTGTCCGGATTTTGTCTTTTGACATAGGCTGGACAACCCCATATCTTAATATAATTAAGATGTGGTCTCTTCCCTTTCCATATCTCATATGGAGTGGTAGGCACTGATTTGGTAGGAACTCTATTCAATAGGTCCATGGCTGTCTCAAGCGTATATCCCCAGAAGGAAATAGGTAACTCAGCTGTACTCATCATTGAGCGCACCATATCTAATAGGGTGCGGTTTCTCCGTTCAGATACACCGTTGTGCTGTGGTGTATAAGGAGGAGTAAGCTGAGAGAGAATCCCATTCTCTTTTAGGAATTCCAGGAATTCATTGCTTAAGTATTCTCCTCCTCGATCAGATCGTAGGATTTTAATACTTTTTCCGGTTTGGTTCTCGACTTCTTGTTTATATTCTCTAAATTTCTCAAAAGCTTCTGATTTGTGTTTCATCAGGAACACATATCCGAATCTAGAGAGATCGTCAGTGAATGTAATGAAGTATGAAGAACCATCCCTGGCATGTGTAGACATGGGACCGCATACATCACTATGTATCAGTCCCAAGAGTTCGGTAACTCTTTCTCCGTGTCCCGTAAACGGAGCTTTGGTCATCTTGCCTTTGAGACATGACTGGCAAGTGTCATAGGATGAAAATTCAAACGGATTTAAATATCCATCCTTATGCAACTTAGCCAGTCGTGTCGCATTGATGTGACCCAGTCTACAATGCCACAAGAAGGATTCGTTCAGTTCAGAACTCTTCCTCTTGTGTGTGTTTGTTATGCTCAGAACTGTTGATTGGTTTAGAACATAAATGCCATTCCACAACGTGCCTGATCCAACCAACTTTTGGTTACGGAAAATGTTCATAACATTATCCTGTAATACAAAATTATATCCCTCTTTACTCAGTAAAGAAACCGATATAATGTTGCATATCAGGTTCGGCATGTAATAGCATTCGTTCAGAACCAATGTATTACCAGTTGGTAATGAAAGGTGATATTCCACGACAGTCTTAGCTGCAACAATTGCACCATTTCCGACTCTAATGTCTTTATCACCTTCTCCAAGTTCTCTACCTTTCCTAAGCCCATGTAACTGATTACATATATGGGATCCTGACCCGGTATCTAATACCCAGGACGTGGAGCAAATGGAGAAACAGTTCTCTGTAACGAACACACCCGAAGAAAATGCATCAACATGTACTTTCTTCATTCGGGTGGCATGGGAATCCTGGTATTCCCCTATTTCCTGTTCATTCCTATAACTCTTATAAGAAGGAACGGAACCAACGTTCCCCAGCACAGTATAACATGCGGGTTCGGTCAATACATCCATATTATTATCTTGTTTTAGGCATGAAATGGTCGCTACCTGGAGAGAGAGAGAAGAAAACACTTTAGCGTAAGCTCGTGCAAGATCAGATTGGTTATTATCTTATCTAATCAGGATGGCTCCCACTGCTTTTTATCAAATCTTCCTTCAAACCCTAAAAGGAAAGACTAGCCGGGATTAATTACACACTACAAGTTCGCCAATCTTTCAGCCAGGCCAGTGTCGGTACTTTGAGGGAGGTCCCCCGTGCTTTCGCACGAACCTAATTAATGTAAACCTCGGTTTCCCAGAGGCGTAACCTCGTTAACACCTTTCTAGACACCTACTTGATCGGCTAATTGTAATGTGTAAAACTCTCCCAGGAGTAACTCTTACTCGCAGTGGGTATCGGGATCCAACTATCTCATAGAAGGTATGCAATCTCATTGCAAATTTCAACACTTGAAATTCCCGATAATCTTTTGCCCCTAGCGTGCTATGACCTTGACGCATGCCAAACAACCCATAGTCCGCTAGTCAAGTTCAACCCGTCATTTCCTGATTGAATTAAACCCACCCGCACGACCCTTGACGCATGCCAAACAACGCCGTGCGAATACCCTAATCCAATCTGCATCATATGCATAAGCAGATAAATACTAGTTAGCTACCGTACACTACGCCTTGACGCATGCCAAACAACCGCAGCACGAATACTAAATAGTACTTATCTGAAATGACGGAGGGCTACGACAGGTTTTTCTGAAAACCTATTGCGTAATGAACTTGATATCGTTGTAGAATCAAATGGAGTTTTGAAATGGAGTGATTTTGAGGCTTTTCTAGTTTTGCTAAAGGAGTCACTCCCGGTGAAGGGATCTCGGTCCTTTCCTCGTTGAATGAGGTGCGGGATATATCATATATATCGCTGTGCAAAGCAAAAACCCAAAAGCAGTCAAAAGCAAACCGAGTGTGTAGCATCTGCCAGTTATTGCTAAAGGAGTCACTCCCGGTGAAGGGATCTCGGTCCTTTCCTCGTCGAATGAGGTGCGGGATATATCATATATATCGCTGTTCAAAGCAAAAACTGTAGCTACCTGTTTTTATTTTGAAATTCGATTCCACAACATCTTAGGTTTCTTATCTTTCATTAATCACATTAATGAAGTCCCATCATTTAAATACCTAAACATCACAGATAGATATGACGTACACTTATGCCATCCGCATTCGCCTCGATGTCCCCTCGTGCACCGTTAGGTTAGGTAACTAACGACAGAGCAGGGCAGGGCTAGCGCGGGTGTAAAACATAACTAACGTCTATATAATATATCATATATACTATATACTATATCCATTACAGAACATCACATGATCACATCACAGATATCGCAGCAGAAGAAACATATGAAACATTGGATATACTAGGACGTCCGTGTTTTCAATACGAGCCAGTATAAAACACGGATTCCACGGTCGTGATGAATAGCCAATCCCACACCCCTAGACCCCTACGAGAGCGGCAAGCAACCCTGCCAATTCTAGGGTTAGGAGACCCGGACTCGACTCCTCGAGTTGGTCTCCCACTGGACCCCAGAACCCGGTTACTTGTGCTCCCCTCCTTGGGTCTATCCTAATGCGGAAAAGTAAATAATATACAAAATTTGACAACTTCCGCCACCTGGAAGTTCCCCAAATAAAAGAATATTACATACAAGTTTTTACATGAATGAAAATGGAAAACACTCATCTCACATAAAAACCCCCGGCTATTCGAACACGACGATCCAATATAACATATCCAGCAACACATAACATCACATGTCATCAACGTAAGTAAGTATGCATACCCCAATTGTCCTTGACATATAGCAATGAAACCGGCGATATAAACATACTACACTTACGGTCACAGAAAAGAAAGTGTAGAACTACAACAATTGGAATCCGCAACTTATTTAGACATCGCATGCCTAATCAAATGAAATACTTAGACATCACATGCCTAACAGATATAAATCCCGCATTTTAGTCTCATTATCGAAAACTCTTTTCAATATTATGTGGGACTAAACTGCTAGATTTATAACATTCATTCAGTTATCTCATAACTGTTTGTGAATTCCAATTATTGTATCACATTCCAGATAAACAGAAAATGTTAAACTTTCCGATCGAACAGTCGAATACCCAAGTTTTCCCGATACAGTCCAACACATGAAATAAGTCTAGCAACATTCAGTTCGTGCCTCAGTACCAACGGTCCAGCCGTAGAAGGGTCAAGCCAACGCCTCACATGTGGCACGCCGTACTGCCCCAAACCCGAAGGTTCAAAGGGCAGTTCAAGACGGTCACATAATCGAGTTAAGGTTTGTTGTCTTCTAGAGGGTCCATCGCATTACTTGCACTACTTAGAACGTCGTTAAACTACGGAAAAATCCAACACTTGGAAATTTCCCGACAGGGGAAAAATTGGGTATTTATATCCGGTCGAACTTTTTAACATATTCAAAAGATTATCCGGAAAAACACAAACACGAAATTTGATAATCCGATCGAAACTTTGATTCCCAATAGTACCCCAGAATACTCTTCTGTATAGTCACAATAAAAATATCCCAGAAAATTCAGCATTAAATTATATGAGTTACTGTGCAGAAATCATCACACAAAGGAACAGTACGGCCGCAGAACCGCCGCATCATGCATAGCACGTGCCGCGGTTCCGCGGTGGAAAAGTCGATTCAGGCCCTCGTATTTCACAGTAATTCAAATAACACCCTGCTTGATTTTCTGCATATTTTTAATTGACAAAAATCCCATTTTTTAGAAAAAGTCCAGAGAGCTATTTTGGGGTTAGGTTTTCGGTTCGTCCGGCTTTCAAACTCCGTCTAGACTTCGCCTAAGGCTCTAGCTAGGCTCTGATACCAGTGAAAGGTTCCTAGGCACCCTATAGAGGTCTCACAAGGCATCGAACATGCCAATTTCAAAAATTATGGGTGCCGCGAAACCCTAACGCGGATCTTAGACTAGAATTCTAGGCGAAACACAAAACTAGTTAACTACTTAACTAGAAGTGAGAAGCTACAACCTTTGTAGATCCGGTTCCCCACTTCCTTAGCTCCACGTGTGTGTGCTCTCGCTGTCCATCACGAATCCTAGACTCATTCGTCGGCTTCATCGGAAAACGGGCGAGCAAGGTCGTCGGCTTCGTGTCAAAGACGATCTACGTCGAGGTTGCACTAGTTCAAGCTTCGACTTCACCAAGTAGTGAAACTTGTGAAGAAAACACCCAAAACCACTTGGCAAGAGGTAGAGGATGAAGAAATAGGAGGTGGGTTCACTTTAGATTTGGATTTCTCTCACTAGATCTCAAGTTGCCATTAATGGCATCTAGGTTTCTCACTTGAAGAAGAAGAAGATGATAGAATTGTTATCATAAGTTGTATGTAAAATGAATAATAAATCAATTCTTATCATCTTCTAACCATGGTCAAGTGTAGAGAATAGACCATGGTTAGTGGGAGTGGTTAGGGTTAAGCAAGGAGACAAAATGGCATCATTAGTAAAAGCTTCATGAAGCTACACCACTCTTCATGATAAGATGAAACCATTTTGTTTTGATAAATCCATTTAAATAAATAATAAATGGATAAAATAATAAGTGAATAAAATATAAACCCTAACCACTTGCATAACCATGGTTGCATTCTATACACAAAGCCAAAACAACATGCATCATCAAACATGATACATTCAAGTGTACACAAAACATATCACATATACAATGTGCACATCAAGTGAGAAAAATCCGTTTAAAGTGAACCAATACTAGTTAATGCAAAGTAATATATCAAATATATAATTATACATTAAATCATTAAATCAACACTTGATTCAATGATCCGGTCATGTCGCACATAACCGACTAGTATTCAATGCATCGATTTATCGAATCAATGATTCGATAACTAGGTCATATCTCATACAACCAATCGAAACATTAATCGCGAGAATCAAATACGGTATCACATACACGCATTATTCTCGGTCCCGCACATATCTCATATGCACTCCTATTTCGTTTCGCTTGAGCTAGGAAACCTCTGTGTAGGACTCTAAAGACTCGTCAATACGCCGGTAGCAGATGATGATCATATCAAGCACCCACAAGCCGCAAGCGGTCTGCTAAACGTAACGGCCACCCGGGTATTGAGCGATCAGAAGATCGACGAGCTAGCCCGCTCACACTCCTGCGAATCCGACCAGTAACACTTACCATACAGTCCGGTCTCTTCGTCTGATATGTCGCATATCAAGTCTAGGGGTGGTAAACGTCAGACCCCAATAACCCGATAAGTCGTGCCGATGTGAGGCTCATAACGGGTCGAGAAACTACTGGTAACACTTACCAGCAAATCTCTGATCAGCCCTGGCCAGGGACTTCCCTGCTACGGCCAATCGAGCACTGCGCAACATCAACCCCCAATACCGGGAGAGACGAAACCCCTCCTATCGCTCATTGCCTCCATGTGACTCGGGACTGTGCCCAAAGACCACCGTTTTGCACGCCCTCATGGACGTGGTAAGGTGGAGATCAAAGCACAGTGGGAATCACACAAGACTCTATGACGATCTCGGATCTACAGACTAACCTGTACAAGTGTCACCTGAGAACTGCCATCTGACGTGAGGTATAATACCATCTGGGAGTTCTCGGCGAGTCCGTCCAGTGTACCCAGTCTCCACTGAGCACCCGTACACCATCTCTGATGTCAAACACCAATGGATATGGGATCATCCATCGCCCATCTCATGGGTCGAGAAGCGTATACGCTAGTCTACTCTGGTATATCGATGCCCCGTCTCGATACACCCACGACTAGGGACCTTGAAGGATGTATTTATGGACTACCATGTCCCCACTAGTATGATCTGCATCACAGTCCAGGTAGTCAAGTACATATCCTAAGGGCTTTACCAACATGTAACTATAAGACAGTATAAAGAGACTAGTGTACATGTTAAGATAAAGAGTAACCAGATAGCATACTATCATATCGAGCAAGAAAGTCATCTCTATATATGTCCAAGCATCCAATATAATATACATCATGTGTACAATACTGGCCTCTAGGGCATACATACAACTAACAATCTCCCACTTGCACTAGGGCCAGCTGCTGTAGTATCGCATACCGAGCATCCCGAAGAGTCTCTCAAACTGTATCTGGGGAATGGCCTTCGTGAGTGGATCCGCGGTGTTGTTCTTCGTGTCAACCCTCCTGACCTCGATCTCCCGGCGATCAACTATCTCCCGGATCAGGTGATACCGCCTCAGAATATGCCTGGATCGCTGATGGGACCTGGGTTCCTTGGCCAAAGCCACCGCTCCATTGTTATCGCAATACAAAGGTATTGGATGCTCAATGGATGGAACCACACCAAGTTCAGTAATGAACTTCTTGATCCAGACAGCCTCTTTGGCTCATCGTTGGCAGCGATGTATTCAGCCTCCATCATCGAGTCTGCCACGGTTTCCTGCTTGGAACTCTTCCAGCTAACCGCCCCTCCGTAAAGGGTAAAGACAAAGCCCGACTGCGACTTAGAGTCGTCCTTATCACTCTGGAAGCTCGAATCGGTAAAGGACTCCACTTGGAGTTCTCCGTTACCATACACCAAGAACATATCTCTAGTCCTTCGCAAGTACTTGAGAATGCTCTTCACAGCTGTCCAGTGACTCTCTCCAGGATCAGCTTGATACCTGCTCACTATACTTAGTGAGTATGCAACATCGGGTCTAGTACATAGCATCGCATACATGATAGAGCCTACTGCCGAAGCATAGGGTATCCCTTGCATGCGAGCTCTCTCCAAATCAGTCTTGGGAGACATCTCTTTGGAGAGAGTGACTCCAGAGATCGTGGGTAAGTTCCCACGCTTGGACTCTTCCATACTAAACCTCTTTAGTATGGTGTCAATGTACCTGGATTGGGACAATCCCAAAATCCGTTTGGATCTATCTCTATAGATCCTGATTCCCAATATGCAGGAGGCATCACCAAGATCTTTCATTGAGAATCTTTATGATAAGAAGAGCTTGACCGATTGCAGCATAGGAATATCATTTTCTATCAAGAGTATGTCGTCCACGTACAATACGAGGAAGACAACCTTACTCTCTGCCACCTTCTTGTAGATACAAGGTTCATCTGGATTTTTGACGAAATCAAACTCTTTGATAACGACATCAAAGCAGATGTTCCAACTCCGCGATGCTTGCTTTAATCCATAAATGGATTTAAGCAGCTTGCACACCTTCCCGCTGCTCCCACTGTCTACGAAGCCCTCTGGCTGAGTCATGTACACGCACTCTTCTAAATCACCATTTAGAAAGGCGGTCTTAACATCCATTTGCCAGATTTCGTAGTCATGAAAGGCAGCAATGGCAAGCATGATCCGGATGGATTTAAGCATAGCCACTGGAGAAAAGGTTTCGTCATAGTCCACACCTGGTCTTTGACGAAAACCCTTTGCTACAAGTCTAGCTTTGAAAGTCTCCACTTTCCCATCTACACCAAGTTTCTTCTTGAAGATCCACTTGCTCCCAATGGGTTTTACCCCTTCAGGAGCAACTTCCAAAGTCCATACTTTGTTGGTGTACATGGATTCCATCTCGGACCGCATAGCATCCAGCCATTTCACTGAGTCCCTACTCGTGATGGCCTGCTCGAATCTAGTTGGGTCATCATCCTCCATGATGCAATCCTCGCTCCCTCCATCCATGAGAAAACCGTAGTATCTCTCAGGTTGGCGAGGAACCCTACTAGATCGGCGGAGTAGCTGGGGTTCATCGGGAACTACGGAATCCTCTGGTTCAACCAAATCTTCTGTTGTAGTCTGTGTCGCTGGAACCTCTTCCAGTTCTACCTCAATGCCACTTATCTGTTTCATAAGAAAACTTTTTTCTAAGAAAGTGGCATGTCGAGAAACAAACACCTTTTGTTCCTCGGGGTGGTAGAAGATATACCCTTGTGAATTTTTGGGATATCCTACAAACTTACATAAGACAGATCTTGCCTCGAGTTTGTCCGGATTTTGTCTTTTGACATAGGCTGGACAACCCCATATCTTAATATAATTAAGATGTGGTCTCTTCCCTTTCCATATCTCATATGGAGTGGTAGGCACTGATTTGGTAGGAACTCTATTCAATAGGTCCATGGCTGTCTCAAGCGTATATCCCCAGAAGGAAATAGGTAACTCAGCTGTACTCATCATTGAGCGCACCATATCTAATAGGGTGCGGTTTCTCCGTTCAGATACACCGTTGTGCTGTGGTGTATAAGGAGGAGTAAGCTGAGAGAGAATCCCATTCTCTTTTAGGAATTCCAGGAATTCATTGCTTAAGTATTCTCCTCCTCGATCAGATCGTAGGATTTTAATACTTTTTCCGGTTTGGTTCTCGACTTCTTGTTTATATTCTCTAAATTTCTCAAAAGCTTCTGATTTGTGTTTCATCAGGAACACATATCCGAATCTAGAGAGATCGTCAGTGAATGTAATGAAGTATGAAGAACCATCCCTGGCATGTGTAGACATGGGACCGCATACATCACTATGTATCAGTCCCAAGAGTTCGGTAACTCTTTCTCCGTGTCCCGTAAACGGAGCTTTGGTCATCTTGCCTTTGAGACATGACTGGCAAGTGTCATAGGATGAAAATTCAAACGGATTTAAATATCCATCCTTATGCAACTTAGCCAGTCGTGTCGCATTGATGTGACCCAGTCTACAATGCCACAAGAAGGATTCGTTCAGTTCAGAACTCTTCCTCTTGTGTGTGTTTGTTATGCTCAGAACTGTTGATTGGTTTAGAACATAAATGCCATTCCACAACGTGCCTGATCCAACCAACTTTTGGTTACGGAAAATGTTCATAACATTATCCTGTAATACAAAATTATATCCCTCTTTACTCAGTAAAGAAACCGATATAATGTTGCATATCAGGTTCGGCATGTAATAGCATTCGTTCAGAACCAATGTATTACCAGTTGGTAATGAAAGGTGATATTCCACGACAGTCTTAGCTGCAACAATTGCACCATTTCCGACTCTAATATCTTTATCACCTTCTCCAAGTTCTCTACCTTTCCTAAGCCCATGTAACTGATTACATATATGGGATCCTGACCCGGTATCTAATACCCAGGACGTGGAGCAAATGGAGAAACAGTTCTCTGTAACGAACACACCCGAAGAAAATGCATCAACATGTACTTTCTTCATTCGGGTGGCATGGGAATCCTGGTATTCCCCTATTTCCTGTTCATTCCTATAACTCTTATAAGAAGGAACGGAACCAACGTTCCCCAGCACAGTATAACATGCGGGTTCGGTCAATACATCCATATTATTATCTTGTTTTAGGCATGAAATGGTCGCTACCTGGAGAGAGAGAGAAGAAAACACTTTAGCGTAAGCTCGTGCAAGATCAGATTGGTTATTATCTTATCTAATCAGGATGGCTCCCACTGCTTTTTATCAAATCTTCCTTCAAACCCTAAAAGGAAAGACTAGCCGGGATTAATTACACACTACAAGTTCGCCAATCTTTCAGCCAGGCCAGTGTCGGTACTTTGAGGGAGGTCCCCCGTGCTTTCGCACGAACCTAATTAATGTAAACCTCGTTTTCCCAGAGGCGTAACCTCGTTAACACCTTTCTAGACACCTACTTGATCGGCTAATTGTAATGTGTAAAACTCTCCCAGGAGTAACTCTTACTCGCAGTGGGTATCGGGATCCAACTATCTCATAGAAGGTATGCAATCTCATTGCAAATTTCAACACTTGAAATTCCCGATAATCTTTTGCCCCTAGCGTGCTATGACCTTGACGCATGCCAAACAACCCATAGTCCGCTAGTCAAGTTCAACCCGTCATTTCCTGATTGAATTAAACCCACCCGCACGACCCTTGACGCATGCCAAACAACGCCGTGCGAATACCCTAATCCAATCTGCATCATATGCATAAGCAGATAAATACTAGTTAGCTACCGTACACTACGCCTTGACGCATGCCAAACAACCGCAGCACGAATACTAAATAGTACTTATCTGAAATGACGGAGGGCTACGACAGGTTTTTCTGAAAACCTATTGCGTAATGAACTTGATATCGTTGTAGAATCAAATGGAGTTTTGAAATGGAGTGATTTTGAGGCTTTTCTAGTTTTGCTAAAGGAGTCACTCCCGGTGAAGGGATCTCGGTCCTTTCCTCGTTGAATGAGGTGCGGGATATATCATATATATCGCTGTGCAAAGCAAAAACCCAAAAGCAGTCAAAAGCAAACCGAGTGTGTAGCATCTGCCAGTTATTGCTAAAGGAGTCACTCCCGGTGAAGGGATCTCGGTCCTTTCCTCGTCGAATGAGGTGCGGGATATATCATATATATCGCTGTTCAAAGCAAAAACTGTAGCTACCTGTTTTTATTTTGAAATTCGATTCCACAACATCTTAGGTTTCTTATCTTTCATTAATCACATTAATGAAGTCCCATCATTTAAATACCTAAACATCACAGATAGATATGACGTACACTTATGCCATCCGCATTCGCCTCGATGTCCCCTCGTGCACCGTTAGGTTAGGTAACTAACGACAGAGCAGGGCAGGGCTAGCGTGGGTGTAAAACATAAGTAACGTCTATATAATATATCATATATACTATATACTATATCCATTACAGAACATCACATGATCACATCACAGATATCGCAGCAGAAGAAACATATGAAACATTGGATATACTAGGACGTCCGTGTTTTCAATACGAGCCAGTATAAAACACGGATTCCACGGTCGTGATGAATAGCCAATCCCACACCCCTAGACCCCTACGAGAGCGGCAAGCAACCCTGCCAATTCTAGGGTTAGGAGACCCGGACTCGACTCCTCGAGTTGGTCTCCCACTGGACCCCAGAACCCGGTTACTTGTGCTCCCCTCCTTGGGTCTATCCTAATGCGGAAAAGTAAATAATATACAAAATTTGACAACTTCCGCCACCTGGAAGTTCCCCAAATAAAAGAATATTACATACAAGTTTTTACATGAATGAAAATGGAAAACACTCATCTCACATAAAAAACCCCGGCTATTCGAACACGACGATCCAATATAACATATCCAGCAACACATAACATCACATGTCATCAACGTAAGTAAGTATGCATACCCCAATTGTCCTTGACATATAGCAATGAAACGGGCGATATAAACATACTACACTTACGGTCACAGAAAAGAAAGTGTAGAACTACAACAATTGGAATCCGCAACTTATTTAGACATCGCATGCCTAATCAAATGAAATACTTAGACATCACATGCCTAACAGATATAAATCCCGCATTTTAGTCTCATTATCGAAAACTCTTTTCAATATTATGTGGGACTAAACTGCTAGATTTATAACATTCATTCAGTTATCTCATAACTGTTTGTGAATTCCAATTATTGTATCACATTCCAGATAAACAGAAAATGTTAAACTTTCCGATCGAACAGTCGAATACCCAAGTTTTCCCGATACAGTCCAACACATGAAATAAGTCTAGCAACATTCAGTTCGTGCCTCAGTACCAACGGTCCAGCCGTAGAAGGGTCAAGCCAACGCCTCACATGTGGCACGCCGTACTGCCCCAAACCCGAAGGTTCAAAGGGCAGTTCAAGACGGTCACATAATCGAGTTAAGGTTTGTTGTCTTCTAGAGGGTCCATCGCATTACTTGCACTACTTAGAACGTCGTTAAACTACGGAAAAATCCAACACTTGGAAATTTCCCGACAGGGGAAAAATTGGGTATTTATATCCGGTCGAACTTTTTAACATATTCAAAAGATTATCCGGAAAAACACAAACACGAAATTTGATAATCCGATCGAAACTTTGATTCCCAATAGTACCCCAGAATACTCTTCTGTATAGTCACAATAAAAATATCCCAGAAAATTCAGCATTAAATTATATGAGTTACTGTGCAGAAATCATCACACAAAGGAACAGTACGGCCGCGGAACCGCCGCATCATGCATAGCACGTGCCGCGGTTCCGCGGTGGAAAAGTCGATTCAGGCCCTCGTATTTCACAGTAATTCAAATAACACCCTGCTTGATTTTCTGCATATTTTTAATTGACAAAAATCCCATTTTTTAGAAAAAGTCCAGAGAGCTATTTTGGGGTTAGGTTTTCGGTTCGTCCGGCTTTCAAACTCCATCTAGACTTCGCCTAAGGCTCTAGCTAGGCTCTGATACCAGTGAAAGGTTCCTAGGCACCCTATAGAGGTCTCACAAGGCATCGAACATGCCAATTTCAAAAATTATGGGTGCCGCGAAACCCTAACGCGGATCTTAGACTAGAATTCTAGGCGAAACACAAAACTAGTTAACTACTTAACTAGAAGTGAGAAGCTACAACCTTTGTAGATCCGGTTCCCCACTTCCTTAGCTCCACGTGTGTGTGCTCTCGCTGTCCATCACGAATCCTAGACTCATTCGTCGGCTTCATCGGAAAACGGGCGAGCAAGGTCGTCGGCTTCGTGTCAAAGACGATCTACGTCGAGGTTGCACTAGTTCAAGCTTCGACTTCACCAACTAGTGAAACTTGTGAAGAAAACACCCAAAACCACTTGGCAAGAGGTAGAGGATGAAGAAATAGGAGGTGGGTTCACTTTAGATTTGGATTTCTCTCACTAGATCTCAAGTTGCCATTAATGGCATCTAGGTTTCTCACTTGAAGAAGAAGAAGATGATAGAATTGTTATCATAAGTTGTATGTAAAATGAATAATAAATCAATTCTTATCATCTTCTAACCATGGTCAAGTGTAGAGAATAGACCACGGTTAGTGGGAGTGGTTAGGGTTAAGCAAGGAGACAAAATGGCATCATTAGTAAAAGCTTCATGAAGCTACACCACTCTTCATGATAAGATGAAACCATTTTGTTTTGATAAATCCATTTAAATAAATAATAAATGGATAAAATAATAAGTGAATAAAATATAAACCCTAACCACTTGCATAACCATGGTTGCATTCTATACACAAAGCCAAAACAACATGCATCATCAAACATGATACATTCAAGTGTACACAAAACATATCACATATACAATGTGCACATCAAGTGAGAAAAATCCGTTTAAAGTGAACCAATACTAGTTAATGCAAAGTAATATATCAAATATATAATTATACATTAAATCATTAAATCAACACTTGATTCAATGATCCGGTCATGTCGCACATAACCGACTAGTATTCAATGCATCGATTTATCGAATCAATGATTCGATAACTAGGTCATATCTCATACAACCAATCAAAACATTAATCGTGAGAATCAAATACGGTATCACATACACGCATTATTCTCGGTCCCGCACATATCTCATATGCACTCCTATTTCGTTTCGCTTGAGCTAGGAAACCTCTGTGTAGGACTCTAAAGACTCGTCAATACGCCGGTAGCAGATGATGATCATATCAAGCACCCACAAGCCGCAAGCGGTCTGCTAAACGTAACGGCCACCCGGGTATTGAGCGATCAGAAGATCGACGAGCTAGCCCGCTCACACTCCTGCGAATCCGACCAGTAACACTTACCATACAGTCCGGTCTCTTCGTCTGATATGTCGCATATCAAGTCTAGGGGTGGTAAACGTCAGACCCCAATAACCCGATAAGTCGTGCCGATGTGAGGCTCATAACGGGTCGAGAAACTACTGGTAACACTTACCAGCAAATCTCTGATCAGCCCTGGCCAGGGACTTCCCTGCTACGGCCAATCGAGCACTGCGCAACATCAACCCCCAATACCGGGAGAGACGAAACCCCTCCTATCGCTCATTGCCTCCATGTGACTCGGGACTGTGCCCAAAGACCACCGTTTTGCACGCCCTCATGGACGTGGTAAGGTGGAGATCAAAGCACAGTGGGAATCACACAAGACTCTATGACGATCTCGGGTCTACAGACTAACCTGTACAAGTGTCACCTGAGAACTGCCATCTGACGTGAGGTATAATACCATCTGGGAGTTCTCGGCGAGTCCGTCCAGTGTACCCAGTCTCCACTGAGCACCCGTACACCATCTCTGATGTCAAACACCAATGGATATGGGATCATCCATCGCCCATCTCATGGGTCGAGAAGCGTATACGCTAGTCTACTCTGGTATATCGATGCCCCGTCTCGATACACCCACGACTAGGGACCTTGAAGGATGTACTTATGGACTACCATGTCCCCACTAGTATGATCTGCATCACAGTCCAGGTAGTCAAGTACATATCCTAAGGGCTTTACCAACATGTAACTATAAGACAGTATAAAGAGACTAGTGTACATGTTAAGATAAAGAGTAACCAGATAGCATACTATCATATCGAGCAAGAAAGTCATCTCTATATATGTCCAAGCATCCAATATAATATACATCATGTGTACAATACTGGCCTCTAGGGCATACATACAACTAACAATCTCCCACTTGCACTAGGGCCAGCTGCTGTAGTATCGCATACCGAGCATCCCGAAGAGTCTCTCAAACTGTATCTGGGGAATGGCCTTCGTGAGTGGATCCGCGGTGTTGTTCTTCGTGTCAACCCTCCTGACCTCGATCTCCCGGCGATCAACTATCTCCCGGATCAGGTGATACCGCCTCAGAATATGCCTGGATCGCTGATGGGACCTGGGTTCCTTGGCCAAAGCCACCGCTCCATTGTTATCGCAATACAAAGGTATTGGATGCTCAATGGATGGAACCACACCAAGTTCAGTAATGAACTTCTTGATCCAGACAGCCTCTTTGGCTCATCGTTGGCAGCGATGTATTCAGCCTCCATCGTCGAGTCTGCCACGGTTTCCTGCTTGGAACTCTTCCAGCTAACCGCCCCTCCGTAAAGGGTAAAGACAAAGCCCGACTGCGACTTAGAGTCGTCCTTATCACTCTGGAAGCTCGAATCGGTAAAGGACTCCACTTGGAGTTCTCCGTTACCATACACCAAGAACATATCTCTAGTCCTTCGCAAGTACTTGAGAATGCTCTTCACAGCTGTCCAGTGACTCTCTCCAGGATCAGCTTGATACCTGCTCACTATACTTAGTGAGTATGCAACATCGGGTCTAGTACATAGCATCGCATACATGATAGAGCCTACTGCCGAAGCATAGGGTATCCCTTGCATGCGAGCTCTCTCCAAATCAGTCTTGGGAGACATCTCTTTGGAGAGAGTGACTCCAGAGATCGTGGGTAAGTTCCCACGCTTGGACTCTTCCATACTAAACCTCTTTAGTATGGTGTCAATGTACCTGGATTAGGACAATCCCAAAATCCGTTTGGATCTATCTCTATAGATCCTGATTCCCAATATGCAGGAGGCATCACCAAGATCTTTCATTGAGAATCTTTGTGATAAGAAGAGCTTGACCGATTGCAGCATAGGAATATCATTTCCTATCAAGAGTATGTCGTCCACGTACAATACGAGGAAGACAACCTTACTCTCTGCCACCTTCTTGTAGATACAAGGTTCATCTGGATTTTTGACGAAATCAAACTCTTTGATAACGACATCAAAGCAGATGTTCCAACTCCGCGATGCTTGCTTTAATCCATAAATGGATTTAAGCAGCTTGCACACCTTCCCGCTGCTCCCACTGTCTACGAAGCTCTCTGGCTGAGTCATGTACACGCACTCTTCTAAATCACCATTTAGAAAGGCGGTCTTAACATCCATTTGCCAGATTTCGTAGTCATGAAAGGCAGCAATGGCAAGCATGATCCGGATGGATTTAAGCATAGCCACTGGAGAAAAGATTTCGTCATAGTCCACACCTGGTCTTTGACGAAAACCCTTTGCTACAAGTCTAGCTTTGAAAGTCTCCACTTTCCCATCTACACCAAGTTTCTTCTTGAAGATCCACTTGCTCCCAATGGGTTTTACCCCTTCAGGAGCAACTTCCAAAGTCCATACTTTGTTGGTGTACATGGATTCCATCTCGGACCGCATAGCATCCAGCCATTTCACTGAGTCCCTACTCGTGATGGCCTGCTCGAAGCTAGTTGGGTCATCATCCTCCATGATGCAATCCTCGCTCCCTCCATCCATGAGAAAACCGTAGTATCTCTCAGGTTGGCGAGGAACCCTACTAGATCGGCGGAGTAGCTGGGGTTCATCGGGAACTACGGAATCCTCTGGTTCAACCAAATCTTCTGTTGTAGTCTGTGTCGCTGGAACCTCTTCCAGTTCTACCTCAATGCCACTTATCTGTTTCATAAGAAAACTTTTTTCTAAGAAAGTGGCATGTCGAGAAACAAACACCTTTTGTTCCTCGGGGTGGTAGAAGATATACCCTTGTGAATTTTTGGGATATCCTACAAACTTACATAAGACAGATCTTGCCTCGAGTTTGTCCGGATTTTGTCTTTTGACATAGGCTGGACAACCCCATATCTTAATATAATTAAGATGTGGTCTCTTCCCTTTCCATATCTCATATGGAGTGGTAGGCACTGATTTGGTAGGAACTCTATTCAATAGGTCCATGGCTGTCTCAAGCGCATATCCCCAGAAGGAAATAGGTAACTCAGCTGTACTCATCATTGAGCGCACCATATCTAATAGGGTGCGGTTTCTCCGTTCAGATACACCGTTGTGCTGTGGTGTATAAAGAGGAGTAAGCTGAGAGAGAATCCCATTCTCTTTTAGGAATTCCAGGAATTCATTGCTTAAGTATTCTCCTCCTCGATCAGATCGTAGGATTTTAATACTTTTTCCGGTTTGGTTCTCGACTTCTTGTTTATATTCTCTAAATTTCTCAAAAGCTTCTGATTTGTGTTTCATCAGGAACACATATCCGAATCTAGAGAGATCGTCAGTGAATGTAATGAAGTATGAAGAACCATCCCTGGCATGTGTAGACATGGGACCGCATACATCACTATGTATCAGTCCCAAGAGTTCGGTAACTCTTTCTCCGTGTCCCGTAAACGGAGCTTTGGTCATCTTGCCTTTGAGACATGACTGGCAAGTGTCATAGGATGAAAATTCAAACGGATTTAAATATCCATCCTTATGCAACTTAGCCAGTCGTGTCGCATTGATGTGACCCAGTCTACAATGCCACAAGAAGGATTCGTTCAGTTCAGAACTCTTCCTCTTGTGTGTGTTTGTTATGCTCAGAACTGTTGATTGGTTTAGAACATAAATGCCATTCCACAACGTGCCTGATCCAACCAACTTTTGGTTACGGAAAATGTTCATAACATTATCCTGTAATACAAAATTATATCCCTCTTTACTCAGTAAAGAAACCGATATAATGTTGCATATCAGGTTCGGCATGTAATAGCATTCGTTCAGAACCAATGTATTACCAGTTGGTAATGAAAGGTGATATTCCACGACAGTCTTAGCTGCAACAATTGCACCATTTCCGACTCTAATGTCTTTATCACCTTCTCCAAGTTCTCTACCTTTCCTAAGCCCATGTAACTGATTACATATATGGGATCCTGACCCGGTATCTAATACCCAGGACGTGGAGCAAATGGAGAAACAGTTCTCTGTAACGAACACACCCGAAGAAAATGCATCAACATGTACTTTCTTCATTCGGGTGGCATGGGAATCCTGGTATTCCCCTATTTCCTGTTCATTCCTATAACTCTTATAAGAAGGAACGGAACCAACGTTCCCCAGCACAGTATAACATGCGGGTTCGGTCAATACATCCATATTATTATCTTGTTTAAGGCATGAAATGGTCGCTACCTGGAGAGAGAGAGAAGAAAACACTTTAGCGTAAGCTCGTGCAAGATCAGATTGGTTATTATCTTATCTAATCAGGATGGCTCCCACTGCTTTTTATCAAATCTTCCTTCAAACCCTAAAAGGAAAGACTAGCCGGGATTAATTACACACTACAAGTTCGCCAATCTTTCAGCCAGGCCAGTGTCGGTACTTTGAGGGAGGTCCCCCGTGCTTTCGCACGAACCTAATTAATGTAAACCTCGTTTTCCCAGAGGCGTAACCTCGTTAACACCTTTCTAGACACCTACTTGATCGGCTAATTGTAATGTGTAAAACTCTCCCAGGAGTAACTCTTACTCGCAGTGGGTATCGGGATCCAACTATCTCATAGAAGGTATGCAATCTCATTGCAAATTTCAACACTTGAAATTCCCGATAATCTTTTGCCCCTAGCGTGCTATGACCTTGACGCATGCCAAACAACCCATAGTCCGCTAGTCAAGTTCAACCCGTCATTTCCTGATTGAATTAAACCCACCCGCACGACCCTTGACGCATGCCAAACAACGCCGTGCGAATACCCTAATCCAATCTGCATCATATGCATAAGCAGATAAATACTAGTTAGCTACCGTACACTACGCCTTGACGCATGCCAAACAACCGCAGCACGAATACTAAATAGTACTTATCTGAAATGACGGAGGGCTACGACAGGTTTTTCTGAAAACCTATTGCGTAATGAACTTGATATCGTTGTAGAATCAAATGAAGTTTTGAAATGGAGTGATTTTGAGGCTTTTCTAGTTTTGCTAAAGGAGTCACTCCCGGTGAAGGGATCTCGGTCCTTTCCTCGTTGAATGAGGTGCGGGATATATCATATATATCGCTGTGCAAAGCAAAAACCCAAAAGCAGTCAAAAGCAAACCGAGTGTGTAGCATCTGCCAGTTATTGCTAAAGGAGTCACTCCCGGTGAAGGGATCTCGGTCCTTTCCTCGTCGAATGAGGTGCGGGATATATCATATATATCGTTGTGCAAAGCAAAAACTGTAGCTACCTGTTTTTATTTTGAAATTCGATTCCACAACATCTTAGGTTTCTTATCTTTCATTAATCACATTAATGAAGTCCCATCATTTAAATACCTAAACATCACAGATAGATATGACGTACACTTATGCCATCCGCATTCGCCTCGATGTCCCCTCGTGCACCGTTAGGTTAGGTAACTAACGACAGAGCAGGGCAGGGCTAGCGCGGGTGTAAAACATAAGTAACGTCTATATAATATATCATATATACTATATACTATATCCATTACAGAACATCACATGATCACATCACAGATATCGCAGCAGAAGAAACATATGAAACATTGGATATACTAGGACGTCCGTGTTTTCAATACGAGCCAGTATAAAACACGGATTCTACAGTCGTGATGAATAGCCAATCCCACACCCCTAGACCCCTACGAGAGCGGCAAGCAACCCTGCCAATTCTAAGGTTAGGAGACCCGGACTCGACTCCTCGAGTTGGTCTCCCACTGGACCCCAGAACCCGGTTACTTGTGCTCCCCTCCTTGGGTCTATCCTAATGCGGAAAAGTAAATAATATACAAAAGGTGACAACTTCCGCCACCTGGAAGTTCTCCAAATAAAAGAATATTACATACAAGTTTTTACATGAATGAAAATGGAAAACACGCATCTCACATAAAAAACCCCGCCTATTCGAACACGACGATCCAATATAACATATCCAGCAACACATAACATCACATGTCATCAACGTAAGTAAGTATGCATACCCCAATTGTCCTTGACATATAGCAATGAAACCGGCGATATAAACATACTACACTTACGGTCACAGAAAAGAAAGTGTAGAACTACAACAATTGGAATCCGCAACTTATTTAGACATCGCATGCCTAATCAAATGAAATACTTAGACATCACATGCCTAACAGATATAAATCCCGCATTTTAGTCTCATTATCGAAAACTCTTTTCAATATTATGTGGGACTAAACTGCTAGATTTATAACATTCATTCAGTTATCTCATAACTGTTTGTGAATTCCAATTATTGTATCACATTCCAGATAAACAGAAAATGTTAAACTTTCCGATCGAACAGTCGAATACCCAAGTTTTCCCGATACAGTCCAACACATGAAATAAGTCTAGCAACATTCAGTTCGTGCCTCAGTACCAACGGTCCAGCCGTAGAAGGGTCAAGCCAACGCCTCACATGTGGCACGCCGTACTGCCCCAAACCCGAAGGTTCAAAGGGCAGTTCAAGACGGTCACATAATCGAGTTAAGGTTTGTTGTCTTCTAGAGGGTCCATCGCATTACTTGCACTACTTAGAACGTCGTTAAACTACGGAAAAATCCAACACTTGGAAATTTCCCGACAGGGGAAAAATTGGGTATTTATATCCGGTCGAACTTTTTAACATATTCAAAAGATTATCCGGAAAAACACAAACACGAAATTTGATAATCCGATCGAAACTTTGATTCCCAATAGTACCCCAGAATACTCTTCTGTATAGTCACAATAAAAATATCCCAGAAAATTCAGCATTAAATTATATGAGTTACTGTGCAGAAATCATCACACAAAGGAACAGTACGGCCGCGGAACCGCCGCATCATGCATAGCACGTGCCGCGGTTCCGCGGTGGAAAAGTCGATTCAGGCCCTCGTATTTCACAGTAATTCAAATAACACCCTGCTTGATTTTCTGCATATTTTTAATTGACAAAAATCCCATTTTTTAGAAAAAGTCCAGAGAGCTATTTTGGGGTTAGGTTTTCGGTTCGTCCGGCTTTCTAACTCCGTCTAGACTTCGCCTAAGACTCTAGCTAGGCTCTGATACCAGTGAAAGGTTCCTAGGCACCCTATAGAGGTCTCACAAGGCATCGAACATGCCAATTTCAAAAATTATGGGTGCCGCGAAACCCTAACGCGGATCTTAGACTAGAATTCTAGGCGAAACACAAAACTAGTTAACTACTTAACTAGAAGTGAGAAGCTACAACCTTTGTAGATCCGGTTCCCCACTTCCTTAGCTCCACGTGTGTGTGCTCTCGCTGTCCATCACGAATCCTAGACTCATTCGTCGGCTTCATCGGAAAACGGGCGAGCAAGGTCGTCGGCTTCGTGTCAAAGACGATCTACGTCGAGGTTGCACTAGTTCAAGCTTCGACTTCACCAAGTAGTGAAACTTATGAAGAAAACACCCAAAACCACTTGGCAAGAGGTAGAGGATGGAGAAATAGGAGGTGGGTTCACTTTAGATTTGGATTTCTCTCACTAGATCTCAAGTTGCCATTAATGGCATCTAGGTTTCTCACTTGAAAAAGAAGAAGAAGATGATAGAATTGTTATCATAAGTTGTATGTAAAATGAATAATAAATCAATTCTTATCATCTTCTAACCATGGTCAAGTGTAGAGAATAGACCATGGTTAGTGGGAGTGGTTAGGGTGAAGCAAGGAGACAAAATGGCATCATTAGTAAAAGCTTCATGAAGCTACACCACTCTTCATGATAAGATGAAACCATTTTGTTTTGATAAATCCATTTAAATAAATAATAAATGGATAAAATAATAAGTGAATAAAATATAAACCCTAACCACTTGCATAACCATGGTTGCATTCTATACACAAAGCCAAAACAACATGCATCATCAAACATGATACATTCAAGTGTACACAAAACATATCACATATACAATGTGCACATCAAGTGAGAAAAATCCGTTTAAAGTGAACCAATACTAGTTAATGCAAAGTAATATATCAAATATATAATTATACATTAAATCATTAAATCAACACTTGATTCAATGATCCGGTCATGTCGCACATAACCGACTAGTATTCAATGCATCGATTTATCGAATCAATGATTCGATAACTAGGTCATATCTCATACAACCAATCGAAACATTAATCGCGAGAATCAAATACGGTATCACATACACGCATTATTCTCGGTCCCGCACATATCTCATATGCACTCCTATTTCGTTTCGCTTGAGCTAGGAAACCTCTGTGTAGGACTCTAAAGACTCGTCAATACGCCGGTAGCAGATGATGATCATATCAAGCACCCACAAGCCGCAAGCGGTCTGCTAAACGTAACGGCCACCCGGGTATTGAGCGATCAGAAGATCGACGAGCTAGCCCGCTCACACTCCTGCGAATCCGACCAGTAACACTTACCATACAGTCCGGTCTCTTCGTCTGATATGTCGCATATCAAGTCTAGGGGTGGTAAACGTCGGACCCCAATAACCCGATAAGTCGTGCCGATGTGAGGCTCATAATGGGTCGAGAAACTACTGGTAACACTTACCAGCAAATCTCTGATCAGCCCTGGCCAGGGACTTCCCTGCTACGGCCAATCGAGCACTGCGCAACATCAACCCCCAATACCGGGAGAGACGAAACCCCTCCTATCGCTCATTGCCTCCATGTGACTCGGGACTGTGCCCAAAGACTACCGTTTTGCACGCCCTCATGGACGTGGTAAGGTGGAGATCAAAGCACAGTGGGAATCACACAAGACTCTATGACGATCTCGGGTCTACAGACTAACCTGTACAAGTGTCACCTGAGAACTGCCATCTGACGTGAGGTATAATACCATCTGGGAGTTCTCGGCGAGTCCGTCCAGTGTATCCAGTCTCCACTGAGCACCCGTACACCATCTCTGATGTCAAACACCAATGGATTTGGGATCATCCATCGCCCATCTCATGGGTCGAGAAGCGTATACGCTAGTCTACTCTGGTATATCGATGCCCCGTCTCGATACACCCACGACTAGGGACCTTGAAGGATGTACTTATGGACTACCATGTCCCCACTAGTATGATCTGCATCACAGTCCAGGTAGTCAAGTACATATCCTAAGGGCTTTACCAACATGTAACTATAAGACAGTATAAAGAGACTAGTGTACATGTTAAGATAAAGAGTAACCAGATAGCATACTATCATATCGAGCAAGAAAGTCATCTCTATATATGTCCAAGCATCCAATATAATATACATCATGTGTACAATACTGGCCTCTAGGGCATACATACAACTAACAACAACATGCAATAAAATACAATATGTCATGGTGCACTAGCCATGGAAAACTGTAGAAACACGGATTTGGGTTAATCGCGATTAATAGTGCACTAGTAAATTTTTATTTAAACTGCATATAATTAATTATAAAAATGCCAAATCCAATAAATATATTTTTAAACGAATAAATCATTTTAATCTCCAATTATTTCATAAATATTGGTATATATTTATACCATTTTACGAAAACCCCAATTTCACAAATCGGGTAGTTTTCGCGAAATATATTATTTTAATATTAAATTCCAAAAATAATATTTTATATTTTCTGAAATGTTACACTTAGCTCAATTTTGAGGGCTTGGCGGGCATTCGTTTTCTGGGAAGCCACCGTGAGTCGATTGATGGGGAGCACAGAGAAGATACCCGATCGAGCAGTTGTCAAGGGCACCGCTGGAGCTTGCTCGAGACGCCTTATTGCTTAGTTGGTGTTGATGACCTTGCCCCCAGCTGGGACAAAGGAAAGTCGTTCAAACACCAACTTGCGTTTAGGTAGTGGTGCCCTCGAAATCACCACATTCGGCCTCCTGCCTTTCGAGGCCGGTCTATCTGCTACCGGAACTTGAGAAGCTGGGATGGCATTAGCTAGCACGAACAAAATAGAGCCAAATGGTAGAGGCGGCTCCTCCCACTGTCGTCCGAGACTGGCCAGAAGGATCGTCCCGGCGTCCATCTTCATCGTGTAGGAGATGGGAGCTGTGTCAAGAGCTGAGCAGGTCCTTGGAGACATTATTGAGGCTTGATCGCTTGAAATCCTGCATGAAAGAGCATTATTTTAGTATAAATATCGATATGCAAGTTGATTTGAGTTCGCATGAATGTTTAACCCGAAATATGGGAAGAGAGAGAAGGTCCCACCGGGCGTGCCAGAATCTGTAGGGTGTTTTTCGTCACCCCATTAAGATGGGAATGTGCGGGCTTTTCAGGCATGTACAGATTCCCCCTGCCTAGGGTAGGCCGGGATTTATTGAATGTGTGGATCCGAATCTCCAGCAGCCGTGGACTAAGCTGTCATTAATTACCCCTTGCTTTTGGAGCGAGAGAACCTCCGATTGACGGGTAAAACTGGTCATGCGAACTCAATATACAGTGTGCGTATGTTGTGTTTTGGAGGGGACTTGGATGTATCGGGGGCCACGCAGAGTTTACGGGGGTCCCGCTACCTGGATAGCGGGTTGGGAGTCAAAAGGGCTAGCAGCCCCCTTGCGGGGTGCGGGTCAGCACCCCGTTAGAAAAATTTTCCTAACGGGGGACGTGTTTTGGGTGTGGAGTGCATGGAAAATGAGGGGTGAGGAGCGTCTTAGAGGAGCGTCTTAAAGACGCGTGCATGGAGCTGGGAGCCAGCGCATCACGTGCCTGGCGCGCGGGCGCTGGACGCCTTATGTGCCTGGCGCATGGGCGCTGGGTGCTGAATACCGGTGGGCACTGGGCGCCAGCGCCTCATGCTCCCAGCACGTGGGCGCTAGGCGCCAGCCCTCACGCTCCCGGTACGTGGACGCTGGGCGCCAGCAGATGGAAGGGGCTTAGCCCCGGGACTTTAAGAGTTTAACTCCCAGAAAAGATTCTTATTTGTGGAGTAAAACTCCCAGAAAGGACTTTATTTATGGTGTTAGACTCCAAAAGATGTTGAATAGAGTTAAACTCCTAAAAAGGGGTTTTATTTGTGGAGTTAAACTCCAACAGATTTTGAATGGAGTTAAACTCCCAGAAATCTTTGAAAATGATCAAAGAAGACCCCTTTCTTCTCCCCTTTGGTCCTGGATCTTCTTTTAGGCCTTGGATCTTCCCAAGATGGGATTTTTGGAGATGGGTCTCCTGCTTCCTCCCCTCTGCTGGCTGGATCTTGGAGAAAAAGAGGGTGAGACTTAAAAATCTCCTCTTTTGGGGATTTGATGGCAGATCCGAGCTCCCCTTCAAGGATTTTATGGTGAAAAACTGTTTCTTTTTTGAAAAGAGAGAGTTAAACTCTTGATTTAATTCAAAAAAAGATAGAAGGTTTAGAACCTTGAGAAAGGAGAAGGAGGCACAAACCCTAACTTTTTTAGGGGAATCAATTATTATTATTTCATTTCATTATCATGTTGCCTTATATAAGCTTACAGGGTTACATATAGCCCCTTGGGCTTTACAAAATGGCATTTTGCTCATCCCATGCCTCATGTGCTTATTTATTTTTGCACATAAGCCTTGGGCTTCACAAAAATTTGGCTTTTTACATATTTATTTTACATTCATGCATGAAAATTACATCAAACTTATTTATTATATAATTTTCTTCTTGGCATGGGAGGTCGGTCGCTTTATATTCGGGCTTGATTTGGGCATGGGCCCACTTAGCATGGGCTTGGGCCCATTTGGCTTGGGGTTGACTTTGATTTAAACTTGGTCAACCAGGGTATAATTTTTGACCCCAACAGTGGGAAACTTAGTCCCCAATTCATTGAACCTTTCAAGGCGCTATAGCGAGTAGGAGAAGTGGCGTATCGACTTGCCTTACCTCCATCGTTAGCTGGTGTGCACAATATATTTCATGTGTTATAGTTGTGGCGCTACGTTCGAGACGATAGTCATATTCTCGATCATTCGGAGTTGACGTTGGGTACTGACTTATCTTATGTGGAGCAACCTACTACTATTCATGATCGTAGAGAGAAGGTGCGGAAGAACAAGATCATTCCGCTAGTCCGGGTATTTTGGGATGGTTGTTCACCAGGGGAGTCTACCTGGGAACGTGAGGAGAATATCCGTTCACGCTTTCCGCATCTTTTTAAGTAGTTGTTCGTTCGTTTGTTTCCGTTGTTTTCATTCTCTAATTTTGAGAACGAAATTTTTGTAGGGGGGGTATGATGTAAATCCCCAGTTCTTTTTAAAAAAAATCGTAATTTTTAAAAAATATTTTCTGATTTTCTTCTTAATTTAATTTAATTTTATTTCCTAACTAATTTAAACCCTAAATTCTAAACTATTATTAAAACCTAAACCAAAAATAAAACCCAATACCCAAACCCTAAACTCGACCCACTCCCTCTCTTTCTTCTTACCTTCTTTTTCTTCCTCTCTTTTTCCTCCGAGCTCTTGCCTACGTCCTCCTCCTCCCTTACGACTGCCCCACACAACTCGCTCCTCCCCCGTGACATATGAGCGGCTTCCCCCATCTCCTCAACAGTTCCTCCCTCTTTCTCTTTCTTCCTTTCTTTTTCTTTCTTTCATTTTTAAACCCAATGGCTACTTCCCTCGTCCTCGCCCACATCCCCTCGAGACCCGCTCCACCTCGTCATGCCCATCGCAAACGACTTCTCGAAATCCCCGGCCTCCTCCTCTCCCATAATCTTTCAACTTATCTCTTTCAATCTCTTTGTCTCGTTTTCAAAACTTCCTCTCTCAAACTCAACTCGTCCATCTCCAAGCTCCACCTCGCCGACGACCCACCTTAAACGACCACCGACTCCTCCGAGCTCCCAAGCCAACCCAACTCCATCACCCCGAGCTCCCCCACAGCCGCGCCACAACCTCCATTACCTCCACCACTCCCCACCATTCACCACCGACCCCATTCTCCTCCGGCCACCTTCATCACCAACGATCACCGATTGATCCTTTTAGGATGTGTAGTTGGAAAATTGTAAAGAAATCACAACCAAAAATATTTTGACCGCAATCAATAACGGTGTCGGTTTGTAGCGCATTAGTGAGTGCGGATCGTCCACAGGGATTGTGCGATTCGTTCGTATTTTGTTTTATTTTGAATTGAAAATTTAATAGAAAAAAAGAAGAAAACGATTCAAGATTTTATCAATGAATTTCAAGAATAAACTAAATCTAATCAAGAATCAAGAGAGATAGAATTCCAATTGATTTAGGTTTCAAGATTTGAAGTAAAACCCGTAGGAATCGATTAGATCGTAGATGTGAAGAAGATTCGAAATGACGATTTCTTATCCATTAACAAATTGATGCTAAATCGATGTAGATTTATCGAGGATCAAAGATCTTGTGAAGAATTAGGGTTCCTCATCCTATCCTTTGTCCATTCGATGAATCACATTCACTAGATAGCTTCTAGGAAATCGAATGATCAATTGTTGATCTCTAGTTCGTGCGAAAGGAATCAAGAACGCATTCGCATCGATCTAGATCATCGATCATTCGATTTTCAAGAATTTACAATCGTTATAGGACTTAAGAAAACGTTTAAAGATTCGTCAACATCATCATTCTACAATCGTCTTGATTCCTCCATGAGCGGAGTTTTATTCAAGCATCATCACGAAGAATACATTCAAGAATTGAATACAAATCATAATGCTTGAATTGAAATATAAGCAAGTTTAAAGAATCTTCACCTTTATTTATATCAACAATTAGTTACAACTCTCAAGAACTACAAGAGGAAGGAACTTTGATCGTCGATTCTAGCGTCGCTCGGCTCCTTGAGTCGTGGATCGGCTTGGATCTCGTGCTCCGTTGAAGTCTGGCTTCGCTTCTAAAGATTGGTTGAAGACTTACTTGCTAGAACTCAAAGGATCTTGAATTTGGGCTTTGGATTAGGGTTAGGGTTTGGCACAAGTCGTGTCACTCGACTTATGGGAAGATGAAGAACTAAAGAGTGATTAGCTATTAGTTCAAGGATTAAGGAAGAAGAATCAACCCTAGATCTAGGCTCTCTTTTATAAACCATCCAAAACCCTAGATCTAGGATTTAAATTTGAATTTCCCTCCAAAAGTTTGTTATAGGGAGAGGCTTCTAGAAGTAGTTAGTTAGGAGAGAGCTTTTAGAAATAGTTTGTTAGGAGCTTAATCAAGATTAGCTTTGCTTAATGATCTTTGCTGATCTGGCAGAAGCTTCGAGAGAATTCTGGAATTTGACGTGTCTTGCTGAAGTGTAGGCACTGACAGAAGAATAATGCACTGAAATTGGAGTGATGACGTGGCAGAGCTGCGGCGGATCCGCGGCGCAAGCAGGCTCCCACCGCGGATCCGCGGCGCTTCAAGGGCCTTAAAGCTTGTGCTCTCTGGAATTTTCTTGGGCTGATATGTAGGCCTTTTTATGATATGTTGAATTTTATTTGTCTTTCTGTATCACTACCAGATCTCAAATCTTGGAGTTAGTGTAATTTTGATCAGCTCTTTGCTCTGTTCCTCTGGAATTTCCTGCACAGACTTCAAAACACAAGTTGCGCAATATAGGAATGATGCGATGCCAAAAAATACAGTCAATTTCCCTAGAAATGCCAGTTTTAAAGTCTAACACATGCAATCTGATATTTTACGACTGATTTGCTAATATGTGCTATATGAATACCGAACAGCTCTAGATGAATGCAATTGATAGGGAAATTGCCGTGTTAAAGATGCAGTATTTTCGACCGATCAAATTCCCCCAAACTTATTTTCGATCGTCTCGAGCGAACTGTTTTATTAAAAAGAGAAGGAGAAAATAAAGAAAGAGAAAAACTAACTAGCACGCTTTCGTAGGCAACACGATTGCACTGAGCATGTGCAATAAGCCTTTAAATCTCTAGGTGTCCCTAGTAGGAGGAGTGTTGTCTCCTGCGGGTTTTCAGCGGATTGCACCCACAAAATCCAATAATAAAAGGAAGATCGTGAATATTACATTTAAAGATAAGAATTGTAAAAGAAAGATTTTGAAAATTAGGATTTCCAACTATGCTAGCTTTTCGGTTGTCATGAGCCCTATTTTAATAGTCATGAAAAAATGTCAGAAATCACATCATCCCTCAATAAAACATCATCTTTATTCTTCATTCCTATCTTTCTTCCAAACATCGATCATATAACCCTACGTGTGTGTAAAGAACATCCCTACACCCGGAGAATTCAATTCAAGCTATCATACTCTTGCCCATCAGCCTCAGTACTTTTTAATTAATGAATATTCAGATGAGATTGCTCACACACTTTCATGCGACCGTTAATACTTCTTGAGGTACTAACCGAACGATTACTCATGTGCTTTCTTATTTGGTGTATTTTCCTCGTCTTGCACTACCTAAGGCTTAGCAGTGACTCCCAGACCAGTTGACCTTAGGGCACTAGGTGAAGAGACACCCTCACTATATTTTTTTATTGCTGTCTTGGCGATAACAAAACCAGTGTCCATTTTTTTCACCATTTTATATTTTCTTCATTTTTTTATTTCCTTCATACATCGGTTTTAAGACAAGAGCATTTCAAGGTATCCTCTACTATCCCGAGTTTCAAGACGTGTGTAAGTCCGAATAGTAGGGTATCAACGTTCAAAATGTTTGGCTTCCAGAATAGAAACTATTTTTCAGACTTATTTTTATCCTCAGATTAGTGACTTCCTTCATCTTACTAACCCTTGGGACAACGGCTCATAACTACTTATTACTAGTTCGTATAAAAAAACTTCTAATTTTCTAGGTTTTCTTAAATTTTTCTAATCTTTTGGATGTAATTCTTCACTATCTAAACTTTTATTATCTTATTTATGTACAAAAATATTTTTATATTTTTTGAAAATTTTTAAATTTTTATAGGTTTTCAAAATATTTTGTGCTTATGCAAAGTGATATGCAAATGATGCGAAAATAAGCACAAAGCTCCCCCTAACTTGTTTTCAACAGTGTCCTCACTGTTGCCTTCTGCTAAATCTGAAAAACCTGTAAGCTTGGGAGGAATTTATTAGTGGGGGCAAAATATTTAAGTGAAGAACCTCCCCCAAACTTATTTTTGGCTCATCATTTTGTAAAAAAATTCTTTTCAAGAGCCAGAAAAAATGCCCCCCCCTCCCAAACTTGAGTTAAGGAATGTTAATCTTTGAAAATCACATGAGGGGGTCAAAAATCATTAGTCGATGCCAAGCTTTGCAAAGACCGAACGTCAAAACCAACCATTCAAAAATTTTATCAATGCAGTGCTCTGGTTGGTGGAAGAAGAAGTAGGGAAAGGGTAAGTGGTGGAATAGAATGTGGGTGCGTCTCATTTTGGAGAGACGATGCAGTGAATGTGATGGATTACTCACATTCTTTTTACAGTTCAGAAGAAGGGGTGGAGGTTCAATTTCAATGATTGGGAGATGATTCATCTCAACACCCGTGTCATTCAAAAATGCGAGTTCATCAGCGAAGATTTCCTCAAAAGTTCCATCAATACCCCGATGAATAATGTCATCATAAAGCACAGGGTGATCTTCAGACTCTAAAAGCAGTTCATAATCAGTGTTAGTTGTTGACCCTGACATCTCGGTGGAAGAGTCCGTATGTGTATGATATATAGTTGGGTCAAACAACAACGTATGAAAAGAGTCAAGATCAGTATCAGGAGGATCATCAAATTCGCTGCTGTCGACATCCATTAAGTCGACAGAACAGACCTAAGCATTAGGTGCGGAGGGTACACTTCCCAACTTGTAAATGTTCAGCTCAATTGACCTATTCCCGAAGGATAGGGTCATAGAACCATTACGACAGTTGATGATCACATTGGAAGTGGCCAAAAAGGGGCGACCTAAAATCACCGGAATTTGATTCCGTGGGTTCGCTACAGGTTGTGTATCAATTACAATAAAATCCATAGGGAATATAAATTCCTCGATTTTTATTAACACATCCTCCAGTTCACCCCTAGGTTTGGTGATTGATCGGTCAGCCATCTGGAGAGTGCAATGGGCTGGTTTCAACTCTCCGATTCATAACTGCTCATAGACTGAGAAAGGAAGTAGGTTAACACTTGCGCCAAAGTCTAGTAGAGCACGGTTAATGTGTTTTTCCCCAATAGAAATGGAAATAGTAGGATATCCAGGATCCTTACGTTTCCTCGGTAATTGCTAGGGGAAAGCCGTATCTACAGTCTTTGCTATGAATATCTTCTTGGGCACTTGTTTCTTCCTCTTTCTAGTGAACAAGTCTTTAAGAACTTTCGCATACGCGGGGACTTGTTGGATAGCATCTAGAAGAGAGATGTTGATGTTAACCTGTTTAAACATTTCAGTGATCTTCTCCATTTGTGGACTTGGTCTGTTTCCCCTTAATCGATTCAGGTAAGGAGCTTGTGCAATAAGCGCTGGGTCCATCAAAGAAGAAGGAAGTGTGTGTGGACCCGATCCCAGAATAGAAGTGGGGATCGTCCATGGAGAACTAGAAGAGATGGGCTGAGGTGGCGAGCCTTGTGGGAAACGAAGAATAGGCTCGCAAGAAGGTGGTGGGGTAGAAGAACTGGGGTCAGAATTAGAAGTGGAAGTGGAAGGAAAGGTCTCAGCCGGGGTATCATTGATAGATTTTTCAGTGTCATCAATCTCTTCCCCAACGTAATTGTCAAGCACTCTTCCAGATCTCAACGTGGTGATTGCATTCACATGATGTGAATAGCCAGGATTGGGTAAAGGTTGAGCTGGAAGTTTCCCTTTCTCTCTTGCACTCATTTCGGCTTTTAATCGTGCAATTTCTTCTTCCATCGATTTAATACTCTCGCTTTGGGACGCAGAGTTTTTCTCAATTTTATCGACAGACGACTTCATTTCAGCCGAAACTTGCATGATATTTGTTAAGACCAAATTCATGTATTGTGCAAATGAAGAGGATTCATCAGTCCCGGTCAACTGTAAAGGACTAGACAGTAAAGGTGTGTTGACCGGATATTGGAAGTTTTGTGCTTGGAAGGGGTGCTGACTCAATTGTGGTGGTTGCTGTTGTGGTGGAGGGACCCTTTAGAAATTGTGTTGGTTTGGAACCGTATTTTGATTTTGTGATTGGTTCCAAGCAAAATTTGGGTGATTCCTCCAACCCTGATTATATGTGGAAGAAAATGGATCGTTTCTAGGTCTTTGAAATGCGGCATTGGTATGCTAGTGACCTTAAAACGGACATTCTTCCGTCAAGTGAGAAGGATCAGAACAACATCCACATACAGTTTTGGAGAGTGACATTTGATTTAGGGCGGCAGCTAAAAATTTGTTTTCCATAGTCTCGAGTTTCTTGTGTATAGCTGAAATGTTAGCTCTAACTCCTATGGAAATATCATTGCCATCCCCAGACGATTGACTCACACCCTCCCACTGTAAAGATTTTTCAGCGAAATCTTCTAGAAATTGTTGGAGATAGTGCCCTCAGAGTCAATTATTGGATCACAGGCACGTGATTGCAATGATTGAAGGAGGACCTATCCCGGTAGGACAGTCTTACTCAAGATGATAGTATGCTATCTGATTTATCTTTATCATCGTGTACTGCTTTAGGTGACCTGACAGGTCGCTATTACACGTTGATAGAGCCCCTAGGATTCTTGCTTGACTGCCAGCAGTATGAGGGCGATCATATACGTGGGAGCTGGGGTCTATAAGCACATCCTTAAAAGGTCCCTAGTCGTGGGAGTTTCGAGACTGGGCATCGATACTCCATTAGTAGACTAGTGTATACAGTCGAGACCCCGACGAGGGGCGGTGGCCGGTCTCACAAGCCAATGGTGTCAGTTGGTTCACCTAAGATGTATACAGGTGCTCATTGGGTTATGAGTATACCGGACAGGACTCGCCGGGAGCATGCTAGTTGGTCTAATACCAGACGTCAGATAGCAGTTCCCTGGTGACAGGTGTACAGGTTAGTTCATCGACCTGAGATCGTCATTTGTCTCGTGTGAGTTCCCACTGTGCTTTGATTACTACCCTACCACGGCTCAAAGGAGTCGTGCAAACAGGTTTTAGTTGGGTACAGTCCCGAGCCACATGGAGGCAGTGAGCGGACCTGCAGGGGTTCGTCTCTCCCGGGGGTGAGGTCGCGCCGTGTCTAGGAGAGCCATTACACAAAGCCCTCGGCCGAGGCAGGAGATTTACTGGTAGGTATTCCAGTAGTATCTCAGGGTGTTCTGGGCTACACTCCGACACGACTTGTACCGCTTTTAGGGGTCTGACTTTTACCAACCCCCTAGGCCCGCCATGCGATACTCATAGACGAACGGACCGGACTGTACGGATATTGTCACTGACAGGCTCAGTAGGGTGTCAGGATGAATTCGCTCATCGACGTCCCTTTTGGTCAATAGTTGGTAGCCCGTCACGTATGGCTAATACCTCTGACGTGCTAGTGGTTAAATCCATAGCCATAGTATTGACGAGTCTTTAGAGTCCACCACACACTCAGTTACTCAAGTTTCGGGCGAAACGCTGTAGAGCCCGTATGGAGATATGGCAGGGTTCGATCAGATACGTGCGGTATTGCACGGATCGTAATCGGACGGATTTTACTAGCGGGCTTTGGTTTAAGCCGGATCCTAGTATTAGACAGTGTAGATTTTGTCTCGTTGCATTTGTATTCAGTGGGAATACAAATGCGGGCATGTATATGCAATCGCAGGGTTTTCCTGTAATTTATTATAGGATCAGCTTTCTGAAGTTGCCAGTTTGCATTCCGTACCGGCCGGTTTTCCTTTGTTCCTTCACGGCCGGACTTTCTGATGGAAGGGAGTATTTGCAAGTTTGCAAATAATTTATTGTGGAGGGGTTTTCTTGCATTTGTGGCTTCTATCATCATGAGATGCTTTATACATCATTTCTTTGTGATTAGAGTTGATCTTGATTTAGATTTGACCTTGTTATCATCACTTTTGATGTGGTCACCATTCCTTTTTCCCTACACTCACCTCCCTCATGTATTATGCTTTTTCTCCACCATTTCCTTGAGGGGGGCCGGCCACATTTTGAGAGGAGAGAATGAGAGAGTTGTTTTTCCTTGTGGTGGGATTTATTCATCTCATTCTTCATGCTTGAAAAATGATACACCTTCATCCTCTCCAAAGTTCTTTCTCTTCTCCTCCACATCCATGGCAACCTCACTACCCTAAATGAGACAAGCATTTCTACACTACAACCTACAGTACCCTTGGACGCGTCGGCTAGCCAACTTCGCGCCCGATTTGCCTCGGTCCAGAGGTAGGAGCCCGTAAAAGAATCCGGCTACGTGGTGCCCTTTCCGACGAGGAGGTGACAGACGGAGATTCCGCGGGAGATCGGAGTGGAGACGAACACCGAAGTACACGGATCGCTTGGTATACTTCTCTACCCATTTCTCTTGATAGCTAGGACTAGGTTAATGGTTACGATCCGGGTTTATTGTCCGCGGTAGCGCCAGTTTAAAAGTTAAGAAAAAATTTTGATTCCGCATGTTGGCCTCGAGTAGACGGCCGGGGCGCTGCCGTGGCGCAACATGGTATCAGAGCCACGCCATTAACCTAGTCTAGCTTTGCTCTAACGTGTTTACAAGTTCGATCGATCGGATTTTCCAAAAACCGTATTTTCAGTTGCATCAGTTTCTGTCGAAAATGTTTTAGCTCCAAAAATTTTTCAGGTTGTTGCAGAATGATGTACATGGAATTCTAAGAACACTGTAAAATTTTGGTAACTTGATCCCTCCATAAGACCGCGGAACCGCGGCCATAACCCCTATTTGGCCGCGGTTCCGCCGCAGGATGTTGGCTTCACTTCACCAATTTTTTGCAGTGGGCTTTTGGGCTGAAAATAGGGGTTTTGGTATACTTTGTTTGGACCCAGAATTTCTTTATGTGCTACAGTAATGCTTTGGGGCCCACTTGGTAAATTTGTTCGATCGGAAATTTTAAACACGCTAGTTCACAGTATTTACGTTATATCTGCGACCGTGAATGTCACTTGATCGGTAAATCCTGTCTAACTGCTATAGCCCGGTTAGACGGATTTGCGAACGTGACATTCACGTTGATGTTCTGTGTTGTGCTGTAATGTTGCGGATCGGTCGTGGGGATAGCCTGGTTGCAGTGGTACTACAGTTTTGTTTTATATGTACATTTGATATTGTGGGGCGAGCGTCCGACATGTGGACTGCCGTCACTGCCTGTTTGTATTATTCTTTTGGGGCACGACCAGGTCGAGGTCGATGTACCCGTTATATGTATATTTTACTTTCTGTACTAGGATTACCCCGCGGAGGGGTGCACGGATAGCCGGGTTCTAGAGGGCAACAAGCCCGCATCTCATGGCATTGAGACGGAGGGGGCTTTACTCTAGAATTGGCGGGCTATTCACCGCACTCGTAGGGGGTATAGGTTGACCCAGGAGGGGTGCCTAAGTTACCGGATTCCGTGAAGTACTGGGTGGTCCATTCACGTTGCTGAAGGGGGCTGCCTCGCTTCAGGTTTTGGCGGGTAACTTGCCGCGCCCGTAGGGGTCTAGGATTTTCGTTGCACAGGCTATCCACACGACCAGGGGAACGTCGGGTTTCAGTAGTGGCTCTATGAAACCCGGGGATCCCAGATATCTGTATTGTTCTGTGATGCTGGTTACATTTCTGTGATGTTGCATTTTATCACGCCTTGAGCGAATATTATATATTGATATATATACTAGTAGATGTTGTATATGTTTTGCATCCGCGCTAGTCCAGTCCCCGCTCTGTCGTTAGTTAAGTAACCTAACGGGTGATGACGGGACCCAGTGGCGAATGCGGATGGCATATACGTACATCATTATTTTCGTTCTTTATTGGTGTGATCAATTGATGGGACTGCGTTGATTCGGATCAATGCAAGCTAAACAAACCTATTCTGATGTTGTTGGAACAATTTTTCAAAAAGCTGTTATTGCAAGGACGTTCACTTTTGTTTTGCACAGTGGTATTCAGTTGGAATATCCTGCTCCTCAGTCGACGAGGCAAGGGCCGAAATCCCTTCACCGGGAGTGACCCCTTGGACAGAATTTTGCGTCAGGGCAATAACTTCACTATAGCTGATTACTTTTGCTTTGCATCGTGGTATTCAGTTGGAATATCTTGCACCTCATTCTACGGGAAAAGAGCCGAGATCCCTTCACCGGGAGTGACCTCTTTAGCAAAGGTTTTCGTTATTATATTTTTATAAAAAGTTATCCAGTTCCTTCAACGATATCAAGTTCATTACGGTAAAAGGTTTTTCGCCATAAACCATTCGTAGCCCTCCGTCATTTCGGATTAGTATTGCTTAGTATTCGCGCTACGTTTGTCGTTGCTATTCGCCGAGGCGTAGTGTGCGGTAGCTCTGTAATGCTTTCTGTCGCATGGATATATGGATTGGTTAGGACAGTCGTACGACTTTGTTGATTATTCGTCAAGGGTCGTGCGGGTGGGTTTAACGCAATCAAGATAATGACGGGTTGAACTTGACTAGGACCTTTTGATTTGTTGATTATTCGTCAAGGTCACTTGGGTCCTAGGGGTAAAAATCACATCGGGAGTTTCTAAAGAAACTGAAACTTGCCAGGCATGCGCATACCTTCTGGAGTGTGATAATGTGAGTGGATTCCGTCACGTTATCATGCGATGATAGTTGGATCCCGATTCCCACTGATGAGTTGGTTTACTCCTCGGGTGATCCCGACTAATTCTTCTTTCAGGTTTGGAGGAGAATTTGAGGTTACAGTAGGAGGTTTCCTGATTAGATAAAGTGATAACCATTCTGATCTAGGCTAGAGTGCACGCTGAGTGTTTCTTTCCTCTCTCTCTTTGGCAGCGACCATGACCCGACCCTAGACTATGACTCAGTGACCAAGTTAACCGAACCTTCTTATAACACTAGCTTTTGGATTGTCAGAGTTGCAAACCTCATTGCCACTCCTACTTTTACCCTTTTCTCTAGGACACCCCGTATTACTACGAACGTCCACTTCCATTGGACAAAACCATCGTATGGTTATATACGAACTCGAAGGAATTCGAGGATGGTTTCCGGTTCTGGAGAAAAAGAATAGGACTATTCAGTTGTCTTTTCCTTTTTACCTTCTCTCAGGTTGTGAGTACTCCTTGGTTTAGGAGATAGTACACCTATTACGCAAATTGGATAGTCTTCTTCCAAACCTTAGGCTGGTGCTAAACGTTGGGGAATGAAGAAAACCAATTAGCATAACGATGGTGTGCAGAAGGTATTAAGTTAAGACAAAGAAAGGGATTAGTAAGAGGGCAAAGTAAATTGCGACTACTATTCACAACCAAACCAAGTATTTCTTCGCCAATCCTAAATCACCTTTGTATTTCTCCAGGACACTCCGTATCGCTACGAAGATCCCAAGTTTATTGGATACTCCATCGTATGGTTATATACGAACTCGAAAGGAACTTGTTCCAGTTCGGGGATGGATTCTGGTTCAGGAGAAATAGGAATAAGGTTTATTCGGTTGTCTTTTATCTTCACCTTCTCTTGCATTGCGAGTGCTCCTAGGATTAGGACAGTACACCCATTATGCTTATTAGATAGTCTTCTTCCAAACCATAGGCTGGTGCCGAACGGTAGGGAAGGAAGAAAACCATTTGGCCTAAAGGGGTGTACAGAAGGTAATGACTAAAGACATATAAAGGGATTTGGACACATGGCAAAGAGATATACGGTTACAATTGTGAATCTGGATAATGGAAGAGGCATTACTAGGAATACCGGGATACCCCATCGAAACATTTCAATGTTTCAGTTTCACTGTGTACTGTTAAAAGAAAACTGATTTCCTAATTAGACACTTGCTCCAGGGTATGTATTTACCAGGTTTGATTCTCACATCTGTATGGTTTTACAGATAATGAGTGGGAGTAAGTTATTGGGAATTATGTGATCGTCCTCATTATATCGGAATTCGTTGTAATTGGCGATATTTGAGGAAGTCACCTGGGTTGTTTGCCGGACGGCAAATATTTGGTTTTGAATATCCGTTGTTATGCACCAATTTCAAATTGATATATCTGTACGTCTATTTTTATAGAGTGAGATGTACCTTTTTGAAATTATGTCTTTGACATTTACCTGTATCAGTGGATGGTTAGGTAAGGAGCATTGAACAGCGGTGTAATTCTTCTTAACCATAAGTACAGTTTTCAACCTACGACACACAGTGAATGAGTCACTAGACTCAGAGGACTTATACAGAGTATTGTATATTGTCCAGTGTCCATTAGGACAGAGGGGTTGGTCCCCGTACTATATTCTGTTTACTTATGACTTCTCTGGGTTTTAGTCAAGTGTTTCATAGAAACACAAGGTCCGAATTTTGAGAAGTTATAGGTATAAGAGTAAAGTAGAGAACCAGGTATTGCAAGTATCGGGATTCTTCAAGGTGATCAAAGATGTAGATACTTGTGTATGGTATTCAGTTGATAGTAATGGTTAAGAGAACATGCTTCTCTTTCAGGTTACACATAATTGGAAGTTCTCCTAAGTTGAGTAATGCTGATCGGCCTCTTTCCATTTAGTTGACATGCACTGGAGACAGCTGCATGATTTGAATCTGGTTCAATTAAATCAGTGCCTCTGTTTTTGTATTGGATATAGAATAGTTCATATCTTAACGATGTTAAGGTACGGGGAGTTATCCAGCTTATGCTTAAAACCAGACTCCGGATAACTCAAGGCACGTTTCTGTAATGGCTGTTTGTGGGTTGACCCGGGCTATGACGAGGGTTGATTTTCTACCATCTGGAAGATCAATAGTGATATTATTCTAGACTCGCCACAGTTTTAACAAAAATGGATTTTTTTCAGAAAACAGTAGTGGGAGTATGGTAGAACTGGAAGCGATTCCAGAACCGCAAACGATTACTGAAGATTTGATAAGAACCTAAAGATTCAATCTGGTTTGACATTCCATTGGCCACTCCGCAGATATGGTGGGTAACCTCAGGCACCCGAGAGGTACTCCGGTAGCCTCAGGGAAGGTGACAGGGAGGTTCTTGCTTACCCAGACATGCCATTGTTGTTATTCCAGACTGTGAGACCCAGCAGGAGGATGAATATAGCGTCGTTCTGAACTAGCTTTAGAAGTGCACGTATATATAACTCTGCCAGTGGGTTGTCGTGGTCAGTAGGAGCAGCGGAAGCATTGGTAGACAAGTGGCTTATGTCTATTTATAGACTAAAGCTGATATAGCGGAGATAGATCATCTATTTCTGATGTGACAGTCATAGGTTTGACTTCATCAGAATAAGGGATAGATCTGTTAAGAAGATAGTAGGGTGTGATGTCCTGGTATTTGATGACATACACAGAGTAGGAAGTGATATTCCTATACTACGATCGGTTGTACTTTGGTTGTCACACAGTAGTTTCTCCACATAGGAATTGGATCTTATATCGTACATTCTGGTTACTAGATCTATGGTTTTAGATCTAGATTTGGGTGGTTTCCCAATCAGGGTACTTAGACAGCATTCTAAGAGTATTTAGAATGGACGACTCCTGGCATGGTAGTGTACCTGCAGGTGATGGAGTCACCCTCTCTAAAGGTGTCTTACAGACTAAAGGGGAGAGGGATGTGCATGATTGGCAGATCGCTTGCTTAGGCAATTGAGTCAATCATGAGATGTCAAGTACCACACCAGATGTTATTCTTGCAGTAGATGCAATAAGTTGATATTAATCCAATCCTGGAGAAACAATCGGAAGCAGTTTTAGAACATAAGTGGATGTTCTAGGGATATGATAACGGCAGCCTCCTTTGGGAGACAGTTATCATTCCAGGCTTCCAAGGTGACCTGGATGACAGAGTGGCTGTCAGAGTTATAGTTTTCCCTCTGACGAGGGGCAGTATCTTGGACAGGTGGTCCAGGCGGATACTGAGGGAAGGCATGGCACAGAATACTGATTAAGTTCAGTTAACGATACAGTCTGAGAAGTTTGGATTTGGAGTTCATTTATGAGCTAGGTCCCATCAGACATCCAGACATATTCTAAGACAGGTATTGCTCATTTCGGGAGATGGCTTTCTCCGCGAACTTGAGATACAGAGAGACATGGAAAGCAACATCACAGCGGATCCACTCACTGAGGCTATTCCTCGAACGCAATAGTTTCGCAAACGAGCTTTGTGAGATTGACTAGTAGAGGAGTTGGGTGTTCGGTATCACACGGGCTGTGAGTATGCGACATCGCAATAATTAGCCTTGAGTGCAAGTGGGAGATTGTTGGAGATAGTGCCCTCAGAGTCAATTATTGGATCACAGGCACGTGATTGCAATGATTGAGGGAGGACCTATCCCGGTAGGACAGTCTTACTCAAGATGATAGTATGCTATCTAGTTTATCTTTATCATTGTGTACTGCTTTAGGTGACCTGACAGGTTGCTATTACACGTTGATAGAGCCCCTAAGATTCTTGCTTGACTGCCAGCAGTATGAGGGCGATCATATACATGGGAGCTGGGGTCTATAAGCACATCCTTAAAAGGTCCCTAGTCGTGGGAGTTTCGAGACTGGACATCGATACTCTATTAGTAGACTAGTGTATACAGTTGAGACCCCGACGAGGGGCGGTGGCCGGTCTCACAAGCCACTGGTGTCAGTTGGTTCACCTAAGATGTATACAGGTGCTCATTGGGTTATGAGTACACCGGACAGGACTCGCCGGGAGCATGCTAGTTGGTCTAATACCAGACGTCAGATGGCAGTTCCCTGGTGACATGTGTACAGGTTAGTTCATCGACCTGAGATCGTCATTTGTCTCGTGTGAGTTCCCACTGTGCTTTGATTACTACCCTACCACAGCTCAAAGGAGTCGTACAAACAGGTTTTAGTTAGGTACAGTCCCGAGCCACATGGAGGCAGTGAGCGGATCTGCAGGGGTTCGTCTCTCCCGGGGGTGAGGTCACGCTGTGTCTAGGAGAGCCATTACACAAAGCCCTCGACCGAGGCAGGAGATTTACTGGTAGGTATTACAGTAGTATCTCAGGGTGTTCTAGGCTACACTCCGACACGACTTGTACCGCTTTTGGGGGTCTGACTTTTACCAACCCCCTAGGCCCGCCATGCGATACTCATAGACGAACGAACCGGACTGTACGGATATTGTCACTGATAGGCTCAGTAGGGTGTCAGGATGAGTTCGCTCATCGACGTCCCTTTTGGTCAATAGCTGGTAGCCCGTCACGTATGGCTAATACCTCTGACGTGCTAGTGGTTAAATCCACAGCCATAGTATTGACGAGTCTTTAGAGTCCACCACACACTCAGTTACTCAAGTTTCGGACGAAACGCTGTAGAGCCCGTGTGGAGATATGGCAGGGTTCGATCAGATACGTGCGGTATTGCACGGATCGTGATTGGACGGATTTTACTAGCGGGCTTTGGTTTAAACCAGATCCTAGTATTAGACAGTGTAGATTTTGTCTCGTTGCATTTGTATTCAGTGGGAATACAAATGCGGGCATGTATATGCAGTCGCGGGGTTTTCCTGTAATTTATTACAGGATCAGTTTTCTGAAGTTGCCAGTTAGCATTCCGTTCCGGCCGGTTTTCCTTTGTTCCTTCGCGGCCGGACTTTCTGATGGAAGGGGGTATTTGCAAGTTTGCAAATAACTTATTGTGGAGGGGGTTTCTTGCATTTGTGGCTTCTATCATCATGAGATACTTTATACATCATTTCTTTGTGATTAGAGTTGATCTTGATTTAGATTTGACCTTGTTATCATCACTTTTGATGTGGTCACTATTCCTTTTTCCCTACACTCACCTCCCTCATGTATTATGCTTTTTCTCCACTATTTCCTTGAGGGGGGCCGGCCACATTTTGAGAGGAGAGAATGAGAGAGTTGTTTTTCCTTGTAGTGGGATTTATTCATCTCATTCTTCATGCTTGAAAAATGATACACCTTCATCCTCTCCAAAGTTCTTTCTCTTCTCCTCCACATCCATGGCAACCTCACTACCCTAAATGAGACAAGCATTTCTACACTACAACCTACAGTACCCTTGGACGTGTCGGCTAGCCAACTTCGCGCCCGAGTTGCCTCGGTCCAGAGGTGGGAGCCCGTAAAAGAATCCGGCTACGTGGTGCCCTTTCCGATGAGGAGGTGACAGACGGAGATTCCGCGGGAGATCGGAGTGGAGACGAAGACCGAAGTACACGAATCGCTTGGTATACTTCTCTACCCATTTCTCTTGATAGCTAGGATTAGGTTAATGGTTACGGTCCGGGTTTATTGTCCGCGGTAGCGCCAGTTTAAAAGTTAAGAAAAAATTTTGATTCCGCATTTTGGCCTCGAGTAGACGGCCGGGGCGCTGCCGTGGCGCAACAGAAATTTCCAGGCTTTCCCATCATCTTTGGTCATGAAGTTGCCTTGACATATGGATTCAAGGGTCTATCTTGTGTTAGGATTAATGCCCTCATAAATGATTCTGCACAGTTCACATCTAGGGATTCCGTGATGTGGATATTGGACTAACAGATCCTTAAAGCGTTCAAGACATTTGAAAATGGTTCATTTGGAAGCTGGGTGAATTGATTTATTTCGCTACGGACTCGAGCTGCTTTATGATGTGGGTAGAATTTCTTAAGGAATGCTTTGACGAATTCTCCCCAGTTTGAGATGGAATGTGCGGTAGTGTTATACAGCCACTTCTCGGCTATATCGCACAAGGTAAATGGGAGAAAACGTAGACGCATAGCATCCATAGAAAGCTGTGAGGTACCCATCATTGTGCATACATTTTCAAATTTAGTGATAAAGGCATATGCGTCTTCAGTCTCGAGACCGTGAAATTTTGGTAGAAGGTTGATGTATTGGGGTTTAATCTGAAAATTGTCCCCGTTGGCTGGTGGAATGGAAAGACGGGTGGAAAGGGGACCTCGTGTAGGATAGCATCTCTCTTGGAGAGAGATGCGGGGTGGATTCTGCGCACCAACGGACGGCGGAAGAGTAGTGGAAAAGAAGTTCGATGAAGACGGATCCATCGATGTGGGTGTGGTAGTGGGTAAAGAAAATGTGAATGTAGAAATACCGACTTTTGGGTCGATCGAAGGGACGCGGACTAAACGGGCACTAGAATCTCGTGTCCAGCCTATCTTGCACTAAAAGGGGTTAGTACAAGTGGCAGCGTGACTTATAATTAGGGGAAATGAATGAATGCGGTGTTTGTTTTGAAAAGTGATACAGACTTTTGAAAAAATGATGCGATCACAACAAATGCAACAAGAAAAACCCTAATTCTAGTGGTCACCTAGGTCAAAACTCTAGACCGCTCCTAACTGCCAAAAGACAAGTCGCAGGATAAATCCTCCACTGCCTCTTTGTCTCTCCTGTGGCCAGGTAAGTGGGAGGTTCTCCACTACGTAAGTAGTGGGCCTAATTAAGTAACCACTAGCCTTCGACACACTTGCCTTAGACACCACAAAAGAAACGCAGATAAGCAATGAATTACCCACGGCCTTCTCTTGTCCTAAGTGAGCGCGACGGTCCTTAGAGTCATCTCTAGATCTTTTTTAGTTAATGAGGGTAAATGCGGATGCAAGTTTGTGATTTTTGGGGCTTAGGAAGGGTAATGAACTCCCCACCTAATCTGGATTTGGTCGTACCCCTTAAATTCCGTATTAATATGCAAACAACCAAAAATAAAAAACACGCACAATTTTATTTTGCCTTTTGCGGCGCTGCGATTTATTTGCAAAGAAACCTGCACAAATTGTTAATTGGAGCAGATTTGGAGAGAGATAAGAAAGTTAAGAATTTACAGAGGAGTTTTGGTGCATTGATGACGTCAGCATGCGGCGGTTCCGCCGCGGGAGCTTGTTAATGCCGCGGAATCGCGGTCCCTTCAATAGATCACTACACACAATTTTCACAGAATGTCCCTGTTCACTCCCCAAGTTCTCTAAATTTTTCAGGAAAAATTTTCCACAGCTCCAATGATTCCAGATTTCCTCGCAACAAATCACAACAACTCATATTAGTGTTTGCACGAATTTTGATCTAAAAATTATAATGGAATAAATCTTTCAACTCAAATTTCAAAATACGAACAATTAGCGCACTATCCCCGGCAGCGGTGCCATTTGATTGATCCTTTTAGGATGTGTAGTTGGAAAATTGTAAAGAAATCACAACCAAAAATATTTTGACCGCAATCAATAACGGTGTCGGTTTGTAGCGCATTAGTGAGTGCGGATCGTCCACAGGGATTGTGCGATTCGTTCGTATTTTGTTTTATTTTGAATTGAAAATTTAATAGAAAAAAAAGAAGAAAACGATTCAAGATTTTATCAATGAATTTCAAGAATCAACTAAATCTAATCAAGAATCAAGAGAGATAGAATTCCAATTGATTTAGGTTTCAAGATTTGAAGTAAAACTCGTAGGAATCGATTAGATCGTAGATGTGAAGAAGATTCGAAATGACGATTTCTTATCCATTAACAAATTGATGCTAAATCGATGTAGATTCATCGAGGATCAAGGATCTTGCGAAGAATTAGGGTTCCTCATCCTATCCTTTGTCCATTCAATGAATCACATTCACTAGATAGCTTCTAGGAAATCGAATGATCAATTGTTGATCTCTAGATCGTGCGAAAGGAATCAAGAATGCATTCACATCGATCTAGATCATCGATCATTCGATTTTCAAGAATTTACAATCGTTATAGGACTTAAGAAAACGTTTAAAGATTCGTCAACGTCATCATTCTACAATCGTCTCGATTCCTCCACGAGCGGAGTTTTATTCAAGCATCATCACGAAGAATACATTCAAGAATTGAATACGAATCGTAATGCTCGAATTGAAATATAAGCAAGTTTAAAGAATCTTCACCTTTATTTATATCAACAATTAGTTACAACTCTCAAGAACTACAAGAGGAAAGAACTTTGATCGTCGATTCTAGCGTCGCTCGGCTCCTTGAGTCGTGGATCGGCTTGGATCTCGTGCTCCGTTGAAGTCCGGCTTCGCTTCTAAAGGTTGGTTGAAGACTTGCTTGCTAGAACTCAAAGGATCTTGAATTTGGGCTTTGGATTAGGGTTAGGGTTTGGCACAAGTCGTATCACTCGACTTGTGGGAAGATGAAGAACTAAAGAGTGATTAGCTATTAGTTCAAGGATTAAGGAAGAAGAATCAACCCTAGATCTAGGCTCTCTTTTATAGACCATCCAAAACCCTAGATCTAGGATTTAAATTTGAATTTCCCTCCAAAAGTTTGTTATAGGGAGAGGCTTCTAGAAGTAGTTAGTTAGGAGGGAGCTTCTAGAAATAGTTTGTTAGGAGCTTAATCAAGATTAGCTTTGCTTAATAATCTTTGCTGATCTGGCAGAAGGTTCGAGAGAATTCTGGAATTTGACGTGTCTTGCTGAAGTGTAGGCACTGACAGAAGAATAATGCACTGAAATTGGAGTGATGACGTGGCAGAGCTGCGGCGGATCCGCGGCACAAGCAGGCTCCCGCCACGGATCCGCGGCGCTTCAAGGGCCTTAAAGCTTGTGCTCTCTGGAATTTTCTTGGGCTGATATGTGGGCCTTTTTATGATATGTTGAATTTTATTTGTCTTTCTGTATCACTACCAGATCTCAAATCTTGGAGTTGGTGTAATTTTGATCAGCTCTTTGCTCTGTTCCTCTGGAATTTCCTGCACAGACTTCAAAACACAAGTTGCGCAATATAGGAATGATGCGATGCCATAAAATACAGTCAATTTCCCTAGAAATGCCGGTTTTAAAGTCTAACACATGCAATCTGATATTTTACGACTGATTTGCTAATATGTGCTATATGAATACCGAACAGCTCTAGATGAATGCAATTGATAGGAAAATTGCCGTGTTAAAGATGCAGTATTTTCGACTGATCAATCACCAGCAACACCTCCTTGTCACCTCCACCGATCTCCTCTCCCCAACCGCGACCACCTGAGCACTACCGCAACTTCCACCATCATCTTCTTTGAACCCATCCTCCGCTACCCTCTCGACTCGCTGCAAAGCCGCCGGCCTCCTCCCTTACATCACCACCGCCTTTGCCACAGAGTTCGACCAAGCTCCAGCCAATGCAATCAGCCCAGAACCTCGTAGCTAGCCAAGCCCAAGCTTGTTGCCGCTGCTGTGATCATGTAGTGATCGTGCCGTGCTCGTGCCCAAGCCACGCTCGCCGTCGTTGTCGTGCCGCTGTCGCCAAAGGAAAGTGAAATTCACTTGTTACTCATGCTATAATAAATGTTAGCTAGAGAAATTACATTATAGCTAGATATATAAATAAATATAATTATATCGAAATCTATACTTGAATTTTCTATAGCGAACCATCATGCCGTTTTATTTGAGTGGAGCCCGACTAGAGCTTATTACTGTATTGGTAACACGTACAAGTTAAATAATTAACATCTAATTCAATTAGTTAGAGAAAACGTTAGTTTTGATCGATAACTGAATGTTTGTCTTAGGTGTTCGATGTAAACCTTATACGAAAAAGAAATCTAAAATAGCGGAACTCATAATATTTAGATCCTAATACTATTAATAAACACTTTTTATAAATTTGGTGGCAAATCAATATCTTTTTCACACATAAAGTGATGCCCTACCTTCTATACCGAAACTCGCGTTTTACCGAACACTGGACACTATTAAATTCATAATTAATTCCAGAAAATTCCAATCACAGCGTGATTAGGTTCGTTGCGAAGTATACTGCATAATCTTTAACATGATATATAGGTTTACTGTTAAATATATCCTTGAACATCGAAAACAGAAAACTTACCTAACTTTAGACTACGGTCCAGAGCAGGAATTCATCCCTTGACATGCATTTATAGACCTGAAACCTTACTGTTTAGTTGTGATAGTGTTCGGAGACATTTACTTCTGTGTAGACAATTGTTTTAGTTTTCTAATGGTACTGGTTTCACTGAATTCCAGTATCATTTGATATTTTAAACATATTTTAAACGGATGACATGTACGACAGATTTCTGCAAATTTCAGTTTGCACCCTTCATCAATAAACTGATCATAACTCCTAAACTAAGATGACTATTGTTGATCCGTCTTCTACAATGTAAAGATAAATCATATTCCTACAAATAGTTGAATTGTAGTATCGTCTAATTATGATCCCAACAGGGAGTAAAATGTGTTACGAAACGGACTTTCAGTTCAGGAACTGGATTTCCAGTAGTGAACACTTAAAATGGAATGACCGTAACTCGCAAACCTGATACCCGATTAATCTGAAACCAATTTTGTTTGATTTCTGTTTAAGTTTACTTTCTATCCCTTTTGTATCATTTTGCTTAGTTACGATCATACGATTTATTATGATTTTTCTGAACTCGTAATGCATGTCGTGATTCATATTGTACATGACTTGATTAGCGGCATAATTCACATACTTATCCGACCGTAACATCTCTAGTGATAGTGATCGTTCTTATTAATTCTTATCGATTATTGCATTGTCGAATGTGAGTGGTATCGGATTAGTTGTGTCAAGTATGCCGATGATAATTGAATGATTCGAGAAAGTGAACCGTGGAGTGAAAAGTGAATAAAACAGTGTTATTGATGCCTACTTGTATACAACTAGCCCCATACATATAGTTATTAAAACCTGGGGGGAAATCGAAATAGAATAGAACTTATATTTAGCGAGATTTAGCGATTTAGAGGATGATCATTCGAACAGCGACTCTTATATATTTTTTAGGTTATGGACTAAGCAGTCCGGTTAACAGAGTTATGTTTCGGGCAACAGCGGGCCGTAGTCTCGGGTATACACGAGACCCTCGTTAAACATGATCATTCTTTTTCACAGTTCGATTTCAAATTGACCTAGAGACCAATAAGAACATGGATCATATATTGTATTGATTATTGATACACTGACTACATGCATTCACTATTTCCACTGTATTGTTTTTCATTTCATGCTTTATTATATTGCTATTATATATTTGCTATTGCGTCATCCTGACGACCTGAGTATGCATACTCAGAGCTTGGAAAGAACGCCGCTTAGGAGTCAGATCAACCGTTCGAGCTTGCAGAGATCTAGACAATTTACCTTCAGCACTTTCACTGATTTCCCTAAAGTAACCTTTTATTTGCACTTAGTTGGTAGTTTCCTTTCTAGTTGAACTATTGTAAATTGTGAACAATAAAAGTTGATGAAATAAACTAGTGGTGCATTTTCTTTACTTTTGTGTTGTGTTTATTGATTATCATGTAATGCTAGAAACCGAAATGTGATTACGGCGGATTATTTCTTAACCGTAGGAACATGACTGATCTAGTCACCTCCCGTATTCCGTGTTTTGGGAAGCGGGGCGTGATAGAACTTATGCATGTTATGTGGTTTAACTGTTTTATTTCAAAAATAACGATTTGCAAATAGATTTTTAAAAAATAATGTCTGAATTTTTTTTAGATGTAAAAAATAATTAAAATCTCCACAAAGAAAATATTGACTGATCTAGAAATTTTCAGATGTTATTTAACGTCCATTCAATAAATGCAAAAAATGTATAAAGATGTAAAGTCTAAGAGACTTTTATGAAATTGTTTTCAAAAAAAGTAAAGAAATTTTTCGACTTTTTTTAAAGGATTTGGGTCGAGCTTCAAAGATTAGCGAGAATGAATGTTAGTTGAAATGCTGGTCATTTATGCAATAATATATTTATTGAACTTGCTAGTAATGAATATTTTAGGTGAGACATAGAAACGTATGTTTTAAAGAAAATAATATATTAAGGAATATGAAATGAATTGACTAATTGCTCAAATCTACATAAGATAGATCAACCAAAAAGGAAAAAACTGGTATGCAATTATAATGGTAAAAGCCCATGACATCGACCAAGAGCTATGAGATTCTGATCCTAATAGGTTTCAGTCTATTATTCATCAAATATCTCATTGTCCTCTTTTAATTGCCCTTGCCACCATAAAAAGCATTAAAAAAATTGGAAAAAATTGGAAATCTCCCTAGACTTGAAAAGCAACATGACAAACTTTCTAGGCAAAAAGATCAAGTGAAAAACTCTCTATATCCAAAAGGTTATAGGTTTAAATTCATATAGTACAACCAACCACCTTTTACTTTTTATATTCCTATATTAGCCTTATCAATTTCTGGCAGATAATTATTACACTTAGCAAATAACTGCTATATTTATCATATGTAACATTTTACATACCTGCTACACTTAGTAGATAACTACTACATTTATCAGATGTAGCATTGTATATGCTAAAGGGAGCATTTTATATGCTAAATATAACAGTTATCTGCCAGAAATTGATAAAGGTAATATGAAAATATTAAAAAGTAAAAAGTTGTTGGTTGTACCATAATAACTTAAACCTATAATTTTTTGGATGTAGCGAGTTTTTCACTAGATCTTTTGTCTATAGAGCTTTTTCTATTGATTTTCAAGCATAAGGAGTTAAACCCATAAAAAAAATTAACAACTAAATTAACTTTTCCTTTCAATCAAAAGATATACAGCACAAAATGTAGCCCTACCTATCATCCATTAATTGATGGCCATTTGATAGCTTATACTGGCAGACGTTTAACACCACTCAAAATGAAGCTAGTTAGCTCCTAAATTTTCTTACATTCTAAAGAAGCTCAAACTGAAAATAACAACCACAATCTCCTACCGTTGGTCAACCTTAAAGTTGGCGACATAAATATATTATATGATCATCATGAACTAATTATACTTGCACTCAATTTAATTATTCCACATAAGAGATGGTCCTTTCTTATGTACTTGAATTGAAAAACTTTTACTAAAGCACCTCATATATAAAGTGATATGTTGATAAGTGGAGAGCATTCAACTTTTCACATATCAACTTACTTCTATCCTATGAATCTAGACATTTTGATGCTATTATTCTTTCTGAAATTCAACTTTTCACCATTCATTGTTCTTTTAAGGAAATTGAAGGGAAAAATGAAGGTGGGGTATGAGTTATTCCCCACTATAAAACCTAGTGGGCTCAAGAGAGATTTTAACCGATCATTAATTCTTCATCTTGAGATAAAGTAAAAGATTTAAGACATTGTTTATAAACAAACAAGGAGCTTCTGGAAAAGAAAAAAGGTGGGAAAAAATAAAATAAAAGAGTGGCCATGGCACCTTTCTTTTCTTTTGCCTTTGTGCCTATTGACTCTAACAAAGTTTTTAAGAATTTTTTTTTCATTAATATTGGTAAAGCTTTGGTCCAAAATTCTTCTTGGAAGATGCTCAATCATGACCAAACCTCTATTGCAGTCACTATCAATTTTCCAAGTGAAGCATCTTTCTTTTTGGAAGAAAAAGAGGTTTGTGCCTAAGGTTCTTTTTAATCATGGCCTACTTAATCATGGATTCTAAGCCTTTAGAGCCCCTTACCCCTCTTCTCAGGTATCGACTTCGGAGCTGGACATAATTCACTATAGCAAATCTATTAGCCATTGGGTTCAAACCGGACCAATAACCGTCCATATGAATTGGTACCATATATATTCATATATGGAGGCTAGGGTTTCATATTAGACAGAGATCATATATATACAATATAGAGAGTTTTTATAGAGAGAAAAATAAGAGAGCCGTCCTCTTCTTTCCTCATCTTCTTTTATTTTGGGTTGACTTGCGGGGTGGTCAAGAAAAGGATTCTTGCTTTCTACCTAAATATGGTTTTCCTCTGGCCGTTGCTTGAAGACGCTAAAGATCGGATCTTCTATATGACATAGACAAGGTGATCGATCTAATCAATCGGATCAGGTATTTCCGTTGCGTATGTTTGTATGTTATGTATCTACATCACTTAAAGCGAACATTGGTATCAAAACCATGCATGTTCACCTTCCAAAAATTATAGATCTGTGTTTTTAAAAATATTTGCAACTCAAAGGTTGCGTTTTTTTATCTAAACTTGGATCAATTTTTTTTATAAATTATTTTATGACGAATCTATATTTTTAGGGTTATCGATTTGATGGATCTTCATAGATCTATCGATTTTCCATCATTTTGTCATCATAGATTAGATCTGTTATTATGACGCTTTGATGTAGAGCATTTTAATTTCGTTGATGTGAAATTACTCATAGAACAAATAGTGTGATAAATTTTTTATAAAAGATTGGATATTTTTTGTGTAAAAAGAAAAAAAATTGTGAGCATTAATGGCGGCGGCAAGGATGCAATTTTTTTTCGAACCCCAACCCTAAATTTTTTTGGTTAAAAGAAAACTTAGATTTTAGTTTGGAATCAAATATTTTTTGGATTTTTGATTTGGAACCGAATATTTTTTCTTGAGATTTTGATTCGAAACCAAATATTTTTATGGATTTTTTTTTGTTTGGAACCAAATATTTTTCCTGGAATTTTGGTTTGGAACCAAATATTTTTTTTGGAATTTAGTATTGGGCCAAATATTTTTTCTAACAAAAATATTTCTGGAAAATAAAAAACAATTTTCTGATTTTTTTTCCGGATTTTCTTGGAAAATCCAGAAAATAACTTTGAAAAAAAAAAGACAAGCTGGCCATGGTGGCCCGAGTTGGGCTAGTACCACCGCGCCGAGCTCGGAGACCGCCGCACCACCGAGTCTCGAAGCCGTCCAAATCGGCTCAATTTTATAAAAAAAAATTTAAAAATAAAAAAATGATTAAAGATAATCCAGAAAAATTGCTGAAAATTGCTTTAAAAATTGAGAAAATCACTTTTGATGTTTTTTTCTTTGGATTTCCCATGCAAGTTTTGAGTTAGGTGAGGGTTTTACTATTAACTCTGTGGGTAATGTTTTTTTTGAAAATTTTGTTTGCTCACCAAAAAGTTTTAAATTTTTTACTCTCATAAAATCTTAGAAATCTTAGAGATTTTATGAGTAGTCGTTCCAGTGGGAGCGTCTGGGACGCATGTTAATTTCACGATAAAACGAAAATACTAATAAAACGGACAAGATTAGATAGGGTAGTTTAATGGAAATGAAATTTGTTAAATTGATTGTTGCATTTATGATGTGCATGGCATATGATATATATAAAGACGCATGCAATATTAATATGACAAATTTCAAATAGGAGATTTCGAAGGGAAACGGGAGTTTAGATTCAACTACCCAATCTACTCCGTTTCTAAGAAATCTATTATCCGTTATCAATCATTTTAACAAAATTTTACATTTTATACTTTTGAAAGATGTGGTTGGGGCCATAGGCTTTCTTCTCTTTTTTCGGAGTGTAGGTTTATTATTGCTGTTAAGATGGGTTGAAAACGAAGTGTTCTTTAGGAAAGAACGGTACTCCATTATATATCATAGTCTTAACGTATCCATAATAAAATCAAAATATCGTCAGTCTCACCAGGGGTGAGATGATAGATAACGATAACATAATTAAATAGAAATATTAGTTTAATGTTACATGAACAAGCTTAAAGACTTGGACGCCAGTGACATGGCAGCGATATTGCAGGGCTATATGACGCGGCACCATCGAGGTGGCAGCGATGTAGCAGGGCTACACGACGCAGCACCATCAAGATGCAGCGATTTTCGGAGGATTGGCGTATCTAGAATCGCACTACCCGTTGGACGTAATCAAGAGCGATGTCATTAGTGATAATATGATTTATTTCCGAGCACTCGCAGTTTATGCTGAGCGGTAGTTACAGAGTATCTACACACTAAAAGATAAGTTGTGCGAAGATTACGGGGTAATCTATGCGACGTGGCAACGTCACATTATTTCTCAGTTTGACCTTATTTTCATATAAGGATTCGAATCACATAATGTGGACACACTTGAGAGTTATATCTTCATCGATCCGGGATCTAAAGAGTGCTGCTCTAATGTCGAGCAATAACAGTATGCGGTTATATATTTTCTACTCAATATATGAAACAGTTAGTTATACGGGAAGCGAATGTGATGATGTTTGCTGGTATGTTTGAGTAACTAAGGCTTAAGGTTTAATTGCCAGGGCGATAGAACCAAGAACACTGCTGATATATTAACAAGGTCAACAATGTGCAAAAGCAGGTGTCCTGACGTAAGAAGAGTTCAATCGAGTTAAAAAAAATAGGAATAACATGCCAATAACTTAAGTGATCTGACATAGAGAAATGTGCTGGCAATAATGATAACAATAAGTCCAAACTTTTGACTGTGGGAATTTAAACCGCTCCATTTGTCAGGATACTGAGTGGAAGTAAGGCCTTCTGCTGGGAGCAGAAAAGTTTGTGGAAGCAAATCATGTGTCGAAAACATATGAGTCTATTCTACATCGGGATCTTCCTGTCAGGGTTCTTAGTGGGAGTAGGCCTTCTGCTGAGAGAAGAAAAGTTTGTGGAAGCAAATAACGTGTCGAGAACATATGAGTCAGTTCTGTATCGGGGATGCAGATAGCTATCCACAAATCAACTTCTCGTCAATTACAGTTTCAGTTTCGGCTTAGGATATTTGGATAGCTTAACAGGACAATCTGTCTTACGAGTTCTTTATGGTTTTGAGGATTGACTCTTATATAAATGTCATGAATGGTATGGTAGATTAGATCAATAGATAGATGGGATGACTTACCACATGGGGTGGATGACTTACCACATGGGGTGGATGAGTTGGTATTCGAGTCAAAATCAAACCATCTACTTGTGAGAGAACCTTGGAGGCAAAACTACCAAAGTAAAACCATTTGGATATCCATTACAGATAATTCACTCCGATAAATACGGACCAATAAATGTGAAGACACATAGTGGAGTTTCCTAATTTAGCACCTTTATTAATAATTACTCGATATGGCTATTGATCTCACACGGAACTAAAGCATTGATTTGTATCAAACGTGGTATTAATGAAGTGAAGAGTCAGTTCACGCAAACAAGGTTGTGCATGTTTCATAGAGCAGTTCTGGGAACTGTAAGCAAGCCATGAGTATTTATTTTAGCAGTTTAAGGAACCGAATGAAGGAAAAAGAGTTGTCAAATAGCTGATGATACCGTAAACTCTGCAACAAAATGGTGTTGTAGAGAGGAGAATTAGGAAACCCTAAATATGATAAAGAACATGATAGTAATGGCCGATCTTACATATTGTTTGGGAGATACACTATTGGCAGCGGCTTATGTTCTTAATCATGTGTTTTCAAAGTCAGTACAGCCAAACATGTTATGAGTAGTAAACGAACGATAGAGCTAGGAGGTCACTTGTGTCCATGAGTTTGTGATAGGACTGTGACTGATATTTGGTCGTGCAACATTGATTTCCGCAGGGAGGAAACAATGAACGATTTTCTCGGGGAAGAATTTACACAAAAGGCAGAAATAGATCAGGATTTGAGATTCTACGAGATTGAGGAGTATCCTAGTCGATCAGCGGTGCAGAAGAAATTGGTTCCTTCAGCGACTGGCGACACTGGGAGCAATATTTCCGTTGATGGCTCGGAACCATTCACGGATCCTCAAGTGACTTATAGATGGTGATGTGGATTGACACCCGAACGATGCTTCGATATCAAACGGGAGACGTCTATGGTAACTCCGTATTGGTTACGGAACCCAAGTGATTTGTGGACGCTATTTCTGGGTCTACTGTGAAGAAGTGAATAACGATAATAGAAGAGATGCAAGAGTTAACAATAAAATATCAAGTCTGAGATTTGATTGATTATCCTACGGACGCAAGACTGTTGATAAAAACTAGATTTTTCAAGGTGAAGGGAGAACAATACTGTAAAGAGCTATAAGGCACACTTGTTGGCGAAGGGATTCACCTAGTGTAGGTGGACGATGAATATACACTTTTCACCCGGAGCGATTGTATCTATTTCATCTTTCCTAACAAATCGTTACACGTAAAGATTTTGAACTAGTCCTGAGGACTTAGATCGTATTGTCGATGGAGATTTGGATAAGGAGATCTGGAAGATCTGTCTACGGGTTTCAAAGCCAAGGAGACTCGAGTCAACTCAGAAAGCCATTTATGGCTTGGAACACTTATCCAAGCAGTTGTTAGTTCGATGCCATCAATCTATATTGGATATCGACAGGCGATGATTGAATGCAGCAACCGTAAGTTCAGAGATCTTGTTGTGAACAATATTGTAATGACCAAAAGTGACTTGGAGACAATGAATGCCACTTAGAGTAGCTGTATTCTCGCTATAGAGGACACGTGAGATGTTAAGTTTGTGCTTGGGAATTGGATCCATAAGGAGCCGTTTCAAGAGCATCCTATAGTTGTCTTCGGAGACTCACATGAGATATGTCTTAAAACGGTTCGGCCCGCACAATCACTCCAATTTATTACTCTAATCACTAATGGACATGGTTTTTAACCTTGATCTTTTCTATAAGACTCTTGACGAATAAAGACAGATTTTATGGGTTTTATTTTGCTTAGTTAGTAAACAAATGTATGCATGGTGTGTACTTGACCAGATGTATAACCCTTGTCGATTGGACTTCATATTAGGGTCTGCTTGTTGGGATGAAGTGACGAGAATTTTCAGGTATTTATGTGGGACGTCCTACAATACTTAGTGCTATGAGGAATCATATTTGCAGTCATGTAGACATACAAACGTCGACTGGGCCGGCAATATGGGTAGCCGTACATCCACATCTGTACATGCTTTCTTGCATAATGGTAGGGCCATCACTCAGAATGGCAAGAAGCATGTTGTTTAGCTTTTCACCATGGGGGTGGAATATGCGGCTACCTCAGTAGCGCCAAAGAGGCTGCAAGACCGAAGTGATTCCTCGAGAGTCTGCACGTGATTCTGCACGCAAGAGAAGCAGGTTTCTCTTTATCGTGATATCAGGTCCACGATAGCATACTCAAATCAATCTTATATATATGGGGAAGTTGAAACACTTAAAGATCTAACAACACTTCGTCAAGGAGTAAGTGGCATGAGAAGGTGGTTTATACTATAGGGTCTTCCTTCAGGTCAGACGATCGGGGATTCGATGACAAAGAAGATGGCCGAATGACGCTATGTGTGTTTGTGTTTTATCCTAGGTGACGTATTGCATTTCAGATAGCTTGATAGATCTTACTCTTATATTTGGCATTATTATTATGGATAACGACTTTTTATAGATGCATATTTTGAGATTGATTGTGTGTTGATTTCTTTCTTTATGATCTGGGATGGACATGTCAATATTTTTGTTTGACTATTTCATGCATGGAGTACAAGTGTACAAGATACACGAAGTGTATGAGGTACACGATATGTGCAGGACACATATTTAACAAGGATACGTCAGCAGGTAGGAACGCTCCCTCACACGAGAGATCCTCTTTATGCTAGGGAAACATACGAAGGTGAGACTAAATGTTAGATGCCATCTGATCGGAGCAGTGACTGTTTTTTGTTGCATACTGAGTATGGCAACAGTGGGAGCACTTAATAGAGTCATCCTGACCGGGTCAGGATGAAATTGCCATGTGCTATAGGCCGAGCGACCGAAGTGGTTATCCCATGGCCACTTTTACCTGTTTACATATAACCGGACTAGGGGTCTAACTGGTCTCACAGGGTGCAAGCTTGTCGGAAGATCCCAGGCATATCGCAGGATGATATGGCCAGGCAAGTCAATCACAGGGTGATTGGATTTGGATCCGTACGGTATAACCTTAATGACGTACGCTCTCAGGGAAAGAATTTTATACCGTAGCACGATGCCATATGATGTACGCTTGGATCGTGCACATAAAGAGGTTGAGGAATGGATCCCATGTCCCTTATTGTGTGAGCCTTTATGACAACCTCCTTCACGGAAGAACAGGAAGTCTATATACCCTTAGCGACACTAGGCTGTCTGGGTAGGCATGTTATGAACGTCTGGTACTTTGGCTGCTGTTTCCTGCTGCGATGACAATATACCACACATACAGGACAGTGTCGGAAAAGCGGGTGAATAGCAGACCTGGCTATTCAAAACCGAAAGAAGACCGTTTGGAATGTCACCTGATTGCATCGCAATGCCAACTCTTATTGACGTCATGGTGGCGAAATTTAAGAGTGCTATGAATAGAGGTATACCTAGGTGTTCGAATACGCTTCTGAAAGGGATCGAAAATACTTGAGCAGACATGTCTGAACGAATCTGGGGTATAAGATTTCACGAGCTCGACATATTTTTTTGGTTTATGTTGTTTCTTTTAGGGAGATCCTTGTGTCGTTCCTAACAGATATGGCTGCAAGGCTATCTACTTGCAAGTTCTCATGGTCCACGCCGCACCAACATATGAGTATGGGTATGAATGAGTAAGAGAAAGAGCAGAATATCAAGAAGACAATTGATTCAGAAAACCAGCTCAAGGAGTTATGAACGGCACCCATTCGAATGTGCGAGTGGGAGTATATTAGCCATTGGACCCAAACCGGCTCAATATCTGCCCATATGAGTGGGTACCCTATATATTCATATATGGGTGATAGGGTTTCATATGAGATAGAGATCATATGTATACAATATAGAGAGTTTTTCTAGAGAGAGTCATCTTCTTTCCTCATCCTCTTCTATTTTAGATTGGCTTACGGTATAATCAAGAGAGGGATTCTCGCTTTCTACCAAAGTGTGGTTACCCTCCCGCCGTTGCTTGAAGGCGTTTAAGATCGGATCTTCTACGTGACGTAGGCAAGACGATCGATCTAATTAATCGGATCAGGTATTTCGGTAAACCTTTTAGGATAGATACATGTATTTCCGCTGCGTATGTTTGTATATTATATTTCTATGTTAACTAAAGTGAACAAAATCAATCACTAGCAGAAGGATTTCCATTGGTCAATTAAAATTGCATTGTGTTTGTGACCAACAGTTTGGCATTGATTTATTTAGAATTTAACATTTACTCGTAGAATTCTGTTACAATTTTCAGAAAGCATTAGTTCATTAATCTCATGGTAAAAGGCTTATGTGATAATGATGCCTTATTAGACGTTCTTCGTGTCTTCATCATAAAGAAATTAGTGAAAGCATATTATCAAACCAGTTGACAACATCAAAAGATATACTGTAGCTTTGCACCAGGTTCATAAATTCACCAAGTCGATTACTGGTTAGAGTGATGAGATGGAAGATCATGTTCCAAAGTTAACCCTGTCTATATATATAGCCAATCACCAACCAAATAGAATTTCACCAATTCTTAGCATAGGGAAATGCCTGGTTGCACTTCATAGCTCACCATAGGACAATGGTATCCCAAAACAACTACATCGCTATGTGGTCCTCAAGCCAGTAGCACTGCAATTTAAAGGGAAATCTAGACACCATATGCCAAAAATAAAGCATCAGCACGCAAATTGGCCACTAGACATTAAAACATTCATATTTCTTGGCACGCAAATTGGCCACTAGACATTAAAACGTTCATATTTCTTGCTACTAAACGTACCTCTTGAAGGCGTCGCATGTGGGGAAGACATGATATTTGATCCAAGACGACCTGTAATGCCACGGCATTAGCAAATACATTAGAATTAGAGCATTCTGAAACTACATACCTTGTGTGTGTGTGTGTGTGTGTGTGAACACTAGATTTTTGCAAGAGAAATAACCATTAGAATTGATGAAAGAACATGGAACAAACATATATGATTATATTAATCGATGAAAGAATTATTACAACACCTACCCTTAACGATGTTCTACATAGGATGATGTTGCATAATTATACATTCTTCTACGAAAAAATGATCGAATAATAATAAATATTATCTACGACCTATGTATCTATGAGTAGTATACCAACCAAATCCAAGAATGATACTAGTTTGTCTGATAGAACCATAAGAAGGTTTCTTCGTGTGATTCCTCGTGATTCGACCATTAAAACAAATAGAAGATCACTTCATTTACCCCAAGCCAGCCTCCATCTTCATGTATCATTATTTGGAATTTCAGATCGATATTTCAATGAATACCTAGAACAAAATGATCCACCAGCAGAGGAGATGCTTGTATTGCAACATATATGACACAATAAGATAGCACTGCTTCCGATGACGCTTCTATACAATGTTAAGGGTCTTTCAACTTCAGAAGACATTGTTTAATAAAACCCCGAGAAAAAAACTATTCTTTTTTTTTCTTTTTTTCATTTTTGATAGAAACTTTTTTCCCCTCTTTACCAACCATAAATGGGATTTTGCACTTGAGGAGGCAACAGATGCAAATCCTGATAATGTTGCTTATCATAGTCTCTTGTACCCGATATTGCTCCAGTAGTGAGTCTAAGAAGCTCATTTCCGGTAAGACAATAGTGAGCAAAAGCCAATCCACCATCTACCACTTCGTTCAAATTAGGCATGGAAACTGATTTCCTAATCTTACTATTTTCAAGTTTATTGCTGTCCTTGTTGAGCACTTTGTCGAGCTCCGAGTACTCAACGAATCTTTCAGTAGCAGCTTCCCAAGATAAATTGTATCTATGCTCAGAGGTGAGAGGTTGAGGATCGCTAGATAATGCCTCCTTTACTCTTGCGACAAAATCCTCTGGGGTTCTGTATGTCAAGCAGTTGGGAAATGACCTGAAGAAGTCATTGGACGGGTGTTCTGCACATATGACGAATTTCCCCATGGCGAGAGCTTCAGCTGTTGCGGTGCACAAGACATCACTAATGCTAGGATTGATGAATACTTTGTATCTGCAAAATCAACAAAGGGATATGTCAAGATACATTTTGACACAAAAGTGTGAGGTAAAAGCGTGAGGTATTAAGTTGTGCATTAACAATCAATATCAAGCCAATTTAACTCTTTTAAGCCTCCTCCCGTAAAGGCATTTAAAGAAAACATGATATGTAAGGCATTTAAAGAAAACATGATATGTTCGGAAAAGTGGGACAACTGGGGATAAATAAATATTTTTCTAAATTGCCAATGATGAGGTTTCAACCCAAAACCTCCTGAAACTCAGTGCTTAATTACCATGTCAAGAACCAAAATCATTTTATGCCAATCCAATTCTAAAGCTCAAACGAAATCATGTGGATGTCGAGGGCATATTTTTTCCATTTTCTATTTTTGATCCTGGTGGTGAGAATTGAACCCAAAATATTTTACTTCCTAAAGCTTTGATACCATAATAACGTCCCTGCCGCTGGCCCAAAACTCTGGTGTTACAGAGATGGACAAGGGAAATACTTTTTATATTTTTAAGTGTTTAATCCATATTAATAGTGAAAAAAAATATAGAAAACGTTTTAGGTATTTTGGTAGTACCCATGAAGTGAATCATCTGCATGGTCTCTTCCTTTGAGGAAGTTAAGGTTCAAGTCTAACTTCTTTGCAGTCGATTGTACTTCAACCGAGTCTTCTCCATTTCCATACACATCCAACTTGAAGCCTTCTAGCTCATTTTTGTTCTTCGCCAACAAGTCTATCAATTCTCTATACCCTTTTGCCCATACCATTTTGCCCAAAAAGTATGCACCTTTGGAGAAAGCTTGCTGCCCATGTTCTTTTTCTGCTGCTATTTTATCTCCAACCTCGAGGAATTTGGGGTTCACACCGTGAACATTGCAAATAACAGACCTGGGAAAATCTTGTGTTGCTGCAGAAAGACGCAAAACCTACATAAACAACACTCAATCGGTTACAAAAGTCAGATAGATGGAAGTGGCATTATGATCAGGAATGGATGATGTATATTGCACCCAAATAAAATGAAGCACGCCACTTGACCTCTTGATCAGAAAAGGTGAGACCGCTTGGTCCTCTTGGTTGGGTTTTAGACTAGTTGCTAGACTTGAGTGATTTTTTTGGTATGCTGCAATTAAAAATGATACATTTGTTTGCATGCAAACATTTGTTCCGAGTAAATAACTCTGAATCAATTGTATGATTATTTTCAAATTTTGCTGCAGACTTTCCAATAGGGGAGCACATTTGTGTTTTTTGGAACAAATAACAAATTAAAAAATGCCGCCAATTGGCAAACGTTGCAGGATTTGTTGCAGTTAAACTTGCTGCAGCAAATGATACAAGAATTTGTTGCAATTTGCAACTTCATTTCCAAATACATTTAAAATGTTGCTAGCCAACCATGGGAAAATGAACTTTTCCCACAGCATGCATACGGCTTTTAAATATTTGCCGTCAACATAGTACCCTGATATGATACCTTATGGCAGTATGCTCGTGCAACCCAGTTATTAATATGCTTGACGAGGAAAGCTTGAATGGCGCCATTTTTCTCTCTCTTAATGTACTCCAAATAATTTGTGTGAACAACACCAACTACATGATTGAATTTATCTGTCCAGCGCTTCCCATGATGATACCAATTAAGGTGCTCGGGCTCTTCCAGTATAGCAATATCAGCCTCCTTTGAGGTGATGAATTGTGATGTATCACCGGCAGGTATTATACTGCGCCTTTCTTTTGAGAACTAAAAAAAATGATAAGGAAACTCAATTTTATTGAAATATTACTACATATCTTGCTAAGATAATGCCAAATCTGCTCACACTAAGTGTGAAGAAGACGAGAAAGATGGTTTGTATACAAATTTTCACTTGAGTGCACATAGGTTAATCATTTGCACTTCGAGTTTTTTACTTAAAGCCCTCCCCCACCCCACCCCCACCCCACCCCCACCCCAACCCCAAAAAAAACTGAGCTTATTACTAAAAAAACCCAAAATTTGATAATTACTTGTTACCCCCAAACCCAAAAAAAACGTTTAAGTTGCATCATTTTACCCACCCCACCCCACCCATCCTTTCGCTTCACTTCGTTAGTCAATTAACGGAGGAAGTCAGGCTAGGGTTATCAAACCCACCCAACCTACTTGTATTGAATCTTCTTCATCTAAAATTCCAAATTAGATCCCCTATTCAAAATAGGATTTCAGAATTAGGGCTTCAAATCTCCAATTGGTAATAGAATATGGGTCCTTTCCTTCAACCTGATTTTACGTAAGGGCTCTGATTTGGAATTTTTGATGAAGAAGAGTGAATACGAGTGGGTTGGGGATTTGATAATCCTAGCCCAACTTCCTACGTTAATTGACTAACGAAGTGAAGTGAAGGGGCTTGTGGGGGGGGGGGGAGGGGGTAAATGATGCAACTTAAACGTTTTTTTGGGGGGTAACAAGTAATTATCAGGTTTCGGGGTTCTTTTAGTAATTAGCTCAGTTTTGGGGGGCTTTATGTAAAAAAAACCTTGCACTTCAAGTCTTAATGCCTAATTTTTATGCTCATGCATAGCACATGCCAAAAAAGTTGGCAAGCATATAACAAGAAATGCAACATATGATGTTACCTTCGCTGGATAAAATGAGATCTTGAAATCAGCCTTAAAGCCAACCCTTTCCTCCAACCAATTTCGTATATAAGCTTCCTGATCGTCGGGAGATTTAAATGTCAAACTGTTAGGATACACAAGTTCTTGATCTCCCTTACAAAGCCAAGGGACCACCAATGTCACATTTTGCTTTGCAGTCTTAGCAAGATAAGCTGCACGAAAAAGTGGATTCACAGCAGTTCCAGTCATCCACGGGAGACTTGCAGTTGTCAGAATTGCAACATGGCGCTTAGCATCTGTTGAGTCATGCTTTGGAGAGTTGTTCCAGAAGCCACCATCATAGTGGTGACCCGTGCTTTGAAGCACACTAGCTACCCGGAAATCAAGTTCATCATTGATGTTTTCATGATCTAGGAGGGAAGGAGAATGACATATGAGTGGATCTTTGCGTCTGCTGCACAAGGCCTCTACTACTCTGTCACATGTTTCTGCAACCAAAAATTATTTCATAGCATGAGTTGTTGAACAGGGGTTACAGAAGAAACAGATAATATTATAGGATAGATGTTTAACAGAAGAATTATAACCCCTAAGAACAGAACATAATTGAAGATATTGATACCAGTATTGCTTTGCAATTCATATTCTAAAATACCAATTCATCAAGCGAGAAAATGCAAATACAGCTGCTTCATATGATCATATCATACCAAGTACAAATATATAGCAATAACATGTAATCAGCTTAACGAATAAGATTTCCTTGGTAACACTGCTATTCATAACCATGATACTACTGTTAATGGTGATATTCATACCATATGCCAAACTTCTAGTTACACTGCATACTCAATTTAACAATATGCACGCGCGCATGCAAGCGTGTTGTTAGTAGTTTACTATTGTCCAAGATAAGCTATCAAATATACTTCAGCTATTGATCAACACTGGTCAGACTTTGTATCAAAGTACTGTATAAGCAAAACTAGAGCACTGTAAAGCTTGGTACCCGCTCATGGAGTATGCAATGACTTGGCCTACTTCTAGATCTTGGAGCGTATGCTCTTGAGTGCTCACTATGCATCAGATGTTATTGATTTATTTATTTTAATAAAAATATATTATAATAAAAAGAGCAAAGCAATATTTGTTTCGACAGGTACCAGGCTACACTGAGGAATTAGGAAAAAACGGTGGAAGACCTTTAAAGTTAAACATAATTGGAAGTAACAGATGAGATTTTAATTCCTTAAGAAAATTTATCAGATTTGAATAATATCATAAAATTATGCTTCAACAGAAAAAATAGGCAAGGAATGATTTATAAGGTCAACAACAAAATATCTTCAACAAGAAAATTGTATTGTTTATGTACCACTCTAAAATTATGTCCAGAAAAAACATGACACTGTATTTTACTGAAAAATATTAGATAAAAACAACAAGAAGATAACATATGCCGCTTAGGATAGGAATAGATGCACTTATTTGTGATATGGAAGGAAATAAAAATCAGAGATTAACCAAGTAGTGGATCCAATTGGTAAAGAAATTATAACATATAGAGATTTGAGACAAGGCCTAAGACAGTAATATCAGCCTCATATTCATAATTTACCAAGTAAATGGAGTGGATTAAAAGGTAACAGGCATCTTCCTACCTCGGCTAATGCCAAACTGATCAAATAATGGTCCAGATTGTCTAACTAGGTATGCCAACAATTCATGCAGATCCAATGGCGGCACTTCCTGCACAAAAGAACAAAAGGAAATTCAGAAGCATAAAGTAGATCATTGACTGATAGATGGCGTTCTGCAACCACTCTAACTAAAAACTTCTACAAATACATAATGGTTAAAATAGGGTCAGCACTAAGAAGCTAGGCAATATATTTTGACAACTATCAGAATCTCGTCCATGATCCCAGATGAAGTAGCAATACTATATCAGTCGTGCAGAAGTCAAAACATGTAGAATTTCATCTTGTTTGGACCTTTCACTTCTATCATGCTTTAGAGATGGATTCATTTACATGCAATTATCATATTAGGAATTTCTTCTAGACTAGGAGATGCTCAATAGGATTTTATAAGCCAATCCCAAAATTAGGACATAATGACTTTGCTGTTGATATCACTGCTTCTAGACTCTTATCAAAAAAATGAAAAATTTGGAGGGTTTCACTCGGTTGAATGAGCTTAAAATGCTTAAGCAATATTGTAGAATTTCCTAGCCCTCCAACTGTATTATTGATTTCCATGGTAACCAGCTCTTTGTTCGAAGAGGGTTGCATCAAATGACAGAGAACTTCTTTGAATCTTTCCTAGGACTCATTATATGGAGTTCAAGGTGAAAACCAAAAAAATTAGTAATTTGAGATATCTTTTATTTGTTCAATTAACATGAGAGAATATAAACATATAAATTTAGTGAACAAACTTCCTATGTAGGTGAGAAAATTATGTGGGACTCCCACTAATAAATCGCCTAATAGATGTAGCCTAATAGGAGTATAGAACACCAAAGGATATGTCACAATGAGGAACCAAATTTAATGTAATAAAAAAACTTTTAAGTTCTGGCATCCCCACATCGTAATGCAAGCCAACAAGCCAATATGTAAAGTAACAGGAATAAGTTTTTTTGGGAAATGGTCCCTTTACAGGGAGAAACAGATAAAGTCGAATGATTTGGAAGGCAGCTGATACCCTGGTAATACGAACAACAGTAAAGTCCCATGAAAAAGATCGTGTGTGAAATTCACAAGCATCTAATAATACATTTCACAACAAATAAGGTAGAGTAACATATAAATGATAAGAGAATGTGATTTAACCTTTAATTCCTCAGGCTCCTTGTGAAGAGATTTCTGCAGAAGACACGCAAAGATAAATAAGTTCACAAGTCATGTCCAGTAAACAAAAATAAATGTGGGAAATGCAAGGAAAGAAACAACTTGGATGTAATGCTCAAAACAGCCTAGTTCATGTATTATGTCTCTACAATATAGGACCTAGTAGCAATGATAACTTCATCAGCAATTACAATGCCCTAAATCTGAGGCAGCAAAATTTTCTGATGCCAAAGAATAAAGTAAGAATTTCTATAGTAACCATTTCTTCAACTTCAAGCTTCTTCAATTGAGACAAATCCTATAGGAAGTGTGAAAAGTAGGGATGTATGGATACGAATAATCCGAGCTGACTCCGTATTCGTATCCGATTTTTATCAAATACAGATAGTAATTTTCATTTCCGATGACTATCTGTATCCGCATTAGCGAATAGCAACCGGATACGGATATGGTAATACCAAATCCGTTACGTATTCGTATCCAATAACAAAAATAGTATTTTGATTTTACTAGGCATATTTATTTTCAACTATTCAATGCATATATGTATCCATATCCGACTTTTCTCAAGTAAGATGGTATTTTTCACTTATGATAACTATGTGTATCCGTATTTGAATTCTCTTATGACAACAGAATCCGGAAATGGTAATACCTATATCTGCTCCATTTCTGATCCATTTAGGTCCCTAGTGAAAAGTATCATTAAATCTTTAGGTGTTCTGCAACTAAAGAAACATGCCACTCTTATATCAATGAACACTTTCCATTATCATACTGAAGCTAAACTCACAAATTAATTCCAATTAAAAACACAACCTTTCATAATTACTTATCACCAAAGAGATAATGATTGGATATTACCAGGCTCAATTTCACTTTCTCCACAAGCTCATTACTCTTAAAACTCCCAAAAATCTCATCAAACTGGCTCTTTTGCTCAAATTCCTTCAACCTCGTCTTCAAGCTCCGAATCGGCTCCCACTCCTCCATCCCCTCCTCCTCCCCTTTCCTCCGAATCCTCCTCCTCACTTTATTCTTCCCAAAATCAACTCTCGATTCATCGACCTCGGGCACAATCGCATCCTTAAACCCCATGAAATCGATCCCAAACTTGGTGCTGAACTCCGGCGACGAGTAAACCCTGCGAATCTCCGAGAGCTTCGGCTGGATCCGCTTCACGAACTCGAATTCGGCGATGGAATCGGTCTTGGTGGAGTTGATGAAGTTCTCGAGCTCTCGATCGGCGAGGTTCTTGAAGGAGTTCGCCCTCGTTCGAATCAGCTGGAGGTCGGCGCCGGCCGAATCGCGCACCTCGCGCCACCCTTTGGAGATGAAGGAGAGGGCTTTCTCCGCCGTCGCCGACGTCGAAGGCCTCGCGTCCATACCAAGGTTGATCATCGCGTCGCTTCGATTTCTAGGGTTAGGGTTTTGATTTTCTACTTTTTCTTTGCCCTTTTTTGTTTGTAATTTGGGTGCTTGTGGATTGGAAACAGAGAGAGGACGATGAAAGAGAGGCTGCGGATTATTTATGAGACTGCGATCGTGTGGGGCCGGAGATGGCAGTTTCGTCACGTGATGTGAGGAGCTGTCAAGGTTTAGTTGGATGCGGGTATTTTAACGATGGGGCTGTTCGTTAGAATAATCAAGGACGCCAGAGAATTTATGCAGCGGGTCAGAGTCCCCCTCGGGTGCCAATTTTGACCCAATCATAACCCGATCCAAAGAAAGTTTATTCTCGTAAATCAAAAATCTCACATTGATACGGAATCGGTTATTCTCTTTTATAATTTGTTATAAACATTGTTGCATACATGTACAAGCTAGAAAGTTGTCGCCCTGGTTCAGACCAGTTTAGAATCACTTAAGTTGGATCAAAAGAGTTTGGTCGTCTAATAATCATGACATATTCAGAACGACCTTAATAACATTTTACTGAAATCCAACCCATTTCACATTACTGTTGATGATGCTCAATATTGGCGCTTACATCGCCGATCAGGACACGTGGCAGATGACATGTCCCAAGACCCAGAAGAAAGGGCCCACAGAGGCCGACCAGGACACCCTTGTACCCGACCCGCAAGTACAAGCTGGCCCTCCTCGAGGCCCCTTGCAAATTGGCCTCGTGGCAGATGACATGTCTCAAGACCCAGAAGAAAGGGCCCACAGAGGCCGACCAGGCCACCCTTGTACCCGACCTGCAAGCACAAGCTGGTCCTTCTCGGGGCCCCCTGCAAATTGGCCTCCTCGGCCCCTCAGCTCGCCCTGAGCTGCCACAGGACCAAGACTCCTCGGCCCTCTTGCGCGTCTTCGAGCTCCCCAGCCAAGACCGTCTTCCTCGGTCCCTCCGACCGACCAACTCCACCACTCACAAGCATAACCGCCGCTCCGTAAATCTCGCAACGCGCAGATTCTCCGCCAGCAACGCCCCACATTCCACGCCATCACGATCCCCATTAATGGGCGATCCGCTCTTTACGCGGGCGTGACATTGGGAGCGTAACTGCCGGCGAGATTCTCGCGCCTGCTGCTGCGTGCTGCCGCCACTATATAAACCCCATCACAGAAGGGTCAAGTAAGCCATTTTTTATTCCACTTAGCCGTTACTCTGCTCGGATCTAGTACTAACTTGATCGTCGGAGGGTCCTCGGTGGTACCAAACCACCCCGGGACTTCTTTGCAGGTACTCGGCGTTAAACTCCTCAAATCACCAATCTCCTAAAAAACCATTGAGACCCGCACGCAACAGGAGATCACCTTCCAAATCCACCGGGAGATTGACGGAAGACAACATCTGAGGAAGACCCGTAAAGGAACTCCATCAGTTGGCGCCGTTTGTGGGAAAACAAAACTCCACAAAAACAAAAGTTGGCATTCCGATCTCCGTCCACATGGCGTGCGATCACCCTGAAAATCTAGGTACCAGCCGTCGCCTCCCCCTCATCGGAGGCGCGGATGAACCTCCTCCGGCGACCGTTATCAACGCCCTCGCTGGCTGATAGACCGACTAAAGTCCAAACGGCCAGGCCAGGGCCCCAGATCGCCGCTCCCCCGCCTCCAGAAATCTCTGCCCTCGTCGGCACGGCTGACCACCAGCAGGCTACGTCCCATGGCCACAGATCTCAAGGGCCGATAGTCATCCGCTGGGCGATCATTGAGCCTTCTCTGGCGGAATCGAAACGACGCGACCCTGGCGCTTCGCCTCCACGCACAGTCGATGCGCGTGCTACGCACACGTTCACCGCGACCGTTCCTGTTCCCCCTACCTGCAAATGGATGGTCGGGCGAAACCTCATGAAGAATCAGCCGAACAGCTTCTTTGCTCGGCTATCCCTGGCCGGTAGCTTCCCTACTCGCAACGCCGGGGATGAAAGCCCTCGCCAAGAGGCAACCCGCAGCTACCCTGCTCGGTTATCCCTGGCGGGTAGCTTCCCTACCGCAACGCCAGGGATCAGAAAGTCCTCCCAGAGGCAGTCGAGCCCGACCCTCGCTCGGCTATCCCTGGCGAGTAGCTTCCCTACCGCAACGCCAGGGATCAGAAAGTCCTCCCAGACACAGTCGAGCCCGACCCTCGCTCGGCTATCCCTGGCGGGTAGCTTCCCTACCGCAACGCCAGGGATCAGAAAGTCCTCCCAGAGGCAGTCGAGCCCGACCCTCGCTCGACTATCCCTGGCGGGTAGCTTCCTTACCGCAACGCCAGGGATCAGAAACCCCCCCGAGGTAGTCGAGCCCGAGGATCCCTCGCTCGGCTATCCTTCAGGACAAAAGCCCTCGCCAAGAGGCACCGGACGGTAACCCCGCCCGGCCAAGGGTCCTTGGTAGGCTTCTTACAGCCCCTCCCGAGCTAAAGACCAAAGTCCTTCCAGAGGCAGTCGAGTTTTTGCTCGGCTATCCCCGACTGGTAGCTTCCTACCCCAACCGACAGGGATCAAAGTTCTCGCCAAGAGGCACTGGGCAGTAACCCTGCTCGGTCCCCGTCCTGAAGGATCAAAGCCCTCGCAAGAGGCAACCGAGCGGCTGCCCTGCTCGGTTAACTCCGGCCGGTAGCTCCCTACCCATGACGCCAGGGATTGAAGCCCTCGCAAGAGGCAACCGAGCGGCTACCCCGCTCGGTTGTCCCAGGCTGGTAGTTGCCTACCCACGACGCTAGAGATCAAAGCCCTCGCCAAGAGGCAACCGCTCAGCTTCACTGCCCGATCATCCTTAGTGGGCTTCTTACAGCCCCACCAACGCTAAGGATCAAAGCCCTCGCCAAGAGGCGCCGGGCAGCTGCCTTGCTTGGTCATCCCCGGCTGATAGGTCCCTATCCACGACGCCAGGGATCCAAGCCCTCGCCAAGAGGCACCGAGCAGCTACCATGTTCGGCCATCCTCAGCAGGCTTCTCACGGCCCCTCTCACGCTGAGGATCCAAGCCCTCACCGCGAGGCCGCCGAGTTCCTTCCTGCTCGGTGCATCCCCAGCGGGCGTCCTCTTGCCCATCAGACACTGAGGATCTCAAGCCCTCGCCATGAGGCTGCCGAGATCCTTCCTGCTCGGCGCATCCCCAGCGGGCATCCTCCTGCCCATCAGACGCTGAGGGTCTGAAGCCCTCATTGCAAGGCCATCGAGATCCTTCTTGCTCGGCGCATCCCGGCGGGCATCCTCCTGCCCATTAGACGCTGAAGATCTCAAGCCCTCACCGTGAGGCCGCCGAGTCCCTTCTGCTCGGCTCATCCCCGGCGGGCGTCCTCCTGCCCATCAGGCGCTGAGGATATGAAGCCCTCTTCACGAAGCCGCCGAGCCCCTTTCTGCTCGGCTCATCCCAGCGAGTAGCTTCCTACCCAACAAAGACAAGGATCGAAGTCCTCCTTAGAGGCAGCCGAGCGGCTCTCCTGCTCGGCTATCCCTGGCCGGTAGCTTCCCTACCCGCAACGCCAGGGATCAAAGCTCTCGCAAGAGGCATCTGAGCGGCTACCTCGCTTGGTCATCCCAGGCTGGCGGTTTCCTACCCACGACGCCAGAGATCAAAGCCCTCGCTAAGAGGCAACCGCGCAGCTTCACTGCCCGGTTATCCTTGGCAGGCTTCTTACAACCCCTCCAATGCTAAGGATCAAAGTCCTCCCAGAGGCAGCCAAGCGGCTTCCTTGCTCGGCTATCCCTGGCCGATAGCTTCCCTACTCGCAACGCCAGGGATCAAGGCCCTCGCCAAGATCAACCGAGCAGCTTCCCTGCTCGGTCATCCCCAGCAGGTATCCTCCTGCCCAACAGACGTTGCAGATTTGTAGCCTTCATAATGAGGCCACTGAGCCCATCACATGCAGCGGACCTGAAGCCCCAACAAAAGACATCAGGTGATCGAAGTCAACTCAACGACCGATTGCTCCACTTGTCGTTCCCGCACTGGACCGCGCCCCATCAGACGCCACAGGTCTGCACACGTCGCGTAGGCCAATCGACGCTTGACACGTGGACCGTCGCTTCAGTGGCAGGATGCACGAACCGGCGCACCTTCCTTAAATGCAGAGATCTCGCCCTAATTCGCTAGCAGAAAAGACAGCTGACAACCCAGGAACGCGTCCCAACGAAACCTTAGGAGGGAGCTTACCCCGGGCGGCCCGGCAGTCCACTCCTGACCCGACCCGCTAGCTGGTCGGGACAAGAGTGCGGGGCTAATGATGATGCTCAATATTGGCGCTTACATCACCGATCAGGACACGCGGCAGATGACATGTCCCAAGACCCAGAAGAAAGGGTCCACAGAGGCCGACCAGGCCACCCTTGTACCTGACCTGCAAGCACAAGCTGGTCCTCCTCGGGGCCCCCTGCAAATTGGCCTCCTCGGCCCCTCAGCTCGCCCTGAGCTGCCACAGGACCAAGACTTATCGGCCCTCTTGCTCGTCTCCGAGCTCCCCAGCCGAGACCGTCTTCCTCGGTCCCTCCGACCGACCAACTCCACCACTCACAGGCGTAACCGCCGCTCCGCAAATCTCGCCACACGCAGATTCTCCGCCAGCAACGTCCCACGTTCCACGCCATCATGATTCCCATTAATAGGCGATCCGCTCTTTATGCGGGCGTGACGTCGGGAGCGTAATTGCCGACGAGATTCTCGCATCTGCTGCTGCGTGCTGCCGCCGCTATATAAACCCCCATCACAGAGGGGTCAAGTAAGCCATTTTTTATTCCACTTAGCCGTTACTCTACTCGGATCTAGTACTAACTTGATCGTCGGAGGGTTCTCGGTGGTACCAAACCACCCCAGGACTTCTTTGCAGGTACTCGGCGTTAAACTCCTCAAATCACCAATCTCCTCAAAACCCATTGAGACCCGCACGCAACAGGAGATCACCTTCCAAATCCACCGAGAGATTGACGGAAGACAACATCTGAGGGAGACCCAAAAAGGACCTCCATCAACTGTTCTCTAGAGTTTTGGGGCTTGAGTTGAGTCTTGCACTCCTGGTACATATGAGCCTTCTTCTTTCGTTGGTAGGCTAATCATCGGAAATGTCCAACAAATTTTTTCATATACGTCGCAAAGAATATCTCTAATGAGTATAGAATATTTTAAGGCAAAAAAGACCCCAAAATTATATGTGCCTTTTCCATCCAGAATCAGAATAAGTCTATGGTATTTTATGGAATATTCTATCCTAGGGCCAGAGTACATATTTTATACGAGACTGAACAAGTTCACTAACTCAACATAAAACGTTGATCACACAAAGCATGACATTTGTTAGGTCCAACACCACCACTGCTCTTTCATGCTTAAGATAACATAAAGAAAAAGAACCAGTTCAAATAATTTTTCCTTTTTGACATGAAGACGTCATTCCAATTTCAATCAAAATGTGTTTCACATATGGACATTATCCATGCCTATACAACTCTTGCTTCAAGGCTGACAAGACCTGGGGTCAACAAAGCCAACCACTAGTGTTCTTGTAATAGATAAGGCTATTACTCTCCCAGAATCTGCAGAATTTGTATTTGAGGCTCAGAAGCCCTTGGTGTCTTCTGCATGGCTTTTTCCGTATCAAGCTCCCCAAGATAGCCAAACTGTATTGCAAGTGGCAGAAACTATGTCGCTTGCTTGCGGTCACGGCTAAGCCACACATTACACTTCTCGTCCTCGATTGCTTCCTTTACAACTGTTTCTTGTAAGAGACAAATAGACTGGAGTAATATCAAAATTATGTAAGCTTTAAGATACAGAAGCAATGGTGCTGAGATGTCACCTGTTGCTCCTTAAAATTACACTCGGTGGCATCGAGGCCGCAGACTTTCCAGAAAAAAAAGAAGGGGTTAAATGTACAAATCACCCCTGTAGTTAACCATGCATAGCACTTATACTCCCCCTCAAGTTATTTATTAGCACAAATATCCCCCCTGTTCATTGGCAAACACTCCTAAAAACTAGTGAATTCAACTCTAAAACTACTCAAATGACTGTCTGATTTCACTGTGAAACTTATTGGTGTTGTTTAGGCTAGAATTCGAGTGATTTTTCAGGTCTTGGTCAATGGCCAGAGGGGTGTATGCGCTAATGGATTGTTTAAGGGGAAGTTCTAAAAGGGGTAAACTACAAGGGAGTTTATGCAATTAGAAAACAAGGTCAGAAAGGTGTCCATGGTGTCCTGGCGGTTCATTACCGTCGTGATTCGTCGTGGCGCCGTAACAACCATGCTTCGGTGGTTTTCTTATAAAATCCGGACCCACTGAAGCGACTTTAGTGACCATTGGCTTCCATTGCTTCGCTGAACATAAGTATTGAACAGGGTGTCATCAACATGAGAGCATAAAAGAATAAAATAGCATAGTTGAATCTAAAACTTATATAGAAGATTTCCTTCTTCTAGGAAATGGGTAGCTTCTGTTAAAATTGTGGAGAAACTTCCGGCAAATGTCTCATGTGAAGAGTACAGACGTCTGGACATGCACGAGAGCCATGTCAGCAATCCAGAGCAATACCAGATGTTTGATGGAATGGATACAGACGTTTGGTCAAGTCGAAACCAAAAGAACATAGCGTAACCAGACGTCTGTGGTAGACGACGTCTGGAGATGCTGAAGCTCAATCCAGAGCAGCGGTAGACGTCTAATGGTAAAGGTGAAGACGTCTGCCCAGGATGACAAAGCCTTATATAGAGTTGGCAGACGTCTGACCATTTCTTGGTCAGATGTCTGTCGACGGGAAATCAGTGTGAATTTTATGTTTGGTAATTTGAGTTTATCTCCTGTTTAAAGTAGGATTGGGGTTTGACTATATATATGGACCTCTCATATGATTAACGTAGTGCCATTAAGAAAGACTATTGAATTGAGAGGGTGACGGTTTAGATCTAAAGAGATTTGAGAGAAATTGGATAAGGTTGCTCGTGGGTGTACTTGATTGAGATTATAGTAGACTTTGCAGGTTCCGCTTTACAAGGGACTAGCCATAAGGTGGGTGAACCTCGTTAACAAACCCTTCGTCTTTTCTGGTTTGTTTGTGATTCTATTTTCTTATTCCCGCACTTTATTATTATCTATGATCTTTTGTCAGTACCATGTTTGTTGTTGCGTGATTGTTTGTCGTGGCGTTGATTCTCCGTCATAGGTCATCTTCGAACAGCTTCCTCCACGGAACATACTTCACTGACAAAATATTCATGAGTATGGAAATCCCCAATCAAAATAAATGAAGAGCAAAATACAATAATTATACACTAAAATTCAGCAGCGATGACAGGAACATTAAACGAAAGCAAAAGTCACACAAGAAAAACCAAACACAGAAAGTTTCAAGCAACATTAAAGACTATCATCATACAAGTATCTTACTTTTGCGCTTGCCAGAACGAATAACTCGGAACATCTCATCTTCAGCCATAGGTCAGACCTATAAAAGAACATACTTGATGATAATGCCAGCAACACAAATAAAAGAAAATTTATGAAGAAATCAATCTTTTTTTATAAAAAGGAATAGGCAGTATCGCTTGAAATTTTAAATTTTAAAACTTACACCACATGCAGTCCTGCATATTCAATAGATCAAAGATGAAAATGAATCTCTGAGCACGTAATCCTACCTTTGGCAAAGGAACCTCCCATTTCCTAACCTTTTCTTTTCTTTTCTGTTTAATGGTATTGCTAAGAACCTAGACGGTTAAATTAACAAGGTACAGAATCGGTAATCATAAATTGGAAATGTACATGATATCGCACAAGAAAAAGATAACATTCACCTGAATCTATTTACCTTGGATCGTGCTGTGATGTCGCGATCGAGCAAATAAGCTGGAATAGCTCCTTCATGAACCTTATCATCCACTTTGTGCCTAGATGAAGACTCGTCATCCATAACAAGCCTACAATGGAGCGCAATTTCCAAGCATGAACTTCAATTACATGGTTAACTCTAGTTTCATGCAGATATCTTCCACTGGTTGAACACATTGTATATATATTGGGAATAAATAGTTTGGCAAACTAAACACAGGACACCAAATGGTTGTCTACATAAGAATTACCCAATAAGCAGACTGCATTCAGATCTTCATATTGAGACTCCTAAGCAACATTTTTTTCTTATCAGGCTGTTAGTAATTTCAGAAAGCTGCATGACTATTCTTTCAAACCAGTTCCTTTTAACTCTAATAAACACAACCGGCCAGTTCCTTCACAAGATTTTTTTCTAACCCAAACATGTCTATATCTAACTGTGCATTATTTGTAAGAACAGAAAATTGGTAGATCATGGACCAAACTGTTAGATTAAGTTCTGAGTTAGTAGGTGCTGGAAAAAGAGAGCGGCAATGCCATCTACAAATAGCCAATATATTGAACACTTTTTATGTGAAGACTAATAAGTGATGCATCACAAATGGCTATGGTGACTACTAACAAGCAAATAATAAACATAACAATAAAATGTTGGGGATCGACGGGGAGAGATCAAAACGCAGAACAATGCTCGCGACAACACCCAAATAACGCAAACATAATTACGCAATTAAACAATGAAAGAACAATATAAATATGCGAGAATAAAATAGGAAATCAAACACAGAGGCAAGAGATTTGTTAACGGGGTTCACCTACCGTATGGATAATTCCCGGCAGAGAGGAATCTGCAAAGTCTCCACTATAATCTTCAAATCAATCACATAAGCAAAACCTTAGGAATTTTCTCTCAAAATTCTCTAACCCTAGCCGTCACCTTCTCATACAATGATCTCTCTCAATTGGCTGTTAATAATATATATGAGAGGTTCCTTTAAATAGGCAAACCTTAATCCTATAGTAAATAGGAGATAAAACAATATTTGGTAATTATGTCGGCAGATATCTGACCCATACTTGGGCAGACGTCTGTCTACGCTCTGTAAATCTTTTTCTCCTAAGGGCTGACGTCTGAATCACACCTGGACAGACATCTGCCCAGGCCGTGGATTGGGCTTCACGACTTCTGCAAACATCTTCCCCGATGATCTTCAGACGTCTACCTCCGCTCTAGTTTCTCGTGTACTTTCCAGACATCTGAACTTGAGTTTTCCTGACGTCTGAAGTGTATATGATTACACTTTCGGATGTCTGTCGTTGTTTGTTTCAGACGTCTGACCTGAAGAATGTTCCACCGTTTCTAACATTCTCCCACTTGGAACATCTTTGGCCTTGATTTTCGACGCTAATGGACTTCACATGACTCCGCTCTACACTCTCATCATCAGATTTTCATGGAGAGATTCACCAATCTACTACAGACATTCAGCTTATCTCTGTCTACGACCTTGGTGAACATCTCCGCCGGATTCTTTTCTCCAGTGATTTTCTACAATGTCAACTCCTCTTCAATCGCTATGCGAATAAAATGGTACCGCACTTTGATATGCTTCGTCCGAGAGCGATATCCGCATTCTTCGCCAAATGTATCGCACTTTGGTTATCGCTCCATAAGGTATTGAAGTCTTCTTGCCTAATTCTTCATGTAGTCATTGCAACCATATCATCTCCTTATTTGCTTCCGTGATCGCCACGTACTCAGCCTATGTAGTTGACAATGCATCCATCTTTTGCAATTGAGAGACCCAACTTACCGTTGTTCTCCCGACCGTGAATACGTACCCCACTATGCTCTTACCACTATCTCGATCTCTCGAATAGTCCGCATCAATATACCTTTGCATCTTTATAGAGTCACCTCCGAAACATAAACAGTGACTAGATGTGCTCCTAAGATATCTTAGAATCCACTTCACCGCATTACAATGCTCTTTCCTCAGGTTTTGTATATGCCTGCTAACAGCTCCCACTGCATGTGCAATATCAGGTTTCATACTCACCATCACATATATCAAACTCCCCACTGCAGAAGCATATGATACTCTCGCCATCTTGTCCTTCTACTCTTGAGTTGTCGGGCACAACTCCTTCATGAGTTTGGAATACCTCGCTAAAGGCGTACTCACCAGTTTTGTCTTGTCTATGTTGAACCGCTTCAAAACCTTCTTATTGTAGTCCATTTGCGATGGCCACAGTTTCTGCTGCTTCCTATCTCGAACAATCTTCATGTCCAAGATTTGCTTTGCCACTCCTAAATCCTTCATAGCGAAATTCTTGGCCGTCATCTTTTTCAAACTTTGAATTTTCTCGAAACTCGAACCCGCTACCAACATGTCATCTACATACAATGAAAAAATAATGTAGTCTCCGTCCTTGAAAGTTTGAATGTAGACTCAGTGATCTGATTCACTCTGCACAAATCCTGTCTCCAGTATGAACTGATCGAACTTGAGATACCACTATCTCGGAGATTGCTTGAGGCTATACAAGTTCTTTCGCAGCTTACACACCATATTCTACTTTCCCTTCACCCCGTATCCCGGTGGATGCATCATATAAATCTGCTTCTCTAAATCTCCATGAAAGAACGCAGTCTTGACATGTAGCTGCTCTAAATGCAAATCCTCCACCGCCACAATACTACGAATCATCCGAGTAGATGTCATCTTTACCACGGGAGAAAAAATCTCTTGATAGTCAAGATCTTGTTTTTATGCATATCTCTTGACTACCAAACGAGCCTTATACCGCTTCACACACCATCGGCCTCATCTTTAATCCAGTACACTCATCTATTAAGCAACGCTTTCCGATTCTTGGGTAGCTTCACTAGGTCTCATGTATGGTTCTTCTTCAAAGATTACATCTCCCCGTCCACTGCTTGCTTCCACTGCTTTCTAGCACCATTGTTTGTTACTTCTTCAAGGGATTTAGACTCTTCCACATCCGTGTACAAAACGAAGTCAGTCATAATTCTTTCAGGTATCCTCCTTTCTCTCGTAGATCTTCTCAGAACCGGTACATCTGGTTGCTGAACATGGTCACCATTCTGGTCTTGAACCTGATCATACACTGTGGCTTCATCCACATTTTGATCACTACCTGTACGAACCTGAATGCTCTCTTGAGTTCTATCTAGCTCGACGAACTTATGTACTGTAATTTCCTTAGCTTGCTTTTCTTCTTTGTACAAGTGCCGCTCATCAAAGATGACGTTCTGATTTCGTATTACTTTCTTACTTGTGTAATCCCACAGCCTATATACGAACTCATCCCCACCATATCCGATGAAAGCGCACTTCTTAGATTTAGAGTCAAGGTTACTCCTTTCTGCCTTATCAACCAAAGAATACACAGCGCAGCCAAATACTTTTAGGTGTGAGTAATCAACCGATTTACCTGACCAGTTTTCTTCTGAAATGCCTTCATCAAGCGCACTTGTCGGGTTTCTGTTGATCAAGTACACAGCACATCGACCGCCGCTGGCCATAGGAACTTTGGCACATTCGCGTCCAAGGTCATGCTCCGTACTCGCTCTAGAATCGTCATGTTCATCCTTTCAGCAATACCATTTTGTTGTGGCTTCCCCGGTACCATTTTCAACCAACGAATATCCTTCTGCGAGCAAAACCCTTCGAACTCCTGTGTGCAATATTCCCTCCATATCGGACTTAAGCATTTAACCTTCAGCACCATTTGGTTTTCCACCTGCGCAATCCAGTGTTTGAAAATAGGTAGTAATATAGTGGTGAGTATTTCCGCCTGTCACGCAGGTGATCCGGGTTCGATCCCCGGCAACGGCGCCATTTGATTTGAGTCAAAAAAGAATAATAGGTAGTACTAGTAACCGCAATCAATAACGGTGTCGCGTGTAGCGAGCGTTAGTGAGTACGGGCCATCCTTTGGGATTCGAGGAATTCGTAAATTCTTGTTTTAGTTGAGTCGAAAGAACTAGTAAACAAATTCAAGAAATTGTTTAAGATTTGGTTGAAATAATAATTTCAAGAAATTCTAGAAATCGTTTTCAAAAAAGAAAATCAAGAAAATGTTCAAGATCTAATTATCAAGAAAATATGAAGAAAGCTTGTAGGATCCGATCGGATTTAGTAGCCATGGATGACTAATAAAGGTAACTCATCTTTTCTATTGACAGTTTAACGCTAGATTGATGGCGATTAATGCGGATTAGGGTTTTTTTGGAAAAAACTAGGGTTTCTTCACTATAGTTCCTTGTCCTTTCATTGATCCCATTCATTTTCTAGCCCTTCACAAAAAGATCGTCAATCTTATCTTATATCGTGGTCAAGATAATCAATAATTTGATATCGTACCCAATGAAGATGTTAACGATTCTTTTGCGAAGGTTTGTAAACTTCATAAGACTAAAGAAAAGTATAGAATTCTATCATCCATCGATCTACCATAATCCTACGGATCCTAGCAACCGGAGATTTACTCGCGCATCATGAAAATCAAAGAAAGATTAGAAAACGAACTCATAATGCGGAATTTTAGAAGAAAGCGAAATTGAAACTAATTATCACCTTTATTATTCAACTTCAAATTACAACCTTTTCAATCCGAGATTACAAGAAGAATTGCTCTCGATCACTCTCTTGAAGAGGTAATTTTTCCGTCGATCTTTACGTTGCTCGATCACCGTGAGTCTTGGACCTGTCGTAGATCGCGTGCTCGTTGATGATGATCGGCTTCGTATAAATGATCTTTTGTTGAATCGCTTGATGAACTTCTCGATGATTCTTGATTTTGGATCTTGGAATTGATGTTGTTCTTGGATTTGTGTTGAATTGGATGAAAGATGTGAGACAAAATTAGGAACTAATTGGGAACGCTTTTCTTCATGACCTTGGTCCTTTTTATAGCCCTCTCTTTAAGCTTCTCCAACAAGCTAGGTTGTTATAGAGAAGTTTCCAGAACAAGGTGTTTCCCCCAATCAGAGCAAAGCTCTGTTTGAATTTCAAATTCAAAAGATGAAGCAACGCTTCAGATCTCTTGCGCTGCGCGCAGAGCGCCGCGTGTCAAAAGCAGACACGCCAGTGCAAGGAGCGCTGCGTCCAAGGCAGCGCACCCCAATCAGAGCAAGGCTCTGTTTTAAAATTCAAATTTTAAATAAAAGAAGCAACGCTTTAGATAACTTGCGCTCTGCGCTGCGCACCACGTGTCAAACAGTGGTGCGCTAGCGCAGTCACGCTGCGCTCTGCTGCGCGACACGTGTCAAGCGCAGGTGCGCTTACGCCAACTGCACCAGCACTAAAATTTAAATAATAAATTATTTAATTAATCAGAATTAAAATTCTAGAAAAATCTTTCCAATCTTATTAAAATAAAAAGATTGTCTTCTGTAAAACAGAGGCCTTAGGATCAAAGATCCAACGGTAGAAAAATATCCCCAGTTCAATCAGAGAAAGATCTCTGTAACTAACTCAACAAACCAATTGGCCCTATATAAAGGCCCCTAGACTCCAAGTCTCATACATATACAGAGATAGAAAAAAAAAGGGAGAACTCTGAAAAAATTTGAAAGGCAGGCCTTTGAAGAAAGAAGATCATCTTCTTCAAGGTAAAGAATTAAATTCTTGAAAGAACAGAGATGAAAACACCTCATAAAAAGAAGATTTTTTTCTAAAAAGATCAAAAATCTAAGAACAAGATCAAGATCTTCAATATAAAAAAGAAAAAGATCATAGAGATCCAATTATAAAAAAATTAAAGAAGTAATTTACTTCATTTCTAGAGCTTCTGATCTGTATAAAGGCACAGCCTTTTGATGAACCATTGGTTCTTGAATCTTGAGGTAGAACCTCTTTAGAACAAGAAAAACTTGTTTCTTTGATCTAAATTAGATCAAGATGCGCTCTGCGCTACTGTACAGTGCCTTGCACTCTTGATTTGCGCCTCTGCGCTTCTTGAACTAGCGCAAGTCACCAGAGAGCGCCACGTGTCAATCACAGAACAATCTGCGCCTTGCGATTCTAAAGCAGAGTGTTGCGCTCTTGGATTGGCGCAAGTCACCAGAGCGCGCCACGTGTCAGCAGCGCACTGCGCTAACAGACTTGCGCTCAGCAGAGCGTGACACGTGTCACATCCGCATGCGCTGGCGCCTTGCGCTCTTTAATTGGCGCAGAACGCCTGACATACCACGTGGTGCACTGTCAGACCACTAAATGCTGTGCATTATTAAAAGAGAGCAGAGCCCAATTAAAAGGCCTAACAGGCCTAATATAAATGCCATGCATTTAATTATAGAGCCCAATGCTATGCATTGTTAAAAAGGGCAGAGCCCAAGCAAAGGCCTAACAGGCCAAATATAAATAAAATGTTACACATTTTCAAATGGACTTAGCCCAATTCTGTCCATGAGTCCTCAATTTAAATTGAACTGAGCACAACTGCTCTTCCAATCAATTTACACCCGGTTCGAGGGTACATCTCTTTACTCCTCTGGTATCCGTCGTTGTAATCTCTCAACGTCGTTAGAGAGGTAACGGGTCCCGACAACCACACACTGCTACGGATTGTGGGGTCCTTAAACTCATGGACTATGATGTCCTTAAGCTTGACCGTGATGTCTTAAAACTAATACCGGACTATGATGTCCTTAACCTTGACCGTGACTGTTCCTCTCCGAATGGCGGCGGAGACGACGTGAGGACGTCTTGCCTGAGATTCGGGGCAGATGCTATATGGTTTTATCCGTCTACCTCTCCGAAAATGCCAAGTTGATTTATGACACCGTGTATCGGAGGTTTAGACGGATGCGGCCGATGTAGCAGACTTCGTCAGATTCCCCCTCGCTGGAGAGGTTTTTGATTGTGGGGATGCTCTTCCCTGCAGGCACAAGCCCCTGCAGTTAATTACGCTACCGCATCGCGGTAGCCACTTTCTCCTTCTCCAGAATTTCACTTCGTGTCGTGTGTGTTTGTTTTGTTTATGGTTGCCCGTGGATTGTATACGGAGACTGAGTAATGCCGTCGCCCGTAGGATGAGAATTAGTCCAAATCCGTATTTACTTAGATTTGGGTTTGGTGTTTTTAGTTTAAGGATACGTTAGCCGTATTGAGGCTAAGATCAACTTAAACGTTCGTTAAGGATACGTTAGTCCTGTTTGAGACTAAGATCAACTTAACGTGGTGATCCATTTATTATATGGACGTCAGGACTCATCACCTCTCTGACGTCGTTGAAGAATTACAACGATAGGTGTCAGAGGAGTTCAGAGATGTATCCTTGAACCAAAGTTGATTTGGAGTTTTATAGTCCATTTGAATGTTTAAGGATACGTTAGCCGTGTTTGGGGCTAAGATCAACTTAAACGGGACCGTTTAGATCCGGCAAAAGAGCATTTAGAGGCTCTATTGTTCCAGTTTAGGAACGTGGTGGTCCATGTTCCAGTTTAGGGACGTGGTGGTCCATCATTAGTTTAAGGACGTTTCGGTCCATCGCCAGTTTAGGGACGTGGTGGTCCATCATTAGTTTAAGGACGTTTCGGTCCATCATTAGTTTAAGGACATTTCGGTCCAACATTCCCATTTTGGGATGAATATTAGTTTAAGGACGTTTCGGTCCACGAGTTTGAAGACCCCGCAGTCCATATCGATGTGTGGTCGTCGGGACGCGTCACCTCTCTGACGTCGTTGAAGGATTACAACGATAGGTGTCAGAGGAGTTCAGAGATGTACCCTCGAACCGGTTGTAAATTGATTTAGGAGAGCAATCTTGCTCAGTCAATTTAATTTGAGGACTTACGGCCACGATTGGGGTAAGTCCAGTTGAGAATATTCAACGTTTTGTTTGCATTTGGCCTGTTAGGCCTTTGTTTGGGCTCTGCCCTTTTATAAATGATGCAGAGCATCTGTTTGGACTCTGCCCTTCTTTAAATTAATGCATTGCATTTAATTTGGCCTGTTAGGCCTTTTGCGCTAATTAATGAGCGCAAGCACATGTGGAGGTGACATGTGTCATGCTCTGGTGAGCGCAAGTGTAGTTAGCGCAGTGCGCTGCGCTGCTGCGCTGCTGACACGTGGTGCGCTCTGATGAGTTGCGCCAATTTCAGAGAGCAATGCTCTAATTTAAAAGCGCATAACGTAAGTTGTTCTGGAGCTGACACGTGGCGCTCTCTGATAGCTTGCGCCAACCCAAAAGCGCAACAGTACAGATTTACAAGTGCAAGGCACTGTTTTAATATCTTGATCCAATTTTGGATTCAAGAAAAGAATCTTTTTTTTAAGATTCCAGAACCAGTGGTTCATCAAAAGGCAATGCCTTTGTGTAGATCAAATGATCTAATAAAGAAGTATATTACTTCTTATTTTATTCTTATTATTTGATCTTTTCTTTTTATTTTAAGATCTTGATCTTGTTCTTAGATCATTGATCTTTTCAGAAGAAATTCTTCTTTTCAAAGGTTTACCTTCTTTTCTTTCTAATTTTTTCTCAAACTTTCTTTTTAGGAGTTCTCTGAATTCTTTCTCTGTTTCTCTGTCAATGTTCTCTCTTCTTCTCTTTTTTTTATTTTAGAAAGAAGGATCATTGGTCGTTGGGACCCACCACCTCTCCGACGACACTGAGAGATTACAGTGCCATATATCGAAGGTGTGGAGGGATGTACCCTTTGAACCATGTCTCAATCATTAGGGGGGAAGAACAGGCTGGAGCTTAAGCTTCTCGCTGCTGAAAAAGGCTTCTTTGCGTTCGCGCACGTACGTCACACGTGTTGGGCGCACGTGCGTCGCACGTGTTGGGCACTCATATTTGCACGTAGCGCACATGCGCATTATGAGGAGAAGCAGAGCTTCTATATATGGAGAACAAGCTCTTTTTAATATTATTAAATGTTCTCATGTGGTGCGCACGTGCGTTGCACGTGGTGCGCGCGTGGCGAGCACATGTGCGTTGCACGTAGCGCACATGCGCATTATGAGGAGAAGCAGAGCTTCTATATATGGAGAACAAGCTCATTTTAATATTATTAAATGTTCTCATGTGGTGCGCACGTGCGTTGCACGTGGTGCGCGCGTGGCGGGCACACGTGCGTAGCGCGTGGCGGGCGCACGTGCGTTGCACGTTGCGCGTGGCGCACATGCGCATTATGAGGAGAAGCAGAGCTTCTATATATGGAGAACAAGATCCTTTTAATATTATTAAATGTTCTCATGTGGTGCGCACGTGCGTTGCACGTGGTGCGCGCGTGGCGGTGCGCACGTGCGTTGCACGTGGTGCGCGCGTGGCGGGCACACGTGCGTTGCATGTGGCGCACATGCGCATTATGAGGAGAAGCAGAGCTTCTACATATGGAGAACAAGCTCCTTTTAATATTATTAAATGTTCTCATGTGGTGCGCACGTGCGTTGCACGTGGTGCCGCATGGTGGGCACACGTGCGTTGCACGTGGCGCTTGCACATATGCGCATTATGGAGGAGCATGCTCCTATCTTGGAGAACTAAGCTCCTTTGGAGAACTAAGCTCCTTTGAGTATTGAATCCTTTGAGAATTTAACTCCATCCTTTTTAAGAGGTATCCCCTCTTATTTATATGTGAGTGGTAGAGAAGCCATCTCTCCTTTTCCCGACATGGGACTAAAAAATGCATTCCCCATGTAGTAGAGCATTACTTTAGATTACACGTGCATAACACATTTGCTCATAACTTTTGATTTCGGATGAATTATGAGGCCCATAATATATCAAATCGAAGGTCTTTTTGAGATGCTTTCAATTTCATCATAATTTAGCCATTTCTCGTTCCGGAGTTTGTCAAAATACAGCTCGGAAAATACTGGTTCGCATCTTCTTCCTTAGATCACATGTGCATAAACATTTGCTCATAACTTTTGATCCCGGATGAATTATGAGCCCCATAATATATCAAATCGAAGGTATTTTCAAGATTCTTTCAATACCATCAGAATTTAGCTGTTTCTCATTTCAAAGTTTGTCAAAATACAGCTCGGAAAATACTGGTTCGCATCTTCTTTCTTAGATCACATGTGCATAACACATTTGCTCATAACTTTTGATACCGGATGAATTATGAGGCCCATAATATATCAAATCGAAGGTTTTTTCAAGATGCTTTCAATACCATTATAATTTAACAGTTCCTCATTGGGGAGTTTATCAAAATACAGGCCGGAAGATACTGGTTCGCATTTTCTTAAGCGTATCGCTGCCATTTGATACTTTGGACTCTTTTGCGCAGAAATTTTTTGCGAGAACAGTGACCCCCACCACTTCGCCCACATAAGTATATATGTGCGTGAAGTAGTGCAAAAGTTTCATCATTTTTTTTTATTTCCGCGATGCTCTATCATTTCAGCTTTTATATCGTGAAGGTCGCGATTGCCCAATCATTTTGGCTATTTTTCGCGGTACCCAATCATTTCAGCTATTTATTTTATTTTCACTCGCTGTTTTTTATTGCGAGTTGCCCAATCATTTCGGCTATTTTGTATGCATACGTTTTTACTTGCTGCTTTTTATTGCAAGTTGCCTTATCCTTTCGGCTATTTCGTATGCATGTGCGGCTTACCGGCTTTTCACCGTAAACCTGAAATTAGATATTGATTTCGGCATCAGCACCGCTACAACTGGGATACTGCCAGGAGCGAATCATCATGCCTCCGTCGATGTTGAACAAAGGTGGCTCAGCGAACAGGGTTAAGGTCCTGTCGACTAAGGCTTTTAACTTCATGAGCCGTAAGGGTCTCACAAAGGTATTTCTCCCTACAAGTCGTGAGGATCTTGTAGGTGTATTTTCTCCTTAGGAATCGTGAGGATTCCTAAGTGTATATTCCTCTGTAAGTCGTAAGGATCCTACAAGAGGGTTTTCTCCTTGTAAGTCGAGAGGACTTACAAGGGTTGTTCATCATGCGTACATATCCCCAGTCACGGATGGGATTTAGTTAGGGAAATGTTTATTCGCGCCCGTGGATTGTATATAAGAGCTAGTACTGGACCACTTGTAGGGCAATATTGGAAGTTGTGGGGGTTGCTTAAGCACAGGTTTAGGTCTTTGTAACTTAAGACTTTCAAATCTTATGAGCCGTGAGGGTCCCATAAGAGAGTTCTCCTTACGAGTCGTGAGGATCTCGCAAGTGTATTTTCTCTTTAGGAATCGTGGGGATCCCTGAGTGTGTTGCTCCTTTGTGAGTCGTAAGGATCTCACGCAGGTGGTTTCTTCTTACAAGGTCGAGAGGATCTTGTAAGTGTCCTTTAACGAGATTGCGCCCTTTCGGGTTTTCACAAACACTCACCGGTAGTCCTACTGTTTTTACTTACGGAGCCCTTTCGGGTTTTGATCCGTGCCCTTTTTGCTTATGGACATACCCTCCTTTTTTTATTCTTTTTATTTTTATTTACCTTTTTTTTTACGAGGTCGCGCCCTTTCGGGTTTTCACGAACACTCGCCGGTAGCTCTGCTGTTTTTACTCACGGAGCCCTTTCGGGTTTTCATCCGTGCCCTTTTTGCTTAAGGACATACCGTTTTTTTTATCATTCATTTTTTTTATTATTTTCTTTTTCTTTTCTCTTTCTTTTTCTTTTTATTCATCTCGTCAGCCTAAGGATGCTGCGGTAGTAGTTTAAAGACGTTTCGGTTCGTCATTAGTTTAAGGACGTTTTGGTCCGTCATGAAGAAGGCTGGCTACTGCTTATATAGTTTGAGCTTAAGAAGATAGCGAACGGACATAGTCGTCGTCATCTATCATTGACCTAGGCAGTAACTCGCTAAGCGTAGTATTTCTTTAGGAATCGACCATTTATTGGCCTGTAAGGCCTTTCACCGTGCATATCCATGAGTAGATAGGTCCCACCCTGGTAGACCTTATCTATGACGTACGAGCCTTCATAGTTTGGCTCGAATTTTCCCCGCTTGGCGTGATTGGGGATCATAGGCCTTTTGACTACTAGCACAAGTTCGCCTTGGCGGAATGTCCTCGGTTGGGTCAATCTTTCATATGAGCGCGTCATCTTTGCCTTATAAGCTTCCAGATTTTGTTGCGCTGTGAGTCGTGTTTCATCAAGGGCATCGAGCTCCTCAAGGCAAATGTGAGCATTCTCTTCGTTTGTCAACTCGTAGTGGACTGCCACTCGTAGAGAGGGTAGCTCTATCTCGAGGGGGAGTACTGCTTCCGTACCGAATACCAACGCGTATGGCGTTGTGTTCGTGGCCGTCTTGAACGTAGTTCGATACACCCAAAGAGCCTCTTGCAGTCTTTCATGCCAGTCCTTCTTATTTCGGGACACCGTCTTTTTCATGATCTTCGTCAGGGTCTTGTTGAAGGCCTCGGCTAAACCATTAGCTCGCGGATTATAAACCGAAGAATACGTCCAGTCTATATTGTGTTGTTGCGCGAAGCGACTGATCTTGTGGCTCCTGTAGGCAGGCCCGTTAGCGGAGATGATCCGTCGCGGAGTCCCAAACCGGTATATGACGTGCGTCTTGAAGAAATGGAGGATATTCTCCGTCTTCACTTCCCTCAACGGTACTGCTTCTGCCCATTTGGAGAAGTAATCGGTCGTCGCCAGGATGAAACGATATCCCCTGGACGATGCTGGTTCGATGGGGCCGACTATATCAGTCCCTCACATTTCGAATGGCCAGCTAGCCACTGTTGGATGTAATGGATTTGGATGTTGGTGGATAAAGTCCCCATGGATTTGGCATGAGTGGCATTGCTTCGCATATTCGAGGCAATCCTGAATCATCGTGGGCCAGTAGTAGCCCATCCGTTTGATCTTCAACTTCATCTTCGGGCCCGATTGGTGAGAACTACAGATTCCGTCATGGACTTCCTGAACGACTCTTTCTGCTTCATCCGGTCCTAAGCATCTCAGCCACAGAGAATCAGACGACCTCTTGTACAAAGTATCATTGACGAAGACGAAAGACAGAGCTCGTTTCATGAGCCGATGTCTTGTAGACCCATCTTCGGGCATTTGACGGGACTTAAAGTAGTCTATGAAGACTTCCCTCCAGTCCTTAGCCTTTTCTCGTTCTTTTATTTATAAGGTCGTCTGCTCAGTCGCTCCTTTTTCTTCGGATGATTTCGAAGATATTTCTGCTGGGGCGAGCACTCGACGGCTTTGTACCACGATTCTGACGTCATCGAGGTTCTCGTCAGCCAGTTCTTTAGCGAGCTTAGCTAAAGCGTCCGCTTTGCTATTTTCCGCGCGTGGTATGCTTTCCAAAATATAGGAGGGAATTTGGGTCAACAGTTGTTGCACCTTTTCACCGTACTTCACCAACTCCGGTTTGCACGTTTGGTAGTCGCCGTTTACTTGACTAACGACCAGTTGAGAATCTCTGTATATGAGGAGGTTTTCAATTCCCATATCAATGGCGATCTCGAGGCCTGCTATCAAAGCTTCGTATTCGGCTTCGTTATTCGTCCTCGGCTCTGTTAGGGAGAAAGCAAAGCGCATTATCCCTCCTTGTGGAGTTACAAAGATGAGTCCTACCCCTGATTTGATTACAGGGGTATTTTGTTTGCGCTTCTTCATGGAGGATGCTCCGTCGAAATAAAGCTCCCATCGGGTATCACAACCGTCGATCGCATCAAACGCATGTTCGTCTGGAAATTCGCAATTCAAAGGAGAATCGGCGGGTATCGGATGCTCAGCGAGGAAGTCGGCGATGGCCTGGCCTTTCACTGTCTTGAGAGGTTGATAGGTTATCTGTTAGTTATATGTATGCCCTAGAGGCCATTACTATACATAGGATGTATAATGTAGTGGATGCTGGGACATATATAGGGAGGAGTTTCTTTCTCGACATGATAGTATGCTATCTGGTTGATCTTTACCTTAACGTGTACATTGATAGTCTCTCTGTTACATGTTGGTAAAACCCTTAGGATGTGTACTTGACTACCTGGACTATGATGCGGATCATACTAGTGGGGACATGGTAGTCCATAAGTACATCCTTCAAAGTCCCTAGTCGTGGGTGTATCGAGACGGGGCATCGATATACCAGAGTAGACTAGCGTATACCTTCTCGACCCATACAAATGGGCGATGGATGATCCCATATCCATTGGTGTTTGACATCAGAGATGATATACGGGTGCTCAGTGGAGACTGGGTACACTGGACGGACTCGCCGAGAACTCCCAGATGGTATTATACCTTACGTCAGATGGCAGTTCTCTGGTGACACTGGTACAGAGTAGTCTGTTGACCCGAGATCGTCATAGAGTCTTGTGTGGTTCCCACTGTGCTTTGATTTCCACCTTACCACGTCCAAGAGGGCGTGCAAAACGGTGGTTTTTGGGTACAGTCCCGAATCACATGGAGGCAATGAGCGATAGGAGGGGATTCGTCTCTCCCGGTATAGGGAGTTGATGTTGCGCTGTGTTCGATTGGCTATAACCGGAAATCCCTGGCCAGGGTTGCTGAGATTTACTGGTAAGTGTTACCAGTAGTTTCTCGAATTGTTATAGACCTCATATCGACACGACTTATCGAGCTACTGGGGTCTGACGTTAACCACCCCTAGGCGAGATATGCGACATATCAGACGATCAGACCGGACTGTACGGTAAGTGTTACTGGTTGGATTCACAGGAGTGTGAGCGGGCTAGCTCGTCGATCTTCTGATCGCTCAATACCCGGGTGGCCGTTACGTTTAGCAGACCGCTTGCGGCTTGTGGGTGTTTGATATGATCATCACCTGCTGCCGGCGTATTGACGAGTCTTTAGAGTCCTACACAGAGGTTTCCTGGCTCAAGCGAAACGAAATAGGAGCGCATATGAGATATGTTCGGGACCGAGAATAATGCATGTATGTGATACCGTATTCCATTCTCGCGATGAATGTATCGATTGGTTATATTCGATATAACCTAGATATCGAATCAAGGATTGATTCGATAAGCCGATACATTGGATACTAGTCGGTTATGTGCGACATGACCGGATCATTGAATCAAGTGTTGATTTAATGATTTAATGTATAATTATATATTTGATATATTACTTTGCATTGACTAGTATTGGTTCACTTTAAATGGATTTTCTCACTTGATGTGCACATTGTATATGTGATATACTTTTGTACACTAGTTTGTATCATGTTTGATGATACTTGCTCACTTGGGTTTGTGTAAAGATTAAACCATGGTTATATGAATGGTTAGGGTTTTGATTATTTACTTAGTTATTTATTTATATATTCATTTTGGAAATTATTAAGGATGGTGGCTTATTTTGTTTTTATGTTGAAGCTTCTTGAAGCTTTGAACAAGTCCACCATTCTTATCTCATCCTTAACCTTAACCATTCCAACTAACCTTGGTTTAATCTCTACACTTGACCATGGTTTACATTATGATAAGTATTCATTTTCTTTTCATTTTAAAAATAACTTATCATAATATTAGCTTCTTCTTCTTCATCTTCTTCAATGAAGAAAGTTTGACTTCATCAATGGTGATTGATGAAAAAGAGTGAGAAATCCAATTCTAAAGTGAACCTACTTCCTATTTCTTCATCCTCTACCTCTTGCCAAGTAGTATAGGGTGTTTCCTTCACAAGTTATCATGGCTTGGTGAAGGTGGAGCTTGATCTAGTGATGCCTCGACATAGATCATCTTCGGCATCGTCGTCGATGACCTAGCCCGTTCTTTCTCCGATGAAGCCGATGCTAGAGCCCGGGATCCGTTTTGGGCAGCGAGGAGACATCATCACGGAGCTATGGAGGTGGAGCACCGGATCTACAAAGGTTGTATTTCCGTATACCATTTAGTTAAATTGTTAACTAGGTTCTTTTTCGCCTAAACTTCTAGCCAACGATCCGTATTAGGGTTTCTCGGCACCCCTAAAATTTGAAATTGGCATGGTTGATGCCTTGTGAGACCTCATTAGGGTGCCTAGGAACCCTACAGTGGTATCAGAGACTAGCTAGAGCCTTAGGCGATGCGTAGACGGAGTTTGAAGTCCGATCGAACCGAAAACCTACATCCAAAATGCTCTCTGGACATTTTTGAAATTCGGGCTTTTTCCAGAATTAAAAATATGCAGAAAAACCAGCAGGAATTTATAAGAATTACTGTGAAGTTCGATGACCTAATTCCATAAAAGTGCGGCGGAACCGCGGCATTAGCGTGCTAATGCGGCGGTTCCGCGGCCCTTTTGTCTCTTCTCCCATTAAATTTTGCACAGTAATTCCTATTTTGCAGTGCTGGTTTTCCTGGGATATTTTTTCTGAACTCAAGAGTTGAGTTTTCTGGGTTGTATTGGAGACTCGGTGTTTCGATCGGATTGTCAGACTTTGTCTATGTGGCTTTCCGGATATTTTAGAATATGTTAAAAAGTTCGACCGGATATAAATACCCAACTTTTCCCCTGCCGGAAAATTTCCAAGTGTTGGATTTTTCCGAGGTTTAAAGACGTTCTAAGTAGTGCAAGTAACGCGATGGACCCTCTAGAAGACAACAAACCTTAACTCGATTATGTGACCGTCTTGAACTGCCCTTTGAACCTTAGGGTTTGGGGCAGTACGGCGTGCCACATGTGAGGTGTTGGCTTGACCCTTCTACGGCTGGACCGTTGGTACTGAGGCACGAAGTGAATGTCTTTGAACTTATTTCATGAGTTGAGTTATTTCGGGAAAACTTGGGTGTTCGATTGTTCGATCGGAAAGTTTAACATTTTCTATCTTATTCGGAATGTGATACAATAATTGGAATTCACAATAGTTATGAGATAACTGAATGAATGTTATAAACATAGCGTTTTAGTCTCACTTGATCGGTTGCGACGGAATTTTGATGTGATCAAAAGTCCGTCGCAATCACGTAGTGTACGCGGATACTCGCCGGGTAAACTTAATAGACAGCCTCGCCCCATAGCCCCGACCAAGTGACTGTAGGAGAACCCAGTCGCCGAAAGCATCCGTTCGGGTGCTCGCGGCAGCGGTGTTCCGCCTTGGTGCACTTCGTCGACGGCGTCGGGGGTGCGGCCGTCTACTAAAGTTTGCGACGAGCATTCGATCAGGATGTCGGGAATCTTGCTGAATTGCCCGACTTGATATTGAAAAGAGTTTTCGATAATGAGACTAAAATGCGGGGTTTATAATTGTTAGGCATGCGATGTCTAAGTAATTCATTTGATTAGGCATGCGATGTCTATGCAGATTGCGGATTCCAACTGTTGTAGTTTTACACTTTCTTTTCTGTGACCGTAAGTGTAATATGTGATATCGCCGGTTTCGTTGCTATATGTCAACGACAATTGGGATGCGCATATTTACTTACGTTGATGACATGTGATGTTATGTGTTGCTGGATATGTTATATTGGATCATCGTGTTTGAATAGCCGGGTTTTTTTTATGTGAGATGAGTGTTTTTCATTTTCATTCATGTAAAAACTTGTATGTAATATTCTTTTATTGGGGCACTTCCAGGTTGCGGAAGATGTCACCGTTTGTATATTATTTACTTTTCCGCACTAGGATAGACCCAAGGAGGGGAGCATAAGTAACCGGGTTCTGGAGTCCAGTGGGAGACCAACTCGAGGAGTTGAGTCCGGGTCTCCTAACTCTAGAATTGGTAGGGTTGCTTGCCGCTCTCGTAGGGGTCTAGGGGTGTGGGTTTGGCTATTCATCACGACCGTGGAATCCGTGTTTTATACTGGCTCGTATTGAAAACACGGACGTCCTAGTATATCCAATATTTCATATGATTCTTCTGCTGCGATATCTGTGATGTTCTGTGATAGATACTTTATATAGTATATATGATATATTATATAGGCGTTACTTATGTTTTACACCCGCGCTAGCCCTGCCCCGCTCTGCCGTTAGTTACCTAACCTAACGGTGCACGAGGGGACATCGAGGTGAATGCGGATGGCATAAGTGTACGTTGTATTTATCTGTGATGTTTAGGTACTTTAATGATGGGACTTCATTAATGTGATTAATGAAATATAAGAAACCTAAGATGTTGTAGAATCGAATTTCAAAATTAAAACAGGTAGCTACAGTTCTTGCTTTGCACAGCGGTATATATGATATATCCTGCACTTTATTCGATAGGGAAAGGACCGAGATCCCTTCACCGGGAGTGACTCCTTTAGCAATAACTGGCAGATGCTACACACTCGGTTTGTATTTTGATTGCTTTTAAGAGTTTTTGCTTTGCAAAGTGATATATATGATATATCCCGCACCTCATTCGACGAGGAAAGGACCGACGATCCCTTCACCGGGAGTGACTCCTTTAGCAAAACTAGAAAAGCCTCAAAAACACTCCATTTTAAAATCATTTGATTCTACAACGATATCAAGTTCATTACGCAATAGGTTTTCAGAAAAACCTGTCGTAGCCCTCCGTCATTTCAGATAAGTTGTATATAGTATTCGTGCTGCATTTGTTGGCTTTCGTCAAGGTGCAGTGTGCGGTAGCTATATGCCGCTTATCTGCTGCATAAGATGCGATTGGATTAGGGTAGTCGTGCGGCTTTGTTGGCTTTCGTCAAGGGTCATGCGGGTGGGTTTAATTCAATCAAGAAATGTACGGGTTGAACTTGACTAGCGGGCTATTGTTTGTTGGCTTTCGTCAAGGTCATAGCACGTTAGGGGCAAAATATTATCGGGAATTTCAAGTGTTGAAATTTGCAATGAGATTGCATACCTTCTATGAGATAGTTGGATCCCGATACCCACTGCGAGTAAGAGTTACTCCTGGGAGAGTTTTACACATTACAATTAGCCGATCAAGTAGGTGTCTAGAAAGGTGTCAACGGGGTTACGCCTCTGGGAAAACGAGGTTTTCTATAATTAGGTTCGTGCAAAAGCACGGGGGACTTCCCTCAAAGTACCGACACTGGCCTGGCTGAAGGATTGGCGAACTTGTAGTGTGTAATTAATCCCGGTTAGTCTTTCCTTTTTGGGTTTGAAGGAAGATTTGATAAAAAGCAGTGGGAGCCATCCTGATTAGATAAAATAATAACCAATCTATTCTTGCAAGAGCGCACGCCGAGTGTTTTCTTCTCTCTCTCTCCTGGTAGCGACCATATCACGCCTTAATCAAGATAATAATACGGATTATTGACCGAACCCGCTTGTTATACTGAGCTGGGGAACGTTGGTCCCGCTCCAACTTATAATTGTTATAAGACAGAGTATGAAATTGGGGATTACCAGAATTCCCGTGCCGCCCAAACGAAGAGAGTGCATGTTGATGCATCATCTTCGGGTGTGTTCATTACAAAGAACTGTTTCTCAGTATCCTTTACGTCCTGGGTATGTGATACCAGATCAGGATCCCAGATATGTAATCTGTTACATAGGGCTACAGAAAGGTAAAGGACTGAGAACGGGTGATAAGTTTCATGAGGCAGAAAACGGCGCAAGTGTTGCAGCCAAGTCTGTTGGTCACTGTCACCCTGTATTCCAAATACATTGATTCTGAACGAATGTTATTAGATACCGAACCTGATATACAAAATCATATCAGTCTCTTTATTAGTAAAGAAAGGATATAATTTTGTATTGTCGGATAATGTTTTGAACATTTCCTATATCAAAAGTTGATCGGTTCAGGCACGTTATCTAAAAGCATTGATGTTCTAAATCAAACTATAGTTCTTAGTATACGGAACACACACAAAAGAAGAAGAGTTCAGAAATGAACAAATCCTTCTTGAGGCATTGTAGACTAGGTCATATCAATGCGACCCGACTGGCTGAAGTTACATTTAAATGCATATTTAAATCTTTTTGAATTTACATCTTATGAAACTTGCCAGTCATGTCACAAAGATACGATGACCATAGCTCTGTTTATTGGAAACAGAGAAAGAGTTAGTAAACTCTTGGGATGATACCTGTTGATGTATGTAGGTCCCCTGTCTACACTTGCCAAGACCGGTTCTTTATACTTCATTATATTCTCTGATGATCTTTCGAGATTCAGACCTATGTTCCTGTTGAAACACAAGTCCGAACCTTTTGAGATATTTACAGAATATAAGCAAGAAGTAGAAAACCAAAATAAGGGTATAAGTATTATGTCCTTTGATGTGATCAGGGAGGAGAATACTTGAGCACGGAATTCCTGGACTATTCTAAAGGAGAATGAGATTCTCTCTCAGCATTACTCCTCCGTATACACCATAGCACGATGGTATATCGGGGCGGAGCAATCACACCCTATATGATAAGGTGTGCTCTATGATGAGTACTACTGAGTTACCTATTTCCTTTTTGGGAGTTATGCACTTGAGAAGCTGCATACCTATTGAATAGGGTTCAAATCAAATCAGTTGCCTACCACTTCATATGTGATATGGAAAGGGAAGAGCCCATATCTTAAGTTGGTTAAGATTTGGGGTTGTCCAGGCTATGTCTAAAAGCAAGATCCGGACAAGCTCGAGGCAAGATCTGTTATGTAGAACTGGAAAGGTTCCAGCTATACAAAACTGCAGCTGATGATTTGACAGAACCAAAGGATTCAATAGTAACCAACGAACCTCAGCCTCTCCGCCGATCTAGTAGGGTTCCTCACCCACCTGAGAGATACTTTGGTTTCTCTATGACAGTGGGAGCGAGGATTGCGTCATGAGATGATGACCCAACTAGTTTCGAGCAGGCCATCGAGAGTAGGGACTCTGTAAGAATGGCTGGATACTTAGTGATCTGAGATGGAATCCATGTACACCAACAAAGTATGGACTTTAGTTGCTATATCTGAAGGGTTAAATCCCCATCAGGAGCAAGTATATCTTGAGAAGATTACTTGGTGTAGATGGAAAAGTTGAGACTTTCAAAGCTAGACTTGTTAAAGGTTTCGTCATCGACCAGGCGTGGATAATGATGAAACCTTTTTCAGTGCCTATGCTTAAGTCCATCCGGATACTACTTGCCACGGCTACGTACCATGACTACGATATCTGGTGGTTGGGTGTCATGACAGCTTTTCTAAATGATGTTTTAGAAGAGAGCGTCTATAAGTACACAGCCAGAGGGCTTCGTAGACAGTGGGAGCAGCGGAAACGTGGACAAGATGTTTTATAGGATAAAGCAGGCATCGCGGAGTTGGAACATCTGTTTTGATGGATAAGTCAAAGAGTTTGACATCATCAAAATGGTAGATGAACCTTGTATAAACAAAAAGGTAGTAGGGAGTATGGTGGTGATCCTCGTAGAGTACGTGGATGTCATGCTCTTGATAAGAAAGGAGTTTCCTATGCTACGCTCGGTCAATCTCCGCTTATCACAATGATTCTCCATATAGGATCAAAATGATACCTCCTAAATCCTGGGTTTTGGATCTATGAGATAGATCTAATTGGATGTTAGGATTCTCACTAGTTGTAGTGAGATGGTATCAATTGATTCTGGGGAGAATCACTGGAAAGGTTCCAGGGTGATAAACACGACTGAATGTCAGTCGCAGGCATTGTCTCTACCCTTAGTAAAGGGACGGTATGTTGGAAAAGTTCCAAGCTAGATACCGTGGCATACTAGACGATAAAGGCTGGATACATCGCTACTTAAGATGCTACCAAAGAGACAGTCTGGGTGTATATTAGTTCATGAGATGAACTTTGTTCCTCCCATTGTGTGACAATGGAGTTGTGGCTTATGCCAAGGAACGTCCGTCCCATCAGTGATCCAGACATATTCTAAGGCAGTATCACCTGATCATGGAGATGGTTGATCTCCAGGGTGATCGAGGTTAGGAGAGTAGACTCAGAGGATAACATGGCGGATCCACTCACGAAGGCCTATTCCCAGAGAGAGACTTTTTATGGGATGGTTGAGTATGAGATACTACAACCACTGCTATCAGATGGCCCTAGTGCAAGTGGGAGATTGTTAGTTATATGTATGCCCTAGAGGCCATTACTATACATAGGATGTATAATATAGTGGATGCTGGGACATATATAGGGAGGAGTTTCTTGCTCGACATGATAGTATGCTATCTGGTTGATCTTTACCTTAACGTGTACATTGATAGTCTCTCTGTTACATGTTGGTAAAGCCCTTAGGATGTGTACTTGACTATCTGGACTATGATGCGGATCATACTAGTGGGGACATGGTAGTCCATAAGTACATCCTTCAAAGTCCCTAGTCGTGGGTGTATCGAGACGGGGCATCGATATACCAGAGTAGACTAGCGTATACCTTCTCGACCCATACAGATGGGCGATGGATGATCCCATATCCATTGGTGTTTGACATCAGAGATGATATACGGGTGCTCAGTGGAGACTGGGTACACTGGACGGACTCGCCGAGAACTCCCAGATGGTATTATACCTTACGTCAGATGGCAGTTCTCTGGTGACACTGGTACAGAGTAGTCTGTTGACCCGAGATCGTCATAGAGTCTTGTGTGGTTCCCACTGTGCTTTGATTTCCACCTTACCACGTCTAAGAGGGCGTGCAAAACGGTGGTTTTTGGGTACAGTCCCGAATCACATGGAGGCAATGAGCGATAGGAGGGGATTCGTCTCTCCCGGTATAGGGAGTTGATGTTGCGCTGTGTTCGATTGGCTATAACCGGAAATCCCTGGCCAGGGTTGCTGAGATTTACTGGTAAGTGTTACCAGTAGTTTCTCGAATTGTTATAGACCTCATATCGACACGACTTATCGAGCTACCGGGGTCTGACGTTAACCACCCCTAGGCGAGATATGCGACATATCAGACGATCAGACCGGACTGTACGGTAAGTGTTACTGGTTGGATTCACAGGAGTGTGAGCGGGCTAGCTCGTCGATCTTCTGATCGCTCAATACCCGGGTGACCGTTACGTTTAGCAGACCGTTTGCGGCTTGTGGGTGTTTGATATGATCATCACCTGCTGCCGGCGTATTGACGAGTCTTTAGAGTCCTACACAGAGGTTTCCTGGCTCAAGCGAAACGAAATAGGAGCGCATATGAGATATGTTCGGGACCGAGAATAATGCGTGTATGTGATACCGTATTCCATTCTCGCGATGAATGTATCGATTGGTTATATTCGATATAACCTAGATATCGAATCAAGGATTGATTCGATAAGCCGATACATTGGATACTAGCCGGTTATGTGCGACATGACCGGATCATTGAATCAAGTGTTGATTTAATGATTTAATGTATAATTATATATTTGATATATTACTTTGCATTAACTAGTATTGGTTCACTTTAAATGGATTTTCTCACTTGATGTGCACATTGTATATGTGATATACTTTTGTACACTAGTTTGTATCATGTTTGATGATACTTGCTCACTTGGGTTTGTGTAAAGATTAAACCATGGTTATATGAATGGTTAGGGTTTTGATTATTTACTTAATTATTTATTTATATATTCATTTTGGAAATTATTAAGGATGGTGGCTTATTTTGTTTTTATGTTGAAGCTTCTTGAAGCTTTGAACAAGTCCACCATTCTTATCTCATCCTTAACCCTAACCATTCCAACTAACCTTGGTTTAATCTCTACACTTGACCATGGTTTACATTATGATAAGTATTCATTTTCTTTTCATTTTAAAAATAACTTATCATAATATTAGCTTCTTCTTCTTCATCTTCTTCAATGAAGAAAGCTTGACTTCATCAATGGTGATTGATGAAAAAGAGTGAGAAATCCAATTCTAAAGTGAACCCACTTCCTATTTCTTCATCCTCTACCTCTTGCCAAGTAGTATAGGGTGTTTCCTTCACAAGTTATCATGGCTTGGTGAAGGTGGAGCTTGATCTAGTGATGCCTCGACGTAGATCATCTTCGGCATCGTCGTCGATGACCTAGCCCGCTCTTTCTCCGATGAAGCCGATGCTAGAGCCCGGGATCCGTTTTGGACAGCGAGGAGACATCATCACGGAGCTATGGAGGTGGAGCACCGGATCTACAAAGGTTGTATTTCCGTATACCATTTAGTTAAATTGTTAACTAGGTTCTTTTTCGCCTAAACTTCTAGCCAACGATCCGTATTAGGGTTTCTCGGCACCCCTAAAATTTGAAATTGGCATGGTTGATGCCTTGTGAGACCTCATTAGGGTGCCTAGAAACCCTACATTATCGAGAACTCCATCAAGAGCAGAGCCCATTTAGCGAGTTGTCCCGTTAATATGGCTTTTGACATTAAGTATTTAAGAGGGTCCACCCTCGAAATGAGACGGACCTCATGTGCCAACGCATAGTGCCTGAGCTTTGTTATCGCGAAGATCAACGCCAGGCAGTGTTTTTCAATAGGGGAATAGTTGCTTTCTGCCCCCAGTAGAACTCGACTTAAGTAGTAGAGTGCTCTTTCTTTCCCTTGATCGTTCTCTTGTGCCCATAATGCACTTAAGGAACCTTCGAGGGCGGTTGTACAAAGGATGAGGGGCTTTCCCTTGACCGGAGCAGCCAGTACTGGCGGGTTCTGCAGGTATTGCTTGATCTTTTCTAGCGCGCTTTGGCATTTTTGGTCCCAGACGAACGGGGTTCCCTTCTTCATCAGGTGGCTGTAAGGACGGCACTTGCCTGAAAGGTTGGCTATAAATCGTCGTATATACGCGAGCTTCCCTTGGAGAGACCGCAGCTATTTGAGAGTCCTTGGCGGAGGCATTTCCATGATCGCCTTGATCTTTGACGGATCTATCTCAATACCTCGGTGTCAGACGATGATTCCCAGGAATCTGCCCGAGGAAACTCCGAATGCACACTTGAGATGGTTCATCTTCAAGTTGTATTATCGAAGGCATTGAAATACGGTCTTCAGATGCTCGAGATGTTCCTCGTATGATTTGCTTTTCACCACGAGATTGTCGATATAGCATTCGACGATTTCATGTATGAGATCATCGAAGATCTTTGTCATAGCCCTTTGATAGGTGGCACCGCTGTTCTTTAGACCGAAGGGCATCATCTTGTAGCAGAATATACCCAAAGGGGCCCTGAAGGCGGTGTACTTCTGGTCTTCGGGATGCATCTTTATCTGATTATACCCTGATGAGCCGTCCATGAAGGAGAAAACATCATGAGTGGACGTATTGTCTATCATTAGTTCGGTGACTGGTACCGGGAAATCATTCTTCGGGAAGGCTTTATTGAGATCCCGAAAGTCCACGCATATGCGCACCGTCCCATTTTTCTTCATCACCGGGACGATGTTAGCGATCCATTCAGGATATTGAACCTCCTGGATAAAGCCAGAGTCGATTAACTTCTTGACCTCGGCGTTGATGCCCATCTCAAGCTCGATTCGCATTCTTCTCGGTGCTTGTTTGATTGGTTTAACGTCCGGGGATATCGCCAATTTATGGACAACAATCTCTGGATCTAATCTTGGCATTTCGGAATAGTTCCATGCGAAGCAATCTCTATGCTGCACAAGCACGTCTTTTAACGCAGCCACTCTTTCTTCAGATAGCAGCTCACTGACAAACGTCGGCCGTGGGTCACTTGCCATGGGCACCCAAGTAGCTATCGCCTTTTGTGGATTGATAGGACGGTCCTCTTCCCGCTGAACTTTCACCTTTTTCTGTCGGCGGGGATAATCTTGATCAATTACCGAGTCTTGGACTTGACGCCAGACCTTGTAGATTTTAGAGGACAGCCGTTGAGGGGGCTTTTCCAGCTTCACCTTTGTAGCGCTCTCCATAGGTGGAGGAGATCTTTTCAGCACAGCGGTCGGAGAGTTCTTGTGAACCTTCCTAAGTGATTCAAAGCTGTTTCCAGTAGGAACATCAGCATCAATTTCCGCCGTTGGAGTCGGCGGAGTCAGTCCAGAAGGAGAGTTGTCCCCGGTCTTCCTTACTCGGCGCCAGTGGTATATCCCAAGTAGGAGGGGTGTTGTCTCCTAAGGGTTTTCAGCGGATTACACCCACAAAATCGTATAATAAAAGAGAGATGGTGAAAATTATATTAAGATAAGAACTATAAAAGAAAGATCTTGAAAATAAGAGTTTTCAACTCTACCAGCTTTTCAGTTGCTATGAGCCCTATCTTAATAGTCATGAAAAGATATTAGAAATCACATCATCCCTCAATAAAACATCGCCTTTAGTTTTCATTCCTACCTTTCTTCCAAACATTGATCATATACCCCTACGTGTGTGAACTGGACATCCCTACACTCAGAGAATTCAATTCAAGCAATCATACTCTTGTCCATCTACCCCAGTACTTTTTAATAGATATTTAGATGGAATTTGCTCACACATTCTTCATGCGACCGTTAATACTTCTTGAGGTACTAACCGATCGATTACTCATGTGCTTGCTAATTAGGTGTTTTTCCTCGTCTTGCAACACCTAAGGCTTAGCAGTGGCTCCCAAACCAGTTGGTCTAAGGCACTAGGTGATAAAGCACCCTCGCTATATCTTTTTTTATTGCTGCCTCGGTGATAACAAAACCAGTGTTCATTTTTCTTTTCACCATTTTATCTTTTATTCTCCACTTTTATTTTCTTCATACTTTGGCTTCTGGACAAGAGCATTTCAAGGTATCCTCTACTATCCCGAGTTTCAAGATGTGTGTACGTGCGTATAGTAGGGTTTCAACGTTCAAATGTTTGGCTTTCAGAATAGGAACTATTTTTCAGGCTTATTTTTATCCTCAGATTAGTAATTTCCTTCATCTTACTAACCTTTGGGACAACAGCTTATAACCACTTATTACTAGTTTCATTTAAGAAAACATCTAACTTTCTTGTTTTTCTTAAACTATTCCTATCTTTTAAATATAATTTTTCACTTTCTACTCTTTTATTATCACATTTTTTTGTGTGTGCTTATATACAGTATAATGCAGAGTAAGGCGTAAATAAGCACAGGAGCACTGAAAAACGACTTCTTGGGAGCTTCTTGCGATGGTACAGGAGTGCTGAAGCTCGTTGGCGGGAGCATGGTCCCGAAGAAGAGCCCAGTGGTGGCTTGAGTTACCTGCTCCACTGGCATAGTGAAAAGGGAGGCCGCTTGGGGCCCATAGGTTACTCCTCCAGATGGGACAGAGCGAGAGTTGCTGTTGCAGTTAGTGCAATTTGAAGCCATTGATTTCTTGAATAGCTTGAATATTCTGCCCCCTGCGTCGACCTTAGTCTTTGGCATGTGCCAGCTGTTTGAGGACCGATTCCGTCGGCAAGGCTGCTGATTGGGGAGCCTGCCTGTGGGCGACAGACATCCTCTGGGCTTCCTCCATCGGCGTTGAGGCACCGAGGGTGGGAGGTGGGAGCATCGACCCAAAAAGAAGCCCGTTAATTTCTTGAAGAGCCGGATTGCAGAGATTTGAGGCTGCAAGTGACCCATACTTGACTCCGCCGGGTATGACAGAGCCTGAGTTGCTAGGGTGGGTGCAAATGCCATTCTTCATAGAGACGAAATGCCGGCTTCAATATCCACTCCCTTAAGGGCAACCAAAAACATACACACCGCGATTATTTGATCGTGGGAAAAATACAACACACGAAGTGTGGAGTGGAAAGAGGAAAAGGTCCCACCAGGCGTGCCAGAATCTGTTCCCCTCCGAATGGCGGCGGAGGCGACGTGAGGACGTCTTGCCTGAGATTCGGGGCAGATGCTATATGGTTTTATCCGTCTACCTCTCCGAAGATGCCAAGTTGATTTATGACACCGTGTATCGGAGGTTTAGACGGATGCGGCCGATGTAGCAAACTTCGTCAGATTCCCCCTCGCTAAAGAGGTTTTTGATTGTGGGGACGCTCTTCCCTGCAGGCGCAAGCCCCTGCAGTTAATTACGCTACCGCATCGCGGTAGCCACTTTCTCCTTCTCCAGAATTTCACTTCGTGTCGTGTGTGTTTGTTTTGTTTGTGGTTGCCCGTGGATTGTATACGGAGACTGAGTAATGCCATCGCCCGTAGGACGTGGATTAGTCCAAATCCGTATTTAGTTAGATTTGGGTTTGGTGTTTTTAGTTTAAGGATACGTTAGCCTTATTGAGGCTAAGATCAACTTAAACGTTCGTTAAGGATACGTTAGTCCTATTTGAGACTAAGATCAACTTAACGTGGTGATCCATTTATTATATGACCGTCAGGACTCGTCACCTCTTTGACGTCGTTGAAGAATTACAACGATAGGTGTCAGAGGAGTTCAGAGATGTACCCTTGAACCAAAGTTGATTTGGAATTTTATAGTCCATTTGAATGTTTAAGGATACGTTAGCCGTGTTTGGGGCTAAGATCAACTTAAACGGGACCGTTTAGATCCGGCAAAAGAGCATTTGGAGGCTCTATTGTTCCAGTTTAGGGACGTGGTGGTCCATGTTCCAGTTTAGGGACGTGGTGGTCCATCGCCAGTTTAAGGACGTGGTGGTCCATCATTAGTTTAAGGACGTTTCGGTCCATCGCCAGTTTAGGGACGTGGTGGTCCATCATTAGTTTAAGGACGTTTCGGTCCATCATTAGTTTAAGGACATTTCGGTCCAACATTCCCATTTTGGGATGAATATTAGTTTAAGGACGTTTCGGTCCACGAGTTTGAGGACCCCGCAGTCCATATCGATGTGTGGTCGTCGGGACCCGTCACCTCTCTGACGTCGTTGAAGGATTACAACGATAGGTGTCAGAGGAGTTCGGAAATGTACCCTCGAACCGGTTGTAAATTGATTTACGAGAGCAATCTTGCTCAGTCAATTTAATTTGAGGACTTACGGCCATGATTGGGGTAAGTCCAGTTGAGAATATTCAACGTTTTGTTTGCATTTGGCCTGTTAGGCCTTTGTTTGGGCTCTGCCCTTTTATAAATGATGCAGAGCATCTGTTTGGACTCTGCCCTTCTTTAAAATAATGCATTGCATTTAATTTGGTCTGTTAGGCCTTTTACGCTAATTAATGAGCGCAAGCGCATGTGGAGGTGACACGTGTCACGCTCTGGTGAGCGCAAGTGTAGTTAGCGCAGTGCGCTGCGCTGCTGACACGTGGTGCGCTCTGATGAGTTGCGCCAATTTCAGAGAGCAATGCTTTATTTTAAAAGCGCATAACGCAAGTTGTTCTGGAGTTGACACGTGGCGCTCTCTGGTGGCTTGCGCCAACCCAAGAGCGCAATAGTACAGATTTACAAGTGCAAGGCACTGTTTTAATATCTTGATCCAATTTTGGATTCAAGAAAAGAATCTTTTTTTTAAGATTCCAAAACCAGTGGTTCATCAAAAGGCAATGCCTTTGTGTAGATCAAATGATCTAATAAAGAAGTATATTACTTCTTATTTTATTCTTATTATTTGATCTTTTCTTTTTATTTTAAGATCTTGATCTTATTCTTAGATCATTGATCTTTTCAGAAGAAATTCTTCTTTTCAAAGGTTTACCTTCTTTTCTTTCTCATTTCTTCTCAAACTTTCTTTTTAGGAGTTCTCTGAATTCTTTTTCTGTTTCTCTGTCAATGTTCTCTCTTCTTCACTTTTTTTTTTATTTTAGAAAGAAGGATCATTGGTCGTTGGGACCCACCACCTCTCCGACGACACTGAGAGATTACAGTGCCATATATCGAAGGTGTGGAGGGATGTACCCTTTGAACCATGTCTCAATCATTAGGGGAGAAAAACAGGCTGGAGCTTAAGCTTCTCGCTGCTGAAAAAGGCTTCTTTGCGTTCGCGCACGTGCGTCGCACGTGTTGGGCGCACGTGCGTCGCACGTGTTGGGCGCACGTGCGTCGCACGTGTTGGGCGTTCATATTTGCACGTAGCGCACATGCGCATTATGAGGAGAAGCAGAGCTTCTATATATGGAGAACAAGCTCTTTTTAATATTATTAAATGTTCTCATGTGGTGCGCACGTGTGTTGCACGTGGTGCGCGCGTCGCGAGCACATGTGCGTTGCACGTAGCGCACATGCGCATTCTGAGGAGAAGCAGAGCTTCTATATATGGAGAACAAGCTCCTTTTAATATTATTAAATGTTCTCATGTGGTGCGCACGTGCGTTGCACGTGGTGCGCGTGTGGCAGGCACACGTGCGTAGCGCGTGGCGGGCACACGTGCGTTGGACGTTGCGCGTGGCGCACATGCGCATTATGAGGAGAAGCATAGCTTCTATATATGGAGAACAAGCTCCTTTTAATATTATTAAATGTTCTCATGTGGTGCGCACGTGCGTTGCACGTGGTGCGCGCGTGGCGGGCACACGTGCGTTGCACGTGGCGCACATGCGCATTATGAGGAGAAGCAGAGCTTTTATATATGGAGAACAAGCTCCTTTTAATATTATTAAATGTTCTCATGTGGTGCGCACGTGCGTTGCACGTGGTGTCGCATGGCGGGCACACGTGCGTTGCACGTGGCGCACATGGCGCTTGCGCACATGCGCATTATGGAGGAGCATGCTCCTATCTTGGAGAACTAAGCTCCTTTGAGTATTAAATCCTCTGAGGATTTAACTCCACCCTTTCTAAAAGGTATCCCCTCTTATTTATATGTGAGTGGTAGAGAAATTATCTCTCCTTTTCCCGATGTGAGACAAAAAAATGCATTCCCCATGTAGTAGAGCATTACTTTAGATTACACGTGCATAACACATTTGCTCATAACTTTTGATTTCGGATGAATTATGAGGCCCATAATATATCAAATCGAAGGTCTTTTCGAGATGCTTTCAATATCATCATAATTTAGCCATTTCTCATTCCGGAGTTTGTTAAAATACAGCTCGGAAAATACTGGTTCGCATCTTCTTCCTTAGATCACATGTGCATAGATATTTGCTCATAACTTTTGATCCCGGATGAATTATGAGGCCCATAATATATCAAATCGAAGGCCTTTTCAAGATTCTTTCAATATCATCAGAATTTAGCTGTTTCTCCGGAGTTTGTCAAAATACAGCTCGGAAAATACTGGTTCGCATCTTCTTTCTTAGATCACATGTGCATAACACATTTGCTCATAAGTTTTGATCCCGGATGAATTATGAGGCCCATAATATATCAAATCGAAGGTTTTTTCTAGATTCTTTCAATACCATCATAATTTAGCACTTCCTCATTATGGAGTTTATCAAAATACAGGCCGGAAGATACTGGTTCGCATTTTCTTAAGCATATCGCTGCCATTTGATACTTTGGACTCTTTTGCGCAGAAATTTTTGGCGGGAACAGTGACGTCTTAAAACTAATACCGGACTATGATGTCCTTAACCTTGACCGTGATGTCTTAAAACTAACGTCGGACTGTGGGGTCCTTAAACTCACGGACTATGATGTCCTTAATTTTGACCGTGATGTCTTAAAACTAACACCGGACCGTGGAGTCCTTAAATCCACGGACTATGATGTCCTTAACCTTGACCGCAACATAATTAAACTAAACAATAGAGCCCCCCAATTGCTCTCTTGTCGGATCTAAACGATCCCGTGAACTCGATCTTAGTCTAAAATTAGACTAATGTGTCCTTAACGAACGTTTAAGTCGATCTTAGCCTCAAATAAGGCTAACGTATCCTTAAAAACACACCCCCAAAACCCAAATCTACGAAAGATACGGATTTGGACTAATCCACGTCCTACGGGTGACAGTACCAATTAGTCTCCGTATACAATCCACGGGCAACCGAACACAAAACAAATACACACGACACGAAGTGACCATCTGGAGAAGGAGAAAGTTGTTACCGCGACGCGGTAGCGTAATTAACTGCAGGGGCTTGCGCCCGCAGGGAAGACCGTCCCCATAATCAAAAAACCCTCAAGTGAGGGGGAATCTGACGAAGTCTGCTACATCGGACGCATCCGTTTAAACCTTCGATACACGATGCCATAAATCAACTTGGTATTTTCGGAGAGGTGGACGGATAGCACCAATTAGCATCTGCCCCGAATCTCAGGCAAGACGTCCATGTTGCGTCGTCCTTCGGAGGGGAACAGATTCTGGCATGCCCGGTGGAACCTTTTCCTCTTTCCACTCCACACTTCGTGTGTCGTATTCGCGAAAGAATCGCGGTTTGTTAATGGTTGCTCTCGGGTTTCAAGTTACTAAGATTTGGTCTCTTGCTTGGCGCAGAAAGCAAACAGCAATGGCATTCACCTGCTCAAACTGCTCCAACTGCAACTGCAACCAACGCTCTGCCTCACCTGGAGGTGTAGCCTATGGACCTCAAGCGGCATCACTGTTCACGATGCCAGTAGAACAGGTCACCCAGGCTACTACTGGACTGTTTTTCGGGATCATGCTCCCGCCAATGAGCTTCACTGCCCCGGTGCCCGTACCAGAAGTTCCTAAGAAGTCAGTCTTCGATCAATTTACAGCTGCTGCGGCCCCTCTCAACGGGTCGCCCAACACCAATGCCTCGGTCTTCTCCAAACTAGGCCAAAACTCCTGCGGGCCCATGATGAAGCTTGCGGTCCCAGAGAAGGTTATTCAAAAGAAAGTAACCAAACCTGCTCCTGAAGTCGTCAAGGCGGCTTCTCCTGCTAAGAGATCGGTCTTTACAAGACTGACCGTCCCAACTCCCACTCCCACTCCTGCTGCTCAAAAGACATCAGTCTTTAATAGGCTGACACCGGCAACAGCCCCTTCCTGAACATGGGGCAAGACGAGCCCATCCCCATCACCGAGCCAATTCCATCAACACGATATGCTCGACGTCGCCACTGGCGCCGAGTGAGGATGTCAAGAGGCAACTCATCTTCTGGGATAACTCCACCAGCCCCGATGACGGAAATTAATGCTGCTGTTCCTACTAGGAACAGCTTTGAGCTGTTGAATAGGGTGCATAGGAATTCTCCTACCGCTGTACTGAAGAGGTCCTCTCCTCCCCTGGAGAAGGTTACGGAAGTAAAGCCAGAACAGTCCCAATCCCCTCAACGGCTGTCCTCCAAGATCTATAAAGTCTGGCGGCAGGCCCGAGACTCGGTGATCGATCCAAATTTCTCCCGCCAGCACAAGAAGCTGAAGGTCCAACAGGAGGTAAGCCATCCTACCAAGCCACGAAAAGCTGTCTGGGTGCCCACCTTGACGGCCCCCTCAACTTCCACTGTTCATAAGAAAAGAAGGCCGGAGAAGATCCATGTGCCGGCGACAAAAGCCAAAAACACTGAACCCAAACGCTCTAAGTCTGGGGGCATGGTCGTCCATACCGTTTACATGGCATCTGGGAAGGAGGATAGCCGCGCTTCAACGGGCCACCGACCACTCACCCGATCTATCACAAGAGCCCAGGAGCAGCAGCAGCAGAAGCTCCAGGAGATGCTGACTGCAATGGCCGCGCTCACCGGACCAAAAGAAAGCCCGGAGGCGTCATCGGAGCAGCGTCGCGAACACGAAACTGATACTGAATTTCTTCGAAGAATGCTCGAGAAGAAGGATAAGGAGGCTGCAGAACAAGCAGCCAATATAAAACAGATGGCTCTTCTGTTTCAAGACATGGTCGGGATGATGATACAGCCGGATCCCCCAGCCAAAGACCCTCCGATTATCCTTGAAGATGACAGAGGAGAAACGTCAAATCCACCCCCGGCTCTTTCAACAGCCAAAGAGGAAACAATCTCTAAGGACGCCCTGGATGACTATATTGCTCAACAAATACGAGTTCACCAGGCAACTGAGGCAGCCAGTCAAGTTGTCACAACGGGGCGACCATATCCGAGCTGGTATGATCAGATCAAATACCCGCCGGGCTACACGATCCCAAAATTCCATGTCTACAAGGGGACAGGCAATCCCTATCAACATGTTGCCCAGTTCAGGGCTCTTTGTGGCAACACCGGCGGCGATGATAAGCTCTTGCTTCGCCAATTCATCGGCAGCTTATCGGAGACGGCGTTTAAATGGTACTCCGAGCTTCCAAATGACTCTGTCAAAACTTTCGCAGAGATGGAGTTATTATTCACTCAGCGATTCGCGAGCACCAGCGAACGCACCCTAATAACGGCGTTGATTAATGCAAGGGTGAAGCTGGGCGAAACTTGGGTCCAATATGCAATCCGATGGCGGAACCTGTGGTCGAAGTGCGAACAGCGCATCGAAGAAGCACCAGCGGTGGGCATGTTCGTGGGCACCCTAGACCCTCATGCAACTATTTCACAGTTCATGATGTTCTTTAAGCCGACCACGTTCCAGGCTTTAATCGATAAGCTAGCCCAGATGGATCAAATGGGTCACAGACCGTCTCCCCCGAAGCCGGAACCTCGGAACGACAAGGGTAAAGGGAAGGCGACCTTCGTTGCAAACACCCAACAGCAATCCAGTGCCCCAAAGCTAGCAGATCAACTGGAAGAGAGACGGTGCTATTACAATGAGAAAATGAAGCGTCCTTACTCATTCCCACGGGACAAGAAGAAGAGGCTGTTCGAGCTGGCTATGCGCAACAGGCTTATCGGTTTGCCGAATCCCAAGCGACAGCCGCAACCCAGCGAAGTGAATAACCCCAATTACTGCCCTTACCACCAAACGGTAAGCCACCCGATCGAGGATTGCTTCATCTTTAAAGGATGGATCCAAGATCAGTATCTACAAGGTAAGTTTGCGCTATCTGAGAAGTGGAAAGTAAACCCACCACGACTGCACACTCCAAAGAAGACGGACGCACCGGGGGCAACGTGTTCTGTTGTCGAAGAAGCTCCATGGGAGGTCGTGCTGTCAGCCAAAACCAAAAGGATGCTGAATGATCTTCATGCATGCCCGGCGGTCAGGTGGAAGAGCCCGCTGGAACCTCAGATCATCAAATGGATGCTGAAGCCGCGCCCAACTCCAAAGATTGGTGGTGATGGCCCGAGCACTCATACCCAGCCGTCAAAATCTTCAAAGAAAAAGAAGAAGAGATCCAAAAAGCCCGTGAAGTCTGGGGACAAGCGCACGAACTTACAGAAACAGATCGACGCAGTGGAAGAGTACAATCAAAAGGCACGGACTCCCATTACGCTCCAAGAATTCCTCAGCCACGTCTTTCAGGAGGAAGATGAAGGAGAAAGCTCGTCGGATGAATCCGAGGGATACGTAGCAAGTTGTCATGCGATCTCTCACTCGTTTACAGATGATGAAAAAACTCCTTACACTGAGAAGCTAGGGAAAGATCCTAAACCGGAACTTCTGGGGCCGTCAGATGAAACGATCAACACATTCCTCAACGAAGCTCTCTCGAAAAGTAAAGCTGATCGGGAGCGCGAAACGGCCATATTTGAAAGAGCCAAGCGCTGGCGACTAGACGAGAGAGTTGAGACACTCACATCAAATCAAAAGACATCCGTGGCGGATAAAAATAAATTCAAGACGAGAAAAAGGTTTGCTAAAGCCATATCAATGGGAATGAAGCTACTACCCTCTGAAGGAAACACTCCCGGTGAAGCAGGGATGCATCCTAGCTACTGCTTCTATCACCGAAAGATTTCGCACCCCACTGAGGAGTGCAATGCTTTTAAGAGATGGTAGAAGGGATATGTTGCTCACCGACAACATTTTAAGCGGATGAAACGCAAAATTCGGCGAGAGCAAAGGAATGCGGCTGAGGAGCATAAAAGAAATACTGGCAACTGTCGCACAGTCAACGCCGGGGGATCGCAAATTCTCACATTCGGGAGCGACTCTGACGAAGAAATGGCTCTCGACCCCCTCTTTAAAGAATCCGCATTGCGAAAGGAGGAAGAACCGAAGGCCTGTGAAAACATCCAGCTGCGCAACCGTACGCTTCCAGAAAAGAATCTTGGACCCACGAATAGAAAGGATAAGGGAAAAGAAAAGGTTTCCGAGGATATCGCCCTGGACGACCAAGTCATGAAGGAACTGGCCGCCAAGGACCCGCCAAAGAAGAGTAAGGTGGACTATAACGTTCTGGCACACCTGAGGAAGTTACCCTCACAGCTCAGTATTCTTGACGCCCTTCTACTATCCAAAGAAGCAAGAGATTCATTAATTAAGGCACTGCAAGAGCCCGAGCAATTCCAAGCTTTCCTCGCCGAAGAAAAGATGAAGGATGAGTTGGAGGAAATATACACAGCCGATATCACCTTCGGCGATGAAGATCTTCTCTTTGGGACGTGCGAGCACAACCGTCCCCTTTATGTCTTAGAGTACTGCCACGATATAAAGATAGGTAAAATCTTGGTCGACAATGGGTCTTCCGTTAATCTCCTCAACGTGCGAGTGTTGAAGGAAATCTGCATGAGCGTCCAGCATCTTGCTCGCGATAAGATCACCATCTCTGGTTTTGACTCCCAATCATCGCGGACTCTCGGGTCTGTGATATTGACATTATGCTTCGGGCTGCTTGTCACATATATTAAATTCCATGTCATTGAAGTCAAGACATGCTATAACGCTTTGCTCGGCCGGCCTTGGTTACACGAGTACAACATCATCCCTTCTACACAACATCAGTGTATGAAGTATTTTAAAGATGGCCTCGAGTACACTGTGACGGGAGAGCTGAATCCATTCTCCGTGAACGAAGTACGCAAGTACGAAGATGCAAAATACTTCTTACCAGACTTTGAGCACACAGAAAGATGTCACAAGCCGGAAAACAAAGCTATCGCTACCATCCCTGTCTTCGGGAGTGATACCGAGGAAGAAGAAGAGATGGTTTATTCAGGCCCACCCCAGTACAACAAGCCAGGACCGTCCGCTCCTATGTTGATCTTTGGCAGCGACTCGGAAGATGAGGTCTATGCTATATTCTCCGCTCGGCCTCCAATACAAACATTCGCTGATGAAGAGCAAAGTTTGCAAGTTGCCATGGTTCCGTCCAAACATCATAAAGAACTGGACGCGCTTGATACCTATAGTGTGGAAGAGCTGCAGACGTTCTACGTCCCTCCCAGGCGAGAAGGTGAAAAGGCGATCATATTCTACCGCTCCGGGGAAACTAAAGTGGAGAAAGAAACCTGGCACGGCGCAGATTCTACACTTGACAGGCTCCAGCCCATCCGTCTGCCTAGATATTATACAGAAGGCTTGAAAAGGCTATTGAAGCGCCAAGGGATACCCTTCAAACAGACCGCTCGAAAAAGCTAAGTTCTATGACAGGATCTGGAACGTTCCCGGAACTCAACGCAAGTTGCCCAATGGGAGAATAGAAGCAATTGGACTTGGATATGTTCGGCCCAAGAAACGGGAGCTACTCAGCGACTACTACGTTGTACATGACTTTGATGAAGAAGGAGATGCTCAATGGGAGAGTACTAATCCTGAACCAGAAAAATTCCCCGACGTAAAAATGCCCAGTCCGTCGTTCGAAGAACAAATGGACAAGCTTATAAGGGAAGCGGGTCAAAAAGTCCGAGACGACCACAATCGCGAAATGGCCATCTACGAGAAAGCCAGGACGCAACGTCTTCTCCAACAGGCTGCGAGAGATGAAAATGCCGCTCCCTGTCAACCTGTTGTAAAAAAGACCCGACGTTGAGGCAGAAACAAGTCAAAGAGCGGAAAAGGCATTCAACAACGACAAAGCGGGACCAAGAAGTCACGCGAGCAGGAATCGAGCGGTCCGGATTTGTCCCTTATGAAGAAGATGAGTCGAGCATACTCTTTTCCTCAAGACAAGACAAGGAAGATACTTGACCTCGCTATAAGACATCAAATGATTACACTGCCGGAGTCTAAACACCCCGAGCAAACAGGCGAAGTCTCTCACCCAAAGTATTGCTCTTATCACCAAGTAATAGGGCATCCTCTCGAAAACTGCTTCACCTTCATGAACTGGGTCGAAGATCAGTATCAGCTTGACAAGTTCACTCTATCCGACAGTTGGAGGGTAACACCGCCGTAGAAGCATGAACCCAAAGCTGCGAGAGTAGAACCAGATCCACATCGGTTTTCGAAGCGAGCTCGTACTTGTCATATGATAACATCATCAAAAGAAGAACCTGAGAATATGCATGACCTTCCCTGGTGCTTTGAAAACAATGATGATGAGGTGATCTCAGAGTTTCCACCGGCGCCAAAAGAGCTGGAAGATGGAATACACACTACTGCAGATAACCTCAAGAAGATTGATTTGGGAACAGCAAGTGACCCGCGACCCACATTCATCAGCGAGCTGCTATCTGAAGAAAGAGTGGTTGCGTTAAAAGACATGCTTATGCAGTATAGAGATTGCTTCGCATGGAACTATTCCGAAATGCCAGGATTAGATCCAGAGATTGCGGTCCACAAATTGGCAATATCCCCGGATGTCAAGCCAATCAAACAAGCACCGAGAAGAATGCGGCTCGAGCTTGAGATGAGCATCAACACCGAGGTCAAGAAGCTAATCGACTCCGGCTTCATCCAAGAGGTTCAGTACCCTGATTGGATCGCTAACATCGTCCCAGTGATGAAGAAGAATGGGGCAGTGCGCATCTGCGTAGACTTCTGGGATCTCAATAAAGCCTGCCCGAAAGACGATTTTCCAGTACCAGTCACTGAGCTGATGATAGATAACACGTCCACTCACGAAGTTTTCTCTTTCATGGACGGCTCATCAGGATATAATCAAATAAATATGCATCCCGAAGACCAGAAGCATACCGCTTTTCGGACCCCTCTGGGAATATTCTGCTATAAGGTGATGCCCTTTGGTCTGAAGAACGCCGGTGCCACCTACCAGAGGGCCATGACGAAGATCTTTGATGACCTTATACATGAAATCGTCGAATGCTACATCGACGACCTCGTGGTTAAAAGCAAATCATACGAGGAATATCTCGAGCATCTGAAGATCGTGTTTCAACGCTTTCGGAAATACAACTTAAAGATGAACCCTCTCAAATGCGCATTCGGGGTGTCCTCAGGAAAATTCCTAGGATTCATCGTCTGACATCGGGGTATCGAGATAGATCCGTCAAAGATCAAGGCGATCATGGAAATGCCTCCGCCAAGGACTCTCAAGCAATTGCGGTCTCTCCAAGGCAAGCTCGCGTATATCCGGCGATTTATAGCCAATCTCTCTGGGAAATGCCGTCCCTACAGTCACTTGATGAAGAAGAGAACCCCGTTCGTCTGGGATCACAAATGTCAAGGCGCGTTGGACGAGATCAAGCAGTATCTGCAGAACCCACCAGTGCTGGCTGCTCCAGTCAAATGAAAGCCCCTTATTCTTTATACAACCGCCCTTGAAGGTTCCTTAGGCGCATTTTGGGCACAAGAGAACGACCAAGGGAAAGAAAGAGCTCTCTATTACTTAAGTCGAGTTCTACTAGGGGCAGAAAGCAATTACTCTCCCATCGAAAAACACTGCCTGGCGTTGATCTTCGCGATAACGAAACTCCGGCACTATGCATTGGCGCATAAAGTCCGTCTTATATCGAAGGTGGATCCTCTCAAATATTTGATGTCAAAAGCCATATTGACGGGGCGACTCGCTAAATGGGCCCTGCTCTTGATGGAGTTCTCAATAACCTATCAGCCTCTTAAGGCAGTGAAAGGCCAGGCCATCGCCGATTTCCTCGCTGAACATCCAATACCGGCCGATTCTCCCTTGAATTGCGAACTTCCAGACGAACATGCGTTTGACATGATTGACGGAAGTGGTACCCGGTGGGAACTTTATTTCGACGGAGCATTGTTTCCCCCAATCAGAGCAAAGCTCTGTTGAAATTCAAAATTCAAATTTTGAAGCAATGCTTCAAATCCCGGGCGCAACGCGCCACGTGTCAGGCGCTGATACGTCAGCGCAGCGCCCGAGGCAGCGCGCCCAATCAGAGCAAAGCTCTATTAAAAAACAAATAGAAGCCAAGCTTCAGTTGCGCTGCACTGCGCGACACGTGTCAGCGCAGTCGCTTTTGCGCAAGCGCTGCGCGACACGTGTCAGCGCAGTTGCGCTGCGCGACACGTGTTAGCGCAGTTGCGCAAGCACAGCTGCGCTGCGCTGTGCGACACGTGTCAGCGCAGTTGCGCAAGCGCAGTCGCGCTGCGCTGTGAGCTGCGTGACACGTGTCACGCGCTGGGGCATTTGCGCCAAACAGAATTAAGATTTTAAAGAAATCTTTCTGTTCTTGTTAAAACAAGAAGATTTTCTTCTGTAAAACAGAAGTCCTTGGATCAAAGATCCAACGGTGGGGAAAATTCCCCAAATCACTCAGAGAAAGATCTCTTTAACAAATTTAACAAATTTATGGGCACTATAAAAAGGACCCTAGACCTTAATTCAAAGGCATGAACAATTGTGAGAAATCAAGAACTTCAAACAGAGAGAACTCTGAAGAAATTTCAAGAAAGGTAAAAAAAACCATTTAAGATAGAAGAATTTCTTCTAATAGATCATTGATCTAAGAACAAGATCAATGATCTTCAATAAAAAACAAAATAAAAGTAGTGCTTTGCACTTATGAACCATTGGTTCTCTGAGATCAAGAAAAAACAAGAAATATTTGTTTTCTTTGATCTAAATTAGATCAAGAAATCAAATAGTGCTTTGCACTTTTTTGTGAACCATTGGTTCTGGAATCTAAAAGATTCTCAAGTTAATAGTGCCTTGCACTTGCAAAACTGCACTGATGCACTCTTGGGTTGGCGCAAGCCACCAGAGAGTGCCACGTGTCAGCATCTGAACCACTTGCGCTATGCGCTTTTGATAGAGCCTTGCTCTCTGAAGTTAGCGCAAATCACCAGAGCGCGCCACGTGTCAGCAGCGCAGCAGCGCAGCGCACTGGTGCAGCACACTGCGCTAACTGCGCTTGCGCTTACCAGAGCGTGACACGTGTCATCACCATAAACGCTTGCGCTCAGTGATTAGCGCAAAGCGCCTGACAAATGCAATGCATTTCTTTTACTAAAGGGCCAGGCCCAAATCAGAAAGGCCTAGCAGGCCAAATTAAATTGCAATGCAATAAAAAGGGCAGAGCCCAAACAAAATTGATGCTCTGCATCATTTATAAATGGGCAGAGCCCAAACAAAATAATAAATAATGCAATGCATTATTTTAAAAGGGGCAGAGCCCAAATAAAGGTCCAACAGAGACCAAGATTAATGCCATGCATTATTAAAAAGGGGCCAAGCCCTAGTACAGGCCTAATAGGCCAAAAACAAATAAAAGTGTTGAACATTTTTCAACTGGACTTAGCCCAATCATGGCCATAAGTCCTCAAATTAAATTGACTGAGCACAGCTGCTCTCTTAAATCAATTTACATCCGGTTCGAGGGTACATCTCCGAACTCCTTTGACTCCTATTATTGTAATCCTTCAACGACGTCAGAGAGGTGACGGGTCCCGACAACCACACATCAATACGGACTGTGGGGTCCTTAAACTCACGGACTTAAGCGTCCTTAAACTAAGATACGGACCGTGGGATCCTTAAACCCGCGGACTTATGCGTCCTTAAACTAATGGATTAATGCGTCCTTAAACACACCCATACGGACCGTGGGGTCCTTAAACCTATGGACTTATGCGTCCTTAAACTAATGGACTAATGCGTCCTTAAACACATCTATATAGACTACGGGGTCCTTAAACCCATGGACTAATGCGTCCTTAAACTAACATCCGTCTCTAAAACGGGAACAATGGACCGCAATGTCCTTAAACTACCAATGGACCTCAATGTCCTTAAACTACCAATGGACCGCAATGTCGCTAAACTACCTATGGACCACTATGCCCCTAAACTGGAACAATAGAGCCCCCAAATGCTCTTTTGTCGGATCTAAACGATCCTGTTTAAGTTGATCTTAGCCGCAAACCTAGCTAATATATCCTTAAACATTCAAATAGACTATAAAACTCCAAATCAACTTTTATTCAAGGGTACATTTCCGAACTCCTTTGACTCCTATCGTTGTAATCCTTCAATGACGTCAGAGAGGTGACGAGTCCCGACGGCCATATATTAAATGGACCACCACGTTAAGTTGATCTTAGTCTTAAATAGGACTAACGTATCCTTAACGAACGTTTAAGTTGATCTTAGCTTCAACACGGCTAACGTATTCTTAGACTAAAACACTAAATCCAAATCTAAGTAAATACGGATTTGGACTAATCCATGTCTTACGAGTGACGGCATTACTTAGTCTCCGTATACAATCCACGGGCAATCACAAACAAAACAAACACACACGACACGAAGTGAAATTCTGGAGAAGGAGAAAGTGGCTATCGCGATGCGGTAGCGTAATTAACTGCAGGGGCTTACGCCTGCAGGGAAGAGCGTCCCCACAATCAAAAACCCCTCTAGCGAGGGGGAATCTGATGAAGTTTGCTACATCGGCCGCATCCATCTAAACCTCCGATACACGGTGCCATAAATCAACTTGGCATTTTCGGAGAGGTGGACGGATAAAACCATATAGTATCTGCCCCGAATCTCAGCGCCAGGACTTCGCAGTCTTGCGTACCGCCTTTCGGAGGGGAACAGATTCTGGCACGCCCGGTGGGACCTTTTCCTCTTTCCACTCCACACTTCGTGTGTCGTCTTCGCGAATGAATCGCGGTTTGTTAATGGTTTCCTCCGGATTTTAAGTTACTAAGATTTGGTCTTTTGCCTGGTGCAGAAATCAAGCATCGATGGCCTCTACCTGTTCAAAGTGCTCCAACTGCAGCTGCAGCTCGCGTCCGGCCTCAACTGGGGGCATAACCTACGGACCCCAAGTGGCCTCTTTGTTCACCATGCCCGTGGAGCAGATTACTCAAGCCACCACGGGGTTTTTTTTCGGAACTATTCTTCCGCCAACAAGCTTCAGCACCCCCGTGCCCATACAAGAAGCCCCTAGGAAGTCATTATTCGATCGACTTTCAGTTACTGCGGCCCCTCTCAATGGGTCGGCCAACACCAGTGCCTCGGTCTTCTCCAGACCGGGCCAAAACTCCTGCGGGCCCATAACGAAGCTTGCAGTCCCAGAGAAGGCTATTCCACAAAGAATAGTCAAACCTGCTCCCGAAGTCGTCAATGCGGCTTCTCCTGCTAAGAGATCGGTCTTTACAAGATTGACCGTCCCAACTCCCACTCCTGCTCTTGCTGCTCAAAAGACATCAGTCTTCAATAGGCTGACGCCGGCAACAGCCCCACACCTGAATAGGGGGCAAGAAGAAGCTGTTTCTGTCTCTGAACCAATACTGACGACTCGTCGCGTCCGACGACGCCACTGGCGCCGGGTAAGGAAGACCGGGGGCAACTCCCCTTCTGGGATGACTCCGTCAGGTCCAATGATAGAAGTTAACGCTATTGTTCCAACCGGGAACAACTTCGAGCTACTGAATAGAGTACGCAGAAACTCGCCAACTGCGGTGCTCAAAATATCTCCTCCACCAGTAGAAACTACCATGGAAGCAGGAAAGCCGGAGCAGCCTCCTCAATCGCTGTCCTCCAGGATTTACAAGACATGGCGACGAGTCTGAGAATCTGTGATTGATCCTGATTTCTCTCGCCGACACAAGAAGTTGAAAAGTCGGCAAGAAGAAAATTCCCCGATCAAGCAGCGAAAGGTAACGACTACTTGGGTGCCCTAAGCAACGGCTCCCTTAACTTCTACAGCCCATAAGAGAAGAAGGCCAGAAAAAGTCCCTACACCTATGGCGAATATCAAAAGTGGTGAACCCAAACGCCCTAAGTCTGGAGGCATGGTAATTCATACCTGTTCCCCTCTGAATGGCGGCGAAGACGTTAGGACGTCTGGCCTGAGATTCGGGGCAGATGCTATATGGTTTTATCCGTCCACCTCTCCGAAGATGCCAAGTTGATTTATGGCACCGTGTATCGGAGGTTTAGATGGATGCGGCCGATGTAGCAGACTTCGTCAGATTCCCCCTCGCTAGAGGGGTTTTTGATTGTGGGGACGCTCTTCCCTGCAGGCGCAAGCCCCTGCAGTTAATTATGCTACCGCGTCGCGGCAGCCATTTTCTCCTTCTCCAGAATTTCACTTCGTGTCGTGTGTGTTTGTTTTGTTTGTGGTTGCCCGTGGATTGTATACGGAGACTGAGTAATGCCGTCGCCCGTAGGACGTGGATTAGTCCAAATCCGTATTTACTTAGATTTGGGTTTGGTGTTTTTAGTTTAAGGATACGTTAGCCGTATTGAGGCTAAGATCAACTTAAACGTTCGTTAAGGATACGTTAGTCTGATTTGAGACTAAGATCAACTTAACGGGATCGTCTAGATCCATTTCCAGTTTAAGGACGTAGTGGTCCATTTAATATATGGCCGTCGGGACCCGTCACCTCTCTGACGACGTTGAAGGATTACAACGACATGTGTCAGAGGAGTTCGGAGATGTACCCTTGAACCAAAGTTGATTGGGGGTCTTATAGTCAAATTTGGGACTAAAGTCTGTTTGAATGTTTAAGGATACGTTAGCCATATTTGAGGCTAAGATCAACTTAAACGGGATCGTTTAGATCCGACAAAAGAGCATTTAGGAGCTCTATTGTTCCAGTTTAGGGACGTAGTGGTCCATAGGTAGTTTAGGGACATTGCGGTCCATTGGTAGTTTAAGGACATTGCGGTCCATATTCCAGTTTAAGGACATGGTGGTCCATTGGTAGTTTAAAGACATTGCGGTCCATAATTAGTTTAAGGACGTTTCGGTCCATCGCCAGTTTAGGGACGTGGTGGTCCATCGCCAGTTTAGGGACATGGTGGTCTGATATTAGTTTAGGGACGTTTCGGTCCAATATTAGTTTAGGGACGTTTCGGTCCATCATTAGTTTAAGGACGTTTCGGTCCGACATTCCCATTTTGGGATGAATATTTGTTTAAGGACGTTTCGGTCCAACATTAGTTTAAGGACGTTTCGGTCCACGAGTTTAAGGACCCCGCAGTCCATATTGATGTGTGGTCGTCGGAACCCGTCACCTCTCTGACATCGTTGAAGGATTACAACGACAGGTGTCAGAGGAGCTCGGAGATGTACCCTTGAACCGGTTGTAAATTGATTTAGCTGAACAGCTGTGCTCGGTCAATTTAGTTTGAGAACTTACGGCCATGATTGGGTAAGTCCAGTTGAAAAATATTCAACGCCTTTATTTATCTTCGGCCTGCTAGGCCTGCCCATATTTAAATAATGCATTGCATTACTTTTTATTTTTGTTTGGGCTCTGCCCATAAAGGATGCAGAGCACTGATTTGTATTTTATTTGGGCTCTGCCCATTTATAAATGATGCAGAGCATCAATTTGTTTTGGGCTTTGCTCATTTATTGCTTTGCAATTTAATTAGGCCTACTAGGTCTTTTTGATTTAGGCCTGGCCCTTTAGGAAATGCATTGCATTTTTCAGGCGCTTTGTGCCAATCAGAGAGCGCAAGCGCTTGTGGTGTTGACACGTGTCACGCGAGCACAGTGCGCTGCGCCAATGCGCCGCGCTTGCGCTGCTGACACGTGTCGCGCTCTGGCGAGTTGCACCAATTCCAGATAGCAAGGCTCTATTTCAAAAGCGCATAGTGCAGATGGTTCAGATGTTGACACGTGGCGCTCTCTGGTGGCTTGCGCCAATCCAGGAGCGCAACAGCGCAGTTTGCAAGTGCAAGGCACTATAATTTGAGAATCTTTTTTTTTAGAACCAATGGTTCATGAAAAAGTACAAAACACTGTTTGTTTTCTTGATCTAATTTAGATCAAAGAGAACAAGTTTTTCTTGTTTCTCTTATTTCAAAGAATCAATGGTTCATAAAAAGTGCAAAGCACTATTATTACTTATTTTTCTTTTTATCATTGATCTTCTTCTCAGATTATTGATATGTTTTTAAGAGAATTTTCTCTTTTTTCTAAAGGTTTTTACCTTTTTTTTGTTCTTGAGGAATTCTCTCCAATTCTTCAGAGTTCTCAATGATAATGTTCATGCCTTTAATTTGAGGTCTAGGGGTCTTTATATAGTGCCCATCAGTTTGTTGAATTTGTTAACGAGATATTTCTCTGAGTGATTTGGTGAATTTTCCCCACCGTTGGATTTTTGATCCAAGGGCTTCTGTTTTACAGAAGAAAATCTTCTTGTTTTAACAAGAACAGAAAGATTTCTTTAAAATTTCAATTCTTTTTGGCGCAAATGCCCCAGCGCGTGACACGTGTCAAACAGCGCACAGCGCAGCGCAACTGCGCTAGCGCATCTGCGCTGCAACGTGTCGCGCAGCGCAAAGCGCAGCGCAACTGCGCTGACACGTGTCAAGCAGCGCACAGCGCAGCGCCACTGCGCTAGCGCATCCGCGCTGACACGTGTCGCGCAGCGCAAAGCGCAGCGCAACTGCGCTAGCGCATCCGCGCTGACACGTGTCGCGCAGCGCAGTGCTTGCACAACTGAAGTATTGCTTCCTTTTGTTTTTTTTAGTAGAGCTTTGCTCTAATTGGGCGCGCTGCCTTGGGCGCTGCAATTTCTGCGCTGGCGTGCCTGATTTTGATACGTGCCGCCCTGCGCGCAGCGCAGAGGATCTGAAGCGTTACTTCATTCATTAAGGTTTAAATTTTCAAAGTAGAGTTTTGCTCTGATTGGGGAAAACAAAAGTGTTGCTTCGTCTCCCGCCTTGGAATTAGAACAGAGCTCTGCTCTGATTGGGGTAAACAAATGCCCCCCACCGTTGCGCTTACATGGCGCTCCAAACGTGAGTGCGGCGGTGGCAGAATTCCAACCGTCGCGGCAACTCTTGGAAGTTGAAAGGGTATTTGATGCCTATAAATAGGACCTTTGGTCCTCGAGAGATGATTATCATCTTCAAAAATTTTTATCTTCTGAGTTTTGCTTGTCTTTAAGAACTCTAAGAATTAGAATTTCTTAGAACTTTTGAGGTAATTAATTTAAATTAAATTAAGTTAACTTTAATTAACAAAGTATTGCTCTTAATAGATCCCTGGTCTAAAGAAAACCCATCAGGGATTTCACTTGGCAGAGCTTTGCTTTATAGGTCTGAAAGGATCTAAAGAGAACTAGAAGGAATCTTATTAGGGTTCCATTAATAGAGCTTTGCTATCTAAAAGATTGTCCTTGTGTTTTCTTAATTCATTAATGGAGTTTTGCTCCTTCCAAATCATACAGAAGAACTCTTAAGAATTATTCATGGATCCTGGAAGTTAAAGGTGGCATTTGATATTATTATTATTATTATTATTATATCATCTTCTTAGAGCAAAGCTCTCAATGTTCTCAAGGGATTTTCTTCAAATTCTCCTCATAACTGATTTTGACCGAAGTCACTCCTGTCTGCAAAGCATTGCTCTCAAGGAGTTTAACTTTTAACTTTTTGTATCTTATTATTTGCTAATCTCCCTGTACTGTTTTCTTCAGGTATCATGGCGGTGCGTCTATATAGCCTGCACGAGTTCATCACTTATGAAGACATCCGTATACAGGGCCGTCAACAAAACCAGGAGTTTACAAATGCCCAGTGTGAGGAGGTTATGGGTCGCCTTCACGCAAGCGTTGGTTGGCTGCTTCCTCGTCGTTCAGCTCTCTTGAAAGTTATGCTGGGAGCGATTTGGAGAGCGCTCCCGGGGTTCCACGAGGCCATGCCGCTCAATGCGCTGGATGACGCCGAAGACAAGGTGCATTCAGTGCACCTGTCGGGGCTAATCTCGAAGAATCGACGGGACAGCCTCGTCGACATTCTTCATCTCTTCCAGCAGACGACGATAATCGCTGCTTATCGAAGGCTGGGGGGGCTTGCCGAGGATCTTGACACCCAGGAGCGCGAGAGGCTGCGCACAAGGATAATCAGAAAGGCCAGAAGAACTCTGGATGGCCTTACTTTTGACTTCCTCAATCCGTGCCCCGGATCTGAGGTTATTCCATTGTAATAATATTTCTTGTTTACTGCTTTATAATTGTAAGAATTATTTTTGGCAATATTAAAAAAGAAGTTTTATCCCAGCTTGTCTTATTTCTCGCTCTGAGTCTTTTGCACATGCACGAATGAGTGTGTCTCGAGTGCTTGATCAAACGCCAATCAGATGTTCTTTCTGTCGCTTTCTTCTTTCTTTTATTATCAGCATGTTGACTTGCAAATCATAATTGGCAGATAACTTAGTTTTTCCAAGAGATAGCGATGGCTTAGGCCGCAGGTTCAGATCTTCCGCCTAAGACTTTTCCACTCTATGAGCCGTGAGGGTCTCATAGAGACTTTTCTCCCTACGGATCGAGAGGATCTCGTAGGTGTATTTTCTCCTTAGGAATCATGAGAATTCCTGAGCGCGTTCTCTTGAAAGTCGTAAGGATCTTACAAGAGAATTTATTCCCTTACGAGTCATGAGGACCCGCAAGTGATGGGTGAAGTTGTCCTTAGCCGCATTTCACGGAGTCAGGAGTTGCTCTGAATGCTTCCCACGGGTTTACTGCCGTGTTCGGCGAGGACTAGGCTCCTCTCTGGATGCTTCGCACGGGTTCGCTGTCGTGCTCTGCGAGGACCAGGATCCGCTCTGGACGTTTTCCACGGGGTCAGGATTGACATAAGCCGCTTTCTACGTGGCAAGGAATTTTTGCTCTAGATGCTTCCCACGGGTTTACTGCCGTGTTCGGCGAGGACTAGGCTCCGCTCTGGATGCTTCGCACGGGTTCACTGTCGTGCTCTGCGAGGACCAGGATCCGCTCTGGATGTTTTCCACGGGGTCAGAATTGACATAAGCCGCTTCCCACGTAGCCAAGAATTTTTGCTCTGGATGCTTCACACGGGGTCAGGATTGACATAAACCGCGTTCCACGTATCCAGGAATTTTGCTCTAGATGTTTCCCACGGGTTCACTGCCGTATTCGGCGAGGACTAGGCTCCGCTCTGGATGCTTCGCACGGGTTCACTGTCGTGCTCTGCGAGGACCAGGATCCGCTCTGGACGTTTTCCACGGGGTCAGAATTGACATAAGCCGCTTTTCACGTAGCCAGGAATTTTTTGCTCTGGATGTTTCACACGGGGTCAGGATTGACATAAGCCGCGTTCCACGTAGCCAGGAAATTTGCTCTAGATGCTTCTCACGGGTTCACTGCCGTGTTCGGCGAGGACTAGGCTCCGCTTTGGATGCTTCGCACGGGTTCACTGTCGTGCTCTGCGAGGACCAGGATCCGCTCTGGACGTTTTCCACGGGGTCAGAATTGACATAAGCCGCTTTCCACGTAGCCAGGATTTTTTTGCTCTGGATGTTTCACACGGGGTCTGGATTGACATAATCCGCATTCCACATAGCCAGGAAATTTTGCTCTGGATGCTTCACACGGGGTCAGGATTGACATAAGCCGCGTTCCACGTACCTGGAATTTTTGCTCTAGATGCTTCCCACGGGTTCACTGCCGTGTTCGGCGAGGACTAGGTTCCGCTCTGGATGCTTCGCACGGGTTCACTGCCCTGCTCTGCGAGGATCAGGATCCGCTCTGGACGTTTTCCACGGGGTCAGGATTGACATAAGCCGCTTTCCACGTAGCCAAGAATTTTTGCTCTGGATGCTTCACACGGGGTCAGGATTGACATAAGCCGCGTTCCACGTAGCCAGGATTTTTTGCTCTAGATGCTTCCCACGGGTTCACTGCCGTGTTCGGCGAGGACTAGGTTCCGCTCTGGATGCTTCGCACGGGTTCACTGCCGTGCTCTGCGAGGACCAGGATCCGCTCTGGACGTTTTCCACGGGGTCAGGATTGACATAAGCCGCTTTCCACGTAGCCAGGAATTTTTTTTATTGTATCCGTATTTCATGGAATGAGGGTTTGACTCTGGGTGATTTGTATATCGCCGAGCCATGAAACTGGGAGTTTCCGCTGTTCCACATCGCTTGAAATTGTATCCGTTGTTACGAGACGAGCGTTGAGATGACCTCTAGGTCATTTGCGACCCGTCGAGATTTGGCTTCTTCTTATGATAAAACCTGGGAGAGGAGTATGATCCCTTCTTTGTTTACGTCTTTGGATTGTATACAGGGTTTGATGTAACATCACCTGTAGGGCATAAATTTCATTTTTCATTTTGTTTCTTTTTCCGGGATGCTCTATCATTTCAGCTTTTATATCGCGAAGGTCGCGATTGCCGTATCATTTCGGCTATTTTTCGCGGTGCCCCATCATTTCGGCTATTTATTTTATTTTTACTCGCTGCTTTTTATTGCGAGTTGCCCCATCATTTCGGCTATTTCATGCATACATTCTTACTTGCTGATTTTTATTGCAAGTTGCCCTATCATTTCGGCTATTTCGTATGCATGTGCGGCCTACCAGCTTTTCACCGTAATCCTGCAATTAGACACCGATTTCGGCATCAGCACCGCTACAACTGGGATATTTCCAGGAGCAAATCATCATTTTCCTCTGTCGATGTCGATCAAAGATGGCTTAGCGAACAGGGTTAAGGTCCTGTCGACTAAGGCTTTTGACTTCATGAGCCGTAAGGGTCTCACAAAGTTATTTCTCCCTACAAGTCGTGAGGATCTTGTAGGTGTATTTTCTCCTTAGGAACCGTGAGGATTCCTAAATGTTTGTTCCTTTGTAAGTCGTAAGGATCCTACAGGAGGATTTTCTCCTTGTAAGTCGAGAGGACTTATAAGGGTTGTTTGTCATGCGAACATATCCCCAGTTTCGGATGGGACTTGATTAGGGAAATGTTTATTCGCACCCATGGATTGTATACAAGAGCCAGTATTGGACCACTTGTAGGGCAATATCGGAAGTTGTGGGGGTTGCTTAAGCACAGGTTTAGGTCTCTGTAACTTAAGACTTTCAAATCTTATGAGCCGTGAGGGTCTCATAAGAGGGTTCTCCTTGCGAGTCGTGAGGATCTCGCAAGTGTATTTTCTCCTTAGGAATCGTGGGGATCCCTAAGTGTGTTGTTCCCTTGTGAGTCGTAAGGATCTCACGCGGGTGGGTTCTCCTTATAAGGTCGAAAGGACCCTATAAGTGTCTTTTAACGAGGTTGCGCCCTTTCGGGTTTTCACAAACACTCACCGGTAGTCCTGCTGTTTTTACTCACGGAGCCCTTTCGGGTTTTCATCCGTGCCCGTTTTGCATATGGACATACCGTTTTTTTTCTATTCTTTTTATTTTCTTTTCTCTTTTTTTTTACGAGGTCGCGCCCTTTCGGGTTTTCACGAACACTCGCCGATAGCCCTGCTGTTTTTACTCACGGAGCCCTTTCGGGTTTTCATCCGTGCCCGTTTTGCTTATGGACATACCGTTTTTTTTGTTTTTTTCCTTTTCTTTTCCTTTTTTTTTATTTTTTTACGAGGTCGCGCCATTTCGGGTTTTCACGAACACTCGCCGGTAGCCCTGCTGTTTTTACTCACGGAGCCCTTTCGGGTTTTCATCCGTGCCCGTTTTGCTTATGGACATACCTTTTTTTTTATTCTTTTTATTTTATTTTCTTTTTTTTTACGAGGTCGTGCCCTTTCGGGTTTTCACGAACACTCGCCGGTAGCCCTGCTGTTTTTACTCACGGAGCCCTTTCAGGTATTCATCCGTGCCCTTTTTGATTATGGACATACCCTTTTTTTTTATTCTTTTTTTTTTTTTTTACGAGGTCGCGCCCTTTCGGGTTTTCACGAACACTCGCCGGTAGCCCTGCTGTTTTTACTCACGGAGCCCTTTCGGGTTTTCATCCGTGCCCTTTTTGCTTATGGACATACCGTTTTTTTTCTTTTTATTTTCTTTTCTTTTTTTAACGAGGTCGCGCCCTTTCGGGTTTTCACGAACACTCGCCGGTAGCCCTGCTGTTTTTACTCACGGAGCCCTTTCGGGTTTTCATCCGTGCTCTTTTTGCTTATGGACATACCGTTTTTATTTATTATATTTTTCTCCCTTTTTTTTATCACGTCAGCCTACGGATGCTGCGATATTAGTTTAAAGACGTTTCGGTCGTTTGCAAGTTTTAGGACATTGTGGTCCACCATTAGTTTAAGGATGTTGCGGTCCGTAATTAGTTTAAGGACATTACGGTCCAATGTTAGTTTAAGGACGTTGCGGTCCGCCGTTAGTTTAAGGACGTTGCGGTCCGCTATTAGTTTAAGGACGTTTCGGTCCGCCGTCGCCGTATTTGAGGCGAACATCTAGTTTATTGACTTTTCGGTCTAAGAGGCTTTCTCTATGAATGAGCATGATGCCCCCAGTGTATCCACCTTTTTAGGAGCATGAGGCTGTGGTGGGCTCACCTTACAGTCTTCAAACAGCGCGAAGTTTCCCTGCTGGTGTTGGTCTTCAACCCAGTTTTTGAAGGTGTAGCAATTTTCGATCAGATGACCCAATACTTGGTGGTAAGGGCAGTAATTAGGATCGTTGACGTCATTCAGTTGCAGCTGGTGTTTCGGTTCCGATAGAGTGATAAGCCTGTTATGCACTGCCACTTCGAACTGCTTCCTTGTTTCACCCTGGGGAAATGAGTAAGGACGTTTCAACCTCTCTTCGAGGGATGGGCGTGGTCGTAGATTATTTTGGCGAACGAACGGTCTAGGGCCACTCGATTGCTGTTAACTGTCGGCCTCGAGGGCTATTTTTTCCTTTCCTTTATCTTTTGTGCTCGATCCTTTGTTTACAGGGCTGAGATTTTTTTTAGTAGCGTGCGATTGCACGGCTGAACGTTCTCGCAACTCCTCAATTCTTTCATTTTCAAAATAGATTCCTTGAGGAGAGGGTTGAGGGCAGCTTCTTCCTCAGAGTCGCTTCCAAAGGTGATAATTTATGATCCCTTGGAGTTGGCTATATGACAGTCGGCGGCGGCTCTTTTGCGCTCATCTATCGCATTTTTGCGACGTCTACGAGCTTCACACTTTGTCCTGTCGAAGTGTTGCTTTTGGGCGACATACCCTTGCCACCAACAGTTAAAGGATTCGCAGTCTTCAGTGGGATGTATGATCTTCTGATGATATAAGCAGAAGTTAGGATGCATCTTTACTCTACCGAAAGTATTTTCTTCAGAGGGTGGTAGCTTCATTCCCGCAGATAGGGCTTTGGCGAACCTTTTCCTCGTCTTGAATTTGTTTTTATCTGCAGTGGACGGCTTTTGATTTGACTGGAGTGTCTTGGCTCTTTCCAGTATGGCTATCTCACGCTCTTGATTGGCTTTTGCTTTCAGACGAATTTCATTTAGGAAGATATCGATCAACTCGTCTGACGGCCGTAGAATTTCCGGATCAGGGTTCGCCCTTGGTTTTTCGGCGCAAGGAGCCTCTTCATCATCCGCCAGTGAATGAAAGATCACATGACAAGTCGCTATGTAGTCTTCGGATTCGTCTGATGAGTTTTCTCCATCGTTTTTGTCCTTGACAAAAGAACAAGCTACCCTCATCATGTCCGTCTTCTTTGGAGTGTGCGGCTGTGGTGGATTTACCTTCCACTTTTCAAATAGGGCAAACTTGCCTTGTAGGTATTGATCTTCAATCCATCCCTTGAAGACGAAGCAATCCTCAATCGGATGGCTTGCCGTTTGATGATAAGGGCAATAATTGGGGTTATTCGCCTCGTTGGGTTGTGGCGGTTGTCTTGGATTCGGCAAGTTGATAAGCCTGTTGCGCACAGCCAGCTCGAACAGCCTCTTCGTCTTATCCCGCGGAAATGAGTAGGGGCGCCTCATTTTCTCAATATAGAACCGTCGTCTCTCTCCCGATTGATCCGCTAGCTTTGGGGTGCTGGGTTGCTGCTGAGCATTCGCAACGAAGGTTGCCTTCCCTTTACCCTTGTCGTTCCGCAGTTCTGGCTTCGGGGGAGAAGGTCTGTGACCCATTTGATCCATCTGGGCCAGCTTGTCGATCAAAGCCTGGAATGTGGTCGGCTTAAAGAACATCATGAACTGTGAGATAGTGGCATGAGGGTCTAGGGTACCCACGAACATGCCCACCGCGGGCGCTTCTTCAATACGTTGTTCACATTTCGACCACAAGTTTCGCCAGCGTATAGCGTACTGAACCCACGTCTCGCCCGGCCTTACCCTGGCATTAATCAACGCTGCTATCGGGGCCCGTTCGCTGGCGCTCGTGAATCGCTGAGCGAATAGCAACTCCATTTCAGCGAACGTCTTGACAGAATCGTTCGGGAGTTTGGAATACCATTCGAACGCTGTTTCTGACAAGCTGCCGACGAATTGGCGAAGTATCAATTTGTCATCGCCTCCAGTATTGCCGCATAAGGCCCTGAATTAGGCGACATGCTGATGCAGATTCCCTGTCCCTTTATATATGTGGAACTTAGGTATTGTATAACCCGGCGGGTACTGTACCTGATCATACCAGCCCGGATATGGTCGTCCTGTTTTGACGATCTGACCGGCTGCCTCAGTCGCATGATGAACCCGTATCTGCTGGGCTATATATTCGTCCAGGTCAGCTTTGGAGATTGCCTCCTCCTTGGCTGTTGACAAAGACAGTGGAGGATTTGGCGTTTCTCCCTGTCGTCTTCAAGGACAACCGGAGGATCTTTAGCAGGAGGGTTCTGCTGAATCATCATCCCTACCATGTCCTGAAACAGAAGGGCCATTCGTTGTATATTGGCTGCTTGTTCGGCAGCCTCTTTATCCTTCTTCTCCAATATCCTACGAAGGAACTCAGCGTCAGTTTCCTGTTCCTGGCGTTGATCAGATGATGCTTCGGGGTTTTCTTTCGGCCCAGTGAGTGCGGCCATCGCGTTCATCATTTCTTGGAGCTTCTGTTGTTGCTCCTGAGTTTTGGTCACTGACCGTGTAAGCGGTCTATGACCCATGGATGCACGGCTGTCTTCTTTTCCCAGCGCCATATATACTGTATACACCATCATGCCCCCAGACTCAGGGCGTTTTAGCTTATTTTCCTTGATATTTGCTGCGGGAGCGGGGACTTCCTCCAGTCTTCCTCTCTTGTAGGCCGTTGAAGTTGAGGGGGCCGTTGCTTTGAGCACCCAATTGGTCGTCACCTTTCGTTGCTTGATCGGGGAATTTTCTTCTGGCCGACCTTTCGACTTCTTGTGTTAGCGAGAGTAATTAGGATCAATCGCAGATTCTCGAACTTGTCGCCATGTCTTGTAGATCCTGGAGGACAGCGATTGAAGGGACTGCTCCGGCTTTTCTGCTTCCACGGCAGTCTCTACCGGTGGAGGAGATCTTTTGAGCGCCGCAATTGGCAAGTTTCTACGTACCCTGTTCAGCGGCTCAAAGTGGTTCCCAGTTGGGATAGCAGCATTAACTTCCACCGTTGGAGCTGGTGGAGTTAGCCCAGTGGGGGAGTTGCCTCCAGCCTTTCTTATCCGGCGCCAGTGGCGACGTCGGGCGTGACGGGTTGTTGGGACTGGCTCAGCGATGGTTGCGTCTTGCCCCCTGTTCTGGGGAAGGGCTGCTGCCGGTGTCAGCCTCTTGAAGACTGACGTTCGTTGAGAAGCTACAGTTTTCTGAGCGGGAGTGGTAATGGAGGTAGTCAGTCTCGCGAAGACCGACCCTCTGGGAGGAGAAGCCGTCTTGACGACTTCAGGAGTAGCTGTCTTCTTTGGGATGGCCTTCTCAGGTATCATGGGCTTTTTGGCGGGTCCTTTGGAGTTCAGGCTCAGTCTGGTGAAGACTGAAGAATTGGACGACCCATTGAGAGGGGCCGTGGGAGTAGCAAGTCGATCGAAGACCGACTTCTTCAAAGCTTCCGGTACGGGCATTGGGATATCAATATTCACCGGCGGGAGCATGGTCCCAAAGAATAGACCGGTAGTAGCTTAGGTCACTTGCTCCACAGGCATAGTGAATAGGGAAGCAGCCTGCGGTCCATATGCTACACCTCCAGGTGAGGCGGAGCGTCGGTTGCATTTGCAGTTCAAGCAGTTGAACGCCATTGATTCTTTGTTTTCTGCACCAAGCAAAACGCCAAATCTTAGTACCTCGCAACCCAAGGGCAACCATTAACGAACCGCGATTGGTTCGCGAATCACGACGCACGAAGTGTGGAGTGGAAAGAGGAAAAGGTCCTACCGGGCGTGCCAGAATCTGTTCCCCTCCGAATGGCGGCGGAGACGTTAGGACGTCTGGCCTGAGATTCGGGGAAGATGCTATATGGTTTTATCCGTCCACCTCCCCGAAGATTCCAAGTTGATTTATGGCACCGTATATCGGAGGTTTAGACGGATGCGGCCGATGTAGCAGACTTCGTCAGATTCCCCCTCGCTAGAGGGGTTTTTGATTGTGGGGACGCACTTCCCTGCAGGCGCAAGCCCCTGCAGTTAATTATGCTACCGCGTCGCGGCAGCCACTTTCTCCTTCTCCAGAATTTCACTTCGTGTCGTGTGTGTTTGTTTTGTTTGTGGTTGCTCGTGGATTGTATATGGAGACTGAGTAATGCCGTCGCCCGTAGGACGTGGATTAGTCCAAATCCGTATTTACTTAGATTTGGGTTTGGTGTTTTTAGTTTAAGGATACGTTAGCCGTATTGAGGCTAAGATCAACTTAAACGTTCGTTAAGGATACGTTAGTCTGATTTGAGACTAAGATCAACTTAACGGGATCGTCTAGATCCATTTCCAGTTTAAGGACGTAGTGGTCTATTTAATATATGGCCGTCAGGACCCGTCACCTCTCTGACGACGTTGAAGGATTACAACGACATGTGTCAGAGGAGTTCGGAGATGTACCCTTGAACCAAAGTTGATTGGGGGTCTTATAGTCAAATTTGGGACTAAAGTCTGTTTGAATGTTTAAGGATACGTTAGCCATATTTGAGGCTAAGATCAACTTAAACGGGATCGTTTAGATCCAACAAAAGAGCATTTAGGAGCTCTATTGTTCCAGTTTAGGGACGTAGTGGTCCATAGGTAGTTTAGGGACATTGCGGTCCATTGGTAGTTTAAGGACATTGCGGTCCATATTCCAGTTTAAGGACATGGTGGTCCATTGGTAGTTTAAAGACATTGCGGTCCATAATTAGTTTAAGGACGTTTCGGTCCATCGCCAGTTTAGGGACGTGGTGGTCCATCGCCAGTTTAGAGACATGGTGGTCTGATATTAGTTTAGGGACGTTTCGGTCCAATATTAGTTTAGGGACGTTTCGGTCCATCATTAGTTTAAGGACGTTTCGGTCCGACATTCCCATTTTGGGATGAATATTAGTTTAAGGACGTTTCGGTCCAACATTAGTTTAAGGACGTTTCGGTCCGACATTCCCATTTTGGGATGAATATTAGTTTAAGGACGTTTCGGTCCAACATTAGTTTAAGGACGTTTCGGTCCACGAGTTTAAGGACCCCGCAGTCCATATTGATGTGTGGTCGTTGGGACCCGTCACCTCTCTGACGTCGTTGAAGGATTACAACGATAGGTGTCAGAGGAGCTCGGAGATGTACCCTTGAACCGGTTGTAAATTGATTTAGGAGAACGGCTGTGCTCGATCAATTTAGTTTGAGGACTTACGGCCATGATTGGGCTAAGTCCAGTTGAAAAATATTCAACGCCTTTATTTATCTTCGGCCTGCTAGGCCTGCCCACATTTAAAGTATGCATTGCATTACTTTTTATTTTTGTTTGGGCTCTGCCCATAAAGGATGCAGAGCACTGATTTGTATTTTATTTGGGCTCTGCCCATTTATAAATGATGCAGAGCATCAATTTGTTTTGGGCTTTGCTCATTTATTGCTTTGCAATTTAATTAGGCCTACTAGGTCTTTTTGATTTAGGCCTGGCCCTTTAGGAAATGCATTGCATTTGTCAGGCGCTTTGTGCCAATCAGAGTGCGCAAGCGCTTGTGGTGTTGACACGTGTCACGCGAGCGCAGTGCGCTGCGCCAATGCGCTGCGCTTGCGCTGCTGACACGCGTCGTGCTCTGGTGAGTTGCACCAATTCCAGAGAGTAAGGCTCTATTTCAAAAGCGCATAGCGCAGATGGTTCAGATGTTGACACATGACGCTCTCTGGTGGCTTGCGCCAATCCAGGAGCGCAACAGCGCAGCTTGCAAGTGTAAGGCACTATAATTTGAGAATCTTTTTTTTTTAGAACCAATGGTTCATGAAAAAGTGCAAAGCACTGTTTGTTTTCTTGATCTAATTTAGATCAAAGAGAACAAGTTTTTCTTGTTTCTCTTATTTCAAAGAACCAATGGTTCATAAAAAGTGCAAAGCACTATTATTACTTATTTTTCTTTTTATCATTGATCTTCTTCTCAGATTAATGATCTATTTTTAAGAGAATTTTCTCTTTTTTCTAAAGGTTTTTATCTTTTTTTTTGTTCTTGAGGAATTCTCTCCAATTCTTCAGAGTTTTCAATGATAATGTTCATGCCTTTGATTTGAGGTCTAGGGGTCTTTATATAGTGCCCATTAGTTTGTTGAATTTTTTAACGAGATCTTTCTCTGAGTGATTCGGGGAATTTTCCCCACCGTTGGATCTTTGATCCAAGGGCTTCTGTTTTACAGAAGAAAATCTTCTTGTTTTAACAAGAACAGAAAGATTTCTTTAAAATTTCAATTCTGTTTGGCGCAAATGCATCTGCGCTGCCACGTGTCGCGCAGCGCAAAGCGCTGCGCAACTGCGCTAGCGCATCTGTGCTGACACGTGTCGCGCAGCGCAGTGCTTGCACAACTGAAGCGTTGCTTCATTTTGTTTTTTTAGTAGAGCTTTGCTCTAATTGGGCGCGCTGCCTTGGGCGCTGCGCTCTCTGCGCTGGCGTGCCTGATTTTGACACGTGGCGCCCTGCGCGCAGCGCAGAGGATCTGAAGCGTTGCTTCATTCATTAAGGTTTAAATTTTCAAAGTAGAGTTTTGCTCTGATTGGGGAAAACAAAAGTGTTGCTTCGTCTCCCGCCTTGGAATTAGAACAGGGCTCTGCTCTGATTGGGGTAAACAATACCGTCTACATGGCGTCTGGTAACGAGGACAGCCGCATATCAACAGGTCATAGACCGCTCATGCGATCGGTGACCAAAGCACAGGAGCAGCAGCAGAAGCTCCAAGAGATGATGAACGCGATGGCCGCACTTACTGGGCCAAAAGAAAGCCCTGAAACGTCTTCAGATGAACGCCAGGAGCAAGAAACCGACGCCGAATCCCTTCGAAAAATATTGGAGAAGAAGGATAAAGAGGCTGCTGAAAAAGCAGCCAACATAAAGCGTATGGGCCTCCTGTTCCAAGACATGGTAGGGATGATGATCCAACAAGATCCTCTGGCCGAAGATCCCCCGATCGTCCTTGAAGACGATAGGGGAGAAACGTCGAATCCTCCGCCAGCTCTGTCAACGGCTAAGAGGACACAATCTCCAAAGCTGACTTGGACGAGTACATAGCCCAACAAATACGGGTTCATCATGCGACTGAAGCAGCCGGCCAGGTCGTAAAAACAGGACGACCATATCCGAGCTGGTACGACCAGATCAAGTACCCGCCGGGCTACACAATTCCCAAGTTCTATATCTACAAGGGGACGGGCAATCCCCACCAGCATGTTGCCCAGTTCAGGGAGCTTTGCGGCAACACTGGCGGTGATGATAAATTGTTGCTCTGCCAGTTCGTTGGTAGCTTGTCAGATACAGCGTTCGAGTGGTATTCCGAGCTCCCGAACGACTCTATCAAGACCTTTGCTGAGATGGAACTGCTGTTTACCCAGCGTTTCACAAGTGCCAGTGAACGCACCCCAATGACGGCACTGATTAACGCCAGGGTAAAGCCAGGCGAGACATGGGTTCAATATGCTATACGGTGGCTGAATATATGGTCAAAGTGCGAGCAGCGCATTGAAGAAGCTCCTGCAGTGGGTATGTTTGTGGGAACCCTAGATCCACAAGCAACCATCTCGCAATTTATGATGTTCTTCAAGCCGACTACCTTCCAGGCCTTGATTGATAAGCTAGCGCAAATGGATCAGATGAGTCATAGACCTCCTCTTCTAAAGCCAGACTCTCGAAATGAAAAGGGGAAGGGAAAAGCGATCATTGTCGCTAATGCTCAGCAACAACCGAGCAACTCGAAGCCAGTTGTTCGTCAAAATAATATGCGTCCGTACGTAGCCCTTGAGGAGAGGCTAGGACGTCCTTACTCATTTCCCCGAGATAAAACGAGAAGGTTATTCGAGCTGGCGTTGCGTAACCGACTCATAAATCTGCTGGATCCAAAACTTCCGTCGCAACCAAATGATGTCAATGAGCCCAATTACTGTCCTTATCATCGAGTACTGGGTCATCCGATCGAAGATTGCTACGTCTTCAAAAATTGGCTTGAAGACCGGTACCAACAGGGCAAGTTCGCGTTATCTGACAAATGGAAGGTGAATCCCCCGCAGCCCCATACCTCTAAGAGGATGAATACGCCGGGGACAACATGCTCTGTCATTGAAGAAGCTCCTTGGGAGGTCGTGCTGTCAGCTAAGACAAAGAGGATGCTGAACGACCTTCAGGCATGCCCAGCGATCAAGTGGAAGAACCCGTTGGAACCGCAGGTCATTGAAGGGATGTTGAAGCCACGTCCAACACCAAAGATCGATGGTGGTGGCCCAAACACTCGCAACCAGCCGTCAAAATCTTCGAAGAAGAAGAAAAATAAATCAAAGAAGCCTGTAACGCCTGGCGACAAGCGCACGGACTTGCAAAAACAAATCGACGCGCTGGAAGAATACAACCAGAAAGCACGAACTCCCATTACACTCCAAGAGTTCCTCAACCACGTCTTTCAAGAGGATGATGAGGGAGATAGTTCATCGGACGAATTCGAGGAATATGTGGCGAGCTGTCATATGATTTCCCATTCGCTCACGAACGATGAGGAGACTCCTTGCACTGAAAAGCTGGGGGCAGATCCTGAACCAAAAATTCTGAGGCCATCGGATGAAGTAATTGACGCATTCCTCAATGAAGCTCTCTTAAAAAGTAAAGCTGATCGGGAGCGTGAGGCGATCATATTTGAAAGGGCCAAATGCCAATGCCTTGACGAGAGAGCTGAGATACTCCCACTGGAGCAAAGTATGCCCACTGCGGATAAAATCAAATTCAAGATGAGGAAAAGGTTTGCTAAAGCCATGTCAATGGGTATGAAGCTACCATCCTCTGAGGGAAGTGTTACTGGTAAAGCGGAAATGCACCCCTCCTATTTCTTGTATCATCGGAAGATTTCGCACCCCACTGAAGAGTGCAAAGCTTTCGATAGATGGTGGCAAGGATATGTTGCTCACCGGCAGCATCTTAAGCGGGAAAAGCGCAAGACTCGCCGAGAGCAGAGCGATACGACCGAAGGGCTTAACAGGACTACCGGCAATTGTCATATGGTTAACGCCGGGGGATCACAAGTGCTCACATTCGGGAGCGATTCCGACGAGGAGCTGGCTCTTAGCCCCCTCTTTAAAGAGTCCACTTCGGGAAAAGAAGAAGAGCCGAAGATTTGTGAAAATATCCGGCTGCGTAATCGCACGCTGCCCGAAAAGAATCTTGGACCCTCAAACAAAAAAGATAAAGGGAAAGCAAAGGTCTCTGAGGACATCGCCCTAGATGACCAAGTCACGGAAGAGCTGACTGCCAAGGACCCGCCGAAGAAAAATAAGGTGGATTACAACGTCTTAGCGCATCTGAGGAAGCTACCCTCGCAGCTCAGCATTCTTGACGCCCTTTTACTATCAAAGGAGGCGAGAGATTCGTTAATTAAAGCACTACAGGACCCGGAGCAGTTCCAAGCTTTCCTGGCCGAAGAAAAAATGAAGGATGAATTGGAAGAAGTGCACACGGCAGATGTCACTTTTGGCGATGAAGACCTTCTTCTTGGGATGTGCGAACACAATCGCCCCCTCTATGTCTCAGGATACTGCCATGATATAAAGATAGGCAAAATCCTGGTCGATAACGGATCGTCTGTTAATCTACTCAATGTGCGGGTGTTAAAGGAAATCTGCATGAGTGTCCAACATCTCGCTCGAGACAGGATCACCATCTCCGGGTTCGACTCCCAATCATCAAAAACTCTTGGATCTGTGATACTGACGCTACGCTTTGGGCTGCTCGTTATGGACATTAAATTTCACGTCATAGATGCCAAGACATGCTACAACGCTCTGCTCGGCCGACCATAGTTACACGAGTACAACATCATCTCTTCTACACAGCATCAGTGTATGAAATATTTTAGGGATGGTCTCGAGTATACCGAAACGGGAGAACTGAATCCGTTTTCCGTGAACGAAGTTCGCAAATATGAAGATGCCAAATACTTCTTGCCGAATTTCGAAGACACGGAAAGGTGTCACAAGCCGGAGAACAAAACTAACGCTACCATCTCTGTCTTCGGCAGTGATACCGAGGAGGAAGAGGAGATAGTTTATTCGGGTCCGCCTCAATACACCAAGCCAGGATCATCCGCTCCTACGTTGATCTTTGGTAGTGATTCGGAGGATGAGGTCCATGCTGTATTCTCTACTCGGCCTTCAATACAAACGTCCGCTGACGAAGAGCAAAGTCTGCAAGTCGCCATGGTACCGCTTAGACATTATAAAGAACTGGATGCGCTCGATACCGATAGTGTAGAGGAGCTGCAGACGTTCTATGTCCCTCCTAGGCGAGAAGGCGAAAAGGAAATTCTATTCTACCGCTCGGTGGAAAACAAAGTGGAGAAAGAGATTTGGCACGGTACGGATCCTACGCTATACAGGCTTCAACCCATCCGCCTACCCAGATATTATACAGAAGGCTTGAAGAGGCTGTCGAAGCGCCAAGGGATACCCTTCGAACAGACCGCTAGAAAGGACAAATTCTATGACAGGGTCTGGAACGTACCCGGAACTCAGCACAAGCTGCCTAGTGGGAGGATGGAAACAATCGGACTCGGATACATTCGGTCCAGGAAACGAGAGCTACTCCGCGATTGTTACGTCGTACATGACTTCAATGAAGAAGCAGATGCTCAACGGGAGGACGCTAATCCTGAACCAGTAAAAGTTCTTGATGCAAAAGTGCCCAGTCCGTCGTTCGAAGAACAAATGGACAGGCTTATAAGGGATGCTGGTCAAAAAGTCCGAGACGATCACAACCGCGAAATGGCCATCTACGAGAAAGCCAAAACGCAACGCCTCCTATAACAGGCCGTGAAAGATGAAAGTGCCGCTCCCTGTCAACCTGTTATAAAAAAGGCTCGACGTAGAGGCAGAAACAGGTCGAAAGGCCAAAAAAGCGCTCAACAGCAACAAAGCGGGACTAAGAAGCCACGCAAGCGGGAAATGAGCTGTTCCGATTTATCCCTCATGAAGAAAATGGGTCGTGCGTACTCGTTTCCTCGGGACAAGATGAAGAGAATACTTGATCTTGCTCTAAAACATCAAATGCTTACACTGCCGGAGTCCAGAAACCCCGAACGAGTAGGCGAAGTCTCTGACCCAAATTATTGCTCTTACCATCGAGTAATAGGGCATCCTCTCGAAGACTGCTTCACCTTTAAGAATTGGGTCGAAGATCAGTATCAGCTTGGCAAGTTCACTCTGTCTGACAACTGGAGGGTAACGCCGCCACAGAAACACGAACCCAAAGCTACAAGAACAGAACCAACTCCACATTGGGATTGGAAGCGGATTCGCACTTGTTACGTGATAACAATATTAAAAGAAGAGCCCGAGAACATGGATAACCTTCCCTGGTGCTTCGAAAACAGCAATGATGAGGTGATCTCAGAATTTCCACCAGCTCCGAAAGAACTGGAGGATGGAATACATACCACTGCAGATAACCTCAAGAAAATTGAGTTGGGGACGGCAAATGATCCGCGACCGACATTTGTCAGCGAGCTGCTATCTGAAGAAAGGGTGGCTGCGTTAAAAGACGTCCTTGTACAGCATAGAGATTACTTTGCATGGAACTATTCCGAAATGCCGGGACTAGATCCAGAAATTGCTGTGCACAAATTGGCGATATCCCCGGACATCAAGCCAGTCAAACAGGCGCCGAGGAGAATGCGGCTCGAGCTTGAGATGAGTATCAATGCCGAGGTCAAAAAGCTAATCGACTCTGGCTTTATCCAGAAGGTTCAATATCCTGAGTGGATCGCTAACATCGTCCCGGTGATGAAGAAAAATGGGACGGTGCGCATATGCGTGGACTTTCGGGATCTCAATAAAGCCTGCCCGAAGGACGATTTCCCAGTGCCAGTCACCGAACTGATGATAGACAATACGTCCACTCATGAGGTTTTCTCCTTCATGGACGGCTCATCAGGGTATAATCAGATAAAGATGCATCCCGAAGACCAGAAGCATACCGCTTTCCGGACTCCTTTGGGAATATTTTGCTACAAGGTGATGCCCTTCGGTCTAAAGAACGCCGGTGCCACCTATCAGAGGGCCATGACGAAGATCTTCGATGACCTCATACATGAAATCGTCGAGTGCTATATCGACGACCTCGTGGTTAAGAGCAAATCATACGAGGAACATCTCGAGCATCTAAAGACTGTATTTCGACGCCTTCGACAATTCAACTTGAAGATGAACCCTCTCAAGTGTGCATTCGGAGTTTCTTCGGGCAAATTCCTGGGATTCGTCGTTCTACACCGAGGTATCAAGATAGATCCGTCGAAGATTAATGCGATAATGGAAATGCCTCCGCCAAGAACTCTCAAACAACTGCGGTCTCTCCAGGGAAAGCTTGCGTATATACGGCGATTTATAGCCAACCTTTCAGGCAAGTGTCGTCCTTACAGCCACCTGATGAAGAAGGGAACTCCGTTCGTCTGGGACCAAAAATGCCAAAGCGCGCTAGACGAGATCAAGCAATACCTGCAGAACCCGCCAGCATTGGCTGCTCCGGTCAAGGGAAAACCTCTCATTCTCTATACAACAGCCCTCGAAGGTTCCTTAGGCGCATTATGGGCACAAGAGAACGATCAAGGGAAGGAGAGAGCTCTCTATTACTTAAGTCGAGTCCTACTGGGGGCGGAAAGCAACTACTCCCCCATTGAAAAACATAGTCTGGCATTGATCTTCACGATAACAAAACTCAGACACTATGCATTGGCACATGAAGTCCGTCTCATCTCGAAGGTGGACCCTCTTAAATATTTAATGTCAAAAGCCATATTGACGGGACGACTCGCTAAATGGGCCCTGTTTTTGATGGAATTCTCGATAACCTATCAACCTCTCAAAGCAGTGAAAGGCCAGGCTATTGCCGACTTCCTCGCTGAACATCCGATACTTGCTGATTCTCCTCTGAATTGCGATCTGCCAGACGAACATGCGTTTGACACGATTGATGGAGGTGATACCCGATGGGAGCTTTATTTTGATGGAGCATCTTCCATGAAGAAGCACAGACAAAACACGCCCATAGTCAAATCGGGGTTAGGCCTTATCTTCGTGACTCCACAAGGAGGCATAATGCGCTTCTCTTTCTCCTTGACAGAGCCGAGAACGAACAATGAAGCCGAATATGAAGCTTTGATAGCAGGCCTCGAGATCGCCATCGATATGGGAATTGAAAACCTCCTCATATATGGAGACTCCCAGCTGGTCGTTAGTCAAGTAAACGGTGACTACCAAACGTGCAAACCGGAGTTGGTGAAGTACGGCGAAAAAGTGCAACAACTGTCGAACCAAATTCCTTCCTATATCCTGGAAAGCATACCGTGCGCGGAAAACAGCAAAGCGGACGCGTTAGCCAAGCTCACTAAAGAACTGGCTGATGAGAACCTCGATGACGTAAGAATCGTGGTACAAAGCCGTCGGGTGCTTACCCCAACAGAAATATCTCCGGAATCACCCGAAGAGAAGGAAGCGACTGAACAAACGTCTATGCAAATAAAAGACCATGAGAAGGCTGAGGATTAGAGAGAAGTCTTTATAGACTACTTCAAATACCGTCGAACGCCCGAAGATGCGTCCTCAAGACATCAGCTTATGAAACGAGCCCTGTCTTTCGCCTTCGTCAATGATACTTTGTACAAGAGGTCGTTTGATTCTCTGTAGCTGAGATGCTTAGGACCTGACGAAGCAGAAAGAGTCGTTCAGGAAGTTCATGACAGAATCTGTGGTTCTCACCAAGCGGGCCCGAAGATGAAGTTGAAGATCAAACGGATGGGCTACTACTGGCCCACGATGATTCAGGATTGCCTCGAATATGCGAAGCAATGCCACTCATGCCAAATCCATGGGGACTTCATCCACCAGCATCCAAATCCACTACATCCAACGGTGGCTAGCTGGCCGTTCGAAATGTGGGGAACTGACATAGTCGGCCCTATCGAACCAGCATCGTCCAGAGGACATCGTTTCATCCTGGCGACGATCGATTACTTCTCCAAATGGGCAGAAGCAGTACCGTTGAGGGAAGTAAAAACGGAAAATATCATCCATTTCTTCAAGACGCACGTCATATATCGGTTTGGAATGCCGCGACGAATCATCTCCGATAATGGGCCTGCCTACAGGAGCCACAAGATCAGTCGCTTCGCACAGCAGCATAATATAGACTGGAGATATTCCTCAGTTTATAATCCACGAGCTAATGGTCTAGCCGAGGCCTTCAACAAGACCTGGACAAAGATCATGAAAAAGACGGTGTCCCGAAATAAGAAAGACTGGCATGAGAGACTGCAAGAAGCTCTTTGGGCGTATCGAACTACGTTCAAAACGGCCACGAACACAACGCCGTACGCGTTGGTATTCGGTACGGAAGCAGTACTCCCCCTCGAGATAGAGCTACCCTCTCTGCGAGTGGCAGTCCACTACGAGTTGACGAACGAAGAAAATGCTAACCTTCGGCTTGAGGAGCTCGATGCCCTTGAAGAAACACGGCTCATAGCGCAACAAAATCTGGAAGCTTATAAAGCAAAGATGACGCGCTCATATGAAAGATTGACCCGACCAAGGACATTCCGCCAAGGCGAACTCGTGCTAGTGGTCAAAAGGCCTATGATCCCCAATCGCGCCAAGCTGGGAAAATTCGAGCCAAACTATGAAGGCCCGTACATCATAGATAAGGTCTACCAGGGTGGGGCCTATCTACTCATGGACATGCACGGTGAAAGGCCTTACAGGCCAATAAATGGTCGATTCCTAAAGAAATACTATGCTTAATGAGCCACAGCCTAGGTCAATGATAGATGACGACAACTATGTCCGCTCGCTATCTTCCTCAGCTCAAGCTTCATAAGCAGCAGCCAGCTTTCTCAATGGCGGACCGAAACGTCCTTAAACTAATAGCGGACCGAAATGTCCTTAAACTAATATCGCAGCATCCTTGGGCTGACGAAATGAATAAAAAAAATAAAGAAAGAAAAATATGATAAATAAAAATGGTATGTTCATAAGCAAAAAGGGCACGGATGAAAACCCGAAAGGGCTCCGTGAGTAAAAACAGCAGGGCTACCGGCGAGTGTTCGTGAAAACCCGAAAGGGCGCGACCTCGTAAAAAAAATGAAGAAAGAGAAGAAAATAAAAAGAAAAAAAAAACGGTATGTCCATAAGCAAAATGGGCACGGATGAAAACCCGAAAGGGCTCCGTGAGTAAAAACAGCAGGACTACCGGCGAGTGTTTGTGAAAACCCGAAAGGGCGCAACCTCGTTAAAAGACACTTATAGGGTCCTCTCGACCTTATAAGGAGAAACCACCCGCGTGAGATCCTTACGACTTACAAGGGAGCAACACACTTAGGGATCCCCACGATTCCTAAGAAGAAAATACACTTGCGAGATCCTCACGACTCGTAAGGAGAACTCTCTTATGGGACCCTTACGGCTCATAAGATTTGAAAGTCTTAAGTTACAGAGACCTAAACCTGTGCTTAACCAAACCCCCACAACTTTCGATATTGCCCTACAAGTGGTCCAATACTGGCCCTTGTATACAATCCACGGGCGTGAATAAACATTTCCCTAACTAAGTCCCATCCGAGACTGGGGATATGTTCGCATGGTGAACAACCCTTGTAAGTCCTCTCGATTTACAAGGAGAAAACCCTCTTGTAGGATCCTTACGACTTACAGAGGAACATACACTTAGGAATCCTCGCGATTCCTAAGGAGAAAATACACCTACAAGATCCTCACGACTTGTAGGGAGAAATACCTTTGTGAGACCCTTACGGCTCATGAAGTCAAAAGCCTTAGTCAACAGGACCTTAACCCTGTTCGCTAAGCCACCTTTGTTTGACATCGACAGAGGTAGATGATGATTCGCTCCTGGCAATATCCCAGTTGTAGCGGTGCTGATGCCGAAATCGATGTCTAATTTCAGGTTTACGGCGAAAAGCCAGTAGGCCGCACATGCATATGAAATAGCCGAAATGATTGGGCAACTCGCTATAAAAAGTAACGAGTAAAAATAAAATAAACAGCCGAAATGATTGGGCACCGCGAAAAATAGCCGAAATGATTGGGCAATCGCGACCTTCGCGATATAAAAGCTGAAATGATAGAGCATCGCGGAAATAAAACAAAAAAAATGATGATAAAACTTTTGCCCTACAGTTGAGATCACATCGATCCCTGTATACAATCCAAGGGCGCAAACAAAGAAGGAACCATACTTTCCCAACAGGCTCCGCCAGAAAACGAAGTCAAATCTCAACAGTTCATCCCAACTCCGAAGAAACCAGTGTCTTCGGCAAATACCTCAACTCAGGGAAACTAGCATCCTTGATGAGAGCCTCCTGATTCACATCGACTCGCAGAGAAACCAGTGTCTTCGTGGGAAATTCTCGATTCGTTTCAACACCAGGGAAACAAATAATCCTTGGCAAATACCTCAATTCAGGGAAACCAGCGTCCTTGATGAGAGCCTCCTGATTCGCGTCTCGCAGAGAAACTAGTGTCTCCGCCGGAAATTCTCGATTCGTTTCAACACCAGGAAAACAAATAATCCTTGGCAAATACCTCAACTCAGGGAAACAAGCGTCCTTGATGAGAGCCTCCTGATTCGCGTTGACTCGCAGAGAAACCAGTGTCTCCGCGGAAAATTCTCGATTCGTTTCAACACCTGGGAAACAAATAATCCTTGGCAAATACCTCAATTCAGGGAAACCAGCGTCCTTGATGAGAGCCTCCTGATTCGCGTCGACTCGCAGAGAAACCAGTGTCTCCGTGGGAAATTCTCGATTCATTTCAACACCAGGGAAACAAATAATCCTTGGCAAATACCTCAATTCAGGGAAACAAGCGTCCTTGATGAGAGCCTCCTGATTCGCATCGACACACAGAGAAACCAGTGTCTCCGTGGGAAATTCTCGATTCGTTTCAACACCAAGGAAAAAAATAATCCTTGGCAAATACCTCAATTCAGGGAAACTAGCATCTTTGATGAGAGCCTCCTGATTCGCGTCGGCTCGCAGAGAAACCAGTGTCTCCACGGGAAATTCCCGATTCGTCTCAACTTGCAAGATGAAGCCTCAGGCAGCAGGGATTTAAAAAAAACTTGCTTCCTGAACAATGGGACCCTGCAAGTCGGTCTAAAACGGTCTCTTGCATACTGTTCACAGGTCTCACTCTCCAAAGTCGAGTTTCGACAAGGAGGGAAATAACCGCTTACGGGTCCTCTCGACTCGTAAGAGGGAAAAATTCTCTTATAGGATCGTTACGACTTATAAGAGAAAACACACTTAGGAATCCTCACGATTCCTAAGGAGAAAACCCACCTACGAGATCCTCTCGATCCGTAGGGAGAAAAGTCTCTATGAGACCCTCACGGCTCATAGAGTTGAAAAGTCTACGCGGTAGATCTGAACCTGCGGCCTAAGCCATTGCTATCTCGTGAAGAAATCAAGATGCTTACTCTATTATTTGCTAATTGTGACAGCATGCTGATAATAAGAGAAGACAGAAAGCAAAAGAGTATACAAGACATTGCAGAGGAAAAAAATGTATCTTTATTTATTGACTTCAATCAAATACAGGGTGAATCGTACAAAAGAATAAAGAATGGATACATATTATTTAAAAAGAAAAACTTTACAAGTATCTAGATACAAGGGGAATTATTGCGGAGGAAGTGCCTTGCAAAGTTCTGTTAATTGTTCGTGCACTTCCTTCCACGCCTTTTCTTGATCTGCCACCACCGCCAGTTCTGCCTCCACCTGAGCCCTTTGCTGCAAGACAGATGCAAGCTGCTCCCTGACGGCCTGATGAGCAGCTTCGTGGCCTGGGGTGTCACGCTCGGAGATATCAAGCTTTCGCTTCACGTTTAGCCCATGAGAGATGCGCTCCAGGAGACCCTCAAAGATAGCCTTCACTTGGGCAGCATTCGCCTCAACCTCAGCACGCAGACGAGCCGTCTCGCTCGAGGTCTCTTGGCATTCTCTCAGCCTCAAAGCTGCTTCTTGTTCCAAGTGGTGGACATAAGAAGCGCTTTCCTCGATCCATGCTGCTCTCTCATTGCTAGCGGCTAAAGTCTCAGGGGCGGGACGCATCGACTCCAGCTGATGCAAGCGAGCCTCAATCTCCCTACAATGGTTAACCCAAGATGCGATGATGCCCTCGTCATGGAAATTCACGAGTATCACCAGCATCGGGTTAACCGCCGTGGCGAAATCTGCCGCAGACGTAGGAGTCTCAACGTCGAGCTCCTCGATGTAGTCGCTAAGCATACGCAAACTGTTTGCGGCGCCTTTCGAGGACGGACGTCTCAAGAAAGGACCTGCCGGCATTGTGATGCGAGGCTCGAAGAGTACCGAGACAGGAACAACAGCTGAAAAGAAACAAGATCTGATCAGATAACAGTTCAGGAAATAAAAAAAAGGGAGAGTTATCAATGTGATAGTCGCTATACCAGCTGAGGCAGGTGGCAAGGCCGGGAGGATTGGTGGCGCAACTGATCTTTCATCCCCTCCTTCAATTTGTAGCACTGCAGTCGGGACGAGAAGAAAGTTAGAAGTAATTCCATCAATGAAAAAGAAAGATATCAAGGGGAAACCATACTCACCAGCGCCACCAGAGGAAGAAGCGAATTCAGATGAGAAGGAGAAGTGTGGGAGCAACACCTGATAGAGATGGTCGAAAAGCACTCCTGAAAGACACAACAGTACGACTTTAGTACACAAACTATGCGTCTGAAAGATAAGACTAATAAGTTGCGAATCCATACCTTCCAACATCTTCGATGGTACGAGAGAAGGCTGAGAGATGACCACCGCCAAGGCAGTAGTTGACGGCGCTCCCTCGAGCAATGGAGCATCGGTACTGCCTGCACCTGCGTTAAAAGACAAGGGTAAGCCTGTCAGGAAAGATTGCAAGATAAAAAGGGGGGAACTAGTAATCCGAAATTTACCTGAGGAGCCTCCAGCCGAGACAGAGGCGTCTCCCTCCTCCAGCGACATGAGTCCACCACCCGTGGCCTCATCCCCAGACTCCATGGGGGCCGTCGTCGTACTCGCGCGGCCAGGAGACGGCGGAAGACCGTAGACGGGGAGGGCAATGATCGGAGCATTGCCAGACTCTTGAGAAAGAGCGGCTAGCTCTTCCCCAAGAGTCGTGCCCATCTCATCCGCTACTTCTTCAGGCTCGGCGGTCGCCGTCGTCTCATCCGCCGCCACCATGAGGTCGCCGGTCTTAAGCACCTCATCCGTCGCCACCCCAGGCTCAGTAGTAATGATCATCACATTTGCCGTCACCTCAAGCTCGGCATCAACGACCTCTTCGGGTGCAGCTCCCCCAGCCCCCAACTCAGGCTCGCTAACCCTGGCGACGTTGCCCACCGTCGGCTCGGGTTCGGCCAGTGCCTCCTCCTCTGTTTCCTTGGGTTCGACGGTCTCCGCTTCCCCCTCGGTCGGACTTGGCCCTGCAGGATAGAATATATAAGAACCGACGGCTTTATAATTCTTACAACAAGATTTTGAAAGAAATATTACCTGAGGTGGACTTGTCGTTAGCCTCCCTATTGGCGCGAATCGCCTGTCTATGAGCTGTAGACAAGGCAACTGGGGGCTCTCCTGACGAGGTATCGGCACGAGGGACGGTGCTTGGGCCTGGTCCAATGGCTAAGGCAGCCCTGCGTGCCTTTGCTTCGCGCCTCGACCGCTTCCTTTCCTCCCGGGCTGTCGCGATGGACCTCTTCGACGCTTCCTTCATCAAGGCATCGTCGTCCTCGTTCAGAGATGCCTCCAGAGCCTTTAAGGCATCTCTCATCGGCTCTTTAAGATGGACCTTTCGCGGTATCCTTGAGGAAGCAGGAACATCGGCAGTTGGCAGAACATCTGCGTCACTTGGCGGGAATGGCATTGAGGTTCCTGCGATATAAAGGGAGAGGTTAGATCGACCATAACACAAGGAAAATGGAAACTTGATGAATTGAAACTTACTGAGGCCCAAAGACGCTCTAAGGCGTTCCTCCTCTTAGAAGGTCTTGAGCGAAGCGGCAATGGCTTCTTCAGTGGTGATGCCTGTTGGAAGAAAAGAAGAAAAAATGTTAGTCAAAGGCAATAATAAAGATATGATGCAATAGAAAATGCGACTAGTGATTACCTGATGCCGCAAGCTTAGCCAGCCATGCGTCACGCCTCGCTAACCACTCCGAAGCTTCGAAGGCGGCTTCCAAATCCGTGTCATCCAGCATGAATAATCCCTCGTTAGTCCCATATTCACTTAGGCCCTCGGCATAGGGAGCGTGGGGTTCTTGACCGAACACAACATCAGCGGCGAAGAGCGACTTCTTTTTCTTCTTTTTCCCACCAATCCTAGGTACCCCCGGGATCGACTTACGCTTGGCAGCCACCTTGGGGCGGTGGGTCCCAATGTCCGCACCCACACCAGACTCCGGCGAAGCTACAACCACTGTCTCCACTGGAGCACAGGGCGCTGGTGGTGCATCCGCAATATCAGGGAGCGGCAATCCACGTGGAGGACTCTGCGCACGCGAGGGTCCGGCTCTGGCATCTTTTAAAGGGGGGATTACCGGGGTCCTTGGCACCAAAGGAGCGTTGCGGTCGCTACCTGGAGGCACACCCTTACGGTCGACCAGCAATCGCCTTTCCTCCTTTATAATAGCTCCCGTCGCATGATTGTACCATTCTTTATATACGTTGAGGAGTCGTGGGGCGCAACCCGGCTCACTGATAAAAAAGTGAGAACCCGTATTCAGACGCATGAAATGATGCAGCGCGTTCTCCATCCCTTCTTCCGTGGCAGCAGGTTCCAGTAGAAAAGCTTCCAATGGTATCCCCTGATCGTAGCTCAGTTGTTGGGCGAAATGATGCGGGTTGTATCTCATGAAAATCGCCGCACCGTTCTGCCTAAATACCAGGAAGCCCGGTCTGATGGAATATAGATGGAGGGTCTCCCGGGCCGTCAAAACTGAGGCTCCATCTTTGAAAGTGTCTTGCAATGGCCGCGCTGCAGTGGTGGATGCCTTTCCAATAGTCAACACTTTGTCAATGAAAGACGTTCCGTCTCCAACGGTGTGGGGGCGAAGGAGCAAACTCCTGGCATTCCTCGGCGATGGAGTCACAATTGATGCGCCAATCAGCTGTATGATGCGAGGGAAGCTGCACCTGTCATAGAACGAGGGCCTTTTGTGCATGCCGAAGACACCTGATGTGTGTAGCTCGAGCCACGATATGAAGTAGTGCATCGGGAAGATCACGTGCAGTACCCCAGGCTCATTAGCATCCGCCGCTCGACTGAGGCCATGGTACAAATGTGCCCAACCGGCTATCCCAATGGCTACCTTTACCTCGATGGTCATCCGGTGAGCCGGGTAAAAGACAGAGGGCCGCATATGGCGAGAGTGCATCGGGAGCGCAAACCAACTCAGCCATAGCCTAAGAAATCCTAAGAAAAAAGCCTCCTCGTCCATCCCAGGGGCTGCAATTTCTGCGAAAGACATGGTCGGGAAGTCCGGAAGGAAAAAACCCTTTTGGTCTATTTTCTTCGCCGGCAGGTTATCCAAACCTAGACCGAAAGGGTCATCCAGGGTAGCAAACTTGGCAGCTTCTGATGAGAGGACGCTTGGGCGAAGGAACCGAGTGATGAAATCCTCAAAGTTAACTCCGCGACTCCCATGTTCGATGAAAAGGGCCTCATAGATGTTCAACACTTTAATCAAGCTTGGGAATTGGTGTTGAACAGCATTCGCCGGCGTGAGCCCCCTTACTACCGGCTTAGCACCGAAGACATGCTCGTCTGTCGGGAGCAACTCCTCATAGTGTTCCCCTATAACCGGTAAACCGGATACCTCCGTGAACTCCTCCAGATAAATTGACACTTCCCGATCCATGGAGAGGAAAGTGTGGGTAGGAATGTTCCACTGCTCCAAGAAAGCCTTGAACCACCAGGTGGGGAGCGTGGGATACTGGAAGAGAGAGACGTAAACCACAATGTACAATCCTAGCCTTATCAACTGCGACTTCTTCGTCGACAGGATATACCGGGCCCACGGTAGATAGCCAATCGGGTGGCGGGGGATCAGACCGATGTTATATGATTGCCCCCAAGGTCGCGCCTCGCCCTGACAGATACGGCGTCCTAGGATATCCAAAACCATAGGACGCTGGACTGGAATCGCATCTATGGCGGGATGAAGAAAGCCCTTCGAGGTCCAATCAACCATCTCCACGGCATACTGCACCGAGGGTGGGGTGGCATAATGGATCGCCGTAATGTGTTCTGACGGTATTGCGCACGTGAAGCTCCGTCGACCCATGATAATCTGATTATACCACGACCCCCAAAGGTGGAGACTCTTGTATTCCGGGTCGTGGTCCTTGATCATGGCTAGAACCTCGCTGTCCAAGGGCGCTTCAGGAAACCCTTCCTCCGAGCGGACGAACGGGAATGAGGTATCGAGAGACATGGTCACTGCAAGGGAACAAAACATAGCCGTTAGTGCTGCAATTCCAACGCTTGGCGTTTAAAAAACTTTTAATTAACTGAATTTAAAAATTAATTAAATTAAAATTAATCACACCACACTGCAGTGCAGTGGGTAGGGGACCAAATGGGGACCCACAAAATCTGGATGAAAGTGCCTCATTTAATAAGACAGCCCCATCATTGGGTGAGGCTGTCAATTAATGAAAAGATCCCCAAGAGAATATTCTCATTAATGGGAAATCCCTAGAGACAAGGAGAAAATCTCCTCTTTCAGAGCAAAGCTCTGTCACAGAGTGACACTTGTCAAACTCTGGTCTCAGGGGAATAGGATTCCTTAAAAGAGCATAGCTCTATGGTAATAATGGAAAGATCCATGAAATTTTTTTTTAACACTTAAAAAAGAATTAAAATTTTTGGAATCTTGAAAAATCCATGAAAACTTATAATAAGTTCTTCATTTTTCAGATCTAAAAGATCTACATTTGATCCAAGAGCAAAGCTCAGTTCATGGGTTAGAACCCATGAACAAGATCTCAATAGATCTATAAGTTTTTGAGAGCAAAGCTCTGTTTATGAAACCCCAATGGGGATTTCTTTAGATCAAAAGATCTTTGAGAGCAAAGCTCTGTTTATGAAACCCCAATGGGGATTTCTTTAGATCAAAAGATCTGTGAGAGCAAAGCTTTTTTAGTTAAGATTGATTTGAATTAATTTAATTTAATTTAAATTAATTTTACCTAAAGTTTCTAACTTTAGAAATGAGCAAAGCTCTGAAGTTCTTAAGCAAGAGCAAAGCTCTGGAAAAATCAAAATCTTGAAAAATGGTGAAGATTTTCTAAGGGTCAGAGGTCCTGTTTATAAGGCGTTTGCGCCCCTTCAGCTCACCCGTTGATCCAACGGTCAAGAGCTTTCCACCGCTGCACTCACGTGCGTGCCACGTGAGCGCAACGGTGGGGGGGTATTTGTTTTCCCCAATCAGAGCAAAACTCTGTTGAAATTCAAAATTCAAATTTTGAAGCAACACTTCAAATTCCGGGCGTAACGCGCCACGTGTCAGGCGCTGATACGTCAGCGCAGCGCCCGAGGCAGCGCGCCCAATCAGAGCAAAGCTCTATTAAAAAACAAATAGAAGCAAGCACAGCTGCGCTGCGCTGCGCGACACGTGTCAGCGCAGTCGCTTTTGCGCAAGCGCTGCGCTGCGCGACACGTGTCAGCGCAGGTGCGCAAGCACAGCTGCGCTGCGCGACACGTGTCAGTGCAGTCGCGCTGCGCTGTGCGCCACGTGACACGTGTCAGTGCAGTCGCGCTGCGCTGTGCGCCACGTGACACGTGTCACGCGCTGGGGCATTCGTGCCAAACAGAATTAAGATTTTAAAAAAATCTTTCTGTTCTTGTTAAAACAAGAAGATTTTCTTCTGTAAAACAGAAGCCCTTGGATCAAAGATCCAACGGTGGGAAAAATTCCCCAAATCACTCAGAGAAAGATCTCTTTAACAAATTTAACTAATTTATGAGCAATATAAAAAGGACCCTAGACCTCAATTCAAAGGCATGAACAATTGTGAGAAATCAAGAACTTCAAACAGAGAAAACTCTGAAGAAATTTCAAGAAAGGTAAAAAAAACCTTTAAGATAGAAGAATTTCTTCTAATAGATCATTGATCTAAGAACAAGATCAATGATTTTCAATAAAAAAAAAATAAAAGTAACGCTTTGCACTTATGAACCATTGATTCTCTGAGATCAAGAAAAAACAAGAAATATTTGTTTTCTTTGATCTAAATTAGATCAAGAAATCAAATAGTGCTTTGCACTTTTTTGTGAACCATTGGTTTTGGAATCTAAAAGATTCTCAAGTTAATAGTGCATTGCACTTGCAAAACTGCACTGTTGCGCTCTTGGGTTGGCGCAAGCCACCAGAGAGTGCTACGTGTCAGCATCTGAACCACTTGCGCTATGCGCTTTTGATAGAGCCTTGCTCTTTGAAGTTAGCGCAAATCACCAGAGCGTGTCACGTGTCAGCAGCGCAGCAGCGCAGCGCACTGATGCAGCACACTGCGCTAATTGCGCTTGCGCTTACCAGAGCGTGACACGTGTCATCACCATAAGCGCTTGCGCTCAGTGATTAGCGCAAAGCGCCTGACAAATGCAATACATTTCTTTTACTAAAGGGCCAGGCCCAAATCAGAAAGGCCTAGCAGGCCAAATTAAATTGCAATGCAATAAAAAGGGCAGAGCCCAAACAAAATTGATGCTCTGCATCATTTATAAATGGGCAGAGCCCAAACAAAATAATAAATAATGCAATGCATTATTTTAAAAGGGGCAGAGCCCAAATAAAGGTCCAACAGAGACCAAGATTAATGCTATGCATTATTAAAAAGGGGCCAAGCCCTAGTACAGGCCTAATAGGCAAAAAAACAAATAAAAGTGTTGAACATTTTTCAACTGGACTTTGCCCAATCATGGCCGTAAGTCCTCAAATTAAATTGACTGAGCACAGCTGCTCTCTTAAATCAATTTACATCCGGTTCGAGAGTACATCTCCGAACTCCTTTGACTCCTATCGTTGTAATCCTTCAACGACGTCAGAGAGGTGACGGGTCCCGACAACCACACATTAATACGGACTGTGGGGTCCTTAAACTCACGGACTTAAGCGTCCTTAAACTAAGATACGGACCGTGGGATCCTTAAACCCGCGGACTTATGCGTCCTTAAACTAATGGACTAATGCGTCCTTAAACACACCCATACGGACCGTGGGGTCCTTAAACCCATGGACTTATGCGTCCTTAAACTAATGGACTAATGCGTTCTTAAACACATCTATATGGACTATGGGGTCCTTAAACCCAAGGACTAATGCGTCCTTAAACTAACATCCGTCCCTAAAACGGGAACAATGGACCGCAATGTCCTTAAACTACCAATGGACCGCAATGTCCCTAAATTACCTATGGACCACTATGTCCCTAAACTGGAACAATAGAGCCCCCAAATGCTCTTTTGTTGGATCTAAACAATTCTGTTTAAGTTGATCTTAGCCGCAAACCTGGCTAACGTATCCTTAAACATTCAAATAGACTATAAAACTCCAAATCAACTTTTGTTCAAGGGTACATCTCCGAACTCCTTTGACTCCTATCGTTGTAATCCTTCAACGACGTCAGAAAGGTGACGAGTCCCGACGGCCATATATTAAATGGACCACCACGTTAAGTTGATCTTAGTCTCAAACAGGTCTAACGTATCCTTAACGAACGTTTAAGTTGATCTTAGCTTCAACACGGCTAACGTATCCTTAGACTAAAACACTAAACCCAAATCTAAGTAAATACGGATTTGGACTAATCCACGTCCTACGGGCGACGGCATCACTTAGTCTCCGTATACAATCCACGGGCAATCACAAACAAAACAAACACACACGACACGAAGTGAAATTCTGGAGAAGGAGAAAGTGGCTATCGCGATGCGGCAGCGTAATTAACTGCAGGGGCTTGCGCCTGCAGGGAAGAGCGTCCCCACAATCAAAAACCCCTCTAGCGAGGGGGAATCTGATGAAGTCTGCTACATTGGCCGCATCCGTCTAAACCTCCGATACACGGTGCCATAAATCAACTTGGCATTTTCGGAGAGGTGGACGGATAAAACCATATAGCATCTGCCCCGAATCTCAGCGCCAGGACTTCGCAGTCTTGTGCGCCGCCTTTTAGAGGGGAACAAGCATCTTCCATGAAGAAGCACAAACAAAACACGCCTATAATCAAATCAGGGGTAGGCCTTATCTTCGTGACCCTACAAGGAGGGATAATGCGTTTCGCCTTCTCCTTGACAGAGCCGAAGACGAACAATGAAGCCGAATACGAAGCTTTGATAGCAGGCCTCGAGATCGCCATCAACATGGGAATTGAGAACCTCCTCATATATGGAGATTCCTAACAGGTCGTCAGTCAAGTAAATGGTGACTACCAAACATGCAAACCAGAGTTGGTGAAGTACGGCGAAAAGGTGCAGCAACTGTTGACCCAAATACCTTCCTACATCTTGGAAAGCATACCACGTGCAGAAAATAGCAAAGCGGATGCACTAGCCAAGCTCGCTAAAGAACTGGCCGACGAAAACCTCGATGACGTAAGAATCGTGGTACAAAGCCGTCGGGTCCTCGCACCGGCAGAAATATCTCCGGAATCATCCGAGAAAAAAGAAGCGACTGAGCAGACAGTCCTACGAATAAACGACCATGAAAAGGTTGAGGATTGGAGAGAAGTCTTTGTAGACTACTTCAAGTCCCGTCGGACGCCTGAAGATGCGTCCTCAAAGCATTAGCTCATGAAGCGAGCCCTATCTTTCGCCTTCGTCAATGATACCCTGTACAAGAAGTCGTTTGATTCTCTGTGGTTGAGATGTCTGGGACCTGAAGAAGCAAAAAGAGTCGTCCAAGAAGTTCACGACGGACTCTGCGGTTCTCACCAAGCAGGCCCGAAGATGAAGTTGAAAATTAAACGGATGGGCTATTACTTGCCCACGATGATCCAGGATTGCCTCGAATATGCGAAGCAATGCCACTCGTGCCAGATTCACGGGGAATTTATCCACCAACATCCAAATCCACTACACCCGATAGTAGCTAGCTGGCCATTCGAAATGTTGGGGACTGACATAATCGGCCCCATCAAACCGGCATCGTCCCGAGGACATCGTTTCATTTTAGCGACGACCGATTACTTCTCCAAATGGGCAGAAGCAGTACCGCTGAGGGAAGTGAAGACGGAGAATATCCTCCATTTCTTCAAGACACATGTCATTTATTGATTCGGAACTCCAAGACGGATCATCTCTGATAACGGGCCGGCCTACAGAAGCCACAAAATCAGCCGCTTCGCACAACGACACAACATAGACTGGAGATACTCCTCAGTTTATAATCCCCGTGCTAACGGTCTAGCTGAGGCTTTCAACAAAACCTTGACAAAGATCGTGAAGAAGACGGTGTCCCGAAATAAGAAGGACTGGCACGAGAGACTACAAAAAACTCTCTGGGCGTATCGAACTACGTTCAAGACGGCCACGAACACAACGCCGTACGCGTTGGTATTCGGTACAGAAGCAGTACTCCCCCTCGAGATAGAATTACCTTCTCTACGAGTGGCAGTCCATTACGAGCTGACGGACAAAGAAAACGCTCACCTTCGGCTTGAGGAGCTGGATGCCTTTGATGAAACCCGGCTCATAGCGCAATAAAATCTGGAGGCTTATAAAGCAAAGATGACGCGCTCATATGAAAGATTGACCAGACCGAGGACATTCCGCCAAGGTGAACTCGTGCTAGTGGTCAAAAGACCTATGATCCCCAATCGTGCCAAGCGAGGAAAATTCGAGCCGAACTATGAAGGCCCGTACATCATAGACAAGGTCTACCAGGATGGAGCCTATATACTCATGGACATGCATGGCGAAAGACCTTTCAGACCGATAAACGGCCGCTTCCTGAAGAAGTACTATGCTTGACGAGTCACGGCCTAGGTCAATCATAGAAGACGACGACTATGTCCGCTCGCTATCTTCCTAAGCCCAAACTCTACAGGTAGTAACCAGCTTACTTTACAACGGACCGAAACACCCTTAAACTAACAGCGGACCGAAATGTCCTTAAACTAACAGTGGATCGAAACATCCTTAAACTACAACGGACCACTACGTCCTAAAACTAGCTGTTGACCAAGATGTCAAGAAACTATGGTGGATTACAGCATCCCAAAGCTGATACAAAAAAAAAGAAAAAAAAGAGGAAGAAAACGGTATGTCCATAAGCAAAATGGGCACGGATGAAAACCCGAAAGGGCTCCGTGAGTAAAAACAGTAGGGCTACCGGCGAGTCTTGTGAAAACCCGAAAGGGCGCAACCTCGTTAGAAAAAGAAAAGAAAAAAAAAGAAAAAAAAGAAAGGTAAGTCCATAAGAAAAATGGGCACGGATGAAAACCCGAAAGGGCTCCGTGAGTAAAAACAGCAGGGCTACCGGCGAGTGTTTGTGAAAACCCGAAAGGGCGCAACCTCGTTAAAGGACACTTACAGGGTCCTCTCGACCTTGTGAGGAGAAACCACCTGCGTGAGATTCTTACGACTCACAAGGGAGCAACACACTTAGGGATCCCCATGATTCCTAAGGAGAAATTACACTTGCGAGATCCTCACGACTCGTAAGGAGAATTCTCTTATGGGACCCTCACGGCTCATAAGATTTGAAAGTATTAAGTTACAGAGACCTGAACCTGTTCTTAAGCAACCCCCACAACCTCCGATACTGCCCTATAAGCGGCTCAATACTGACCCTTGTATACAATCCATGGGCGCGAATAAACATTTCCCTACCCAAGTCCCATCCGTGACTAGGGATATGTTCGCACGATGAACAACCCTTGTAAGTCCTCTCGACTTATAAAGAGAAAACTCTTTTGTAAGATCCTTACGACTTACAGGGGAACATGCACTTAGGAATCCTTACGATTCCTAAGAAGAAAACACACCTATGAGATCCCCACGACTCGCAGGGAGAAATACCTTTGTGAGATCCTTACGGCTCATGAAGTCAAAAGCCTTAAGCAACAGGACCCAAACCCTGTTTACTAAGCCACCTTTGTTCAATATCGACAGAGGCAAATGATGATTCGCTCCTGGCAATATCCCAGTTGTAGCGGTGCTGATGATGAAATCGGTGTCTAATCCAAAGCTTGCAGCGAAAAGCTAGCAAGCCACACATGCATACGAAATAGCCGAAATGATGGGGCAACTTGCAACGGAAGCATCAAATAAAAAATGTATGCATGCAAAATAGCCGAAATGATTGGGCAACTCGCAATAAAAAAACAGCGAGTAAAAATAAAACAAATAGCCGAAATGATTGGGCACCGCGAAAAATAGCCGAAATGATTGGGCAATCGCGACCTTCGCGATATAAAAAAGCTGAAATGATAGAGCATCGCGAAAAGAAGTAAAATAAAAATAAAAATGAAATTTATGCCCTACAGGTGATATTACACCAATCCCTGTATACAATCCAGGAGCGCAAACAAAGAAAGAATCGCACTCCTCCTCCCCCAGGTTTCATCAGGAGAAGAAGCCAACCCTCGACAGCTCACAGATAACGTGGAGATCATCTCGACATTCGTCTCATTACAACAGACACAACATCAAGCAAAGCGGAACAACGGAAACTCCCAGTTCCATGACTCAGCGGTATACAAATGACCGAGAGTCAAATTCCAACTCCGTGAAATACGGATAAAGTCAACCCTTCCTGGCTACGCGGAACGCGGATTATGTCACTTCCGACCCCGTGGAAAACGTCCAGAGCAGATCCTGGTCCTCACAGAGCACGGCAGTGAACCTGTGTGAAGCATCCATAGCGGAGCCTGGTCCTCGCCGAACACGGCAGTGAACCCGTGGGAAGCATCTAGTGCAAATTCCTGGTTACGTGGAACACGGATAACGTCACTTCTGACCCCGTGGAAAACGTCCAGTGCAAATCCTGGTCCTCGCAAAGCACGGCAGTGAACCCGTGTGAAGCATCCAGAGTGGAGTCTAGTCCTCGCCGAACACGGCAGTGAACCCATGCGAAGCATTTAGTGCAAATTCCTGGTTACGTGGAACACGGATAACGTCACTTCTGACCCCGTGGAAAAACGTCCAGAGCGGATCCTGGTCCTCACAGAGCACGACAGTGAACCCGTATGAAGCATCCAGAGCGGAGCCTAGTCCTTGCCGAACACGGCAGTGAACCCGTGTGGAGCATCTAGTGCAAATTCCTGGTTATGTGAAACATGGATAACGTCACTTCTGACCCCGTGGAAAACGTCCAGAGCGGATCCTGATCCTCGCAGAACATGGCAGTAAACCCGTGTGAAGCATCCAGAGCGGAGCCTGGTCCTCGCCGAACACGGCAGTGAACCCGTGGGAAGCATCCAGAGAAAATACCGGACTGTGAGGTCCTTAAACTCACGGATTATGATGTCCTTAACCTTGACCGTGATGTCTTAAAACTAACAATCAACCAAAATGATTTTAAACTGATTTTACCTTGGTTTAAGGGTACATCTCTTCACTCCTTTGATATTTGTCGTTGAAATTCCTCAACGTCTTCAAAGAGGTGACGGGTCCTAGTAACCACACATTTCGCGGACTGTGAGGTCCTTAAACTCACGGACTATGATGTCCTTAACCTCGACCGTGATGTCTTAAAACTAACACCGGACTTTGGAGTCCTTAAATCTACGGATTATGATGTCCTTAACCTCGACCGCGACGTCTTTAAACTACGATACCCCGGAAAGCATCCAGAGCAACCCTTAACCCTGTAAAATGCGGATAAGGGCAACTTCAATCATCACTTGCGAGTCCTTACGACTCGTAAGGGAGTAAATTCTCTTGTGAGATCCTTACGACTCGCAAAAGAAAACACATTTAGGAATCCTCACGTTTCCTAAAGAGAAAACGTACCTACGGGATCCTCTTGACCCGTAGGGAGAAAATACTTTATAAGACCCTCACGGCTCATAAAATTAAAAAGTCTTAGGTGACAGATCCTAACCCTGTTTTCTAAGCTATCGCCGCTCTACAAAAAGCATAAGATTGACAGTTATATACTATTTACATACCGCACTTGCTAAAATCGCAGAGCAAATAACACAGCAAGAAAGAAGAAAGCGGAGAAATGACATAAGACATTATGAAGAATGTATATCTTTTATTCATGAATCCAATTGAGTACAAGTTACATCGTGTTAAAGAATAAAAGAAACAAATACATTTTATTTACAATTACAAATGATACAAAATGTTCATGGAGAAGGAAGCGTCTTCAACAAATCCGCAAGTTGCTCTCACACTTCCTTTAGCGCCTTCTCCTGATCGGCTGCCGCAGCCAACTCTGCTTCCACCTGGGCCCGCTGCTGCAAGTAGGATGAAAGTTGTTCTTCGGCGGCTCGCTAAGCTGCTTCACGACCTTGGGCATCTCGCTCAACGGTATTGAGCTTCTGCTTCAATGTTAACCCGTCGGAGATACTTTGCAGGAGGCCCTCGAAAATAACTTTCACCCGAGCAGCGTTCGCGTCGACCTCAGCACGCAGTCGAGCAGATTCGCTTGAGGTCTCTTTGCATTCCCTCTGCCTTAAAGCCACTTCTTGTTCAGGATGGCGGAAGTAAGAAGTGCTCTGCTCGATCCATGCCGCCCGCTGAGCGCTCGTGGCCAAAACCTCGGGGGCAGGATGCATAAGCTCCAGCTGATGCAGGCGGGCCTCGATCTCCCTGCAGTGATTAACCCAAGACTCGACGACGTCTTCATTATGAAAATTTACAAGTGTCGCCAGCATCGGATTAACCTCAGCAGCGAAATCTGCGGCAGATGCAGGAGCTTCTGCGTCAAACTCCTCGACGCATCCGCTCAGCATACTCAAACTCATCACAGCACCCTTTGAGGATGGACGTCTGGAGAATGGGCCTGCCGGCATCATAATGCGGGACTCGAAAGGAGCTGGAACCAGAGCGATAGCTGCAAAACAAATCATAATTAGATGACAGACTTAAAAATACAAGAGATTCATGAACAATGGAATTTACTATACCAGCTGCGGCAGGCGGCAAAGCTGGGAGGACCAGTGGTGCAACCAATCTTTTATCTCCTCCTTCAATCTGTAGCACTGCAACCAGGGCAAGGAAAAATCAGAAACAATTTCATTTTTGGAAAAAGAAAGGGCATTAATTGAAAACTATACTTACCAGCGCCACTGGAGGAAGCAAGCTCCGACGGGAAGGAGAAGTGTGGGTGCAGCACCTGGTACAGGTGATCAAAAATTACTCCTGCAAAGACGCAATAGTACGACATCAGTACATAAATTATGAGGCCAAGATAAGACTGATGGGTCGCAAATCCATACCTTCCAACATCTGCGACGGTACGAAGGAGGGTAGAGAGGTGGCCACCATCAGGGCGGTAACTGACGGCACTCCCTCAGGTAAAGTGGCATCAGTGCTAGCCACACTTGCATTAAAAAAAACGAGATAAGCCCTATCAGAAAGGATTGCAGAATAGAAGAAGGGCGGTAACCCAAGATTTACCTGAAAAATCACCGGCCAGGGCCCTAACGAAGGCGTTACTTGATGTAACGGTGGCGTCTTCCTCCTCCATTGGGACGGTCTCACCTCCCGTTGCCTCATCGCCCGACTCTACAGGAGCCGTCGTCACGCTCGCAACGCCGGAAGACGATAAGGAGCCATGAGCGGGGAGAGCGATGATCGGAGCGGCGCCCGACTCTTGAGAAAGAGCGGCCATCTCGTGCTCAGCAATCATGCCCGTCTCATCCGCTACCACCTCGGGCTCGGCAGTCGCAGCCGTCTCGCCCACCACTGCCATGGGATCATCGGTCGCAGCCGCTCTATCCGCTGCTGCCTCAGGATCGGTCGTAGCGGCTGTCTCATCTGCCGTCACCTCGCGCACAGCAGTGGTGGCCGTCTCGAGCATAGTAGTCGTGACTGTTTCGTCAGCCACTAGCTCAGGCCCGGCGACTACGGCTGCACCGCCTACCGTCGCCTCGGGATCAGCTGCTACCTTCTCCACCGTCCCCTCAGGCTCGATGGTCGCCACTGCCCCTTCAGTAGGACTCGGCCCTGCAGGACAAGATGTGTAAGAACCGATAGTTTTACAACTTTTACAACAAATCCTCGAAAAGCACATTACCTGAGGTGGATTGACCGTTGGCTTCCCGAGCCGTACGCGCCGCCCGTCTATGAGCAGTAGACAAGGCGACCGAGGGCTCCTCTGAAGGAGTAGCAGTGGGAGTAACGGCGCTTGAGCCCGCTCCCACGGCCAAAGCAGCACTACGCTCCTTCGCTGCGCGCCTCAAGTGCTTCCTCTCCTCCCGGGCCGTCGCGACGGACCTCTTGGAAGCCTCCTTCGGCAAGGCATCGTCGTCCGCGTTCAGAGTTTCCTCTAGAGCCTTCAAGGCATCCATCATCGGCTTTTTGAGTTGGGTCTCTTGCGGCAATTCCGAAGAGGCCAGAATATCGGTAGCTGGCCCGGAGAAGTCCCGCATCAGTTTGCGAGATAAGTCTTGTGGTCCCTACGATAAGACAAAAAAGGAGGTCAGATTACTCATAAGGAATGGAAGGAGAGACATAGTAAACCGAAATGTACCAAGGCCTAAGGATGCTCTGAGTCGTTCCTCCTCCTGGAAAGTTTTGAGGGAAGCGGCGATAGCTTCTTCGGTAGAAATGCCTGTTAAAAGAAGGAAAAGCATTAGTTAAAAACAATGATAGAAGTACAATGCAATGACGAAAAATACAACTAGTGATTACCCGATTTCGCAAGTTTAGCCAACCACGCATCGCGCCTCGCCAATTGCTCTGAAGCTGCAATGGCGGCCGCCATATCAGTGTCGTCTGGCGGCATAAATAATCCCTCGTTGGTCCCGTACTCACCCAAGCCCTCGCTATAAGAAGCATGAGGTTTCTGACCGAACACAACGTCAGCAGAGAGGATCGACTTCTTCTTCCTCTTCTGCACTTGAGCCCCGGGTGCACCCAAAATCAATTTACGTTTCATGGGAACCTTAGGATGGCGGGTCCCGATGTCCGAGCCCACGCCAGATTCAGGCGAAACCACATTCACCGTCTCCACCGGAGCACGGGGCGCTGGGTGCACGTCCACGGTATCACGGGGCAATCCGCGCGGAGGGCTTAGCACACGCGGAGGCTCATCTCCAGCATCTCCTCTCAGCGGAGGAACAACATGGGTCCTTGGCCTTAGGGGGGCTTTGCGATCACTGGCGGGGGGCACACCCTTGCGGTCAATCAGCAGCCGCTTCTCTTCCCGAATAACAGCACCCATCGCGTGCTGATACCAAGCCCCGTACACGTTGAGGGCCCTTGGAACGCAACTTGGCTCGCTGATGAAGAAATGGGAGCCCGTGTTTAACGGCATAAAATGGTGCAGTGCATTCCGTATTCCCTCCCTGGTAGCCGCAGGCTCTTCCAAAAACGCCTCCAGTGGGACCCCTTGGTTATAACTTAACTGCTGGACGAACTGATGGGGGTTGTATCTCATGAAGAGCGCCATATCGTTTTGCCTGAACACCAGGAAGCCCGGCCAGATGGAGTATAAGTGAAGAATCTCCCGGGCTTTCAATACGGAGGCCCCGTCCTTGAAACCATCACGCGGCGCCAACACCACCTTGGAGGTCTCCGGACCAATGGTCATGACCTTGTCCGTAAAAGAGATGCCCGCTCCGACCGTGCGCGGACGAAGAAGTAACCCCCTAGCCTCCCGCGGAGGCGGATTCACAATGGAAGCGCCAATTAACCGCATGACTCTTGGGAGTCTGCACTTTTCGTAGAACAAGGGCCTCTTGTGAACACCAAAAACCCCAAGCACATGCATTTACATCCATGAAGTAAAGTAGTGCATCGGGAGATTGGCGGGATGCACCCCGGGTTCATTGGCGTCTGCCGCCACGCTGAGTCCATGGTACAAATGGGCCAACCCGGCGATTCCAATCGACAACTGTATACCAGCCACCATCCGATGCGCTGGATAGAGACAGAAGGCCTCATGTAACGCGGGTGCATGGGGAGTGCAAACCAGCACAGCCATAACCCCAGAAACCCGAGGAAGAAAGTCTCCTCGTCTATGCCCGGGCCGGCGATTTCCGATAAGGGCATGATCGCAGCGTCGGGAAGGTAGAAACCCTTTTGGTCGTCCTCCAGTGCTGGTCGACGATCTAAGCCAAAGCCGAAGGGGTCGTCAAGCTTGGCGAATTTTTCGCTCTGCTGCGATAGAATCTCCGGTCGAAGAAAGCGGTCAATGAAATCTGCAAAACTGACTCCCCGGCCTCCCGATTCCAAGTAGAGACTTTCATACATATTCAGCACCTTCACCAGGCTCGGAAACTGGTGCTGAATAGCATTCTCCGGTGTTAGACCCATTACCAGCGGCTTGGTGGCGAAGACATATTCGTCAGGAGGAAGCAACTCTTCATAATGCTCCCCCCTCACCGGCAAACCAGAAATCTCAGCAAATTCTTCCAGGGGGATGAGGACTTCCCTGTCCGTTAGAAGAAAGGTATGGGTGGGGATGTTCCATTGTTCCACGAATACCTTAACCCACCACGTCGGAGGAGCAGGGTACTCGAACAATGAGGCGTAGACTGCGGGGTACAGACCAATCTTCAGCAAATGCGTCTTCTTCGCTGACAAGATGTACCTGGCCCACTGCAAATACCCGGCCGATTGTCGAGGGGTCAATCCAATGTTATAAGGTTGTCCCCAAGGGCGCGCCTTACCCTGACATATGCGCCGCCCCAGAATATCCACAGCTGCCGGTGGCTGCACGGGAATGGCGGCAATCGAAGGCTGAAGAAGATCCTCCGAATTCCAATTTACGACCTCCACGCTATAGTTCACCGGGGGTGCATCTGCATATGGGATCGATGAGATCGGCTCTGACGGCGTCGTGCAAGAAAAGCTTCTGCGACCTTTAATAATTTCGCTGTACCACCTACCCCACAGATGGAGGTTCTTGTACTCTGGGTCGTGATCCTTAATGAGAGCAAGAACCTCCCGGTCCACCGGTGCCTCAGGGAACCCTCCTTCTGAGCGGAAAAATGGGAACGAAAGATCAGCAGACATGTTGCCTGCAAGAAAAAGAGAAATTCCATTATCAGTACCATAATTTAATACCATACTGCAATGCAGTGGAAAGGGGACCAAAGGGGGACCCACAAAATCCAGATGAAAATGCATCAGTTAATAAGACAGCCCCATCATTGGATGAGACTGTCAATTAATGAGGAAATCCTTAAAAAGAATATTCTCAGAGACAAGGAGAAAATCTCCCTTTTCAGAGCAAAGCTCTGTCACAGAGTGACACTTGTCAAACTCTGGTCACAAGGGAATAAGATTCCTTAAAGAGCCTAGCTCTGTAATAATGATGGAAAAATCCATCAAAGGAAAAATTAATTTCTAAAAATTAAAGTTTGGGATCTTAAAGATCCATGAAAAACTCTTAAGAGTTCATCATCAGAAGATCAAAAGATCTATATTCTGTCAATGAGCAAAGCTCTGTTCATGGGTTAAGAAACCCTGAAACAAGTTCTTGAGAGCAAAGCTTTGTTTATGAAACCCCAAAGGGGATTTCTTTAGATCAAAAGATCTATAAGAGCAAGGCTCTATTAATTAAAATTAAAATTAATTTAATTAAGTTAAGTTAATTTTTACCTAAGATTTTTCTAGAGTTTAACTCTTAAAATTTCTTGAAAACGAGAGCAAGGCTCTGAAAATATAAATCTTGAAGAGATGATAATCATCTGAGGAGGACCAAGGGTCCTATTTATAGGCGCTGAAGCGCCCCTTCAACTCCTGAGTTGATCCAACGGTCTGGATGTTGCCACCGCTGCACTCACGTGTGCGCCACGTGAGCGCAACGGTGGGGGAGCATTTGTTTCTCCTAATCAGAGCAAAGCTCTGTTTGAATTTCAAATTCAAAAGGTGATGCAACACTTCAGATCTCTTGCGCTGCGCGCAGAGCGCCACGTGTCAAAAGCAGACACGCCAGCGCAAGGAGCGCTACGCCCAAGGCAGCGACCCCAATCAGAGCAAGGCTCTGTTTTAAAATTCAAATTTTAAATAAAGGAAGCAACGCTTCAGATAACTTGCGCTCTGCGCTGCGCGCCACGTGTCAAACAGTGGTGCGCTAGCGTAGTCACACTGCGCTCTGCGCTGCGTGACACGTGTCAAGCGCAGGTGCGCTAGCGCAGTCGCGCTGCGCTCTGCGCTGCGCGACACGTGTCAAGCGCAGGTGCGCTTGCGCCAACTGCACCAGCACTAAAATTTAAACAATAAATTATTTAATTAATCAGAATTAAAATTCTAGAAAGATCTTTCCAATCTTATTAAAATAAGAAAATTGTCTTCTGTAAAACAGAGGCCTTAGGATCAAAGATCCAACGGTAGGGAAATATCCCCAGATCAATCAGAGAAAGATCTCTGTAACTAACTCAACAAACCAATTGGCCCTATATAAAGGCCCCTAGACTCCAAGTCTCATACATATACAGAGATAGAAAAAAAAAGGGAGAACTCTGAAAAATTTTGAAAGGCAGGCCTTTGAAGAAGGAAGATCATCTTCTTCAAGGTAAAGAATTAAATTCTTGAAAGAACGGAGATGAAAACACCTCATAAAAAGAAGAATTTCTTCTAAAAAGATCAAAGATCTAAGAACAAGATCAAGATCTTCAATATAAAAAAGAAAAAGATCATAAAGATCCAATCATAAAAAAATTAAAGAAGTAATTTACTTCATTTCAAGATCTTCTGATCTGTATAAAGGCACAGCCTTTTGATGAACCATTGGTTCTTGAATCTTGAGGTAGAACCTCTTTAAAATAAGAAAAACTTGTTTCTTTGATCTAAATTAGATCAAGATGCGCTCTGCGCTACTATACAGTGCCTTGCACTCTTGATTTGCGCCTCTGCGCTCCTTGAACTAGCGCAAGTCACCAGAGAGCGCCACGTGTCAATCACAGAACAATTTATGCCTTGCGCTTCTAAAGCAGAGCGTTGCGCTCTTAGATTGGCGCAAGTCACCAGAGCGCGCCACGTGTCAGCAGCGCACTGGCGCAGCGCACTGCGCTAACAGACTTGCGCTCAGCAGAGCGTGACACGTGTCACCTCCACATGCGCTGGCGCCTTGTGCTCTTTAATTGGCGCAGAGCGCCTGACAGGCCACGTGGCGCACTGTCAGACCACTAAATGGTGTGCATTATTAAAAGAGGGCAGAGCCCAATTAAAAGGCCTAACAGGCCTAATATAAATGCCATGCATTTAATTACAGAGCCCAATGCTATGCATTGTTAAAAAGGGCAGAGCCCAAGCAAAGGCCTAACAGGCCAAATATAAATAAAATGTTACACATTTTCAAATGGACTTAGCCCAGTTCTGGCCATAAGTCCTCAATTTAAATTGAACTGAGCACAACTGCTCTTCCAATCAATTTACACCCGGTTCGAGGGTACATCTCTTTACTCCTCTGGCATCCGTCGTTGTAATCCCTCAACGTCGTCAGAGAGGTGACGGGTCCCGACAACCACACACTGCTACGGACTGTGAGGTCCTTAAACTCATGGACTATGATGTCCTTAACCTTGACCGTGATGTCTTAAAACTAATACCGGACTATGATGTCCTTAACCTTGACCGTGACGTCTTAAAACTAATACCGGACTATGATGTCTTTAACCTTGACCGTGATTTCTTAAAACTAACGTCGGACTGTGGGGTCCTTAAACTCACGGACTATGATGTCCTTAACCTTGACCGTGATGTCTTAAAACTAACACCAGACTGTGGAGTCCTTAAATCCACGGACTATGATGTTCTTAACCTTGACCGCAACGTCTTAAAACTAACATTGGACCGCAATGTCCTTAAACTACCTATCGACCGCAACGTCACTAAACTAAACAATAGAGCCCCCCAATTGCTCTCTTGTCGGATCTAAACGATCCCGTTAAGTCGATCTTAGTCTAAAATTAGACTAACGTGTCCTTAACGAACGTTTAAGTTGATCTTAGCCTCAAATAAGGCTAACGTATCCTTAAACACACCCTCCCAAAACCCAAATCTAAGAAAGATACGGATTTAGACTAATCCACGTCCTACGGGCGATAGTACCAATTAGTCTCCGTATACAATTCACGGGCAACCGAACACAAAACAAACACACACGACACGAGGTAACCATCTGGAGAAGAAGAAAGTTGTTACCGCGACGCGGTAGCGTAATTAACTGCAGGGGCTTGTGCCTGCAGGGAAGAGCGTCCCCACAATCAAAAACCCCTCAAGTGAGGGGGAATCTGACGAAGTCTGCTATATCGGACGCATCCGTTTAAACCTTCAATACACGATGCCATAAATCAACTTGGCATCTTCGGAGAGGTGGACGGATAGCACCAATTAGCATCTGTCCCGAATCTCAGGCAAGACGTCCCTGTCGCGCCGTCCTTCGGAGGGGAACACAAGGTTGTTACAACGAGGCTTCCCCAGCAAGCTAGGATGTTGATAAGAAGTTTCCAGAGGGTTCCCGACCCCGAAACCCCTGAATCGGCCGTAGATCCGCGGCGACTCGGCCTGACTCGGCCGCGGTTCCGTGGCCAATCGGTGAGATTGTTGCTTCAAAATTCCATGGACTTATTCTGTTGATCTCTGGATCTTTATGTGATATCTGGAATCTTCTTATCTCTTCTGAATTTCTGCCAGTATTTGATTCTTCGACTTTCCTGTATTTTATCGGCAGATTCCTAATTCCCGATATTTGACCTGAGATTACTTTGCACAAGATCTCAATGAAAAATGTGAGATAAAAAATATTAAACATACAATTTCCTTCATAATGTTGATTATAATGTATAACATATGGTAAATGATATTTTGCAGATGAACTTCTACTATGTGTTATATTTATAGCAAATACCTTTAGATGATTAAGAAAAGTAAGGAAGTTGTCATGTTAAAAATGCACTATTTTTGAATGAACAAATACCCCCAAACTTGATTTTGATCGTCCCGAGCAAACTTTATTTATTCAAGAGAAGGAGAAAAATAAAAATAAAAACTAACTAGCACACTTTCGTAGGCAACACGATTGCACTGAGCACATGCAACAAGCCTTTAAATCTCTAGGTGTCCCTAATAGGAGGAGTGTTGTCTCCTGAGGGTTTTCAGTGGATTGAACCCACAAAATCCTATAATAAAAGAAAAACTGTGAAAGTTACATATAAAGATAAGAACTGTAAAAGATGGAACTTGAAAATCAGAGTTTTCAACTACACTAGCTTTTCGGTTGTCATGAACCCCATCTTAATAGACATGAAAAGATATTAGAAATCACATCATCTCTCAATAAAACATCGCCTTTATTCTTCATCCCTACCTTTCCTCCAAACACCGATCATATACCCCTACGTGTGTGTAAAAGACATCCCTACACTCGGAGAATTCAATTCAAGCTTTCATACTCTTGTCCATCTACCTCAGTACGTGAATATTTTAGATGGAATTGCTCACACATTTTTTATGCGATCGTTAATACTTCTTGAGGTACTAACCGACCGATTACTAAATGTGCTCACTTATTAGGCATAATTAGCAATTTTCTCGTCTTGCAACACCTAAGGCTTAGCTGTGACTCCCAAACCAGTTGGTCTAAAGCACTAGGTAATGAAGCACCCTCGCTATATTTTTTTATGCTGCCTTGGTGATTACAAAACCAGTGTTCATTTTTCTTCACCATTTTATATTTTTATGCTTCATTTTTATTTTCTTCGTACTTTGGCTTTTAGACAAGAGCATTTCAAGGTATTCTCTATTATCCCGAGTTTCAAGATGTGTGTAAGTGCGTATAGCAGGATATTAACGTTCAGATGTTTGGCTTCCAGAATATGAACTATTTTTCAGAATTATTTTTATTCTTAGATTAGGGACTTCTTTCATCTTACTAACCCTTGGGACAACGGCTCATAACTACTTATTACTAGTTTCGTTTAAGAAAACATCTAACTTTCTTGGTTTACTTAAATTCTTCCAATCTTTAAATACAATTTTTCACTTTCTAATCTTTCATTATAAAAGACAATTTTTTTTTGAAAATTTTGTGCTTATGTAAAGTGTATAATGCAAAGTAATGAGTAAATAAGCACAAACCTCCCCTAAACCTGTTTACAGCAGTGTCCTCACTTTGTCATCTTTTAAATCTCAAAAACCTATAGACTTGGGAGGAAAAGTTATTAACGGGGACAAGAATAAATGAAAGTGAAAACCTCCCCCAAACTTGTTTTTAGCTCACAATTTTGTGTACAAATTTTATTTTCAAGAGCCAAAAATATACCCCCAAACTTGATTTAAACAATATTAAGCTTTTTTTTTAAAATTATAAGAGGGGGATAAAGTTATTGGTCTATGCGAAACTTTACAAAGACCAAAAGTTAACACCAACCATTCAAATATTTTATCAATGTAACGCACCGGTTGGTGGAAGAACATGTTATATATAGCCAAGAAAAAGTGGGGAAGAGATAAGTGGTGGTATGGAAAGGGTTTGCGTCTCGATTTGGAGAGACGACACAATGATAATGATGGATTACTCACATTCTCGTTATTGTTAAGAAGTATGGGTGATGGTTCAACTTCTTTGGTTTGGGGTTGATTCATCACAACTCTCGTGTTTTCTAAAGATACGAGTTCATCAGCGAAATTTTTTTCAAAGCTTTCATCGATACCCCGAAAAATAATCTCATCGAAAAGAACGGGATGATACTCAGACTCCATAAAAGGTTCATAATCAGTGTTGGATGTTGACTCGGACAGTTCGATAGATGAGTCCGTGTGTGTATAACAAATAGTGGGGGTCAAACAACAACGTATTAAGGGGGTCTAGATCAGTATCGTGAAGCTGTTCAAATTCGCTGCTGTCGACATCCATTAATTCGACAAAACATAATTGAGCAGAAGGTTCGGAGAGTTCACTTCCCAACTTGTAAATGTTAAGCTCAATTGACATCTTCCCGAAGGATAGGTTCATAGAGCCGTTTCAACAATTGATTACAGCGTTGGAAGTCGCTAAAAAGGGTCGACCTAAAATCACCGGAATTTGGTTCCGTGGGTTCGCTACTGGCTGTGTATCTAGAACAATGAAGTCTACAGGGAATATAAATTCCCCAACTTTTATCAACACATCCTCAAGCTTACCCCTAGCTTGAGTGATAGATCGATCTGCCATCTAGAGAGTGCAGTGCGATGGTTTTAACTCTCCGATACCCAATTGCTCATACATAGAATATGGAAGCAGGTTAACACTGGCACCTAAATCGAGTAGAGCACGATTGATATTTTTACCCCTAATAGAAATAGATATTGTAGGACTTCCAGGGTTTTTACGTTTCTTTGGTAATTGCTGGGTAAAAGCTGTGCTAACATTACTCGTCATGAAAACTTTTTTAGGTACTTGAGTTTTCCTCTTCCTAGTGCACAAGTCCTTAAGTATTTTCGCATAAGCCGGAACTTGTTGTATAGCATCTAGGAGAAAGATATTTATGTTAACCTGCTTAAAAATTTCCACAATTTTCTCCATTTGTGGACTTGGTCTGTTTTCCCTTAACCTATTTGGATAAGGAGTTTTATCAATAAGAGCTGGGGTCCAACATTGAAGAAGATCGTGGGGGTGGAAAAGATCCCGGAATTAGAGTAGGGATCGTTATAGGTGGACTCAAAGAGGTGGGTGGAGGGTTCAAGCCTTGGGGAAAACGGAGAATAGGCTCGGAAGAAGATGGTGTACTAGACGAAATAGGGTCAGACGTGGAAGTGAAAGCCGGGGTGTTATTGATTGATTCATCATTATCAACCTGTTCACCGACTTGATTATTCAGCATTCTTCCGGATCTCAACGCAGTAACGGCACTCACATTATGATATTGCGAGTAGCCAGGATTCGGTAGGGGTTGAGATGGAGGTTTCCCTTTCTCTCTAGCACTCATCGTGGCATTTAATTGTGCAATTTATGCTTCTATTGATTTTATACTCTCACCGTGTGAGGCGGAGTCCTTCTTTATGGTATCGATAGAAGACCTTATATCAGCCGAAATTTGCATGGAATGTTTCATAAACAAATCCAAGGTTAGTTCGAGTGAAGAGGAGTTTTCGGTACCAGCCGTTTGGAAAGAATTATTATAAGGTGCAGAATTGTTGGTTGGATTTTGAAAAGTTTGTGGTTGAAGGGGGTGCTGACTCTGTGGTGGTTGTTTCTGCTGTGGAGGAACCCTTTGATAGTTATTTTGGTTTGGAACCGTATTTTGAGTTTGGTGTTGGTTCCAAGCAAAATTTGGGTGATTCCTCCAATCTTGATTATATGTGGAAGAATAAGGATCGTTTCTAGGTCGTTGCTGAAAAGAAGCATTAGTGTGTTCTTGACCTTGAAACAGAGAATTCAAAGGACATTCTTCCGTAAGATGTGATGGATCGGAACAGCATCCACACACGGTTTTAGGGAGTGTCACCTGGTTTAGGGGGGCTAATAAAAATTTGTTTTCCATAGCTTCGAGTTTCTTTTGCAATGCTGGTATTTCGGCTTTTACTGCTATATAAACATCAAGTTGATGGATACCTCCCCTAGATGATGGTGGACTAACGCTTTCCTATTGCAAAGTGTTTTCAGCAAAATCTTCCAAGAATTTCCAGGCTTCACCATCGTCTTTGGACATGAAATTGCCTTGACACATGGTTTCAAGCATCTGCTTTGTTATTGGATTAATGCCCTCATATATAATTCGGCACAGATCCCATATATGGATTCCGTGATGAGGACATTGGACAAGCAGATCCTTGAACCGTTCAAAGCATTTCCAAAATGGTTCATTGGGAAGCTGGGTAAACTGGTTGATTTCACTCCTAACACGGGCGGTCTTATGATTGGGATAAAATTTCTTAAGGAATGCTATAACGAATTCATCCTAATTGGAAATAGAGTGTGCGGTTGTGTTATAAAGCCATTTTTCGGCTACATTGCACAAAGTAAACGGGAGAAGACGTAAACGCATAGTATCCACAGAAAGTTGTGAAGTGCCCATCATAGCACATACGTTTTCGAATTTGGTGATAAAAACGTATGCGTCTTCAGACTCTAGACCGTGAAATTTAGGCAAAAGATTGATAAAGTGTGGTTTGATTTGAAAATTATCCCCATTGGCTGGTGGAATAGAAAGACAAGTAGAAAGAGGACCACGTATAGGGTAACATCTTTCTTGGAGAGATATACACAGTAGATTCTGCGCACCTGCAGGTGGTGGCAGAGTGGTGTTATTGAAATTTGATGGAGAACTGTCTATCTCGGTGGATGTTGTGGGTGGTGAGGAAAAAGAAGATGAAGAAATACCGACTTCGGAGTCGATAGAAGAAACGCGGACAAGATGGGCACTAGAATCCCGTGTCCAGCCGAGCATGCACTAAGCTGGTTTAGCGCAAGTGGCAGCTTATGTGTAAATTAAAAGAAAGGTTTGTTTTATGGTTTGTTTTGAAAAAGACGGATTTAGACAAATCACAAAAATACACAATCAACCCTAGATCTAAGGTCACCTAGATCAAGTCATTAGACCGCTCCTAGACTTCCAGGGGACAAATCGCAGGATAAATCCTCTACTACCTCTTTATCTCTTTTGTGGCCAGGTAAGTGCCAGGTAAGTGGGAGGTATCCGCTATGTAAATAGCGGGCCTAATTAAGTAATCACTTGCCTTAGACACACTTGTCTAGACACCACAATAGAAATGCGGATAAGCAGTAGATTATCCACGACCTTCCTCTGTCCTAATTGAGCGCGACGGTCCTTAGAGTCTTGGTCTAGATTTTTTTTAATTAATGAAAGGTGACGTGAATTCTAGTTTTGTGATTTGTGAGGTTTAGGAAGGGTAATGAAATCCCCACATAATTTGAATTTGGTCTTTACTCCTTAATTTTCCGTATTACAATATACACAAACAACCAATATCAAAATACGCAACAAGAGTTTTTTTTTACGCGGCGAATTTTTGCAAAGAATCCTGCAGAAAAATTGTTATTGGACTTTTCAGAGGAGAGAAGAGAAAGTAGGAAATATACCAGAGAACTTTGAAGACCTAATTCACCAATACCACCGCGGTTCCGCCGCAAGAACGCGCCTAATGTCGCGGTTCCACCGCTATGTTGAGAATTCTTGGACTTCTTTTTTCTACAGTTGCTTCACTTGCTCCTATGGTACTGATGAAATGCTCTGAATCTTTATCTCCCTGCTACAGTGATTCCAGATTCCCTCGCAAAAAAATTCACACGACAATTGTTAAGCACACGATGCGTTCTTGATTTTTATTTCGATGGAATAATAATACTTCAACCCACTATAGCAAGAAAGAACAAATTACACACGTATCTCCGGCAACGGCGCCATTTGATTTGAGTCAAAAAAGAATAATAGGTAGTAGTAGTAACCGCAATCAATAACGATGTCGTGTGTAGCGAGCGTTAGTGAGCACGGGTTGTCCTCTGGGATTTGAAGAATTCGTAAATTCTTGCTTTAGTTGAATCGAAAGAACTAGTAAAGAAATTCAAGAAATTGTTTAAAATTTGGTTGAAGTAATAATTTCAAGAACTTCAAGAAATCGTTTTCAAGAAAGGAAATCAAGAAAATGTTCAAGATCTAATTATCAAGAAAATATGAAGAAGGCTTGTAGGATCCGATCGGATTTAGTAGCCATGGATGACTAATAAAGGTAACTCATCTTTTCTATTGACAGTTTAACGCTAGATTGATGGCGATGAATGCAGATTAGGGTTTTTTGGAAGAAACTAGGGTTTCTTCACTATAGTCCCTTATCCTTTCATTGATCCCATTCATTTTCTAGCCCTTCACAAAAAGATCGTCAATCTTATCTCACATCGTGGTCAAGATAATCAATAATTTGATATCGTACCCAATGAAGATGTTAACGATTCTTTTGCGAAAGTTTGTAAACTTCATAAGACTAAAGAAAAGTATAGAATTCTATCATCCATCGATCTACCTTAATCCTACGGATTCTAGCAAGCGGAGATTTACTCGCACATCATGAAAATCAAAGAAAGATTACAAAACGAACTCATAATGCGGAATTTTAGAAGAAAGCGAAATTGAAACTAATTATCACCTTTATTATTCAACTTCAAATTACAACTTCTTCAATCCGAGATTACAAGAAGAATTGCTCTCGATCACTCTCTTGAAGAGGTAATTTTTCCGTCGATCTTTACATTGCTCGATCACCGTGAGTCTTGGACCTGTCGTGGATCGCGTGCTCGTTGATGACGATCGGCTTCGTATAAAGGAGCTTTTGTTGAATCGCTTGATGAACTTCTCGATGATTCTTGATTTTGGATCTTGGAATTGATGTTGTTCTTGGATTTGTGTTGAATTGGATGAAAGATTTGAGACAAAATTAGGAACTAATTGGGAACCCTTTTCTTCATGACCTTGGTCCTTTTTATAGCCCTCTCTTTAAGCTTCCCCAACAAACTAGCTTGTTATAGAGAAGTTTCCAGAACAAGGTTGTTACAATGAGACTTCCTCAGCAAGGTAGGATGTTGATAAGAAGTTTTCAGAGTGTTCCAGACCCCAAAGCCCCTGAATCGGCCGCGGATCCGTGGCGACTCGACCTGACTCGGCCGCGGTTCCGCGGCCAATCGGTGAGATTGTTGCTTCAAAATTCTATGGACTTATTATGTTGATCTCTGGATCTTTATGTGATATCTGGAATCTTCTTATCTCTTCTGAATTTCTGCCAGTATTTAATTCTTCGACTTTCCTCATTTTATCGGCAGATTCCTAATTTCCGATATCTGACCTGAGTTTACTTTGCACAAGATCTCAATGAAGAATGTGAGATAAAAAATATTAAACATACAATTTCCTTCGTAATGTTGATTATAATGTATAACACATGGTAAATGATATTTTGCAGATGAACTTCTACTATGTGTTATATTTATAGCAAATACGTTTAGATGATTAAGAAAAGCAAGGAAATTGTCATGTTAAAAATGCACTATTTTCGACTGAACAGTTCTCCACCTGCGCAATCTAGTGTTTGAAAATACCAAGCACATCGGACTTCTTCTTCATCGCGAAAACCCATGTCTTCCGGCTTGCATCGTTGATGAACGTCATGAAGTACCGATTAACTCTATAAGATTCCACCGAGACTGGACCCCATACGTCCGTATGCACCATCTCCAACTTCTTGGTCTTCTTTGCCAATATGAAATTTGAGTGTGTTTTGCTTCCCGCAAACACAACTCTCGCACAGCCCAACTCTACATTTTTCAGCCCCGAAAGCCCTCTTCCTTGAAGAATTTTCATGTTCTCGCTAAGATGCCCCAATCGTCTATGCCATAACAAAGTCTCCGAATTTAACTCCAAATATAATGCCAATACAACCGAACCTCCGCTACTCCCACTGAAGGAATACAGTGAACAACTCAACTTACCCTTGGCAACCACCAACGACCCTTTAGTAATCTTCCACTACGAATTCCCAAACGTCATAACAAAACCTTCATTCTCAAGCTGACTAGTAGATAGAAATCGGGCTCTTCAAATCTGGAATATGACGAGCATTCTTCAATTTTAATTGACCCTCTTCTAATGGTTGCAAGATGATCGCCCCCTTTCCAATGATCTTACATGGCTGGCTGTTTCCTTCCATCATATGCCCAAGGCCTCCCTGAACATACTCGCTGAAGTGATGTCGTCCCGAAATACAATTGAAGGATGCCCCCGAATCAAGGAACCAAGTATCCGCCTTTGTACGCTCGCCGATAAATAAAGACCTTGTTCCCCATATTCTTGTGTAGACACCACATTAGCTTCATTCCACCTGTCTTCTCATTTGAGTCTTTCTTTAGAGATTTACAGTCACTTTTTCTGTGACCCTTCTTCCCACAATTCCAACACGCGTCTTGAATTTTGTTGGATATAGTGCCCTCAGAGTCAATTATTGGATCACAGGAATGTGATTGCAATGATTGAGGGGGGACCTATACCGGTAGGACAGTCTTACTCAAGAGGTTTGTATACTATCTGGTTTGTCTTTATCATCGTGTACATGCTTTAGGTAACATTGTAGTTCACTATTACACGTTGATAGAGAATAGTATGCTACGATGGTTTGTGTTTATCATTGTGTACAGCTTTAGGTGACCTTACAGATCACTATTACACGTTGATAGAGCCCTTAGGATTCTTGCTTGACTACCAGCAGTATGATGGCGATCATATACGTGGGAGCTGGGGTCTATAAGCACATCCTTAAAAGGTCCCTAGTCATGGGAGTTTCGAGACTGGGCATCGTTACTCCATTAGTAGACTAGTGTATACAGTCGAGACCCCGACGAGGGGCGGTGGCCGGTCTCACAAGCCATTGGTGTCAGTTGGTTCACCTAAGATGTATACAGGTGCTCATTGGGTTATGAGTACACCGGACAGGACTCGCCGGGAACATGCTAGTTGGTATTATACCTGACGTCAGATAGCAGTTCCCTGGTGACATGTGTACAGTTGGTTCATCGACCTGAGATCGTCATTTGTCTCGTGTGAGTTCCCACTGTGCTTTGATTACTACCCAACCACGGCTCAAAGGAGTCGTGCAAACAGGTTTTAGTTGGGTACAGTCCTGAGCCACATGAAGGCAGTGAGCGGATCGGCAGGGGTTTCGTCTCTCCCGGTATTGGGGGTGAGATTGCGCTGTTTCTAGGAGAGCCATTACACGAAGTCCTTGTCCAAGGCAGGAGATTTACTGGTAGGTATTCCAGTAGTATCTCAGGGTGTTCTGGGCTACACTCCGACACGACTTGTACCGCTTTTGGGGGTCTGACTTTTACTAACCCCATAGGCCCGACATGCGATGCTCATAGACGAACGGACCGGACAGTACGGATATTGTCACTGACAGGCTCAGTAGGGTGTCAGGATGAGTTCGCTCATCGACCTCCCTTTTGGTCAATACCTGGTAGCCCGTTACGTACGGCTAGTATCTCTGACGTGCTAGTGGTTAAATCCACAGCCAATGTATTGACGAGTCTTTAGAGTCCCCCACAGACAGTTTCTCAGGTTTCGGGCGAAACGTTGTAGAGGCCGTATGATATATGGCAGGGTTCGATTATATACGTGCAGTAGTGCACGGATCATGATCCGACGGATCATACTAGTGGGCTTTGGTTTAAGCCGGATCATAGTATTAGATTTGTTGGATTACTTTAGTCTCATCGCATTCGCATTCAGTTGGAATGCGGATGCAGGTATATATATACAGGTGAGGGGTATCCTTGTGATCCGTCACGAGTTTACTTTAGATGTTGCCGTATCTTTTTATTGTTGCAAACATTTGGATTAATGTTTGCAAATGGAAATTGTGAGCTCAAGGTTATGATGGAGTGCATTTAATGTGGCATGTGCAACGGTAGTGACTCATGGTCTCTTTTTATGTGCATATGTCACATTAGTGATTGATTTGTGGTTTGAAATGAGAGGAAGAGAGAGAAGGGCAGCCATGATAGAGTTTGCTCTTGTATTATTTTGCTTTCACTCTCTCATTTTATCATGCATAAAAAAAAATGGCTCCTCCTCTTCTTCTTACTCTAGCTCACAACCTCCATTAATGGCATCATCTCTAACCTCCATCCATACACTCTCATGTGATGAGAATCAATGGATGCTTGAGACAAAGTGATTACACACATTCTCTACATCGCCTTGGACATGTCGGCTAGCGAACTTCGTGTCCGAGTTGCTTCGGACGAAGCGGGAGCCCATAAAAAGACTCGAAGATGTGGTGCCCTTTCTGACGAGGAGATCGGAGATCGGAGATGCCGCGAGGAGCTTAGGATGGTGGCCAAAGACCGAAGGACACGGATCGATCAGTATAGTTTTCCAACCCTTTCTCCAGTTGCTAGTTGTAGGTTAATGGTTCGATCCGGGATTAAAATCTGCGATAGCGCCGGTTTCTAGTTTAGAAAAAGTTTTCGTTTCCGCATTTTGGCCTCGGACATACGGCCGGGGCGCTACCGTAGACTTACATGGTATTAGAGCCACGCCATTAACCTTTACTAGCTTGCTCTAACGTATTTAAAATATCGATCGAACAAAATTTTCCAAAACTGCATTTCCAATTCTGAAGTTTCTGTCGAATTTTTTTTGTCGTCGAAATTTTTTTTTGAGTGTGTCAGAAAATCAGGCAGGCTTTTTTAAGACCACAGCTGAAATTTGGTGAAGTGATCCACTGTAGCGCCGCGGAACCGCGGCATTACCCTTGTTTTGGCCGCGGTTCCGCCGCACTCCTGTAGCATCAATGCACCAAACTTTCTGCAGTGGTCTCTGAGTTGGAATTGGGGTTTCTGGTAATTTTTGTTTTGGCCCAGATTATTTTGAGTACTGGGAATTGTACTTGGGGCCCACTTCGGGAAATTTTGTCGATCGAAAATTTTAAATATGTTAGTTCACAGTGCTTACTTTATATCTGCGACCGTGAATGTCATTTGATCGGTAAATCTTGTCTAATTGCTATAGCCCTTTTAGACGGATTTGCGAACGTGACATTCACGTTGATGTTCTGTGTTGTGCTGTGATGTTGCGGATTTGTCATGGTGGATAGCCTGGATGCAATGGTAGTACAGTCTGGTTGTATTTGTACATTTGATATTGCGGGGCGAGTGTCCGACATGTGGACTGCCTTCACTGCCTGTTTGTATATTATTCTTTTGGGGCACGACCGGGCTGAGATCGATGTACCTGTTGTATATATATTTTACTTTCTGTACTAGGATTACCCCAAGGTGGGGTGCACGGATAGCCGGGTTCTAGAGGGCAACGGGCCCGCATCTCATGGCTTTGAGACGGAGGAGGCTTCACTCTAGAATTGGCGGGCTATTCGCCGCACTCGTAGGGGGTACAGGTTGACCCAAGGAGGGGTGCTCAAGTTACTGGATTCCGTGAAGTGCTGGGTGGTCCATTCACTTTGTTGAAGGGGGCTGCCTCGCTTCAGGTTTTGGCGGGTAACTTGCCGCACCTGTAGGGGTCTAGGATTTCATTGCACAGGCTATCCACACGACCAGGGGAACGTCGGGTTTCAGTAGCGGCTCTATGAAACCCGGGGATCCCATATTATCTGTATTGTTCTGTGATGCTTATTACATTTCTGTGATGTTGCATTTTATCACGCCATGAGCGAATATTATATATTGATATATATACTAGTAGATGTTGTATATGTTTTACACCCGCGTTAGTCCAGTCCCCGCTCTGTCGTTAGTTAAGTAACCTAACGGGTGATGACGGGACCCAGTGGCGAATGCGGATGGCATATATGTACATCGTATTTTCGTTCTTTTGTGGTGTGATTAATTGATGGGACTGCATTGATTCGGATCAATGCAAGCTAAACAAACCTGTTTGATGTTGTTGGAACATTTTTCAAAAAGCTGTTATTGCAATGACGTTCTCTTTTGTTTTGCACAGTGGTATTCAGTTATGAATATCCAGCACCTCAGTCGACGAGGCAAGGGCCGAGATCCCTTCACCGGGAGCGACCCCTTGGACAGAAGTTTGCGTCAGGGTAATAACTTCACTATAGCCGATTGCCTTTTTGCTTTGCATCGCGGTATTCAGTTGGAATATCCTGCACCTCATTCTACGGGGAAAGAGCCGAGATCCCTTCACCGGGAGTGACCTCTTTAGCAAAGGTTTTCGCCACTATATTTTTATAAAAAGCTATCTGGTTCCTTCAACGATATCAAGTTTATTACGTTAAAGGTTTTTCGCCAAAAACCATTCGTAGCCCTCCGTCATTTCAGACGGGTAGCACTTAGTATTCATGCTATGTATGTTGGCCTTCATCAAAGCATAGTGTATGGTAGCTATTTATTACTTTTCTGTAGCATAGATAAATGCGTTGGTGTGGGACAGTCGTACTACTATTTTGGCCTTCGTCAAGGGTGTGTACGGGTGGGTTCAAATTAACCTGGATAATGACGGGTAGAACTTGACATGTGACTTATGATATGTTGGCCTTCGTCAAGGTCATAAGAGCATGGGGTAAAAAATCACATCGGGAGTTTCTAAAGAAACTGAAACTTGCCAGAAATGCGCATACCTTCTGGAGTGTGATAACGTGAGTGGATTCCATCACGTTATCATGCGATGATAGTTGGATCCCGATTCCCACTGATGAGTTGGTTTACTCCTCGGGTGATCCCGACTAATTCTTCTTTCAGGTTTGGAGGAGAATTTGACGATACAGTGGGAGGTTTCCTGATTAGATAAATTGATAACCATTCTGATCTATGTTAGAGTGCACGCTGAGTGTTTCTTTTCTCTCTCTCTTTGGCAGCAACCATGACCCGACCCTTGACTATGACTCAGTGACCAAGTTAACCGAACTTTCTTAAAACACTGGCTTTTGGATTGTCAGAGTTGCATACCTCATTGCCACTCCTACTTTTACCCTTTTCTCCAGAACACCCCGTATTACTACGAACATCCACTTCCATTGGATAAAACCATCATATGGTTATATACGAACTCGAAGGAACTTGTTCCAGATTCGAGGATGGTTTCTGGTTCTGGAGAAAATGAATAGGACTATTCAGTTGTCTTTTCCTTTTACCTTCTCTCAGGTTGCGAGTGCTCCTTGGATTAGGACAGTACACCTATTACACTTATTGGATAGTCTTCATCCAAACCATAGGCAGGTGCCGAAAGGTATGGTATGAGGAAAACCAATTAGCCTAACGATGGTGTACAGAAGGTAATAAGTTAAGACAAATAAAGGGATTAGTAAGAGGGCAAAGTAAATTGCGACTGCTATTCACGACCAAACCAAGTATTTTATTGCCACTCCTACTTCACCTTTGTATTTCTCCAGGACACTCCGTATCACTACGAAGATCCACAGTTTATTGGATACTCCATCGTATGGTTATATACGAACTCGAAGGAACTTGTTCCAGTTCGGGGATGGATTCTGGTTCAGGAGAAATAGGAATAAGGTTTATTCAGTTGTCTTTTATCTTTACCTTCTCTCGCGTTGCGAGTACTCCTAGGATTAGGAGAGTACACCCATTATGCTTATTGGATAGTCTTCTTCCAAACCATAGGCTGGTGTCGAACGGTAGGGAGGGAAGAAAACCATTTAGCCTAAAAGGGTGTACAGAAGGTAATGACTAAAGACATATAAAGGGATTTGGAGAGATGGCAAAGAAATATACGGTTACAGTTGTGAATCTGATAATGGAAGAGGCATTACTAGGAATACCCGGATACCCCTTCGAAACATTTACATGTTTCAGTTTCACTGTGTATTGTTAAAAGAAAACTGATTTCCCAATTAGTCCTTGCTCCAAGGTATGTATTTACCAGGTTTGATTCTCACATCTGTATGGTTTTACAGATGATGAGTGAGAGTAAGTTATTGGGAATTGTATGATCATCCTCATTATATCGGGATTCGTTGTAATTGGTGATATTTGAGGAAATCGCCTGGGTTGTTTGCCGGACGGCAAATATTTGGTTTGAATATCCGTTGTTATGCACCAATTTCAAATTGATATATCTGTACGTTTATTTTCATAAAGTGAGATATAACTTTTTGAAATTATGTCCATGATATTTACCTATATCAGTGGATGATTAGGTAAGGAGCATTAAAAAGCGGTGTAATTCTTCTTAACCATAAGTACAGTTTTCAACCTACGACACACAGGGAATGAGTTATTAGACTCAGGAGACTTATACAGAGCATTGTATGTTGTCCAGTGTCCATGAGGACAGAGGGGTTGGTACTCATACTATATTCTGTTTACTTGTGACTTCTCCAGTTCTTAGACATGTGTTTCGTAGAACTGCAAGGTCTAAGTTTTGAGAAGTTATAGGTAGAAGAATAAAGTAGAGAACCAGGTATTGCAAATATCAGGATTCTTCAAGATGATCGAGATTATAGATACTTGTGTATGGTATTCAGTTGATAGTAATGATTATGAGAACTTGCTTCTCTTTCAGGTTACTCATATTTGGATGTATTCCTAAGTTGAGTAATACTGATCGGCCTCTCTCCATTTAGTTGACATGCATTGGAGACAGCTGCATGATTTGAATATGGTTCCAATTAAATCAGTGTCTCTGTTTCTATATTGCATATAGAATAGTTCATATCTTAACAATGTTAAGGTACGGGGAGTTGTCCGACTTATACTTAAAACCAGACTCTGGATAACTCAAGGCACGTTTCTGTAATGGCTGTTTGTGGGTTGACCCGGCCTATGACGAGGGTTGACTTTTTACCATCTGGAAGATCAATACTGATATTGTTCTTAACTCTCCACAGTTTTAATAAAAATGGATTTTTTCAGAAAACAGTAGTGGGAGTATGGTAGAACTGGAAGTGATTCCAGAACCGCAAACGATTACTGAAAATTTGATAAGAACCTAAAGATTCAATCTGGTTTGACATTCCATTAGCCACTCCGCAGATATGGTGGGAAACCTCAAGCACCCAAGAGGTACTCCGGTAGCCTCAAGGATGGTGACAGGGAGGTTCTTGTTTACCCAGACTTGCCATTGCTGTTGTTCCAGACTGTGAGACCCGATAGGAGGATGAGTATAGCGTCGTTCTAAACTAGCTTTAGAAGTGTACGTATATATGACTTTGCCAGAAGGTTGTCGTAGTCAGTGGGAGCAGCGGAAGTATAGTGGACAAGTAGCTTATGTCTATTTATAGACTAAAGTAGATATAGCGGAGATAGATCATCTATTTCTGATGTGACAGTCATAGGTTTGACTTCATCAGAATAGGGGATGGATCTATTAAAAAGGTAGTAGAGTGTGATGTCCTGGTATTTGGATGACATACACAGAGTAGGAAGTGAAAGTCCTATACTACCATCGGTTGTACTTTGGTTGTCACACAGTGTTTTCTCCACATAGGATATAGATATAATATCAGACATTCTGGTTACTAGATCTATGGTTTTAGATCTAGATTTGGGTAGTTTCCCAATCTGGGTACTTAGACAACATTCTAAAGGTATTTAGAATGGATGACTCCTGGCATGGTAGTGTATCTGCAGGTGATGGAGTCACCCTCTCTAAAAGTGTCTTACAGACTAAAGGGGAAAGGGATGTGCATGATTGGCAGATCACTTGATTAGGCAATTGAGTTGATCATGAGATGTCAAGTACCACACCAGATGTCGTTTTTGCACTAGATGCAATAAGTTGATATTAATCCTATCCTGGAGAAACGTTCGGAAGCAGTTTTAGAACATAGGTGGATGTTCTAGGGATATGATAACAACAGCCTCTATCGGGGGACGGTTATCATTCCAGGCTTCCAAGGTGACCTGGATGACAGAGTGACTATCAGAGTTATAGTTTTCCCTCTGACGAGGGGCAGTATTTTGGACAGGTGGTCCGAGAGGATACTGAGGGAGGCATAGCGCAGGATACTGATTAAATTCAGTTGACGATACAGTCTAAGAAGTTTGGATTTGGAGTTTATTTATGAACTAGGTCCCATCAGATATCTAGACATATTCTAAAACAGGTATTGCTCATTTCGAGAGATGGATTTCTCCGCGAACTTGAGATAAAGAGAGACACAGAAAGAAACATTAGGACGGATCCACTCACTGAGGTTATTCCTCGAACGCAATAGTTTCTCATACGGGCTTTGTGAGACTGATTAGTAGAGGAGTTGGGTGTTCGGTATCACACGGGCTGTGAGTATGCGACATCGCAATAATTAGCCTTGAGTGCAAGTGGGAGATTGTTGGATATAGTGCCCTCAGAGTCAATTATTGGATCACAGGAACGTGATTGCAATGATTGAGGGAGGACCTATACCGGTAGGACAGTCTTACTCAAGAGGTTTGTATACTATCTGGTTTGTCTTTATCATCGTGTACATGCTTTAGGTAACATTATAGTTCACTATTACACGTTGATAGAGAATAGTATGCTACCATGGTTTGTCTTTATCATCGTGTACAGCTTTAGGTGACCTTACAGTTCACTATTACACGTTGATAGAGCCCTTAGGATTCTTGCTTGACTACCAGCAGTATGATGGCGATCATATACGTGGGAGCTGGGGTCTATAAGCACATCCTTAAAAGGTCCCTAGTCGTGGGAGTTTCGAGACTAGGCATCGATACTCCATTAGTAGACTAGTGTATACAGTCGAGACCCCGACGAGGGGCGGTGGCCGGTCTCACAAGCCATTGGTGTCAGTTGGTTCACCTAAGATGTATACAGGTGCTCATTGGGTTATGAGTACACCGGACAGGACTCGCCGGGAACATGCTAGTTGGTATTATACCTGACGTCAGATAGCAGTTCCCTGGTGACATGTGTACAGGTTAGTTCATCGACCTAAGATTGTCATTTGTCTCGTGTGAGTTCTCACTGTGCTTTGATTACTACCCAACCACGGCTCAAAGAAGTCGTGCAAACAGGTTTTAGTTGGGTACAGTCTCGAGCCACATGGAGGCAGTGAGCGGATCGGCAGGAGTTTCGTCTCTCCCGGTATTGGGGGTGAGATCGCGCTGTGTCTAGGAGAGCCATTACACGAAGTCCTTGGCCAAGACAGGAGATTTACTGGTAGGTATTCCAGTAGTATCTTAGGGTGTTCTGGGCTACACTCCGACACGACTTGTACCGCTTTTGGGGGTCTGACTTTTACCAACCCCCTAGGCCCGACATTAGATGCTCATAGACGAACGGACTGTACTGTACGGATATTGTCACTGACAGGCTCAGTAGGGTGTCAAGATGAGTTCGCTCATCGACCTCCCTTTTGGTCAATACCTGGTAGCCCGTTACGTACGGCTAGTACCTCTGACGTGCTAGTGGTTAAATCCACAGCCAATGTATTGACGAGTCTTTAGAATCCCCCACAGACAGTTTCTCAAGTTTTGAGCGAAACGTTGTAGAGGCCGTATGATATATGGCAGGGTTCGATCATATACGTGCAGTAGTGCACGGATCATGATCGGACGGATCATACTAGTGGGCTTTGGTTTAATATGGATCCTAGTATTAGATTTGTTGGATTACTTTAGTCTCATCGCATTCGCATTCAGTCGGAATGCGGATGCAGGTATGTATATACAGGTGAGGGGTATCCTTGTGATCCGTCATGAGTTTACTTTATATGTTGCCGTATCTTTTTATTGTTGCAAACATTTGGATTAATGTTTGCAAATGGAAATTGTGAGCTCAAGGTTATGATGGAGTGCATTTAATGTGGCATGTGCAACGGTAGTGACTCATGGTCTCTTTTTATGTGCATATGTCACATTAGTGATTGATTTGTGGTTTGAAATGAGAGGAAGAGAGAGAAGGGAAGCCATGATAGAGTTTGCTTTTGTATTATTTTGCTTTCACTCTCTCATTTTATCATGCATAAAAAAAGAAAGAAAATGGCTCCTCCTCTTCTTCTTACTCTAGCTCACAACCTCCATTAATGACATCATCTCTAACCTCCATCCATACACTCTCATGTGATGAGAATCAATGGATGCTTGAGACAAAGTGATTACACATATTCTCTACACCGTCTTGGACACGTCGGCTAGCGAACTTCGTGTCCGAGTTGTTTCGGATGAAGCGGGAGCCCGTAAAAAGACTCGAAGATGTGGTGCCCTTTCCGACGAGGAGACCGGATATCGGAGATGCCGCGAGGAGCTTGGGATGGTGGCCAAAGACCGAAGGACACGGATCGATCAGTATAGCTTTCCAACCCTTTCTCTGGTTGCTAGTTGTAGGTTAATGGTTCGATCCGGGATTAAAGTCTGCGATAGCGTCGATTTCTAGTTTAGAAAAAGTTTTTGTTTCCGCATTTTGGCCTCGGACAGACCGCCGGGGCGCTACCGTAGACTTACAAATTTTTCCTTGTGATTTTCCTCAGCTTTTAGACTTGCCCTTCTTCCTTTTCCCCTTTTCCATCGTTCTACCGCGATTCTCCACCGAAATCGTAGAAATTCCCGAACTCCTATTTCCGGCCTTTCTCCGCATCTCATCATTTAATATGCAACTCACTGCATCATTAAACATGAGTCCTCGAGATCGAGTTGATAACCGCTATCACTAGGTTCTCCCAACCCTCCGCCAACGAATAGAGGAATAGAAGTGCTCGAATCTCGTTTTTAAAAATGATTTCCACCGATTCGAGGTGGCTCGTCACGCTGTTGAACTCATTCAGGTGCTCCATCACCAAGTCGTTTTCAACCATCTTCATGTTGAAAAGCTTCTTCATCAGAAAGATTTTGCTTGATGTAGAAAGCTTTTCATACAACTTGGCTAACGTCGTTATTAATGCCTTTGTTGTTTTCTCCTTCGAGATATTAAAGGCCACTTGCAGAATCAACGACAACCGAATTGTCGCCAGGGCTTTCCTATCCAAAAGGTTTCATGCCTTATCGGGCATCTTCTCGGGCTTTTCTCCAAGCAACGAAAGAAACATGTCTTTTTGATATAAGTAGTCATCTATCTGCATGCGCCACCAACCAAAATTCTGACCATTGAACTTTTCAATTCTTATTTTATTTCCCGCCATCTTTCGTCTCTGTCGCGGCAAACTTGACTTCTCCCTTGAACTGAACCAACGCCTTCAAAATGACGATCTAAAAAAGTGCGGAAGAAGACGTAATTGTCGTTACCCACCGTTGACCTAGATCGTATATTTGAAGAACCCTGGATTCCTTAACGAAGCTCTTATACCAGTTGTTTGGGGATCGACGGGGAGAGATCAAAACACGGAACAATGCTCGCGACAACACCCAAATCATGAAAACACAATTACGCAATTAAACGGTGAAAGAACAATATAAATATAGAATAAAATAGAAAATCAAACACACAGAGACGGGACTTTTTAACGGGGTTCACCTACCGTATGGCTAGTCTCCGACAAAGCGTAATATATAAAGTCTCCACTATAATTTTCGAATCAATTACACGAGCAAAACCCAAGGAATTTTCTTTCAAAATTCTCTAGTCCTACCCGTCACCCTCTCATATAATGATCTCTCTTAATTGGCTGTTAATAATACATATGAGAGGTTTCTTTAAATATGCAAACCCTAATCCTATAGTAAATAGGAGATAAAACAATATTTGGTAAATTCTATTCGTATGAGAAAATCCCGTCGGCAGATGTCTGACGCACACTTGGGCAGACGTTTGCCTACACTCTGTAAATCTTTATCCCAAGGGCAGATGTCTGAACCACACCTGGACAAACATCTTCCCAGGCTCTGGATTGGGCTTTACAACTTCAGCTGACGTCTGTCCCGATGCACTGCAGACGTCTGCCTCCGCTCTGGTGTTTCTTGTATAGTTTCCAGACGTTTAAACTTGAGTTTTCTAGACGTCTGAAGTGTATATGATTACACCTTCAGACACATGTCGTTGTTTGCTTCAGACATATGACCTGAAGGATGTTCCACCGTTTCTAACATAAAAAACCAATGATGATCTATTAGATGGAAAGGTAAGAGCCAACGTCTGAGGTGCTAAACTCGCTCAATGCTTTTCATACTTGACTAAATACCTCAAACGCTTCACACACACACACCCCAAGTTACAGAGTGACAATCTACACAACATTTCTCAGCCTTGTAATGATTAGCATACTATTAGGATTTTGAACCTAATAATCTGATCATCAGATGAAATTGCACCTACTCCGTTAATGCTTCGGTCCTGTCTGGCAATAGAGTTAAGTTTTCTAAACTGGAGTTTCATAAAGATGGCAAAACTTAACTCCAAAATGCTAAACTTTCCCTGTTTGGTATATATTTTAGAGTTGAGATAACTACGGTTATCTTAACTCCGGTCCGATCTAAGTTTTGTAAACTTCATTTTCGCAAACACATCTCTTATGACATAACCCATAGTATATTTTTAAATGGAGTTTAGCGCTTGTAAACCACAATTTGCATCCTATCTACCTAAGTTTCTCTCAATAGTGACGATATCCATATTGATGAAATGGACGATATTGATGATGACCTTGATACCGAGCTGCTAACTATGACGAATGCGCTAACTATGTATATGATGTCAAAAATAGACCGATTTGATATCACTCTTCAATTCGAATAAGCAAAAACAATGTCTCCTTGCATAATATGGCTTCCAAGCATTTATGATCCGTATGTGAATGAGACAAATTACTTATCCCTCGGTCTATTAAAGAACTTATCCCTCGGTCTATTAAAGAACTATCTCTTCAGAGATTGTGAAAGATGTTCTACTAGAAATACTCTTGTTATTGCTTCGACTCATATTCCCCAAAAAATGAATCCCGCTCTAATAGCTCTGAATAAATTAAATACATGTATTAAGATACGAAGGCTTCTTATTCCACAACAACGAAAGCACTTTTTCATTCTTTGATTTATTCTGGTATGTGAATAAATCGCGAATATGGTCCAAGTAATAAATGCCCAAGTTTCCTTAGCTCCTAATTCCAATAAGATCCTCATGCCTCGTTAGCCCATACTGCTCCAGAAAGAATGCCTATGGTTAAAAAGGTAAACCCTAAACTAATGACACGATAACTCTAATAATCCAAACGCTGAGTTAATTGATATCTGTAATAATTTCAAAATGAAAGAAAAGAGGCGTGGTGTCTATCATTTCACCATCAATATATCTTGAAAGTGAATCGTATTCCATAAATATGATATCTATTTAGTGTGATATGCGGAATATATGACAAAGGTGGATAGAGTGTTGGAGTATTTCTATCGATCGGTCATGTCGTATAGGCCCGAGTCAGACATCAAATTGCTTCGATTTGAATTATCCATAGGATATATCAAAAAGATGTACAATCAAACATATTTCTCGATTCAATAGAAACCCAAAGAAGTGAATATGGTACCCAAATGACGATAGATATGTTAAAAGCGGGTCCAATTACTTCCATTCCTAATCCTAAATAGAATGTAATGACTAATGACGTAGGGATCCATATGGACACATAGTATTTACTTACATACGCTTGAATGATCTCTTCACATAATAAGAATCTTCTCATAATAAGAATATACATAACCCTATTCCGGTCCGGTATGCTTGCATATTCGTCCATTGTCAAATCGGATATATAATTATTGGAATAATTGTTGGAGACTCAAATGATGGATATGCATGTTGTATCCCGATCTACTCTGACACGGTGCCATGAACGGATCACACAAGTCTATCGAGACGGACAAACGGTATGGTGTGGCGGAAATAAACAGAATTATGTGCAAATAAAGACAATGAAAAAGATATATCCAACGGCTATTGCAACACACTAAACAAATAGAAAATCACACTAACACAAATGACACGACGATATACCCAGGTTCGGCTTAACTAGCATCTAATTCTGCATTCGCAACAAGAACTTCTGCTAGAGTAAGAGTTACACGAGATAATTTCTGCTCTCTCGATCTCACCCAAATACAAAGAATCTCTCTATACAAATCTTCTGCCTCTCTGTGTCTCGGACTCTGCTTTAATTCATGCCGCAAACAATTAAAATCCTCTGTTGGATCCTCTGTTGGATTTGAATCCTAGCCGCCGCAGAGAGACTTTTAAATCAACTCCTTGTTGATTAATTGCAGCAGCCCCTTTTTGTTCTTTCGTGGATTTAATTATTGGCTGTGCAGACCTCTATCTTCAAGGCTATGTGGATTTTGTATTAGCCTCCACATTAGGCATATAAATTAACCAACTATATATAGGCTAGCCTTAAAGATTAGAATAATTAGAGATTAAAGGATTTAGATTAATCTAAATCCTACTCCAACTATGAAAACCACTACGTGCACTGCATGTATTCACTCTTGGACTCGTGCTCTCGGGCTTCGAATTTGCAATCAATATCAACAATCTCCATCTTGATTCAAATTTATCACAATCTCGACACTTTCTCAATCCTTGGAACTCTGTTCTCGTCGCGGTTTGCCTTTAACAATCAACTAGGTATAACTTGAACTTGGACCGGAACCATCTCAGAAACGCGTCCGCCGGATTCTTTAGCATACCAACTTTAGTAAGAGACATTACTTTCTTCTCGGTCTTCAAGAAGAATACTCTCGCCTCTTGTGGAACTCCTAAACCAAATATCCTTCGCAAATATATGGTCCCCATAACCGTCTCCTAGACGGTTACCAAACCTGTCTTTGCTGTTGATTGTGCAATACCTGGCTGAAGCGTCGATCCACCTGGCACCGCTCTATGCCCAACATGACACCCGTCGCCGACCTCTATCTGCCCATATGACCATACCCTGTCACGATTCTCCCATCAACACTGCCTTCGCTGAATGACGAGTCGAACCCTTTACTATCTCTCAAGTATCTCAGGATGCTCTCCGCTCTGAATAGTCAAGTACTTGCTGCCTGCTCCAACTGCCTGTGCAATACTCGGCCGCGTCCATCACATACCAACCTTTGCACTTGCATATGACACTAAAGACACATTATCGCCGTTAGCCTAAAGTGCGCCTTTAAGCGAGAAGACACGGGCCGAATCTCTCCATCCCATACCAAGCTAGAACCTGCTCGATATACTGCTGCAACCGACGCATTTCCCATTCATGACACTCACCATACCACGAATCAAATGTGTAGACTTTCTGCCAAACTCCCGATCCTCTTGTCTTGGAAACTCGTCTCTAGCCACTCCTATACGCCGAACTGTCATCGGTCTCTGCATCACTGACTGTACTAAACTCTCCACCTGAATCGAAGTACTGACCTCATCAGCTCTCATAACTTAAACTGGGACTTCGAACTCCACCTCGCTTGGCGGCATACTTGTTCTCCGTTCACCATCAGACGGAGTCTATATTTTTTTTCCTTTTTTTTGTTAAGATTGAGTTTCTTCTGAAATTTGTGGGTGATTAGGCGCAGATTAATCTACTGTTTTATTGATTTGGGTTTTTACTGTAATGCTGTAAGAATCTCGATGCTAGGGTTTTAGTGGGTTTGGGGATTTCTATTTTAGGGTTTTGATTTCAAGTTTTTTTATGGAGATTATGCTCAATGCATGAAGTTTTCAATCTTAGGTTCATTGTTTTTAAAAAATAATTTTTCATATAAAAAAGGTGTTTTTTAAAATAACTTTAGTCACCTATTCTATAGTAATGTAGTTAGATTTTAGTGTTTGTCTTTTGTTTCTTTCTCTCACATCAAACTTGAACACTTTCATGTTTAATTTCAGAATCAAAATGAAGTCCTAAATTTGCAAAAAGAAAAAATAAGAGGAAAAAACCCTAAAACTCACAATGTCAAGAATTTCCCACCTCCATCCTCGTAGTTCACATTGACCCGATTGAAAGAAGATGAATTGCCTGAACTCATTAGGTTTTCCTCACTTGATACAATCTTAGAAGAACAACCCATTTGGCTCGATGAGCTCCCGATCAATTCAACTGCTAAACCTGAAGGAAAGCTTAGGAGATTGGTAAGCGATTCAGCAACTATTCTCGACATTCGAGAAGGGGGTGAGATTTGTAGTGAGTTTGAGGGGAGTTTATATGGGCCGAACTCACCTAGCCAAAAGAGCAATTTAAGCGAATCGGAGTTGTGTGCATTGATGGAAAGTATTCCGAAGAACAAATTAGAGTATGCTTCGGTCGATGCTCCGGCTTGTGATGCTATTAATCAGGGAGATTTTGGTATTTCGCCGGGTGACCTTGATCAAGAGAAGGCAGCAAGAAGCTAAGCTTTTCTCGATTTATCATGCATTGCTTTCTTAGTTGTTTTCATAATGGTATTTTTGCATGTGTGATGACACATGGAAAAAGATTTGAGAAATATTGAAGACTTTTGTTAAAATAGTAGAGATGTTACTTAGATCCTTCAAGATTTGATATTAGAAAAGAAAAAGGTTAGTGATGGAGGTCGGAATCTCCCTCGGATGTTGTCCTTTGTTGATCTTGCGGCCATCGGGCTGAACGGCTGGGATTTGTTATGGAAGATTGAGCAAGTGGATCACAATGGGTCGTTGGTTGTTGATGCAGGGCTACCCACAAGGGAAGTCTCGGGGTGGGAAACCACCGTAAGACCCTCCAACGATTATGTAAGTACCGAGGAATAGATAGGCAGAGTAGCGGCATATTGTATTCAATTCGAGTTACCTGAGTCGTGTGGAAGAGGGGTTTATACAGCGATCGCATGGAGCGAGCCGATGCGAGATTCTCACCGTCCATTATGCCCCTGCGTCACGTTCGCGTTGATGGCGGGATACGTCCATCAATGGCGAGATACGCCCATTAATAGAGAGATACGCTAGCGTGGGATGAGGGACGTGGAGCGGTGGAGACCTCGTCGTGGTGAGATATAAGGAGCCGTTACGGGGGCTCTCGGGCTCCGTACTCCCGGCTAAACAGGGACGCTGAGGAACCTCATATATAGGATAGCTCGGAGATGAGCGAGTGAGCTGAGAAGTCTCAGCTATAGGATAGCCCGGAGACGAGCTATTAGCTGACGGTCAGCCGAAGAGGGAATATACTCCGGAAAGGTCTTCTAAAAGGTCGGGTGCAACATCAGAGATGAGGCGCCGAGGAATGTCCCTAATGCATCATACTTATTCCAGCTCCGTAACCTCCAGGAATTAAGCGGGCTTATGTGGATGACACGTCATCCGCTGCGTGTCGTGATCTGGGAAATTCCCACTTATGAGCATCATCATTAGCCCCACACTCTCATTCCGACCTATTTACGGGTCGAATCGAGAGTGGTCTGCTCGGCTTTCTTTGCTCAGTTGGGTGCCGAGAATTCTTCATGGTGGATTGTCCAGGAACGGCATGGCGTCTGGCGGCTGTATCTCTTCGATCTCCGAGTCCAGGTGGTGTTTTACCGTGCGTCTTAATTTTCGCGCGTATCCTCGATGACATCAGCGGATCACTGAAAGGGCGGCGCCATAATGGAGACGTCGCTTCGTCTGTTCGGGCCGTCGATTTCGTGCCACGTGGCCGTAATTGGATGGCGGATTGCAAGACGTTGCTTCCGCCGGTTGGATTCGGATAAGGGGGGAAGTGCCTAATGGTTGGCTACCGCGTAGCGCCATCGGGCCACAACGCTTCGTTCTGACGGGAGCGGATTTGGTCCGTTGGATATCCTTTACTGAGTGTATAAATAGGGGAGGCCTATCCCTAGGAAACACCTTTACTTCGCTTGCCTTTTGTCGTCTGAGGATTGCTCGGCACTTCACCTCTTAGGTCGGATCCCCAGTCAAAATTCATTTTCAGCTACTCTTCCCTTGAATCAGGTCACATGTCTTCCTTTGATATTTTAGTAGATGTAGTTAGGGTCGAGTCAGACGATGAGTTTTCAACCTCTGAAGTCAAGTTTAGTGAGGCATCTTCATCTTCCTCGGCTTTTGATAGCCGAGAAAGTTCTTATTCCCCCGCGTCGGGTTCACCCCTAAAGGGTGGTGATTCTCTTGTTCCTCATCGTTGGGGAGCCAAAAAGACCCCCTAGGTGCGTATCGAGAATACTCGTGACACGGCCTCGATACTGAACAGGTCAGACGAGCTTTCCGATATCTGAGCTCGTTTCCATATTCTCTCTGGCTACTCGCTCTGTCTGGCCAGGGAGGGTGAACAGACAGACCAGGTACAGGGCAATGAGATTGTTCTGTAGTTGGAAGCGTTCCGAGCAGGGATGCGTCTGCCCTTTTCACCCGAGATTTGTGTTGTCCTTCATTGTTTCCAACTTGCCCCGGACCAGCTAGCACCGAATTCGTAGATGATTCTCCTCGAGTTCTTAGTCTAGCTAAAAATTGATCGGATCCCTTTTATCCTAGATCTTCTTCTACCCTTCCTCTGCTACAAGAATCATCCAGATACTCGTAAGGATGAGCCGAGTTGGGTTCACTTCTCCTTTAAAAAGCATAAGGGTAGGGCGGCCAGATCGGGGTGGTGGTTGGCCCTTTTTCCATCCTTGAGTGAAAGAGAAGTTCGTGTTCGTCGGCCTTCTGAGAGGAGAAGAGTGGCCAGTGCCCACCAAGTGGCACAGGGCAGATTGCCCGAGGTCCAAGCAGTCAAATGCTCCGGAGGCGGGGGTCGTGTCGAGGTGGGAGCCGATTCAATATGCCGACGCCTTGCTTTCCGAGTAGGCCCTAAGCTGGGAGGGACTCAGTCTTGCGCTCTTCATAGGTAAGTTAGGACTTCACCGATCAATTTAGACTTACCATAGTTTGTTGTTTCTGTTACTAACCCTTTCTTTTGTTTTCTTTCGCAGAGCCCATGGATCGATCAAAGATCATGGCCGCCATGGCTGCCAAGGTGCAGGGAAGGAAGGGCGGCGGCGGCGGGTCGTTCAAGCCCGTGCCGAGTGCGGAGCCCCATCAGGGTCCTTCCGTGAAAGCCACCGTCGCTCCGCCTGTCTTGGAGGAGCGTGGGAGCGAAGGGTAAAAACATGCCCGGGAACAGGCTTCCCGGGTGAGACCGGAGGCGCCTTCCTCTGCCGAGTCTCCAGCCAAGAGACTCAAGAAGGTAGTTTTCTAGCCGCTTCTAGCGGGGATACACGTGCAGGAGGGTGACTTCTGCATCGAGGTGCTGTCGGATCTTTCCGTGGCTGACAGTCTGCTGGCAGACATGGAGAAAGCGGCAGGGGCTAAGATACCTCGGGGCACCATGAAGACCCAGGTTGCGGCGATAGCACAGGAGGCCGTCCAGGTTGGTGATCTTTCCGTAAATTTTCCAAGTAGTTTTTCCTCTGTTTTAGTCCCTGACAAATGTTGTTTGCGTTGTTCTACAGGTCCTTCAACACTGCGCCCTCTTAGCCGCTATGGAAGCCGAGAAAGTTGCCCCGGCGATGAAAAAGGCCCGGGAGACATCCTCGCGTGAGGAAGAACTCCTCGCCAAGTTGAAAGAGGCCGAGAATAACGCTGCCTCCCTCGAGTTGAGGCTGGTCTCGGAGGGCGTGAAGGCCACGAGGCTAAAAGAGTCTCATCGAGCTCTGACCGAGTATAACCGGGCGTTCCAAGCTCAGGTCGGTGAGGTCAACGAGATCTTTGATGCCATGAGGAAGCAAAGAGACTCGTTCAAGAAGGATGCTCGGACGGCCAACGAGGCGGTGAGAAGGGCCGAGGAGAAGGCGAGGAAGGCCGTGGAAGACTATAAGGCGTTCGACCAGTTCTACGTCGACCTTGCTGATTCTGCGGCCGTTAGGTGGTATAACGCCCTCGATGCCGTTAAGGAGGTGGTGCCCGGGTTCGACGACCGGAAGCTTCACGTGAGGTACCCCCTCGCGGAGGAATAACCACAGGGCGGAAGCGCCAAGCTAGCGGGTGGAGGTGAGCAGGCAGATGGCGAAGGCGCCGAGCAAGCGGATGGCGGGGAGGCCTTGGCCGAGAAGATGGCTTGAAGTCTCCGCTCTCCCTGCTCATTCTTTTTTCTTTGTAGGCCTTCTGGCAATTTTTAGCGACTTTGTAAAGATGAGGTGCTCATAATACCTTGTACATAATTTTGAAATTAATAAAATATTTTTACTCGTCTGCAATGTGCCTGATTGGAATATTTTCGTTTTCGTTTCTATTTTTCCTAGTGTGGATAGACCGGTGTCCCTCCTCATCCCGGAATCGAGGTGACGTGAGACGGACAAATACTAGGTTTATTCTTCTAAGTATAGATAGACCGGTACCACACCTCATCCCGAAGATGAGGTGTGGCGTGAGTCGAGCGACCTTAGCAGAGCTCGGTGCTATCACTCGTTCGGATTCAAGTGGGATTGGAGTTAGACCGGCTATCGACCAAACCCGAGCTTTATTTACTTGGGCCATGTTAGGAGTTTGCCTACTTCGAGTATGTACACCAGGTAGAGGCTAGCTTGCTGGTTTAATGCGAGGCCTTAAGATCCACCGTTGATGCCGAGCAGGTAGCTATCCGGTGGCCTCGTGATGAAGGCTTTAGATCTACGTCTTCGTTGAGCAGGAAGCTACCTACCACGGATGGGCCGAGCTAGAAGCTGTCCGGCGGTCTCGTGATGAAGGCTTTAGATCCACGGTGCTGTTGGACAGAAAGCTACCCGTGGTGGATGAGCCGAGCAAGAAGCTACCCGGCCGCTTGGTGATGAGGGCTTTGGATCCACGTCTTCATTGAGCAGGAAGCTACCTGCGGTGTATGGGTCGAGTAGGAAGCTACTCGGCTGCCTAGTGATGAGGGTTTTGGATCTATGATGTTATTAGGCAGGAAGCTACCTACAGTAGATGGGCCGGGTAGGAAGCTACTCAACGGCCTCATGATGAGAGCTTTGGATCCACAGCATTGTAGGGTAGAAAGCTACCCGCTGCGGATGGACCGAGCAGGAAGCTGCCCGGCGGCTTCGTGATGAGGGCTTTGGATCCACGTCTTCATTGGGCAGGAAGCTACCCGCGGTAGATGGACCGAGCAGGAAGCTATCCGCCCGTATCGTGATGAGGGCTTTGGATCCACGACGTTGTTGGACATGAAGCTATCTACGGTGGATGGGCTGGAGCAGGAAGCTGTCCGGTAGCCTCATGATGAGAGCTTTAGATCCACGGCGTTGTTGGACAGGAAGCTACATGCTGTGGATGGGCCGGACAAGAAGCTATCTATCTCTCTCGTGATGAGGGCTTTGGATCCACGGTGTTGTTGGGTAGGAAGCTACCTGCTGCGGATGGACTGAGCAGGAAGCTGCCCGATGACCTCATGATGAGGGCTGTAGATATATGGCGCTGCTGGGCAGGAAGCTACCCGCTGTGGACGGGCTACGCAGGAAACTATCCGGCCGTCTTGTGATAAGGGCTTTGGATCTACAACGTTGTTGGGCAGAAAGCTACCCGCTGTGGATGGACCGAGCAGGAAACTAGCCGCTATAGATGGGTCGAACAGGAAGCTGCCCGGCGGCCTCATAATGAGGGCTTTGGATTCATAACGTTGTTGGACAGGAAGCTACCCGCTGCGGATGGACCGAGCATGAAACTACCCGACGGCCTCGTGATGAGGGATTTGGATTCACGGAGTTGTTGGGAAGGAAACTACCCACTGTGGAGGGGCCGAGCAGGAAGCTGCCCGGCGGCCTCGTGATGAGGGCTTTGGTCGGCTACCTATAGACACATCCGAGCTTCATTTACTTGAGTGAAGGGCTGGTTTTTGCTTGATGGGAAGGAAGCTACCTGCCGGCCCTTCATTGAATGACCGGATTCGCTGGGTGTCCTTATTGCTCGGACCCGGGTCAGTCGGTGACGATCATGATCTGCCTGATTGTCAGCTCTCTGTCTTCAAGTTAGTCAGCTTGCTCCCTATCTGCTTGACGTTTGTCTCGCAGCTATTTTGCCAAGTGACCAGAGCGGATCAGCTTCTCGATGTAATCGCGTAGCTGTTTACAATTCTATGTCGGGTGCCCTTGCGTCCGATGATAGGCACAATACGGGCCGCGGAGGCGCTTGCCCGGTTTTCGTGTCATTGGTGGCAGCTTGAAAATCTTTTGCTCCTTGCCTCCTCTAGCAGCTCGGCCTGCAAGACATTAAGAGGTGTGTACTCGTGAAACTTTGGCGTATAAGGTTTCGACCGATCATCCCTCTTGTCTTCTTCCAGGTCTCTTTTCTTTTAGTCTGTCCGGTATCCTCGGGAAATGTGAGCGTTAACCTCGAATTCGAGTTGGATTTCCTGCTCGGTCCAGACTTTTACCTCGGCCAGGGTTTTAGCTTGCGCCAATGCAAAAGAGCGGAGCCACTCTTCGTGCCTAAGTCCAGACCTCAGGGCAGTTATGATCGTCTCATCCCGGTGCTCGGGTACCTCCAGAGGGCATTACAGAAACGGGCAATATAGTCTTTGAATGACTCCATGTCCTCGCACTTGATGGTGAACAGGTAGTCAATCGACCTTTTCTGTCGCCGGTTGCCGACGAAGTGGCTGAGAAACTGCGTGGTCAATTCTTCAAAGGTCGAGATCGAGTGCGGAGTCAGGCCATGGAGCCAGTCTTGTCCTGCTCGGATGAGGGTGGTGGGGAATGCTCGGCACTAAGTGGCGTCTGAGTTATCCTGATAGCTTATGCCCGCGGTGAACGTGTCCAAGTGGTCTTTTGGGTCAGACTTCCCGTCGAAAAGAGTAACTTTGGACGGCTTGTTCCGGAAAGAGACTCTCTTTCTCGGTAGCTGCTCGGTAAAGGGCTTCGTGAGGGAGTCCGAGAAATATCTCATCGACCCCTCAGTTAGGCGAGTGGCAAGCTGCATGTTCTCGATCTTCTTCCCGAGGACGTTGAGTCGTTGCTAGTATCCCGAGGATTCTCCCTGGCCGGAGTCCCCGCTATACCCGCTTCAGGCTTGGACGACGGAATGGCTTCTGCTTCGCTTTCCCACGTTCCTCAGATCCTCGAGTTGGACCCTTCGTGGTTCTCCCCGGCGAGCTCCATGTGCAAGGCCCCGACGATCAGGGCAACATCGGTCGTTCCTGGAATTAGGTGTTCTGACCGACGTCGCTTCGGAGGGCGAGAGAGTGAGATGAGCATTGAACTGTTCGGCACCCAATAAGTTATGGAATCATTTGTCGTATGGGGCTTGTGATTGCCGGAATCAGCTCGCCGGCGTTCCGTGGTGTCAGGATTGACACAAGCGAGGCCGAGAACTTGAGCGCGTTCTTCCGCCGTCTCATTCCCGCCACCGTTCTGTAGAGCAGGTCCGGCAGTTTGCTGGGCCTGGGCGGTAGTTTGAACGTGAACGAGTGCATCCACCATCGCCGCCAGTCGGTCGATCAGTGCCATTAGGGTTTCGACGAGGATTGGAAGTGGAATGGAACCACCCCCATCTCCGTTGCGAAGCGAGAGATGGCTCGCGCTTGGACCTCCGTTGCGAAGCGAGAGATGGCTCGCGCTTGGACCTCTGTTGTGATTATCGCTGGTCATTATATCGAAAGCGGAAGATCAACTTTTGTGGTGGAAAAGTCTCTCGTTTCCCACAGACGATGCCAACTGATGAAGGCCGTAATCTCCCTTAGATGTTGTCCTTCGTCGATCTTGCGGCCAGTAGGGCTGAACGGCTGGGATTTGTTGTGGAAGATTAAGCGTGTAGATCTTAATGGGTCGTTGGTTATTGTTGACACGAGCTACCTGCAAGAGAAGTCTCGGGATGGGAAACCACCGTAGGACCCTCCGACGATTAAGTAAGTACCGAGAAATAGATGGGCAGAGTAACGGCGTATTGGATTCAATTCGAGTTATCTGAATCGTCTGGAAGATGGATTTATATAGCGGTCGCATGGAGCGAGCCGATGCGAAATTCTCGCCGCCCATTACGTTCCTGTGTCACGTTCGCGTTGATGGCCGGATACGCCCATCAATGGCAAGATACGTCCATTAATGGCGAGATATGCTAGCGTAGGATGCGGGACGTGGAGCGGCGGAGATCTCGTCATGGCGAGATACACGGAGCCGTTATGAGGGCGCTCCAACTTTGTGCTCTCGGCCAAACAGAAACGCTGAGGAACCTTAGATATAGGATAGCTCGGAGACGACCTATTAGCTGACGGTTAGCCGAAGGGGGAACGTATTCCGGGAAGGTTTTCTAAAAGGTCGGGTGCAACCTAGGAGGCGAGACGCCGAAGAATGCCCCCAATGCATCATACTTATTTCAACTCCGTAGCCCCCAGAAATCAAGCGGACTTATATGACACGTCATATGTTACGTGTCGTGATCTGGGGAATTCCCACTTATGAGCATCATCACTTAGAATATTACTTTCTCAAAATTAATAGGCCCTTTCTTCCCGCATGTCATTCTGAGAGTCAAATTGGGAAATCAATTTGAATCCCTTTCCCCTTTTGAGTTAAAATAGTAGAAGATGGGCATGTATAACTTGGTGATATGCTTAATTGCTGAAGTCAGTTTGCAAGGCACATTACATGTAGGTTGTTAACAAAAATTAAGTCGAATATCTCTTGATTGCATAATATAGTCATCGAATGTCTCCTGATTGCATAATAAAGTGATTGATAGAAAATCGGAGAGTAGGTTGAGCTTAAGGAGACGACTCGCCTAAATTGAGATTTCCCTTATGTATGTGTATACAAGCAGATGTGTTGAGAAATTTTATACAACAAGATAAAGTTGAAAATTTGAACAAAGGTTGAAGTTAGCCTTGCGGTCATAAAATCCTGACTCCTTCATCGATCCTCTTTACAATATATGGTTCTAGAACCATAATGCTAATAATGCTCCAGTTTTTAGTGAGGCATCTGTTTTCCTAGAGCTTAATAAAAGCTATAATTGCAGACATAAAGGTTATCGATTACTTTCATGTCCATATGTATAGCATTCCAAATACAAATATAAATATTGATAATAGTGAACGGTATCCATACATGGTAAAATATACATATTGCCGCCTTTAGTAATAAAAATAAAAAATATGGTTTTGGATCAAAATATAAATTGATATATAACTTGAGTTCTTTGCTTTTAAGATATTATTATTGTGTGAAATGAGATCAGAATCTCAGCTAATTTCATGGACTATGGATGAAGTGGAGTTTCTCTTGTGATGTTGCTTTGATTTTATATTCGGGTCGTATCAATTTAATAAATCATGTTCTTCTGTCAACGGCAGTGTTTTGGATGGTTGCGTGTTTCTGTGTGTATTTGTGTTTGTGAGTCGATATAATAATACGTAAACATATTGTTATCAACATAAGTTTAGAGCTTTATGCATTGTCTAGAATTATTTTCTTGTTATGTTGTCTGAATTTTATATATCAGATGTTACTCCATATTAAATCATTCCCTACTATCAAAATTAGAAATGCATACATCCTGCAATTTTGTCAGTGAAATTTATGAAACACGTACAGTGCATCCCATATTTGTATCCAATTCGGGCTCAAGTGCCTGAGAGTTTTGTAACTAGAGTTTGACATTTCTATTTAAGCGTATGATGATGTATATCTCAAAATATTTTCAACATGGATTTCAGTAAAGATCATATTTGTATCTGCTCATAAGTTTCTTCCTTTTCATGAATTCTCAACTCAAATAAGCCCTATCCGAACATCCCGTGCTCTGCTGCTGCATAGAAAAGAACAGTATTATGTGAGTTCAACATCCTGATAGCAAGATTAGTATAGAGAATTTTAATTCGTATCATGAAAATGCCAAGAGTGTCATCAAGACAACAATATTATCATGCCAACGTCAGCATCATATAGGGATAAACATATTTCATAAAAATAGGAATGTATAACTAAGGACAAAGGCCTGATGTTACCTTTTCAAATCTGAAAAGCCTATTTCTGATGGGTTAATCAGTGTTGGAAACAATCTATGTGTTCTCTATTTGGTCGACCGAAACCTAATCCACAAGCATAATGCATAAACGGATTATGGATTGCACGATCAGATTATGCGGAATTAGCCTAAAGAGATTTTAATATATAAACACATATATCAAACAGAGAAAAATCCTTCAAAATTTAAAAAATATGTTGACAAGGAGAAAGAGGAAATAACTGAGCCTTTTTAAGTGGGTATTGAGTTTGGATATAAAGTAGGCTGTACTGTATGCATCATATTTCGCATAGAAACAACTAAGCGGCTTTGCTGCCTTTCAATACTATTTGAAGTGGTTGCCATCAAAGAAGATAACAAACACATTGCCTCCTATGTAAATCATATTCAGCGATGTTTCATTGACGCTGCTACTTGAGAAGTAGCAAGCAGAAAATTGAATTCACCATTATAGATGAACTACTGTCCTATCTTTCATCCGAATTAGTATAAACTATCAGGCCAATATATTTCTGATAAATTTAAGAGAGTTCCTTAAAGATTAACCGTTGTGTAGACTTGGCTATGTAAATTTCAATGTGGATAAGTGAAAAATGGTGGACACTGCTCATTAGAGTTTTCAAAGTGATGCCTTCAGGTTTAATATTTGATTAATGAATGATCAAAAGGAGAATTGATGTGTTCTTGTTTATTATTTTTATTGGGAGTAATTTAAGCTTTCGAAGCAAATGTGATAATTGCCCATCCGAAAATTATTGTTCATTCACAATTGTTGTTTTTTGTACATCACTCTCTATCAATTTTGAGACATTTAGTGTCACTACCGAATCAAATTTCATGAGTGGCGACGAGGATTGGTACAGTATGATCTATAGTATAGGCAAAACTGAAAATTTACTTTTCTTAGGGCATATGAGTTGTCAAAGGAGATCACGAGTTCAAGGAATGCAATCAACGCAATGAGACAGGATATCAGCCCTGTTTATTTTGGGGAGTGTTAGGTTCTGCTTGGGTCACATCTTTAACTCAAAGAAAAAGACATTGATTCTTATTGACCCACAGTGCTTGCACATGATAATTTTAGGTAACTTAGATATTGGTCATGTCTTTGAGCAACATATCGTGTCCATTGATTCCATGTAAATGGGTGTTGTATTCAGGACAGGTACACAGATTAGTACTTTTCTTGAATTGCTAGTTGCATCAGTAAATGTTGAATTTATGATAACCTTATTGTGTTGGTAAAACTCTCTTTCAATTAATGATTAGTCAGTATTTAAATGTTTATAGTGTCAACAATTAAATGGCCTACAGACTAGGATTATTAAGTATCAGCTCTTATATTAGTATTGCCACACAATGCCAATAGTTTGATGATATCCACTATTTCCGTGGGTCGATTTTGACTTGGACCTCAGCTCCATGCTTGATGCCAAAGATATCTTCCCCTTTTGTTTATATTCTCATTCAACTTTGTAACGAATATCAATGTTACTTTGATATTACTGTTTACTATTGCATGGATTGATATAACTTTATGAATCAGAATGCTACTAACTTAAGTAGCACGTCTGAATAATTGAGTGTAGCTGAAATGAGAATGTTGAGATGAGCAAGTGACATTGTAAGAAATTAGCGCATTAGTAAGTAGTTGGTAGTAGCCTCCTCAGAGGATTCAACGAAGGAGGAGCAATTGAGACTGTTTGGAAATGTACAACAGAAGCGGTTGAGTGGCATAAGTTGGTTGAGAAAGACTTGTTGGCTACCAGTTTAATCGAGAAGACAACACCTCACAGATGGGATTGAAGAAAGTAAAAAACAGATTCATATCCATGTAGCCGAATCAACAAGTTTGTGGATCAGGCTTGATCATGTAGTATATACAAATTAGCTGATTTTACAGTGCCATCATTTGGAAAATATGCAGCTTCTAAGAATATAATTAAAACTGCATTGCTTCAAAATATAATTAAAATTGCAAAATTCCTAACAAACACTCAGTACTTTTATGATCAATTTGTTATCTATTTATACCTTATGTGCACAAGAAAGTCTGTGGCCAACTTAACTGTGTATAGTCTGAAGATTTTTCAATACATAATGTATGAGGGAGCAAGAAAATTTGATCATCATCTAAAGAAAATTTATTCCATAGTGTCAAATTTCAACAATTTTAAATTCATAAAACCTACAATCTTTCTTGCAGGTGATCTGGGCAGAGGTCGAGGGTTTGTAAGCTTCAATACAGAGAGAACCGTTGAGGCATATCAGGTAAATAAATGCAGGCCTAGTTATTTACTCACAATCTCACACACAAAAAAGAAAAATATTCCTAATTTTTTATATATTAACTTTATTCACCTAGACTTGGGGAGCAGAGCTAGCAAACGGAGTTGCATCTCTTTTTCAACAGCGAGTTGCTCTATCTGTAGAAAACAAGAATCTGAGACAGCAGATTGCTGGGTTTCGGCAAGAAAAAATGGTCAAGGATGGTAAGTGAGCCTTTCTTTTAGATGCACAAAAAAAATACTGCTAAATTCGTTAATGTTACAATTTGGCGGTTCACCCAAATTGAAACCTTGATCCATGGACAATCCAATATCTGTTGATAATACCTGCTACTGCTACCAGACTGTATTGATACCAAGTCATGGCAACTACTGAGCAGTCGAAAGTTGAAACATGAAACATTAATTTGTTCTAATTGACATGGGTTGTTGTTTAAAGGTCGGTGACAAAATTCATGTAAAGAACGCATGCATATACAATCCTATGAAATGAATTCTATAGAAGGTTTGTTAAGAGCGGTTCCACTGCTTTAACCGATGAGACAACCTTTAACAGAGAAGAAAGAAAAAGATTCATATATGCGGCCGCCGCCGCGGTATGTACACATATGCTGGGTTCAATTGCGAAAAACATGCTTCAACTTTATCTAAACCAGCAACCGGTTTATTAGCAGCATTATTGATCTCTAGAAAAAATATCAAATCCTCAATATTTCACAATATGTGCAGGTCGATATCAATATCTGAAGAATGAAGCAGAGAAGCTGAAAATGATCCACGGGCGCCACCAAAGAAGCAAGAGCGCTGCTTCCTGCTCCGATTCTCGCACTATGGAATCCGATCCTTTCGGAACAACAAATTTGCAAATGCTGGATTTTGCAAAGCTAAATCTTGGTCCGAAATCAGTGGCGCCCCTGAGAAACAATTTCAGTCGCTAACCATGTCTAAAGTTGTACTGATGATGCTCACAAGTGGTGTCTCCTCGGATTACGACACGTGGTGGATGACGTGTTCCGAAAGCTACGGAGGTGGAATAAATGAGTTGCATTCTGAGAATTCCTCGGGACTTCGTCTCGAGAAACGTGTCCGATCTTCCAGGAGACCTTCCTGATTACATTCCAACTTCACCTAGGAAACTACCAACAGCTCGCCTCCGAGCTATCTCAGTCTTCTTGCTCGTCTCCGAGCATCTGACGTGCCGAGCTTTCTCGGTCTCCTTGCTCGCCGAGCATCTGACGTGCCGAGCTTTCTCGGCCTTCAGGCTCGTCTCCGAGCCTCCGACATTCCGAGCTTCCTCGGCCTCCCCCGATCTACCAGGAGTGCAGATCATATGCGTCCCGCAACGGCTCCGCGTATATCGCCAGGGCGAGATATCCGCCTCCCTACGATCCGCGTCCCATGCTAGCGCATCGCTCCATTAATAGACGCATCCCGCCATTAATGGGCGCATCCCGACGAGGATAACGCTGGGGCGTAACTGACGGCAGTGATTTCGTGCCCGCTCGTTCCACACGACCCCTATATAAACCCCTCTCTCGGACGACTCAGGTAACTCGAATTATCTCAATACGCCGCTACTCTGCTCCTATTCCTTGGCTTTAACTTGATCATTGGAGGGTCCTACGGTGTTCGCCCATCCCGGGACTTCTTTGCAGGTAGCTCGGCGTCCAACAACAACCCATTGAGATCCATACCCAACAACACCAAAATCAAATCTCAGCCGTCCAAGACCGCCATCGCAGGATCGACGGAGGACAACATCTGAAGGAGATCCCAAAGCTCGTGGATGGCATTAGGAGGGGGAGACAAGCCGCTCCCGCATCCGTTGTGGCGGCTTGTGTTTGGATCATTATGAGGTACAGAGAATATTGGTCGATTCCGGGAGCTCGGCAGATATCCTCTTCTACGACTGTTTCCATCCGGCCTACAGCCGACCTTCCACGTTCTCTCTGGGTTTACCAACCACTCCATCCCAGCCAAAAGAGCGGTCACCCTCCTCCTCAACATTGAAGAAGCAGGCCGTACGAGGACCATGCCAGTGAAATTCATCGTCGCTAAGGTCCCTTTATCCTACAATATCCTCCTGGGTCATCCAACATTAAACGCCCTCCGGGCTCAAATCTCGACTTACCACCTCGCGATCAAATTCCCTTTGGATCAAGGGCGTATAGGCCGGACCTACGGGAACCAGCAAATCGCTAAGGTCTGTCTCGCCACCGCGTCATCCGCCGGAGAGCCGGGCAACGGTTTGAAGATGTATGTGGTTTTCAGGGGTCTTTGGATACACGCGAAGGCCAAAAAGAACTCCGAGGATCCCCGGTGGAAGCATTGACAGAAGTCCCCCTCGTCGAAGGGGTCGACGGCCGGACCGTCCAAATTGGCTCTCTCTTAACAGAGGACCACCGAGAGGATTTGATACGGTTCCTCCGAGATAACTCGGACGTGTTCGCTTGGACCCCCGCGGATATGCCCGGGATCGACCCCAAAGCGATCTCCCATAAACTCGGGGTCGATCCAAAAGCAAGGTCCGTTTGATAAAAGAAGAGAAGTTTTGTGTCGGCCAAGCAAAAGGCAATAGAAGACGAAATGGATCGACTGCTCGCAGCCGACTTCATTAGAAATCTTGACTAATCGGATTGGCTGGCAAACGTGGTCATGGTTAAAAAGGCGAATGGGAAGTGGCACATGTACGTCAACTTCACGGATCTGAACAAGGTCTGCCCTAAAAACAACTATCCCATCTCTCGGATAGACCAGCTAGTGGACAACTCAGCCGACCAAGAATTACTAAGCTTCATGGACGTTTTCTCCGGTTACAATCAGATCCGGATGAACTCGGCAGATGAAGAACTTACCGCGTTCACCACAGATCAGGGGTATACTGTTACAAAGTGATGCCCTTCGGTCTTAAGAATGTTGGGGCTACATATCAACGCCTCGTCAACAAACTATTCAAACCACAGATCGGTAGGAACATGGAGATCTATGTCGACGACATGCTCGTAAAATCATCCTCATCGGACGGGCACACCAAAGATCTCGGTGAGACATTCGACGTCCTGCGCAAATACAAAATGAAGCCGAACCCATCTAAGTGCGCATTCGGGGTCACCAGCGGTAAATTCCCCGGGTTCATGGTTAACCATAGAGGAATCGAAGCGAATCCAGGAAAGATCAGCGCCATTCTCAACATGGACACACCAAGGAGCAACATAGAGATCATGTGTCTCACAGGGAGAGTAGCTGCTCTGAGTCATTTTATGTCAAGATCCGGAGAGAAGTGCCTCCCGTTCTTCAAGGTCATGAGAAAAACCCCTAAGTTCGAATGGTCGGAGGAGTGTCAGAACGCCTTCGAACAACTCAAGGTGCACCTAGCAACTCCACCACTACTCATCCGACCAGTCGAGGGAGACGAGCTATTACTATACCTTGTGATCTTCGATCAAGCTGCGGGCTCGGTGCTCGTCAGGGAATCCGAAGGTGTACAGAAATCGGTCTACTACGTAAGCCACGTTTTCAAGAACGTGAAAACAAGATACCGGCCATAGAAAAGATAGTCTTGACACTTGTTGTCGCCTCAAGAAAACTACGACACTACATCCAGACGCACACCATCCTTGTCCTCACAGAGCGACCTATCTGGACTATTCTCGCTTTCCCTGAATCATCAGGACGACTGGAGAAATGGAGGTGGGAGTTATCCCAATTCGACATCAAGTACTGCCCCAGACAGGCCATCAAAGCGCAGGTCCTAGCAGACTTCGTGGGCGAATGCACTATTCCCACTGAAGAAGAAGCGGCAGCACGGGGTCCCGAACCACGTCCTTCAGTCGAGGAAGCGCCCGACTCCGTCCCCGACTGGGTACTCTACGTGGACGGATCCTCTACCGAGGAAGGGAGCAGGGCTGGCCTTATCATCCGAGGCCCTGGCGAAGCGAAGATGGAATACTCTTTAAAGCTAGGATTCAGTGCTTCGAACAATACCGCAGAATACGAGGCTTTGTTAGCTGGATTGTGAATCGCCTCCGTGGTAGGACTGAAGACGATCCGAATTCGCAGCGACTCCGCATTGGTCATCGGCCAAGTAACCGGGCGATTCGAGGCCCGGGAACCGCTCATGATCAGATATCTGACCGAGGTAAAAAGACTTCGCAAAAATTTCGACGAAGTCCAGGTAGAGCAGATTCCCCGGACCCTGAACACTCAAGCCGACGCTTTAAGCAAGCTCGCTTCTTCCTATACTGCCAACCGTAAAAGAAACACTCTCTTCGAAGTCTTGTCGCGGCCCACCGTGGAAGACGGGAAGGCAACGCTCCAAGTATATACTACTCAGGAGGAAGGCCAAGATTGGAGGAAGCCCCTCGTGGAGTTCCTAAAAGATGGTATACTTCCAGAGGACCGAGGGGAGGCTCGCCACCTTCGGGCAAAAGCTCGTCATTTCATCTGAAGCAATAGAAACCTATATAAAAAGTTGTACACTCAACCCCTGCTCCGATGTGTCGACCCCCACGAAGCTGACTACGTTCTACGAGAGATGCATGAAGGGGTCGGGGGAGCACATCAAGAGACCCGCATCCTGGTCCAGAAGACACTGCTCCAAGGGTATTATTGGCCGAGGATACACCAGGACGCCGAGAAGCTCGTCAGAAGTTGCAAGAACTGCCAACTCCACAGCAGCATACCTTGTCTCCCCGCTACCGAGCTAACGTCCCTCAGTTCCCCTTGGCCGTTTGCACAATAAGGGATGGATATGGTGGGCCAACTCCCCACCGGCACAGGTGGACACAAATACATCCTTGTCGCGGTAGACTATTTCACGAAGTGGATAGAGGCCGTGCCCATCAGAAAACCAGACGCCGCCTCTACTATAAAGTTCCTACAAAACAACATCATCTCTCGATTTGGAATCCCGAGATGCATCGTTACCAACCACGGGACCAACTTCGAAAACGACAAAGTCAAAGAATTTTACAGCGACTACCGCATACTAATGAAGTTTGCCGTAGTCGTGCATCCGCAATGCAACGGACAAGCCGAGGTAGCAAACCGAGGAGTCATACGCGGACTCAAAGCTCGCTTGGAAGGAAGACAGGGCGGTTGGGTCGAGGAATTGTCGCGGATGCTGTGGGCATTGCAGACCTTGAAGAAAACACCCACGGGAGAAACCCCATTCAGCCTCTGCTACGGTACCGAGGCGATGGTCCCGGCTGAGATCGGACTGCCTAGTTATAGAGTCGAACACTTCGACGATGAAGTGAACACCTCGGCACTCCGGACCAACTTGGACGTATTATTGGAAAAGCGGGATGGAGCGCAGATCAGAGCAGCCGCCTATCAACAGCAAACCGCTCGCTACTACAACGCCCGAGTTAAACATCGGGCCTTCAAGACAGGAGATCTGGTCATACGAAGGAACAAGTTTGTGGACCAAATAAGGCTGCATAAATTCTTTCTGAAATGGGACGGACCATTTCTCGTAGCAGAAGCATTGCCCGGCGGAGCGTTACGCTTACAAGACGCCGGGGGGCATAAGATTCTTCGGCCCCACAACGCCGAAAAACTCAAATTGTACAAATGAGCGTGTCTTCTTCTTTTGAAACAATGTAATTCTTATTAACATCGAATTAAATCTCCTGAGCTAGGTCCTCTCATAAAGGAGATCTTTTGCACAACTTTTGTTTCTTTTCTCGGTTCCGAGACCCATAGGTTTGTTTTAAAAATTATGTAAAATATACTGAGAGGATAAAAAGAGACAATACACATCAACAGGAAGAACCTTATTCATTAAGAAGGTATCATGAGCTCCTCCGCCTCACAAAAATTACAACAAAGGGGGTCGAAGATCAAGGTCGCTTTGTCGATAGTATACCGAGGAAATTCCTTCCAACCGATCCGATGCAGCATTGATCTGTCCCCTTCGGCGGTACTCGAGAACCCCAGATGCCATGGACTCCCCAGGTTCCTCGTCCGCCAAGTTGATGCAACGATCAATCTTTGTTGGCAACCCTTGAGCAAAAGGTCCACCGAGCGGACCCGCCTGCTCTTTAAAATAAGACCGAGCAGCTTCCTGCCCGGTCCATCCCCAACGGGTAACTTCCTACCCATTTATGCTAAGGATCTAAAGCCCTCATCAAGAGGTTGCCGAGAAATTTCCTGCTGGCCCATCCCTAGCGGGTAGCTTCCTACACATTTACGCTAAGGATCCAAAGCCCTCCCCACGAGACGACCGAGTAGCTTCCTGCTCGGTCATCCACCAACGGGCAGCCTCCTGTCCAACAAACGCTGTGGATCTAAAGCTTCATCAAGAGGCCGCCGAGCAATTTCCTGCTGGCCCATCCCTAGCGGGTATCTTCCTATCCATTTATGCTAAGGATCCAAACACTCCTCACGAGGCGACCGAGTAGTTTCCTGCTCGGTCATCCACCAGCGGGAAGCTTCCTGTCCAATAAACGCTGTGGATCCAAAGCCCTTATCAAGAGGCCGCCGAGCAATTTCCTGTTGGCCCATCTCTAGCGGGTAGCTTCCAACCCATTTACGCTAAGGATCTAAAATACTCCTCTCAAGGCCACCGAGCAGCTTCTCTGTCCGGTCCATCCCTAGCGGGTAGCTTCCTACCCATCTACTCTAAGTATCTAAAGCCCTCCTCTCGAGGCCACCGAGCAGTTTCGCTGCCCGGTCCATCCCTAGCGGGTAGCTTCCTACCCATCTACGCTAAGGATCTAAAACCCTCCTCTTGAGGCCACTGAACAGTTTCGCTGCCCGGTCCATCCCTAGCCGGTAGCTTCCTACCCATCTATGCTAAGGGTCTAAAGCTCTCATCGTAAGGCCGCCAAGCAGCTTCCTGCCTGGACCATCCCTAGCGGGTAGCTTCCTACCCATCCATGCTAAGGACCTAAAGCCCTCATCACGAGGCCTATCCAAGAATCAGTCAATGCTGACCTATTCTAACTTAGCCATATCGCCACCTCGACTCCGGGGAACAGGAAGGTACCGACCTTCCTACACTTGGCAGTTACTCGACTTACACTTGACGCGCGATCGTCACATAAAAAGGCCGGACACCAACCCACGATCTAACACTTGCGGGATGAAACTATTGACGAGCTAAATATACTTGCAGAATGAAGATACAAATAAAAGTATATGAGCTAACCATTTCGACAATGAAGAAAAAGTTGCACTTTATTTATGATCTGAAAATAAATACAAGGTATTCTGGGCTCCTCAGCCTTACAAAAGCGTCCAGAGGCTTACAAAATTTTGAAAAAAGAAAAAAATCTCCAAGGGAGGAAAGCTCAGGCCGTAGGCTCGGGGAGGATCTCGCCCTGCTCGACGCCAGCGTCGGGGACCAAAACGGCGACCTCAGGGTCGATGCTTCCACCGGCAGCCTCGCCCCCTGCTGCCACCTCGGCGCCCGTCCCTTGTGGCATGTCCTTGGAGAGCGGATACTTAGCGCGGAGCTCACCATCCGCAAACTTCGGCATTGACGCCTTGACGGCGTCGAGGGCCTCGTGCCAAACAACAGCCGAGGCTTCGGCGAGGTCGGCGTAGAACTGGTCCGACGCTTTATACCTCTCCACGGACTTCACCGCTTGGACCTCGGCAGGCTTCACGGCCTCGAGCGCCACCCGGACGTCCTTCCTACTGAATCTCTCAATTTCTTCATTGCGTTATAGAGGTCCAACCTCCTCCAACTTGGTTTGGATAGTCCGGTTGGATTCACTCAAAAGTCGGTGAGATTTCTTATATTTGGAGTTCGTTAGCTCCTCGGAGACCACCCGGGTTTCGAGGGCAGCTATCTTCTTTTCTGCCTGTTGCAACCGAAGGCACAGATCCTCCTCCCGTGAAGACGATTCGTCCGCCTTCTTTATGGTCGGGGCTATCTCCCCGGATTCCATATTTACAATGAGCGCGCAGTGGTGGAGGACCTGACGAAAGCAGCAAAAGGAGTTAGCAATGTTCAAACTATACACACACACACATACACACACACACGCTTAAGAAAATTCTTAAAGGAAAATGGATACCGACCTGAACTGCCTCCTGAGAGATGGCGACTACCTGGGCTTTCAGGGTCCCACGGGGAATCTTGTCCCCAGCTGCTTGTTCCATGTCGAAGAGCAAGCTGTCGGCGACGTAGAACCCTGAGGGCACGTCGAAGCAGAAGTCCCCCTCCTGCATTGGGATCCCGGTAGAAGGCGCTCGAGAAACCGTCCTTTTGTGCCTTTTTAGGAGGGCGTTGGCGGGCTCGGCCTCCTCCTCCTCCGCCTCCCTCATCCGGGACGCCGAATCCCGTGCATGCTTCTGCCCTCCCCGCAGCGCTCTTCGGGGACTCGAGGTGACGTAGCTGAAGGCTTGCTCGGCGGGATAGGCCTCGAGGCCGAGCTCGGACTCGGTCGGGATGAGATTCCGCCCCCGGTCTTCTTTTGGGTTTTCGTGGCCATGGCAGCTAAGAACTTGGATCAGTCCATTTGCTCTGCAAAAAAGGGAATACACAAACAGAGTTACTGACGCTGAAAATAGCAAAGAAAATTCATCAAAGTCTAAATGGACCGTCTACTTCCCTAACTTACCCAGAAAGCGCGCGGGGCTGAGCCCGGCCCAACTCAGAGCTTGCTCAGAAAGTAGGACGTCGGCCCGCTGGATCAGCTCCCACAAAGACACCGCCCTTGCCTCATGTGAAGATGACTGTTTCGCTCTCGGGCATTCGGCCATGTGCCACTGTGTAGGCACGGGCCAATCCTCGCCTTCGGGTGGCTCGACGAAAATGAACTTCTCCTTCCATTCATGGATGGAAGAAGGGACGGCTACCAAACCCGACCCGGCCACCCCGCCCGACTCGGCCACCCTGCCCTTATGTTTTTTGAAGGAAAAATACACCCAGCTCGGCTCATCCTTGCTGGTGCCAGGGTAATTCTTATAACAGAGAAAGTAAACGAGGAGGGTCAAACTGAAGGGGATATTTTCAAGTTTCAACCGGATCAGAAACTCGAGAAGGATTCTTCACGAGCTCGGCGCTAGCTGGCCCGAGGCAAGATGGAAGCAGCGAAGCACCCAACATACCTCGGCTGAGAAGAGCAGACGCATTCCGGCCCGGAATTCTTAAAAGTACAGGGCAATCTCCTTGCCCTGCACCTGGTCCGCCATCTTGTAACAACCCTAAATTCTCTGTACAACTTTCTGTTCAAATTTTTCAAAATTTAAAGAAAGGGGTACTTTTGCCTGAGCACAAGTTAAATATTTGTTTTGCTAATTAATTACAAGAAGGAGCTTGTAGCTCATTGGTAATACCTTGCACTGCTGAACCAAGCCACCAGAGTTCAAATCCCATACCCTACATTATTTTTAATATTGTTTTATTTTGAATTTTTAGAATACCAAGAGTTTACACGTGCATATCTCACAAAAACCCCACTACACCCTGAAAAGTAATAGTACCAGATGCCTAATTAACTGACGAGGAGTGCTCTGACCACCTGACTCGGCCGGACTCGGCCGAATCGGCCGGCGGACCGGCCGACTCGGCCCACCGCCGCCAGCCGGACTCGGCCGGACCGCCGAGTCATCAACATGGAAGATGTGTCGTTTGGCCTCCCCTGTACACCTGCACACTTTAAAACTTTTGACTAGTAACAGAGACTGTTTAATACTCTATTTACTCTATTTTTATTACAATTTAATATAATTTTTCTTTACAACCTTTCACCTACCCTAACCCTATAAATATAACCCCTAAACACTACCCCCTCACCCCAAAATTCTGAGCAAACTCTCAAGAAATTTCCTAGAACCCTAGTGTGCATTTGAAATGAGAAAAGCGGCGAAGCTCCGGCGAATTTTCCGGCGACAACCCTAAGAGTTCCCGGCAACGAAATGACGCACCGGAAACTACGTCCACTCCCTCTCCCTATCCTCTTTAAGCTAAATCCGTAAGTCCCACCTTCCCCATTCTCTACTCTTTCTGAAAATACGAAATTCTAAAACCTGACGGAATTGGAACAAATCTGATTTCCGATTCGGTTCTTCCTAAAATCTCACTTTTCCTTTAATACAATCTTGTTAAACCATTACATGTTGACTATTAAACACTAACTAATCATATTGAACAAGTTCCATATCAAAAGAAATTGCTATTTTCATTTTACCGTACCTTTTCATTAAAATACCATATAGTTTCATTTTCGACATTTAAACATCACAAATTTGCTATACCTTTAATTAGATCATGAGATAATGACCTACCTCCTCACACACTCATATGCAACATAGCATAATACCTTTCGGGAACATAGAATACGGGAAAACGAAATATTTCAAATAAACACCATTACTATTAAAACCGTTTTCTAAAAGATTAGTATTTTACACAAATCTTTGTAAAGCGCCGCTACAACCCAATTTGGCGAACCCGACTGGGATGGTGCGGATTATCGCACATTCTTAGGTTTAGTAGTGCGAGATGCAGACCTCCGCAAGGAGAATTCGGTCTCGAGGGATTTAAAATACCAAAATCTTAAGAAAATGATATTTCTAGAAATATAATATATATATTAAAATTTATTTATATATATATATATATATATATATATATATATATGTAATATAAAAAATACCTATTTTGTTATAATATAAATACTTCAACTTTTCCAAAATCACAAGAATCACTTTACATTAAAATACCATGGATTCCATACAAGTCAATATAACAAATAAATACCCTTTATTATGAATTTAGGATATTTTCACCAGAATATCACAATTATAAAATCTACATTCATGATAACTCTAAAGACGATAACTAAATATTTGGGGAGTATTTTGAAAAGTATATAAAAGTATTTTTACATAAAACCACCTCAAGTTCTATAAATTACCCTAAGGACCCTAGTAAACATAGGTTTAAGCGGGACCAATCTCTTGAGCCCCAGGGAGCCGGAGAAGTGGGTGCTTGCCTAACTAAGGTAGACAACTTAACAACAGTGTTATCAATACGGTAATCGTCTTTGAAAAAGACACAAATCCTGCCGTCCATGTGCAGCGGTTACCGATAATATCAAAACCATCAGGACTTCAATTTACTTTTCTAATTGTCTGACTCAGACTGAGTCTCATTAATAAACTGACTTGAATATGATTCAAGTACAATCTACAATCTACAATCTGCAATCTATAATACTACAATTCAACATGAATCCATTCAATCTATATTGACCGAACCGAACCATGGATATACTTCCATTTACATGATTCTCCAGTTATATCTATGATTCTACAGTTACATCCATTTACTGATATCATAGTTTCGGTAAGTCAACCAATTATACAATCTATACAGTTTACAATACAAGACAATACAATACAACTATACAAACAAGACATCTCGGGGTTTAAGGTGTAGATTGGTACGGAAGGTTTTAAAAGTGGCACGAGACTGCAAGATTAAGACGTAATTACATCCATGCCGTTGTTCCGTGGTATTATCGATGGAGCCTTGTACTTCCATTTGCCCTAGTCTCTGGCATATAGAGACTCCTTTCGTATACACTGACATCCTTCTGTACCAAGCTACAAACAACAGCGTTAACACCACATTATAACAATATAATACAACTTTAAAAGTTACCTTCTTATTCTTTCTATTCTATTTCTCCCTTATCTTTGGGATTTACCGAGCGATCTGTTCGCTGACGACATTCTCTTCTTTCTTCTGTGAATGTCGTCAGGTGACCTGGACACGTCAGAGATCGAGCCCAGCGTTGAAGACTTGGACCATTTCGTTGAAGACCCAAAACTTTAGTTCATTGTACACTTTTGTTTCAGTATATTATCTTTTCTGTTATGCCATTGTTTATGCATTGCTTTCTTCCAGATGTATTTACTTTTCCATGCATTGTACAAAAAGAATGTGAATAAATAAAGTTGCTGTTTTATTATATCTTGTCTCTTATGCATTTATTTTTATATTGCTTAGATACGCTTAGCGTATTTACTTCATAGTAAATACGTAGCGGCATGGTCGCGTCCTCTGCCCATATTCTGGGAAGCGGGGCGTGACAGGTTTTGTTGGCGGCCTATGCAGGTCAGAGCTGTATGAAACACTATCATGCAGTTCTGTTATGCGTGAACAACCTAAGCAATATAAAAACACAAGAACCAGCAACTAAAACATTCTTTACAATTCATACTTCTTGAATCTCATCATTTCATATACTTTGAATCTGTTCTAACCAAAATCTTTTTTTCAAAGGTTATGGATTCCCCAAACAACACAAGCACCAATGTCAACAACACACCTCTACCACTACCACTCATACTTGTCGTCCCTGTCCTGCTCAACGAGCAGATGGTTCTGCTTGAGGAAATCCGAAGCCTCCTGGTTGGACTGCAGCAGCAGACTGCTATATTAGTGAACCGATCAGAAGCAGAAGCAACCGGTATAAAGCGCTTTGCCACCCAGATGGAAAGAGGAGCCTACACTACACAACCTTCTGAACCCAAGAGACAGAAAGAAACAATTAACCGGCCAAGTCCAAGTTTTTGTTTCTACTGCAAGGTATGGACATTTGGTGAAGGACTGTAGGCGCACAAAAGGCCTGTGCCTAGTTTGTGGCGCGTCCAATCACAGAATTGAGACCTGTCCATTCAGATACAACTCAGCCCACACACCCACCAACTACCCGCAGCGGCCAGCTATCCAGACTCCTGCAACTCGTCCTATACTCCCAGCACCATCTCCACATGGACCACCTCTACCCAGTCAGGTATCGATATACCGGCATACACAGAAAAATGTGCCGAGACGCCAAGCCTCCACCTTAGCAGCCATAGAAGCCAAAACAGTTGACCAAGGTAACACTAGTAAGTCTCTTCCATATTTTTTAAACCCTTGCATCACATTGTTATTTTTCATACACTATCAGTACTTCAGTCCCCAAAATTTCCTTGAATCTGTTACACTTTCCTTTTACAAATTTCGAGAACGAATTTTTTTTAAGGAGGGTAGAATGTAACAACCCTAAATTCTCTATACAACTTTCTGTGCAAATTTTTCAAAATTTAAAGAAAGGGGTACTTTTGCCTGAGCGCAAGTTAAATATTTGTTTTGCTAATTAATTACAAGAAGGAGCTTGTAGCTCATTGGTAATACCTTGCACTGCTGAACCAAGCCACCAGAGTTCAAATCCCATACCCCACATTATTTTTAATATTGTTTTATTTTGAATTTTTAGAATACATAGAGTTTACACGTGCATATTTCACAAAAACCCCACTACACCCTGAAAAGTAACATTACCAGAGGCCTAATGAACCGACGAGGAGTGCTCCGACGGCCTGACTTGGCCGGCGGACCGGCCGACACGGCCCGCCGCCGCCGGCCGGACTCGGCCGGACCGCCGAGTCATCAACATGGAAGATGTGTCGTTTAGCCTCCCTGTTCCCCTCCGAAAGATGGCGCGACAGGATGTCTCGCCTGAGATTCGGGGCAGATGCTAATTGATGCTATCCGTCCACCTCTTCGAAGATGCCAAGTTAATTTATGGCACCATGTATCGAAGGTTTAAACGGATGCGACCGATGTAGCAGACTTCGTCAGATTCCCACTCACTTGAGGGGTTTTTGATTGTGGGGACGCTCTTCCCTGCAGGCGCAAGCCCCTGCAGTTAATTATGCTACCGCATCGCGGTAACAACTTTCTCCTTCTCCAGATGGTCACTTCGTGTTGTGGGTGTTTGTTTTGTTTGTGGTTGCCCGTGGATTGTATACGGAGACTAAGTTTTGTTGTCGCCCGTAAGGCGTGGACTAGTCCAAATCCGTATTATCTTAGATTTGGGTTTGGGGGTTTGGGTTTAAGGATACGTTGCCTCATTTGAGACTAAGATCAATTTAAACGTTAGTTAAGGATACGTTAGTCTCATTTCAGACTAAGATCAACTTAACGGGATCGTTTAGATCCAACAAAAGAGCATTTGGGCTCTATTGTTTAGTTTAGGGACATTGCGGTCGATAGGTAGTTTAAGGACATCGCGGTCCAATGTTAGTTTTAAGACGTTGCGGTCAAGGTTAAGGACATCATAGTCCGAGGGTTTAAGGAATCCACAGTCCGGCGTTAGTTTTAAGATATCACGGTCAAGGTTAAAGACGTCATAGTCCGTTGTTAGTTTTAAGACATCCCGGTCAAGGTTAAGGACATCACAGTCCATGAGTTTAAGGACCCCACGGTCCGTTGTTAGTTTTAAGACATCCCGGTCAAGGTTAAGGACGTCGTAGTCCATGCGTTTAAGGACCCCACAGCCCGTATCAATATGTGGTTGTCGGGACCCGTCACCTCTTTGAAGACGTTGAGGAATTACAACGACAAGTATCAAAGGAGTGAAGAGATGTACTCTTGAACCAAAGTAGATTAAATGATCTGTAGTCCAATTTGGAATCAAGACCAATTCATTAGGTTATGAGCACATTGGCTCAGTTGAGTTTGGATTGAGGACTTATGGCCTTCTTGGGCTAAGTCCAATCATGTTTGGAATATTGGCCCTCTGTTGGTCCATTGAAGGAGAGGCTTTGCCTCTGAAAAATCAGCCAACTTGGCTAAGAGTAGTGTTAAACACTAAAGATCAAAAGTGTTAAACACTAAAGATAGATTCCTTAAACTAGTGTTAGCCACTAAGAGTACAATCAGTGCTAAACACCGGAAACATAGTTCTTGATGTAGTGTCAAACATCAGAAGGTAATAGTGTTAAACACTGTAGATAGGTTTTTTTTCAAATTAGTGTTAATCACTAAGAAAATCAGTGTTAAACACTGGAAACAGGGTTTTTAAATTAGTGTTAAACACTAAGAAAATCAGTGTTAAACACTGGAAACAGAGATCTCAAATTAGTGTTAAACACTAAAGAAAGAGGGGTCACGTGTAGCACGTGAGAGCGCCCTGACTCCTTTTATTTTGTTCTGTCAAAAGTATTGAATACTTTGGAGTATCACGTGCTGTCACGTGGCGGGAATTTGGGTATTTTTCTGCTAAAGCTTTTGCCAAGGGGTCACGTGGGGTACGTGAGAGCGCCCATAGCTTCTGTTTCTTTTGCTTTTTCTTTGTGTGCTTCAGGGGTCACGTAGGGCACGTGAGGCGTTGCCTCAAAGTTCTTTTCTGTGGATCTTTACAGGGGTCACATGGTAGCACGCGACTCTGGTTTTTTGCATGTTTGAAGATCTCTTTATCTTTTTAAGAGTTAAATCCTTCATAGGGTTAAACCCTAGCAATAACTTTAAAGGAATTAAATTCCCACTTTTCTTATGAAGAATTATATTCTTAGATAGGGTTAAACCCTAATTTCTTTCTGTAGGAATTAAATTCCCCATATATGTAAAGAATTAAATTCTAGCATAGGGTGAAACCCTAATTTCTTTTTTAAAGGAATTAAATTCCTGTGAGTTTGAGATAATTAAGTTCTCAATTAGGGTTAAACCCTAGTTCTGTCAATTTTGAAGGAATTAAATTCCTATAATATAGGATTAAACCCTAATTTTATTTCAAAGGAATTAAAATCCTATAACTCTTGTGAGAATTAAATTCTTAAAACTCAATTCCTCCTACTATGTTTTAGATCTGCATGGCAGGATCTCAACCCAATGAGAATTAAATTCTTAATTTATGGGGAGATATGCACTTTGCAGATCTTCAACCAGAGAAAGAACTAAGTTCTTTTCTTTATAGAAGAGTTAAACACTTTTGAGAATTAAATTCTCTTTTTGGAAGCCTCTCTTTTCTTTCCTAAGGTTTTTCTTTGCAGAGAATCAAATTCTTCCTGTTGAATTTTCAAGATTCCAAAGCTCTATATCTCTCTCTGTCTGTTTTTCTCCCCCTTTTCTCTTTTTTTTAACTCTTTCCCTTGGCACTTATTTATAGGAGAAGGAAAAGAATCAATCTGTTTAGTGAATCTTTCATTGAAAGATTTGATTTGTTTATTGAGAGATTTGATTTATTTTCATCATTGATCTGGGCCTTTAAATTATTAGGTGAATTTTATTCACCGTTGGATTTTAAATCCAAAGATATTCTTTTGTTATTTCGGTTAGATTTAGGGGGAAATCTTTCCATGTCCAAGATTTTTCCATAAATTGGTGATATTTAATCACTCTCGGATTTTTAATCCAACGGTTTCATATAATTCTGCTCTATTTTAGAAAGATTTAAATGATCTTATTCAGAATTTAATTCTGTTGAACAACAGGGCTTTTAAAGCCAGTCACGTGTGGCCACGTGACCCTCGGTCACGTGTAGGCACGTGACCCCTTTAATGAACTTCGATTCTGCGCTTGCTCTGTGCCGCTGCTTTGAACGTCACGTGCCAACACGTGACCGCTGGTCACGTGCTAGCACGTGATGCTTCTTCTGAAGCTTTTTCCTGATTTTAAATCAGGGAACAAATGCCCCCACAACGTTGCTCTCACGTGTCTGGACGTGAGTGCAACGCTGTCACTTTTGTGACCGTTGGATCTGCCTTGGGAGTAGGGTAGTGATGGCTTAGGATTCAGGGTTAAGATCTGCTTCCTAAGACTTTTGAGCTTTATGAGCCGTGAGGGTCTCATAAAGAGTTTTTCTCCCTACAGGTCGAGAGGATCCCATAGGTGTAAGTTCTTCTTAAGAATCGTGAGGATCCTTAAGCGGGTTTTCCCTTAGGAGTCGTAAGGATCTCGCAAGAGAGTTTTCTTCCCTACAGGTCGTGAGGACCCGCAAGTGCTGGGTGCGGTCGCCCTTATCCGTATCTCACGGGGTCAGGGGTTGCTTTGGGATGTTTTCCAGGGTACCGTAGTTTAAAGACATCGCGTTCAAGGTTAAGGACATCGTAGTCCGTGGATTTAAGGACTTCACAGTCCAATGTTAGTTTTAAGACATCACGGTCAAGGTTAAGGACATCATAGTCCGTGGATTTAAGGACTCCATAATCCAATGTTAGTTTTAAGACATCACGGTCAAGGTTAAGGACCTCATAGTCCATGGATTTAAGGACTCCACAGTCCGGTGTTAGTTTTAAGACATCACGGTCAAGGTTAAGGACCTCATAGTCCATGGTTTTAAGGACTCCACAGTCCGATGTTAGTTTTAAGACATCACGGTCAAGGTTAAGGACCTCATAGTCCGTGGATTTAAGGACTCCACAGTCCGATATGTGGTTACTGGGACCCGTCATCTCTTTGAAGACGTTGAGGAATTACAACGCAAATATCAAAGAAATGACGAGATGTACCCTTGAACCAAGATAAAATCAGTCTAGAATCATCGTGGTTGATCGTTAGTTTTAAGACATTACGGTCAAGGTTAAGGACATCATAGTCCATGGATTTTAAGGACTCCACAGTCCGATGTTTGCTCTGGATGCTTCACACGGGTTCACTGCCGTGCTCTGCGAGGACCAGGCTCCGCTCTGGACGTTTTCCGCGGGGTCAAAGAGTGACGTTATCCACGTTCCACGTGACCAGGAATTTTGCGCTAGATGCTTCACACGGGTTCACTGCCGTGTTCGGCGAGGACTAAACTCCGCTCTGGATGCTTCACACGGGTTTATTGCCGTGCTCTGCGAGGACCAGGATCCGCTCTGGACGTTTTCCATGGGGTCAAAGAGTGACATTATCCGCGTTCCACGTGACCAAGAATTTTGCTTTGGATGCTTCCCACGGGTTCACTGCCGTATTCGGCGAGGACCAGGCTCCGCTCTGGACGTTTTCCACGGGGTCAAAGATTGACGTTATCCGCGTTCCACGTGACCAGGAATTTTGCTCTGGATGCTTCCCACGGGTTCACTGCCGTGTTCGGCGAGGACCAGGCTCCGCTCTGGACGTTTTCCACGGGGTCAAAGAGTGACGTTATCCGCGTTCCACGTGACCAGGAATTTTGCTCTGGATGCTTCCCACGGGTTCACTGCCGTGCTCTGCGAGGACCAGGCTCCGCTCTGGACGTTTTCCACGGGGTCAAAGAGTGACGTTATCCGCGTTCCACGTGACCAGGAATTTTGCTCTGGATGCTTTCCACGGGTTCACTGCCGTGTTCGGCGAGGACCAGGCTCCGCTCTTGACGTTTTCCACGGGGTCAAAGAGTGACGTTATCCGCGTTCCACGTGACCAGGAATTTTTCTCTGGATGCTTCCCACGGGTTCACTGCCGTGCTCTGTGAGGACCAGGCTCCGCTCTGGACGTTTTCCACGGGGTCAAAGAGTGACGTTATCCGCGTTCCACGTGATCAGGAATTTTGCTCTGGATGCTTCCCACGGGTTCATTGCCGTGTTCGGCGAGGACCAGGCTCCGCTCTGGATGCTTCACACGGGTTCACTGCCGTGCTCTGCGAGGACCAGGATCCGCTCTGGACTTTTTCCACGGGGTAAAAGAGTGACGTTATCCGCGTTCCACGTGACCAGGAATTTTGCTCTGGATGCTTCCCACGGGTTCACTGCCGTGTTCTGCGAGGACCAGGCTCCGCTCTGGACATTTTCCACGGGGTCAAAGAGTGACGCTATCCGCGTTCCACGTGACCAGGAATTTTGCTCTGGATGCTTTCCACGGGTTCACTGCCGTGTTCTGCGAGGACCAGGCTCCGCTCTGGACGTTTTCCACGGGGTCAAAGAGTGACGTTATCCGCGTTCCATGTGACCAGGAATTTTGCTCTGGATGCTTCCCACGGGTTCACTGCCGTGTTCTGCGAGGACCAGGCTCCGCTCTGGACGTTTTCCACGGGGTCAAAGAGTGACGTTATCCGCGTTCCACGTGACCAGGAATTTTGCTCTGGATGCTTCCCACGGGTTCACTGCCGTGTTCTGCGAGGACCAGGCTCCGCTCTGGACGTTTTCCACGGGGTCAAAGAGTGACGTTATCCGCGTTCCACGTGAACAGAAATTTTGTTGATTGTATCCGCATTTCACGGAGTTGGGATTCGGCTCTCGGTCATCTGTACGCCGTCGAGTCATGGAACTGGGAATTGCCGCTGTTCCGCTTTGCTTGATATTGTGTCTGCTGTAATGAGACGAACGTCAAGATGATCTCTAGGCTATCTGTGACTCATCGAGATTTGGCTTCTTCTTCTGATGAAACCTGGGAGAGAAGGAGTGCGATTCCTTCTTTGTTTGCGCCCCTGGATTGTATACAGAGATTGATGTAATATCACCTGTAGGGCATAAATTTCATTTTTTGTTTTATTTCTTTTTCCGCGACGCTCTATCATTTCAGCTTTTACATCGCGAAGGTCGCGATTGCCCTATCATTTCGGCTATTTTTCGCGGCGCCCAATCATTTCGGCTATATTTTTTTTATTTTTACTCGCTGCTTTTTATTGCGAGTTGCCCAATCATTTCGGCTATTTTTCATGCATACATTTTTACTTGCTACTTTTATTGCAAGTTGCCCCATCTTTCGGCTATTTCATATGCATTTTTAGCCCGCTGATTTTTTTTATCGCGAGTGTAGAACTTGGAATCTGGTGCCAATCTCAGCATCAGCATCGCTACAACTGGAATATGGCCAGGAGCGAATCATCATTTGCCTCTGTCGATGTCGAACAAAGGTGGCTTAGTAAACAGGGTTAGGGTCTTGTCGACTAAGGCTTTTGACTTCATGAGCCGTAAGGGTCTCACAAAGGTATTTCTCCCTACAAGTCGTAAGGATCTCGTAGGTGTGTTTTCTCCTTGGGAATCGTGAGGATTCCTAAGTGCGTGTTCCCCTGTAAGTCATAAGGATCTTACAAAAGGATTTTCTCCTTATAAGTCGAGAGGACTCGTAAGGGTCGTTCACCATATGGACATATCCCTAGTCACGGGTGGGAATTTGCTGGGAAAATGTTTATTCGCGCCCGTGGATTGTATACAAGGGTCAGTATGAGCCGCTTGTAGGGCAATATCGAAGTTTGTGGGGGTTTCTTAAGAACAGGTTCAGGTCTCTGTAACTTAAGACCTTCAAGTCTTATGAGCCGTGAGGGTCCCATAAGAGAGTTCTCCTTACGAGTCGTGAGGATCTCGCAAGTGTAATTTCTCCTTAGGAATCGTGAGGATTCCTAAGTGTGTTGCTCTCTTGTGAGTCGTGAGGATCTCACGCGGGTGGTTCCTCCTTACAAGGTCGAGAGGACCCTGCAAGTGTCTTTTAACAAGGTTGCGCCCTTTCGGGTTTTCACAAACACTCGCCGGTAGCCCTGCTGTTTTTACTCACGGAGCCCTTTCGGGTTTTCATCCGTGCCGATTTTGCTTACGGACATACCGTTTTTATTTTTATTTTTTTATTCTTTTTTTTATTGGTTTTGGGATGCCGCGATCCATCGTAGTTTGTCGACATCTCGGTCGACAGCTAGTTTTAGGACATAGTGGTCCGTCATTATTTTAGGGACATTTCGGTCCGTCGTTAGTTTAAGGACGTCTCGGTCCGTCGTTAGTTTAAGGACGTCTCGGTCCGTCGTTAGTTTAAGGGCGTTTCGGTCCGTTGTTGAAGAGGGCCGGTTACTACTTATAGAGTTCGGGCTTAGGAAGATAGCGAGCGGACATGGTCGTTGTCATCTATCATTGACCTAGGCCCTGACCCATCAAGCGTAGTATTTCTTCAGGAAGCGACCGTTTATTGGCCTGAAAGGTCTTTCACCGTGCATATCCATGAGTAGATACGCTCCACCCTGGTAGACTTTGTCTATGATGTACGGGCCTTCATAGTTCGGCTCGAATTTTCCTCGCCTGGCGCGATTGGGGATCATAGGTCTTTTGACCACCAGCACGAGTTCGCCTTAGCGGAATGTCCTCGGCCTGGTCAATCTTTCATATGAGCGCATCATCTTTGCTTTATAAGCCTCCAGATTTTGTTGCGCTATGAGCCGGGTTTCATCAAGGGTATCAAGCTCCTCAAGCCGAAGGTGAGCATTTTCTTCGTCCGTTAGCTCATAGTGGACTGCCACTCGTAGAGAAGGTGATTCTATCTCGAGGGGTAGTACTGCTTCTGTACCGAATACTAATGCGTATGGAGTTGTGTTCGTGGCCGTCTTGAACGTAGTTCGATATGCCCAGAGAGCTTCTTGCAATCTCTCGTGCCAGCCTTTCTTATTTCGGGACACCGTCTTCTTCACGATCTTCGTCAAGGTCTTGTTGAAAGCCTCAGCTAGACCGTTGTAGGGTGTTTTTCGTCACCCCATTGAGATGGGAATACGCGCACGCTTGTCAGGCGTACTACAGATTCCCCCTTCCTAGGGTAGGCTGGGGTTTAATGATTGTGGGGATCCGAATCTCCGGCAGCCGCGGACTAAGCTGCCGTTAATTACCCCTCGCCTTTGGGGCGAGGGAACCTTCGATTAACGGGTTAACTGGCCATGCGAACTCAATCTGCGGTGTTCGTGTGTTTTGTTTTTTTTTTTTTAAAAAAAAGGGGTTTTGGATATATCGGGAGCCACGCAGAATTTTTTTCTAACAGGGACAATGTCGCGGAGTATGTGTATGTGTACATTTGTATACATATGTATATATATACATGTATATATAAGTAAAGGGGAAAAAGACATCCAAAGGATGCGTGGGGCCAGCGCCTAGGCGCTTGAGCGCGAGCGCGCCACGTGTCGACACGTGGGCGCTTTGCGCTCGAGCGCAGAGTGCTGGAGCGCAACGCGCCACGTGTCGGCACGAGGGCGACTTGCGCTCGAGCGCTTGCGCTTGAGCACAAGAGCGCCACGTGTCGGCACGAGGGCGACTTGCGCTCGAGCGCTTGCGCTGGAGCGCAAGAGCGCCACGTGTCGGCACGTGGACGCTCTGCGCTTGAGCGCCGGCGAGAAAAAGAGGCTTTTAGCCTAAAAAGATTTCTCTGAAGAGAAATCAAAGAGGAGTTGGACTCCTGAGTGTTTTTTTTTTCTTTTTTTTTTAGGGTTTAGTGAAAGGGGTTCTTCTTCTTCCTCCCCTGTTAGCTGGATCTTGAAGATCAATAGATGTGAGATCTCAAAATCTCTCCTTTTAGGGATCTGAAGACAGATCCAAGTTCCCCTTTGTGGGTTTTGTGGTGAAAAACTATTTTGTTTTGTAAAAAGAAGAGTAAAACTCTTGATTTAATTCAAGAGAAAGAAGAAGGTTTTGGAACCTTGAAGATGGAAGAAAGAGTTCAGCTCTGAGACTTTTTTTTTTGACAGAGAAAAAGTTTTTTTTTTATTTCATTGTCTTTGCCTTTATAGGCCATGCACTTTACACATAGCCCCTCGGGCTTTACAAAATGGCATTTTGCCTATTTCATGGCTCATGTGCCATTTCTTTTTGCACATAAGCCATGGGCTTTACAAAAATTTGGCTTTATGCCTATTTTTCGTACATTTATCCATAAATAAAATAAAAGAAATGCAACAAAATTATTTATTACAAAATTTTTATCTTGGCATGGGGGGAGGCCGGCCGCTTCATGTTCTGGCTCGACCCGGGCATGGGCCCACTGGATCTGGGCTTGGGCCCACTTGGCTTGGGGTTGACTTTGATTTTGACTTGGTCAACCGGGGTGTAAATTTTTACCCCAACAAATTGCCCCCCATCAATAAATGCACACCAAATATATGGGTTGTGTGCATCAAATTGATGGATCTTCTTTCACGTGGAGGCGACTTGATTTGGTTTCCGCTTTTTGGGAAGCTGGCACTGCCCCTTTTTACGACATGGACGGTCGTTGCTTGACATGTCTCCGAGACGGAGTGTCCGTGATAGACGTTTTCCCTGGCCCGGAGTTATCTGGTTCCCGCTTTGTAGGAATCCTGCGCTGCCCTTTTTGCGACTTGGACGGTCGGTGCTGCCCTTTTAGCGACGTGGACGGTCGGTTCTGCCCTTTTTGCGACTTGGACGGTCGATGCTGCCCTTTTAGTGACGTGGGCGGTCGGTGCTGCCCTTTTAGCGACGTGGACGGTCGGTTCTGCCCTTTTTGCGACTTGGACGGTCGGTGCTGCCATTTTAGCGACGTGGACGGTCGGTGCTGCCCTTTTAGCGACGTAGACGGTCGGTGCTGCCCTTTTAGCGACGTGGACGGTCGGTGCTGCCCTTTTGCGACTTGGACGGTCGGTGCTGCCTTTTTAGCGACGTGGACGGTCGGTTCTGCCCTTTTTGCGACTTGGACTGTCGGTGCTGCCATTTTAGCGATGTGGACGGTCGATGCTGCCCTTTTAGCGACGTGGACGGTCGGTGCTGCCCTTTTAGCGACGTGGACGGTCGTTGCTGCCATTTTAGCGACTTGGACGGTCGGTGCTTGATTTGACTTGCTCTGCTTCTTGCAATGTCAGGGGTAGACTTGACTTGCTCCGCTTCTTGCGGTGTCGGAGTGGAAGTTGACTTGTTGATTTTGATTTGGGTTGACATCAGCATCGCTATACTGGAATATGGTACCAGGAGCGAATCATCATCTGTCATTTAGAGGATTTTGGGATTTTGGTTTTTGTTTGGCATCTGCATTGCTGCACTGGTATAATGCCAGGAGCAACTCATCATTTGTCCCGGGAGGATTTGGGATTTTTTTTATTTTTTTTATTTTTATTTTTATTTTTTTTTATTATTTTTTAGGACTTTGAATGTGGTCTCACCGGTAGGACTTGGGAGAGGTTGGGATTGTTTTACGCCCGTGGATTGTATACGGTTTTGCAGGATGTATGATCCAGACCGTAGGACCGGAAAAATTTCAGGGCTTTGTTGGCATCTGCATCGCTGGACTGGAATGTGGTACCAGGTGCGACTCATCATTCGCCGTTGGGGTATGGGATTTGGAATTTGGTTGGCGTCTGCATCGCTACACTGGAATAATGCCAGGAGCGACTCATCATTCACCACTTTGGGGTTGGGGACTTGGAATTTGGATCTTGTTTGGCATCAGTATTGCTGCACTGGAATAATGCCAGGAGCAACTCTTCATTTGCCTTGGGAGGACTTGGGATTTGGGTTTTTGGTCGGCATCAGCACCGCTAACACTGAAGCGAAATGCCAGGAGCGACTCATCATTTGCCGTTGCCCGTTGGGGAACGATGGCTTAGGAGACAGGTTTGGGTCCCTATCACCTAAGGCTTTTCAATTTTATGGGCTGTGAGGGTCCCATAAAAGCATTTTCTCCCTACGAGTCGTAAGGATCCCGCAGGTGTATTTTCTCCTTAGGAATCGTGAGGATTCCTAAGTGTGTTGCTCCTTTGTGAGTCGTAAGGATCTCACGCAGGGGTTTTCTCCTCACAAGGTCGAGAGGACTTTGCGAGTGTATTTCATCTTTTTTCACGAGTTTGCGCCCTTTCGGGTTTTCACGGACTCGCCGGTAGTCCTGCTGTTTTTACTCACGGAGCCCTTTCGGGTTTTCATCCGTGCCCGTTTTGCTTGTGGACATACCGTTTATTTTTTATTTCTTTTATTTATTTATTATTTTTTTTGCCGCTGGTGGGGCTTTAAAAGTAGTCTCACCGGCAGGATTTGGGAGAGATAGGGGTCATTTACGCCCGTGGATTGTATACGGTTTTGCAGGATGTATGATCCAGACCGTAGGGCTGATGTGCTCAATTCGCCTGCGACTTGGAGCATTCACGTATAGTATTTCTTGAGATATCGGCCATTGATGGGTGGCATGGGCCTTTCTCCCTCGGCACTTATTAGTTGGTAGGATCCTCCGTCAAACACTTTCTCGATGACGTATGGTCCTTCCCAGTTTGGCTCGAATTTTCCCTTGGCATGTCGATTGGGGATAACCGGTCTTTTGAGGACCAACACCAATTCACCTTTCTTGAAAGCGCGGAGACGGGTTATCTTGTCATAGGCCTGTGACATTTGGGCTCGGTATAGCTCCAGACTTTGCTGCACCGCGAGCCTCTTTTCTTCGAGGGCATCGAGTTTTTCAAGTCGAAGGAGCACGTTTTCCTCCTCTGTCAACTCATGCTGAACGGCCATTCTTAAGCTTGGAACTTCGACTTCGAGGGGGAGGACCGCCTCCACTCCGAAGAGCAATGAGTATGGAGTGGACTGAGTTGGAGTACGGTGCGTGGTACGATATGCCCACAATGCCTCGTGAAGTTTGAGATTCCAGTCTCTCTTGTTGGCTGAAGCATTTTTCCTCAGGAGCTTGCATAGGGTCTTATTGAAGGCTTCGGCTAGCCCATTGGCTCTTGGATTATAGATGGAGGAATATCTCCAGTCTATCTTGTGCTGAGTAGCGAACCTTGAGACATTGAAGCTCTTGAAAGAAGGCCCATTGTCAGAAATGATTCTTCTTGGTGTACCGAAGCGGTATAGAATATTATGCTGGAAGAACGTCAGAATATCCTTTGTCTTGACTTCTTTTAGCGGGACAGCTTCAGCCCATCTGGAGAAGTAGTCTGTGGCGGCCAATATAAACCGATGGCCTTTGGATGACGGAGGATCAATTGGACCAACAATGTCGGTGCCCCAGACTTCGAAGGGCCACGACGCCACGTAGGATGCAATGGATTGGGATGCTTGTGAATAAAATCACCGTGAATTTGGCAGATATAACATTTCTTTGCATGCTCTCCGCAATCCCGTATCATGGTGGGCCAGTAATACCCAAGCCGTTTGATTTGAAGTCGCATCTTGGGGCCAGATTGGTGGGCACCGCAAACGCCCGAGTGAACATCTTTCATGACCTTTTGGGCTTCGGCCAATGACAGACACCTGAGCCAGAGTTGGTCATATGACCTGCGGTATAACGTGTCATTTACAAACACGTATCGGAGAGCTCTTTTCTTTAGCTGAATCCTCGCAGATTTTTCTTCGGGCAGCTTGTCGTATCGGAGGTACTCTACGAAGGGTTCTCTCCAATCGGGCTCGTCTTGAACGATCGAAGCTTCTTCGGCGGGACTGCTCTTCTTTTCCATGCTTTCCTCTTCTCGTAGAGAGACTGGGGGTAGAATTTGCCGGCTCCTGACTGTGATCAGAATTTCGTCCATGTCAGGATCAGCCAGCTCCTTGGCTAGGCGAGCGAGTATGTCGGCTTTTCCATTCAACGCTCTAGGGACTCTCGTTAGTTCAATATGAGTGAACCGTTTCATGAGTTCCACCACTCGGCCTCTGTACCGGGCTAATTCGGGTTTGTATATCTTATAGTCGCCGCTTACTTGGTTGACGACAAGCTGGGAGTCACTGTAGACTCGTAGCCGACGGATTTCCATTTCTATGGCGAGCTCCAAACCAGCTATCAGAGCTTCATACTCAGCTTCATTGTTTGTCCGAGGCTCGGTGAGAGCAAAAGAACGCCGTAGGGTTCCCATTGATGGTGTGATGAACACCAATCCTATCCCTGCTTTTATCTCCGGGACGCTTGATTTACTGGAGGTCCTTATTGACGAGGCTCCATCGAAGTAGAGCTCCCAACATGGCTCATCTTCCTCGAGGTGCAGCACTTGTTCATCGGGTAACTCACAATTTAGCGGCGACCATTCTGGTATGGGATGAGCAGCGAGAAAGTCTGCAAGAGCTTGCCCTTTTACTGCTTTCTGAGGGGTATAAACTATGTCAAACTCAAGTAGCATGACAGCCCATCTTGCCATTCTGCCGGCTAGGCTTGCTTTGGTCATCAAGTGTTTGAGCGGGTCGACCTTGGAGATCAGCATAACCCGATGAGCGAGCAAATAGTGCCTCAGCTTCTTCACAGCAAATATCAGAGCCAGGCATTGCTTTTCAATTGGGGAGTAGTTGTGTTCCGCCCCGACTAGAGTTCGACTGAGGTAGTAGAGGGCATTTTCTTTTCCCTCCTCGTTATTCTGGGCAAGGAGCGCACCGAGTGACTCGTCCAGCGCGGCAGTGTAGAGAATCAGCGGTTTATTTGGAATGGGAGCGGCCAGCACTGGAGGGTGCAACAAGTACTGTTTGATGCTTTCGAACGCTGCTTGACATTCGGCATCCCAGATAAAAGGAGCTCCTTTCTTCATGAGCTTTGAGAAGGGCCTGCATCTCCCCGATAAATTTGAGATAAACCTCCGTATATAAGCAAGCTTGCCTTGAAAAGATCTCAGCTGCGTCAGACTCTTCGGAGGGGGCATCTCCATGATGGCCTTTATCTTTGATGGGTCAACTTCGATCCCTCGATGTTGAACTATGAAGCCCAGGAATTTTCCCGATGACACGCCAAAAGCGCACTTTAATGGATTCATCTTCAGATCGTATTGCCTCAGTCTGGTGAAAACGGTCCTGAGATCTTGGATATGATCGGCCTTGGCTTTAGTCTTAACGACCAGATCATCAACATAACATTCGACGACTTTATGAATTAAGTCATCGAAGATATTGGTCATTGCCCTTTGATATGTAGCACCTGTGTTCTTCAATCCGAACGGCATCACCTTGTAGCAATATATTCTGATCGGGGTTCGAAATGCTGTGTGCTTCTCATCCTCAGGCGACATCTTGATCTGATTATATCCAGACGAGCCATCCATAAAGGTGAACAACTCGTAATTTGAGGTGTCATCGACCATCATTTCCATGACCGATAGCGGAAAGTCGTCTTTAGGACATGCCTTGTTAAGATCCCTGAAATCGACACAAACTCGGATCTGCCCATTTTTCTTCTTCACTGGGACTATGCATGCGATCCAGTCCGCGTATTTCTCTTCCTTGATGAAGCCGGCATCGATGAGCTTCTTAGTTTCCTCGATGACCTTTTCTTCTAGTTCCCTTCTCATTCTTCGAGGAGCTTGTTTGACTGGCTTAGCATCAGGAGATATAGCCAACTTATGTACGGCCACTTCAGGGGAAAGGCCAGGCATTTCTTTGTATGTCTACGCAAAGCAGTCGACGAACTCATGCAGCAGGGCAATTATCTGCGCTTTCATTTCCTCTGACAAGAGCGAGCTGATGTAGGCCGGCCTTGGATTATCGGGCGTTCCTAAGTCAATCTCGGTTAGCTCGTCAAAGGTTGCTTGTCCGCCATCTTCGAGCTCTTGAGGAGCTTCTTCTGGCTCGGCTATCTCGTCGTCATCATTTGATCTTTCGCTGGCCTCACCAACATGGATCATGTAGCACGCTTTGGAATCAGGTTGAATGTAGCGTATGCCCCGTCTATCTGGAATTCGTCCATCGATGAGTGCTCGGACCTGGGGCGGATGCCATAGCCCTTCGTAAAACTTTGCTTCGGACTCCGTTTGATATAACCGGCATCCGCACTTCGTAAAGTATTCCCGCATCTCGGGCGCATAGTATCTGGGATTGAGTACGGCTCTTATGCCTCTCTCATAGGGAAGGCACGCGACAGAAAGATTGTCCGGGTGCACAACGGGGTTTGACCCATAAAACAGGATGCCCTTCTTTCCACTTTTCCTCCCGGGAACGTAGAAAGTTTTCAGCTGGTCCACGGTGGAGACTGATAACGCATCGAGCTCTTTGCACATCTGCTCTGGACCCTTGTGACGGCTAGGGACCCTTCTGCAACTTCGAAGGTCTCTCGTAGTTTCGCTTGTTGCGTGGGGGTCCAATCTGCACCGCTGTTGCACGACAGGTCCTCCTCCTCTGACTCTTCAGTGTCGCTGCCAAGATGAGGGCGGACTTTACTGCTAGATGGGGCTTCAGTGACGGATTCATCCGTATCGCTGCCGAAACGAGGGCGAGTTTTATGGAAGGACGGGCTTCCAGCGTCGGACTCATCAGTGTCGCTACCGAAATGCGGGCGCACTTGGGCATTTTTGCTTTTGAAAGTGATAGCCGGCGCAGATTTGCTTTTGAGCCTTGGGGCTGGTCTATCCTCAGTCAGTTGTGGCTTAGCATTTTGGTGGTTCATAAAGTACCGAGAATCTTCATAGCGGACTTCATGCACACCGAATGGCTGGATGTCTCCGTCAATGCGTCTTTCTTCGCCATTTTTAGTATACTTCATACATTGATGGAGAGTTGACGGAATGATGCCGTAATCGTGGAGCCACGGCCGCCCTAAGAGAATCTTATAAGACGTGTCTGCGTCGATCACGTATATCTTAGCTTCAGTTTGCAGATCCCCGAATTTGATTGGTAAAGCTATAGACCCCAGAACTTGCTGGCAATTTTGGTTGAAGCCTTGAATGACAATCCTTTCCCTTGACAGGTGTCGGACGTCCATTGATAAACTCTTCAGAGTTCGCAAGTTCATGATGTTCACTGAGGACCCCAGATCAATCAATATGCGATTAATTCGATCTCCGTCGCTGTACCCGGTCACGTAAAGCGGCCGATTATGCTCAGCCGTTCCCAGTAGCAAGTCTTCATCCTTAAATGTGACTGCGGCGGCATGCAAAGCATGCTGGGCTTCTTTCATATTAATTTCCGCAAAGTGAGCCTGATACCGCTCGGGGTTTTGTAGAGCGTGAATGAGAACATCTCTAAGCTCCTTAGATAGGACCAAGGCGTCGTAGATGCTCAGGAGAGACGGAAGCTTCCGGAGATGTGCCAAGACATTATAGTCCACCGAGGAAGGACTTATGTTTTCATCAGCCGGTTCTCTGCCATCTTCTTCATTAGCGACTTGTTTTTCCTTCCCTTTTGGGGCGTTGCCCTGATTTAGCGGTAGAGCCCTGCCGCTTCTAAGCTGGATTTGATTGGCCGTTGTGGCAAGCTCCTCATCCTCTTCGGGAAAACAGAGCTCATCCTCGGAGTCGCTGCCAAGATGGATGGCGTAGCAGGTCACTACTTGGATCTCTTCATTGGAGTCTTCTTCTAACTCCTCCAGAATTTCAGCCGCTTGCACAGGGAAGAACTCCTTCAATTGTATCAATGTTCTTTCCCTTTGTTCATATTCTTCGAGGGAATCGATATATTTTTGAATGGTCGATCTCCCTGCAGACTCTTTTTTGCGCCGAGCTGCACTTTTCTTCTTCTTGAGCTTCTTAGATTTTGAGCCTGATGGAGCCGCATTGGCAGCTGGACTGGTAGGCTTCTTCTGTCCTTCCCATTCCATCCTGGGCTCTTTCTGAAGCAGCTTTAGCATCTTCTTCGTCTTATTAGATATGTGCGTACTCCACGGAGACCGCGATGAGTCCATCTCATTTCTCGGGGCAGCGGGTTCGGCTGACTGCTCCCAGAAGGCTTCAACTTCTGTCTGTATAAAGTTGGTGGTTGCAACTTGGTTGTTCACCAACACGCTTTTGGACAGCTCGATCTCTCCAGCTTTGTACTGCTTCTCGACCCAGTCTTTGAAGATATAGCAATCCTCGATTGCATGGCTCACTACTCGGTGGTACGGGCAATACAGGGGATTGTCGGTCATTTTTGCTTCTTGGGGTCTTTTCGACTCTGGCAATTGTAAGCCGTTGTTCAAGGCATCTTTAAATATCTTGCGGACCTTGTCCCTTCTGAAAGAGTAAACCTTGTTCTTTTTCTCCTCTAGGGAAGGCCCATCTCCTCCCAGTAATGGCTTTCGAGACCGGTTGGTTTTGGATTCGCCCGCCCTTCGCTTTTCTTCATTGTCGGAGGCATTGAAGACATTGGTACTGCTGGAACTCCCGCTTCTACGGTTGTCGTCCCGCTTGCTTTTCCAAGTTTTGTCTCTCTGAGAATCCGGCGGGGACTCTTGCTTCGAGCGTTCCAGCATTTGGACTTTCTTGGTTATCTCCTGAAATGTCTTGAGGCCCGCCGTACACAAGAATGGGACCATCCAATTGCTGAGGTTCCTAATGAGAAGGCTGACGGACTGGTCCTGCTCCAGCGGCGGTTCGCACTTGACTGTGAGATTGCGCCATCGGGCGATAAAGTCGGTGTTGCTTTCATTCTTCCCTGGCTTGGTCCTCACAAGGTCGGCAATGGAGATTTTATCACTGACGCTCATGAACCTTTGCCGGAACAGAGACTCCATTTAGGCAAAGGTAATGACGGACCCGTCCGGTATACTCGCATACCAGTCGAAGGCGACGCCGGTCAGGCTGTTGACAAACTGACGAAGAAGGAGCGCGTCATTGCCCCCTGTATTTCCGCACGATGCTTTGAAGTGGGCGACGTGTTGATTTGCATTCCCCGTTCCATCAAATCTTCCGAACTTAGGGATGACGTAGCCGCTTGGGAACTCAATTAGATCGTACTGCGCGGGATATGGCCGCCCACTACTGCCGATTTCTTTCTGAGCTTTAGCTTCGGCCACCAATGTTTTAACCTTGCTGGTGACCAAATCCATTATCCGATCCTGTGTTAGCGGGATAGTGCTATCTGGGGCCAAGGCGTCCCCAGAAGCGGAATGTGGCCGGCTTTCATTCGGCTCGACCAGTCTTGGTCCCAAAGGAACAGGCATTGGCTGCCTCGGATTGTCATCACCCGGCTGATTAGTAGCGGCTTGTGCCTGATTGGGAGGTGCTCGACCAATTTGAGCCGTAAGCTGCATCACCACGTTCGTTAAGTCATCAATCTTCGAATAGAGCTTGGCCATCTCTTTATCTTTGCTCCTGAGCTGTTTTCGAAGCTCTTGAAGCAGCTCCTGCTCCGCAGTCCTGGGGCGGAAAGTCGGCTCTTCCTCGCTGTCCGAGCTTGACTCTACATGGACCGAGGGGTCTATCTGCCTATCATCCTCATCGAGAGGGTTTTCTTCATCCAGCGGGGACGGCTGTTCTTGGGCGGCAGCAACCACATTCAGGCTAGATTGAGCTTGGGATGTGGTGGCCCCATCCTTGCTTTTGCTGCGAAGGTTGTCGCTGGGGCGACCGCCCGCCATATAGACCGTATGGATGATATATCCGGCCGTCTTTCTATCATTGGCAGCTGATTTCATGGATTGCTGTCTTGACCCCCTTGTTTCGGTAGCTGGTAGTCGATTAAAGGCGGCTGGCCTAACCAGTTTCTTGAATGGTGATGGCGCCTCTTTTCTGGGTCTGCCCCGCTGCTTTCGTGCGGCACAGAGTGCTTGATAGACTCTCGAAGAGACAGTGTCATACTTTTTCTGTTGGGGCCGGGACACGTCTCTTTGTAGAATCGTTCGGACCGCCGTCTTCTTGATTCTGGCGGTCATGGAATTTTTCTGAACCCACTTCAGAGGCTCGAAAGAATTGTTGATTTTTACGCCAGACTCAGCCGTCGTCGCGGGGCGACCCTGCACTTGGAACTTCACAAGATTCCATTTGGCCGAAGCCTTGGCCCTCTTGTTGGCTCGATACCTGAGCCGCTTCTGCCTTAACTTTTCTGTTCTAAGCGCCTGGCAGACTTCGACTCTTTGGGAAGACGCCACAGACCGGGCGATGGAGGGCCTTGGAGCGCTTGATTGTGCATTTGTTGGAGTCATCGCCTGAGCTCGTCCGCAACATTTGATGTTGCCCTTTGTACCGAAGTTCTTGCCCCCCGCTGGAGCACCAGAGAATCGTTCAGATACCGTCTTAAATTTCGGTTGTGGTGCCTTGGCGATCACGACATTCGGCCTCTTGCCCCTTGAGACTGGCTTGGCCACCTGTTCCGCCGGGATCTCCGCCAGGTGAGCGCTTCCGGCAGGGTAGATGATGACGGAGCCAAACTGGCGGGGCGGTTCCTCCCACTGTCGACTGAGGCTTGCGGGGAGAACCACACGAGCGTTGATCTTGACCACATACGGAATCGGGGTCGCTTTGGAAGTTGAATTCGTCTTAGGACACATTGTCGCTGAAAGTTGATTGCTGCACGGAAGAAAAAAAAACATCATTTCAGTATAGGCAATCGATATGTATATTGATTGAGTTCACATGAACGTTTTAACCCGAAATATGGGAGGAGAGATTGGTCCCACCGGGCGTGCCAGAGTCTGTAGGGTGTTTTTCGTCACCCCATTGAGATGGGAATACGCGCATGCTTGTCAGGCGTACTACAGATTCCCCCTGCCTAGGGTAGGCTGGGGTTTAATGATTGTGGGGATCCGAATCTCCGGCAGCCGCGGACTAAGCTGCCGTTAATTACCCCTCGCCTTTGGGGCGAGGGAACCTCCGATTAACGGGTTAACTGGTCATGCGAACTCAATGTGCGGTTTGCGTGTGTTTTGTTTTTTTTTAAAAAAAAGGGGTTTTGGATATATCGGGAGCCACGCAGAGTTTTTACGGGGGTCCCGCTACCCGGATAGCGGGCTGGGGGTCAAGGGGGCTAGCAGCCCCCTTGCGGGGTGCGGGGCAGCGCCCCGTTAGAAATTTTTTTCTAACAGGGACAGTGTCGTGGAGTATGTGTATGTGTACATTTGTATACATATGTATATATATACATGTATATATAAGTAAAGGGGAAAAAGACATCCAAAGGATGCGTGGGGCCAGCACCTAGGCGCTTGAGCGCGAGCGCGCCACGTGTCGGCACGTGGGCGCTTTGCCCTCGAGCGCAGAGTGCTGGAGCGCAACGCGCCACGTGTCGGCACGTAGGCGACTTGCGCTCGAGCGCTTGCGCTTGAGCGCAAGAGCGCCACGTGTCGGCACGAGGGCGACTTGCGCTCGAGCGCTTGCGCTGGAGCGCAAGAGCGCCACGTGTCGGCACGAGGGCGACTTGTGCTCGAGCGCTTGCGCTGGAGCGCAAGCGCGCCACGTGTCGACACCGGGGTGACTTGCGCTCGTGCGCTTGCGCCGGAGCGCAAGCGCGCCACGTGGGCGCTCTGCGCTTGAGCGCCGGCGAGAAAAAGAGGCTTTTAGCCTAAAAAGATTTCTCTGAAGAGAAATCAAAGAGGAGTTGGACTCCTGAGTGTTTTTTTTTTCTTTTTTTTTTTAGGGTTTAGTGAAAGGGGTTCTTCTTCTTCCTCCCCTGTTAGCTGGATCTTGAAGATCAATAGATGTGAGATCTCAAAATCTCTCTTTTTAGGGATCTGAAGACAGATCCAAGTTCCCCTTTGTGGGTTTTGTGGTGAAAAACTATTTTGTTTTGTAAAAAGAAGAGTAAAACTCTTGATTTAATTCACGAGAAAGAAGAAGGTTTTGGAACCTTGAAGATGGAAGAAAGAGTTCAGCTCTGAGACTTTTTTTTTTGACAGAGAAAAAGTTTTTTTTTTTATTTCATTGTCTTTTCCTTTATAGGCCATGCACTTTACACATAGCCCTTCGGGCTTTACAAAATGGCATTTTGCCTATTTCATGGCTCATGTGCCATTTCTTTTTGCACATAAGCCATGGGCTTTACAAAAATTTGGCTTTATGCCTATTTTTCGTACATTTATCCATAAATAAAATAAAAGAAATGCAACAAAATTATTTATTACAAAATTTTTATCTTGGCATGGGGGGAGGCCGGCCGCTTCATGTTCTGGCTCGACCCGGGCATGGGCCCACTGGATCTGGGCTTGGGCCCACTTGGCTTAGGGTTGACTTTGATTTTGACTTGGTCAACTGGGGTGTAAATTTTTACCCCAACAACCGTTAGCTCGAGGATTATAAACCGAGGAATATCTCCAGTCTATGTTGTGTTGTTGCGCGAAGCGGCTGATCTTGTGGCTTCTGTAGGCTGATTCGTTATCGGAGATGATCCGTCTCGGAGTTCCAAACCGATAAATGACGTGTGTCTTGAAGAAGTGGAAGATATTCTCCGTCTTCACTTCCCTGAGCGGTACTGCTTCTGCCCATTTGGAGAAGTAGTCAGTTGTCGCCAAAATGAATCGATGTCCCTTGGACGATGTTGGTTCGATGGGGCCGATTATATCAGTCCCCTACATTTCAAACGGCCAGCTGGCCGCTGTTGGATGTAGAGGATTTGGGTGCTGATAGATAAAGTCCCCATGGATCTAGCACGAGTGGCATTGTTTCGTATATTCGAGGCAGTCCTGAATCATCGTGGGCCAATAGTAGCCCATTCGTTTAATCTTCAACTTCATCTTCGGGCCTGCTTGGTGAGAACCGCAGAGTCCGTCGTGTACTTCCTGAACGACTCTTTTCTCTTCGTCAGATCCCAGATATCTCAACCATAGAGAATCAAACGACCTCTTGTACAGAGTATCGTTGGCGAAGGCGAAAGACATAGCTCGTTTCATAAGCTGATGTCTTGAGGACGCATCTTCAGGCGTTTGACGGGACTTGAAGTAGTCTATAAAGACTTCTCTCCAATCCTCAACCTTCTCTTGGTCTTTTATTTGTAGAGCCATTTGCTCAGTCACTCCCTTTTCTTCGGATGATTCCGGAGATATTTCTGCCAGGGCAAGTACCCGGCGGCTTTGTACCACGATTCTTACGTCATCGAGGTTCTCGTCAGCCAATTCTTTAGCGAGCTTAGCTAGTGCATCTGCTTTGCTATTTTCCGCACGCGGTATGCTTTCCAGGATATAGGAGGGAATTTGGGTCAGTAATTGTTGTACTCTCTTGCCATATTTCACCAGTTCGGGTTTGCACGTTTGGTAGTCACCATTTACTTGACCGACGACCAGTTGAGAATCTCCATATATGAGGAGGTTTTCAATTCCCATGTCGATGGCGATCTCGAGGCCTGCTATCAAAGCTTCGTATTCATCCTCATTATTCGTCCTCGGCTCTGTCAAGGAGAAGGCGAAGCGCATTATCCCTCCTTATAGGGTCACGAAGATGAGGCCTACCCCTGATTTGATTACAGGGGTGTTCTGTTTGCGCTTCTTCATGGAGGACGGTCCATCAAAGTAAAGTTCCCACCGGGTACCACTTCCGTCAATCGCGTCAAACGCATGTTCATCTGGAAGTTCGCAATCCAAGGGAGAATCGACCGGTATCGGATGCTCAGCGAGGAAGTCGGCGATGGCCTGGCCTTTCACCGCCTTAAGAGGCCGATAGGTTATCGAAAACTCCATTAAGAGCAAGGCCCATTTAGCGAGTCGTCCCGTCAATATGGCTTTTGACATCAAATATTTGAGAGGGTCCACCTTCGAAATGAGACGGACTTCATGCGCCAACGAGTAGTGCCTGAGCTTTGTTATCGTGAAGATCAACGCCAGGCAGTGTTTTTCAATGGGAGAATAATTGCTTTCTGCCCCCAGTAGGACTCGACTCAGATAGTAGAGCGCTCTCTCCTTCCCTTGGTCGTTCTCCTGTGCCCACAATGCGCCTAAGGAACCTTCAAGGGCGGTTGTATACAGAATGAGAGGTTTTCCCCTGACCAGAGCGGCCAGTACTGGCGGGTTCTGTAGGTATTGCTTGATCTCGTCCAGCGCGTCTTGGCATTTGTGATCCCAGACGAACGGGGTTCCCTTCTTCATCAAGTGACTGTAAGGGCGGCACTTGCCTGAGAGATTGGCTATAAATCGCCGGATGTACGCGAGCTTTCCTTGGAGAGACCACAATTGTTTGAGAGTCCTTGGCGGTGGCATTTCCATGATCGCCTTGATCTTCGACGGATCTATCTCAATGCCTCGGTGCCGGACAATGAATCCTAGGAACTTGCCTGAGGACACCCCGAACGCGCATTTGAGAGGGTTCATTTTCAGGTTGTATTGCCGAAGGCGTTGAAATACGATCTTCAGATACTCGAGATGTTCCTCGTATGATTTGCTTTTAACCACGAGGTCGTCGATATAGCATTCGACGATTTCATGTATGAGGTCATCGAAGATCTTCGTCATGGCCCTCTGATAGGTGGCACCAGCGTTCTTTAGACCGAAAGGCATCACCTTGTAGCAGAATACACCCAGAGGGGTCCGGAAAGCGGTGTGCTTCTGATCCTCGGGATGCATCTTTATCTGATTATATCCTGATGAGCCGTTCATGAAGGAGAAAACTTCGTGAGTGGACGTGTTGTCTATCATTAACTTGGTGACTGGAACTGGGAAATCATCTTTTGGGTAGGCTTTATTGAGATCCCGAAAGTCTACACATATGCGCACCGTCCCATTTTTCTTCATCATAGGGACGATGTTGGCGATCCAATCGGGATACTGAACTTCTTGGATAAACCCAGAGTCGATCAGCTTCTTGACTTCGGCGTTAATTCTCATCTCAAGCTCAAGTCGCATTCTTCTTGGTGCTTGTTTGATTGGTTTAACGTCCGGGGATATCGCCAATTTATGGACAGCAATTTCTGGATCTAGTCCTGGCATTTCGGAATAGTTCCATGCGAAGCAATCTTTATACTTTACGAGCACGTCTTTTAATGAAGCCACCCTTTCTTCAGATAGCAGCTCACTAACAAACGTAGGCCTTGGGTCACTTGTTGTTCCCAAATCAATCTTCTTGAGGTTATCTGCAGTAGTGTGTATTCCATCTTCCAGCTCTTTGGGCGCCGGTGGAAACTCTGAGATCACCTCATCACCATTGTTTTCGAAGCACCAAGGGAGGTTATCCACATTCTCGGGTTCTTCTTTTGATAATGTTATCATATGACAAGTACGAGCCCGCTTCCAAGACCGATGTGGATCTGGTTCTGCTCTCGTGGCTTTAGGTCCATGCTTCTGTGGCGGCGTTATCCTCCAGCTGTCAGATAGAGCGAACTTGCCGAGCCGATACTGATCTTCGACCCAGTTCTTGAAGGTGAAGAAGTCTTCGAGAGGATACCCTATTACCCTGTGATAAGAGCAATAGTTCGGGTGTAAGACTTCGCCTGCTTTCTCAGGGTTTTTAGACTCCGGCAGTGTAAGCATTTGATGCCTTATGGCGAGATCAAGTATCTTCTTTGTCTTATCTTGCGGAAAGAAGTATGCTCGACTCATCTTCTTCATAAAGGACGAATCCAGACCACTTGATTCTCGACAGCGTGACTTTTTAGTCCCGCTTTGTCGCTGCCGAACGCCTTTTCCGCTCTTTGACTTATTTCTGCCTCTGCGTCGGGCCTTTTGAACAACAAGTTGACAGGGAGGAGCATTTTCGTCTTTTGCAGCCTTGTTGAAGAAGACGTTGCGTCCTGGCTTTCTCGTAGATGGCCATTTCGCGGTTATGGTCGTCCCGAGCTTTTTGACCCGCTTTCCTGATGAGCTTGTCCATTCGTTCTTCAAATGACGGACTCGGCACTTTGATTGCGGGATCTAGTTTTGATACGGGGTCAGCGTTTTCTGACAGGGCATCCTCTTCTTCATCGAAGTTATTTACGGCGTAGCTGCCGTGCACTCGTTCCCGTTTCCCGGATCTCACATATCCAAGCCCAAACGTCTCCATTCTCCCGTTGGGCAACTTGCGCTGAGTCCCAGGGACATCCCAAATCCTGTTGTAGAACCGAGCTTGTCGAATAGTCTGTTTTAAAGGTACCCCTTGGCGCTTCAATAGCCTTTTTAGTCCGTTCGTGTAGTATCTGGGCAAACGGATGGGTTGGAGCCTGTCAAGCGTAGAATCTGCGCCGTGCCAGATTTCTTTCTCCACTCTTGTTTCCGTGGACCGATGGAATAGGATCGCCTTTTCGCCTTTTCGCCTGGGAGGGACGTAAAATGTTTGCAGGTCTTGCACATTGTAAGCTTCAAGTGCGTCAAGGTCTTTATAGTGCTCCCGCAGAATTATGGTAATTTGCAAACTCTGATCATCACCAGGGAATGCTTGTATTGACGGCCGACTGGAGAACACAGCATTAACGTCATCTTCTGAGTCGCTTCCGAAGATCAATATGGGGGCGAACGGCCCCAGGCTGTTGCGTCGAGACGGCCCAGCGTAAACTATCTCTTCTTCTTCTTCGGTATCACTCCCGAAAACAGGAATGGTGGCGGCGGCTTTGTTCTCCGGTTTGCGACACCTCTCTGTGTCCTCGAAATCTGGCAAAAGTATTTTTCATCTTCGTACTTGCGGACTTCGTTCACGGAGAACGGGTTCAGCTCTCCTGTTACGGTATACTCGAGACCATCCTTGAAATACTTCATACACTGATGTTGTGTAGAAGGGATGATGTTGTACTCGTGTAACCAAGGACGACCGAGCAAAGCATTGTAGCATGTCCCGGCGTCAATGACATGAAATTTAATGTCTGTGACAAGCAGTCCGAAGCGCAGCGTCAGTATTACAGACCCAAGGGTCCGTGATGACTGGGAGTCGAACCCGAAGATGGTGATCTTATCACGAGTGAGGTGTTGAACGCTCATGCAGATTTCTTTCAACACTCGCACGTTGAGGAGATTAACAGAAGACCCATTGTCGACCAGGATTTTGCATATCTTTATATCGTGGCAGTATCCTGAGACATAGAGGGGACGGTTGTGGTCGCACGTCCCAAGGAGAAGGTCCTCATCACCGAACGTGACATCGCCTGTATGTACTTCTTCTAATTCATCCTCCACCCTTTCCTCGGCGAGGAAGGCTTGGAATTGCTCGGGCTCTTGCAACGCCTTGATTAATGAATCTCTCGCTTCTTTTGATAATAAGAGGGCGTCGAGAATGCTGAGCTGAGAGGGTAGCTTCCTCAGGTGCGCTAGGATGTTGTAGTCCACTTTATTTTTCCTGGGAGGGTCCTTGGCAGTCAGTTCTTTCATGACTTGGTCATCTAAGGCGATATCCTCAGCGACCTTTTCCTTTCCCTTATCTTTTCTAGTTGCGGGTCCGAGATTCTTTTCCGAGAGCATGCGATTGCGCAGCTGAATATTTTCACAGGCCTCTGGCTCTTCCTCTTTCCTTAAGACGGATTCTTTAAAGAGAGGGCCCAGAGCCATTTCCTCCTCAGAGTCGCTCCCAAAGGTGAGAACTTGTGATCCTCCGGCGTTGACCGTGTAACAGTTACCGGTAGTTCTTTTATGCCCTTCGGTCGTACCTCTCTGCTCCCGACGAGTTCTGCATTTCATTCGCTTAAAATGTTGCCGGTGAGCAACATATCTCTGCCACCATCTCTTAAAAGCGTCGCACTCCTCAGTAGGGTGTGAAATCTTCCAATGATATGAGCAGTAATCAGGATGCATTTTTGCTCCACCGAGCGTGTTTTCTTCCGAGGGTGGTAGCTCCATTCCTATTGATATAGCTTTGGCAAACCTTTTCCTCATCTTGAATATGTTTTTATCCGCATCGGATGTCTTTTGATCTGGCGGGGGTGCTTCGACTCTTTCGTTTAGCCGCCTGCGTTTGGCTCTTTCTGATACGGCCATCTCACGCTCCCGATCGGCTTTACTTTTTAGAAGAATCTCATCCAGAAAAGCGTCGATCATTTCGTCTGACAGCCATAGAAGCTCCGGTTCAGGCTCTGCCCCCAGTTCCTCAGTGCCAGGAGTTTTTTCATCGTCCTTAAATGAGTGGGAGATCACATGACAACTCGCCACATATCCCTCGGATTCATCTGACGAGCTTTCTTCATCATCTTCCTCCTGGAAGACGTAGTTGAGGAACTCTTAGAGTGTGATGGGAGTCCACGCCTTTTGATTGTACTCTTCCAGCGCGTCAATTTGTTTCTGTAAGTCCGTGCGCTTGTCGCTAGGCTTCACGGGCTTTTTGGAGCTCTTCTTCTTCTTCTTTGAAGATTTCGACGGCTGGGTGTGAGTACTTGGGCCATCACCACCAATCTTTGGAGTTGGGCGCGGCTTCAGCGTCCCCTCGATGATTTGAGGTTCAAGCGGGTTCTTCCATCTGACCGCCGAGCACGTATGAAGATCACTCAGCATCCTTTTGGTTTTGGCTGACAGCACGATTTCCCATGGAGCTTCTTCAATGAAAGAACAAGTTGCCCCCGGTGTGTCCGTCTTCTTAGGAGTGTGTGGTTGGGGCGGGTTCACCTTCCACTTCTCGGACAGCGCAAACTTGCTCTGTAGGTACTGATCTTCAATCCATCCTTTGAAGACGAAGCAATCCTCAATCAGATGGCTTACCGTTTGATGGTAAGGGCAGTAACTGGGGTTATTCACCTCGCTGGGTTGCGGGGGTCGCCTTGGATTTGGTAAGTTGATAAGCCTGTTGCGTACCGCCAGCTCGAACAGCCTCTTCGTTTTATCCTGCGGGAATGAGTAAGGGCGTTTCATTTTCTCATTGTAATAACGCCGTCTCTCCTCCAATTGATCCGCCAGTCTTGGAGCACCGGGTTGCTGTTGAGCGTTCGCAACGAAGGTCGCCTTCCCTTTACCCTTGTTGTTCTGAGGTTCCGGTTTCGGGGGAGACGGTCTGTGACCCATCTGGTCCATCTGGGCCAGCTTGTCAATCAAAGCCCGGAACGTGGTTGGGTTGAAGAACATCATGAACTGTGAAATAGTTGCATGAGAGTCTAGGGTGCCCACGAACATGCCCACCGCTGGTGCTTCTTCGATGCGCTGTTCGCACTTTGACCATAAGTTCCGCCATCGGATCGCGTATTGGACCCAAGTTTCACCCGGCTTCACCCTTGCATTAATCAAAGCTGTTATCGCGGTGCGTTCGCTGGCGCTTGCGAAACGCTGGGTAAACAACAACTCCATTTCAGCGAAAGTTTTGACGGAGTCGTTCGGAAGCTCAGAGTACCACTCAAATGCCGTCTCTGATAAACTGCCGACGAATTGGCGAAGCAAGAGCTTATCGTCGCCGCCAGTGTTGCCGCAAAGAGCCCTGAACTGGGCCACATGTTGATGGGGATTGCCTGTCCCCTTGTAGACATGGAATTTCGGGATCGTGTAGCCTGGCGGGTATTTGATCTGATCATACCAGCTCGGATATGGTCTCCCCGTCCTGACAACTTGACCGGCTGCCTCAGTTGCCTGGTGAACTCGTATCTGCTGGGCTATGTATTCGTCCAGGTCAGCCTTGGAAATTGTCTCCTCTCTGGCCGTTGAAAGAGCCGGTGGAGGATTCGACGTCTCTCCTTTGTCATCTTCGAGGACGATTGGAGGGTCATCAACAGGAGGATCTTGTTGGATCATTATACCTACCATATCCTGAAACAGAAGGGCCATTCGTTGTATATTGGCTGCTTGTTCCGCAGCCTCTTTATCCTTCTTTTCCAGTATTCTCCGAAGGAATTCGGCGTCGGTTTCTTGCTCTTGGCGTTGATTCGAGGACGCTTCGGGACTTTCTTTTGGCCCAGTGAGTGCAACCATCGCGGTTATCATTTCTTGGAACTTTTGCTGCTGCTTCTGAGCTTTAGTCACCGATCGCATGAGCGGTCTGTGACCCATGGATGTACGGCTGTCCTCTTTCCCAAACGCCATGTAAACGGTGTGTACCAGCATGCCCCCGGACTTAGGGTGTTTGGGTCCACTACCCTTGACATTCGCCGCAGGCGTGGGGACTTTCTCCGGCCTTCTCCTCTTGTGGGCAGTTAACGTGGAGGGAGCCGTTGCAGCGGGCACCCAAGTGGTTGTCGTCCTTTGTGGTTTGACAGGATGGTTCTTTTCTTCTTGAACTTTCACCTTCTTCTGCCGGTGAGAGTGATCTCGAATGACTGCTGAGTCCTGAACCTGTCGCCAGACCTTGTAAATTTTGGAGGATAGCCGTTGAGGGGGATGTTCTGGCCTTGTTTCCGTAACATTCTCCGCAGGTGGAGGGGGTCTTTTCAGCGTGGCAGTCGGAGAGTTTCTGCGCACCTTGTTGAGCAGTCTGAAGCTGTTCCCAGTCGGAACAGCAGCATCGATTTCCACCGTTGGAGCTGGTGGGGTTAGCCTGGAGGAGGAGTTTCCCCCGGCCTTCCTTACTCGGCGCCAGTGAGGACGTCGAGCTTGTCGAGCTGTTGGGGCTGATTCAACGACGGCTTCGTCTTGCCCCCTATTCTGGGGAGGGGCTGCTGCCGGTGTCAGCCTCTTGAAGACTGACGTTCGTTGAGAAGCTACGTCCATCCGGTCAAAAACAGATTTCTGAGCGTAAGCGGGAACGGGGGTAGTCAGTCTCGCGAAGACCAACCCTCTGGGAGGAGAAGCCGCCTTGACGACTTCGGGAGCAGCTGTCTTCTTTGGGATGGCCATCTCAGGTATCATGGGCTTCTTGGAGGGCCCTTTGGAGTTCAGGCTTAGTCTGGTGAAGACCGAGGAGTTGGATGACCCATTGAGAAGGGCCGTAGGAGTAGCAGGTCGATCAAAGACCGACTTCTTTGAAGCTTCCGGTACGGGCACTGGGATGTTAACGTTCACCGGCGGGAGCATGGTCCCAAAGAACAAACCGGTGGTAGCTTGAGTCACTTGTTCCACAGGCATAGTAAACAGGGAAGCAGCCTGCGATCCATAGGCTACACCTCCAGGTGAGGCGGAGCGTCGGTTGCATTTGCAGTTGGAGCAGCTTGAGTAGTTGCCAGCCATTGATCCTTTTGCTTTCTGCAGCAAACGAAACACCAAATCATAGTACTTCGAAACCCAAGGGCAACCATTAGCGAACCGCGATTGGTTCGCGAATCACGACACACGAAGTGTGGAGTGGAAAGAGGAAAAGGTCCCCACCGGGCGTGCCAGAATCTGTTCCCCTCCGAAAGACGGCGCGACAGGACGTCTCGCCTGAGATTCGGGGCAGATGCTAATTGGTGCTATTCGTCCACCTCTTCGAAGATGCCAAGTTGATTTATGGCATCATGTATCGAAAGTTTAAACGGATGCGGCCGATGTAGCAGACTTCGTCAGATTCCCCCTCGCTTGAGGGGTTTTTGATTGTGGGGACGCTCTTCCCTGCAGGCGCAAGCCCCTGCAGTTAATTACGCTACCGCATCATGGTAACAACTTTCTCCTTCTCCAGATGGTCACTTCATGTCATGGGTGTTTGTTTTGTTTGTGGTTGCCCGTGGATTGTATACAGAGACTAAGTTATGTTGTCGCCCGTAGGGCGTGGACTAGTCCAAATCCGTATTATCATAGATTTGGGTTTGGGGGTTTGGGTTTAAGGATACGTTAGCCTCATTTGAGACTAAGATCAACTTAAACGTTAGTTAAGGATACGTTAGTCTCATTTCAGACTAAGATCAACTTAACGGGATCGTTTAGATCCAACAAAAGAGCATTTGGGCTCTATTGTTTAGTTTAGGGACATTGCGGTCGATAGGTAGTTTAAGGACATCGCGGTCCAATGTTAGTTTTAAGACGTTGCGGTCAAGGTTAAGGACATCATAGTCCGAGGGTTTAAGGACTCCACAGCCCGGCGTTAGTTTTAAGACATCACGGTCAAGGTTAAAGACGTCATAGTCCGTTGTTAGTTTTAAGACATCCCGGTCAAGGTTAAGGACATCACAGTCCATGAGTTTAAGGACCCCACAGTCCGTTGTTAGTTTTAAGACATCCCGGTCAAGGTTAAGGACGTCATAGTCCATGAGTTTAAGGACCCCACAGCCCGTATCAATGTGTGGTTGTCGGGACCCGTCACCTCTTTGAAGACGTTGAGGAATTACAACGACAAGTATCAAAGGAGTGAAGAGATGTACTCTTGAACCAAAGTAGATTAAATGATCTGTAGTCCAATTTGGAATCAAGACCAATTCATTAGGTTATGAGCACATTGGCTCAGTTGAGTTTGGATTGAGTACTTATGGCCTTCTTGGGCTAAGTCCAATCATGTTTGGAATATTGGCCCTCTGTTGGTCCATTGAAGGAGAGGCTTTGCCTCTGAAAAATCAGCCAACTTGGCTAAGAGTAGTGTTAAACACTAAAGATCAAAAGTGTTAAACACTAAAGATGGATTCCTTAAACTGGTGTTAGCCACTAAGAGTACAATCAGTGCTAAACACCGGAAACATAGTTCTTGATGTAGTGTCAAACATCAGAAGGTAATAGTGTTAAACACTGTAGATAGGTTTTTTTTCAAATTAGTGTTAATCACTAAGAAAATCAGTGTTAAACACTGGAAACAGGGTTTTTAAATTAGTGTTAAACACTGGAAACAGAGATCTCAAATTAGTGTTAAACACTAAAGAAAGAGGGGTCACGTGTAGCACGTGAGAGCGCACTGACTCCCTTTATTTTGTTCTGTAAAAAGTATTGAATACTTTGGAGCATCACGTGCTGTCACGTGGCGGGAATTTGGGTATTTGTCTTCTAAAGCTTTTGCCAAGGGGTCACGTGGGGCACGTGAGAGCGCCCATAGCTTCTGTTTCTTTTGCTTTTTCTTTGTGTGCTTCAGGGGTCACGTAGGGCACGTGAGGCGTTGCCTCAAAGTTCTTTTCTGTGGATCTTTACAGGGGTCACATGATAGCACGTGACTCTGGTTCTTTGCATGTTTGAAGATCTCTTTATCTTTTTAAGAGTTAAATCCTTCATAGGGTTAAACCCTAGCAATAACTTTAAAGGAATAAAATTCCCACTTTTCTTTTGAAGAATTATATTCTTAGATAGGGTTAAACCCTAATTTCTTTCTGTAGGAATTAAATTCCCCATATATGTAAAGAATTAAATTCTAGCATAGGGTGAAACCCTAATTTCTTTTTTAAGGGAATTAAATTCCTGTGAGTTTGAGATAATTAAGTTCTCGATTAGGGCTAAACCCTAGTTCTGTCAATTTTGAAGGAATTAAATTCCTATAATATAGGGTTAAACCCTAATTTTATTTCAAAGGAATTAAATTCCTATAACTTTTGTGAGAATTAAATTCTCAAAACTCAATTCCTCCTCTATGTTTTAGATCTGCATGGCAGGATCTCAACCCAATGAGAATTAAATTCTCAATTTATGGGGAGATGTGCACTTTGCAGATCTTCAACCAGAGAAAGAACTAAGTTCTTTTCTTTATAGAAGAGTTAAACACTTTTGAGAATTAAATTCTCTTTTTGGAAGCCTCTCTTTTCTTTCCTAAGGTTTTTCTTTGCAGAGAATCAAATTCTTCCTTCTGAATTTTCAAGATTCCAAAGCTCTATATCTCTCTCTGTCTGTTTTTCTCCCCCTTTTCTCTCTTTTTTTAACTCTTTCCCTTGGCATTTATTTATAGGAGAAGGAAAAGAATCAATCTGTTTAGTGAATCTTTCATTGAAAGATTTGATTTGTTTATTGAGAGATTTGATTTATTTTTATCATTGATCTGGGCCTTTAAATTATTGGGTGAATTTTATTCACCGTTGGATTTTAAATCCAAAGATATTCTTTTGTTATTTCGGTTAGATTTAGGGGGAAATCTTTCCATGTCCAAGATTTTTCCATAAATTGGTGATATTTAATCACCCTCAGATTTTTAATCCAACGGTTTCACATAATTCTTCTCTATTTTAGAAAGATTTAAATGATCTTATTCAGAATTTAATTCTGTTGAACAACAGGGCTTTTAAAGCCAGTCACGTGAGGCCACGTGACCTTTGGTCACGTGTGAGCACGTGACTGTTTCCCCCAATCAGAGCAAAACTCTGTTTGAATTTCAAAATTCAAAAATTGAAGCAACGCTTCAAATTCCTTGCGCTGCGCGCAACGCGCCACATATCAAAATCTGATACGTCAGCGCAACGCCCAATCAAAGCAATGTTCTATTTAAAACAAAATTAAAAGAAGCAACGCTTCAGATGATCTGCGCTCTGCGCTGCGCGACACGTGGCAGCGCAGCTGCGCTGCGCTCTGCGCTGCGCGACACGTGGCAGCACAGTTGCGCTGCGCCAAACAGAATTAAAATTCCAGTAAGATCTTTCTGTTCTTGTTAAAACAAGAAGATTGTCTTCTGTAAAACAGAAGCTCTTGGATCAAAGATCCAACGGTGGGGAAAATTCCCTAAATCACTCAGAGAAAGATCTCTTTAACAAATTTAATAAATTAATGGGCATTATATAAAGGCCCCTAGACCCCAATTCAATGGACATCAACATCAAGATAAAAAACAACAGCACAGAGAATAGAGAGAACTCTGAAGAATTTTGAGAAAAACTCAAGAAGAGAAAAAAGGTAAAACCTTTATAAAAAAAAGAAGAATTTCTTCTGAATAGATCATTGATCTAAGAACAAGATCAATGATCTTCAATAAAAAAAATAAATAATAACAGTGCCTTGCACTTTTTTATGAACCATTGGTTCTGGAATCTTAAAGATTCTTTTCTTGAATCCAAAATTGGATCAAGTTATTGAAACAGTGCCTTGCACTTGCAAAAACTGCACTGTTGCGCTCCTGGGTTGGCGCAAGCCACCAGAGAGCGCCACGTGTCAGCACCATAACCACTTGCGCTCTGTGCTTTTAAAAATAAAGCATTGCTCTTTAAAGTTGGCGCAACTCACCAGAGAGCGCCACGTGTCACAGCGCAACAGCGCAGCGCACTGACGCAGTGCACTGCGCTAGCGTGACACGTGTCACCTCCACACGCGCTTGCGCTCAATAATTGGCGCAAAGCGCCTGACAAGCCAATGTCAGACAATTAATGCACTGCATTATTTACAGAAGGGCCAAGCCCAATTAAAAAAAGGCCCAACAGGCCAAATTAAATGCAATGCATTATTTTAAAGAAGGGCAGAGCCTAAACAGATGCTCTGAATTATTTATAAAGGGACAGAGCCCAAATCAAAAAGGCCTAGCAGGCCAGAATGAAATGCAGTGCATTAATAAACAGGAGCAAAGCCCTGGCACAAGCCTAATAGGCCAAAGATAAAAACGTTGAATATTCTCAACTGGACTTAGCCCAATCATGGCCGTAAGCCCTCAAATTAAATTGACCGAGCAAGACTGCTCTCTTAAATCAATTTACATCCGGTTCAAGGGTACATCTCCGAACTCCTCTGACACCTATCGTTGTAATCCTTCAACGACGTCAGAGAGATGACGGGTCCCGACAACCACACATCGACACGGACTGTGGGGTCGTTAAACTCATGGACTTATGCGTCCTTAAACCAAGATACGGACTGTGGGGTCATTAAACCCACGGACTTATGCGTCCTTACACTAATGGACTAATGCGTCCTTAAACACAACCACATGGACTATGGGGTCCTTAAACCCATAGACTAATGCGTCCTTAAACTAACATCCGTCCCTAAAACGGGAACGATGGACCACCATGTCCCTAAACTGGCAATGGACCGCAATGTCCCTAAACTACCTATAGACCACTACGTCCCTAAACTGGAACAACAGAGCCCCCAAACGCTCCTTTGTCGGATCTAAATGATCCCTTTTAGGCTAATCTTAGCCTCAAACACGGCTAACGTATCCTTAAACATTCAAACAGACTTTAGTCCCAAACCGGACTACATATTCCCTAATCAACTTTGGTTCAAGGGTACATCTCCGAACTCCTCTGACACCTGGCGTTGTAATCCTTCAACGTCGTCAGAGAGGTGACGGGTCCCAACAGCCATACATTAAACTGACCACTACGTCCCTAAAACTGGAACAATAGAGCCAATTGCTCCGGTTAAGTTGATCTTAGTCTGGAGATTAGGCTAACGTATCCTTAACAAAAGTTTAAGTTGATCTTAGCCTTAAATAGGGCTAACGCATCCTTAAACTAAAACACCAAACCCAAATCTAAGTAAATACGGATTTGGACTAATCCACGTCCTACGGGCGACAACATAAATTAGTCTCCGTATACGATCCACGGGCAACCACAAACAAAACAAACACCTACGACACGAAATGAAATTCTGGAGAAGGAGAAAGTTTTTACCGCGATGCGGTAACGTAATTAACTGCAGGGGCTTGCGCCTGCAGGGAAGAGCGTCCTCACGATCAAAAACCCCTCAAGCGAGGGGGAATATGACGAAATTTGCTACATCGGCCGCATCCGTCTAAACCTCCGGTACACGGTGCCATAAATCAACTTGGCATCTTCGGAGAGGTGGACGGATAAAACTAAATAGCATCTGCCCCCAGATTCAGGCAAGACAGTCTGTCTTGCGCGTCTTTCGGAGGGGAACAGATTCTGGCACGCCCGTTGGGACCTTTTCCTCTTTCCACTCCACACTTCGTGTGTCTTCTTCGTGAACGAATCGCGGTTTGTTAATGGTTGCCTTTGGGTTTCAAGTTACTAAGTTTTGGTCTTTTGCCTGGCGCAGAAATCAAGCATCAATGGCTTCCAACTGCTCGAGCTGCTCGAAATGCAAGTGCAACCGACGCTCCACCTCACCTGGAGGTGTAGCTTATGGGCCTCAAGCGGCCTCCATCCTTGCCATGCCGGTGGAACAAGTGACCCAGGCCACCACCGGTCTGTTTTTCGGGACCATGCTCCCGCCTGCAAGCTTCACTATTCCAGTGCCCGGACCGGAAGTGCACAAGAAGTCGGTCTTCGATCGGCTCACTGCTACAACGGCCCCTTTCAACGGGTCGTCCAATATTAAACCGGTAGTCTCTGTCTTTACCAGGCTGAACCAGAACCCTGATGGGCCCGCCAAGAAGCCCATGAACCCTGAAGTGGCCGTCCCGAGGAAGATAGCCACCTCTGCTTCTGAAGTCGTCAAGGCGGCTTCTCCTGTTAAAGAGTCAGTCTTTTCAAGGCTGACTATTCCGGCTCCTGCTCCTACTCGAGGGTCTGTCTTTGACAGACTGAACATTGCCACTCAAAAGACAACATCAGTCTTTAAGAGGCTGGCACCAGCAGTGCCTCATTCGGACAGGGGGCAAGACGAAGTTGTCCCTATCGCCGAGCCAGTCCCAATGGCTCGTCACGCTCGACGTCGCCACTGGCGTCGAGTAAGGAAGGCCGGGGGCAACTCCTCCTCAGGGCTAACTCCACCCGCTCCAGTGGTGGAAGTTAATGCTGCTGTTCCAACTGGGAACAACTTTGAACCACTAAAGAGGGTACGCAAAAACTCTCTGACTGCTACGCTAAAAAGGTCTCCTCCACCTGCGGAGAGGGTTACAGAAACGAAGCTGGAACAGCCCCCTCAACGGCTATCCTCCAAGATTTACAAGGTCTGGCGGAGGGTTCAAGATTCCGTAATCGACCAAGATCATTCTCGCCAGCAGAAGAGGGTGAAAGTGCAAGAAGAAAAGAACCGTCCCGTCAAACAGCAAAGGACGACAACCGCCAAGGTGCCCGCTGCAACGGCCCCTTCAACTTCAACGGCCCACAGGAGAAGAAGGCCGGAGAAGGTCCCTACGCCTGGGCAAATGCCAAAGGCGGCGAGCCCAAACGCCCTAAGTCCGGGGGCATTGTAGTTCATACCGTCTACATGGTGTCTGGTAAAGAGGACAGCCGTGCATCTACAGGTCATAGACCGCTTACACGGTCAGTGACCAAAGCTCAGGAGCAACAGCAGAAGCTCCAAGAAATGATGAACGCGATGGCCGCACTCACTGGGCCAAAAGAAAGCCCCGAAGCGTCCTCTGATCAACGCCAGGAGCAAGAAACTGACGCTGAATTCCTTCGCAGGATATTGGAGAAGAAGGATAAAGAGGCTGCGGAACAAGCAGCCAACATAAAGCGAATGGCCCTCCTGTTCCAGGACATGGTGGGTATGATGATCCAACAAGATCCTCCTGCTGAAGACCCTCCAATCATCCTTGAAGACGACAGGGGAGAAACGTCAAATCCTCCATCGGTTCTGTCAACAGCCAAGGAGGAGACAATCTCCAAAGCTGACTTGGATGAATATATAGCTCAGCAGATCCGGGTTCATCAGGCGATCGAGGCAGCCGGTCAGGTCGTAAAAACGGGACGACCATATCCGAGCTGGTACGATCAGATCAAGTACCCGCCGGGCTATACAATACCGAAATTTCATGTCTATAAGGGAACGGGCAATCCCCACCAGCATGTTGCCCAGTTCAGGGCGCTTTGCGGCAACACCGGCGGTGATGATAAATTGTTGCTTCGCCAGTTCGTCGGTAGCTTATCGGATACAACATTCGAGTGGTACTCCGAGCTCCCAAACGACTCTATCAAGACATTCGCGTAAATGGAACTGCTGTTTACCCAGCATTTCGCAAGTACCAGCGAACGCACCCCGATAACGGCATTGATTAATGCCAGGGTGAAGCAAGGCGAGACATGGGTCCAATACGCGATACGGTAGCGGAACTTATGGTCAAAATGCGAACAACGCATCGAAGAGGCTCCTGCGGTAGGCATGTTTATGGGAACCCTCGATCCGCAAGCGACCATCTCGCAATTCATGATGTTCTTCAAGCCGACTACCTTCCAGGCCCTGATCGACAAGCTAGCTCAGATGGACCAGATGGGCCATAGACCGCCCCTTCCAAAGCCGGACTCTCGAAACGAGAAGGGGAAGGGAAAAGCGATCATTGTCGCCAATGCTCAACAACAGCCGAGCAACTTGAAGCCGGTTGTCTGTCAAAACAATATGCATCCACACCTGTCCCTCGAGGAAAGGCTGGGGCGTCCTTACTCGTTTCCTCGAGATAAAACGAGAAGATTGTTCAAGCTGGTCTTGCGCAACCGACTCATAAATCTGCCGGATCCAAGACGTCCGTCGCAGCCAAACGACGTCAACAATCCCAATTACTGTCCTTATCACCGAGTATTGGGTCATCCGATTGAGGATTGCTACGTCTTCAAAAATTGGATTGAAGACCAGTACCAACAGGACAAGTTTGCGTTGTCCAACAGATGGAAGGTGAATCCGCCGCAGCCTCACACCCCTAAAAGGGTGAATACGCCGGGGGCAACATGCTCTCTCATTGAAGAAGCTCCATAGGAGGTTGTGCTATCAACCAAAACAAAGAGAATACTGAACGATCTTTAAACATGCCTAGCGATCAGGTGGAAGAACCCGTTGGAACCTCAGATCATTGAAGAGATGTTGAAGCCGCGCCCAACTCCAAAGATCGATGGTGGTGGCCCAAGCACTCACGACCAGCCGTCAAAATCTTCAAAGAAGAAGAAAAAGAAATCCAAGAAGCCCGTGAAGCCTGGCGACAAGTGCACGGACTAACAAAAATAGATTGACGTGTTGGAAGAGTATAACCAGAAAGCGCGAACTTCCATCACACTCCAAGAGTTCCTCAACAATGTCTTTCAAGAGGAAGACGAGGGAGAGAGTTCGTCGGACGAATCCGAGAAATATGTGGCGAGCTGTCATATGATCTCCCATTCGTTTACAGACGATGAGGAAACTCCTTGCACTGAAAAGCTGGGGGCAGATCCTAAACCGGAAATTCTGGGGCCATTGGATGAAACAATTGGTGCATTCCTCAACGAAGCTCTGTTGAAAAGTAAAGCTGATAGGGAACGTGAGGCGGTCATATTTGAAAGGGCCAAGCGCCAGCGACTTGACGAAAGAGTTGAGACACTCCCGCTGGAGCAAAATACATCCACCGCAGATAAAAGTAAGTTCAATACGAGGAAAAGGTTTGCTAAAGCCATATCAATGGGGATGAAGCTACCACCCTCTGAAGGAAACACTACCGGCAAAGCAGAAATGCATCCCTCCTACTGCTTGTATCATCGAAAGATTTCGCACCCCACCGAAGAGTGCAAAGTTTTCAATAGATGGTGGCAGGGATATGTTGCTCACCGACAACATTTTAAGCGGGAAAAGCGCAAAACTCATCGGGAGCGGAAGAATATGACCGAAAGGCTTAACAGAACTACCGGCAATTGTCGCATGGTTAACGCCGGGGGATCGCAAGTGCTCACATTCGGGAGCGATTCTGACGAGGAGCTGGCTCTTAGCCCCCTCTTTAAAGAGTCCACCTCGGGAAAAGAAGAAGAGCCGAAGGTCTGCGAAAATATCCGGCTGTGTAATCGGACGCTACCCGAAAAGAATCTCGGACCCTCAAACAAGAAAGATAAAGGGATAAAAAAGGTCTCTGAGGATATCACCCTAGATGACCAAGTCATGGAAGAGCTAGCCGCCAAGGACCCGCCGAAGAAAAATAAGGTGGATTATAACGTTCTAACGCATCTGAGGAAGCTACCCTCGCAGCTCAGCATTCTTGACGCCCTTTTACTATCAAAAGAGGCAAGGGATTCATTAATCAAGGCACTACAGGAGCCGGAACAATTCCAAGCTTTTCTCGCTGAAGAAAAGATGAAGGATGAATTGGAGGAAGTGCACACGGCCGATGTCACTTTTGGCGATGAAGACCTTCTTCTTGGGACGTGCGAACACAATCGCCCTCTCTATGTCTCAGGATACTGCCATGATATAAAGATAGGCAAAATCCTGGTCGACAATGGATCTTCCATTAATCTCCTTAACGTGCGGGTGTTAAAGGAAATATGCATGAGCGTCCAGTACCTTGCTCGGAATAAGATCACCATCTTTGGGTTCGACTCTCAATCATCAAGAACTCTTGGGTCTGTGATACTGACGCTACGCTTTGGGCTGCTCGTCACGGACATTAAATTTCACGTCATAAACGCCAAGACATGCTACAATGCTCTGCTCGGCCGACTATGGTTACACGAGTACAACATCATCCCTTCTACACAGCATCAGTGTATGAAATATTTTAGGGATGGTCTCGAGTATACCGTGACGGGAGAACTGAACCCATTTTCCGTGAACCAAGTCCGCAAATATGAAGATGCCAAATACTTCTTACCGGATTTCGAAGACACAGAAAGGTGTCACAAGCCGGAGAACAAAGCTAACGCCACCATCCCTGTCTTCGGGAGTGATACCGAGGAGGAGGAGGAGATAGTTTATTCGGGTCCGCCCTAATACAACAAGCCAGGACCATCCGCTCCTGCGTTGATCTTTGGTAGTGACTCGGAAGATGAGGTCCATGCTATATTCTCTGCTCGGCCTTCAATACAAACATCCGCTGACGAAGAGCAAAGTCTGCAAGTCGCCATGGTGCCGCTTAAACATCATAAAGAACTGGATGCGCTCGATACCTACAGTGTAGAGGAGCTGCGGACGTTCTATGTCCCTCCCATGCGAGAAGGCGAAAAGGCAATTCTATTCTACCGCTCTGAAGAAACCAAAGTGGAGAAAGAAATCTGGCACGGCGCGGATCCTACGCTTGACAGGCTTCAGCCCATCCGTCTGCCCAGATATTATACAGAAGGCTTGAAGAGGCTGCTGAAGCGCTAAAGGATACCCTTCAAACAGACCGCTCGAAAAGCCAAATTCTATGACAGGGTCTGGAACGTCCCTAGAACTCAGCACAAGTTGCCTAGTGGGAGGATGGAAACAATCGGACTTGGATACATTCGGTCCAAGAAACGAGAGCTACTCCATGATTGCTACGTCGTGCATGACTTCAATGAAGAAGCGGATGCTCAATAGGAGGACGCTAATCCCGAACCAGTAAAAGTTCCTGATGCAAAAGTGCCCAGTCCGTCGTTCGAAGAACAAATGGACCAGCTTATAAGGGAAGCTGGCCAAAAAGTCCGAGACGACTACAACTGCGAAATGGCCATCTATGAGAAAGCCAAAACGCAACGCCTCCTCCAACAGGCCGCGAAAGATGAAAGTGCCGCTCCCTGTCAACCTGTTATAAAAAAGGTTCGACGCAGAGCCAGAAACAAGTCAAAAAGCAAAAGAGGCGCTCGACAGCAACAAAGCGGGACTAAGAAGCCACGCAAGCGGGAATCGAGCGGTCCAGATCTGTCCCTTGTGAAGAAGATGAGTCGAGCATACTCTTTTCCTCGGGACAAGACGAAGAAGATACTTGACCGAGCTATAAAACATCAGATGCTTACACTGCCGGAGTCTAAAAACCCCGAACAAGCAGGCGAAGTCTCACACCCAAACTATTGCTCTTATCACCAAGTAATAGGACACCCTCTCGAAGACTGCTTCACCTTCAAGAACTGGGTTGAAGATCAGTATCAGCTCGGCAAGTTCGCTCTATCTGACAATTGTAGGGTAACGCCACCACAGAAGCACGAACCCAAAGCCACGAAAGCAGAACCAGACCCACATAGGTCTTCGAAGCGAGCTCGTACTTGTCACATGATAACAATATCAAGAGAAGAGCCCGAGAATATGGATGACCTTCCCTGGTGCTTCGAAAACAGCAACGATAAGGTGATCTCAGAATTTCCACCAGCACCGAAAGAGCTAGAGGATGGAATACATACTACTGCAGATAACCTCAAGAAAATTGAGTTGGGGATGGCGAACGACCCACGACCGACATTCGTCAGCGAGCTGCTATCTGTGTAGGGTTCCTAGGCACACTAATGAGGTCTCACAAGGCATCAACCATGCCAAATTCAAAAATTTCCGGTGCCGAGAAACCCTAATGCGATCGTTAACTAGAATTTTAGGCGAAACAAGCAACTAGTTAACAACTTAACTAAGAGTGAACGAAAATACAACCTTTGTAGATCCGGTCCTCCACCTCCATAGCTCCATGATGAAGTCCCTCCGCTGTACCCATCGGATCCCGGACTCTCGCGGTGGTTTCATCGAAAGAATGATCGGGTTAGGTCGTCGACTTCGATGCCGAAGATGATCTACGTCGAGGCAACACAAGATCAAGCTCCCACTTCACCAAGTCATGAAACTTATGAAGAAAACACCCTATACTACTTGGCAAGAGGTAGAGGATGAAGAAATAGGAAGTGAGTTCACTTTAGAATTGGATTTCTCACTCTTTTTCTCAAGTTGCCATTAATGGTAGCAAGCTTTCTTCTTTGTTCAAGAAGAAGAAGAAGAAGAAAGAATATGATAAGTATATGAAAAATAGGAAATAAAATGATACTTATCATATTTACAACCATGGTTAGGTGTAGAGAATTAACTAAGGTTAGGTTGAATGGTTAGGGTTAAGTATGAAACAAAAATGGTGGACTTATTCAAAGCTTCATGAAGCTTCAACTAGAAAACAAATCAAGCCACCATTTCTCTTTATCTTTCAAAAATGAATAAATAAATAAATGAATAGATAAGTAAATCAAAACCCAAACCATTAACATAACCATGGTTTAATTCTTTACACAAACCCAAGTTTTCATGTATCATCAAACATGATACAAACAAGTGCATAAAAGTATATCACATATACAACTTGTGTATTTCAAGTGAGAAAATCCATTTTAAGTGAACCAATACTAGTTAATGCAAAGTAATATATAAAATATATAATTATACATTAAATCATTAAATCAACACTTGATTTAATGATCCAGTCATACTTCATATAACCGACTAATATCCGATGTATCGACTTATCGAATCAATCCTCGATTCGATAACTAGGTTATATCGCATACAACCAATCGATACATTCATCGCGAGAATAGAATACGGTATCACATACACGCATTATTCTCGGTCCCGCACATATCTCATATGCGCTCCTATTTCGTTTCGCTTGAGCCAGGAAACCTCTGTGTAGGACTCTAAAGACTCGTCAATACGCCGGCAGCAGGTGATGATCATATCAAACACCCACAAGCCGTAAGCGGTCTGCTAAACGTAACGGCCACCCGGGTATTGAGCGATCAGAAGATCGACGAGCAAGCCCGCTCACACTCCTGTGAATCCAACCAGTAACACTTACCGTACAGTCCGGTCTCGTCGTTTGATATGTCGCATATCTCGCCTAGGAGTGGTAAACGTCAGACCCCAATAGCTCGATAAGTCGTGTCGATATGAGGACTATAACAGTTCGAGAAACTACAGGTAACACTTACCAGTAAATCTCAGCAACCCTGGCCAGGGATTTCCAGTTATAGCCAATCGAACATAGTGCAACATCAACTCCCTATACCGGGAGAGACGAATCCCCTCCTATCGCTCATTGCCTCCATGTGATTCGAGACTGTACCCAAAAACCACCGTTTTGCACGCCCTCTTGGACGTGGTAAGGTGGAAATCAAAGCACAGTGGGAACCACATAAGACTCTATGACGATCTCGGATCAACAGACTACTCTGTACCAGTGTCACCAGAGAACTGCCATCTGACGTAAGGTATAATACCATCTGGGAGTTCTCGGCGAGTCCGTCCAGTGTACCCAGTCTCCACTGAGCACCCGTATATCATCTTTGATGTCAAACACCAATGGATATGGGATCATCCATCGCCCATCTGTATGGGTCGAGAAGGTATACGCTAGTCTACTCTGGTATATCGATGCCCCGTCTCGATACACCCACGACTAGGGACCTTGAAGGATGTACTTATGGACTACCATGTCCTCACTAGTATGATCCGCATCATAGTCCAGGTAGTCAAGTACACATCCTAAGGGCTTTATCAACATGTAACAGAGAGACAATCAGTGTACACGTTAAGGTAAAGATTAACCAGATAGCCATGTCGAGCAAGAAAGTCCTCCTTATATATGTCCAAGCATCCACTACAATATATATCCTATGTATAATAATGGCTTCTAGGGCATACATATAACTAACAATCTGAAGAAAGGGTGGCTGCGTTAAAAGACGTGCTTATGCAGCATAGAGATTGCTTCGCATGGAATTATTCCGAAATGCCAAGGCTAGATCCAGAGATTGCTGTCCACAAACTGACGATATCCCCGGATGTCAAGCCGGTCAAACAGGTGCCAAGAAGAATACGGTTTGAGCTTGAGATGAGTATCAATGCTGAGGTCAAGAAGCTAATCGACTCTGGCTTTATCCAGGAGGTTCAATATCCTGAATGGATCGCCAACATCGTCCCGGTGATGAAGAAAAATGGGGACAGTGCGCATATGCGTGGACTTCCGGGATCTCAATAAAGCCTGCCCGAAGGACGATTTCCCAGTGCCAATCACCGAGCTGATGATAGACAATACGTCCACTCATGAAGTTTTCTCCTTCGTGGACGGCTCATCAGGGTATAATCAGATAAAGATACATCCCGAAGACCAGAACCACACCGCTTTCCGGACTCCTTTGGGTATATTCTGCTATAAGGTGATGCCCTTCGGTTTAAAGAATGCCGGTGCCACCTATCAGAGGGCCATGACAAAGATCTTTGATGACCTTATACACGAAATCGTCGAATGCTATATCGACGACCTCGTGGTTAAAAGCAAATCATACGAGGAACATCTCGAGTATCTGAAGACCGTATTTCAACGCCTTCGACAATACAACTTGAAGATGAACCCTCTCAAGTGTGCATTCGGAGTTTCCTCGGGCAAATTCCTGGGATTCGTCGTCCGACACCGAGGTATTGAGATAGATCCGTCAAAAATTAAGGCGATCATGGAAATGCCTCCGCCAAGGACTCTCAAACAGCTGTGGTCTCTCCAAGGGAAGCTCACGTACATCCGGCGATTTATAGCCAATCTTTCAGGCAAGTGCTGCCCTTACAGTCACCTGATGAAGAAGGGAACCCCTTTCGTTTGGGATCACAAATGTCAGAGCGCGCTGGACGAAATTAAGCAGTACCTGCAGAATCCGCCAGTGTTGGCTGCTCCGGTCAAGGGAAAGCCTCTCATTCTATATACAACCGCCCTCGAAGGTTCCTTAGGCGCATTACGGGCACAAGAAAACGACCAAGGGAAAGAAAGAGCACTCTACTATGTTAGTGTATATGCCCTAGAGACCATTACTGTATCATACTAGTTTGTATATTACTTAATAAAAGCTTGGGATATTCACAGTTGTATAGACAATCTTGCTCAAAATGGTAGTATGCTACTTGGTTTGTTTCTACTTTAATATGTACATGTGTTTCTTTTAGCATATTGCTTATACATATTAGTAGAGCCCTTAGGATCTTTGCTTGATTACCAGCGTTGTGATGGCAGTCATACTCGTGGGGGCTGGGTAATCCACAAGCACACCCTTATGCAGGTCCCTAGTCGCAGGACTATCGAGACAGGGCATCGATACTCCAGAGTAGACTAGCGTATGCGCTTCTTATCCCAGCTTGGGAGACGGTCTGTCCCACAGCCGTCAGTACGTCGTACTTGAGATAGTATGCGGGTGCTCGTTAGGTTACGAGTGCACTGGACAGGACTCGTCGGGAACTGATTGGTTGGTATTATACCTATCGTCAGTTATCAGTTCCCAGGTGACATGAGTACAGCTTAGTCCGCTGACTTGACACTATCACTTCGCCTCGAGTGTGTTCCCACTGTACTTTGATTACTACCCTACCACGGCTCAAAAGAGTCGTGCAAACAGGTAGTAGTTGGGTGCAGTCCCGAAGCACTTGGAGGCAGTGACGGTTAGACAGGATTCGTCTCTCCCGGTATTAGAGGTTGACATCGCGCTGTGTCTAGGAGAGCCATTACACGAGTAGTCCCTGGCCAGGGCAAGCGAGATATACTGGTAGGTTTCCAGTGTTATCTCAGGGTGTTCTGGGCTACACTCCGACACGACTTGTACCGCTATTAGGGGACTGACGTTCACCACCCCCTAGGCCCGCCATGCGATGTATCAGACGAACAGACCGGACTGTACGGAGACTGTCACATTCAGGCTCAGTAGGTGTTCAGATGGGTTTCACCTCGTCCGTCTTCTTATCGGCATCTACCTGGGGGCCGTTACGCACAGCTAGTGCCGCTTGCGGTCTGTGGTTAAACCCACTGCCAGCGTGGTGTCGAGTCTTTAGAGTCCCACACAGAAAGCTATTCTCCTTTAGGCAAAAGAGTAGAGGTCGCATGGTATTGCGACAGGTCGCATGGTTTTGCGACAGGGTTCGGTCACATCCGTGCACTGGTGCACATTTGGTGTCCGGACAGTTAACACTAGCGGGCTTTGGTTTAAGCCAGATCCTAGTGTATGTTTCGGGATTGGTTTTATCTCGTTTGTATTCGTGTTCCCCGGAACGCGGATACGGGTGTGTATGCACAGTTGACAGAGACAGAGGCAGAGGATTCTCATTAGGGTTGCTGACTGTTGACTTTTGTCAAACCTTAATGAGATTAAGACATATGATTAACAATAATATTAATTGAGTATTATAGTGACATGGTTAGGGTTGAAAGGTTGGCCTAGTTGACTTGTTGACTTTTGTTGACCGGTTGACTAGGTTGGACTTGTTGACCACCATCATGACAATGGCCATCATTTGGTTGCATTGACTTATGCTTGCTTGTTTTGTTCACCATTTGCATTTAATGCAAGAAATGATAGTGTCATTTGTCATGATAATAACCTTTACAATATACTCAATTATCATTACTTGTTATCATGATGTTTTTGGATTATGAGAGGGTGTATGAGAAAAGTCTTGCTCATTCTTTGATTAGCATTCTCTCTCTTGAGCTCTCTCTTTTTCTCTAGCTCTCACCCTCTTCCTCTTGCTCTCTCTCTACCTTAAGGGCAAACCATTCTCATGTGTTGAGACTCATTGCCCTAGAGATAAAAAGACACCAAAACAATCCTCTACTCATCCTAGTTCACAAGGTTTAGCAAACCGAGTGATCTAGTTTCTTCAAGTTCGAAGAAGAAGCCAAAGGTAGAAGCTTTCGGGTGGATCCGTCTTCGGCGCAAGAAGACGACAAGGAGAGGCCGGTCCGTACACCACACGAGTTGAAGACGAAGGAGTTCAAGAAAGGTATAACCCCCTAACCGAGTAGTTAAACAACTCCTAGTTAGGTTGTTAGATAGATAGTTTAACAAAGATCCGGTTTGAGTCCATCTTACCATCTCTAGAAAAATTGTTTTTCATCATTTCCGCAAGCCCGTAAGTACCGGGAGCGGTAGCATGGACTTACAGTGGTATCAGAGCCTAGTTAAACACTATCTAACATGTTAGCAATGTAAGTAGAAGTTCGATCGTAGAAAAAGTCGCGTAAAACACCCGTAAAAATCAACTTTCTGTCGAATTTTTCCTCTGTTCAAAAAATAATAAATCATGCTTTAAAATTCGGCTCAGGGTTTTTAGAAGAAACTGCAAAAAATTGGTCCACTGAGTCGATCAACGCGCCGCGGTTCCGCAGCAGGAGCATGCTCCCGCTGCGGATCCGCGGCCGAGTTGACTCGGCCGTGGGGAATTTTGCTTGCAGTTTGTTCATAGGGGTGTTTTGGGATTTTTACAATATGTCTTTTCAGCCCATATTTTCCAGAAAGAAAATTTTTTTTGGGGCTTGAAAAACCGTATTTTTATCGAACTTCTAAAGACTAATGCTAACGGGTTTATATCTGTGATTTGATATTTGTATTGAACGTCTGCTAATCGCTATATGTCGATTAGTGGGGGTTATACAAATCTGTGATCTGTAATGTTGCTGGTATGTGTATATGAATTTATTGGATTGTCGCGGGTGAATAGCCGGGGGTTGTGAGACGAGAGTTTTCTTTTCTTTCAATTCATGTAAATTTGTAAATTGATGTAATATTATTTGTATGGCCGCACAACCGGATCGGGGTTGTAGCCGTCATTGTATAATTTCTTTTTACTGTTTTTGCTCCTAGGATAGACCCATGGAGGGGGTGCACAAACTACCGGGTATCTCGAAGTGCCGAGTGGCCTACTCACGGTGTTGAGGGAGGTTGCTTCGCTTCGGGTACTTGGCGGGTAGTTTGCCGCACCCGTAGGGGTCTTGGGTGGGGTATTGGCTATTCACCGCGACCGTGTAATCTGCTTTTCGTTACAGGCTCGTACGAATTGCGGATTCCTAGTATATCCAATATGTTCATCTGTGATCTGAAATGGCTATCATTGCAATATATATCTATATATGATATTATTTAGGCGTTGCTTATGTTTTACAGCCGCGCTAGCCCAGCCCCCGCTCTGTCGTTAGTTAAGTAACCTAACGGGTAATGACGGGGCCCCGTGGCGAATGCGAATGGCATAAGCGTACGTCATATTTTGTTTTCTGCAATGGTAGGATTAAATGATGGGACGCATTAAAAGAACTAATGCAAGAAAATAAACCAAGTAAAAGTCGTTGGAACACTTTGAAAACCACTCGGTTCTTTTCAAAACCAACTTTTAAATGCGGAGCTTGAGCCACTCCTTTTAAAAGCTATCTCGTTCCATTGATTATATCAAGTTCACTACGTTCACGGTTTTGCCAAAACCATCCGTAGCCCTCCATCATTTCAGTTAAATATTCAGTAGTATTCAAGCTATTTATTTTGACCTCACGCCAAGGCATAGTGATTGGTAGCTGCCGGATATTTATCTGTTGCATAGATAGAATGCGTTGGTTTGAGACAGTCGTACTGCCATTTTGGCCTACGTCAAGCGTAGGTACGGGTGGGTTCAAATTAACCTGGATAATGATGGGAAGAACTTGACATGTGACTTATGACATTTTGACCTCACGCCAAGGTCATAAGAGCATGGGGCAAAAATCCACATCGGGAGTTTCATAAGTACTGAAACTTGTTAGCGCTGCATACCATTTGGAGTGTGATGATTCTGGTAGGATTCCTTCAGTTTTGTCACGCGATGATATTTGGATCCCGATCCTACTGTGAGTATATGCTACTCCTCGGGAAATTTCTCACTTAACGATCAATGCTATAAACCAAGTAGGTGTCTAGAAAGGTGTTAGCGGGGCTACGCCCACAGGGAAAAGAGATTATTTAATTATGGAACTTCGCGAAAGCGTTGGAAAACCTCCCTCGAAGTACCGACACCAGCCTGGCCGAACGGTTAAGCAAGAATTGTACGGTGAGATTGATCCTGACTAATTCTTCCTTTTTGGTTTGAGGAGGGATTCGAGAGACAATGGGAGCCATCCTGTTTAGACAAACTAAAAACCACTCTAAACTTGCAAGAGCATCATGCTGAGTGTTTCTTCTCTCTCTCCTAATTGCAGCGACCAATCGACATGACTGAACTTAAGTTACTTCTAGATAAAAACATATTGACAGGGCCAAAATACAAAGATTGGCTCAGGAATGTAAAAATGGCAATCACTTACGACAAGCTGGGGTATCTTCTTACCACCAAAGCTCCCCCTGTCCTAGGTCCCACCTCCAGCATCGCGGATAAGGAAATCCGTAAGACTTAGGAGATCGATTGCGCGAAGGCCAAGTGCCTCGTGCTTGCCTCTATGGACAACGAACATTAGAGGAGGCACGAGAATATGGACCTCGAATCCATATTTCTCCATACAAAAGAACTGTATGGAGAGCAATCTCGTATCGCCAGATACGAAGTGTCGAAGAAGTTGTTTTCGGCAAGATTGGCCGTCGGATCATCGGTAGCGGAACACGTGCTTAAGATGATTGGCTACATAGAGGAGCTCGCGGATCTTGGGACCACGTTGGAGAATGAGCTCTATACGGACTTGATTCTCCAGTCCCTTCCTTCCACTTACGCCCAGTTTATCCTGAACTTCAACTTGCAAGAAAAGGAAGTTGAACTTTCAGAACTCCTCAACATGCTGAGGAGCGCAGAGGGCACCCTACAGAAAGGTAGGGAAACATCCAGTTTGTTTGTAGGAGGATCTTCCTCTTCTAGGTCCAAGGCGAAAGCCAAGGGAAAGAAGAAGAAAGCCCCCGCCAAACCAAGGGGCGGTGTTAGTAAAGTGGATACGAAGGGAAAGGCAAAAGCAACAAAGAAAGTAGGGAAGCTTATGGATAAGGAAGAATGCTTCTACTGTCATAAGAGTGGACACTGGAAGAAAGATTGCAGGGCTTGGAAAGCAAGAACACAGGATCTGAAGCAGGTTGCGGCTTCAGCTTCAGGTGTGTATGTTATTGAAAACTGTCTATCAATAAACTCTACGTCCTGGATATTGGATACCGGATCAGGATCTCATATCTGTAATTCTTTGCAGGCGTTGAGAAAGCGTAGGTTTTTGAAAGCAGGTGACATGACCCTCAGAGTTGCAAACGGAGCTAGCATGGATGCTGAGTCCGTGGGGGACTATCACCTGGGGTTGTCAGATGGACACGTTTTAGTTTTGCGTAATTGCTATTTTGTACCCAATGCAACTTGTAATATCATTTCTGTATCTTTATTATCTAAAGAAGGTTATGAATTTGCATTTGTAGGTAATGTTGTAAACATTCACCTTAATCAAGTTCTGATTGGGTCAGGTACATTAAGCAATGGTATATACGTATTGAACCAACCACAGATTTTCAATGTCCAGAATACACACAAAAGAAAGTCTCCGGAAATAAATCAGACTTTCTTATGGCATTGTAGACTGGGTCACATCAATGAGAGAAGGTTGACGAAGTTACATACAGAAGGATATTTGAATCCGTTCGAATATCAATCGTATGCCACTTGTCAATCCTGTCTCAAAGGAAAGATGACAAAGACTCCGTTCACTGGACACGGAGTAAGAGCGAGCGAGCTCTTAGGACTCGTACACAACGACGTGTGCGGTCCAATGTCTACGCATGCACGAAGCGGTTATTCTTACTTCATTACTTTTACGGATGACTTTTCAAGGCATGGTTATGTCTTCTTAATGAAACATAAATCCGAAGCCTTTGGAAAGTTCCAGGAATATAAGAATGAAGTAGAAAAACAAACCGGCAAAAGTATCAAGACACTGAGATCTGATTGAGGTGGTGAATACTTGAGTGCCGAGTTCCTGGATTACTTAAAAGAGAATGGAATTCTCTCTCAGCTTACTCCTCCATACACTCCGCAACATAACGGTGTATCGGAGAGACGGAACCGAACCCTATTGGATATGGTACGGTCCATGATGAGTAACGCTGAGTTACCGCGATCATTCTGGGGGTATGCGCTAGAATCAGCTGCATACCTTTTGAACCGAGTTCCGACTAAGACTGTGCCTACCACACCATATGAGATATAGAGTGGGAAGAAACCCTATCTTCAATATCTGAAGATCTGGGGATGTACGGCTTTTGTCAAAAAGCAGCATGCGGACAAACTCGAGGCACGCTCAGTACTGTGCAAGTTTGTGGATACCCAAAGAACTGCAGGGGGTATCTCTTCTATTACGCAGAGGAACAAAAGATCATTGTTTCTCGTAATGCCCATTTTCTGGAACACCAGTTCTTAGAAAAGGAAACAGGTGGGAGCGAAATAGAATTGGAAGAAATTCCAGAACCACAAACTATTACTGAAAGCTTAGTAGAACCAGAGGGTTCAAAAGAACATGACATTCCTACGCCGCTCCGCAGGAGTAGTAGGCAGTCTCATCCGCCCGAGAGATACTACGGTTTTCTCATAGACGGGGATAGAGAGGATTGCATCATTGATAGTGATGAGCCTATTAGCTTCCAGCAAGCCATTCAGAGCGTTGACTCGGTAAAATGGCTGGATGCAATGCGGACCGAAATGGAGTCCATGTACGCCAACAAAGTATGGACGTTGGATATTGCTCCAGATGGGGTAAAACCCGTAGGATGCAAGTGGATCTTCAAAAGGAAGATTGGTGTAGGTGGATAGGTTGAGACCTATAAAGCTAGACTTGTTGCAAAGGGTTTCCGTCAAAGACCTGGCTTGGACTATGACGAAACCTTTTCTCCAGTGGCTATGCTGAAATCCATTCGGATCCTTCTTGCCATTGCTGCCTTCCACGATTATGAGATCTGGCAAATGGACGTAAAGACCGTTTTTCTAAATGGAAATTTAGAGGAGTATGTCTATATGGACCAGCCAGAGGGTTTCATTCAGAGTGGGAGCAGCGGAAAGGTGTGCAAGTTGCTTAAGTCCATCTATGGACTAAAGCAGGCGTCGCGGAGTTGGAACATCTGTTTTGATGAGACGGTCAAAGAATTTGGCTTTATCAAAAATCCAGATGAACCATGCATCTATAGTAGATTTGTAGCGAGAACTGTAGTATTCCTCGTTTTATACGTGGATGACATTCTCTTAATAGGAAATGACATTCCTATGCTACAATCTGTCAAAGGGTTATTGTCACACAGGTTCTCCATAAAAGACCTGGGTGATGCCTCATACATTCTGGGGATCCGGATCTATCGTGACAGATCCAAGAGGATATTAGGACTTTCACAGTCCAGGTACATCGACACCATACTGAAAAGATTCAGTATGGAAGATTCCAAGCGCGGTAATCTACCGGCTTGTCACGGGATCACCCTCTCCAAAGAGATGTCTCCCAAGACTGATTTGGAAAGGGATCGCATGTCTATTATACCCTACGCTTCTGCGATAGGCTCTATAATGTATGCGATGTTGTGTACCAGACCGGATGTAGCTTATGCACTGAGTGTAGTAATCCGGTATCAGTCAAACCCTGGGGAGAAACACTGGATAGCGGTAAAGAACATTCTCAAGTACCTGAGAAGGACTAAGGAGATGTTCTTGGTGTATGGCGGAAAAGACCTCCAGATCGAGGCATTTGCTGACTCCAGCTTCCAGAGTGACAAGGATGATTCCTAGTCCATGTCGGGCTTTGTCTTTACCCTCAACGGAGGGGCGGTGTGTTGGAAGAGTTCCAAACAGGAAACCGTTGCTGACTCGACTATGGAAGAGAAATATATCGCTGCATCTGATGCCGCAAAAGAAGCCGTCTGGATGAGGAAGTTCTTGAAAGAGCTTCAGGTGGTTCCGTCCATTGTTGACCCAATACCTCTGTATTGCAACAACAATGGGGCTATAGCTTTAGCGAAGGAACCCAGGTCCCATCAGAAATCCAGACACATCTTGAGGCGGTATCACCTGATCAGGGAGATCGTGGATCGCCAGGAGATCGAGGTTCGGAGGGTTGCTTCAGAAGATAACACTGCAGATCCATTCACCAAGGCCTTGCCCCAGACTCAGTTCGAGCGGCTGATCTAGATGATAGGTCTTCGATACGCCAGTACATGGCCTTAGTGCAAGTGGGAGATTGTTAGTGTATATGCCCTAGAGGCCATTACTGTATCATACTAGTTTGTATATTACTTAATGGAAGCTTGGGATATTCACAGTTGTATAGACAATCTTGCTCAAAATGGTAGTATGCTACTTGGTTTGTTTCTATTTTAATATGTGCATGTGTTTCTTTTAGCATATTGCTTATACATATTAGTAGAGCCCTTAGGATCTTTGCTTGATTACCAGCGTTGTGATGGCAGTCACACTCGTGGAGGCTGGGTAATCCACAAGCACATCCTTATGCAGGTCCCTAGTCGTAGGACTATCGAGACAGGGCATCGATACTCCGGAGTAGACTAGCGTATGCGCTTCTTATCCCAGCTTGGGAGACGGTCTGTCCCACAGCCGTCAGTACGTCGTACTTGAGATAGTATGCGGGTGCTCGTTAGGTTACGGGTACACTGGACAGGACTCGTCGGGAACTGATTGGTTGGTATTATACCTATCGTCAGTTATCAGTTCCCAGGTGACATGAGTACAGCTTAGTCCGCTGACTTGACACTATCACTTCGCCTCGAGTGTGTTCCCACTGTACTTTGATTACTACCCTACCACAGCTCAAAGGAGTCATGCAAACAGGTAGTAGTTGGGTGCAGTCCCGAAGCACTTGGAGGCAGTGACGGTTAGACATGATTCGTCTCTCCCGGTATTGGGGGTTGACATCGCGCTGTGTCTAGGAGAGCCATTACACGAGTAGTCCCTGGCCAGGGCAAGCGAGATATACTGGTAGGTTTCCAGTGTTATCTCAGGGTGTTCTGGGCTACACTCCGACACGACTTGTACCGCTATTAGGGGACTGACGTTCACCACCCCCTAGGCCCGCCATGCGATGTATCAGACGAACAGACCGGACTGTACGGAGACTGTCACATTCAGGCTCAGTAGGAGTTCAAATGGGTTTCACCTCGTCCGTCTTCTTATCAGCATCTATCTGGGGGCCGTTACACACAGCTAGTGCCACTTGCGGTCTATGGTTAAACCTACTGCCAGCGTGGTGTCGAGTCTTTAAAGTCCCACACAGAAAGCTATTCGCCTTTAGGCAAAAGAGTAGAGGTCGCATGGTTTTGCGACAGGTCGCATGGTTTTGCGACAGGATTCGGTCACATCCGTGCACTGGTGCACGTTTGGTGTCCGGACAGTTAACACTAGCGGGCTTTGGTTTAAGCCAGATCCTAGTGTACATTTTGGGATTGGTTTTATCTCGTTTGTATTCGTGTTCCCTGGAACGCGGATACGGGTGCGTATGCACAGTTGACAGAGACAGAGGCAGAGGATTCTCATTAGGGTTGCTGACTGTTGACTTTTGTCAAACCCTAATGAGATTAAGACATATGATTAACAATAATATTAATTGAGTATTATAGTGACATGGTTAGGGTTGAAAGGTTGACCTAGTTGACTTGTTGACTTTTGTTGACCGGTTGACTAGGTTGGACTTGTTGACCACCATCATGACAATGGCCATCATTTGGTTGCATTGACTTATGCTTGCTTGTTTTGTTCACCATTTGCATTTAATGCAAGAAATGATAGTGTCATTTGTCATGATAATAACCTTTACAATATACTCAATTATCATTACTTGTTATCATGATGTTTTTGGATTATGAGAGGGTGTATGAGAAAAGTCTTGCTCATTCTTTGATTAGCATTCTCTCTCTTGAGCTCTCTCTTTTTCTCTAGCTCTCACCCTCTTCCTCTTGCTCTCTCTCTACCTTAAGGGCAAACCATTCTCATGTGTTGAGACTCATTGCCCTAGAGATAAAAAGACACCAAAACAATCCTCTACTCATCCTAGTTCACAAGGTTTAGCAAACCGAGTGATCTAGTTTCTTCAAGTTCGAAGAAGAAGCCAAAGGTAGAAGCTTTCGGGTGGATCCGTCTTCGGCGCAAGAAGACGACAAGGAGAGGCCGGTCCGTACACCACACGAGTTGAAGACGAAGGAGTTCAAGAAAGGTATAACCCCCTAACCGAGTAGTTAAACAACTCCTAGTTAGGTTGTTAGATAGATAGTTTAACAAAGATCCGGTTTGAGTCCATCTTACCATCTCTAGAAAAATTGTTTTTCATCATTTCCGCAAGCCCGTAAGTACCGGGAGCGGTAGCATGGACTTACATAATATTTGAGTTGGGTTCTCCTGGAGCAACTACCCCCCATCGAAAAACACTACCTGGCGTTGATCTTCGCGATAACAAAGCCCAGGCACTACGCGTAGGCGCATGAAGTCCGTCTCATTTCGAAGGTGGACCCCCTTAAGTATTTAATGTCGAAGGCCATACTGACTGGTCGACTCACTAAATGGGCCCTGCTCTTGATGGAGTTCTTGATAACGTATCAACCTCTTAAAGCAGTGAAAGGCCAGGCCATTGCCGATTTCCTCGCTGAACATCCGATACCTGCCGATTCTCCTCTAAATTACGATCTGCCAGACGAACATGCGTTTGACGCGATCGACGATGGTGATACCCGATGGGAGCTTTATTTCGATGGAGCATCTTCCATGAAGAAGCGCAAACAAAGTACGCCCATAATCAAATCGGGGGTAGGCCTTATCATCGTGACTCCATAAGGAGGGATAATGCGCTTTGTTTTCTCCTTAACAGAGCCGAGGACAAACAATGAAGCCAAATACGAAGCTTTAATAGCAGGCCTCGAGATCGCCATCGACATGGGAATTGAAAACCTCCTCATATACGGAGATTCTCAACTGGTCATCAGTCAAGTAAACGGCGACTACCAGACGTTCAAGCAAGAACTGGTGAAGTACGGCGAAAAGGTGCAACAACTGTTGACCCAAATTCCTTCCTACACTTTGGAAAACATACCGCGTGCAGAGAATAGCAAGGCGGACGCGTTAGCCAAGCTCGCTAAGGAACTGGCTGATGAGAACCTCGATGACGTCCGAATCATGGTACAAAGCCGTCGGGTGCTCGTCCCAGCGGAAATATCTCCGGAATTACCCGAAGAGAAGGGAGCGACTGAGCAGACGACCCTGCAAATAAAAAACCGGGAAAAGGCTGAGGATTGGAGAGAAGTCTTTATAGACTACTTCAAATACCGTCGAACGCCCGAAGATGCGTCCTCAAGACATCAGCTTATGAAACGAGCTCTGTCTTTCGCCTTCGTCAATGATACTCTGTACAAGAGGTCGTTTGATTCTCTGTGGTTGAGATGCCTAGGACCTGACGAAGCGAAAAGAGTCGTTCAGGAAGTTCATGACGGACTCTGCGGTTCTCACCAAGCGGGTCCGAAGATGAAGTTGAAGATTAAACGGATGGGTTACTACTGGCCCACGATGATTCAGGACTGCCTCGAATATGCGAAGCAATGCCACTCATGCCAGATTCATGGGGACTTCATCCACCAGCATCCAAATCCGCTACATCCAACGGTGGCTGGCTGGCCGTTCGAAATGTGGGGAACTGACATAGTTGGCCCCATCGAACCAGCATCGTCTAGAGGACATCGTTTCATCCTGGCGACGACTGACTACTTCTCCAAATGGGCAGAAGCAGTACCGCTGAGGGAAGTGAAAACGGAGAATATCCTCCATTTCTTCAAGACACACGTCATTTACCGGTTTGGAACTCCGCGACGGATCATCTCCGATAATGGGCCAGCCTACAGAAGCCACAAGATCAGTCGCTTTGCGCAACAACACAACATAGACTGGAGATATTCCTCAGTTTATAACCCGCGAGCTAACGGTCTAGCTGAGGCTTTCAACAAGACCTTGACGAAGATCGTAAAGAAGACGGTGTCCCGAAATAAGAAGGACTGGCACGAGAGACTGCAAGAGGCTCTCTGGGCATATCGAACTACGTTCAAGACGGCCACGACCACAACACCGTATGCGTTGGTATTCGGTACAGAAGTAGTACTCCCCCTCGAGATAGAGTTACCCTCTTTACGAGTGGCAGTCCACTACGAGCTGACGGACGAAGAAAATGCTCACCTTCGGTTTGAGGAGCTTGATGCCCTTGATGAAACACTGCTCATAGCGCAACAAAATCTGGAGGCTTAAAAAGCAAAGATGACACGCTCATATGAAAGATTGACCCGGCCGAGGACATTCCGCCAAGGCGAACTCATGCTAGTGGTCAAAAGGCCTATGATCCCCAATCGCGCTAAGCGGGAAAAATTCGAGCCGAACTATGAAGGCCCGTACATAATAGACAAGGTCTACCACGGTGGAGCCTATCTACTCATAGATATGCACGGTGAAAGGCCTTTCAGGCCAATAAACGGCTGCTTCCTAAAGAAATACTACGCTTAATGAGCCACAGCCTAGGTCAATGATAGATGACGACGACTACGTCCGCTCGCTATCTTCCTAAGCCCAAACTCTATAAGTAGTAGCCGGCCTTCTTCAATGACGGACCGAAACATCCTTAAACTAATGACGGACCGAAACGTCCTTAAACTAATAACGGACCGAAACGTCCTTAAACTAATGACGGACCATTATGTCCTAAAACTAGTTGTTGACCGAGATGTCGATAAACTACGGTGGATTGAAACATCACAAAGCCGATGTAAAAAAAATAAAAAAATATATAAATAAAAAATAAACGGTATGTCCATAAGTAAAATGGGCACGGATGAAAACCCGAAAGGGCTCCGTGAGTAAAAACAGCAGGGCTACCGGCGAGTGTTCATGAAAACCCGAAAGGGCGCGACCTCATAAAAAAATATAATAAAAATAAATAAAAAAAACGGTATGTCCATAAGCAAAATGGGCACGGATGAAAACCCAAAAGGGCTCCGTGAGTAAAAAAAGCAGGGCTACCGGCGAGTGTTTGTGAAAACCCGGAAGGGCGCAACCTCGTTAAAAGACACTTACAGGGTCCTCTCGACCTTGTGAGGAGAAATCACCCGCGTGAGATACTTACGACTCACAAGGGAGCAGCACACTTAGGGATCCCCACGATTCCTAATGAGAAATACACTTGCGAGATCCTCACGACTCGTAAGGAGAACTCTCTTATGGGACCCTCACGGCTCATAAGATTTGAAAGTCTTAAGTTACAGAGACCTAAACCTGTGCTTAAGCAACCCCCACAACCTTCGATATGGCCCTACAAGTGGTTCAATACTGACCCTTGTATACAATCCACGGACGCGAATAAACGCTTCCCTAACCAAGTCCCATCCGTGAATGGGGATATGTTCGCATGGTGAACAACCCTTGTAGGTCCTCTCGATTTACAAGGAGAAAACCCTTTTGTAGGATCCTTACGACTTACAGAGGAACATACACTTAGGAATCCTCACGATTCCTAAGGAGAAAATACACTTATAAGATCCTCACGACTTGTAGGGAGAAATACCTTTGTGAGACCCCTACGGCTCATGAAGTCAAAAACCTTAGTCGACAGGACTTTAACCCTGTTCGCTAAGCCACCTTTGTTCAACATCGACAGAGGCAAATGATGATTCGCTCCTAGCAATATCCCAGTTATAGCGGTGTTGATGCCGAAATCGGTGTCTAATTTCAGGTTTACGGCGAAAAGCCAGTAGGCCGCACATGCATACGAAATAGCCGAAATGATGGGGCAACTTGCAATAAAAAGCAGCAAGTAAAAATGTATGTATACAAAACAGCCAAAATGATTGGGCAACTCGCAATAAAAGCAGCGAGTAAAAATAAAATAAACAGCCGAAATGATTGGGCACCGCGAAAAATAGCCGAAATGATTGGGCAATCGCGACCTTCGCGATATAAAAGCTGAAATGATAGAGCATCGCGGAAATAAAACGATAATAAAAAATATGATGAAACTTTTGCCCTACAGGTGAGATCACATCGATCCCTGTATACAATCCAATGGCATAAACAAAGAGGGAACCACACCTTCTCAGCAGGCTCCGCCAGAAAGCGAGGCCAAATCTCGACGGTTCACCAACAACCTAGAGACAACCGTGACATTCGTCTCGATACAGCAGACACAGTGCCAACAAACGAAGCGAAGATCAAATTCCTAGCTTCATGGTTTTGACGGTAACTTATATAAAACCTGAAAGACCACCACAGATCATTTTAACCCCAGGGAAACCAGTGTCCTTGGCAAATACCTCAATTCAGGGAAACTAGCGTCCTTGATGAGAGCTTCCTGATTCGCGTCGGCCCGCAGAGAAACCAGTGTCTCCGCAGGAATACTCCGATTCGTTTCAACCCCGAGGAAACCAGTGTCCTCGGCAAAATACTTCAACTCAGGGAAACCAGTGTCCTTGATGAGAACATCTTGATTCGCGTCGACCCGTAGGGAAACTAGCGTCTCCGTAGGAATACATCGATTCGTTTCAACTCCAGGGAAATCAGTGTCCTTGGCAAATACCTCAATTCAGGGAAACTAGCGTCCTTGATGAGAGCTTCCTGATTCGCGTCGGCCCGCAGAGAAACCAGTGTCTCCACAGGAATACTCCGATTCGTTTCAACTTCGAGGAAACCAGCGTCCTCGGCAAAATACTTCGACTCAGGGAAACCAGTGTCCTTGACGAGAACTTCTTGATTCGCGTCGACCCGCAGAGAAACTAGCGTCTTTGCAGGAACACCTCGACTCGTTTCAACCCTAGGGAAACCAGTGTCCTTGGCAAATACCTCAATTCAGGGAAACTAGCGTCCTTGATGAGAGCTTCCTGATTCGCGTCGGCCCGCAGAGAAACCAGTGTCTCCGCAGGAATACTCCGATTCGTTTCAACCCCGAGGAAACCAGTGTCCTCGGCAAAATACTTCAACTCAGGGAAACCAGTGTTCTTGATGAGAACATCTTGATTTGCGTCGACCTGCAGGGAAACTAGCGTCTCCGCAGGAATACATCGATTCGTTTCAACCCCAGGGAAATCAGTGTCCTTGGCAAATACCTCAATTCAGGGAAACTAGCGTCCTTAATGAGAGCTTCCTGATTCGTGTCGGCCCGTAGAGAAACCAGTGTCTCCGCAGGAATACTCCGATTCGTTTCAACTTCGAGGAAACCAGCGTCCTCGGCAAAATACTTCGACTCAGGGAAACCAGTGTCCTTGACGAGAACTTCTTGATTCGCGTCGACCCGCAGAGAAACTAGCGTCTTTGTAGGAACACCTCGACTTGTTTCAACCTCAAGGAAACCAGTGTCCTTGGCAAATACCTTAATTCAGGGAAACTAGCGTCCTTGATGAAAGCCTCCTGATTCGCGTCGGCCCGTAGAGAAACCAGTGTCTCCGCAGGAATACTCCGATTCGTTTCAACACCGAAGAAACCAGTGTCTTCGGCAAAATACTTCGACTCATGGAAACCAGTGTCCTTGACGAGAACATCTTGATTCGCGTCGACCCGCAGAGAAACTAGCGTCTTTGCAGGAATACATCGATTCGTTTCAACCCCAGGGAAACCAGTGTCCTTGGCAAATACCTCAATTCAGGGAAACTAGCATCCTTGATGAGAGCCTCCTGATTCGCGTCGGCCCGCAGAGAAACCAGTGTCCCCGCAGGAATACTCCGATTCGTTTCAACTTCGAGGAAACCAGCGTCCTCGGCAAATACTTCGACTCAGGGAAACCAGTGTCCTTGACGAGAACATCTTGATTCATGCCGACCCACAGAGAAACTAGCGTCTTTGCAGAAATACATCGATTCGTTTCAACCCCAGGGAAATTAGTATCCTTGGGAAATACCTCAATTCAGGGAAACTAGCGTCCTTGATGAGAGCTTCCTGATTCGCGTTGGCCCGCAGAGAAACCAGTGGCTCCGCAGGAATACTCCGATTCGTTTCAACCCCGAGGAAACCAGTGTCCTCGGTAAAATACTTCGACTCAGGGAAACCAGTGTCCTTGATGAGAACATCTTGATCCGCGTCGACCCACAGGGAAACTAGCGTCTCCGCAGGAATACATCGATTCGTTTCAACCCCAGGGAAATCAGTGTCCTTGGCAAATACCTCAATTCAGGGAAACTAGCGTCCTTGATGAGAGCCTCCTAATTCGCGTCGGCCCGCAGAGAAACCAGTGTCTCCGTAGGAATACTCCGATTCGTTTCAACCTCGAGGAAACCAGCGTCCTCGGCAAAATACTTCAACTCAGGGAAATTAGTGTCCTTGACGGGAGCTGCTCGATTCGTCTCGACTCGTGAGAAAATTAGTGTCTTCGCGAGGACTTCCCGATTCGTCTCGACCTGCAAGATAAAGCCTTAGGCAGCAGGGATTAAAAAACTTGTTTCCTAAGTACTGGGACCCTGCAAGTCGGTCTAAAACGGTCTCTTGCATACTATCCACGGGTCTCACTCTCCAAAGTAGAATCTCGACAAGGAGAGAAACAACCGCTTACGAGTCCTCTCGACTCGTAAGAGGGAAAATTCTCTTATAAGATCCTTACGACTTATAAGAGAAAACACACTTAGGAATCCTCACGATTCCTAAGGAGAAAATCCACCTACGAGATCCTCTCGATCCATAGGGAGAAAAGTCTCTATGAGACCCTCACGGCTCATAGAGTCGAAAAGTCTTAGGCAGCAGATCTGAACCTGCGGCCTAAGCCATCGAAGAAACCAAGATGCTTACTCTATTATCTGTCAACCATGTTTATCAAGACAACATGCTGATAATAAGAGAAGGGAGAAAGAAAAGAAATGATACAAGACATTGCAAAGGAAAAATGTGTATCTTTATTTATTAATTCAATCAAGTACAAGGTGAATCGTACAAAAGAATAAAGAATGGATACAACTTATTCGAAAAAGAAAATTTTTACAAGCATATTGATACAAGGGCAGCTACTGGGAAGGAAGCGTCTTAAATAGCCCTATCAGTTGTTCGCGCACTTCCTTCCACGCCTTTTCCTGATCGGCCGTCACCGCCAGTTTTGCTTCCACTTGAGCCCGCTGCTGCAAGAAGGATGCAAGCTGCTCCCCAACGGCCTGCTGAGCTGCTTCGCGGCCTTGGGCATCACGCTCGGCGGCATCGAGCTTCCGCCTCAAGTTTAGCCCATTAGAGATACGCTCCAGAAGGCCCTCGAAGATAGCCTTCACCTGGGCAGCGTTCGCCTCAACCTCAGCGCGCAGACGAGCCGTCTTGTTTGAGGTCTCTTGGCATTCCCTCAGCCTTAAAGCCGCTTCTTGTTCCAAGTGACGGAAGTAAGAAGCGCTTTGCTCAATCCATGCTGCTCTTTGATTGTTTGCGGCTAAGGTCTCGGGAGCAGGGCGCATAAACTCCGATTGATGCAGGCGGACCTCGATTTCCTTGCAGTGATTGACCCAAAGCTTGATGACGCCTCCATCATGAAAATTCACAAGCGCCGCCAACATTGGATTGACCTCCGTAGCGAAATCCGCAGCAGATGGGAGAGTATCTACGTCAAGCTCTTCGACATATCCGCTCAGCATGCCCAAGCTCATTACAGCACCCTTTGAAGACGGATGTCTCAGGAAGGGGCCTGCTGGCATTATAACGCGAGACTTAAAGGACGCCGGGATTGGAACGACAGCTGAAAACACAAAATACGATTAGATGATGGTTCAAGAAATACAAAAAAAAGTCATCGATGGGATAGTTTACTATACCAGCTGTAGTAGGCGGCAAGGCCGGGAGGGCTGGTGGCGTGACCGATCTTTCATCTCCTCCTTCGATTTGTAGCACTGCAATCAGGACAAAGAAGAGTCAGAAATAATTCCATTACTAGAAAAAAGAAGAAAGACATCAATTGGAAACTATACTCACCAACGCCACCGGAGGAAGAAGCGAGTTCAGATGGGAAGGAGAAGTGCGGGTGCAACACCTGATAGAGATGATCAAAAAGCACTCCTGAAAAGATGCAATAGTACGACATTAGTACATAAATTATGCGGCTGAAAGATAAAACTAATGGGTTGCAAATCCATACCTTTCAACATCTGCGATGGTACAAAGGAAGGCTGAGAGGTGACCACCGCCAAGGCAGTAGTTGACGGCGCTCCCTGGAGCAATGGAGCATCGGCACTGGCCGCACTTGCATTAAAAACAAGGATAAACTTGTCAGAAAGGATTGCAAGATAAAAAAAAGGGGACAGTAACTCGAAATTTACCTGATGAGCCGCCAGCCGAAACGGAGGCGTCTCCCTCCTCCATCGATACGAGTCCACCTCCCGTGGCCTCATCACCGGACTCGACAGGGGCTGTCGTCGTACTCGCCCGACCAGGAGACGGCGGAGGACCGTAGACGGGGAGAGCAATAATTGGAGCATTGCCAGACTCTTGAGAAAGAGCGGCTGGCTTTTCCCCAAGAGTCGTGCCTATCTCACCCGCTACTTCTTCGGGCTCGACGGTCGCCATTGTCTCGTCCGCCGTTACCATGGGGTCACCAGTCTCAGGTGCTCCGTCCGCCGCTGCCCCAGGCTCAGTTATAGCGGTCGTCTCATTTGCCGCTACCTCAGGCTCGGCATCAACGATCTTCTCTGGTGCAGCTCCTCCAACCCCCAGCTCAGGTCCAGCAACCCCGGCGACGTCGCCCACCGTCGGCTTGGGTTCAGCCGGTGCCTCTTCCTCTGTCCCCTTAGGTTCGACGGTTTCCGCCTCTCCTTCGGTTGGACTTAGCCCTGCAGAACAAGATATATAAGAACCGACAGGTTTACAATTCTTACAACAAAATTTTGGAAGATACATTACCTGAGGTGGACTTATCATTAGCCTCCCTATTTGCGCGCACCGCCTGTCTGTGAGCTGTAGACAAGGTGACCGGGGGCTCTTCCGAGGGAGTATCAGCACGAGGGACGGTGCTTGGGCCTGCTCCCACGGCCAAAGCAGTCCTGCGTACCTTCGCCTCGCACCTCAACCGCTTCCTCTCCTCCCGGGCCGTCGTGACGGACCTCTTCGACGCTTCCTTCATCAAGGTGTCGTCGTCCTCGTTTAGAGTTTCCTCCAGAGCCTTCAAGGCATCTCTCATCGGCTCTTCAAGTCGGGTCTCTCGCGGTAGACCCGAAGAGGCCGAAACATCAGTGGCTGGCCCGGGAAGAGTCTTTGCGTCACTTGGCGGGACCGGCATTGTGGTTCCTGTGATGAGAAAAAGAAAGGGTTAGATCAACCATAATAAAAGGAGAATAAAGACTTAATGAAATGAAATGTACCGAGGCCTAAGGATGCTCTGAGTCGTTCTTCCTCCTGAAAAGTTTTGAGCGAAACAGCGATGGCTTCTTCAGTGGTGATGCCTGTTTGAAGAAAAGAAGGGAAAAGCATTAGTCAAAGACAATAATAAAAGTACGATGCAATAAAAAAATGCGACTAGTAATTACCCGATTGTGCAAGCTTAGCTAGCCATACGTCGCGCCTTGCCAATCGCTCTGAAGCTGCGATGGCGGCCGCCAGATCAGTGTCATCTGGCGGCATAACCAAGCCTCTATTGGTCCCGTACTCGCCCAAGCCCTCGCTATAGGGAGCGTGAGGTTCCTGACCGAACGCAAAGTCAGCTGAGAAGAGCGACTTCTTCTTCCTCTTCTGCCCGCCGGCCTTGGGTGCACCCAAGATCAACTTGCGTTTTGTAGGCACTTTAGGGCGGCGGGTCCCGATATCCTCACCCACGCCAGACTCCGGCGAGACCACATTCACCGGCTCCATTGGAGCACGGGGCGCGGGTGGCACGTCCGCGGTAGCACGAGGTAATCCACGTAGAGGATTCAGCACACGCGGTGGTTCGGCTTCAGCATCTTTCAGCGGAGGGACTACGGGGGTCCTTGGCACCAGAGGAGCTTTGCGGTCGCTGCTGGGAGGCACACCCTTACGGTCGACCAACAAGCGCTTTTCTTCCTTTATAACGGCGTCCGTCGAATGCTGGTACCACGCTGTATATGTATTAAGGATTCGTGGGGCACAAGCCGGCTCGCTGATGAAAAAATGAGAGCCCGTATTCAGACGCATGAAGTGATGCAGCACGCTCCGCATCCCTTCTTCAGTGACAGCAGGGTCCAACAAGAAAGCCTCCAACGGCATCCCTTGATTGTAGCTCAGTTGCTGGGCAAAACGATGCGGGTTGTATCTCATGAAAAGCGCCGCATCATTTTTCCTAAACACCAGGAAACCCGGTCTGATAGAATATAGATGCAGGGTCTCCCGGGCTGTCAGAACTAAGGCCCCATCTTTGAAAATGTCTTGCAATGACCGCACTGTGGTAGTAGACGCCTTTCCAATGGTCAGCACTTTGTCAGTAAAACACATCCCGTCTCCAACTGTGTGGGGACGAAGGAGCAAACCTCTGGCATTCCGTGGCGACGGAGTTACAATTGAGGCGCCGATCAATCGCATGATTCGAGGGAAGCTGCACCTGTCATAGAACGAAGGCCTTTTGTGCATACCGAAGATGCCCAGTGTATGTAGCTCGAGCCATGATATGAAGTAATGCATCGGGAAGATCACATGCAGTACTCCAGGTTCATTAGCATCCACCGCTTGACTAAGGCCGTGATACAGGTGTGCCAAGCCGGCGATCCCGACAGCCACTTTTACCCCAATGGTCATCCGGTGAGCTGGGTAAAAGACAGAGGGCCTCATACGGCGAGAATGCATCGGGAGCGCAAACCAACTCAGCCATAGCCCAAGAAATCCTAAGAAGAACGTTTCCTCGTCCATCCCAGGGGCTGCAACCTCCGCAAAAGAGACCACCGGGGAGTTAGGAAGGAAAAAACCCTTTTGATCTACCTCCTTCGCTGGAAGGTTGTCCAAACCTAAACCGAAAGGGTCATCAAGCGTGGCGAACTTAGCAGCTTCTGCCGAGAGGACGTTTGGGTGAAGGAATCGAGCGATGAAATCCTCGAAATTGACCCCGTGGCTCCCACATTCGATAAAAAGGGCCTCATAGATGTTCAATACTTTGATCAAACTTGGAAACTGATGTTGAACAGTATTCTCCGGAGTGAGGCCCATCATTGCTGGCTTAGCACCGAAGACATATTCGTCTGTACGAAGGAGCTCCTCATAGTGCTTCCCTATGACCGGTAAGCCGGAAACCTCTGTGAACTCCTCTAAAGAAATCGACACTTCCCGGTCCAGTGCGAGGAAAGTGTGAGTAGGGATGTTCCACTGCTCCAAAAAGGCCTTAACCCACCAGGTGGGAAGCGTAGGATATTGGAAGAGGGAAACGTAAACAGCAGTGTACAACCCGAGCCTCATCAACTGTGACTTCTTCGCTGACAAAATGTAGCGAGCCCATGGCAGATAACCAATCGGATGACGGGGGATCAGACCTATATTGTATGATTGCCCCCAGGGTCGCGCCTTGCCTTGACAAATACGGCGTCCCAAGATATCCAAAACCATAGGAGGCTGAACTGGAATCACATCTATAGAGGGATGAAGAAGGCCCTTTGAAGTCCAATCGACCATCTCCACGGCATACTTCACCGGGGGTGGGTCGGCATAATGGATCGCCATGATAGGCTCTGATGGTACTGCGCATGAAAAGCTCTGCCGACCCATGATAATTTGATTATACCACGACCCCCAAAGGTGAAGATTCTTATAGTCCGGATCGTAGTCCCTGATCATAGCCAGGACCTCCCGGTCTACGGGTGCTCCAAGGAATCCTTCTTCCGAACGAACAAATGGGAATGAGGTATCGAAAGACATGTTTCCTGCAGAGGGACAAAAGTCAGCCGTCAGTGTTGTAATTCCAACGCTTGGCGTTTTAAAATTTTTTTTACCACATTGCAATGCAGTGGGTAGGGGACAAAAGGGGGACCCACAAAATCTGGATAAGACAGCCCCATCATTGGATGAGACTGTCAATTAATAAAGAGATCCCTAAGAGAATATTCTCATTAATGGGAAATCCCTAGAAACAAGGAGAAAATCTCCTCTTTCAGAGCAAAGCTCTGTCACAGAGTGACATTTGTCAAACTCTGGTCTCAAGGGAATAAAATTTCCTAAAAAGAGCCTAGCTCTGTGGTAATAATGGAAAGATCCATCAAAAGAAAATTTAACTCTTGAAAGAATTAAAATTTTAGGATCTTAAAGATCCATGAAAACTCTTAGGAGTTCTTCATTTTCAGATAAAAAAAGATCTACATTTGATCCATGAGCAAAGCTCTGTTCATGGGTTAAAACCCATGAACAAGATCTCTGTAGATCTATGGACTTTTGAGAGCAAGGCTCTGTTGATGAAACCCCAAAGGGATTTCCTTTAGATCAAAGATCTATGAGATCAAGGCTCTGTTAATTAAGTTTAATTTAATTTAATTTAAATTTTACCTAAGATGATTCTAGGTTTTGAACTCTAAAGTTTTTGGGAAGAAACAAGAGCAAGGCTCTGAAAACTCAAGTTCTTGAAAAATGGTAAACCATTTACTGAGGACCAAGGGTCCTATTTATAGGCGCTTGCGCTCCTTCAACTTTTCAGTTGATCCAATGGCTAGGATCTTGCCACCGCTGCACTCACGTGTGCGCCACGTGAGCGCAACGGTGGGGGGGGCATTTGTTTCCCCCAATCAGAGCAAAGCTCTGTTTGAATTTCAAAATTCAAAAATTGAAGCAACGCTTCAAATTCCTCGCGCTGCGCGCAACGCGCCACATGTCAAAAGCTGATACGTCAGCGCAGCGTCCAAGGCAGCGCGCCCAATCAGAGCAAGGCTCTATTTAAAACAAAATTAAAAGAAGCAACGCTTCAGATGATCTGCGCTCTGCGCTGTGCGACACATGGCAGCGCAGTTGCGCTGCGCTCTGCGCTGCGCGCCACGTAGCAGCGCAGTTGCGCTGCGCTCTGCGCTGCGCGACACGTGTCAAGCGCTGGTGCATCTGTGCCAAACAGAATTAAAATTCCAGTAAGATCTTTCTGTTTTTGTTAAAACAAGAAGATTGTCTTCTGTAAAACAGAAGCCCTTGGATCAAAGATCCAACGGTGGGGAAAATTTCCCAAATCACTCAGAGAAGGATCTCTTTAACAAATTTAACAAATTAATGGGCACTATATAAAGGCCCCTAGACCCCAATTCAATGGACATCAACATCAAGATCAAAAACAACAGCACAGAGAATAGAGAGAACTCTGAAGAATTTTGAGAAAAACTCAAGAAGAGAAAAAAGGTAAAAACCTTTATAAAAAAAAGAAGAATTTCTTCTGAATAGATCATTGATCTAAGAACAAGATCAATGATCTTCAATAAAAAAATAAATAATAACAGTGCCTTGCACTTTTTTATGAACCATTGATTCTAGAATCTTAAAGATTCCTTTCTTGAATCCAAAATTGGATCAAGTTATTGAAACAGTGCCTTGCACTTGCAAAAACTACACTGTTGCGCTCCTGGGTTGGCACAAGCCACCAGAGAGCGCCACATGTCAGCACCATAACCACTTGCGCTATGCGCTTTTAAAAATAGAGCATTTCTCTTTAAAGTTGGCGCAACTCACCAGAGCCCGCCACGTGTTACAGCGCAACAGCGCAGTGCACTGACGCAGCGCACTGCGCTAGCGTGACACGTGTCACCTCCATACGCGCTTGTGCTCAATAATTGGCACAAAGCGCCTGACAAGCCAATGTCAGACAATTAATGCACTGCATTATTTACAGAAGGGCCAAGCCCAATTAAAAAAAAGGCCTAACAGGCCAAATTAAATGTAATGCATTATTTTAAAGAAGGGCAGAGCCCAAACAGATACTCTGCATCATTTATAAAGGGACAGAGCCCAAATCAAAAAGGCCTAGCAGGCCAGAATGAAATGCAGTGCGTTATTAAACAGGGGCAAAGCCCTAGCACAAGCCTAATAGGCCAAAGATAAAAACGTTGAATATTCTCAACTGGACTTAGCCCAATCATGACCGTAAGTCCTCAAATTAAATTGACTGAGCAAGACTGCTCTCTTAAATCAATTTACATCCGGTTCAAGGGTACATCTCCAAACTCCTCTGACACCTATCGTTGTAATCCTTCAACGACGTCAGAGAGGTGACGGGTCCCGACAACTACACATCGACACGGACTGTGGGGTCCTTAAACTCATGGACTTATGCGTCCTTAAACCAAGATACGGACTGTGGGGTCCTTAAACCCACGGACTTATGCGTCCTTAAACTAATGGACTAATGCGTCCTTAAACACAACTATATGGACTATGGGGTCCTTAAACCCATGGACTAATGCGTCCTTAAACTAACATCCATCCCTAAAACGGGAACGATGGACCACTATGTCCCTAAACTGGCAATGGACCACAATGTCCCTAAACTACCTATGGACCACTACGTCCCTAAACTGGAACAACAGAGCCCCCAAACGCTCCTTTGTCGGATCTAAATGATCCCGTTTAAACTGATCTTAGCCTCAAACACGGCTAACGTATCCTTAAACATTCAAACAGACTTTAGTCCCAAACCGAACTACATATTCCCTAATCAACTTTTGTTCAAGGGTACATCTCCGAACTCCTTTGACACTTGTCGTTGTAATCCTTCAACGTCGTCAGAGAGGTGATGGGTCCCGACGGCCATACATTAAACTGACCACTACGTCCCTAAAACTGGAACAATAGAGCCAATTGCTCCCGTTAAGTTGATCTTAGCCTGGAGATTAGGCTAACGTATCCTTAACAAAAGTTTAAGTTGATCTTAGCCTTAAATAGGGCTAACACATCTTTAAACTAAAACACCAAACCCAAATCTAAGTAAATATGGATTTAGACTAATCCACGTCCTACGGGCGACAACATAAATTAGTCTCCGTATACGATCCACGGGCAACCACAAACAAAACAAACACCCACGACACGAAGTGAAATTCTAAAGAAGGAGAAAATTGTTACCACGATGCGATAACGTAATTAACTGCAGGGGCTTGCGCCTGCAGGGAAGAGCGTCCCCACGATCAAAAACCCCTCAAGCGAGGGGGAATCTGACGAAGTCTGCTACATCGGCCGCATCCGTCTAAACCTCCGATACACGGTGCCATAAATCAACTTGGCATCTTCGGAGAGGTGGACGGATAAAACCAAATAGCATCTGCTCCCGGATTCAGGCAAGACAGTCCATCTTGCGCGTCTTTTGGAGGGAACAGTGACCCCCGGTCACGTGTAGGCACGTGACCCCCGGTCACGTGTAGGCACGTGACCCCTTTAATGAACTTCTCTTCTGCGCTTGCTCTGTGCCGCTGCTTTGAACGTCACGTGCCAACACGTGACCGCTGGTCACGTGCTAGCACGTGATGCTTCTTCTGAAGCTTTTTCCTGATTTTAAATCAGGGAACACTCCCCTGTATACCTGCACACTTTAAAACTTTAGACCAGTAACAGAGACTGTTTAATACCCTATTTACTCTATTTTTATTATAATTTAATACAATTTTTCTTTACAACCTTTCACCTACCCTACCCCTAGCCTAACCCTATAAATACAACCCCTAAACAGTGCCCCTCACCCTAAAATTCTGAGCAAACTCTCAAGAAATTTCCTAGAACCCTAGTGTGCATTTGAAGTGAGCAAAGAGGCGAAGCTCCGGCGAATTTTTCCGGCGACAACCCTAGGAGTTCCCGGCGACGAAACGACGCACCGGAAACTATGTCCACTCCCTATCCCTCTTCTCTTTAAGCTAAACCCGTGAGTCCCACCTTCCCCCTTCTTTACTCTTTCTGAAAATACGAAATTCTAAAACCCGACGGAATCGGAACAAATCCGATTTCCGATTCAGTTCTTCCTAAAATCTCACTTTTCCTTTAATACAATCTTGTCAAACCATTACATGTTGACTATTAAACACTAACTAATTATATTGAATAAGTTCCATATCAAAAGAAATTGTTATTTCCATTTTACCGTACTTTTTCATTGAAGTACCATATAGTTTCATTTTCGACATTTAAATATCACAAACTTGCTATACCTTTAATTAGATCACGAGGTAATGACCTACCTCCTCACACACTCATATGCAATATAGCACAATACCTTTCGGGAACATAGAATACGGGAAAACGAAATATTTCAAATAAATACCATTACTATTAAAACCGTTTTCTAAAAGATTAGTATTTTACACAAATCTTTGCAAAGCGCCGCTACAACCCAATTTGGGAAACCCGACTGGGATGGTGTGGATTATCGCACATCCCTGATCTCAGTAGTGCGAGATGCAGACCTCTGCAAGGAGTATTCGGTCTCGAGAGATTTAAAATACCAAAATCTTAAGAAAATGAGATTTCTAGAAATATAATATATATATTAAAATTTATTTTTATAAATATATATATATATGTAATATAAAAAAATACATATTTTGTTATAATATAAATACTTCAACTTTTCCAAAATCACAAGAATCACTTTACATTAAAATACCATGGATTCCATACAAGTCAATATTACAAATAAATACCCTTTATTATGAATTTAGGATATTTTCACCAGAATATCACAATTATAAAATCTACATTCATGATAACTCTAAAGACGATAACTAAATACTTGGGGAATATTTTGAAAAGTATATAAAAGTATTTTTACATAAAACCCCCTCAAGTTCTATAAATTACTCTAAGGACCCTAATAAACATAGGTTTAAACGGGACCAATCTCTTGAGCCTCAGAAAGCCGGAGAAGTGGGTGCTTGCCTATCTAAAATAGATAACTTAACAACGGTGTTATCAATACGGTAATCGTCTTTGAAAAAAACACAAATCCTGCCGCCTATATGCAGCGGTTACCGATAAAATCAAAACTATCAGGATTTCAATTTACTTTTCTAATTGTCTGACTCAGACTGAGTCTCATTAATAAACTGACTTGAATATGATTCAAGTACAATATACAATTTACAATCTGCAATCTACAATACTACAATTCAATATGAATCCATTCAATCTATATTGACTGAACCGAACCATGGATATACTTCCATTTACATGATTCTCCAGTTACATCCATGATTCTACAGTTACATCCATTTATTGGTATCATGGTTTCGGTAAGTCAACCAATTATACAATCTATACAGTTTACAATACAAGACAATACAATACAACTATACAAATAAGACATCTCGGGGTTTAAGGGGTAGTTTGGTACGGAAGGTGTTAAAAGTGGCACGAGACTGCAAGATTAAGACATAATTACATCCATGCCGTTGTTCCGTGGTATTATCGATGGAGCCTTGTACTTCCATTTACCCTAGTCTTTAGCATATAAAGACTCCTCTCGTATATACTGGCATCCTTCTGTACCAAGCTACAAATAACAGCGTTAACACTACATTTTAACAATATAACACAACTTTAAAAGTTACCTTCTTATTCTGTCTATTCTATTTCTCACTTATCTTTGGCATTTACCGAGCGATCTGTTCGCTGACGACATTCTCTTCTTTCTTCTGTGAATGTCGTCAAGTGACCTGGACACGTCAGAGATCGAGCCCAGCGCTGAAGACTTGGACCATTTCGTTGAAGACCCAGAACTTTAGTTCATTGTACACTTTTATTTCAGTACCTTTTCTTTTCTGTTATGCCATTGTTTAGGCATTTCTTTCTTCCAGATGTATTTACTTTTCCATGCATTGTACAAAAAGAATGTGAATAAATAAAGTTGTTGTTTTATTATATCTTGTCTCTTGTGCATTTATTTTTATATTGCTTAGATACGCTTAGCGTATTTACTTCATAGTAAATACGTAGCGGCCTCGTCGCGTCCTCTGCCCGTACTCTGGAAAGCGGGGCGTGACATAGCTCACCCTTTCTAGCTAAGTGAAGCGAATAGTTGGAGGGAATGTGGAATCGAGCCCGAATCTCGGTAAGCTCATCCACATTCCTCAAAACAGAGGGCGCATCGCGGGCGTTCCCGATGGTCGCCATAGAGGTCCTTGTCGCCACCTGACGGCGAACGACACGGGTGGCCCTGGCTCTAAGGGGTGAGCCCGACACAGATGATGCAGCAGAAGAACCCTCCCGGCTATCTGAAGCCGGGGGGGAGGAAGATTCGCTGGACCCGGCTCCAACAACTGGAACCTCATTGTCCGACTCAACCCTAACTATCTCTATAGACTCCTCAGATGAAGTCATCTAACCTGATTCAACGGAATGAGCTCGCTGAGAAAAAATCACGGATGATCCGATCTAAAAGGAAGGAGCGTTGAGCAATCTTCGACAACGAAAGTAAGTTATGGCGGAAGTGTTGGCCCTAGAGAGGTCTCCTCCTATTTATTCACCCCAAAGAAAGCATCCGACGGCCCAGATCGACTCCCGCTAAAACGAAACGTTGCGCCTGCCAGCCATCAGAGCTCCATGTGGCGATCGGCCATTAGGGACGTCCCTTCGGTTGCAGGTGACAGCGACAGCCTGTCGCGTCCCCCAACCGACGTCCGACACGTGGCCCGTATCCCAACTGGCGACTAACTGAAACGGCGCCCCTTCTTTAAAGTGCAATCATTTCATTTGATCCGCTGACGCCATCGGGGATACGCGTGAAGATTTAGACGAGGCGACACGTGGGCCCAAAAGATCGAAACGACGCGACCGCCAAACGCCGTGCCGTTCCCAGACGTTCCGCATTATAATCCTTGGCGCCAAATGAGTGAAAGAAAGACCGAGCAGACCACTTTCGACCCGACCCTTGGATAGGTCGGAACGAGAGTGGGGGCTAATGATGATGCTCATAAGTGGTGTCTCCCCGGATTACGACACGTGACGGATGACGTGTCCCGAAGGTTACGGAGGTGGAATAAATGCGTTACATTCTGAGGATTCCTCGGGACTTCGTCTCGAGGAACGTGTTCGATCTTCCAGGAAACCATCCTGAATACATTCCACCTTCACCTAGGAAACTACCAATAGTTCGCCTCCGAGCTATCTCAGTCTCTTGCTCGTCTCCGAGCATCCGACGTGCTGAGCTTCCTCGGTCTCCTTGCTCGTCTCCGAGCATCCGACGTGCTGAGCTTCCTCGGTCTCCTTGCTCGTCTCCGAGTATCCGACGTGCCGAGTTTCCTTGGCCTTCAGGCTCGTCTCCGAGCCTCCGACATTCCGAGCTTCCTCGGCCTCCTTCGATCTACCTGGAGCGTAGATCCCATGCGCTCCGCAACGGCTCCGCGTATATCACCAGGACGAGATATCTGTCTCCCCACGATCCGCGTCCCACGCTAGCGCATCCCTCCATTAACGGGCGCATCCCGCCATTCAAGGCGAGGATAACGCTAAAGCATAACTGACAGCGGTGATCTCGCGCCCGCTCGCTCCACACGACCCCTATATAAACCCCTCTCTCAGACGATTCAGGTAACTCGAATTATCTCAATACGCCGCTACTCTACTCCAACTTCTCGGCTCTAACTTGATCATCGGAGGGTCCTACGGCGGTCGCCCATCCCGGGACTTCTTTACAGGTAGCTCGGCGTCCAACAACCACCCATTGAGATCCACATCCAACAACACCAAAACTAAATCTCAGCCGTCCAAGACCGCCATCGCAGGATCGACGGAGGACAGCATCTGAAGGAGATCCCGAAGCTCCATCATGTACCGAAGCTAAATGATAGTAATCTAACAACAAAGTTAGTTGCTCCAGATTTAACTCAATATAGTGCAGCTAGCTTTAAAAACTTTAGTTCTCTGTTGATCTATAACTTAGTATTGGTGTTTTGAGAAGACATGAAAGAATCAATGGTAATGAGTTTTTGGAAACATCTTGATGCTTGTGAGGGGGTCCAAACAAATTTCACCCATCAGTTTTAGGCCAGGCAACGCTTTTATGTCTCTGTCTGAACAATATAAAGAAATTAATTTTATGCAATTGTGTTACATTCATTGGATCCTTTGTAATTTAAGATTAATTTTTCTTATTAATCTTTTTAATGAATTTTCAATTGTTTATTGGGTTGAGGAAATAGTGGACAAAAATGAAGTTTGCCCTAAACTTTAAGAAGAGAAATGTATAGCTGGGGACCCTATGTTATTAGATGATTAATCTAGTAATGTATAAAACTTTATAGGGTCTTTATCATGAGGAAATTGTGTGGGGGTCCTTTGATCCTTCCTCTTTACCTTTTTCCCATTTTAATTCTTTTGTGAATCGATTTGTAAAGTTGGCCGACATCATGAATTTTACGTCACAATCATCATGATATGGACCTCGGGCGTAAAAGACATTCAGTACAACAACTGGCATAATTTTTTTTACTATTTGGCGGATCTAGGAATTTCGGTCAACAGAAACATAATATACAATAATGTTTTATTGAGAAGCCCAATGCATAATATATAAAACTAATTTCAGTCACAGTACTTTTGTTTCCAGACTCTATGGTCTGGACTTACATACAAACCACTCATTTGGTGAAGGCAATTTTATTTTATTACACATGCGGTGGACGTGTGTATGTATGCATTTATGCATATATGTGTGTAGAGAGAGAGAGAGAGAGGCCTGTGAAAAATAAGTGTGAATTTATATTCCTCTGAAGTGAGAGAGAGAGTATTGATGGGAAGCATTCGAAGCCATATGTTTTTTCTCGAATTTTTTACAATTTTAGTTTGGATAAAAGAGAGGAGACATTTGTTAGATTTTGGCTATGCTAGTAGTTTATGAACAAGATTTTAAAATAGAGAATAATGGAGGAAAGATGCCATAGAAGGGAATTTCCACCTATGGCGTCGAAAAAACACTCTCCATCGTATTTTCCGATGATCGGCACTCATCATCATCATCGTTATCATCTAAGATGTGTGTACACCAAACTTCATGTGATTCCACAACTTTTTCACCGTTGATTTAGTGGGTTCAAAATTAACGGTTTACCGAAAATAGTACTTTTTACATTGCTAAATCAACGGTGAAAAAATTGTAGAATCACATGAAATTTGGTGTACCCACATCTTAGATGATAACGATGAAGATGATGGGGGTCGATCGTCGAAAAAAATGATGGAGGTTGTATTTTTTCCACGCCATAGGAGGAAATCCCCTCCTATGGCCTCTTTACTCCATTATTCTCTTTAAAATATTCTATTATCTTCTCAATCAAAATATAAAAATAGTACATGATAGAATTAATAATTTAATAATAAAAAACTGTCAATTGTGGGAATTGAACAATAAAAAGTGACATACTTCCAACTGAGCAAAAATATTTTTTATGTTGAGATTATATACACAATATATATATCATATATTCTCATATGTATTTGTATTGATAAATTAAAAAAGGGGTTTTTCTTGGCCGAAAATCTCAATGGGGACGCATGGCCCTGAGCTCTGTGTGGGTCCATCCATGATTTACAACATGTTTGGTTCTTTGAGATTTTTGTGCAAAGAACTAGAAAATTCTTTTTGTGGTTTCTCGTATTTATACATGGACTCGCTTTTTCGGTTTGATACTCATGGAGAATTCCCATTTAATATTTTTAGATAGAACCTGGTTATCAACCGTTCATGATATGATGTATAGATGGTTCAAATCTTATTATTTACGGATGTTTTTCTCTTTCACCATATTTTAACCGTTCGTGTATCATAATATATCAGATTCTACCTAAGAACGCTAAAATCAAAGTTCTACATGATCTTTGAAATTGCAATCTAACAAACAGCTTAACCTTGATATTGAACGAAAGTAGGATCTTTCTTAAAAGTTCTGAGTTCCACTTTTCTATGATTTCATGCTCAATCTCCATCAATCAAATATGTCTATTTAAGCTTTCTCGTGATGTATCATATGAGACTAAAGCTACTCCAGATTCAATGCTTTCATGACCTAACATCACCTTTATTCATACCCATTTGCATCTCAACTTTAATTTTGTTAGCTTCATGATATGTTTAGATGTTGCAATTAAATGTTCAAACTTGCTGTACAGGGTTAGCATTTGGAGTAGCAAAAGATATGGCATCTGGAAAATAATTAAACTATGTGCAGCGTGTAACCTCTTTTCTTTTTATTACACTTACAGAAAGGAAGGCTTCTTTAAGCTCTTATAAGAAAACAAACAAACATTATGCTCATAACAAACCAGCTATGAAATTAATCTCCTAGTTTAGAATCCACTTTATATATATATATATATATATATATATATATATATATATATATATATATATATATATTAAAAAACACCCCACTTCAAATACTTGATCATTTTTTCCTCAAATTTGAGAGGCCTACTTATGGGTCCGCCCTTGATAATCACAATTATTTCTGAAAAGATGTATGCTAATTGAATATTCACATCAAACGAGCTAAGCACTATTAGATATTTGATAAAATCACAAATCATTTGTAACACAATTAAGTTTATTCATATTTTATTCACAATGGGGCTGACAACTAATACCTCTGCTATGCAGTATAATCATAAATTATTTGTAAAATAAGTATTTCAGATCAAAAGTTCGATAGATTAACTCGATCTTGCTACAATTTATGTAAGCATTTCTAGAGTTTTGGTGGCCTCTCCTTTTTAGTAAAATATTGAATTAATTAATCTTTTTTGTCTTTTGCCCTAAAAGACCTTATTCTTTTTATCATTTGTGGATCCGGTGTATTTTATAAAATAACCGGAAGGAAACGGAATACCCAAAAATAAAAATCTGCATACATTTTAAAAATATAACGCATTCCTAATTCAAGGTTTTACATGTAAATATACCATCATTAGTTCCCCTTTTACCCTTTAGTTTTTGTCTCAACTTGAAATACCCACTCAAATTGTCCCACTTGGAACTGGGCCCCACATTTGACAAAATCTTTTTTAGGAAACCATCAATTACAAAAATAAAAGCAAGATTATGTTTTAATTAAATAATTTCTTAATTACGTGCAAGCAAAGGAGAGGCTTGTCCATTCACCTCCTCATCTTTCTACACCTGTCCCCTTTTTAATGCAGCCGACACCATTTTTTCCTCTAACTAAATTGCAGAAAAAATGAAAGAATTTTTTTGTAGGGGAAGCTTCTCACTCTCATGAAAGGTACCATATCCTCATCCCTCAATTCCCAAATTGTGCCAAATATCCAAACTTTACAATGTAATTTGTATCTTCATTGAGAGGGGTGTCAATGTTAATGGCTTTTGATGCTGAAACTTGGGGTTTATGGGAGTTTTAATTAGAGTGATTTAGCCATTATGGGTCTCATCAAAATCCTATTTTTATCATTTATGTTGTTCTTGAATCCATTGGTTTTAGCCAAAACAGACCCAAATGATTTAAATGTGTTGATTGAATTCAGAAAAGGGTTAACAAACCCTGAGCTTTTGGATTGGCCCTCAAATGGTGGTGATGACCCTTGTGGTCCTCCTCAATGGCCTCATGTTTTTTGTTCCGGGGATCGAATCTCTCAGATTCAAGTCCAAAACTTGGGACTCAATGGCCCTTTGCCTCATAGCTTCAATAGGCTATCAATGCTCACCAACATTGGCCTTCAAAGGAACAATTTCTCTGGTGCTTTGCCTTCTTTCAACGGGTTGTCGAATTTGCAATACGCTTATCTTGGTGGAAACCGATTCGATTCGATCCCGGTCGATTTCTTTGTTGGGCTCACTAGCTTGCAAGTTCTGTCTTTGGATCGTAGCCCTTTGAATATGAGTACAGGTTGGAGCTTGCCGAAAGAGATTGAGAATTCAGCTCAACTCACCAATTTGTCATTGATTGGATGTAATCTTGTGGGCCCGTTACCGGATTTTCTAGGAACGATGCAGTCTTTGAGAGCTCTTAAGCTTTCTTATAACAGCCTTTCGGGTCCGATTCCGACGAGCTTTTCCGGGTTGATGCTGCAAATTCTTTGGCTCAACAATCAGAATGGAATTGGATTGAGCGGCGCTATCGATGTTCTCGGGTCGATGACGTCCTTGTCTGATGTTTGGTTACATGGAAATTCATTTTCGGGGCCGATTCCTAGCTCTATTGGGGAATGTACTTCTTTAACACGATTATGGCTCAATAACAATAAGTTTGTGGGTCTAATTCCCGAGAATTTGACTTCATTGCCACAACTCGAATCATTGCAATTGGATAACAACAAGTTCATGGGCCCGATACCAAAGGTTGGATTCAATTTCACGTATGCTTATAATTCATTTTGCCAAACAAAGCCCGGGGTTTCTTGCTCGCCTGATGTCAACGCTCTATTGGATTTCCTCAGTGGTGTAAATTATCCGAAATCTCTTGCAGAATCTTGGTCGGGTAACGATCCTTGTTCTATGTGGTTGGGTGTTTCTTGTTCTAATGGTAGAGTTTTTATTATAAATTTGCCAAATTATAATCTTAGCGGTAGAATTAGCTCTTCGATTGGGGAATTAGGCTCTCTTGTTGATATTAAGCTTGAAGGAAACAATTTGAGCGGCTCGATACCTGAAACTTTGGCAAGCTTGAAATCACTAAAGGTGTTGAATGTTTCTGAAAATAATCTTCGGCCTCCTATACCTAAGTTTAGTAGCAATGTGAAGCTCCTTGTCGATGCAAATCCATTGTTGGACTCTTCTCCTAAGATTCCGATACCGCCTTCGCCTTCTAGAAGCATTCCCCTGCCTTCATTGCCTCTGCCGAGCCCACCAAGTAGAAGCCAAGAACCAGGAAATCCACCTCCAAGTCCGTATAAAACTCTTTCTCCGAGAAAATCACCTAGTAAAGCAGTGGAAAAGAATGCAAAGCACCCTCAAAATGCAACACGGTTTAAAAATCTGATAATTTTGGTTTCATCCACATTTGGAATTTTAGTCATATTGCTGGTCATTCTAGTCCTGTGCAAGCGTCGAAGGAAAAAAATGGATGGGCTTGTTGTTTACCTTAGAGATTCATCAAATCAAGATGATATGCTCAAAATTGTGGTTGCAAATAATATGGATAACAGCTCGGGAGCAAGTGATTTCATGAGAAGTGTAAATCATAGCGCTCACATGAACGATTCAGGACATTTCGTGGTATCAGTTCAAGTTCTTCGAAATTTGACCAATAATTTTTCGGCAGAGAATGAAATCGGTCGAGGAGGCTTCGGTGTAGTTTACAAAGGAGAATTGCATGATGGAACGATGATAGCGGTGAAAAGAATGGAGTCTTCAACGATAAGCAACAATGCTTTTAATGAATTTGAAGCTGAGATAGCTGTACTATCAAAGGTTAGACATCGCAGTTTAGTATCTTTATTGGGCTATTCGATTGAAGGCAACGAGAGGCTTCTTATTTATGAGTACATGCCTCAAGGAACTTTAAGCAAGCATTTGTTTCAATGGAAGAATTTGAATCTGGAGCCGCTTTCTTGGAACAAGAGGCTTAATATTGCTTTAGATGTTGCTCGAGGGATGGAGTATCTTCATAATTTGACGCATCAATGTTTTATACATAGAGATTTGAAGTCTTCTAATATTTTGCTCGGCGATGATTTTAGAGCGAAAGTTTCGGATTTTGGATTGGTGAAACTAGCGCCAGATGGTAAAAATTCGGTGGTGACGAGACTTGCGGGGACATTTGGATATCTAGCCCCTGAATATGCTGGTAAGGGCATTTTACAAATCGATGTTTGCAATAAAGTTTTATTTATCTCACCTTTTGAAATTTTCCTATGTTAAAATTAAACACACAAATTACAAGTAAAATATCAATGTTCTCTGAAACTTGGCATATGGATGATGCAGGATTCATGCTAGAAGTTCCCTAAAATAAAGGTTTTCTTGAGTTTTACAGTACTTGCTAATCAAAAGTGTCTTTAATTTGATGGTAACGTTCTTATGCTGTGCATTTATAGAAGAGATATTTCACTTCGACACACCCTAAAACATAGCTATTGGACACTTTAAATTGGTATCAGACATCAAATGCAGTACATTATTGGTTATTTGAGGCTTAGAACACACCAACTTTTGTACACACCATTTAAGAGATCCCTTTGTTAAAAATTCGTTAATATCGATTTCAAATATAGGAACCTATATTTGATTATAGATTGAAGATATGCGGGTGCATTTGTATCTCTGTTTTGTAAATTTTACTATTCTGATTATATTGTATGATGCTAATCTATTGCGATACTAAAAAGAAAATAAATTTTAACTTAAATATATAAAGACCGCTAAAATTGTCCTATAAATGTTGCAGGATAAATGTCAGATTACGCTATTTATAAATCGTCTTCTTGATTTCTACAGCATTTCAGAGTCTTCTAATTGCTGCCTCTTTCCTTTCTTACGCAATTGTGTTAGTTTATTATGTTTATATAGGGCGCACAGAATTTGAGAACAGACATCGATACGATACTAGATTGGAAATTGGATACTTGAAGGACACCGACTTCTATAATATACATAATTTAAAATTTTCCTCTTGTAAAAGGTTCATTTATGTTGATTCCAAGTTTAAGAACTTTCTATAAATGATAAAATGAAGATATGTTTGCGTGCACGCCAGCATGTGTGTGCATGCTGGAAATAAAGGTGACTTTTTATATAACTTTCTATATTTTTTATATATGAGATTCTGCTTAATATTTTGCTGTAGCTATTCATCGTGTCTTATTTGTTTTTTATTGGAAAATTGTTCAGCTTTAGAGTTATTTGGTGTATCTTTTTTATTTTTATAACCGGTTTTATTTTGTCTCAATTTAACCAGTGACCGGAAAAGTCACAACCAAAGCTGACGTCTTCAGCTTCGGGGTCGTCCTAATGGAACTTATCACTGGCCTAACCGCCCTCGACGAGAACCGCTCAGAAGAAACCCGATACTTGGCCTCATATTTCACAGAAACACTATCCAACAACAAAAACAACCTCAAATCCTCTATCGACCCCTCGCTACATGAAACCACAGAAGAGACCCTCGAAAGCATATCCATAGTTTCCGAACTCGCAGGCCATTGTGCATCGAGAGAACCTTACCAAAGGCCCGACATGGGTCATGTCGTCAATGTACTAGCTCCTCTTGTCGAGAAATGGAAACCTAAAAAAGAGGATGAAGAGAATTATTTGGGGATTGATTTGCAAAAACCGCTTTTACAAATGGTTAAATGCTGGGAAGAGGATGATGGTAAAAACGATAACAGTAAAGGGAGTATTCCGTCTAGGCCTCCAGGATTCGGCGATTCTTTCACTTCTTTGGATGATAGTAAAGGGAGTATTCCATCTAGGCCTCCAGGATTCGGTGATTCCTTCGCTTCTTCGGATGGCCGGTAAAAAAAAAAGATCATGCTTAATAAAATTTCCGGTGTTACTATCTGGATTGTTTTTTTCCTTAATTCCATCCGTTTAATTGTTTCGCTCGGCGTGTAGATATAGAGGGATTGGAACTTGTCCAGTGTTGTTTCTTTTGTGATTATGTTGGAAATTTTTCAAGTTATTCTTTGTATTCCGTAGATGGATGAATCATCACAATTGTTAAAAACTCTATTCTGTAACTGCATTAAAAACACAAATGGAAGTTTTGTTAGTGTGAGATTACTTGTAAACATTGTTGATTACTCATGTACTAGGTTTTCATGGTTTTGTTTTTTTTAACACAATAGCTCAGTCATGGCAATTATTTTTGGATTAAGAGTCCATAACCTGATTCGAGCAGGGCTTGAACCCTAGATCTTCCACCCGACAGCAATAAGGTTATACCACTTGACGACAACTGCAATCCCAGCCATAGCAATTATGAGTGGAGAGATATTCGATGTTCCGGGTATAATATATCCGGGCAGGAGTGAGAGATGGGGGGAGTTTCGGGCAGTTTTGGGGAGCGTGTGAGGCCCACATTTTTATTACTTCTCTTTATTATCCGGATGTTTATGGCGGGGACCTGGAATAATTTTTCATTATGAGCATACTTTTTAGTTGTGGGGTTGCATGGCATCAATGGAAGGACAATAAGAGATTAATTTTTCATTATGAGCATACTTTTTACTTGTGGGGTTGGATGCCATCGATGGAAGGACAATAAGAGATTTTGTCTTCAGTTCAAGCAATACTTTTAGTTGTGGGGTTGGATGACATCAATGGAAGGACAATAAGAGATTTTGTCTTCAGTTCAAGTCAGCGTCCAAGGCAGTTAGCTTGTCTCTGGACCCAAAAATAAATGGGAAAAAATCTTGAAGTTAAATAAGTCTGTTGGAGCTAGCATTGGCTTTTTACAGAGAAAGCAAGCTCAATAATATTTGGTGGTCCGAATCATTTGAGTGGTTATGGTTGAAGCTTTGCATGATCCCAATCTTGGTGCCCAAATGAGAGAAATGGCTTCTCTCAGACGATAAAGTTTTTGTGTCATGTACTACTACTTTTGTGTTAAGATAATGTTGAGAGTTCTATCCATAGCTTCAATGGTTCAAGATTTGCTTCACTCTCTCTCAGATAAGAGCAATACTTGCTTTACCATGGGCAGCTGGTTGGTGAACAAGTAGGGTGGTGAAACAAGTAAGGGCTTCACCGTCCCGATGCATTGAAGTACTCTATTAGCGCATCTCTTATACATGCCGTAGAAATATTTTTTCCCCTTTCCTTTGATATATATGAAATATTTTTATTCGAGTCATTGAGAATAACTAATCAAACTTTAGGAATAATTTCAAATGTTCAAGTCACTAATGAAATTTGGAGCTCATAAGTGATTGTGAGAAAAAAAGATGCTCCTTTTCGCAATCAAGCAATTAGAGATCCACGCAATGATGGCTTTACATTTGAAAAACAAAGTTTCTATACAAAAACTATTTTATTTTGTTATCTCTATTTTTTATTATAGGGCAAAAGATAGGGTGTCTCAAATTTTGAAATCCATTTAGTGATGTGGTATTCTTATTTGCAAAAGAAATCAACTTAAAAAACTCTTTAAAAAAACAAATCAATTTCATAATCGTAACTATCTAATTTAGTGGATGCAATTTATTTTATTTTTTCTTTCCACTAATAAAACTCTTTCCACTAATCCCTCGATTTTTAAAGAAACTGTTCCCACTATCTAAATTAACTAATTTGGTCTATAAAAAATTCTAATTTTTTAAATGCGAAACACTAGTCTCTTTAATGAGAAAGAAATACGCCAGAGACCCGTGCATACTGCGGGGATAGAAGTTCAACCATAAACTATCTCAAGCCAAATGTTATATCGTGTAATGATGATTGTGCTTGATAAGAGTTTAGTTTATAAGAAATTGTTGTATAATAATATTTAAAATTGTAATGCAAGAATACACAAAATATGCATAAATCACATACAAATACTTGAACTAAGGTCCAAATGAAAGTTTCAAGTAAAATGGGGATCTGAACTAAATTTTCCGCATATTGTCTCAAATGAGCTTGATCAATTTAAATAAAACTTTTATAAGGAAAAGATCGTGCCTTTTCACTTCTTATTCTAGAAAAAAATTAAGCAAGAAAAATTATTTTTATTCATAATAATTAGTAAGTAACTTATATTTAATTATTGAAAATCTTAAAAGAATTACATATAAAGATACAAGTAGTGATCAAACATTTTAATGAAAACTTGGTGTCACGCCCCAGTACGGATCTTATTGTTCGCTCTGGTTAAAACCGTATGGTGTTGTCCTTTGGAGCGAACCAGACCCGAGAAAGGGCCACTTCCTAAGAGGTCATCCATCCGAGGATTTCCCTATCCCGAGCACGCTTTCGAACTCCGAAGTGTCGGTTCACCCTAAAAGACGCCTCCATCTTCAAGGGTGGTATCATTATATTTATAATACAGTTTCTCCCTCTTTCGTCCTGTGTTTCGAGAACCCGATCCCATTGTTCTAGAGTAAGTCTCATGGATTCAAGTGGTGGCCTCTGTCCCTTGGCATGGTATTTTGTTCCGTGTGGCACTTTATGCCTTTAGCAAGGACCGGGGCCCAACATCCTTCCCACTTAGAACAATGGTTCGTTCTCGAATCACAGACCTACTATCGAGAGACTGACTCTGATACCATAATGTCACGCCCCACGCTCCAGTACAGATAGTATTGTCCGCTCTGGCCGAAACCGTATGGTTTTGTACTTTGGAGCGAACCGGACACGAGAATGGGCCACTTTCCAAGAGGTCACCCATCTTAGGATTTCCCTAGCTCGAGCACGCTTAAGTGCCGGTTCACCCAAAAAGGCGCCACCATCTTCAAGGGTGGTATCATTACATTTATAATATAGTTCCACTCTTTTTCGCTCTGCGTTTCGAGGACACGGTCCCATTGTTGTAGAGCAGGTCCCACGGATTTAAGAGGTGGCCCCGCCCCTTTGCGTGACAGTTTATTCCGTGTAGCACTGTCACGCCCCATTTCCCAAAGTACGGGTAAGGAGACGTGGTAGGAACGCGACATATTTATTCAGAAGTAAACACGTTAAGTGTAAATAAGCAATATAATAAATACATACAAGAAATGACAAGAGATATAAATAAACAGCAACCTTTTTATTGATTAAACATTCTTTACATACAACTGAAAAGTAAATCCAAGGCTGGAAAGCAATGCCTAAATAATGACATGAATTGAAAGTAAAAATATATACAAGTGAACTAGAGCTCTGGGACCTCAGTGAACTGCTCCAAATCGTCTTGGCTGCGCTCGATCTCCAGGGAGTCGGGTCTTCCTGACAACATTCCAAGAAAGAAGAGAAAAGAAATGTCATCAGCGAACAATCGCTCGGTAAGTCCCAAAAGAGAGAGAAAATAGAATGGACAATTGAAGAGAATATAACTGTATAATGTATGTTTGTTATGCTAACGTAGTTGTTTGTAGCTTGGTAAAGAATGTGCCAGTGTATACGAGAGGAGTCCAACTTGCTTCATGAACTAAGGTATATGGAGTACAAGGTCTCGTCAAAACCCACAGGACAACGGCAACAGATGTTCAGGTTAGGTGTATTATAGTGACCATTATCGTGTCACTTTTAACACATTCCGTACCGGTCTACCCCTTAAAAACCCCATAAATGAATATTGTATTAATTGTAATGATTTGTTGTATAAGACTTGTCAAAATCATGGTATAAATTGTTCATGTAAATGGATAAGGATATAAAAGGATAGTCATGTATCAAGTCAATATATATCCATGGTTCGGTCAAATCAAGTTATGTTGATATTTAATAGTATTTTGGTATTCATGTTCAAGTTTCAGTATATATGGATTCATGTTGTATTGGAGTTATATTTGACTTGTATTCATGTATGGATTGTATTCAATTTAAACTAAGACTCTGACTGAGTTAGACACTTAAACAGAATTGGATTCCTGAATTAGGTTTTGGAGTTATCGGTAACTGCTGCACATGGACGGCAGGATTTGTGACTTTTTCCAAGCCAATTACCATTGATAACACCGTTTTAGTTTTCTACCTTAAATAGGAAATCACCCACTTTCTTCGGCTCTCTGAGGCTCAAGGGAATTGGTCCCGCTTAAACCTATATTTAGTAGGGTCCTTAATGTAATTTATTATAACTTGAGGGGGTTTTATGAAAAATAATTTTAGTATACTTTCAAAATAAAATTCAAGTATTTATTTATTGTATTTAGGGTTTTTATGGATGTAACTTTTAAAAGTGAGGTATTCTAGTGAATAAATACCTAGTTTGAATAATATATGGTATTTTTGTGTAAATTTGACTTGTATGGATTCTTGATGGTATTTTCATGAAACTTGTGATTCTTTTCTTTTGTTTGGAAAAATATGGAATTTATTATATATTTAAAATATATGATTTGATAATATTTATATATAATTATTAAAAATAAAATTTATTTATTAAATAGAAAATCGCGTTTTCTTAAAAAATTGCATTCAAAATTCCATCGAGATCGAATGCTCCGTGAGGAGGTCTGCATCTCGCTCTATTAGTCCCGAGGATGTGCGATAACCCGCACCATTCCGATCGGTTTCCCCACAATGGGTTGCAAAGGCTTAATCGCAAGGAATGTAAATAATAAAATTTTTAAAGAATACGGTTTTTAATAGTTTATGGTATTTTAATGTAAAAGTCGTATTTGTTCCAAAAATATTGTTAAAAGGAAATCGTACTATGTCAAGATGCGTGTTGTGAGAGATAGGTCATTATATCGTGAGATTTTCCTAAAGGTAGTACAAGTCAATATGATAAAAGATGTCGTATATAAAATTTAAACATAAAGGTGCAATAAAAGAGGTTTTATATGGAGTTTTGAATTGAAACTTGTTTCTAATTATTGTTAAATGTTTTAACAAACAAATTATAATAATTTAGATAAATAGTTGTTAAGAAAATTGTTAGCTTAAGAAGTTTTAGAAATGAATATTGGTATAACTCCACTTACCGATATTATTGAAAAGAAGAAGTTTTGAGAGGTGAAAAGAAAAGAGTAGAGAGGATTTACAAGATGAAATGAGAGAGGGGAGGTTGAGGAACAAGTTGAGAGTTTCGTGGAGTCGCGGGATCGCCGGAATCTTCTGAATTGTCGCCGGAACTTGACATTGGGCTAACTCCACTTGTACACTTCTTTGACTTAGAATTTTTTTAATAATTTTTGATAATGGATTTTAGAATGGAGAGGGCTAGGGTGTGATGTGGTATTTATAGGATAAATTAGGGTTTTAAGAATTGAAAAGAGAATTAAAAATGCATTTAAAATTAAATTTATGAGTGAATTTACACTCTATGTTAATTTACAGAGAAATCAAACAGCATGGGCGTAGTAGGAGTAGGCCAAAGGACTGGGGTTCAAAACATGGAAGCATTCCTGACGTGAGGGGGGGGGGGGGAAGGAAGGGGGCGCCAGCCCAGAGGGGAATCTCGCCGGTTGTGCTAGGGCTTTGGGTGCTAGGATTTGTGCCACGTGTCTAGGTCGCTGTTAATACAATTTTCCATATGTTTGTTTTCTATGACTTTCCATTTTTACGTGTATAGCACGTGTAAACTTTTGGGCTTCTAGAAAGTTTAAAAGAAAAATCATTAAAAATAATATGTGGCAGGAGGGGTTCGAACATAAGGACTACGTCACAGCAGTGCAAGGTTTTACCAATGAGCTACAAGTGTTTTCTTGTTGTTTTTCAAACAAAATAATACTTAAAGTATACTCAGACTTGCAAATACTCCATTCAGTACATTAACTTTAAGAAAATTTTGTACATTAAAACAGAGTCGTTACAGGCACTTTATATCGTGAGTAAGGATCGGGGCCCGACACATGGATATATAGTTAAGTGCTATCATTATGATTGGCAGCTACATGTAATTTTCCAAGCTCATGATTCACTCACGTGATTAGTTGGAACCATGCAAAAATAGAAAGGAGTGATTGAAAAGTTTGACAATTCCATAACCAATTGGAAATATTTGAGACAAGTATCCAGATGGAAAACTTCGAAAAAAATTGAGGCTAAATCTAATTTTTCGAGGCTAAAATTGATATCAAATGTCTAAATCAAGGGTCTAAATGAAATTACTCAGGAAAAATGGGGGCTACAGCTAATTTTCATAAAAAAAGACAACTAAAATTACGCCAAATATATGAACAAAGGGTCTAAATGGAAATATCAAGAGAAAATGGGGGCTAAATCTAATTTTACCTAGAATAAGACAAAAAAGCTTGATTTTGGGGACATCTTATAGCTTTCTATCTATACTAGAACTAGAAAGAAACCCTGCGCTTGTGCAGGGGCATCGAAATTTCAATCCGTATATTGAGAACAAAATGAACAGTGTATTAAGCAACGATTTCCCAATATAGCAGCAATAAGTCGCAAGTTAAAATTTTTCCATACAGAAGTTAAAGTGTGTCACGACCCGCTTCCCAGTAGACGAAAACGATGATGTGGCAAGCCGTGACATATTTATTCAGAGAAGGTCATTCCCTAAATAAATATACTAAGCGTATTGAAACGATAATACACAATGTAAGAATAAATGGAGACTGTACAATTTTCAACAAATATCTTTATTTACATTCAAACTTGAAATTTTTATAGATACATGAGTTCAACTGAAAAAGTAAATACAATAAAGGAAAATGCCTAAGCAGATGGCATACATAAACGGAAAGAAAAGGAAGTTAAGCTAATTCTAAGTAGCTATCTGGTTGTAATCCTCCTCAGTTGTGTCCACTTCCTTCGTTTCGACCGTATCTGACGAAATTCTAAGAAAATAAAGGTGAGTGGAATGCGCGTCAGCGAACTAGCGCTCGGTAAGTCCCAAAGATAAAGTAAGAGTGAAAAGTAACAAGTACATAATAACCATGAAATAAACGTATATGTAAAAAATGAACAGGGTTGTATATACTATAGGTCTCTATATGGTCACTATGTTAATGTTAAATTCCAAGTGTGAATGTCAACACAACCGTGGAAGTATTCAGGAGCTCAAGAGTGGGGTCCCAGGAGCAAGAAAACATGGGACCATTTCATGTGTTAGCATCGGAACTCCAAGCTGTGGAGGAATCGACCGGACTGAGATTCAAGTAAATAGAAAAAATAGGTTAATACGGGACTCCTGAAATTTCGTTGGATTCACAAAAGAAACTATCCCAAACACCCCGAATATAGTATATATTATAACTGTAATATATCCTTAATTAATTTGATTGGTTGATTATAACATGTCTTGATCGAAACCATAGATTGCAAAAGTTGAAGAATAAAGTCGAGTAAGTCGAGTAGAATGCGAGGCATGTCAATTGTAATCCTGGGTCGAGTCAAGTTAGTCAAGTGGATTGAGTTCGAGTTCAAGTTCGAGTTCAGGTTCGAGTTTGGATTTGAGTCGAGTTTAAAGTATAGTTTATGTTCGAGTTTGTGTTCAAGTTATAGACATTTCTTGTGAATGGATTTAACTTTTGAAGATCTTATGTTCGGGAGTAATCGGACAACTACTGTACATGTACGGCAGGATTTGTGTCTTTTTCTAAGACAATTGCCATTGATAACTCCATTAATTTGTTGTCTAACCTGAATAGGAAAGCACTCACTTTCTCTGCCTCCCTGGGGCTCAAAAGAAATGATACCGCTTAAACCAATATTAATCTAGAGTTCTCAGAGATTTATTATTGTTGTTTAAATTGTATTTATATTGTTTGCATTCTTCGAGGGGGTTTTATAAAAAATATTTTAATATCGTTTAAAAATAAATCTCGATGGTGATTTAGAATGTTAAGAGTTTTTATAAACATGTATTTTAATTTTAGTGGTATTTTAGCGATGAAACCTAGCTTTAAAAGTTTATGGTATTTTAATAAAAACTACTTCTTTTGTAAACTTGATGGTATTTTATTAAAATTTTAATCTTTCATTTTAAAAGATAATTTTCATAATTTATTTTTATTGAAAATACGGATTCATAATTATATATAATTTTCCAAACTTAATTTATTTTAAAAAGTTGCATTTCTTTTAAATCGTATTTTCATTCCTTTCGAGATCGAATTCTCCGTGAAGAGCTCTGTATCTTGCTCTACTATCTCAAGAATGTGCGATAATTCACACCATCCATAAGCGGGTCCCCTAAAGAGAGTTGTAAATGCGTAATTGCAAAGGGCTTTTAAATATCGATTAAAAACATTTTTTTATAAAGTGATGGTATTTTATTGCAAATTGTTTTATTTAGACGAAAAATTCTAATCATATATCGTGCTATGAATCAGAAGTGTGCGTGTGAGGTAGGTCGTTACCCCGTGAAGGTTCTAAAGGTATGTATACTAGTTATCGCATAAAAGGTTGTATTTAGAGTTCATGGTATTTTTATGAAAAAATTCAATATGTGTTTATTGCGCATGAAATTTTAATTACATAAAAAGATCAATGAGGTGATTAATATTTCAAGGTGAGATTTGAAGGTTAAAGTGAAATATTAACATATCAAAGGTGACAAAAATTGGTTAAAAGGAAAAGATTACAAGTTAACCCCACTTTTCAATTATTGTTTTAAGAAGGTGGTTTGAGTACAAATGAAAGAGAGATAAAGGAACTTACGGGTTGCGTAGCGTTGGTAAGAGAGTAAGGAAGAGAGAGGGGGTTTTCTTGGCGTCGCGGTAACGTCGGGAAAGCTCCGGTCGTCGATAACGAATTGCTACTCCTCTTAACTTGCTTAACTCCAATTTGTACTTGGAGGGTTTTGAGAGAATTTTGATAGAAATTTTCAGAATGGGAAGAGGTAGAGGATGGGATGGTATTTATAGTGAAATTTGAGATTATGAGAATTAAAAATTTTGAATTAAAAAGAATGAAAATGGTGTTAATGGAGGAATTGAAGGGTCTCTGGATGAATGTAGAGTAATCAAACAATAAGATGGAGTAGAGTGGAGCTGAAGGGGTGCACGAGCAAAGAATGAAGGCATTTGGCCTCATCTTAGCCGCCGGTAGCGGCCCAAAGAGGGATTTGGATGGTTGGATTTGTGCCACCTGCCTTGAGATTCGTGTCATGTGTTTTAATAGGTCTTAACTCATCATTTATCCCGTTTGATTTTTCCGAAACTTTTCGTTTCACCGTGTATTGCACATGCAACTCTTGAGCTTCCGAAAAATTAAAAAGAAAAATATAAAAAATAATTGGAACTAATGATATTCGAACATATAGGCTATGTCACAGCAGTGCAAAAGCTTTACCAGTGAGCTACAAATTGCTTCTTGCTTTTATTGAATAAAAATAACTTATAACTCCTAATCAGACTGAAATACCTTTTCTATACATTAAACCAGTAAATTTTGTACAGGGATTTACAAAGTGTATTATTGGATTTTGTTTATGAAATACTGCAACCGTGACAGTATTTTGAAAATGATGGTCTTGCATATAATTTTTCGCTAGATGTCAAAAATGAGCACGAAATCTGTATATTTGAAAGTAAAATGAATAGTATATTAAGCAACGATTTCTCAATATAGCAACAGTAAAATGGTTGTCGAAGATTAAAAATTTTCCATGACGAAGAAGAAGTGTAATTTGCCATGATGAAATTAAAATATATTGCTGGAGTTTATTTACGAAAATTTGTGACCGTGACTAAATTTTAAAAATGAGTTCCATATAATTATCCGTCCGGTACCAAAATGAGCATGAAAACCCAAAGTTTCCATCTATACATTTGAAAGCAAAATGAACATCGCATTAAACTACAATTTCCCACTATAGCTGCAATAAGATGGTTGTTGCAGATTAAAACTTTTCCATGACGAATTAAAATATTATTTTCCATGACGAACTTAAAGTGTATTATTGAAGTTTGTTTACGAAAGTTTACAGTCATGACAAAAATTTAAAAATGAGGGTCTTCCAATAATTATCCACTGGGTGTCTAAAAAACCCTGAAAAACCGAAATTTCCATCTGTACATTTGAAAAAAAATGAATAGCGTATTATGCGACAGTTTCCCAATATAGCAGCAGTAAGATGGTTGTCGCCATCTAAAAATTTTGCATGACGAAGTCAAAGTTTGTTATTGAAGTTTATTTATGAAATTTTACAACCGTAATAAAATTGTGGAAATGAGGGCCCTCCACATAATTTTCTGTTAGATGGGTAGAAAGCGAGAGACTTTTCTACAATTTTTTGCATAAAGACAAAATTGAGTTTGAAAATTCCAAAATATATATATATATATATATATATATATATATATATATATATATATATAAATGGCTAGAAGACAAAAAAGGTTGAAATTCTAGCTACAGGACAAAAAAGAGCATGAACCTTGCCATATAGCTTTATAGATAGACTAGCAGGATCCCGTGCATAAGCGCATGGACACCGAAGTTTTCATTTGTATATTTGAAAGCGAAATGAACAATGCATTAAGCAACATTTTCCCAATATAATCGCAGTAAGTCGGAAATTAAAAAACTTCCACGGACACCAAAATAATCAGGATACAACCAAGTGGTTTAATATCTTGACCGAATTTCAAAGGAATTTTTTCCTAAGTGTATTATTGGAGTTCATTTGCAAATTTTGAAACTAAGGAGCTTGCCTATAATTTTCCTTTAGATGATAAAAAAGAGATTCAAAAATGCTTTTGACAGGAAAATGAACAATGTATTAACCAACAATTTCCTAAAATAGCCGAAATAAGTCGCAAATTAAAAATTTTCTATGAACACCAAAATAATCAAAGTACGTCCAAATAGCCTAATATCTTGACGGAATTTTAAGAGATTTTTTCCCACAGCGTATTACTCGATTTTATTTGTAAAATTTTGCAACTATAGAGAAATTTTGAAACTGAAGGGTTTACCTTGAATTTTCCACTAGATGACAAAAAGGTGCTAGAAAATTGCATTTGAAAGCAAATTGAACAATACATTCAACAACGATTTTCCAATATAGCTGCATTAAAATTGCAAATTAAAAGATTTTCATGAACACCAAAATAATCAGAATATATCCAAATGGTCTAATATCTTGACGGAATTTGAAAGGAATTTGTTGGGGTTAAAATTTATACCCCTATTGTTAGAATTAAAAATAAAAAATTAAAGATCAAAAGCCGAAGTCAACACGGGTCCGACTAACCCGGATCCGACCCTAAGCAACCGGGTCCGTGACCAAACCGTCTTGAGCCCAAACAGAGCCGGCTCCATTCCGATGAAGAAAATAAAATAATTATGTAGCAAATAAATGAAAATATAATTTCTCAGAATTAAATGTAAAAGAATTAGGCAAGAAATTCAAAAGTTTATATAAATGAAAGTTTATATAAATAGCTAGAGGACAAAAAAGGTTGAAATTCTAGCTATAGGACAAAAAAGAGCATGAACCTGCCATATAGCTTTATAGATAGACTAGCAGGATCCCGTGCACAAGCGCATGGACACCAAAGTTTTCATTTGTATATTTGAAAGCGAAATGAACAATGCATTAAGCAACATTTTCCCAATATAATCGTAGTAAGTCGGAAATTAAAAAACTTCCACGGACACCAAAATAATCAGGATACAACCAGGTGGTTTAATATCTTGACGGAATTTCAAAGGATTTTTTTCCTAAGTGTATTACTGGAGTTCATTTGCAAATTTTGAAACTAAGGAGCTTGCCTATAATTTTCCTCTAGATGACAAAAAAGAGATTCAAAAATGCTTTTGACAGGAAAATGAACAATGTATTAACCAATAATTTCCTAATATAGCCGAAATAAGTCGCAAATTAAAATTTTTCTATGAACACCAAAATAATCAGAGTACGTCCAAATAGCCTAATATCTTGACGGAATTTTAAGAGATTTTTTTCCAAAGCGTATTACTGGATTTTATTTGTAAAATTTTGCAACTATAGAGAAATTTTGAAACTGAAGGGTTAACCTTGAATTTTCCACTAGATGACAAAAAGGTGCTAGAATATTGCATTTGAAAGCAAATTGAACAATACATTCAGCAACGATTTTCCAATATAGCCGCATTAAAATTGCAAATTAAAAGATTTTCATAAACACCAAAATAATTAGAATATATCCAAATGGTCTAATATCTTGACGGAATTTGAAAGGAATTTGTTGGGGTTAAAATTTATACCCCTATTGTCAGAATTAAAAATCAAAAATTAAAGATCAAAAGCCGAAGTCAACGCGGATCCGACTAACCCGGATCCGACCTTAAGCAACCGGGTCCGTGACCAAACCGTCTTGAGCCCAAACAGAGCCGGCCCCATACCGATGAAGAAAATAAAATAATTATGCAGCGAATAAATGAAAATATAATTTCTCGGAATTAAATGTAAAAGAATTAGGTAAGAAATTCAAAAGTTGTGAAACCCAAGGGATCCAATGTAAAGTGCAAGGGCTATAAAAGCCAATCCTCATGTTTAAATAAAGGACAATTCTTCTCTGCTAAAAATTTAGGGTTTTGAAGCTGCCCTTCTCTCTCTATCTACTCGTCACGTAAGTTCTTCTCTTTAAGAAAAATTATTTTTTTAAAAGCAAAGGATTTCTTTGCCCTTCCTCTTTTCTTTCATCAAGATTTATTAAACAAAGAAGAAGCAAAGTAGGTGGGGTCGTCTGCAGAAAAGAAGAGTTTTCTATTGCAGCAAAGATCTCACTTTTTTTTAAAAGGGAGCAGAGATTTTCTTTCTCGTATTATTCAAGATCCGAGCATACAAAGTCTTAGAGATTAATTGAAAAAATATATTTTTAATCAAATAAAAGAAGCATACGCTTTACAAATCAAAGTAAACGCATTCTGAAATTGCAAACTTTCATCTATAAAGGACGCCATATGCAAACGCGCAAGCGCTAAGGGCGCTTGCTGCAAAATTGCGCACGTGCAATGCACGTGCGCCAACGCCAAGGACGTTTGCTGCAAAATTGCACTTGTGCGCCACGTGCAATGCATGCACGTGCGCGGCGCTAGGGCGCTTTTTGCAAAACTGCGCAAGTACGCTTCATGCCGTGCACGGGTGTTAGCGTCAAACTGCGCAAATGCGCTACGCGCAGCATACTAGCGCCGACATCATAGCCATCACCAAGTGTGCCACGTGCAATGGATGTGCGCTAGCACCATAGCCATCACCAAGTGCGCTATGTGCAGTGCACGTGCGCTCGCGCCAGTGCCACATGCAATGCACGTGTGCCAACGCTCATGAGCGCTGAACCGAAACTTTAAATTTAGCAAAAAATTGCTAAGTGTTGAAGTTTAGGCTTCCGTAATGATCTTAAGATCAACAGAGAATAGAGTACTCAACATTTGACCAAACCATCTAGGTAGATTTTAGTTCTCAAATGAGACTAAGTATCCCTAGGTAAAACTTATACTTTCAAAATAAAAAGAACTTATGTGTCTCATTCATGACATGAGAATTGAACATTGTTGGTAAACCAAGAGACCAACATGGGGGCTGTGTTTTAAACATAAGAGTTAAGCAATACATGATCAAAATAAAAGAAGAAGGCAATGCACTTCTTCTGAAAAATTCCAACATTTATTTCTAACACCCATATCCCACGTTGAGTTTGCATGATCCGCACGACCCGTTAATCGGAGGTTCCCTCATTTCGGAGCGAATGGTAATTAACGGCAGTTTTGTCCGCTGCTGTTGGAGATTAGGATCTTCACAATCAATAAACTTCCGCCTATCCTAGGCAAGGGGATCTGTACAATGCCTAACAAGTGAGCACATTTCTATCTCAATAGGGTGGCGAAAAACACTCTATAGATTCTGGCACGCCCGGCGGGACCTATCTCTCCTCCCATATTTCGGGTCGAACGTTCATAAGAACTCAGTTAATATATACATCTTCGTTGTACTGAAATCATACTCTTTCATGCAGGTTAACAACTTTCAATTACCAATCCAAATCAACGACGATGTCTCCATGAACAATCTCAACTCTCGATGCAACCCCCATCTCGTACACAATGAAGACGAATGCCCGAGTGGTTCTCCCGGAAAATCTCATGCGGCAATGGGAGGAACCGCTGCTACCATTCGGCTCTATCCTGTTTTCTTCAGCCTTCAGCGCTCCTACCGCAGAGACTCCAGCAAGCAAAGTGACTAAACTAGCCTCAAAGGGTAAAAAAACCAAATGTCATGATCGCGAGGGCGTCTAAGCCTAAACGAAAATATGTTTTTGAAAGGCTCTCCGTTGCTCCAGCTAGGGATAAGGCCGTTAAAACTAAGAAAACTATAAGGCATCTCGGGCAAGCTCAGGCGGTGCCCTTGACAATCGCACAATCGGGTGTCTTCTATGGACTCCCCGTCAATCGGTCTATGGTCACTTCCAAGAAAGCAGATGCCCGCCAGGTCCTTAAGACTGAGAATCTAAGACAGAAACTGCTCAGATATAGAGCAAATAAGACGCTTAGGGCTCCTGTTAAGTTGAGTTTCGTGAGATTCCAAGAACAAGGTTACCCCGTGACGACAGCTGAGTCGGTTGTGAAAATCATCAATTCCTTCGAACCCTTATAGTGGGTTCAGAAAAACGCCATGAACGCCAAACTCAAGACGACGGTGATTCGAACAGTGCTACAAAAAAACGTGTCTAAGATTCAACACAGAAAGATTGCACGTCTCTTCAAGAGTTTACCAAGGGTTCCATGCTGCGCGAAAGTGTAACAACCCTAAATTTTCTGTACAATTTTTAAAAAAATACAGAAAGGGGTATTTTTGCCTGAGCACAAGATATAAGTTTGTTTTGCTTTTTAATAGCAAGAAAGAGCTTGTAGCTCATTGGTAAGACCTTGCACTGCAGAACCAAAGCACCAAAGTTCAAATCCCATCCCCCACATTATTTTTAATAATGTTTTGTTTTGAATTTTTAGATGTCCAAGAGCCTACACGTGCATAACTCGTAAAAACCCCACTACACATGTAAAACAAACTGACCTAGGGGCTATACCAAGTGACGAGAGACACGTGGCAGCGAGCCTTAGCCTGACTCGGCCGACTCGAGCCGGCGACTCGTCTGACTCGGCCCGCCGCCGCCGGCCGAACTCGGTCAGATCGCCGAGTTGCCTTCATGAAAGTTATGCCTTTTTGTATTCTAATAACCCCTGTATACTTTAATTTTTTTGCACAGTAACAGAGACATTAAAAACACCCCATTAACCAATTTTTTAATACAATTTTAATACAATTTTCATACAACCTTTCACCTACCCTAACCCTAATATTTCCCTATAAATATCAACCCTAAACACACCCTCCTCACTCCAAATTTCTGTCCAAAACACTCAAGAAAATCCCTAGAACTTTTGTGTACAAGTGGAGTTAGTGAAGGGCGAAATTCCGGCAAACTTCCGACGACGACCCTAGGAGCTTCCGGCGACGAAACGATGCACCAGCGAATCCTACTTCCGCCTCTACCTCTTCACTTGATTCTAAGCCAGTAAGTGTCACCTCTCTCTTCTGTTCTCTATTCTTAAAACTTCTTTTACTAAAACCCGACGGAAGCAGAGTTAAATCCGACTTCCGATTCGATTTTCTTTATAAAGTTCAATTTTTCTTAATACAACCATGTTAAACTCTTATATCTTGACTATTAATCATTAACAAAACAAGTTGAACAAGTTTCATAGCAAAACATTTCATCTTGTAACTTTTATTGCTCTTTTTCACTAAAATACCATGTAGTTTACTTTCTACTTTAAAACATCATTAATCTTGCTATACCTTTAATTAGATCACAAGGTAATGACCTACCCCCTCACAACACTCATAGCACAATACATTTCGGGAACATAGAATACGGGAAAACGAAACTTTACATATAAATACCACTAACTATTAAAACCGTTTTCTATAAGAATTCATATTTTTATAAATCTTTGCAAAGCACCGCTACAACCCATTTTGGGGAACCCGACTGGGATGGTGCAGATTATCGCACATCCTTGGGCTTAGTAGTGCGAGATGCAGACCTCCGCAAGGAGTATTCGGTCTCGAGAGATTTAAAATACAAATTGTTCTCCGCCGAACGGCGGCCGACGACGCTGAGGACGTCTTGCCTGAGATTCGGAGCAGATACTATATGGTTTTATTCGTCCACCTCTCCGAAGATGCCAAGTTGATTTATGACACCGTGTATTGGAGGTTTAGACGGATGCGGCCGATGTAGCAGACTTCGTCAGATTCCCCCTAGCTAGAGGGGTTTTTGATTGTGGGGACGCTCTTCCCTGCAGGCGCAAACCCCTGCAGTTAATTACGCTACCGCATCGCGGTAGCCACTTTCTCCTTCTCCAGAATTTCACTTCGTGTCGTGTGTGTTTGTTTTGTTTGTGGTTGCCCGTGGATTGTATACGGAGACTGAGTAATGTCGTCGCCCGTAGGACGTGGATTAGTCCAAATCCGCATTTACTTAGATTTGGGTTTGGTGTTTTTAGTTTAAGGATACGTTAGCCGTATTGAGGCTAAGATCAACTTAAACGTTCGTTAAGGATACGTTAGTCTGATTTGAGACTAAGATCAACTTAACGTGGTGATCCATTTAATATATGGCTGTCGGGACTCATCACCTCTCTGACGCCGTTGAAGCATTACAACGATAGGTGTCAGAGGAGTTCAGAGATGTACCCTTGAACCAAAGTCGATTTGGAGTTTTATAGTCCGTTTGAATGTTTAAGGATACGTTAGCCCTGTTTGGGGCTAAGATAAACTTAAACGGGATCGTTTAGATCCGACAAAAGAGCATTTGGAGGCTCTATTGTTCCAGTTTAGGGACGTAGTGGTCCGTGTTCCAGTTTAGGGACATGGGGGTCCATTGCCAGTTTAGGGACGTGGTGGTCCGTATTCCAGTTTAGGGACGTGGTGGTCTATTGCCAGTTTAAGGACGTGGTGGTCTATCATTAGTTTAAGGACGTTTCGGTCCGTCGCCAGTTTAGGGACGTGGTGGTCCATCATTAGTTTAAGGACATTTCGGTTTGTCGCCAGTTTAGGGACGTGGTAGTCCATCATTAGTTTAAGGACGTTTCGGTCTGTCGCCAGTTTAGGGACGTGGTGGTCCATCATTAGTTTAAGGACGTTTCGGTCTATCATTAGTTTAAGGACGTTTCGGTCCATCATTAGTTTAAGGACGTTTCGGTCCACGAGTTTAAGGACCCCGCAGTCCGTATTCATATGTGGTCGTCGGGACCCGTCACCTCTCTGACGTCGTTGAAGGATTACAACGATAGGTGTCAGAGGGGTTCGGAGATGTACCCTCGAACCGGTCGTAAATTGATTTAAGAGAGCAATCTTGCTCAGTCAATTTAGTTTAAGGACTTACGGCCAAAATTGGGCTAAGTCCAGTTAAAAAAGTCCACATTTTGTTTGCATTTGGCCTTTGTCTGGGCTTTCTCCTTTTTAGAATAATGCATAGCATTACTTCAGGCCATTTATGCCCATTTTGACCGGGCTCTGCCCTTTTTATTATAATACAGAGCATTTGTTTTGGTCCATTAGACCTCTCAATTGGGCTCTGCCCTTTTAAATAATGCATAGCATTTTTATTATTTTGTTTGGGCTCTGCCCATTTATAAATGATACAGAGCATCAATTTAATTAGGCCTGCTTGGTCTTTTTGATTTGGGCCTGGCCCTTTAGGAAATGCATTGCATTTTCAGGCGCTTTGCGCCAATCAGAGAGCGCAAGCGCTTGTAGTGTTGACACGTATCTGCGCTAGTGTGCTGCGCTTGCGCTGCTGACACGTGGCGCACTCTGGTGAGTTGCGCCAATTACAGAGAGCAAAGCTCTATCTCAAGGCGCATAGCGCAAGTGGTTCAGATGCTGACACGTAGCGCTCTCCCAAGAGCGCAACAACGCAGTTTGCAAGTGCAAAGCACTCTAAATTTGAGAATCTTTTAGATTCAAGAACCAAAGGTTCATAAAAGTGCAAAGCACTATATTTTTTATTTTTGTTTCTTCTTGTTTTAAAGAACCAATGGTTCATGAGTAGTGCAAAGCACTGCTTTTATATGAAGATCATTGATCTGGTTTTTTAGATCAATGATCTATTAGAAGAAATTTCTTCTCTCTTGTGAAGGTTTTTACCTTTTTTCTTGGAATTCTTCTCAGAGTTCTCTCTGATTGAAGCTCTTGATTTTTTTTAAAAGAAATGTTGATGCCTTTGAATTGAGATCTAGGGTCCTTTTTATAGTGCCTATAAATTAGTTAAATTTGTTAAAGAGATCTTTCTCTGAGTGATTTGGGGAATTTTCCCCACCGTTGGATCTTTGATCCAAGGGCTTCTGTTTTACAGAAGAAAATCTTCTTGTTTTAACAAGAACAGAAAAGATTTCTTTAGAATTTTAATTCTGTTTGGCGCAAATACCCCAGCGCGTGACACGTGTCTGTTTCCTGATTTAAAATCAGGAAAGCTTACGGAAAAGGCTTCAGAAAAGGGTCACGTGCTTACACATGACCAGCAGTCACGTGTTGGCACGTGACATCTAAAAACATCAGCAAGGAAAATTCAGCTTCCCGACTACATCAAAGAAAAGGGCTTCAGAAAGGGTCACGTGCTCCCACGTGACCAGGGTCACGTGTTGGCATGTGACACTCGAAAGCAGCAGACTCAATTCCCTGATTGAATCAAGAAAAAGGGCTCCAGACGAGGGTCACGTGCTCACACGTGACCAGGGGTCACGTGGTGGCACGTGACAGCTAAGTAGCGACCAGAAAGCAGAGCGCAGAAAGAAAGAAGAGGGCTCGTTCCAAGGGGGTCACGTGCCCACACGTGACCAAGGGTCATGTGGCCACACGTGACCAGCTTTCAAAGCCTATCTGTTAACATTATTAAATTCTGAGAAAAGACCTCTTAAATCTTTCCAAAGCAACCGATTGAATTAAAAATTTAAAGGTGATTAAATATCATCTATCTATGGGAAAATCTCGAATTTGGAAAGATTTCCCCTTTAAAGTCTAACCGAAATAACAAAGGAGAATCTCTGGATTTAAAATCCAATGGTGAATAAAATTCACATAATAATCCAAAGGTCCAAAACGAATGGGGAATACAAATTAAATCTCTCAATGAAAGATTCACCAAAACTAATTGATTCGGCTGCTTCTCCTATAAATAGGAGCCAAGAGACAAAAAAAAAGATATATATGCAGAGGGAAGAAAAGAGAGAGAGCCTTGATACTTTAGAGGAATTTGGATCTTCTGCAAAAGAAAACCCTAGGTAAGAAAGGGAAGATTTCATTGAAAGAAAAGAGAATTTAATTCTCAACAGAGTTTAACTCTGATATAAAACAGAAGGACATATTTCTTCTCTCTTTGATGGAGGATCTGTAAAGTGCACATCTCCCCTTGAGTTGAGAATTTAATTCTCAATGGGTTGAGATCCTGCCATGCAGATCCAAAGCATAGAGAGGAAATGGAAGCACGAGAATTTAATTCTCACAGAACTATAAGAATTTAATTCCTTCAAAATAAAATTAGAGTTTGACCCTGTGCTATGGGAATTTAATTCCTTCAGAATGAAAAGAATCAGGGTTTAACCTTAGTTAAGAACTTAGTTCTGTTAAAACAACAAGAATTTAATTTCCTTAATCTTATTTCCCAGAATAATTCTCTAACAGAGAGTGGGGGTTTAATTCCTTAAAGCTTTTATTAGGGTTTAACCCTATTCAGTTCTTCACATATATGAGGAATTTAATTCCTACAGAAAATTCAGAGTTCAACTCTTCAAAAGGAACTAGGAATTTAATTCCTCTGAAATTATTGTTAGGGTTCAACCCTACGAGGAATTTAATTCCTGAAAGGGATTAACAGATCTTCTAAACAACTACAGAAAAGCAGGGTCACGTGTTACCACGTGACCCCCCCAAAAGATCTACAGAAAGCCCTTTGAGGCAGTGCCTCACGTGACCCACGTGACCCTTGGCAGAGGCTTTAACATACTCCATTCAAACACCCGTCACGTGATGACACGTGATGCTCCAAAAGATGCGATCTTCTCAGCAGAACAAACGAAGGGAGGGCGCTCTCACGTGCTACCACATGACCCCTCTTGCCTCAGCGTCTAACGCTAAATTGGAACCCCTGAATTCAGTGTTAAAATGTTGTTTGGCCTTAGTGTTCAACACTAAGCAAAGAACTTTATTTGCAGTGTTTAACACTGATTACCTTAGTGTTCTACACTAATTTGGGATTTCTGTTGCCAGTGCTTAACACTGGTCTGTTTTAGTGTTTAACACTAATTTGAAGGCCTTGTTGCTGGTGTTGACACCAACTATCTTCCAGTGTTAAACACTGACTTATCAACCTCATTCTCAGTGTTCAACACTGATTGGTCTTTAGTGTTTAACACTAGGCATTGGCCCAATTGGCTAAATGGCCAGAGGCAAAGCCTCTCCTTCAAGGGACCAACAGGAGGGCCGATGTCCCAGACATGATTGGACTTAGCCCAAGCTGGCCATAAGTCCTCAATTTGTAATTAACTGGGCTAATGGGCTCATAACATAATTAATTGGTCTTGATCCCAAATTGGGCCAAAGACTATTTAATCCACTCCGGTTCCAGGGTACATCTCTTCATTCCTTTGATACTTGGCGTTGTAATCCCTCAACGTCTTCAAAGAGGTGACGGGTCTCGATGACCACACATTGATATGGACTGTGGGGTCCTTAAACCCATGAACTACGATGTCCTTAACCTTGACCGAGATGTCTTAAAACTAACAATGGACTGTGGGGTCCTTAAACCCATGGACTACTACGTCCTTAACCTTGACCGAGATGTCTTAAAACTAACAATGGAACGCAATATCCTTAAACTACCCATGGACCGCAATGTCCTTAAACTAGTGATGGACCACTGTGTCCCTAAACTGGAACGATAGAGCCCAAACACTCTTTTGTTGGATTAAACGATCCCGTTTAAGTTGATCTTAGCCTTAAATATGGCTAACGTATCCTTAAACCTTTCAAACAGACTTTAGTCCCAAATTGGACTATAGATCCCCCCAATCTACTTTGGTTCAAGGGTACATCTCTGAACTCCTCTGACATCTGTCGTTGTAATCCTTCAATGACGTCAGAGAGGTGATGGGTTCCAACGGCCATACATTCTATCGACCGCAATATCATTAAACTAAATAGAGCCAATTGCTCTCTTGTCGGATCTAAACGATCCCGTTAAGTTGATCTTAGTCTCAAATTAGACTAACGTATCCTTAACAAACGTTTGAGTTGATCTTAGCCTCAAATATGGCTAACGTATCCTCAAACCAAAACCCCAAACCCAAATATAAGAAAATACGGATTTGGACTAATCCACGTCCTACGGGCGACGACATAAATTAGTCTCCGTATACAATCCACGGGCAACCACAAACAAAAAAAACACCCACGACACGAAGTGACTAGCTGGAGAAGGAGAAAGTTGTTACCGCGATGCGGTAGCGTAATTAACTGCAGGGGCTTGCGCCTGCAGGGAAGAGCGTCCCCACAATCAAAAAACCCCTCAAGCGAGGGGGAATCTGACGAAGTCTACTACATCGGCCGCATCCGTCTAAACCTCCAATACATGGTGCCATAAATCAACTTGGCATCTTCGGAGAGGTGGACGGATAGCACCTATTAGCATCTGCCCCGAATCTCAGGCAAGACGTCCATGTCTTGGCCGCCGTTCGGAGGGGAACAGATTCTGGCACGCCCGGTGGGACCTTTTCCTCTTTCCACTCCACACTTCGTGTGTCGTGATTCGCGAACCAATCGCGGTTCGCTAATAGTTGCCCTTGGGTTTCGAGATACTAAGACTTGGCGTCTTCCTCATTGCAGAAAGCAAAGGATCGATGGCTTCTACTTCTGCGAAATGCTCCAACTGCTCGGACTGCAATTGCGACCAACGCTCTGCCTCGCCAGGAGGTATAGCCTACGGACCCCAAGCCGCTTTGTTATTCACAATACCGGTGGACCAGGTGACTCAGGCCACTACCGGATTGTTCTTTGGGACTATGCTCCCACCGACAAGCTTTACGGCGCCGGTGCTGACAAAGGAAGCTCCCAAGAAGTCGGTCTTTGATCGTCTTACCCCTGCTGCGGCTCCTCTCAATGGGTCTCCCAACATCAGCGCCTCGGTCTTCTCTAGATTGGGCCAGAAATCCTGTGGACCCATCATGTGGCCTACAATCCCAGAGAAGGCTGCTTCTAAGAAAGTGACCGGTCCTGCTCCCGAAATCGCCAAGGCGGTTTCCCCTGCCAAAAAGTCGGTCCTTATAAGATTGACGGCCCCAGCTCCCGCTCCTGCTACCCAAAGGACATCGGTCTTTGACAGGCTAACACCAGCAGCGACCCCCCACCTACACAGGGGGCAAGACGAAGCCATTCTCACCGCTGAACCAACGTCGTCCGCTCGACACGCTCGACGTCGCCATTGGCACCGAGTAAGGAAGGCTGGGGGTAACTCCCCCTCTGGGCTAACTCCATCAGCCCCGATGGCAGAACTTAATGCTGCTGTTCCAACGGGGAACAGCTTCGAGATGCTAAATAAGGTGCGAAGGAATTCTCCTAATGCGGTGCTAAAGAGGTCTCCTCCCCCACTAAAAAAGGTTTTGGAGATAAAGTCAGAGCAGCCCCGATCCCCTCAACGGCTGTCTTCCAAAATCTATAAGGTTTGGCGGCAGGCCCGAGATTCGATGATCGATCCAAACTTCTCCCGCCAGCACAAGAAGCTGAAAATCCAATCGGAAGCCGGTCACCAGGCTAAACCACGAAAGGCTGTCTGGACGCCCACCTCAACGGCCCCCTCAACCTCCACTGCTCATAAAAGGAGGAAACCAGAGAAGATCCCCCAGCCTGCAACGACAGCCAAAGGCACTAAGCCCAGACGCCCTAAGTCTGGGGGCATGATGGTCCACACCGTATACATGGCGTCAGGAAAAGAAGACAGCCGTGCGTCTACAGGTCATAGACCGCTCACACGGTCGGTGACCAAAGCTCAAGAGCAACAGTAAAAGCTCCAGGAAATGATGAATGTTATGGCCGCACTTACCGGGCCAAAAGAAAACCCAGAAACGTCTTCGGATTAACGCCAGGAGGAAGAAACCGACGCCGAATTCCTTCGCCGAATATTGGAGAAGAAGGACAAAGAGGCTGCTGAACAAGCAGCCAACATACAGCGTATGGGCCTCCTCTTCCAAGATATGATAGGAATGATGATCCAACAAGATCCACTCGCTGAGGATCCCCCGATCGTCCTTGAAGATGACAGGGAGAAACGTCAAATCCATCACCGGCCCTCTCAACGGCCAAGGAGGAGACAATCTCTAAGGCTGACTTGGTCGACTATATAGCCCGGCAAATCCGGGTTCATCATGCGACTGAGGCAGCTGGTCAAGTCGTAAAAACGGGGCGGCCATATCCAAGCTGGTACGACCAAATCAAGTACCCGCCGGGTTACACAATTCCCAAGTTCCATGTTTACAAGGGGACCGGCAATCCCCACCAACATGTCGCCCAGTTCAGAGCCCTTTGCGGTAACACCGGCGGAGATGATAAACTGTTGCTTCGCCAGTTCGTGGGCAGCTTATCAGAAACAGCGTTCGAATGGTATTCGGAACTCCCGAACGATTCTATCAAGACGTTCGCTGAAATGGAGTTGCTATTCACTCAGCGATTCGCAAGCGCCAGCGAACGCACTCCAATAACGGCACTAATTAACGCCAGGGTAAAACCAGGCGAAACTTGGGTCCAGTATGCTATACGATGGCGGAATTTGTGGTCGAAATGCGAGCAACGCATTGAGGAAGCGCCCGCGGTAGGCATGTTCGTGGGAACCCTAGACCCTCACGCAACTATCTCCCAGTTTATGATGTTCTTTAAGCCAACCACATTCCAGGCTTTAATCGACAAGTTGGCTCAGATGGACCAAATGGATCATAGACCGTCTCCCCCGAAGCCAGAACCTCGGAATGACAAGGGTAAAGGAAAGGCCACCTTCGTCGCGAATGCCCAGCAGCAACCCAATGCCCCAAAGCTGACGGATCAACTGGAAGAAAGACGCCGGTATTATAATGAGAAGATGAAGCGTCCCTACTCGTTCCCACAGGACAAGACGAAACGGCTATTCGAGCTGGCAGTACGCAACAGACTTATAAACCTTCCAAATCCAAGGCGACCGCCACAACCCACTGAGGTGAACAACCCCAACTATTGCCCTTACCATCAAACGGTAAGCCATCCGATTGAGGATTGCTTCGTCTTCAAAGGATGGATTGAAGATCAATACCTCCAGGGAAAGTTTGCGCTGTCCGAAGAGTGGAAGGTGAACCCGCCGCAGCCGCATACTCCTAAGAAGACGGACGCACCGGGGGCGACTTGTTCCTTTATTGAAGAAGCTCCATGGGAAATCGTGCTATCAGCTAAAACCAAAAGGATGCTGAGTGACCTTCATGCGTGCCCAGCGGTTGAATGGAAGAACCCGCTTGAACCTCAAATCATTGAAGGGATGTTGAAGCCGCGCCCAACTATAAAGATTCGTGGTGATGGCCCAAGTACTCACACCCAACCATCAAAATCTTCGAAGAAAAAGAAGAGGAAATCCAAAAGGCCCGTGAAGCTTGGAAACAAGCGCACGGATTTGCAGAAACAGATTGACGCACTGGAGGAGTACAATCAAAAGGCACGGACTCCCGTCACACTGCAAGAGTTCCTCAACCACGTCTTTCAGAAGGAAGATGAGGAAGAGAGCTCATCGGATGAATCCGAGGGATATGTGGCGAGTTGTCATGTGATTTCCCACTCGGAAGATGAGAAAACTCCTGGTACCGAGAAACTGGGGGCACACCCTGAGCCAGGACTTGTGTGGCCAACAGATGAAATGATCGACGCCTTTCTGGACGAGATTCGTCTAAAGAGTAAAGCAGATCAGGAGCGTGAGATGGCCGCATCGGAAGGAGCCGAACGCAGGCGACTAAATGAAAGAATTGAAGTACTCCCGCCAGATCGAAAGGCATCCGAGGCAGACAAGAAGATATTCAAGACGAGAAAAAGGTTTGCCAAAGCCATGTCGATAGGAATGAAGCTACCACCCTCGGAAGAAAACACGCTCAATGGGGTCGAGAGGGACCCTGATTATTGCGTATATCATCGGAAAATTTCACACCCCACGGAGGAGTACGACGCCTTTAAGATATGGTGGCAAGGATATGTTGCTCATCGGCAACATTTTAAGCGCATGAAACGCAAGACTCGTCGAGAACAAAGAAGTACTGCCGATGAGCACAACAGGACCACTGGCAACTGTTACATGGTTAACGCCGGAGGGTCACAAGTTCTCACCTTTGGGAGCGACTCCGATGAAGAAATGGCTCTGGGCCCTCTCTTTAAAGAATCCGTTTCAGGGAAAGAGGAGAAATCGGAGGCCTGCGAGAGCATTCAGCTGCGCAATCGCCCACTCCCAGAAAAGAATCTCGGGCCCGAGAGTAGAAAAGGTAAGGGAAAGGAAAATGTCACTGAAGATATCACTTTAGATGACCAAGTCATGAAAGAGCTGGCTGCCAAAGACCCTCCTAGGAAGGGTAAGGTGGACTATAACATCCTAGCGCACCTAAGGAAGCTACCTTCTCAGCTTAGTATTCTCGATACCCTCCTATTATCAAAAGAAGCGCGAGACTCACTAATTAAGGCGTTACAAGAACCTGAGCAATTCCAAGCCTTCCTCGCCACTGAAAGGATGAAGGATGAATTGGAGGAAGTGCATACGGCCGACATCACTTTCGATGACGAAGACCTCCTTCTCGGGACGTGCGACCACAACCGTCCCCTATATGTCTCTGGATACTGCCATGATATCAAGATAGGCAAGATCCTGGTTGATAATGGATCCTCCATCAATCTCCTTAATGTTCGGGTGTTGAAGGAAATTTGCATGAGTGTGCAACACCTCGCTCGTGACAAAATTACTATCTCCGGTTTCGATTCACAATCGTCACGGACTTTCGGATCCGTGATACTAACATTACGCTTTGGACTCCTCGTCACAGACATCAAATTCCATGTCATTGACGCCAAGACCTGCTACAACGCCTTGCTCAGTCGTCCTTGGCTACACGAGTACAACATCATCCCTTCTACACAACATCAGTGTATGAAGTACTTTAAGGATGGTTTCGAGTATACCGTAACAGGTGAGTTGAACCCATTTTCCGTGAACGAAGTCCGCAAATATGAAGATGCGAAGTAATTTTTTCCAGATTTCGAGGATACAGAAAGGTGTCGCAACCCGGAGAACAAAGCCGCCGCCGCCATCCCTGTTTTCGGGAGCGATACCGAAGAAGAAGAAGAGATAGTTTATGCCGGGCCATCTCAACGCAACAACCCGGGGACGTCCGCCCCCATGTTGGTCTTCGGAAGTGACTCGGAAGATGAGGTTAATGCCGTGTTCTCCAATCGGCTGTCAATACAAGTACCCCCTAGCGATGATCAGAGTTTGCAAATCACCATGGTGCCGCGGGAACACTACAAGGATCTCGACACACTTCAAGCTCACAATGTGCAGGACCTGCAAACATTTTACGTCCCTCCCAGGCAAAGGGGTGAGAAGTTAATCCTATTCTACCGATCCTCAAAGTCGAAAATAGAGAAAGAGATCTGGCATGGCACGGATGTTACACTCGACAGGCTCCAACCTATCCGTTTGCCCAGATACTACACAAATGGACTAAAGAGGCTATTGAAGCACCAAGGAGTACCCTTAAAATAGACTGTTCGACAAGCTCGGTTCTACAACAGGATTTGGGATGTCCCTGGGACCCAACGCAAATTGCCCAACGGGAAAATGGAAACACTTGGGCTTGGATACGCGAGAACCGGAAAACGGGAACGGGCCCACAGTAGCTACGCCATATATACTTTTGATGAAGAAGAGGACGCCCCGTCAGGAAATGCCAATCCCTCATCAAAACTAGATCCCGCGATTGAAATGCCGAGTCTGTCGTTTGAAGAATGAATGGACAAGCTTATCAGGAAAGTGGGTCAAAAAGCTCGGGAAGACCACAACCGTGAGATGGCCATCTATGAGAAGGCCAGGACGCAACATCTATTTCAACGGGCTGCAAAAGACAAAGATGCTCATCCTTGTCAACCCGTTGTACGAAAGGCCCGACGCAGAGACGGAAATAAATCAAGAAGCGGAGAGAGGAGCCGACAACAACGACGCAAGATTAGAGAGTCACGTGAGTGGGCATTGTGCGGTCCGGATTTGTCCCTCGCGAAGAAGATGAGTCGAGCGTATTCCTTCCCTCGAGACAAGACGGAGAAGTTACTCGAGCTCACTATAAAACATCAAATGATCGCACTTCCAGAGTCTAGACACCCTGAGCAAGCTAACAAGGCTTCTCATCTGAGCTATTGCTCTTATCACCGAGCCATAGGACATCCTACCGAAGACTGCTTCACCTTCAAGAACTGGGTCGAGGACCAGTACCAACAGGGCAGATTCGCTTTATCCAACGGCTGGAGGGTAACGCAGCCACAAAAGCACGAACCCAAAGCCGCAAGAGCAGAACCGGATCCACCTCAGCCCTGGAAGCGGATTCGCACCTGTTACATGATTACGATATTAAAAGAAGAGCCCGAGAACATGGATGACCTTCCCTGGTGTTTTGAGAACAACGATGATGATGTGCTCTCAGAATTTCCACCAGCTCCAAAAGAACTGGAAGACGGCATACATACTACTGCAGATAACCTCAAGAAGATTGAGTTGGGATCGGCAGATGACCCGCGACCGACATTTGTCAGCGAGCTGCTATCTGAAGAAAGGGTGACCGTGTTAAAGAACGTGCTTCTACGGCATAAAGACTGCTTCGCGTGGAACTATTCCGAGATGCCAGGATTAGATCCGGAGATTGCTGTGCATAAATTAGCAATATCCCCAGATATCAAGCCAGTCAAGCAGGCGCCAAGAAGGATGCGACTCGAGCTTGAAATGAGCATCAACGCCGAAGTCAAGAAGCTGATCGATTCTGGATTTATCCAAGAAGTCCAGTATCCCGACTGGATCGCCAATATCGTCCCGGTAATGAAGAAGAATGGGACGGTACGCATCTGCGTGGATTTCAGGGATCTCAATAAAGCCTGTCCAAAGGACGATTTCCCAGTACCAGTAACCGAGCTAATGATAGATAACACGTCCACTCACGAGGTTTTCTCCTTTATGGACGGTTCGTCAGGATACAATCAGATAAAGATGTATCCCGAAGACCAGAAGCATACCGCTTTCCGGACCCCTTTGGGTATATTCTGCTACAGGGTTATGCCTTTTGGTCTAAAGAACGCCGGCGCTACCTATCAAAGGGCCATGACAAAAATCTTCGACGACCTCATACATGACATCGTCGAATGCTATATCGATGACCTTGTAGTAAAGAGCATATCATACGAAGAGCATTTAAAGCATCTGGAGACTGTATTTCAACGCCTTCGGCAATATAATTTGAAGATGAATCCCCTCAAATGCGCGTTTGGAGTCTCCTCGGGTAAATTCCTGGGATTCATCATCCGACATCGAGGTATCTAAATAGATCCATCTAAGATCAAGGCGATCATGGAAATGCCTCCGCCAAGAACCCTCAAACAGTTGCGGTCTCTCCAAGGGAAGCTCGCATACATCCGGCGATTTATCGCCAATCTTTCAGGCAAATGCCGTCCTTACAGCCACCTGATAAAGAAGGGAACTCCATTCGTTTGGGATCACAAATGCCAAGGTGCACTAGACGAGATCAAGCAGTACCTGCAGAACCCTCCAGTGTTGGCTGCGCCGGTCAATGGAAAACCCCTCATTCTTTATACAACCGCCCTCGAAGGTTCCTTAGGCGCATTATGGGCACAAGAGAACGATCAAGGGAAAGAGAGAGCACTCTACTACTTAAGTCGAGTTCTGCTGGGGGGCAGAAAACAACTACTCTCCTATTGAAAAATACTGCTTGGCGTTAATCTTCGCGATAACAAAATTCAGGCACTATGCGTTGGCGCACGAAGTCCGTCTCATCTCGAAGGTGGACCCTCTTAAATATTTGATGTCGAAGGCTATACTGACCGGTCGACTCGCTAAATGGGCTCTACTCCTGATGGAGTTCTCAATAACGTATCGACCTCTTAAGGCAGTGAAAGGCCAGGCCATTGCCGACTTCCTCGCTGAGCATCCAGTACCTGCCGGTTCTCCTCTGAACTGTGATTTGCCGGACGAACATGCATTCGACGCGATCGGCGGCGGTGATACCCGATGGGAACTCTATTTTGACGGGGCATCTTCCATGAAGAAGCGCAAACAATGTACCCCCATAATCAAATCGGGAGTAAGCCTCATCTTCGTAACCCCACAAGGAGGGATGATGCGCTTTGCTTTCTCCTTAACGGAATCGAGGACGAACAATGAAGCCGAATACGAAGCTTTGATAGCGGGCCTCGAGATCGCCATTAACATGGGAATTGAAGACCTCTCTATATACGGGGATTCTCAATTGGTTGTTAGTCAAGTAAATGGTGACTACCAAACGTGCAAACCGGAGTTGGTGAAATACGGCGAAAAGGTGCAACAACTATTGACTCAAATTCCCTCCTACACTTTGGAAAGTATACCACGTGCGGAAAATAGCAAAGCAGACGCGTTAGCTAAGCTCGCTAAAGAACTGGCTGACGAGAACCTTGGTGACGTCAGAATCGTGGTACAAAGCCGTCGAGTGCTCGCCCTAGCAGAAATATCTCCGGAATTATACGAAGAAAAGGGGGCGACTGAGCAGACGACTCTACAAATAAAAGACCATGAGAAGGCCGAGGACTGGAGGGAAGTCTTCATAGACTACTTTAAGTCCCACCGAATGCCCGAAGAAGCGTCCTCAAGACATCAGCTCATGAAACGAGCTCTATTTTTCGCTTTTGTCAACGACACTCTATACAAAAGATCGTTTGATTCTCTGTGGCCGAGATGCTTAGGACCTGACGAAGCAGAAAGAGTCGTTCAGGAAGTTCACGACGGACTCTGCGGTTCTCACCAGGCAGGCCCGAAAATGAAATTGAAGATCAAACGGATGGGTTATTATTGGCCCACGATGGTCCAAGACTGCCTCGAGTATGCGAAGCAATGCCATTCGTGCCAGATTCATGGAGACTTTATCCACCAACATCCGAATCTACTACACCCAACGGTGGCTAGCTGGCCATTCGAAATGTGGGGGACTGACATAGTCGGCCCCATCGAGCCAGCATCGTCCCGGGGACATCGTTTCATCCTGGCGAAAACTGATTACTTCTCCAAATGGGCAGAAGCAGTACCGCTGAGGGAAGTAAAGACGGAGAATATCCTCCACTTCTTCAAGACGCACGTCATCTATCGGTTTGGAACCCCACGGCGGATTATCTCCGATAATGGGCCAGCCTACAGAAGCCATAAGATTAGCCGCTTCGCGCAGCAGCACAATATAGACTGGAGATATTCTTCAGTTTACAATCCACGAGCTAACGGTCTGGCCGAGGCCTTCAATAAGACCTTGACGAAGATCATAAAAGAGACGGTGTCTCGAAATAAGAAAGACTGGCACGAGAGGCTGCAAGAGGCCCTTTGGGCCTATCGAACTACATTCAAGACGGCCACGAACACAACGCCGTACGCGTTGGTATTTGGGACGGAAGCAGTGCTCCCCCTCGAGATAGAGTTACCCTCTCTACGAGTGGCAGTCCACTACGAGCTGACGGACGAAGAAAATGCTCACCTTCGGCTTGAGGAGCTCGATGCCTTCGACGAAACCCGGCTCATAGCGCAACAAAATCTGGAAGCTTATAAAGCAAAGATGACGCGCTCATATGAAAGATTGACCCGACCGAGGACATTCCGCCAAGGCGAACTCGTGTTAGTGGTCAAAAGGCCTATGATCCCCAATCGAGCCAAGCGGGGAAAATTCGAGCCAAACTATGAAGGCCCGTACATCATAGATAAGGTCTACCAGGGTGGGGCCTATCTACTTATGGACATGCACGGTGAAAGGACTTTCAGGCCAATAAACGGTCGCTTCCTAAAGAGATACTACGCTTAATGAGCCACGGCCTAGGTCAATGATAGATGACGACGACTATGTCCGCTCGCTATCTTCCTAAGCTCGAGCTTTATAAGCGGTAGCCGGCCTTCTCCATGTCGGACCGAAATGTCCTTAAACTAATAACGGACCGAAATGTCCTTAAACTAACGACGGACCGAAATATCCTTAAACTAACGACGGACCGAAATGTCCTTAAACTAATAACGGACCGAGACGTCCTTAAACTAACGACGGACCGAAACGTCCCTAAACTACTACCGCAGCATCCTTAGGCTGACAAAAAAAAAAGGAGAAAAAGAAAAAAAAAACAAAAAAAAATGGTATGTCCATAAGCAAAATGGGCACGGATGAAAACCCGAAAGGGCTCCGTGAGTAAAAACAGCAGGGCTACCGGCGAGTGTTCGTAAAAACCCGAAAGGGCGCGACCTTGTAAAAAAAAAGAGAAAAAGAATAAAAAAACGGTATGTCCATAAGCAAAATGTGCACGGATGAAAACCCGAAAGGGCTCCGTGAGTAAAAACAGCACGACTACCGGCGAGTGTTTGTGAAAACCCGAAAGGGCGCAACCTCGTTAAGAGACACTTATAGGGTCCTCTCGACCTTGTAAGGAGAAACCACCCGAGTGAGATCCTTACGACTCACAAAGGAGCAACACACTTAGGGATCCTCACGATTCCTAAGGAGAAAATACACTTGCGAGATCCTTACGACTCGTAAGGAGAATTCTCTTATGGGACCCTCACGGCTCATGAGATTTGAAAGTCTTAAGTTACAGAAACCTAAATCTGTTCTTAAGCAAATCCCCCACAACCTTCGATACTGCCCTACAAGAAGCTCAATACTGGCCCTTGTATACAATCCACGGGCGCGAATAAACATTTTCCCCAGCAAAGTCACACCTGTGACTAGGGATATGTCCATATAATGAGCAACCCTTGTAGGTCCTCTCGACCCATAAGGAGAAAACCCTCTTGTAGGATCCTTACGACTTACAGAGGAACATACACTTAGGAATCCTCACGATCTCTAAGGAGAAAATACACCTGCAAGATCATCACGACTTGTAGGGAGAAATACCTTTGTGAGACCCTTACGGCTCATGAAGTCAAAAGCCTTGGTCGACAGGACCCTTAACCCTGTTTGCTAAGCCACCTTTGTTCAACATCGACAGAGGCAGATGATGATTCGCTCCTGGCAATATTCCAGTTGTAGCGGTGCTGATGCCGAAATCGGTGTCTAAAATCCAAGCTTGCGGCGAAAAGGCTAGCAAGCCACACATGCCTACGAAATAGCCGAAATGATGGGGCAACTTGCAATAAAAAGCAGCAAGTAAAAATGTATGCATGAAAAATAGCCAAAATGATGGGGCAACTCACAATAAAAAGCAGCGAGTAGAAAATAAATAAATAGCCGAAATGATTGGGTACCGCGAAAAATAGCCGAAATGATGGGGCAATCGCGACCTTCGCGATATAAAAGCTGAAATGATAGAGCATCGCGGAAAGAGAAATAAAATAAAAAAAAAGTTTTAATTTATGCCCTACAGGTGATGTTCCATCACACCCTGTACACAATCCAAGGGCGTAAACAAAAAAGGGAACATACCTCCCCCAGGTTTCACCAAAGAAAGAAGCTAAATCTCGACGGGTCACAAGCGACCTAGAGATCATCCCAACACTCGTCTCGTAACGATAGACACAACTTCAAGCTAAGCGGACCAGCGGCAACTCCCAGTTCCATGGCTCAGTGGTATACATATCACCAGCAGTCAAACCTCCATCCCGTGAAATGCAGATACAATCAGCAAAATTCCTGGTTACGTGGAACGCGGATAACGTCATTCTTTGACCCCGCGGAAAACGTCCAGAGCGGATCCTAGTCCTCGCAGAGCACGGCAGTGAACCCGTGTGAAGCATCCAGAGCGGAGCCTAGTCCTCGCCGATCACGGCAGTGAACCCGTGTGAAGCATCTAGTGCAAAATTCCTGGTTACGTGGAACACGGATAATGTCACTCTTTGACCCCGTGGAAAACGTCCAGAGCGGATCCTGGTCCTCGCAGAGCACGACAGTGAACCCGTGTGAAGCATCCAGAGCGGAGCCTAGTCCTTGCCGAGCACGGCAGTGAACCCGTGTGAAGCATCTAGTGCAAAATTCCTGGTTACGTGGAACGCGGATAAAGTCACTCTTTGACCCCGTGGAAAACGTCCAGAGCGGATCCTGGTCCTCACAGAGCACGGCAGTGAACCCGTGTGAAGCATCCAGAGCGGAGCCTAGTCCTTGCCGAGCACGGCAGTGAACCCGTGTGAAGTATCTAGTGCAAAATTCCTGGTTACGTGGAACGTGGATAACGTCACTCTTTGACCCCGCGGAAAACGTCTAGAGCAGATCCTGGTCCTCGCCGAGCACGACAGTGAACCCGTGTGAAGCATCCAGAGCGGAGCCTAGTCCTCGCCGAGCACGGCAGTGAACCCGTGTGAAGCATCTAGTGCAAAATTCCTGGTTACGTGGAACGCGGATAACGTCACTCTTTGACCCCGTGGAAAACGTCCAGAGCGGATCCTGGTCCTCACAGAGCACGGCAGTGAACCCGTGTGAAGCATCCAGAGCGGAGCCTGGTCCTCGCCAAGCACGGCAGTGAACCCGTGTGAAGCATCCAGAGCAAATACCGGACCGTGGAGTCTTTAAAATCCACGGACTATGATGTCCTTAACCTCGACCGTGATCTCTTAAAACTAACGATCAACCACCCCGATTCCCTACGGATTCTGCCTTGGTTTAAGGGTACATCTCTTCACTCCTTTGATACCTGGCGTTGTAATTCCTCAACGTCTTCAAAGAGGTGACGGGTCCCTGCAACCAAACATCGGACTGTGGAGTCCCTAAATCCACGGACTATGAGGTCCTTAACCTTGACCGTGATGTCTTAAAACTAACATCGGACTGTGGAGTCCTTAAATCCACGGACTATGAGGTCCTTAACCTTGACCACGACGTCTTTAAACTACGATACCTGGAGAAACCCCTGACTCCGTAAAACACGGACAAGAGCGACCACATCCAGCACTTGCAGGCCCTCACGACCTGTAAGGAAGAAAACTCTCTTGTGAGATCCTTACGACTCTCAAGGGAAAACCCGCTTAAGAATCCTCATGATTCTTAAGAAAAACTTACACCTATGGGATCCTCTCGACCTGTAGGGAGAAAAACTCTTTATGAGACCCTCGCGGCTCATAAAATACAAAAGTCTTAGGAGGCAGATCTTAACCCTGAATTCTGAGCCATCGCTGTCCTGCAAGGAGATCAAGATAGAATATCCGCAGAATGCATTCAATAAAAAGGGGACACACCATTGAGAAGAAAAATGTATCTTTTATACATAAACCAAAATGGATACAAAGTACACTTCATGAAAGAAACAAAAAAAGAGAGATTCTCTCATCCATGAGTATGTACAAAAAGGGGGAAAAGATACAAGTCCTCAAGCCGGCGGGCGATGCAGTAATTTTACCAGCTCATCGTTCTGTTGCTGAGCCACGGCTTCATGACGCAAGATCTCCAGGAGACGAGCCTCCGCCTGAGCTTGCTGAGCCTGATACGAAGCAAGCCGAGCTTCGAGCTCTTTCTCGGTGACTTTATGAGCCTCGACCTTCTCACGAGTGAACGTAGCAGCTTTATCAAGAGTCACCACCTCCCTGATAGACTCTTGAAGCACCCGCCAGAGTTCATACGCTTTGTTGGCCCTGGCGGTAAGATTGGCTCGAAGCTCGCTCAGCGCTTTAGAAGCCAGCTCCCTCTCCGAGAATTTGCGGCTAAGCCTCCTCTCGCACGATGTCATCTTTGCCGCACACCGCGCTATCAGCCCCCGCAAGTCTGCCTTTGCAGCCACGACCTCCGAAGAAAGACGGGAACATTCAAGTGCGTGCAAGCAAGCCTCCACCTGCCGACAGAACTCCACCCAGACTCGCACCACCTCTTCGCTATGGTAGGTGGCAAGAAAAGGAAGAGAACCGTTAGCCTCGGCAGCAAATGCTTCAGCTGTGGTTGCACTGCCAGCATGAAGCTCCTCGATCAAAGACGACAGGGAGACAAGGCTTAATTGGGCCAAGCGTTCTGAAGCCCGCAAAGCATAAGGGCCGGGCGGCATCATGATGCGCGATTCCAACGCCATGGAGACTGGCAGGGCTGTTCAAATTTGAAAGATGTAAATAAAATTCTTAAGCACAGAACAAACAGGATTATGATGAAATGTCGCTCACCGACAGTTATGCAAGTAGGAGCTGAAGGTTCCCCTGGCCCTTCAACGACCTCGACCTCGTCGTCAGCTTCCAAAACTATATAAGAGACATCAACGTCATTTCGCAAAATAAAAAAAAAATGGCGACAATGATATAATAAAAAAATGGCGAATGACGCTAACCCTGCCCAGAGGAAAGGACAATGCGCTGAGGGGAGATTGCCTGCGGAGCTGCTATCTCCAATAAACGTTGAAATGACTGTCGAGGCGACAGATCAGCGATAGTGGCCGCCAAACCGTGCAATTCTGGGAAAGATAGAAGAGCTTAGACCATGGAAGGGTTACTAATTTAAAATGCAGAGGATTACCTTCAACACTTCTCCCGTTCTGAGTCGGGGGGATAGCGGCTTCGACAGCCTCTGCCGGAACCTCCTCGGGCTCCAACAGAGGGAGGGTAGTCCCCACTACCTCCATCTCAGCCTCTGGGCTGCCTTCAGGAAGAGCCGTTGGAGCAGCAGCCTCCAAAGGAGCCTCCCCCAAAGGGGCAAGCACTCCCTGATCAAGAACCACCGCTGGAGGCTCTACCATGAGAGGAGCAGCCTCATCAGTCCCCTCCACATCAAGCGAGGCTTCATCAAGAATTTCGGCGGGCTTTAGCTTTAATGAGCCCGTAGGGAGCTCCCTCAGCGTCGAAGATTCTGCACGATTCAAATAAGAATAAGGATACATATGCACGGGCATAAATAATCTGAAGAACTACGAAAAGAACCACAACGTACCGATGCGCAAAGAAGCCCTCAATATGGCTTCTTCAAGCCGCTGCTCCTTCTCAAGGAGGTGGGCTCGCCGGGGTTCGAGAGTGGACTCATGGCCGCCGGTCCATAAAGAAAGCGCGTCCGCCGCGTCCTCTGAAGCGGCCTGCTTCAGAGCCCTTTCTCCCCATTCCTCCAAAGGACCGATAAATCGCCGCCGAATCCACGAAGGGTGATTACAGCGGGATAGGACTTCTTCGAAACCCTGGTGTTATGAGACACGTCTTTGGAACGCCGTATGGCCTCAGCTAACTGTGCGGCCTCCTCATCGGCCGAACTAGGGAAAGGAAGTCCAGCGTCTGACTCTTGCAGGGCTAACGGTTCGTCTTCAAGAGTAGGCTCAGACTCCGCCAAAGAATCGAGCAAAGTGGTGGCCGCTTTCCTCCGCCGCTTAGACCCAGAGCCGGTCGCCGAGGATGACCGTTTCCTCCCTCGCGAAGCCTTAGGGCGGCGCTGACCCACATCGCCTATGACGCCCTCATCTCTATTACCCTCGCCCGGTGCCACGACCGAGGATGACACTGTCATTATCAATGCCACGGGGGGCGGTGCTGCCACAGGCGGTGGTGCTACTACTGGGGCCCTTCCACCTCGCGAGCGGGAACCCAGGGGCATACCAGCCGTTGGAGTAAGGTTTACCTCCGATTCTCCTGGGACGAGCGCAGTGCCGGTATCCCTTAGAGGGAAGCGGACCGGAGCCCTTGGTCACAGCTTAGCTCCTGGAACCAGAGGAGGGGCATCGTGGCCAAGAAGCACCCTCCTTTCCTCAAGAATGATTGGGCTGACTCGATGAAGATACCAACCCGTAAACGCGCCCACGCACCGGGGAAGGTATTCAGCTTCAGGTACAATGAAGTGGGAGCCGGTGTTTAGCCTCATGAAATGATGAGCTGCATCGCGAACGGCATCGAGCGAAGGGATTGGGGCGACTATAAAAGCCTCGAAAGGAACACCCTGGTCGTATCCAAGTTGTCGGGCAAATCGATGCGGATTGTACCGCATGAAAAGAGCTGCACTGTCCTGGCAAAACACCAAGTAGCCCGGTCTAATTGTATACAAGTGCGCGGCCTCCCGGGGCTTCAAAAAAGGTGCGTTGTCTTTTGACAGATCCCAGAGTTGTTGAACTGGACCTGAGGGAGTAGACAAGACCCGATCATTAAAAACCATCCCGCCAGCGGCAGCGTAAGGAGAAATCAGCACCCGAATAGCCCCGAACTGAGTCGGGTCGGCGGCAGAAGCATCCACTAATCGCATAAGTCGTGGAAAGGGGTAGGCATTGTAAAATGAGGGCCTCTGATGCATGGCAAAAGCCCCCAACACGTGCATTTCGATCCAGGACGTGAAATAATGAAGCGAAAAGTTTACCACATCCACGCCAGGAGTAGAGGTATTAGCTGCGGTGCCCAACCCATGATAAAGATGCGCCAACGCCGGGATGCCGATAGCCAATCGCGTCCCCTCAGCAATACGATGAGCCGGGTAGATAACCGAGGCTCTCATGAAGCGGCGATGCATGGGGATAACGAACCAACTGAGCCAGACACTGACAAACCCCACGAAGAACGTCTCCTCATCCATACCGGGTGCTGCAATGGACTCAAAAGACATCGGCGACATGATGGGGATATAATATTGAGGTAGATCCGATTCAGTGGTCGGCAGCTTCTTCGGACCAAACCCAAAGGGGTCTTTAATGTTGGTGAACTTCGGAGCTGTCTTCGACACGACATCTTCACGAAGGAAGCAGGCAATGAAACTCTTGAAAGTAACACCCTGCTCTTTGGATTCGGTGAATAATCGGTCGAAGATACCTAGCGCCTTGATTAAACTGGGACGCTTGTGGCGGACGGCATTCTCAGCAGACAGGCCGTCAACTGGGGCGGGCTCGGGTTCAAAAACATACTCGTCAGGAGGCAACAACTCCTCATACAGTGCACCCCTGATTGGCAGTCCCGAGATTTCATAAAATTCTGCTAGAGAAATCGAAACCTCGCGATCTCCTAAAATGAAAGTGTTAGTAGGGAGATTCCATTGATTCAAGAACGCCTTGACCCACCAGGCATGCGGGGACTTATAATGGAAGAGTGACGCGTATATTGCCTGATAAAGCCCGACTTTCTGCAGCCGCGCACGATGGGCAGAAAGGATGTAGCGAGCCCAGAGAAGGTAGCCCGTAGGGTGTCGAGGAATAAGCCCTATCTTATAAATTTGCCCCCACGGGTGGGCTTCACCCTGGCAGATACGCCGCCCCAAAATGTCTATGGCCGGGATCGGATGGTTCGGAATACCGGTCGTCGAAGGCTCGAGCCACCTCGTTGGAGTCCAGTTGGGCATTTCCACAGCAAAAACCGTCCTCGGAGGATCCATCGGTAAGAATGGGAAAGTGGGCTCCATCGGTACCGCGCAAAGAAAACTCCGGCGACCCTGAATAATCTGACTATACCAAGATCCCCATTGAAGAAGGTTGGTACAGTTCGGGTCATGGGCCCGGATCATCGCCATCGCTTCCTCATCAGATGGCGACTGAGGAAAAGCAGCCTCCGAGCGAGAAAAGGGAAAGCACGGAACAGAAGCCATCGCACCTGAAATCCAATAAAAGGAGACCGTTAAAAGCAAAGTCAGCGATATATATCCATGCATGAACAGGAAGACTAGTTAAAGAAAGCAACAGCAGACTTTTCTGGGACCATTGGCTACCAAACATATGGGCCCCACAGAATCAGGATGATGGCTCATTAATAATGAGACCAAATAGTTACAATAAAACAAAGGGAATATCCTCATTAAATAAAGAATGGTAACCCTACACATTCCTCCAACAGGATCTGTCTCGGGCTCTACAATGGATCCAACAAGATCAAAGGAATTAAATTCCCACAGAAGACATCATTACAAAGCTCCTGTTTCATTAATTGCAGAAGGACAACCTCGGGTCAAGAGACCCCAAGAAGCCTCCGTGTGAAGAAACTGAGATCTTCATAGGAATTAAATTCTTTATTAAGAGAAGGGAATTAAATTCCCAGGGACATTTTTGGATGGAATTAAATTCCATGGAGTCGAACTGTCATCATCATCTCCCCAAGGATCATCCGACCCTAAGAGATCTACTGTTGGAAGTTAAGTGGTCTCGTATTTGGTTAAAGAAATTGAAGAAAAAACAGGTTCTTTGTGAAACCCTTAATATGGATTTAAATCTAGAGAGTTCTTTTAAAACAAAGGGGCTTCGACTGTTCAACATTATTACCTGAGGAAAAGGGATTCTTCAACAGAGTTAAACTCTGAAAAATATCTGAGACAGAGAACTAAGCTCTGGAAACGAGAATTAAATTCTCAAGGGAAAAAAGTTCTCAAAGGAAGAAGATGAGCAAAGTGAAGGCTCTTCTGAAGAGACATGGGTATTTATAGGAGGTAATGGAAACGTTTCATCTCCCCAAATCCCTAGAGGAATCCAACGGTCACAAAAGGTGACAGCGTTGCACTCACGTGCAAACACGTGAGAACAACGCTGTGGGGGCATTTGTTTCCTGATTTAAAATCAGGAAAAGTTACGAAAGAGGCATCACATGCGAGCACGTGACCAACAGTCACGTGTTGGCACGTGACACCTAAAAGCATCGGCGAGGCAGATTCAGCTTCCCGACTCCATCAAAGAAAAGGAGTTCAGAAAGGGTCACGTGCTCCCACGTGACCAGAGTCACGTGTTGGCACGTGACATTTAAAGGCGGCTTCGAAGGCACATCGGTTCCCAACTACATCAAAGAAAAGGGCTTCAGAAAGGGTCACGTGCTCCCACGTGACCAGGGTCACGTGTTGGCACGTGACACTCGAAAGCAGCAGACTCAATTCCCTGATTGAATCAAGAAAAAGGGCTCCAGACGAGGGTCACGTGCTCACACGTAACCAGGGGTCACGTGGTGGCACGTAACAGCTAAGCAGCGACCAGAAAGCAGAGCGCAGAAAGAAAGAAGAGGGCTCGTTCCAATGGGGTCACGTGCCCACATGTGACCAGCTTTCAAAGCCTATCTGTTAACAGAATTAAATTCTGAGAAAAGACCTCTTAAATCTTTCCAAAGCAACCGATTGAATTAAATATCATCTATCTATGGGAAAATCTCGAATTTGGAAAGATTTCCCCTTTAAAGTCTAACCGAAATAACAAAGGAGAATCTCTTGATTTAAAATCCAATGGTGAATAAAATTCACATAATAATCCAAAGATCCAAAACGAATGGGGAATACAAATTAAATCTCTCAATGAAAGATTCACCAAAACTAATTGATTCGGCTGCTTCTCCTATAAATAGGAGCCAAGAGACACAAAAAAAAAGATATATATGCAGAGGGAAGAAAAGAGAGAGAGAGCCTTGATACTTTAGAGGAATTTGGATCTTCTGCAAAAGAAAACCCTAGGTAAGAAAGGGAAGGTTTCATTGAAAGAAAAGAGAATTTAATTCTCAACAGAGTTTAACTCTGATATAAAACAGAAGGACATATTTCTTTTCTCTTTGATGGAGGATCTGTAAAGTGCACATCTCCCCTTGAGTTGAGAATTTAATTCTCAATGGGTTGAAATCCTGCCATGCAGATCCAAAGCATAGAGAGGGAATGGAAGCACGAGAATTTAATTCTCACAGAACTATAGGAATTTAATTCCTTCAAAATAAAATTAGGGTTTGACCCTGTGTTATGGGAATTTAATTCCTTCAGAATGAAAAGAATCAGGGTTTAACCCTAGTTAAGAACTTAGTTCTGTTAAAATAACAAGAATTTAATTCCCTTAATCTTATTCCCCAGAATAATTCTCTAACAGAGAGTGGGGGTTTAATTCCTTAAAGCTTTTATTAGGGTTTAACCCTATTCAGTTCTTCACATATATGAGGAATTTAATTCCTACAGAAAATTCAGAGTTCAACTCTTCAAAAGGAACTAGGAATTTAATTCCTCTGAAATTATTGTTAGGGTTCAACCCTACGAGGAATTTAATTCCTGAAAGGGATTAACAGATCTTCTAAACAACTACAGAAAAGCAGGGTCACGTGTCACCACGTGACCCCCCCAAAAGATCTACAGAAAGCCCTTTGAGGCAGTGCCTCACGTGACCCACGTGACTCTTGGCAGAGGCTTTAACATACTCCATTCAAACACCCGTCACGTGATGACACGTGATGCTCCAAAAGATGCGATCTTCTCAGCAGAACAAACGAAGGGAGGGCGCTCTCACGTGCTACCACGTGACCCCTCTTGCCTCAGCGTCTAACGCTAAATTGGAACCCCTGAATTCAGTGTTAAAACGTTGTTTGGCCTTAGTGTTCAACACTAAGCAAAGAACTTTATTTGCAGTGTTCAACACTGATTACCTTAGTGTTCAACACTAATTTGGGATTTCTGTTGCCAGTGCTTAACACTGGTCTGTTTTAGTGTTTAACATTAATTTGAAGGCCTTGTTGCTGGTGTTGACACCAACTATCTTCCAGTGTTAAACACTGACTTATCAACCTCATTCTCAGTGTTCAACACTGATTGGTCTTTAGTGTTTAACACTAGGCATTGGCCCAATTGGCTAAATGGCCAGAGGCAAAGCCTCTCCTTCAAGGGACCAACAGGAGGGCCGATGTCCCAGACATGATTGGACTTAGCCCAAGCTGGCCATAAGTCCTCAATTCGTAATTAACTGGGCTAATGGGCTCATAACATAATTAATTTGTCTTGATCCCAAATTGGGCCAAAGACTATTTAATCCACTCCGGTTCCAGGGTACATCTCTTCATTCCTTTGATACTTGGCGTTGTAATCCCTCAACGTCTTCAAAGAGGTGACGGGTCCCGATGACTACACATTGATATGGACTGTGGGGTCCTTAAACCCATGGACTACGACGTCCTTAACCTTGACCGAGATGTCTTAAAACTAACAATGGACTGTGGGGTCCTTAAACCCATGGACTACGACGTCCTTAACCTTGACCGAGATGTCTTAAAACTAACAATGGACCGCAATGTCCTTAAACTACCCATGGACCGCAATGTCCTTAAACTAGTGATGGACCACTATGTCCCTAAACTGGAACGATAGAGCCCAAACACTCTTTTGTTGGATTTAAACGATCCCGTTTAAGTTGATCTTAGCCTTAAATATGGCTAACGTATCCTTAAACCTTTCAAACAGACTTTAGTCCCAAACTGGACTATAGATCCCCCCAATTAACTCTGGTTCAAGGGTACATCTCTGAACTCCTCTGACATCTGTCGTTGTAATCCTTCAACGTCGTCAGAGAGGTGACGGGTCCCGACGGCCATACATTAAATGGACCACTATGTCCCTAAACTAGAACAATAGAGCCCAAACGCTCTTTTGTTGGATCTAAACGATCCCGTTAAGTTGATCTTAGTCTCAAATTAGACTAACGTATCCTTAACAAACGTTTGAGTTGATCTTAGCCTCAAATATGGCTAACGTATCCTCAAACCAAAACCCCAAACCCAAATCTAAGAAAATACGGATTTAGACTAATCCACGTCCTACGGGCGACGACATAAATTAGTCTCCGTATACAATCCACGGGCAACCACAAACAAAACAAACACCCACGACACGAAGTGACCAACTGGAGAAGGAGAAAGTTGTTACCGCGATGCGGTAGCGTAATTAACTGCAGGGGCTTGCGCCTGCAGGGAAGAGCGTCCCCACAATCAAGCCCCTGCAGGGAAGAGCGTCCCCACAATCAAAAAACCCCTCAAGCGAGGGGGAATCTGACGAAGTCTGCTACATCGGCCGCATCCGTCTAAACCTCCGATACATGGTGCCATAAATCAACTTGGCATCTTCGGAGAGGTGGACGGATAGCACCTATTAGCATCTGCCCCGAATCTCAGGCAAGACGTCCATGTCTTGGCCGCCGTTCGGAGGGGAACAGTGTCGCGCAGCGCACAGCGCAGCGCAACTGCGCTGACACGTGTCGCGCAGCGCAAAGTGCAGCGCAACGGTGCTAGCGCATCTGTGCTGACACGTGTCGCGCAATGCACATCGCAGCGCAACCGCGCTAGCGCATCTGCGCTGACACGTGTCGCGCAGCGCAGTGCTTGCGCAACTGAACCGTTGCTTCCTTTAATTTTAGTTTAAATAGAGCTTTGCTCTGATTGGGCGCTGTGCCGACGTATCAGTGCCTGACATGTGGCGCGTTGCGTCCGAGATTTGAAGCGTTGCTTCAAAATTTTGAATTTTGAATTTCAACAGAGCTTTGCTCTGATTGGGGGAAACAAATGCCCCCCCCACCGTTGCGCTCACGTGGCGCACACGTGAGTGCAGCGGTGGCAAACTCCTGATCGTTGGATCAAGGGGTGAGCTGAAGGGGCGCAAGCGCCTTATAAATAGGACTCTTGGCCCTTAGAAAATCTTCACCATCTTCAAGATTTTAATTACCAGAGCTTTGCTCTTGCTTGAGAATTTCAGAGTTTTGCTCATTTCCAAAGTTAGAAACTTTAGGTATAATTAATTTAAATCAAATTAACTTAAATTAACCTTAACTAAAGAGCTTTGCTCTTACAGATCTTTTGATCTAAAGAGATCCCCATTGGGGTTTCATAAACAGAGCTTTGCTCTCAAAAACTTATAGATCTGCAGAGATCTTGTTCATGGGTTCTAACCTATGGACAGAGCTTTGCTCTTTGAATCATCTGTAGATCTTTTAGATCTGAAAAATGAAGAAATTTTCATAAGTTTTTCATGGATTTTTCAAGATTCCAAATTTTTTAAAAATTCTTTTAGGTGTAAACATTTTCTGATGGACCTTTCCATTATTACCATAGAGCTATGCCCTTTTAAGGAATCTTATTTCCCTGAGACCAGAGTTTGACAAGTGTCACTCTGTGACAGAGCTTTGCTCTGAAAGAGGAGATTTTCTCCTTGTCTCTAGGGATTCTTCCCCCTTTTTTATTAATGGGAATGTTTTCCTGGGGACAAACTGACAATCTCATCCAATGATGAGGTTGTCTTATTAACTGACGTATTGTCATCCAGATTTTGTGGGTCCCCCTTCGGTCTCCTACCCACTGCACTGTTGTGTGGTGCAATTAATTAATTTTAATTAAATTAATTTTTAATTTAATTGATTAATTAGTGCATTTTTTTCTTTCTTAAACGCTAAGCGTTGGAATTGCAACACTAACGGCTAATTTCTGTTCACTTGCAGCGATCATGTCTCTCGACACCTCATTCCCGTTTGCTCGTTCAGAGGAGGGATTTCACGAAGCGCCCTTGGATCGTGAAGTCCTGGCCATGATTAGAGAATACGACCCGGAGTACAAGAGTCTCCACCTTTGGGGGTCGTGGTATGACCAGATCATTATGGGTCGACGCAGCTTCACATACGCAGTGCCGTCCGAGCCCATCACGGCGATTCACTATGCTACCCCACCCTCGGTGCAGTATGCCGTAGAGTTGGTGGATTGGACATCGAAGGGCTTTCTACATCCCGCCATAGATGCGATACCGGTTCAGCGTCCTATGGTTTTGGACATCCTAGGACGCCGTATCTGTCAAGGTGAAGCACGACCCTGGGGGCAATCATATAACCTTGGTCTGATCCCCCGCCATCCGATTGGCTATCTGCCGTGGGCCCGGTACATCCTGTCGACGAAGAAGTCGCAGTTGATAAGATTGGGACTATACACCGCGGTCTATGTCTCTCTCTTCCAGTATCCCACGCTCCCCACCTGGTGGTTCAAGGCTTTCTTGGAGCAATGGAATATTCCTACCCCCACTTTCCTTACCATGGATCGGGAAGTGTCAATCTCCTTGGAGGAGTTCGTGGAGGTATCCGGTTTACCAGTGATGGGGGAACATTATGAGGAGTTGCTCCCGAAAGATGAGTACGTCTTTGGTGTTAAGCCGATGGTAAGGGGGCTCACGCCGAAGAATGTTGTTCAGCACCAGTTCCCAAGCTTGATTAAAGTGTTGAACATATATGAGTCCCTCTTCGTCGAACATGGGAGTCGGGGAGTTAACTTTGAGGACTTCATTGCTCGTTTCCTTCACCCAAGCGTCATCTCATCAGAAGCTGCAAAGTTTGCCACCCTGGATGACCCTTTCGGTCTAGGTTTGGATAACTTGCCGGTGAAAGAGATAGACCAAAAGGGTTTTTTTCTTCCGGACTTCCCGACTATATCTTTTGCAGCAATTGCGGCCCCCGGGATGGACGAGGAGGCCTTTTTCCTAGGATTTCTCGGATTGTGGCTGAGTTGGTTTGCGATCCTAATGCACTCTCATCATATGCGGCCCTCTGTCTTTTACCCAGCCCACCGGATGGCCATCGGGGTAAAGGTGGCTGTGGGGATCGCCGCCTTGACGCACTTATACCATGGCTTCAGTCGAGCAGTGGATGCTAATGAGCCCGGGGTACTGCACGTGGTCTTCCCGATTCACTACATTGCATCGTGGCTCGAGCTACACACGGCGGGTGTCTTCGGCATGCATAAAAGGCCCTCGTCCTTTGACAAGTGCGGTTTTCCTCGCATTATACAGCTGATCGGCGCATCAATTGTAACCCCATCACCGCGGAACGCCAGGGGTTTACTCCTTCGCCCTCATACCGTTGGAGCCGGGATGTCCTTTGTCGATAAGGTATTGACCATTGGAAATGTGTCTACCACTGCGACGCGGCCATTACAAGATGTCTTTAAGGATGAGCCTCAGTTTTGACGGCTCGGGAGACCCTTTACTTATATTCCATTAGACCGGGTTTCCTAGTTTTTAGGCAGAATGGTGTGGCAATTTTTATGAGGTACAACCCGCATCGTTTTGCTCAACAACTGGGCTATGATCAAGGGGTCCCCTTGGAAGCCTTCTTGCTGGAACCCGCTGCCACTGAAGAAGGGATGGAGAACGCGCTGCACCATTTCATGCGCCTGAATATGAGCTCTCATTTTTTTTATCAATGCGCCGTCTTACGCTCCGTGACTCCTCAATGTGTACAAAGACTGGTACAATCATGTAACATAAGCAGTTATAAAGGAGGAAAGGCGACTGCTGGTCGATCGTAAGGGTGTGCCTCCAGGTACCGATCGCAACGCTCCTTTGGTTCCTAGGACTCCAGTGGTCGCTCCTCTAAAAGAGGTTAGAATCGGGCCACCGCGTGCGCAAAGTCCTCCATGTGGATTGTCGCTCCCTGATATCACAGATGCACCTGCAGTGCCCTGTGCTCCAGTGGAGACAGTGGTTGTAGTTTCGCCAGAGTCTGGCGTGGGTGCAGACATCAGAACTCGCCGTCCCAAGGTGGCTGCTAAGCGTAATTCAATCCCACGTGAGCCTAGGGTCGGAGGGCAGAAGAAAAAGAAATCGCTCTTCGCTGCAGATGTCGTGTTCGGTCAGGAACCCCATGCTCCCTACGCCGAGGGCCTAATCGAATATGAGACTAACGAGGGATTAGTCATGCCGCCGCCGGATGACACAGACTTGAAAGCCGCTCTTGAAACTTCAGCGTGGTTGGCAAAGCGTGACGCGTGGCTGGCTAAGCTTCTACAATCAGGTAACTACTAATCGCATTTTCTTTATCGTAACACATCCTCCTCATTGCCTTTGACTAACGCTTTTCTTTCCTTTCTTCCAACAGGCATCACTGATGAAGAAGCCATTGCTGCTTCTTTGAAGACTTTCCAGGAGGAGGAACGTTTTAGAGCGTCCATAGGCCTTAGTAAGTTTCAATTCATCAAGTTTCCATTTCCCTTGTGTTGTGGTCGATCTAACCTTTCCCTTTTTATCACAGGAACCTCAATGCCGCTCCCGCCAAGTGACGCAGACGTTCTACCAATTGCCGATGTTCCTGCTTCCTCAGGGTTACTGCAGGAGGTTCGTCTTGAAGAGCCGATGAGAGACGCCTTAAAGGCTCTGGAGGCATCTCTGAACGAGGATGACGACGCCTTGAAGGAAGCGTCACAGAGGTCCATCGCGACAGCCTGGGAGGAACGGAAGCGATCGAGGCGCGAAGCAAAGGCACGCATGGCTGCCTTGGCTATGGGAGCGGGCCCCAGCACCGTCCCTCATGCTGATACTCCTTCCGAAGAGGCCCCTGTCATCCTCCTATCCACTGCTCGCAGACAAGTGGCGCGCGCAGCTCGGAGCGCAAATGATAAATCCACTTCAGGTAATATTTCTCCCAAGATTTTGTTGTAAGATTTATAATGCCATCGGTTCTTATATATTTTATCTTATAGGGCCAAGTCCGACCGAGGGGGAGGCGGAGACCGTTGAACCCAAGGAAGCAGAGGAGGCGGCACCTACCGAACCCGAGCCGACGGTGGGCAACGTTGCTGAGGCTTTGGAGCCTCAGGTGGAGGTTGGGGGGTCTGTAGCCGAGAAGGTCATTGATGCCGAGCCTGAAGTGGCGGCAGATGAAACGATGATTATAACCGAGCCCAGGGTAGTGGCGTACGAGGCGCTTGAGGCCGGCGATCTCGTGGTGACGGCAGATGAGCCGATGGAGACCGAGGAGCCCGCAGAAGTAGCGGGTGAGATGGGTACGACTCCTGGGGAAGAGTTAGCCGCTCCCTCCCAAGAGTCCGGTAATGCTCCAATCATTGCCCTCCCTGTGTACGATCTTCCGCCGTGTCCAGGTCTTGCGAGCACGACAACGGTCCCTATCGAGTCGGGTGATGAGGCCATGGGTGGCGGCCTCATGTCGATGGAGGAAAGAGTTGCCTCCGTTTCAGCCGACAGCTCATCAGGTAAATCCCAAGTTGCTGTCTTTCTTTATCTTATAATCCTTTCTGACAAGTTCACCCTTTTTCGTAACGTAGGTGCAGCCAACGCTGATGCCCCACTGCTCGAGGGAGCACCTTCAACTACTGCCTTGGCGGTGGCCACCTCTCAGCCCTCTCTTATACCGTCAAAGATGTTGGAAGGTATGAGTTCGTAACTTATTAATCTCACTTTTCAGACGTATAATCTGTATACTAAAGTCATACTGTTGTGTCTTTCAGGAGTGCTTTTTGACTATCTCTATCAAGTGTTGCTCCCACACTTCTCCTTCCCATCTGAATTCGCCTCTCCCTCTGGTGGCTCTGGTGAGTACCGTTCCCGATTGATATCTTTGTTTTTCAGTGGTAGAATTATTTCTAACTCTCTCTTGTCCTGACTGCAGTGTTACAAATCAAAGGGGGGGAAGAAAGATCGGTTGCTCCACCGGCCCTTCCGGCCTTGCCACCTGCTTCAACCAGTATAGTAAACTATTTTATCAATGACTTTCTCCATATCTATTGAATCATCATCTAATCGCCTTTTATCTTTTTCAGCTGTCGTTCCAGTCTCGGTGCCTTTTGAGTCTCATATTACAATACCGGGCGGCCCTTCCCAGAGACGTCCGTCCTCAAAAGGTGCGGCGAATAGTCTGCGCATGTTGAGCGACTACATCGAGGAACTCAATGTCGAGACTCCTACATCTGCTGAGGACTTCGCTACGACGGTTAACCCGATGTTGGCGATATTTGCCACCTTCCATGACGAGGGCATTGTCGCCTCTTGGGTTAACCATTGTCGGGAGATTGAGGCTCGCCTTCATCAGCTGGAGTCGATGCGTCTATCCCCCGAGACTTTGGCCGTGAGCACTCAACGGGGAGCATGGCTCGAGCAAAGCACTTCTCATTTCCATCATTTGGAACAAGAAGCAGCTTTGAGGCTGAAGGAGTGCCAGGAGTCTTCAAGCGAAACTGCTCGCCTGTGTGCTGAAGTTGAGGCGAACGCCGCTGAGGTAAAGGCCATCTTCTAGGGCCTTCTGGAGCGCATTTCAAATGGGCTGAAACTGAAGCGGGCACTTGATGTCGCCGAGCATGACACTCCAGGCCGTGAAGCTGCTCATCAGGCCGTTAGGGATCAGCTTGCATCTGTCGCGCAGCAACGGGCCCAAGTGGAGGCGGAGTTGGCAGTGGTGGCCGATCAGGAGAAAGCGGGGAAGGAAGTGTGCGAACAATTGCTAGAGCTATGCAGGACGCTTCCTCCTCAGTAACTTTCCTTGTATCGTTTGTACTTGTAAATGTATATATATTTTATTCTTTAGCACAATGTATCATGTACTCAATTAAGTTTATGAATAAAAGATACACATTTTCTGTAACGTCTTGTGCCATTCCTCCGCCTTTTCTTTCCTTTTATTATCAGCATACTACCTTAGTAAAACATGGCCAACAGATAACAGAGCACGTATTTTGACTTTCTTAAGAAATAGCGATGGCTTAGGCCGCAGGTTCAGATCTGCTGCCTAAGACTTTTCAACTCCATGAGCCATGAGGATCTCGTAGAGATTTTTCTCCCTACGGATCGAGAGAATCTCGTAGGTGGGTTTTTCTCCTTAGGAATTGTGAGGATTCCTAAGTGTGGTTTTCTCTTATAAGTTGTAAGAATCCTATAAGAGAATTTTTCCCTCTTACGAGTCGAGAGGGCCCGTAAGCGGGTGTTTCCCTCCTTGTCGAGATTTGACTTTGGAGAGTGAGACCCGTGAATAGTATGCAAGAGATCTTTTTGGATCGACTTGCAGGGTCCCATTGTTCAGGAAGCAAGTCTTTTAGTCCCTGCTGCCTGAGGCTTCATCTTGCAAGTTGAGACGAATCGGGAATTTTCCCGCGGAGACACTAGTTTCTCTGCGAGCCGACGCGAATCAGGAGGCTCTCGTCAAGGAGTGTTTGTATCCGCGAGTCGAGGAATTTGCTAGGGATTATTTGTTTCCCTAGCGCCAAGGATTATTTGTTTCCTTGGGATTTGAAACGAGTCGAGAATTTCCCACGGAGGCACTGGTTGCTCTGCGAGTCGACGCGGATCAGGAGGCTCTCATCAAGGAGTGTTTGTATTCGTGAGTCGAGGAATTTGCTAAGGATTATTTTTTTCCCTAGCGCCAAGGATTATTTGTTTCCTTGGGGTTTGAAACGAGTCGAGAATTTCCCACGGAGGCACTGGTGGCTCTGCGAGTCGACACGGATCAGGAGCTTCTCGTCAAGGAGTGTTTGTATCCGTGAGTCGAGGAATTTGCTAAGGATTATTTGTTTCCCTAGCGCCAAGGATTATTTATTTCCTTGGGGTTTGAAACGAGTCGAGAATTTCCCACGGAGGCACTGGTTGCTCTGCGAGTCGACGCGGATCAGGAGGCTCTCGTCAAGGAGTGATTGTATCCGTGAGTTGAGGAATTTGCTAAGGATTATTTGTTTCCCTAGCGCCAAGGATTATTTGTTTCCTTGGGGTTTGAAACGAGTCGAGAATTTCCCACGGAGGCACTGGTTGCTCTGCGAGTCGACGCGAATCAGGAGGCTCTCGTCAAGGAGTGTTTGTATCCGTGAGTCGAGGAATTTGCTGAAGACACTGGTTTCTTCGGAGTTGGACTGAACCGTCAAGATTTGGCTTCGTTTTCTGGCGGAGCCTGTTGGGAAAGTATGGTTCCCTCTTTGTTTACGCCCTTGGATTGTATACAGGGATCGATGTGATCTTAACTGTAGGGCCAAAGTTTTATCATCATTTTTTTTGTTTCATCTCCGCGATGCTCTATCATTTCAGCTTTTATATCGCGAAGGTCGCGATTGCCCAATCATTTCGGCTATTTTTCGCGGTGCCCAATCATTTCGGCTATTTATTTTATTTTTACTCGCTGCTTTTTATTGCGAGTTGCTCAATCATTTCGGCTATTTTGTGTGCATACATTTTTACTTGCTACTTTTTATTTCACGTTGCCCTATCATTTCGGCTATTTCGTATGCATGTGCGGCCTATTGGCTTTTCGCCGTAAACCTGCAATTAGATGTCGATTTTGGCATCAGCACCGCTACAACTGGGATATTGCCAGGAGCGAATCATCATTTGCCTCCGTCGGTGTCGAACAAAGGTGGCTTAGCGAACAGGGTTAAGGTCTCGCCGACTAAGGCTTTTGACTTCATGAGCCGTAAGGGTCCCACAAAGGTATTTCTTCCTACAAGTCGTGAGGATCTTGTAGGTGTATTTTCTCCTTAGGAATCGTGAGGATTCCTAAGTGTTCGTTTCCTCTGTAAGTCGTAAGGATCCTACAGGAGGGTTTTCTCCTCATAAATCGAGAGGATTTACAAGGGTTGTTCACCATGCGAACATATCCCCAGTCACGGATGGGACTTGGTCAGGGAAATGTTTATTCGCGCCCATGGATTGTATACAAGGGCCAGTATTGAACCACTTGTAGGGCAATATTGGAAGTTGTGGGGGTTTCTTAAGCACAGATTTAGGTCTCTGTAACTTAAGACTTTCAACTATTATGAGCCGTGAGGGTCCCATAAGAGAGTTCTCCCTACGAGTCGTGAGGATCTCGCAAGTGTATTTTCTCTTTAGGAATCATGGGGATTCCTAAGTGTGTTGCTCCCTTATGAGTCGTAAGGATCTCACGCGGGTGGTTTCTCTTTACAAGGTCGAGAGGACCCTATAAGTGTCCTTTAACGAGATTGCGCCCTTTCAGGTTTTCACAAACACTCGCCGGTAGCCCTGCTGCTTTTACTCACGGAGCCCTTTCGAGTTTTCATCCGTGCCCATTTTTGCTTATGGACGTACCGCTTTTTTTTTATTCTTTTTATTTTTATATATTTTTTACGAGGTCGCGCCCTTTCGGGTTTTCACGAACACTCGCCGGTAACCCTGCTGTTTTTACTCACGGAGCCCTTTCGGGTTTTCATCCGTGCCCTTTTTTCTTATGGACATACCGTTTTTTATTTTATTTTATTTTTATATGTTTTTTTGTTTTTTTTTATATCTCGTCAGCCTAAAAGATGCTACGATAGTAGTTTAAAGACGTTTCGGTCTGCTATTAGTTTAAGGACATTTCGGTCCGACTTTGAGAAGGCTGGCTACTGCTGATAGAGTTTGAGCTTAGGAAGATAGCGAGCGGACATAGTCGTCGTCATCTACCATTGACCTAGGCTGTGGCTCATTAAGCATAGTACTTCTTTAGGAAGCGACCGTTTATTGGCCTGAAAGGCCTTTCACCGTGCATGTCCATGAGTAGATAGGCCCCACCCTGGTAGACCTTATCTATGATGTATGGGCCTTCATAGTTTGGCTCGAATTTTCCTCGCTTGGCGCGATTGGGAACCATAGGCCTTTTGACCATTAGCATGAGTTTGCCTTGGTGGAACGTCCTTGGTCGAGTTAATCTTTCATATGAGCGCGTCATCTTTGCTTTATAAGCTTCCAGATTTTGTTGCGCTATGAGCCGGGTTTCATCGAGGGCGTCAAGCTCCTCAAGCCGAAGGTGAGCATTTTCTTCGTCCGTTAGCTCGTAGTGGACCGCCACTCGTAGAGAGGGTAATTCTATCTCGAGAGGGAGTACTGCTTCTGTACCGAATACCAACGCATATGGCGTTGCGTTCGTGGCCGTTTTAAACGTAGTTCGATACGCCCAGAGAGCTTCTTGCAGTCTTTCTTATTTCGTGACACCGTTTCTTCATGATCTTCGTCAAGGTCTTGTTGAAGGCCTCAGCTAGACCGTTAGCTCGCGGATTATAAACTGAGGAATATCTCCAGTCTATATTATGCTGTTGCGCGAAGCGACTGATTTTGTGGCTTCTGTAGGCTGGCCCGTTATCGGAGATGATTCGTCTTGGCGTTCCAAACCGATATATGACATGCGTCTTGAAGAAATGGAGGATATTCTCCGTCTTTACTTCCCTCAGCGGTACCGCTTCTGCCCACTTAGAGAAGTAGTCAGTCGTCGCTAGGATGAAACGATGTCCTCTAGACGATGCTGGTTCGATGGGGCCGACTATATCAGTCCCCCACATTTCGAATGGCCAGCTAGCCACCGTTGGATGTAGTGGATTCGGATGCTGATGGATGAAGTCCCCATGAATTTGGCATGAGTGGCATTGCTTCGCATATTCGAGGCAGTCCTGGATCATCGTGGGCCAATAGTAGCCCATCCGTTTGATCTTCAACTTCATCTTTGGGCCCGCTTGGTGAGAATCGCAGAGTCCGTCGTGAACTTCCTGGATGACTCTTTTCGCTTCGTCAGGTCCTAAGCATTTCAGCCACAGAGAATCAAACGACCTCTTGTACAAAGTATCATTGACGAAGGCGAAAGACAGAGCTCGTTTCATGAGCTGATGTCTTGTGGACGCTTCTTCAAGCAATCGGTGGGACTTAAAGTAGTCTACGAAGACTTCCCTCCAATCCTCAGCCTTTTTCCGGTCTTTTATTTGCAGAGCCATTTGCTCAGTCGCTCTCTTTTCTTCGGATGATTCCGGAGGTATTTCCGCTGGGGCAAGCACCCGACGGCTTTGTACCATGATTCTAACGTCATCGAGGTTCTCATCAGCCATTTTTTTAGCAAGTTTGGCCAATGCATCCGCTTTGCTGTTTTCCGCACGCGGTATGCTTTCCAAAGTATAGGAGGGAATTTGGGTCAACAGTTGCTGCACCTTTTCGCCGTACTTCACCAACTCTGGTTTGCACGTTTGGTAGTCGCCATTTACTTGACTGATGACCAGCTGGGAATCTCCATATATGAGGAGGTTTTCAATTCCCATGTCGATGGCGATCTCGAGGCTTGCTATCAAGGCTTCATATTCGGCTTCGTTATTCGTCCTCGGCTCTGTTAAGGAGAAGGTGAAGCGCATAATCCCTCATTGTGGAGTTACGAAGATGAGGCCTACTCCCGATTTGATTATAGGGGTACTCTGTTTGCGCTTTTTCATGGAAGATGCTCCATCGAAATAGAGCTCCCATCGGGTATTACCACCATCGATCGCGTCAAACGCATGTTCGTCTGGCAAATCGCAATTCAGATGAGAATCGGCAGATATCGGGTGCTCACCGAGGAAGTCGGCGATGGCCTGGCCTTTCACTGCCTTGAGAGGTTGATATGTTATCGAGAACTCCATCAAGAGCAGGGCCCATTTAGCGAGTCGTCCCGTCGACATGGCCTTCGACATCAAGTATTTAAGGGGGTCCGCCTTTGAAATGAGACGGACCTCATGCGCCAATGCATAGTGCCTGAGCTTTGTTATCACGAAGATCAACGCCAGGCAGTGTTTTTCAATGGGAGAGTAGTTGCTTTCTGCCCCCAGAAGAACTCGGCTCAAGTAATAGAGAGCTCTTTCTTTTCCTTGGTCATTCTCTTGTGCCCATAATGCGCCTAAGGAACCTTCGAGGGCGGTTGTATAAAGAATGAGGGGTTTTCCCTTGACCGGAGCAGCTAACACCGGCGGGTTCTGCAGGTATTGCTTGATCTCGTCTAGTGCGCTTTGGCATTTTTGGTCCCAGACGAACGGGGTTCCCTTCTTCATCAGGTGGCTGTAAGGACGACACTTTCCTGAAAGGTTGGCTATAAATCGCCGTATATACGCGAGCTTCCTTTGGAGAGACCGCAGCTGTTTGAGAGTCCTTGGCGGAGGCATTTCCATGATCGCTTTGATCTTGGACGGATCTTTTTCGATACCCCGGTGTCGGACGATGAATCCCAGGAATTTGCCCGAGAAAACTCCGAATGCACATTTGAAAGGGTTCATCTTCAAGTTGTATTGCCGAAGGCGTTGAAATACAGTTTTTAGGTGCTCGAGATGTTCCTCGTATGATTTGCTTTTAACTACGAGATCGTCGATGTAGCATTCGACGATTTCATGTATGAGGTCATCGAAGATCTTTGTCATGGCCCTCTGATAGGTGGCACCGGCGTTCTTTAGACCGAAGGGCATCACCTTGTAGCAGAATATACCCAAAGGAGTCCGGAAGGCAGTGTGCTTCTGGTCTTCGGGATGCATCTTTATCTGATTATACCCTGATGAGCCATCCATGAAGGAGAAAACCTCGTGAGTAGACGTATTGTCTATCATCAGTTCTGTGACTGGCACTGGGAAATCGTCTTTCGGGCAAGCTTTATTGAGATCCCGGAAGTCCACACATATGCGCACTGTCCTATTTTTCTTCATCACCGGGACGATGTTGGCGATCCATTCAGGGTATTGAACTTCTTGAATGAAGCCAGAGTCGATCAGCTTCTTGACCTCGGCATTGATGCTCGTCTCAAGCTCGAGCCGCATTCTCCTCGGCACCTGTTTGACTGGCTTGATGTCCGGGGATATCGCCAATCTGTGTGCATCAATTTCTGGATCTAGTCCCGGCATTTCGGAATAGTTCCACGCGAAGCAATTTCTATGCTGTAGAAGCACGTCCTTTAACGCAGCCACCCTTTCTTCAGATAGCAGCTCGCTGATGAATGTCGGTCGCGGATTGTCTGCCGATCCCAACTCAATCTTCTTGAGGTTATCTGCAGTAGTATGTATGCCATCTTCCAGTTCTTTCGGAGCCGGTGGAAATTCTGAGATTACCTCATTGTCATTGTTTTCGAAGCACCAGGGGAGCTCATCTATGTCCTCGGGCTCTTCTTTTAATATTGTAATCATGTGACAGGTGCGAATACGCTTCCAATCCTAATGTGGAACCGGTTCTTCTTTCGTGGCCTTGGGTTCGTGCTTTTGTGGCGGCACTACCCTCCAGCTGTCAGACAGAGTGAATTTGCCAAGTTGATACTGATTTTCAACCCAATTCTTGAAAGTGAAGCAATCTTCAAGAGGATGCCCTATTACTTGATGGTAAGAGCAATAGTTCGGGTGTGAGACTTTACCCGCTTGTTCGGGGTATTTAGACTCCGGCAGTGTAAGCATTTGATGTTTTAGAGCAAGATCAAGTATTCTCTTCGTCTTATCCCGAGGAAAAGAGTATGCTCGACCCATTTTCTTCACGAGGGATAGATTAATAACGCTCGACTCCCACTCACGTGGCTTCTTAGCCCCGCTTTGTTGCTGTTGAGCGCCTTTTTGGCCTTTCGACTTGTTTCTGCTTCTGCGTTGAGCCCTTTTTATAACAGGTTGACAGGGGGCGGCACTTTCATCTTTGACGGCCTGTTAGAGGAGGCGTGGCTTTCTCGTAGATGGCCATTTCGCGGTTATGATCATCTCGGACCTTTTGACAGCTTCCCTTATAAGCCTGTCCATTTGTTCTTCAAACGACGGACCGGGCACTTTTGCATCAGGAAATTTTATTAGTTCAGGATTAGTGTCCTCCCGTTGCGCATCTGCTTCTTCATTGAAGTCGTGCACGACGTAACAGTCGCGGAGCAGTTCTCGTTTCTTGGGGCGAATGTATCCAAGCCCGATCGTTTCCATCCTCCCATTAGGCAGCTTGCGTTGAGTCCCAGGAACGTTCCAGACCCTGTCATAGAATTTGGCCTTTATAACGGTCTGTTTGAAGGGTATTCCTTGGCGCTTCAACAGCTTCTTCAAGCCTTCTGTATAATATCTGGATAGACGGATGGGTTGAAGTCTGTCCGGCATAGGATCTGCCCCGTGCCAGATTTCTTTCTCCACTTTGTTTTCTTCAGAGCGGTAGAATAGAATTGCCTTCTCGCCTTCTCACCTGGGAGGGATATAGAACGTTTGCAGCTCTTCTACATTGTAAATATCGAGTGCATCCAGTTCTTTATGGTGTTTAAGCGGTACCATAGCGACTTGTAGACTTTGCTCTCCGTCAGTGGAAGCCCGTATTGAAGGTCGAGCAGAGAATACAGCATGGACCTCATCCTCCGAATCACTACCAAAGATCAACATAGGAGCGGATGGTCCCGGCTTGGTGTATTGGGGAGGACCCGAATAAACTATCTCTTCTTCCTCCTCGGTATCACTGCCGAAGACAGGGATGGTAGCGTTAGTTTTATTCTCCGGCTTGCGACACCTTTCCGTGTCTTCGAAATCCGGTAAGAAGTATTTGGCATCTTCGTATTTGCGGACCTCGTTCACAGAGAACGGGTTCAGTTCTCCCGTCACGGTATACTCGAAACCATCCTTAAAATACTTCATACACTGATGTTGTGTAGAAGGGATGATGTTATACTCGTGTAACTATGGTCGGCCGAGCAAAGCGTTGTAGCATGTCTTGGCGTCTATGACGTGGAACTTAATGTCCGTGACGAGTAGCCCGAAGCGTAGCGTCAGTATCACAGACCCAAGAGTTCTTGATGACTGGGAGTCGAACCCGGAGATGGTGATCTTGTCACGAGCAAGGTGCTGGACGCTCATGCAGATTTCTTTTAAGACCTGTACATTGAGGAGATTAACGGAAGATCCATTGTCGATCAGGATTTTGCCTATCTTTATATCGTGACAGTATCCTGAGACATAGAGGGGGCGATTATGCTCGCACGTCCCAAGGAGAAGGTCCTCGTCGCCGAAAGTGACATCGGCCGTGTGCACTTCCTCCAATTCATCCTTCATCTTTTCCTCGGCCAGGCATGCTTGGAATTGTTCCGGATCTTGGAGTGCCTTAATTAACGAATCTCTCGCCTCCTTTGATAGCAAAAGAGCGTCAAGAATGCTGAGCTGTAAGGGTAGCTTCCTCAGATGCGCTAAGACGTTGTAATCTACCTTATTCTTCTTCGGCGGGTCCTTGGCGCTTAGCTCTTCCATCACTTGGTCATCTAAGACGATATCTTCAGAGACCTTTTCTTTCCTTTTATCTTTTCTGTTTAAGGGTCCGAGGTTCTTTTCAGGCAGCGTCCGATTCCGCAGCCGGATATTTTCGCAGACCTTCAGTTCTTCTTCTTTTCCCGAAGCGGACTCTTTAAAGATAGGGGCAAGTTCTAGCTCTTCATCAGAATCACTCCCGAATGTAGGCACTTGTGATCCACCGGTGTTAACCATGCGACAATCGCCAGCAGTTCTTTTAAGCCCTTCGGTCGTATTTCTTTGCTCCCGACAAATTTTGCGTTTCTCTCGCTTAAAGTGTTGTCGACGAGCAACATATCCTTGCCACCATTTATCGAAAGCTTTGCACTCTTCAGTGGGGTGCGAAATCTTCCGATGATACAAGCAATAGGAGGGGTGCATTTCCATTTCACTAGTAATTTTTCCTTCGGAGGATGGTAGCTTCATGCCCATTGATATGGCCTTAACAAACCTTTTCCTCATCTTGAATTTGCTTTTGTCCGCAGTAGGTGTACTTCGCTCCAGCGGGAGTATCTCAATTCTTTCGTCAAGGCGCTGGCGTTTGGTCCTTTCGAATATAATCTCCTCACGCTCCCGATCAGCTCTGCTTTTTAAGAGAGCTTCATTGAGGAATGCATCGATTACTTCATCCGATGGCTCTAGAATTTTTGGTTCGGGATCTGCCCCCAGCGTTTCAGTACAAGAAGTTTCCTCATCGTCTATGAACGAGTGGGAAATCACATGACAGCTCGCCACGCATTCCTCAGAATCATCAGATGAACTTTCTCCTTCATCTTCCTTTTGAAAGACGTGATTGTGGAATTCTTGGAATGTAATGGGAGTCCGTGCCTTCTGGTTGTATTCCTCCAGCGCGTCAATTAGTTTTTTCAAGTCCGTACGCTTGTCGCCAGGCTTCACGGGCTTCTTTGACTTCTTTTTCTTCTTCTTTGAAGATTTCGACGGCTGGTTATGAATGCTTGGGCCACCTCCATCAATCTTTTGAGTTGAACGAGGCTTCAACATCCCTTCAATGATCTGCGGCTCCAACGGGTTCTTCCACTTGATCGCTGGGTATGTCTGAAGATCGTTTAGCATCCTCTTTGTCTTGGTTGATAATACAACTTTCCAAGAAGCTTCTTCAACGACGGAGCATGTTTCCCCCGGCATATTTGTCCCCTTAGAGGTGTGGGGCTGCGGGGGATTCACCTTCCATTTGTCAGATAACGCGAATTTGCCCTGTCGGTACTGGTTTTCAAGCCAATTTTTGAAAACGTAGCAATCTTCGATCGGATGGCCCAGTACTCGATGATAAGGACAGTAGTTGGGCTCGCTGACATCACTTGGTTGCAACGGACGTTTTGGATCCGGCAGATTTATGAGTCGGTTGCGCAACGCCAGCTCGAATAACCTTCTCATCTTATCTCGGGGAAAGGAGTAAGAACGTCCTAGCCTCTCCTCAAGGGCCACGTATGGACACGTATTATTTTGACGAACAACCGGCTTCGAGTCGCTCGGTTGTTGTTGGGCATTAGCGACAATGATCGCTTTTCCCTTCCCTTTGTCATTTCGGGAGTCCGGCTTTGGAAGAGGGGGTTTATGGCCCATCTGATCCATTTGCGCTAGCTTGTTAATCAAGGCCTGGAAGGTAGTCCGTTTGAAAAACATCATAAATTATGAAATGGTTGCTTGCGGATCTAGGGTGCCCACAAACATACCCACCGCGGGAGCTTCTTCAATACGCTGCTCGCATTTTGACCATAAATTACGCCACCGTATAGCATATTGGACCCATGTCTCGCCTGGCTTTACCCTGGCGTTAATCAGTGCCGTCATCGGGGTACGTTCACTGGCGCTTGCAAAACGTTGAGTAAACAACAGCTCCATCTCCGCGAAGGTCTTGATCGAGTCGTTCGGGAGCTCAGAGTACCACTCGAACGCCGTATCTGATAAACTTCCAACAAACTGGAGAAGCAACAGCTTGTCGTCACCGCCGGTGTTGCCGCAGAGTGCCCTGAACTGGGCAACATGCTGGTGGGGATTGCCAGTCCCCTTGTAGACATGGAACTTAGGAATTGTATAACCGGGTGGGTAGTTGATTTGGTCGTACCAACTTGGATATGGCCGCCCCGTTTTTACGACCTGACCCGCTGCTTCCGTCGCTTAATGGACCCGGATCTGCTGAGCTATGTATTCGTCCAGATCGGTTTTGGAGATTGTCTCTTCTTTAGCTGCTGACAGAGCTGGCGGAGGATTCGACGTCTCTCCCCTATCGTCTTCAAGGATGATCGGGGGATCTTCAGCAGGTGGATCTTGTTGAATCATCATACCCACCATATCCTGGAACAGGAGGGCCATTTTCTTTATGTTGGCTGCCTGTTCCGCAGCTTCTTTATCCTTCTTCTCCAGTACGCGACGAAGGAATTCAGCGTCAGTTTCTTGTTCTTGACGCTTGTCCGAGGACATTTCAGGGGTTTCTTTTGGCCCTGTAAGTGCGGCCATAGCGTTCATCATCTCTTGGAGCTTCTGCTGCTGCTCCTGAGCCTTGGTCACTGACCTCGTGTGCGGTCTATGACCTGTTGATATGCGGCTGTCCTCTTTACCAGACGCCATACAGACGGTATGAACTACAATGCCCCCAGACCTAGGGCGTTTGGGTTCACTTCCTTTGGTATTTACTGCAGGTGTAGGGACTTTCTCTGGCCTCCTTCTCTTATGTGCCGTAGAAGTTGAAGGGGCCGTTGCTTTGGGCACCCAAGCGGTTGTCGCCTTTCGTTGCTTGACCAGGGGATTTTCTTCCTGCCGACCTTTCGACTTCTTGTGCTGGCGAGAGAAGTTAGGATCAATGACAGATTCTCGGACTCGTCGCCATATCTTGTAGATCCTGGAGGACAGCGATTGGGGAGGCTGCTCCGTCTTTTCTGTTTCCACAGCAGTCTCTACCGGTGGAGGAGATCTTCTGAGCACCGCAGTTGGTGAGTTCCTGCATACCCTATTCAGCAGCTCAAAGCTGTTCCCGGTTGGAACAGTAGCATTGACTTCCGCCGTTGGAGCTGGTGGAGTTATCCCAGAAGGGGAGTTGACCCAGTCTTCCTTACTCGGCGCCAGTGGCGTCGTCGGGCGCGACGAGTCATCGGTATTGGCTTAGAGATAGAAACAGCTTCTTCTTGCCCCTTGTTCGGGTATGGGGCGGTTGCCGGTGTCAGCCTATTGAAGACTGATGTCTTTTGAGCCGCAAGAGCAGGAGTAGGAATGGGGACGGTCAACCTTGCAAAGACCGATCTCTTAGCAGGAGAAGCCGCCTTGACGACTTGAGGAGCAGGTTTGGCTACTCTTTTTGGAATAACCCTTTCCGGGACTGCAAGCTTCATTGTGGGCTCACAGGAGTTTTGCCCCAGTCTGGAGAAGACCGCGGCACCGGTGTTGGGCGACCCGTTGAGAGGGGCCGCAGTAACTGAAAGTCGATCGAAGACCGACTTCTTAGAAGCTTCTTGTATGGGCACGGGGGTGCTGAAGCTTGTTGGCGAAAGCATAGTTCCGAAAAACAGCCCTTGGTGGCTTGAGTAATCTGCTCCATGGGCATGGTGAACAAAGAGGCTGCTTGGGGCCCGTAGGTTATGGCCCCAGTTGAGGCCGGATGCGAGCTGCAGCTGTAGTTGGAGCACTTCGAACAAGTTGAGGCCATCGATGTTTGACTTCTCTTCTGCACCGAGCAAGAGACTAAATCTTAGTAAACTTGAAATCCAAAGGCAACCGTTAAGAAACCGTGATTGGTTCACGAAGACAACACACGAAGTGTGAAGTGGAAAGAGGAAAAGGTCCCACCGGGCGTGCCGGAATCTATTCTCCGCCGAACGGCGGCCGACGACGCTGAGGACGTCTTGCCTGAGATTCAGGGCAGATGCTATATGGTTTTATCCGTCCACCTCTCCGAAGATGCCAAGTTGATTTATGGCACCGTGTATCGGAGGTTTAGACGGATGCGGCCGATGTAGCAGACTTCGTCAGATTCCCCCTCGCTAGAGGGGTTTTTGATTGTGAGGACGCTCTTCCCTGCAGGCGCAAGCCCCTGCAGTTAATTACGCTACCGCATCGCGGTAGCCACTTTCTCCTTCTCCAGAATTTCACTTCGTGTCGTGTGTGTTTGTTTTGTTTGTGGTTGCCCGTGGATTGTATACGGAGACTGAATAATGCCGTTGCCCGTAGGACGTGGATTAGTCCAAATCCGCATTTACTTAGATTTGGGTTTGGTGTTTTTAGTTTAAGGATACGTTAGCCGTATTGAGGCTAAGATCAACTTAAACGTTCGTTAAGGATACGTTAGTCTGATTTGAGACTAAGATCAACTTAACGTGGTGATCCATTTAATATATGGCTGTCGGGACTCATCACCTCTCTGACGTCGTTGAAGGATTACAACGATAGGTGTCAGAGGAGTTCAGAGATGTACCCTTGAACCAAAGTTGATTTGGAGTTTTATAGTCCGTTTGAATGTTTAAGGATACGTTAGCCGTGTTTGGGGCTAAGATCAACTTAAACGGGATCGTTTAGATCCGACAAAAGAGCATTTGGAGGCTCTATTGTTCCAGTTTAGGGACGTAGTGGTCCGTGTTCCATTTTAGGGACATGGGGGTCCATTGCCAGTTTAGGGGCGTGGTGGTCCGTATTCCAGTTTAGGGACATGGTGGTCCATTGCCAGTTTAAGGACGTGGTGGTCCATCATTAGTTTAAGAACATTTCGGTCCGTCGCCAGTTTAGGGACGTGGTGGTCCATCATTAGTTTAAGGACGTTTCGGTCTGTCGCCAGTTTAAGGACGTGATGGTCTATCATTAGTTTAAGGACGTTTCGGTCTGTCGCCAGTTTAGGAACGTGGTGGTCCATTATTAGTTTAAGGACGTTTCGGTCCACCATTAGTTTAAGGACGTTTCGGTCCACCATTAGTTTAAGAACGTTTCGGTCCACGAGTTTAAGGACCCCGCAGTCCGTATTCATATGTGGTCGTCGGGACCCGTCACCTCTCTGACGTCGTTGAAGGATTACAACGATAGGTGTCAGAGGGGTTCGGAGATGTACCTTCGAACCGGTCGTAAATTGATTTAAGAGAGCAATCTTGCTCAGTCAATTTAGTTTAAGGACTTACGGCCAAAATTGGGCTAAGTCCAGTTAAAAAAGTCCACATTTTGTTTGCATTTGGCCTTTGTCTGGGCTTTCCCCTTTTTAGAATAATGCATAGCATTACTTCAGGCCATTTATGCCCATTTTGACTGGGCTCTGCCCTTTTTATTATAATGCAGAGCATTTGTTTTGGTCCATTGGACCTCTCAATTGGGCTCTGCCCTTTTAAATAATGCATAGCATTTTTATTATTTTGTTTGGGCTCTGCCCATTTATAAATGATGCAGAGCATCAATTTAATTAGGCCTGCTTGGTCTTTTTGATTTGGGCCTGGCCCTTTAGGAAATGCATTGCATTTTCAGGCGCTTTGCGCCAATCAGAGAGCGCAAGCGCTTGTAGTGTTAACACGTGTCGAGCAAGCGCAGTGCGCTGCGCTAGTGCGCCGCGCTTGCGCTGCTGACACGTGGCGCACTCTGGTGAATTGCGCCAATTACAGAGAGCAAAGCTCTATCTCAAGGCACATAGCGCAAGTGGTTCAGATGCTGACACGTAGCGCTCTCCCAAGAGCGCAACAGCGCAGTTTGCAAGTGCAAAGCACTCTAAATTTGAGAATCTTTTAGATTCAAGAACCAAAGGTTCATAAAAGTGCAAAGCACTATATTTTTTATTTTTGTTTCTTCTTGTTTTAAAGAACCAATGGTTCATGAGTAGTGCAAAGCACTGTTTTTATATGAAGATCATTGATCTGGTTTTTTAGATCAATGATCTATTAGAAGAAATTTCTTCTCTCTTGTGAAGGTTTTTACCTTTTTTCTTGGAATTCTTCTCAGAGTTCTCTCTGATTGAAGCTCTTGATTTTTTTTAAAGAAATGTTGATGCCTTTGAATTGAGGTCTAGGGTCCTTTTTATAGTGCCCATAAATTAATTAAATTTGTTAAAGAGATCTTTCTCTGAGTGCTTTGGGGAATTTTCCCCACTGTTGGATCTTTGATCCAAGGGCATCTGTTTTACAGAAGAAAATCTTCTTGTTTTAACAAGAACAGAAAAGATTTCTTTAGAATTTTAATTCTGTTTGGCGCAAATGCCCCAGCGCGTGACACGTGTCGCACAACGCAGCGCAACTGCGCTGACACGTCTGCGCTGACGCGTGTCGCGCAGCGCAACTGCGCTTGCGCGTCTGCGCTGACGCGTGTCGCGCAGCGCAACTGCGCTTGCGCGTCTGCGCTGACACGTGTCACGCAGCGCAAAGCGCAGCGCAACTGCGCTAGCGTATCTGTGCTGACACGTGTCGCGCAGCGTACATCGCAGCGCAACTGCGCTGACACGTGTCGCGCAGCGCAGTACTTGTGCAACTGAAGCGTTGCTTCCTTTAATTTTAGTTTAAATAGAGCTTTTCTCTGATTGGGCGCGCCTTCTTGGGCGCTGTGCTGACGTATCAGTGCCTGACATGTGGCGCGTTGCGCCCGAGATTTGAAGCGTTGCTTCAAAATTTTGAATTTTGAATTTCAACAGAGCTTTGCTCTGATTGGGGGAAACACAAATATCTTAAGAAAATGAGATTTCTAGAAATATAATATATATATTAAAATTATATATATATATATATATATATATATATATATATATATATATATATATATATATGTATGTATGTATGTATGCATCATTAAAATATCTATTTTGCAATAATAAAAATATTCCAACTTTTTCTAAAATCATAAGAATCACTTTACATTAAAATACCATGAAATTCCTTATAAGTCCAATACTTATAATTAAATACCCTATATTATGAAATTAGGTTATTTTCACTAGAAATATCACAAATATAAAATCTACATCTATGGCAACTCTAAAGACGATAATTAAATACTTGGGGTGTATTTTAAAAATTATACAAAAGTATTTTTATATAAAACCCCCTCAAGTTTTATAAATTACCCTAAGGATCCTAGTAAATATAGGTTTAAGCGGGACCAATCTCTTGAGCCTCAGAGAGCCGGAGAAGTGGGTGCTTGCCTATTTAAGGTATACAACTTAACAACGGTGTTATCAACACGGTAATCGTTTTTGAAAAAGACAAAAATACTGCCGCCCATGTGCAGCGGTTACCGATAACACCAAAACCTAATTCAGGATTTCAATTTCTTTTCTAATTGTCTGACTCAGACCGAGTCTCATTATAAACAATCTGACTTGAATATGATTCAAGTACAATTTATAATACTACAATTTAATATGATTCCATGAATCTATATAATCAATCCGTTCAAGCTATTCCATCTGTGTTGACCGAACCGAACCATGGATATACTTCTATTTACATGATTCTCCAGTTACATCCATGATTCCTAGTTACATTCATTTATTGATATCATGGTTTTGGCAAGTCATCTAATTATACAATCTATATTACAAGACAATCCACGTTGCAATACGATACAAACAATATAATCAAGACATCGCGGGGTTTAAGGGGTAGATTGGTACGGAAGGTGTTAGAAGTGGCACGCGACTGCAAGATTTAAGACACCTAACCTGAATACTGCGCCGTTGTTCCGGGCTTTCTAACGGAGCCTTGTACTTCCATTTGTCTCTAGTCTCTGGCATATAGAGACTCCTCTCGTATACACTGGTATCCTTCTGTACCAAGCTACAAACAACAACGTTAATACTAAATACAACATTATAACAATATATGACAACTTTAAAAGCTGCACTCTCTCTTACTCTCTATCTATTCTACTTTTCCTTTATTTTTGGGAATTACTGAGCGATTTGTTTGCTGACGACATTCTCTTTCTTTCTTTGAATGTCGTCAGGTGTTTCGGACCTTCCAGAGATCGAGCCCAACACTGAAGACTTGGACCAGTTTATTGAAGGTCCCGAGCTGTAGTTTCACTTGTACATTTTCCATTTCATTTCAGTACTTTCCAGTTCTGTTATGCCATTGTTTAGGCATTGCTTTCATTCAGATGTATTTACTTTTCCATGCATTGTACAAAAAAATGTTAATAAATAAAGTTGCTGTTCATTACATTTGTCTCTTGTGTATATTTCTTTTATATTGCTTAGTTACGCTTAGCGTATTTACTTCTGAGTAAATACGTAGCGGCCTCGTCACGTCCTCTGCCCGTACACTGGGAAGCGGGGCGTGACAGGTTATGTTGGTGGCCCATGCAGGTCAGAGCTGTATGGAACCCTACCATGCAGTTCTGTTCTGTGTGAAAAAACCTAAGAAATATAATACAAGAACCAGCAACTAAAACATTCTTTACAATTCATGTTCCTTGAATCTTATCATTTCATATATTTTGAATCTGTCCTAACCTAAATTTTTTTTCAAGGTTATGGATTCCCCGAACAACACCAGCACCAACTTCAACAACACTCTACCTCCACTACCAATCACACCTGCCGTCCCTGCTCCGCTCAACGAGCAGACGGTTCTGCTTGAGGTGATCCGCAACCTCCTAGAGGGACAGCAGCAGTAGACTGCTCTTTTAATGAACCGTCCCGAGGCAGAAGCACCTGGGGTGAAGCAATTCAGGGTTTTGCACTCCAAACAGTTTGTAGAAAAGGAGAGCCCACTGGAAGCTGAAAAATGGGCTCAGAGTATCGAAGATGATCTGGCCGCAGCACAAGTGCCAAAAATAGCTTGGGTCCGTGTTAAGAAACTGTAGCTCACAGACAATGCACGGGTTTGGTGGAAGGTGGAACAAAGCCGTCTTGATTAACCCATAGAATGGAAGACTTTCCTCGACATGTTCGACGCAAAGTACTTCCCTGAGACTGCCAGGTTCGATATGGAACAACAGTTCATCTATCTGCAACAAGGTTCAATGTGGACAAAATCTGTAGATGAGTATGACTCTGAGTTTACCATACTCTGCAGGTAAGATACGTCTCAGTATTCGTTTTCCTAAAATCACATACTACACAGCTAACACAAGACCGTAACAGGTTTGCGGCCCATCTCATACCAACTGCTGAGATCAGAGCTAGAAGATTTCAGTAAGGGTTGGACCCGAAAATCCAAGCTGCATTAGCTACAGGGGATTTCCCAACCCATGATTTGGCTTTGAAGGCTGCCCGAAGATACGAAGCAGTAGTAAATAGGAAGGGCAGACCTCAATCTGCCGGTTTGAAACGCTCTGCCCCTCAAATGGCAGGAGGAGCCTCTTCCAGGCCATCGTTCGAACCCAGGAGAACTGAAGAAATCAATAACCAGTCGAGTCCAGATTTCTGCTACTACTGCAGGAGAAAGGGACACTTGTGGAAGGACTGTTGGCACGCATAAGGTCTATATATAGTTTGTGGTGCGTCCAATCACGGAATTAGAAACTGTCCTTATAGACGCAACCCAGCTCACCCACCCACCAACTATCCACAGCGGCCAGCTATCCAGGCTCCTGCACCTCATCTAGCACTCCCAGCTCCACCACATGCATAACCTACTCGCCAATTCCAACAAGCAACGAGGGACATGCCTCGAGGGCAGAGAAACATGCCCCAAGGACAGAATGTGCCTCCAGCTAGGAGGAATATACCACAGCGTCAGACTTTCGCATTAGCAGCCGTAGAAGCCGAGGTTGTAGGTCAAGGTAACACTGGTAATTCTCTTTCAGATTCCCAAATCCTTGTATCACTTTGTTATTCTTCATACACTACCAAACTTTCCTTGAATCTGTTACACTTTCCTTTTATAAATTTCGAGGACGAAATTTTTATAAGGAGGGTAGAATGTAACAACCCTAAATTTTCTGTACAATTTTTTCAAAAATACAGAAAAAGGTATTTTTGCCTGAGCACAAGATATAAGTTTGTTTTGCTTTTTAATAACAAGAAGGAGCTTGTAGCTCATTGGTAAGATCTTGCACTGCTGAACCAAAGCACCAGAATTCAAATCCTATCCCCCACATTATTTTTAATATTGTTTTGTTTTGAATTTTTAGAAGTCCAAGAGCTTACACGTGCATAACTTGTAAAACCCCACTACACATGTAAAACAAACTGGCCTAGGGGCTACACCAAGCGACGAGGGACACGTGGCAGCGAGCCCCGGCCCGACTCGGGCGACTCGGCCCGCCGCCGCCGGCCGAACTCGGTCGGATCGCCGAGTTGCCATCATGAAAGTTATGCCTTTTTGTATTCTAATAACCCCTGTATACTTTAATTTCTCTGCACAGTAACAGAGACATTAAAAACACCCCATTAACCTATTTTTAATACAATTTTCATACAACCTTTCACCTACCCTAATCCTAATCTTTCCCTATAAATATCAACCCTAAACACACCCTCCTCACTCCAAATTTCTGTCGAAAACTCTCAAGAAAATTCCTAGAACTTTTGTGTACAAGTGAAGTTAGCGAAGGGCGAAACTCCGGTGAACTTCCGATGACGACCTTAGGAGTTTCCGGCGACGAAACGACGCACCGGCAAATCCTACTTCCTCCTCTACCTCTTCTATTGATTCTAAGCCAGTAAGTCCCACCTCCCCCTTCTATTCTCTATTTTTAAAACTTCTTTTACTAAAAACCGACGGAAGCGGAGTTAAATCCGACTTCCGATTCGGTTTTCTTTATAAATTTCAATTTTCCTTAATACAACCATATTAAACTCTTACATCTTGACTATTAATCATTAACAAAATATGTTGAACAAGTTTCATAGTAAAACATTTCATCTTATAACTTTTATCGCTATTTTTCACTAAAATACCATGTAGTTTACTTTCTACTTTAAAACATCATTAATCTTGCTATATCCTTAATTAGATCACGAGGTAATGACCTAACTCCTCACAACACTCATATGCAACATAGCACAATACCTTTCGGGAACATAGAATACGGAAAAATGAAACTTTACATATAAATACCACTAACTATTAAAACCGTTTTCTACAAGAATTCGTATTTTTATAAATCTTTGCAAAGCGCCGCTACAACCCATTTTGGGGAACCCGAATGGGATGGTGTGGATTATCGCACATCCCTGAGTTTAGTAGTGCGAGATGCAGACCTCCGCAAGGAGCATTCGGTCTCGAGAGATTTAAAATACAAATATCTTAAGAAAATGAGATTTCTAGAAATATAATATATATATTAAAATTATTTATATATATATATGTATCATTAAAATATCTATTTTGTGATAATATAAATATTCCAGCTTTTTCTAAAATCACAAGAATTAATTTACATTAAAATACCATGAAATTCCATACAAGTCCAATACTTACAATTAAATACCCTATATTATGAAATTAGGTTATTTTCACTAGAAATATCACAAATATAAAATCTATATCTATAACAACTCTAAAGACGATAATTAAATACTTGGGGTGTATTTTGAAAATTATACAAAAGTATTTTTACATAAAACCCTCTCAAGTTTTATAAATTACCCTAAGGACCCTAGTAAATATAGGTTTAAGCGGGACCAATCTCTTGAGCCTCAGGGAGCCGGAGAAGTGGGTGCTTGCCTATTTAAGGTATACAACTTAACAACGGTGTTATCAACACAGTAATCGTTTTTGAAAAAAACACAAATCCTGCCGCCCATGTGCAGCGGTTACCGATAACAGCAAAACCTAATTCAGGATTTTAATTTCTTTTCTAATTGTCTGACTCAGACCGAGTCTCATTATAAACAATCTGACTTGAATATGATTCATGTACAATCTACAATACTACAATTTAATATGATTCCATGAATCTATATAATCAATCCGTTCAAGCTATTCCATCTGTGTTGACCGAACCGATCCATGGATATACTTCTATTTACATGATTCTCCAGTTACATCCATGATTCCCAGTTACATCCATTTACTGATATCATAGTTTCGGCAAGTCATCCAATTATACAATCTATATTACAAGAGAATCCATGTTGCAATACAATACAAACAATACAGTCAAGACATCACGGGGTTTAAAGAGTAGATTGGTACGGAAGGTGTTAGAAGTGGCACGAGACTGCAAGATTTAAGACACCTAACCTGAATACCACACCGTTGTTCCGGGCTTTCTAACGGAGCCTTGTACTTCCATTTGCCTCTAGTCTCTGGCATATAGAGACTGCTCTCGTATACACTGGCATCCTTCTGTACCAAGCTACAAACAACATCATTAATACTAAATACAACATTATAACAATATAAGATAACTTTAAAAGCTACACACTCTCTCTTACTCTTTATCTATTCTACTTCTCCCTTATCTTTGGGACTTACCGAGCGATTTGTTCGCTGATGACATTCTCTTTTTTTCTTTGAATGTCGTCAGGTGTTTCGGACCTTCCAGAGATCGAGCCCAGTACTGAAGACTTGGACCAGTTTACTGAAGATCCCGAGCTGTAGTTTCACTTGTACATTTTCCATTTTATTTCAGTACTTTCCAGTTCTGTTATGTCATTGTTTAGGCATTGCTTTCATTCAGATATATTTACTTTTCCATGCATTGTACAAAAAAATGTTAATAAATAAAGTTGCTGTTCATTACATTTGTCTCTTGTGTATATTTCTTTTATATTGCTTAGTTATGCTTAGCATATTTACTTCTGAGTAAATACGTAACGGTCTCGTCACGTCCTCTTCCCGTACACTGGGAAACGGGGCGTAACAGAAAGCAACGAGGAAAATCCAGAAAAGGGGTACGGGTGCAAACTAAGAATCCAATTGGGATGACTGTTTTCAATCGCTTGTCCTTTCCCAAAAAGAAAGGGCCACGACGACAGTTTGAAAGATCGGCCGCCAACGATAAAAGGATGGCTATATGCGTAGTCCACAGGTCTATATAGCAGGCATGCAGCCCAGTGATAACCTATGCAGTAAGAGCAAAGACGGGGCTGCCATTTCCCAGGCTCAATTTGGTTTGAATGTGGCTGCCATTTTCCAAGCCCAGCCTCCTCCGGAAGACAATGAAAACCCATTCGGTGAGGCTGATAAGTAGAAAGATCTCTTAATTCATGTAGAGTCGAGCTTAGACAGCGAAGAGGAGCTGAATTTCCACCCCATAATGGCAAAACAAGAGCTGCTCCAAAAAGTCAGAAAACAGCTTAAAAGAAAAGATAAGGAGATGATCAAGCTCTACTCCAAGATCAACGATTTGACAAATGTCATCATGCAGCTCATGGCCCAAGTTGCTCAGCCGCCGTCCAATCAAGCACAAGGCTCTACTCATGAGCCGGGTGACAACGTCCTGAAGCAACTGATTCTTGTTCCCCTAAGTCCAAAGATAGGTGAGCCAGATGAAAGTCGACTATATTCCGCTTCGGGAAATATCTTGACTCTCGATGACGGTAGCCCGCTAATGCAAGATCGGGTCATGGATTTGGTCACCAACAAAGTCAAAACGTTCGTGGCTGAAGCCGAAGCGCAGAAAGACGTCAGCAATAGTAGGAGACCGTGCCCTGCACAATATGATCTTATGGAGTATCTCAATGGCTACATCATCCTCAAATTCGGAAGGTTTGATGGGACGGGAAATTCAAACCAGCACATTGCCAACTTTAAAGCATCGTGTGGGAATACTAGGAGAAAAGATGCGCTTCTCCTCAGACAGTTCGTTAATAGCTTGACCGACGTCGCTTTCGACTGGTACGCAAGCATACCGGACGACATGTTCACAATGTTCGCTCAAATGGAATCTCTAATCAGGCAGAGATTCATGAGTGTCAGCGACAAAATCACCATCGTTGACCTTGTGAGTACTAAACCAGAGCGCAATGAAAGCAACATGAATTTCATAGCCTGATATCGTAATCTCACTGTCAAGTGTGAACTGCCATTAGAAGATGACCAATCTGTCAGCCTCCTCATAGGAAATCTCGGTAATTGGATGACTCCGATCCTATGAACAGTGGGTCTCAAAACATTCTCGGAGCTAACCAAGAAGGTTCAAATGTTATAATGCTCGAAGCACGAGTCCACTACGGACCCTCAAATTCATAACAAACCTTGGAGGAACTGGAAGGACAATATTCGCAAAGGCGCAAGTTCTAGTGAGACCGATTCTTTCAATGCATCTGATAATGAAGGCAAGCGAAGAGCGGGAGGATCAAAGACCAACCGGTTTCAAAAACCAGTACTGCGAGGAGGAGGGCTGACACTATGAGAAAGGAAGAACAAAGTTTACTTCTTCAGAAGGGACAAGGTCCGCAAAATATCCAAGGACGTCCTGAAGAACGGTCTGCAACTGCCAGAAACAAAGAGCCACATGAAGTAAACATGACCGACAATCCCCTGTATTTCCTATATCAAAGTGTAGTGATTCATGCAATCTAGAACTGCTATGTTTTCAATGATTGGGTTGAGAAACAATATAAGGCAGGAGAAATAAAACTGTCTCCTGAAGTGTTGGCAAACGATCAAGCCGTAACTGCCAATTTCATACAAACAGAGTCCGAAATCGTTTAGGGACTGACGGCTTAAACAAACGATTCTAATCTACCTTGACCCTTAAGTCGTTAAACTAGGATAAAAACAATCCACAACAGCGAATGATGAGTCGCTCCTGGTACCATTCCATAGCAGCAATGCAGATGGCAACCAAAATCCAACACCCTAAATCATCCAATAGCAAATGACGAGTCGCTCCTGGCACTATGCTTCAGTGTTAGCGTGCTAATACCGAACCAAAATCAAAATTCTAAATTCTCCTAAGGCAAATGATGAATTGCTTCTGGCAACCATGCTCCAGTGTTAGCAACGCTGATGTCAGCTCCAGAATCCAAAATTCCAACTCAAAAAAATGTCTAAGTCCTACTCGACACGTGCTTCCAAGCTTAAAGAAGGTCCCGCCAAACAAGGCAGGAATCAGACAAATCAAATCAAAGTCCCACCCAGCAGTGTTTCTAAGTTCAAAAGTCATGCTGGACAGATAAGAAACTTCCAAACCAAATCAAGTATCGACCGTCTACGTCGCAAAAAGGGAACCAAGTCAAGTATCGACCGTTTACGTCATAAAAAGGAAAACAAGGGAAGCAACGACCTCCACGTCGCCAAAAGGGAAGCATCAACATCTACGTCGTAAAAAGGGAAATAAATCTACTAACGACCTCCACGTCGCCAAAAGAGAAGCATCGACCTCCATGTGGACAAAAGGGAACCAAGCAATGACTTCCACGTCGCCAAAAAGGAATCACCAATTTTTACGTCACAAAAAGGGAACCAAATTAAGCAACGACCTCCATGTTGCCAAAAGGGAAGCACCGACCTCCACGCCGCCAAAAGGGAACCAAGTAATGACCTCCACATCGCCAAAAAGGAAACACTAACCTCCACGTCGCCAAAAAGGAACCAAGCAAAGACCTCTACGTCACCTAAAGGGAAGCAACAAGCTCCACGTTGCCAAAAGGGATGCACCGACCTCCACGTCACAAAAAGGGAATCAAATCAAGCAACGACCGCCATGTCGCCAAAAGGAAAGCACCGATCTCCACATCATCAAAAAGGAACCACACAACGACCTCCACGTCGCCAAAAAGGAAGCACCGACCTCCACGTCGCAAAATGGAAACTAAGTCAAGTATTGACCGTTTATGTCATAAAAAGGGAACCAAGCCAAGCAACGACTTCCACGTCCTCAAAAGGGAATCAAGTACCGACCTCTATGTCGTCAAAAGGGAACCAAGCACCGACTCCATGTTACCAAAAGGGAAGTAAATCAACCTCTCCATGAAAGAAAATCTATCAATTTCATGCACACGACCCATACATGTGGTGTGCATTTATTGATGGGAGGTACTTTGTTGGGGTTAAAATTTACACCCCAATTACCAGAATAAAAAATAAAAAATTAAAGGCCAAAAGCCAAAGTCAAAGCAGGAACAACTAATCCGGATCTGATCCTAATCAACCGGGCCCATGCCCAAACCGCCTCGAGCCCAAGCAGAGCCGGCTTCATGCCGATGAAGAAAATAAAATAATTATGTCGCTTATGTCGCAAATAAATGAATATGCAATTTTCTAGAATTAAATGTAAAAGAATTGGGCAAGAAAGCCAAAAGTTGTAAAGCCCAAGGGGCCCAATGTAAAGTGCAAAGGCTATTAAAACCAACCCTTATGATGAAATAAATGGCAATTCTTCTCAGCTAAAAATTTGGGGTTTTGGAGCCGTCCTTCTCTATTTTTCTATCTCCTCACGTAGGTTCTTCTCTTTAAGAAAAATTATTTTTTTAGAAGCAAAGGAGATTTCTTTGCCTTTCCCATTTTCGTTCATCAAGATCCATTAAACAAAGAAGAAGCAAAGAATGAGCGGTCATCTCAAGAAAAAAAACGTTTTCTATTGCAACAAAGATCCCTCTTTTAAAAAAAAGGAGCAGAGATTTTCATTCTCGTATTATTCAAGATCCGAGCATACAAAGTATTGGATATTAAATAAATTTTTTTTTTTAATCAAACAAAAAAATTAAACGCTTCACAAATTGAAAGCAAACGTTTTCTGAAAGTGCAAACTATCATCTATAGGGGTGTCCTATGCAAACGCGCATGCGCCAAGGACACTAGCTGCAAAATTGCGCATCTGCGGCACGTGCAATGCACGTGTGCCAGTGCCAAGGGCGATTTCTACAAAACTGCGCAAGTGTGCTGTTCCCGTCCAAATTTAGGCTCAAGAGCTTAAGCTTAACTCTGGCGCAGGCCGCGCCAATGCCAACGTTGGTGCAAGCAACCCCAATTCTATCTTTGGCTCAAGCCGAGCTGAGGCCATCCTAGCGCAAGTAGCGTTAATCTCGGTTGAAGCGCATGCTTCAGGTAGAGTGTAAGCTCTATTCGGGAAAATATTTCTCTTTATCCTTCTAAAACAGAAAGATATTTTCTTTTTAATAAGAAATTTTTCCTATAACTTTCTATAAACAAGAGAGATATTTCCTCTGTTAACAGAGAGCCATTGGATAAAAAATCCAACGAAGCTTAAGTATCACATGTTAATTTTAAGATTAATTTGAGATCTCTCAAATTAAAGATTCTCTCTACTTTCCCAATTATCCCCTCTCCTATAAATAGGAGTAGGGGGAAGAAATACACACAGAAAATACCCCTATAAGGTGAAGAAAAAGGGACTTAAGCATTTGCAAAAGATCTTCATTTTCTTCAACTAAACCTTAGATGAAGACTAAGGAGAAAAATTCTCTTTTTGTCTATTATCTCCTTTAAAGAAGCTTAATCTTCACAAGAACTTAAGTTATTTTCTTGGATCAAAGATCCATGAGTTAGATCTTCCTTAAAACGAGAACTTAAGCTCTTATGGAGGGGTTTGATCTCAAAATCTGAGATCTGGGGGAAAACTTAGGTACTCCTCCATTAAAAGATGCAAGACCATCAGGATCACCATGAAAATCGAAGCTTATGCTTCATAGAACCCAAGTTCTTGTCAAGAACCATATCAGACAGCAAGGACACATACCATGAACATCAAAGAAACTTTATATCATAAAACCGCGATCTTGATGATGTTAATGATCAAAAGATTATTTTGTGGCTGAGACTTAAGTTTCTGAAAGGTTAACCATTCTGTGGAGATTAATCTCCAAAACCCTTGCACTGCGCCAGCATCCATACTGCTGTGCCAGCACTAAGGTTGATTTGCCAAAGATGGCGCCAAAGCCAAGTGCCAGTAAGACTTAATTCTCTCCATATTGGGTTGCGCCATGTGCCAATATCCCACCGAGCGCCAAGCTCCAAAAAGCAGAGTGCCAAGCTCTAAGCACCAATCCCAAACCATGCGCATGCGCCGAGTTAATATAGGTAGCGCCAGCGTAAAGTGCTATACACATACGCTCGAGCCGTGCCAAGCGTCATACGTCAAGCATATTTTGGTGTCAAACAGACCCAATTCTAAGCCCAAATTGGCTAAGTCTTGAAGCTTAAGCTTCTTGGATCTTAAGATCAACTAAGAATAATATTCTCATGCCACCTAAATTGACCTAGTTCTCAAAGGAGACTACGTGTCCCAAGGCAAAGCCTATATACCCAAAACGTTCTAAGTAGACCTTAGTTCTCAAATGAGAACATGTCTTTAGATAAAACTTAAGCTTTATGTGAATCGATGGATCTCATAAATGTGAGAAATGCAACCTAAGTTCACTCCTGTTGGAAAAACAAGCTACCAACGTTGACCATGTTTAGCAAATACTTGACCCAAATCATATGATATATATACAGATTTAGACTAATCTGCGCCCTACGGGCGACGATAAAATTAGTCTCCATATACAATCTAAGGGTAACCCAAATAAAAAAACCAAATGACATGACACACGAAGGAAAGAACCTGGAGTGCAGAAAGTTGTTGTCGTATGTGGAAAGGTAATTAACTACAGAGGCTTGCGCCTGTAGGAAAATTCATCCCCACAATCAATAAACCTCTCATTCGTGAGAGGGAATCTAAAGTTGGTTAAATCGGTTGCATCCTTCCAAACCTCCGATATACGGCGCTATAAATCAACTTAGTGTCTTCGGAGAGGTAGATGGATCATACCTATGCATTTACCCCCAAATTCTGGCTAGAAGTTCTAACCTAGTTCTTCTGACCGGTCTTCGGAGATAAACAAATTCTGGCACATCCAGTAGGACACTTTTTCTCTTTCCACTCCACATTTCGTGTGTCGTGTTTTCGCGAACAAAATTGCGGTCTTTATGATTTGGTTGCTCTTGGATTTTGGGGTACCGAAGTCGGTGTTCTATCTCCTGTGCAGATCTCAATGGCATCCTGTGCTAACTGCAATTACAACTCCAAGAATACCGCACCTCAGTTGATCATGTCTGGTCAGTTTATGGCCCCAATGCTCTGCATGGTCCAGCTTATGCATGAACTGAATGGGCTTCAATTTGGGCAGATGCATCCCCTCTCGACCATTGGTGTCTCAACGCCAAGTGAGGAAGCTCCAAAGAAGTCAGCCTTTGACAGGCTGGCAACAAACTCCGCAGGCCCTTCCGAGAAGCCTGCAAAACCAGAAGGCTCAGTCTTTAAGAAGTTGAACACAAACTCCGTGGGCTTATCAAAGAAGCCCGCGATACCAAAGAACTCAGTCTTCAAAAGTCCGACCTTCGCTACTCCGGTCACTTCAAACATTCCGACCGCTCCAAAGAAGTCAGTCATCAAGAGGATGACACCAGCAGCTCCTGCTACTCCTGAGGCGCCAAAGGGTGCTTCACCTCCAAGACGGTTTGTCTTGCACAGACTGGCATCTCAAGCTCCTACTCATCCTAAGATGTCAGTCTTCAAGCTACTGACACCTGCTGAAGTTCTGAAACTACACAGGGGCATACTGATGAAGCTCTCAAAACTAAAGAAGTACCGGCTTCAAAATGCTCTTGACATAGCTATTGGCGCTGATAGAGGCAAGCTGGAGGCATCTCCCCATCAGGTCTGGCTCCACCAGCTCCAATGCCCACTATCCATGTGGCTGTTCCGACTGAAAACAACTTTGAACTGATCAAAAGGGTTAGGAGAAACTCGCCTGCTGCAATCTTGAAGAAGTCTCCACCACCCGTGGAGGCGTCAAATGAACAGAAGACTATTCTTCCGCCGCTGCGACTCTTTTCCAGAATCTACAAAGTTTGGAAGGAAATATGTAGCTCCGTCGTCAACAATAAGCCATCTCCGAAATCAGAGAAATTCAAGAATCATCCAAAGGCTAATAAACCAACTCTCAAGTCTGAAGTAGCCCTTCCTATAAAGCAAAGGCCCGAAAGATCTCCTTTGCCCAGAGAAAATCCCAAAAGGCAAAATATCAAAAGCTCCACGCACAAAGTTGAAGTAGTTCACACTGTGCGGAAGATACATCTCAACGGAAGTGAAAATAACGCTTCCGTAGTCATAGACCCTATACTCGGTCTCTGACTACAGCTCAAAGGCGGCAGCAGTTGCAAGAAATGGCCGCTTAAGCAGCAGCACTCATCAGCCCTCCGTAAAAGACACGCCAGGAAGACGAGCAAGAAGATCTGGCAGAACAAAGGTATGATCTTTGAAACATGCCCTCGATAAGAAAGAAAATGAAGCAGCGGAAATGACCGCCAACATGAGTTAGATGGCCCTCCTAATGCAGAAGATGTGTGGGATGATGGCCCGACCGTCAAAATCACCGGCCGAAGAGTCACCGATGATCCTGATAATGAGAAGGGAGATGCCACAAGCTCTCTGCAGGCCCCTTCAATCTCAAAAGATGGAACAATCTTGAAGGCGCAGCTCAATGAGTACATCGTCCAGTAGGTCAAACTCTTCACCGCCACCGAAGCAGCCGCTAAGTTGGTCAAGACTGGTTGTTCATATCCAGTATGTTACGACCAGAAGTAATACCCTCCGGGATATACCATCTCGAAGTTTAATTTCTTCAAAGAAACGGAGAATCCCCATCAGGGCAATGTGCGGAAATACTGGAAGCGATGATAAGCTACTTTTCTGACAGTTCGTCAGTAGCCTGGTAGATACTGCTTTTGAATGGTACTCGGAGCTCCTAAATGATTCCGTAGAGACTTTTGTTGACATGGGACTACTCTTTACGCAGAGATTTGTTAATGCAAGTGAGTGTACTACAATCTCCGCGTTAATCAACAAGAGGGTAAAATCAAACGAAATACTGTGCAATATGACATCCGCTGGATGAATCTTGCTTCAAAATGTTAGCAACCCATCACCGAACCTTCGGCCTTCAGAATGTTCATCGGCACTCTCGACCCGCACTTGAAGGTCTATCTGTTCTTATTGTTTTCCAAGCTTACTACATATCAAGAGCTTCTTGACAAGTTGGTTCAACTGGAGAAGATTGATCAGATCTCCTCCTCCACATGGGGAGCAAGAATAAGAACAAATCAGCGTTTGTCACCAATGCTTAGCAGTAACAAGGCGGCTTCAAAGCACTTGGCCATCGAAATGATAACCGTTCGGGCCCCACCCTCGAAGAAAAGCAGGGACATGAATACTCCTTTCTTCATGACAAGACGAAGAAGCTGTTCGACCTTTCCATGAACAATCGCATGCTGTCATTTCCTGAATCACGGCGACCAGCACAAGCAAACGCGGTCAATGACCCTAAATACTGTCCATACCATCGGGTTGTAAGTCACCTGATTGAAGCATGTGCCGAAGAAAGCTAACACTTAGGGATCCTCACGACCCCTAAGAAGAAAATACACCTACGAGATCCTCTTGACTTGTAGGGAGAAAATCCATTTATGAGACCCTTACGGCTCATAAAATTGAAAAGCCTGAGGTGACGGGGATCTAAACCTATCTCCTAAGCCATTACCCTGCGGCTGGTTTCCAAGCTGACTACCGTATACAATCCATGGGAAATTCGCAACAAATATGCATCCCTAAGTCCCCTCCGGGTGAGCAGTGCTCCCCTAAGCATGTATTGCCCTGCGGTCGGTCTCCAAATTGACTACCGTATACGATCCATGGGCTACCTGCAATGAAGTTGCATTCAAGACCTCCTCCATTGGCCGACAAAGATAACAATGAGGAGAAGACCCGCTCGTGTATCCTCATGATAAATGAGGAGAACGGTATATGAAAAAATGGGTTAGTCCATAAGGAAATGGGGCACGGATGAAAACCCGAAAGGGCTCCGTGAGTAAACACAGCAATGTTTACCGCCGAAAACTAGACCGAGACATGGAGACGTCTAGCATAAATTTGGGTTCAGATTCTATTTGAACATACCCACCACCTCTTCGAAGATAACAAGTTGATTTATGGCACCGTATATCGGAGGTTTGGATAGATGCGGCCGATGTAGCAGATTTATCAGATTCCCCTTTATTTATGAAGGGTTTTTGATTGTGGGGAAAATCTTCCCTGCAGGTGCAAGTCCCTGCAGTTAATTACGCTATCATGTTGCGATAACAACTTTCACCTGCTCCAGGTAGATCACTTCGTGTCGTGTTATGTTTGTTTATTATGGGGTTGCCCTTGAATTGTATACGGAGACTAATCTTGTCATGCACGTATGGTGCAAATTAGTTCAAATCCGTATATATTAGATTTGGGGTGTTGAACTTAGAACGTAGATCTCATATAAATGAAATCCATCAGTTCATGGGATATATGGGTTTGATCTAAGGATCGTTAGTCATATATTGGACTAAGATCGACTTAGGAACAGTGAGTATATAGGCTCAACTGATCATCAGATCATATATGAATAGCCCATGGATAGTTTAAGGACATCACAGTCTAATATTCGTTTAGGGACTTTTCGGTCCAACATTCTCGTGTTTGAGATGAAGTATTAGTTTAAGGACGTTTCGGTCCATCTTTCAGCTTACATACACGTGGATATCATATGGCTAAGTGAACGATGGTAACATGAAGTGCGCTCAATATTGGGATGCGATTCACTTTGAAGGCATTTATATTTCGTTCAAAAATATACATATACATATATGTATATAGCCGAGGCTCAATATGAGATGCACATCTATATGGGATGCGTGTCAATATGAAAGATAAGACATTCCCTGTCTTGATGAAATTGGGACGTGAAAGGAGTTGTTGGGACCCACCACCTCTCTAAAGATGTTGAGGAATTACAATGATGTATATCAAAGGCATGGAAAGATGTACGCTTGATCCAAATCACGTATATGAGGGAAAAGATCATGTTGGAACTGAGGATCAATAGTCTTATATGAGACTAAGATAAAGATCATTTAGTCAAATATGGGACTAAGATTAATTGGGGTGGTCGATCATTAGTCGTATATGAGACTAAAATCAAATGGATGAAAGATCAATGAAAGATCATTAGTCGTATATAGGACTAAGATCATTATGGATGAAAGATCTTTAGTCATATATCCGACTAAGATCAATATGGATGAACGATCATTAGTCATATACCCGGCTAAGATCATCTTGGAAATATGATTGATGATCATTAATCTTATTTTAGATTAAGATCGACTTAAACATGTGAGTATATAGGCTCAGAGAAGTTTTCACTTCACATATTTAGCCAATTTGGGGCTAGAAATTGGGTTTCTATGTCACCGTGCTAAGCACTCAAACATATAGCGCTCACGTGAGGCGTTCACACTCAGATGCTCACCTGTATGACACGTGAGGCGCTAAGTCTGTAGTATCTGAGTGCTCACGTGGATATCATGTGAGGCGCTATCTTCATGGCTTTTGAGTACTCACGTGCGTATCATATGAGATGCTCAATCTCAGGTGCTCACGTGGACATCACGTAAGACGCTGAGTCCTTAGAGATTTAATCTCCGTTCATGTTTTTTAGAGAAGTTAAACTTCTGTTAATGGTATTTTGACCATTAACGATCACCAAGATCACTATTTTGAGGATCTGGGATCAAATTCTTTAAGAACTAAATTCTTGTCATGTTTGGGAACTAAGTTCCTGGAGATCTTTTTCATGTTCTTTTATCCCATGTTCTTTTCAATCTTGTTCTCCCTTAAATTTTTGATTCTCAAGAACAAGATCTTTTCTACGAGAATTAAATTCTCTTTTGGGAGATTTGTCTTGTAGATCTCAGATCCAGAAGAAGAACTGAGTTCTTGTGAAGGGTTAAACCTTTAGATATAATATGATGGGTAAAGTGGAGATATTTTATCTTTGTGTTTTCTTTACCTAAGCTTTGAGAGGAGGAAGATCTTTTTCTTCGAAAAGAATTGAATTCTCTATTTTTTTGTGGAAGCTTATGGGGGCTCGTTCTTTTGAGATTTAATCTCTTTGCTTCTATTTATAGGAGAAGAAAAAAATCAATCTGTTTGAAAAAATATCTATTTTGAGAGATCATAATTGATTTCATAATCAATCGAAATGATCTTAAAGATTAACCGGTGAATTTTATTCACCATTGGGTTTTAATCCAAAAGCTCTCTATTTAACAGAGAAGATCATTTTTGTTTGTTTAATAAGATTAGGAAAATATTTTCCTAAGATAGAATTTAATTCTATTAGATGATCAATTGGTGATTTTATAATCGCCATTGGATCTTTGATCCAAAGTTTATCTGTTTAACAGAGAAGATCTTTCTTATTTAAGAAAGATCAGGGAAATATTTCCCCCATAGAATTTAATTCTACATAGAATTTAATTATATCAAAAAGAACACTTACGTGCATTGCACGTGAGATGCTGCCAAATGTGTTGGCAAGTGGATGAAAGATCATCAGTTGTATATGAGACTAAGATCAAATGGATGAAAAATCGATGAATGATCATTAGTTGTATATGCGACTAAGATCATCATGGATGAAAGATCATTAGTCATATATCCGACTAAGATCAATATGGATGAACGAATATACCCGGCTAAGATCAGCTTGGACATATGATTGATGATCATTAATTTTATTTTAGATTAAGACCGACTTAAACATGTGAGCATATAGGCTCAAAGAAGTTTTCACTTCACAGATTTAGCCAATTTGGGGCTAAAGATTGGGTTTCTATGTCATCCAGCAGTGCTAAACACTCAAACATATAGCGCTCACGTATGCATCACGTGAGGCGCTCACACTCAGATTGCTCACATGTATGGCACGTGAGGCGCTAAGTTTGCAGCATCTGAGCGCTCAGGCGGATATCATGTGAGGCGCTGTTTTCATGGCTTTTGAGTACTCACGTGCGTATCATGTGAGGCGCTCAATCTCATGTGCTCACGTGGATATCACGTGAGACGCTGAGTCCTTAGAGATTTAATCTCTGTTAATGTCTTTTTAGAGAAGTTAAATTTCTGGTAATGGTATTTTGACCATTAACGATCACCAAGTTCACTATTTTGAGAATCTGGGATCATATTCTTTAAGAACTAAGTTCTTATCATGTTTGGGAACTAAGTTCGTAGAGATCTTTTTCATGTTCTTTTATCGCATGTTCTTTTCAACCTTGTTCTTCCCCGAATTTTTGATTCTCAAGAACAAGATCTTTCCAACGAGAATTAAATTCTCTTTTGGGAGATCTGTCTTGTGGATCTCAGATCCAGAGAAAGAACCGAGTTCTTGTGAAGTATTAAACCCTTAGATATGATATGATGGGTAAAGTGAAGATATTTTTATCTTTGTGTTTTCTTTACTTAGGATTTGAGAGGAGGAAGATCTTTTTCTTCGAAAAGAATTGAATTCTCTTTTTTTGTGGAAGCTTATAGGGGCTCCTTTCTCTGAGATTTAATCTCGTTGCTCCTATTTATAAGAGAAGAGAAAAATCAATCTGTTTGAGAAAATCTTTATTTCGAGAGAACATGATTGATTTCATAATCAATCGAAATCATCATAAAGATGAACCGGTGAATTTTATTCACTGTTGGATTTTTAATCCAAAAGCTCTCTATTTAACAGAGAAGATTGTTTCGCCCAATCAGAGCAAAACTCTGTTGAAATTCAAAATTCAAAATTTTGAAGCAACGCTTCAAATCTCGGGCGCAACGCGCCACATGTCAGGCGCTGATACGTCAGCGCAGCGCCCAAGAAGGCGCACCCAATCAGAGCAAAGCTCTATTTTAAGCAAAATTAAAGGAAGCAACGCTTCAGTTGCGCAGGCACTGCGCTGCGCGACACGTGTCAGCGCAGATGCGCTAGCGCAGTCGCGCTGCGCTGTGCGCTGCGCGACACGTGTCACGCGCTGGGGCATTTGCGCCAAACAGAATTAAAATTCTAAAGAAATCTTTTCTGTTCTTGTTAAAACAAGAAAATTTTCTTCTGTAAAACAGAAGCCCTTAGATCAAAGATCCAACGGTGGAGAAAATTTCCCAAATCACTCAGAGAAAGATCTCTTCAAAAAAATTAACTAATTTATGGGCACTATAAAAGAGACCCCAGACCTCAATTCAAAAAAAGGAACATTTTTCTTGAAAAAAGTCAAAAGCTTCAAACAGAGAGAGAATTCTGAGAAAATTTAAAAGAAAAAGGTAAAAGCCTTCACGAGAGAGAAGAAATCTCTTTTAATAAATCATTGATCTAAAAACCAGATCAATGTTCTTCACATAATAAACAGTGCTTTGCACTTCTTGTGAACCACTGGTTCTTTAAAAACAAGAAAGCAACAAAAATAAAAAATAGTGCTTTGCACTTTTATAAACCTCTGGTTCTTGAAACAAAAAGAAAAAAAAACTTATTTTTCTTTGATCTAAATATCAAATAGTGCTCTGCACTTCTGTTCTTGAATTTAAAAGATTCTTAGTGCTTTGCACTTCCAAACTGCGCTGTTGCGCTCTTGAGAGAGCGCCAAGTGTCAGCCACAGAACAACTTGCGCTACGCGCTCTTGAAATAGAGCTTTGCTCTCTGGAATTGGCGCAATTCACCAGAGCGCGCCACGTGTCAGCAGCGCAACAGCGCAGCGCACTAGCGCAGCGCACTGCGCCGTTGCGCTTGCGCTCACCAGAACATGACACGTGTCCTCACCACAAGCGCTTGCGCTCAGTGATTGGCGCATAGCGCCTGACAAATGCAATGCATTTCTTTTACTGAAGGGCCAGGCCCAATTAAAAGACCAGACAGGCCTAATTAAATTGATGCTCTGCATCATTTATAAATGGGCAAAGCCCAAACAAAATAATAAAAATGCTATGCAGATGCCTTGCAGAGCCCTAAATAAATTGATGCTCTGCATCTTTTATGGGCAGAGCCCAAACAAAAAATAGAAAATAATGCAATGCATTATTTAAAAATGGGTCAAGCCCTAACACAGGCCTAACAGACCAAAAAAAAATAAAAGGCGTTGAATACTTTGGACTTAGCCCAATCATGGCCGTAAATCCTCGAATTAAATTGACTGAGCGATATTGCTCCCTTAAATCAATTTATATCCGGTTCGAGGGTACATCTCTGAACTCCTCTGAAATTTGCCGTTGTAATCCTTCAACGACGTTAGAGAGGTGATGAGTCCCGATGGCCAGATATTAAATGGATTATCACGTTAAGTTGATCTTAGTCTCAAACAGGACTATCGTATCCTTAATGAACGTTTAAGTTGATCTTAGCCGCAACGCGACTAATGCATCTTTAAACTAAAAACACCAAACCCAAATCTAAGTAAATACGGATTTGGACTAATTCACGTCCTACGGGCGACGGCATTACTTAGTCTCCGTATACAATCCATGGGCAATCACAAACAAAACAAACACACGCGACACGAAGTGAAATTCTGGAGAAGGAGAAAGTTGCTACTGCGATGCGGCAGCGTAATTAACTGCAGGGGCTTACGCCTGCAGGGAAGAGCGTCCCCACAATCAAAAACCCCTCAAGCGAGGGGGAATCTGACGAAGTTTGCTACATCGGCCGCATCCGTCTAAACCTCCGATACACGGTGCCATAAATCAACATGGCATCTTCGGAGAGGTAGACGGATAAAACCAAGTAGCATCTGCCCCGAATCTCAGCGTCAAGGCACCGCAGTCCTGTGCGCCGTCCTTCGGAGGGGAACAGATTCTGGCACGCCCGGTGGGACCTCTTCCTCTTTCCACTCCACACTTCGTGTGTCGTGTTCGCGAACAAATCGCGGTTTGCTGTGGTTGCCTGTAGATTCGAGATACTAAGATTTGGTGTCTTGCTCCGTGCAGAAAACAGAAGATCAATGGCTTCAAACTGCACTACCTGCAACTGCGACTCTCGCTCCGTCCCTGCTGGAGGAGTGACTTACGGGCCCCAAGCGGCCTCTTTTTTCAAGATGCCAGTGGAGCAGGTGACTCAAGCCACCACTGGACTATTCTTCGGGACCATGCTCCCACCCATGAGCTTCAATGCCCCAATGTCGTCGCAAGAAGTTCCAAAGAAGTCGGTCTTTGATCGGCTTGCTGCTGCCGCGGCCCCTCTCAACTGGTCGCCCAACGCCAATACCTCAGTTTTCAACAAACTGGGCTAGAACGTCTACAAGCCCGCAATACCCGAAGCTGCCATCCCAAAGCGGATAGCCATCCCGGCTCAAGCGGACGAAATTATTGGAAAGGCTCCTCCTTCCAAGAAGTCAGTTTTTACAAGGCTGGCTATTCCGGTTGCTACTCCAGGCGAGGTTCTCAAAGCTGCTTCCCCTGCCCAGAGGTCTGTCTTTGACAGATTAGACATTGCTTCTCAACGGGTATCAGTCTTCGACAGGCTAGCACCAATAACGGTCTCTCCTCAAAGCAGGGGGCATGACGAAGTCGCCCCTACGGCCGAAACAACTCCATCCGCACGACAAGCTCGACGTCGCCACTGGCGCCGAGTAAGGAAGGCTGGGGGCAACTCCACCTCTGGATTTACTCCACCAGCTCCAACGGTGGGGATCGATGTTGCAGTTCCAACCGGGAACAGCTTTGAGCTGCTGAACAGGGCGCGTAGAAACTCTCCTACTGCAGTGCTGAAGAGATCTCCTCCACCCGTAGAGAATGATACGGAAAAGAAGCTAGAGCAGCCCCCTCAACGGTTGTCCTCTAAAATATACAAGGTTTGGCATAGGGTTCAAGACTCCGTGATTGACCCAGGTCATTCTCGTCAACAGAAGAAGGCGAAGGTGCAAAAAGAAAAGGACCGTCTTATTAAACAACAAAGGACAACAATCACCAAGATGCCTACTGCAACGGCCCCCTCCACTTCAACGGCCAACAAAAGAAGAAGGCCGGAGAAAACCCCCACGCCCGCGGCAAATGCCAAAGGTGGTGAGCCTAAACGCCCTAAGTCCGGAGGCATGATAGTTCATACAGTTTATGTGGCATCGGGAAAGGAGGATAGCCGCATATCAACAGGTCACCGACCGCTCACCCGATCAGTGACGAAATCCCAGGAGCAACAGCAAAAACTCCAGGAAATGATGACTGCAATGGCTGCACTCACTAGGCCAAAAGAAAGCTCTGAAACGTCCTCGGATGAGCGTCAAGAACAAGAAACTGACGCTGAGTTTCTTCGCCGGATATTGGAAAAGAAGGATAAAGAGGCTGCGGAACAAGCGACCAACATAAAGAAAATAACCCTCCTCTTCCAAGATATGGTAGGGATGATGTTATAGCCAGACCCTCCAGCTGAAGACCCTCCAATCATTGTTGAAGATGACGGAGGGGAGACATCTAATCCTCCGCCGGCTCTTTCAACGGCCAAAGATGAAATCATTTCCAAAGCCGATCTGGACGAATATATAGCTTAGCAGATCCGGGTTCATCAGGCGAATGAAGCGGCTGGGCAAATTGTTAGAACCGGACGACCGTATCCGAGCTGGTACGACCAAATCAGTTACCCGCCGGGATATACGATCCCTAAATTCCATGTATATAAAGGGACAAGGAATCCGCATCAGCATGTTGCTCAATTCAGGGCCTTATGCGGCAATACTGGAGGCGATGACAAATTGATGCTTCGCCAATTCGTCGGCAGCTTGTTAGAAACAGCGTTCGAATGGTATTCCGAACTCCCGAACGATTCTGTCAAGACGTTCGCTGAAATGGAGTTGCTATTTACTCAGCGATTCGCGAGCGCCAGCGAACGGGCCCCGATAACAGCGTTGATTAATGCCAGGGTAAGGCCGGGCGAATCGTGGGTCCAATACGCAACACGATGGCGAAACCTATGGTCGAAATGCGAACAACGCATAGAAGAGGCACCTGCGGTAGGCATGTTTGTGGGCACTCTCGATCCGCAGGCGACCATCTCGCAATTCATGATGTTCTTCAGGCCGACCACCTTCTAGGCCTTGATCGACAAATTAGCCCAAATGGACCAGATGGGCCATGGACCGTCTCCTCCAAAACCAGATTCTCGAAATGAGAAAGGAAAAGGGAAAGCGATCGTCGTCGCCAATGCTCAACAACAGTCGAACAACTCAAAACCGGTCGTTCGCCAAAACAACGTGCGTCCACGCCCATCCCTCGAAGAGAGGCTAAGACGTCCTTACTCGTTTCCTCAGAATAAAATGAGAAGACTGTTCGAGCTGGCAGTGCGCAACAGACTCATTAATCTGCCAAGTCCAATACGTCTGTCGCAGCCAGGCGATCTTAACAATCCCAATTATTGCCCTTACCACCAAACGGTAAGTCACCCGATTGAGGATTGTTCCGTCTTTAAGGGATCGATCGGGGATCAGTACCTACAAGGCAAGTTCGCGCTGTCGGAAAACTGGAAGGTAAACCCACCACAGCCGCACTCTCCAAAGAAGACGGACACGCCGGGGGCAGCTTGTTCTTTAGTCAGGGATGAAAACGATGGAGAAAACTCATCAGATGAATCCGAAGACTACGTAGTGACTTGTCATGTGATTTCTCACTCACTGGTGGATGATGAAGAGGCTTCTTGCACCGAGGTAGAGATGCACCATAACTTCTGTTTATATTATCAGAAGATCATACATCCTACCGAAGACTGCGAATCCTTTAACTGTTGGTGGCAAGGGTATGTCGCTCAAAAGCAACACTTCGACAGGGCAAAATGTGAAGCTCATAGACGCCAAAAAAATGCGATAGATGAGCGCAAAAGAGCCGCCGCCGATTGTCATATAGCCGACTCCAAGGGATCACAAATTATCCCCTTTGGAAGCGACTCTGACGAAGAAGCTACCCCCAACTCTTCCCTCGGGGAATCTATTTCAAAAATGAAGGAATTAAGGAGCTGCGAGAACGTTCAGCCGTGCAATCGCACGCTATTCGAAAAAAATCTCGGCCCCGTAAACAAAGGATCGAACAAAAAGGATAAAGGAAAAGGAAAAACGGCCCTCGTCGCCAGAGCTCAACAACAATCAGGTGACCCTAGACCGGTTGCTCGCCAAAGCAACAAGCGGCAACCCCTCCAGGAAAAGTTGAAACGACCTTACTCGTTTCCGCAAGATAAAACGAGGGGACTGTTCGAGCTGGCAGTGTGCGACAGACTCATCAATCTGCCGGGTCCAAAACGTCCGTTGCGGCCAGACGATGTTAATAATCCTAATTATTGCCCTTACCACCAAACGGTAGGTCACCTGATCGAGGACTGCTACGTCTTCAAAAACTGGGTTGAAGACCAATACCAACAAGGCAAGTTCGCGTTGTTCGAAAATTGGAAGGTGAACCCGCCACAACCGCATGCTCCGAGAAAGATGGATACGCCGGGGGCAACATGGTCAGTCATGGAGAAAGCCCCATAGACCGAAAAGATAGACCGAAAAGTCAGTAAACTAGAGCTCGCCTCAATACGGCAATGATGGACCGCAATGTCCTAAAACTTGCAAAGGACCGAAACGTCCTTAAACTAATACCGCAGCATCTTTAGGCTGACGAGGTGAATAAAAAAAATAGAATAAAGAAAAATAGAATAAAAAAAAACGGTATGTCCATAAGCAAAATGGGCACGGATGAAAACCCGAAAGGGCTCCGTGAGTAAAAACACAGGACTACCGCGAGTGTTTATGAAAACCTGAAAGGGTGCAACCTCGTTAAAGGACACTTATAGGGTCCTCTCGACCTTGTAAGGAGAAACCACCTACGTGAGATCCTTACGACTCACAAAGGTGCAACACACTTAGAGATCCCACGATTCTAAGGAGAAAATACACTTGCGAGATCCTCACGACTCGTAAGGAGAACTCTCTTATGGGACCCTCACGGCTCATAAGAATTGAAAGTCTTAAGTTACAGAGACCTAAATCTGTGCTTAAGCAACCCCCACAACTTTCGACATTGCCCTACAAGTGCTCAATACTGACCCTTGTATACAATCCACGGGCGCGAATAAACATTTCCCCAACTAAGTTTCATCCGTGACTAGGGATATGTCCATATGGTGAGCAACCCTTGTAAGTTCCTCTCGACTTATGAGAGAAGACCCTTTTGTAAGATCTTATGACTTGCAAGAGGACATGCACTTAGGAATCCTCACGATTCCCAAGGAGAAACACACCTACAAGATCCTCACGACTTGTAGGGAGAATACCTTTGTGAGACCCTTACGGCTCATGAAGTCAAAGCCTTGGTCGACAGGACCCTTAACCCTGTTTACTAACCACCTTTGTTCAACATCGACAGAGGCAATGATGATTCGCTCCTGGCAATATCCCAGTTGTAGCGTTGCTGATGCCGAAATCAGTGTCTAATTTCAGGTTTACGGCGAAGAGCCAGTAGGCCGCACATGCATATGAAGTAGCCGAAATGATGGGGCAACTTGCAATAAAAAGCAGCAAGTAAAAATGTATGCATGTAAAATAGCCGAAATGATGGGGCAACTTGCAATGAAAAGCAGCGAGTAAAAATAAGGTAGACAGCCGAAATGATTGGGCACCGCGAAAAATAGCCGAAATGATTGGGCAATCGCAACCTTCGCGATATAAAAGCTGAAATGATAGAGCATCGCGGAAAGAAATAAAATAAAAAAAATATATATATGTAACGAAATTCATGCCCTACAGACGATAGCACAGCAATCTCTGTATACAATCCAGGGGCACAAACAGAGAAGAAAACACGTCTTCCCTCCCCATGCTCCATCAGAAAACGGAGCCAAGTCTTGACGGTAACTCATATAAACCGGAAAGACGATCGGAGATCGTCTCACACCAGCGTGAAATGGTCACCCCGACGTCCGTCTCAATACAACAGATACTTGACGTCAACTTATATAAAGCCAGAAAGACAACTGGAGATCGTCTCACACCAGCATGAAATGGTCACCACCTCGACGTTCGTCTCGACACAGCAGACGCAACATCGTCAAACAAACAGAGCCACGGCAAAATCCCAGCTCCACCACGGCATTCGTTTCGATACAGCAGACAAGATGTCACCCTAGCGTTCTTCTTCCTACAGGATTCGGACGTGACAAAGCAAACGAAGCGAAGGCCAAATTCCTAGCTTCAAGGTCTTAACGGCGAGTCATATAAAGCCAGAAAGACAACTGGAGATCGTCTCACACCAGCGTGAAATGGTCACCACCTCGACGTTCGTCTCGACACAGCAGACGCAACATCATCAAACAGCGGAGCCACGGCTAAATTCCTTGTTCCGAACCTCGACGGTTCACCAGCAACCTAGAAACAACCGCGACATTCGTCTCGATACAGCAGACGCGATGCCAGCAAAACGAAGCGAAGGCTAAATTCCTAGCTTCAGGGTCTTGACGGCAACTCATATAAAACCTGAAAGACTATCGGAGATCATCCCACACCAGCGCGGAGTGGTTATGACTCATCGGGGCTCGCCAAAAATGAGCCTAACCTCAAGTAAAAAGCGGCATGGCAAATTCCTAACGCTTGTTCTTCCGACGGTCAAACTGCTTAGGAAGATTTCTTGAAGACGTCTTGTCCAGCCCCCGAAGGGATCAGAGACACGGCAGTCGCAGGGCTACTCGAACAGCACGATTGCCTATTGAGGACTATATCAGCTTATGCGATGGTACGATGGCCAAAACCCTAAGTACCACCGACCTTAACGGGCTTCTGTCGTAAAGAGCAGAGGTTAAATGCAACGTTAAGATGTTCTTGCGAGAAACGCTCGATTCGTCTCGACTTGTGAAGAAATTGTTGAGGCGGCTCGACTCGTGAGATAAAGCTTCAGGCAGCAGGGACTAAAAAAAAACTTGCTTCCTGAACAATGAGACCCTGCAAGTCGATCCAAAAAGGTCTCTTGCATACTATTCAAGGGTCTCACTCTCCAAAGTCAAATCTCGACAAGAAGGGAAACAACCGCTTATGAGCCCTCTCGACTCGTAAAAAAATAAATTCTCTTATAGAATCCTTACGACTTATAAGAGAAAATCACACTTAGGAATCCTCACGATTCCTAAGGAGAAAAACCCACCTACGAGATCCTCTCGATCCGTAGGGAGAAAAAAATCTCTACGAGACCCTCACGGCTCATAGAGTTGAAAAGTCTTAGGCAACAGATCTGAACCTGCGGCCTAAGCCATCGCTATTTCTTAAGAAAGTCAAGATGCGTGCTCTATTATCTGTTGACCATGTTTACTCATGTGGCATGCTGATAATAAAAGAAAGAAAAGGCGGAGAAATGACACAAGACATTACAGAAAATGTGTATCTCTTATTCATAAACTTGATTGGGTACAGAATACATTGTGTTAAAGAATAAAAAATAATATATATATACACATTCTTTTATCTACAAGCATAAACGATACAAAGAAGGATAGCTACTGAGGAGGAAGTGTCTTTAGTAAATCCACAAGTTGCTCTCGCACTTCCTTCAGCGCCTCCTCCTGAGCGGCTGCCGCGGCCACCTTCGCTTCCACCTGGGTCCGCTGCTGTAAAAAGGATGAAAGTTGCTCCTCCGCCGCCTTCTGGGCTGCTTCCTGGCTGGGTGCATCTCGCTCGACAATGTCAAGTTGTTGCCTCAATGATAACCCTTCGGAGAGATATTGCAGAAGGCCCTCAAAGACAACCTTCAGCCGTGCGGCATTGGCCTCCACCCAAGCGTGCAGTTGGGTAGACTTGCTTGAAGTCTCACCGCACTCCTTACGCCTTGAAATGACTTCTTGTTCGAGGTGGTGGAAGTAAGAAGCGCTCTGCTCAATCCATGCTGTTCTTTGATTGCTGGCAGCCAAGGTCTCGGGAGTGGGACGCAGCGATTCCAACTGATACAGGCGGGCTTCGATCTCCCTGCAATGGTTAACCCAAGATGCGATGATGCCCTCATCATGAAAGTTCATGAGTATTGCCAGCATCGGGTTAACCACCGTAGCGAAGTATGCGGCAGATGTAGGAGTTTCAACGTTGAGTTCCTCGACGTAGTCACTCAACATGCGCAGACTATTCGCGGCGCCTTTTGAAGATGGACTTCTCAGATAAGGGCCCGCCGGCATTGTAATACGAGGCTCGAAGGGCACCGAGGCCGGAACGACAGCTGAAAAGAAACAGGATGCAATCAGATAACAGTACAGAAAATAAAGAGAGGGAAGTTATCAATGTGATGGTCGCTGTACCAGTTGAGACAGGTGGCAAAGTCGGAAGGGCCGGTGGCACAGCTGATCTTTTATCCCCTCCTTCAATCTGTAACACTGCAGTTGAGATGAGAAAAAGGGGTTAGAGGTAATTCCATCAATAAAAGAAAAAAGAAAGAAAGATGTCAATGGAAATCATACTCACCAACTCCACCAGAGGAAGAAGCGAGTTCGGATGGGAAGGAGAAGTGTAGGAGCAACATCTGATATACATGATCAAAGAGCACTCCTGAAAAGACACAACAATATGAATTTAGTACACAAATTATATGTCTGAAAAGTGAGATTAATAAGTTGCGCACCCATACCTTCCAACATCTTTGATGGTATGAAAGAAGGCTGAGAGGTGACCACCGTTAAAGCAGTAGTCGAGGGCGCTCCCGTGAGCAACGGGGCATCAGCACTGGTTGCACCTGTGTACGAACAAATATGAACTTGTCAGAAAGGATGGTAAGATAAAGAAGATAGCAACTTCGGATTTACCTGATGAGCTGCCAGCTGAAATGGAGGCGATTCCTTCCTCTGTTGACATGAGGCCACCGCCCGTGGCCTCATCACCCGACTCAATGGGAACCGTTGTCGTGCTCGCGAGACCGGGAGACGGCGGAGGACCATAGACAGGAGGGCTATAACAGGAGTATGCCAGACTCCAGAGAAGGAGCGTTGGCTCATCCTCGGGAATCATGGCCACCTCACCCACTACTCCCTCAGGTTCAGTAGTTGCGGTCGTCTCGTCCACCGTCACCACGAGGTCGCCAGCCTCAAGTGCCTCATCCGTCACCAACCCCTGGGCTCAGTTATAATGATCATTTCATCTGCCGCCACTTCAGGCTGGGCATCAATGACCTTCTCGGCTATAGGCCCCTCAACCTCCGCATCAGGCTCCAAGGCCTCAACAATGTTGCCCACTGTCGGCTCGGGTTCGGCAGGCACCGCCTCCTCTGTTCCCCGGGGTTCAACGGTCTCCGCCTCACCCTCGGTCGGACTTGGCCCTGCAAAATAATATATATAAGAACCGTCGGCATTATAACTCTCACAATAAAAATTCTGAAAGAAATGTTACCTGAAGTGGACTTATCATTTGCGTTTCGAACGGCGCGCGCCACTTGTCTGCGAGCAGTGGTTAGGGCGACAGGGGCTTCTTCGGAAGGAGTATCTGCCCGAGGACGGTGCTTGGGCCCGCTCCCGTAGCCAAAGCAGTCCGACGCGCCTTCGCCTCGCGCCTCATCCACTTTCTCTCCTCTGGGCCGTTGAGACGGACCTCAACAGAGCCTCTCTCATTGAGGCATCCTCGTCTGTATACAGGGATGCCTCCAAGCTCTTCAGGCATCCCTCGTCAACTTGTCAAGTCGAGGCTCTTGCAGCAGCCCCGACGAGACCGGAACTCCAGTGACGGATTCGAAGGATCTCTTCGTCGACTGGTATAACCCCTAGAGAGAAACAAGGAAAGAAAGTCAGGTTGATCATCGAAAAGAATGACGAAATTTGTTTTTAAAAAAAAAGGGGGGGGGGTGGGACATACCGGCGCCCCGCTAAAGCGCGTTTCTCCTCCTCCTTTTGGAAGGTTTTCAAAGAGGCAGCAATAGCTTCTTCGGTAGAGACACCTGTTGAAAATGGGAAAGTATTAGTCAAGAATAATGATGAAAAATGCGATGAAATGATGAGGAGAGCAGCTAATAATTACCTGACTCAGCGAGTTTACTTAACCACGCTTCAAGCCTCGCTGATCGCTCAGAAGCCGCAATGGCGGCCGCCAGGTCGGTGTCTGCGGGGTCTACCGCGAACCCCTTATTGCTGCCATATTCACTTATTCCTTCGGTAAGAGGGGCCTCAGGCTCTAAGCCAAGAATCGCGTCAAGGGAAAGGAGCGACTTCTTCCTTCTTTTGCCCGCCAGCTCTGGATGCACCCGGGACTGATTTACGCTTGGCGGACGCCTTGGGGAGGCGGGTCCCGATATCCTCGCCTGCGCCAGACTCTGGCGATACCACATTTACCGCCTCCACTGGAGCACGGAGACTAGTGGCGCATCCACAATATCGCGAAGCGGCAATCCGCGCGGAGGGCTCAACACGCGCGGAGGTCCGACTCCAGCACTTTTCAATGGAGAAATAACCGGGGTCCTCGGCTTCAAGGGAGCCTTGCGATCGCCGCCGGGAGGCGCACCCTTGCGGTCAACCAGCAAGCGTTTTTCCATTTGGATAACTGGACCCGTAGCATGCGCATACCAAGCCACGTACGTGTTGAGGACTTGGGGACGCAGTTCGGCTCGCTGATGAAGAAATATGAACCCGTGTTAAGCCGCATAAAGTGGTGCATTGCATTCTTTATCCCCTCCGGCTAACCACGGGCTTTTCCAAGAAGGCTTCCATCGGGATCCCTTGGTTGTAGCTCGATTGCTGAGCAAACCGGTGAGGGTTATACCTCATGAAGAGTGCTGTCTCATTCTGCCTGAACACCAGGTAGCCCGGCCGAATGGAGTAGAGATGGAGGATTTCCCGAGCCTTCAGTATGGAAGCCCCGTCTTTAAAATCATCGCGTAGCGACACTACCAACTTGGTGGTCTCTGAGCTATTGTTATGACCTTATCCAAGAAGGAAACCTTCACCCCGACCAGGTGTGGTCGAAGAACCAGCCCCCTAGCCTCCCGCGGAGGTGCAACTACGATCGAAGCCCCGACCAACCGTATGACCCTTGGAGCCTGCATTTCTCAAAAAAGGGAGGAATCCTATGGGCGCCGAACACCCCGTGCACGTGCATTTCCATCCAAGAAGTAAAGTCGTGCATCGGGAAGTTGGCGGGTTGCACCCCAGGCTCACTAGCGTCCGCCGCTACGCTAAGTCCATTATAAAGATAAGCAGACCGGCGATTCCTACTGACAACTGCAAACCAGCCACCATCCGATGCGCTGGTAGAAAACAGTCGGCCGCATATGGCATGGATGCATAGGAAGAGCAAAACTGCACAACCACAAGCCCAAGAACCCTACAAAGAAGGTCTCTTCATCCATGTCGGGGACGGCGATTTCTGAAAAAGAGACGACGGCAGCACCAGGGAGGTAAAAGTCTTTGTGGTCATCCTCCGATGTGGGTCGGCGATCTAACCGAATCCAAAAGGGTCGTCGAGCTGGGCGAAACTTCTCGCTCCGCTCCGATAAGAACTCCGGTCGAATGAAGCGGGCAACTAAAATCTGCGAAACTGACACCCGGATGCCCGATTCCAGATAGAGTCTTTCATAGATATCCAGTACCTTAACCAAGCCCGGGTACTGGTGCTGAATAGCGTTCTCGGCGTCAGGTCAAACACCAGCGGCTTGGTGGCAAAGACGTACTCATCGGGAGGAAGCAGCTCCTCGTAAGGCTCTCCCCTCATCGGCAGACCCGAGATTTCAGCAAACTCCTCCAAGGAGATAGAGACTTTCCCGGTCCGTCATCAGGAAGGTGTGGGTGGGGATATTCCATTGCTCGATAAAAGCCTTAACCCACCACGTTGGAGGAGAAGGATACTCAAAGAGCGAGACGTAAATGGCCGAGTACAAGCCGATCCTCATTAGATGAGTCCTCTTCGCTGATAGGATGTACCAGGGCCCATTGCAAATATCCGGCAGGTGGTCGTGGGATTAATCCAATGTTATAAGCCTGTCCCCAAGGGCGTGCTTCACCTTGACAAATTCTCCTCCCTAAAATATCTATTGCTGGCGGCGGCTGCACGGGATAGCACCAATCGCAGGCTGGAGGAGGTCATCCGAATTCCAATTTTTGACCTCCACGGCATACTTCACCGGGGGTTCATCTGCGTAGGGGAGTGATTGATGTTGGCTCAGACGGCGTGGCGAAACCGAAACTTCGGCGACCTTGGATGATCTCATTGTACCACCTACCCCACAAGTGAAGATTCTTGTGCTCGGGGTCATGATCCTTGATGAGAGCGAACACCACACGGTCCACCGGTGCCTGGGAAACCTTCCTCCGAGCGAACAAACGGAAAAGACAAATTGGCAGACATGTTTCCTGCAAAGAGACAAAAATTAGTCGTCAGTATTATAATTCCAATGCTCAACATTTTAAAATTTTTATACCATGCCGCAATGCAGTGGATACGGGGACCAAAAGGGGGACCCACAAAATCTGGATGACAATACGTCAGTTAATAAGACAACCGCATCATTGGATGAGATTGTCAGTTGGTTCCCAGGAAAACATTCCCATTTATAAAAAGGGGGAAGAATCCTAGAGACAAGGAGAAAATCTCCTCTTTCAGAGCAAAGCTCTGTCGCAGAGTGACACTTGTCAAAACTCTGATCTCAGAGAAATAAGATTCCTTAAAGAGCATAGCTCTATGGTCCATCAGAAAATGTTACACTTAAAAGAATTAGAATTTTTGGAATCTTGGAAATCCATGAAAAACTTGTGAATTTTTTTCATTTTTCAGATCTAAAAGATCTATAGATGATTCAAAGAGCAAAGCTCTGTTCATGGGTTAGAACCCATGAACAAGATCTCTACAGATCTATAAGTTTTTAAGAGCAAAGCTCTGTTTATGAAACCCCAATGGGGATCTCTTTAGATCAAAAGATCTGTGAGAGCAAAGCTCTTTGGTTGAGATTAAGTTAAATTAATTTGATTTAAATTAATTTTTTACCTAAAGTTTCTGAATTTAGAAATGAGCAAAGCTCTGAAGTCCTTGAGTGAGAGCAAAGCTCTGAAAATAAAAATCTTAAAACGGTAAGATTTTTCTAAGGGCCAGAGGTCCTATTTATAAGGCGCTTGCGCCCCTTGAGCTCACCCCTTGATCCAACGATCAGGAGTTTGCCACCGCTGCACTCACGTGTGCGCCACGTGAGCGCAACGGGGGGGGGCATTTGTTTCGCCCAATCAGAGCAAAACTCTGTTGAAATTCAAAATTCAAAATTTTGAAGCAACGCTTCAAATCTCGGGCGCAACGCGCCACATGTCAGGCGTTGATACGTCAGCGCAGCGCCCAAGAAGGCGCGTCCAATCAGAGCAAAGCTCTATTTTAAGCAAAATTAAAGGAAGCAACGCTTCAGTTGCGCAGGCACTGCGCTGCGCGACACGTGTCAGCGCAGTTGCGCAGGCACTGCGCTGCGCGACACGTGTCAGCGCAGTTGCGCAGGCACTGCGCTGTGTGACACGTGTCAGCGCAGATGCGCTAGCGCAGTCGCGCTGCGCTGTGCGCTGCGAGACACGTGTCACGTGCAGATGCGCTAGCGCAGTGGCGCTGCGCTGTGCGCTGCGCGACACGTGTCATGCGCTGGGGCATTTGCGCCAAACAGAATTAAAATTCTAAAGAAATATTTTCTGTTCTTGTTAAAACAAGAAAATTTTCTTCTGTAAAACAGAAGCCCTTAGATCAAAGATCCAACGGTGGAGAAAATTCCCCAAATCACTCAGAGAAAGATCTCTTCAACAAAACTAACTAATTTATGGACACTATAAAAGAGACCCCAGACCACAATACAAAAAAAGGAATATTTTTCTTGAAAAAAGTCAAAAGCTTCAAACAGAGAGAGAATTCTGAGAAAATTTAAAAGAAAAAGGTAAAAGCCTTCACGAGAGAGAAGAAATCTCTTTTAATAAATCATTGATCTAAAAACCAGATTAATGTTCTTCACATAATAAACAGTGCTTTGCACTTCTTGTGAACCACTGGTTCTCTAAAAACAAGAAAGCAACAAAAATAAAAAATAGTGCTTTGCACTTTTATGAACCTCTGGTTCTTGAAACAAAAAGAAAAAAAAAACTTATTTTTCTTTGATCTAAATATCAAATAGTGCTTTGCACTTCTGTTCTTGAATCTAAAAGATTCTTAGTGCTTTGCACTTCCAAACTGCGCTGTTGCGCTCTTGAGAGAGCGCCACGTGTCAGCCACAGAACAATTTGCGCTATGCGCTCTTGAATAGAGCTTTGCTCTCTGGAATTGGCGCAATTCACCAGAGCGCGCCACGTGTAAGCAGTGCAACAGCGCAGCGCACTAGCGCAGCGCACTGCGCCGTTGCGCTTGCGCTCACCAGAACATGACACGTGTCCTCACCACAAGCGCTTGCGCTCAGTGATTGGCGCAAAGCGCCTGACAAATGCAATGCATTTCTTTTACTGAAGGGCCAGGCCCAATTAAAAGACCAGACATGCCTAATTAAATTGATGCTCTGCATCATTTATAAATGGGCAAAGCCCAAACAAAATAATAAAAATGCTATGCAGATGCCTTGCAGAGCCTTAAATAAATTGATGCTCTGCATCTTTTATGGGCAGAGCCCAAACAAAAAAATAGAAAATAATGCAATGCATTATTTAAAAATGGGTCAAGCCCTAACACAGGCCTAACAGACCAAAAACAAATAAAAGGCGTTGAATACTTTAGACTTAGCCCAATCATGGCCGTAAATCCTTGAATTAAATTGACTGAGCGATATTGCTCCCTTAAATTAATTTATATCCGGTTCGAGGGTACATCTCTGAACTCCTCTGACATTTGCCGTTGTAATCCTTCAACGACGTTAGAGAGGTGATGAGTCCCGATGGCCAGATATTAAATGAATTATCACGTTAAGTTGATCTTAGTCTCAAACAGGACTATCGTATCCTTAACGAACGTTTAAGTTGATCTTAGCCGCAACGCGACTAGTGCATCCTTAAACTAAAAACACCAAACCCAAATCTAAGTAAATACGGATTTGGACTAATCCACGTCCTACGAGCGACGGCATTACTTAGTCTCCGTATACAATCCACGGGCTACCACAAACAAAACAAACACACGCGACACGAAGTGAAATTCTGGAGAAGGAGAAAGTTGCTACCGCGATGCGGCAGCGTAATTAACTGCAGGGGCTTGCGCCCGCAGGGAAGAGCGTCCCCACAATCAAAAACCCCTCAAGCGAGAGGGAATCTGACGAAGTTTGCTACATCGGCAGCATCCGTCTAAACCTCCGATACACGGTGCCATAAATCAACTTGGCATCTTCGGAGAGGTAGACGGATAAAACCAAGTAGCATCTGCCCCGAATCTCAGCGTCAGGACATCGCAGTCCTGTGCGCCGTCCTTCGGAGGGGAACAAAGATCATTCTTATTTGTTTAACAAGATTAGGAAAATATTTTCCTAAGATAGAATTTTATTCTATTAGATGATCAATTGGGGATTTTATAATCACCATTGGACCTTTGATCAAAGGGTTCTTTTTTTAACAGAGAAAATCTTTCTTGTTTAAGAAAGATCAGAGAAATATTTCCCTCATAGAATTTAATTCTTCATAGAATTTAATTCTAACAAAAAGAACACTCACGTGTATTGCACGTGAGATGCTGCCCAATGGGTTGGCAAGTGCGCCACGTGCTTTGCACATAAGACTTTGGCCCAAAGCACTCACGTGGACATCACGTGAGTGCTGCCAAGCTGCTGCACCAACGCTCACGTGGATATCACGTGAGACACTGCCAAGATACTAGTCTAGCGCTCACATGGATATCACGTGAGACGCTTACGTGTTTACGCATGTCTGCTGCATGTTACAGGATACAGGTTTTTGGAGCGAAAACAGTGAAAAAGACATAAGACAACAGAAAAGGGACTTTTTACCAACAAATAGAAGGATCCTAGTCAAGCCTAGACAAGAACAGTGCAAGGTCCAAAATGTCAAGGCAAACGGTTAAAAGATCGCTACATGTTTTTCACTGAAAGATCTGGAGAAGAATAAGAATCCAAACAGAGAAATGAGATGAAGAAATAACAAGCCCAGATAACTACAAACAAGTCCAGAAAAGATGGTGAAATGATCTCACCAAAGGGCCGCGGAACCGCGGCCCAAGCCCACTAATGCCGCGGTTCCGCGGCCATTTAAAGCCCGTGTCGGTGGAAACTTCTGGTGTCGGTGCGTCGGTGCGAGTGTTGGGATTTTTCGTGGGCATATCTGTAATTGCACATGCGTGAGACTCTGTAACCCTAATTTTCCCTGTTTACTTATAAATTGTAATCACAAGATTGTAGAGGCTATGCCTCTTTTCATTTTCACAAATTCAGATCTGTTCTGTATTCTTGCTTGGAGAGAGCCATCAAAAAAAATTAGTAAGTTACTTTTAATTCTTTGTTTTAATTCTCTTTTAATTAGAATGTCTTTTAATCCCCTAATGGGCGAGTAATCTCCTCGCTTGTTAGGGTTAGCCTTAGGGAAAGATTTGAGAGATGAGATCTCTCACCCCTTTCATGCCATTTCATACCTAAGAATTAGAACTCCATGCATGCACGCACACCCCGCTCCCTACGGCACCTTATCCCTCGAGGTAATGGTGACACCGTAGTGTAAAGGACCGGTTGCGCGTGTTTTCCATGGAGGTTAGGGTAAGTATCGATAAAGGAAGGACAAGAATCTAGAGGAAGAAACATCTTCCCAAAAGATTCCAATCCACTTTATTGATAATTACTATAACATCTAATAGATCTAAAATAAGGCATTGAAAGCGGTGAGGGAACCTTTAATCTCCCAACTTCCCCTAAGCCTAACCCTAGCAAGACTTTAATTTAGATTAATTTAGTTTATTGATAGATCTAGGTTTCTTTAGATTTATAAAATCAATCCAAACAACATTTGGAATCAACTCGTAAAAACACATTAAGAAAATTACACATCTCTGTGGATCGACCCGTACTCACCGGCTAGCTGCATAGCGACGCCGTTTCTGATTACGGTTAACAAGTATTTTTTGGACTAATTAGTGCCAAGAGGCTGCACTAGCGCTCATGTGGATATCACGTAAGACGCTCACGTGTTTAACATGTAAGGAGCTACCAAGATACTAGCATGTGCGTTCGTGTGGATATCAAATGAGGCGCACTGCCAAGAGGCTGCACTAGCGCTCACGTGGATATCACGTGAGATGCTCATATGTTTAACACGTGGGAACCAATATAGGATTTGATCCTATGTGAAGCGGCACTCACATGCTTTGCATGTGGGTGCGCACGTGTTTAATACATAGGGGCTTCCCTTTATTTTTGTCATGCCCCGCTTCCCAGTATACGGAGAAGTAGACGTGATGGGACGCGACGTATTTACTCAGAAGTAAACACGTTTAGCGTAAATAAGCAATATAAATAAATCCACAAGAATAACAAGAGATGTAAAATAATAACTTTTATTAACATTCTTTCTTTACATTACAACTGATTTGAAAATAAAAGTACAATGATAAAAGTAATGCCTAAACAGTGGCATACGAATGAAAAGGAAATAAGTACAAGTAGTCTAGAAGTCTGGCTCCTCTATGAGCTGATCCAAGTCCTCCTGGCTGGGCTCGGTCTCCTGAGAGTCGGGTCCTCCTGACGAACATTCTAAAGAAAGAAAGAAACAGGAATGTCATCAGCGAACTAGTGCTCGGTAAGTTCCAAAAGAAAGAATAGAATAGAACAAATAGATAGGGAAGATCTGATAATTTATAAAGGTATATGTTTGTTAAACTAACGTAGTTGTTTGTAGCTTGGTACAGAAGGTATCAGTGTATACGAGAGGAGTCCAACTTTTCCCGTGGACTAAGGTAACCCGGTAATACAAGGCCCCGTCAAGACCCACGGGATAACAACAACGGATGTTTATCTACGTCTTTTAGTGTCCATCATCGTGCCACTTTTAACACATTCCGTACCAATCTACCCCGTTAAAACCCTGTAATGTATATTATACCGATCTGTAGTTATCAGACTTGCTTAGACCATGGATATAAGTTGTTCATGTAAACGGTTCAGGATGTATCAAGTAGTCATGCAGTCAAGTGAAGTTATAACCATGGTTTAGTCAAGTCAAGTCATATTTGTATGTTGATATTTTTCTGGTATTCAGGTTCAGATTCAAGTATACATGTTGGATTCATGTTATATTTGGATTCATATTTAGATTGGATTCATGTTGATTTGGACTCAGACATTTAGAACTGATTTGGATCCTGAATTAAGTTCGGGAGTTATCGGTAAGTGCTGCATAGGGACGGCAGGATTTGTGTATTTTTCCAAGACAATTACCATTGATAACAGTGTTAAGTTTTTCTACCTTAAATAGACAAGCACTCACTTTTTCCGGCTTTCTGAGGCTCAAGAGAATTGGTCATGCTTAAACTTATATTTATTAGGGTCCTTAATGTAATTTTATATATCTCGAGGGGGTTTTTATGAAAAATATTTTATATACTTTCAAAATAAATCTCGAGTATTTATTTATCGTATTTAGGGTTTCATGGATGTAAATTTTAAGATTTGAGGTTTTTTAGTGAGTATTAACTTAGCTTGAATAGTTCTAGGTATTTTAGTGTAACTTGTCTTATATTGATACTTGATGGTATTTTAATGAAACTCGTTATTCTTTTATTTTCTAGAAAACATGGAATTTTATTATATATTAAAAATATATGGTTTGATAATATTTAAATAATTATTAAAAATTAATTTTATTTATTAAGAGAAAATCTCGTTTTTTTTAAAAATCGTATTAAAATTCTTTCGAGATCGTATGCTCCGTGAAGGGGTCTGCATCTCGCTCTAGTAGCCTAATGATGTGCGATAATCCATACCATCCAATAGCGGGTTTCCCGAAATGGGTTGTAGAGGTATAATCGCAAAGAATTTGATAACACCATTTAAAGAAAACCGAGTTTTTTTATAGTTCAAGGTATTTTGATGAAAAGTCGTATTTTGCCACAAAAGTTATGTCTCAAGAGAATCGTTCTATGTCAATATGAGTGTATGTGAGAGGTAGGTCATTACCTCATGAAGTTTTCTAAAGGTAAGCTAAGCAAAATGTTTAAAAGATAACGTATATAAACTTCATGGTATTTAAACGTAAAAGCTTAATTAAAGTTAATTAACTTGGAGTTTTAGAGTGAAAGTTGTTTCTAAGCCTTTATAATAGTATTAAAAATATTGTGTAGAAGTTTGTTGAACAATATGTAAATGAAAAGTGAGATTATAGAGTTTAGAAGATTTACATCGGTAATAATTACACTTACCGATAGTTTGTTTTGAAAAGAGAATTTAGTGAAGAGAGGGAGGAAATAGAAGGAACTTACAAGCTAGAAGGAGTGAGGAGAGGTAGAGGAAGATGTCGTATCCTTCGTGACGTCGTGGGGTTACCGGAATCGCCTCTAATTCTCGCTGGAATTTGACCTTGGGCTAACTCCATTTGTAGTCTTCTTAGACTTGAGAATTTTTGATAATTTTGACTAGAGATTTTATAATGAGGAGGGGCTAGGGTATGTGGTTGTATTTATAGGGTGAAATTAGGGTTTTGGAATTGAAACATTGAATTAAAAAGCATTAAAAAAGAGATTAAAGATGAATTTTAATTCTCTGTTAAATTTCAGAGAAAACAAACAGAACAGAGGTAGTGAGGTAGGCCAAAGGGTATTGTGTGCAAAGCACGGGCCTCATCCCCTACGGATGGCCCGGCGTCGCCGGCCTAATTGGCAATCTCGCTGGCCACGTGTTGGTGGTGGGGGGTTAGATGCTTTCCACGTGTCCATGTCGCTGTTAATGACATTTTGCACATGTTTGATTTTCTGTCTTTTCATTTTTACGTGTATTGTAAACTTTTAGGCTTCCAAAAAGTTTAAAATAAAAATTCAGAAAAATAATATGTGACTGATGGGATTCGAACACAGGAGCTACATCGCAGCAGTGCAAGGCTTTACCAATGAGTTACAAGTGCTTTTTTGCTGTTCTTAAGCAAGTATAACTTTTAAATTGTGCTCAAGCTTGCAAACTCCTTTCTGTACTTTAAGAAGAAAAATTTTGTACAGAAAATTCAGGGTCGTTACATTCTACTCTCCTTATAAAAATTTCGTCCTCGAAATTTATAGAAGGAAGTTGTAACAGATCAAGGAAAATTTGATTACAGTGGTGGTGAAAGAGCTACTGAAAGTGCATGAAAAACATGTTTGAAAGAACGAAACGATGCAAGGGTTTTGAAAAGGCTAAATAGATGGGAAGCAATATAAGTTAACAAAGAAAATATGGTTCAATAATATACGGTAAAACATAACTAAATTAAGAGGAAAGAGAATCAAAAGCAGAATTCTAAGTCACTCATATAGAGTACCGCATTGTAATTATGCTGCAGTTCATAGTTACAATCACATAACTCCATTTAAATCATCTAAATCCTACCATCAGAGTCAAGGTGATAAGGTTTAAGAAACAATAAAAAAAATCAAAGGAAGATCAAGAGTTTGTAATTTCGTGTTACGTCGAGACAAGAAATGATTCAAAGGAATGCAATCATGTTGCAGGCGTTACATTCTACCCTCCTTAAATGAATTTTGTCCGCGAAATTCTCTCAAGTTGCGACATGAAGTATAGTGACGCTCCAGTGTCGAACAGTGCAAGTGCAGGAATAATGGCTACTAATATAGTGCTTAAGTTGTGTGGGGTTAGTTTTAGATACAAGGAAAAATATAGAGGTATACCAGGATTTGAAAAGATGAAAGGATTGGGAATTACCAGTGATAACTTGTCCAGTGATTTCGGCTTCTCCAACCGGTATCATGGATGTCTGGCCTCCTGGTACTCTTCTCTGTACCTGCTGATACACTTCGAACCGACGAGGTAAAGGTTGTCCTCGCGAAGGTGGTGCAGAAGCCTGAATAGCTGGCCGCTGTAGAAAAGTGATCATTAGTCGGGGTGCGGGAGCCGGGGTGAGACGATGTGGGCAAGCTCCGATGGCGTGAGTGGATGCGCCACAAAATAAGCACTGTCCATTCGCACGCCTACAATCCTTTACTTCATGTCTGATTCTTTTACAATAATAGCAAGTCTTTATTGACGGTGTCCTTTTTTTCTTCTTGATATAACCATGAGCTGTCCTCAAGGCTGTCTTAGTGTGAACTAATCCTTGGTGAAGGAGAGCAGCCTGCTCCTGCCATCCCTCAACTAGACTTCTGGTTGCTTCAAGGAACGCCGTTGATCTTATCAGTAAGTCCTCAATGGTAATGGGTGGTAGTGTAGGTGGTGGCATGTTGTTGTTAACGTTGGTGCTCGTGTTGTTGGAAAGATCCATAACCTTAATAGAAAAGAAAGATTAGGATAGATTCAAGAAATTTAAAATATAAAGAATGTATAGTTGCTGAATCTTATAATTCTTGTGATATATTGCTTAGGATTCCATGCAGAACTGATTTGCATTGGTAAGACTTTATGCAGAACTGACCTGCATGGGCCACCAACAAAACCTGTCATGCCCCACTTTCCAGTATACGGAGAAGTAGACATGACGGACCGTGACGTATTTACTCAGAAGTAAACACATTAAGCATAAATAAGCAATATAAATGAATACAGAAGAATAAAAAGAGATGTAAAATAAGAACAACTTTTATTAACATTCTTTCTTTACATTACAACTGATTTGAAAAGAAATGTACAATGATAAAAGCAATTCCTAAACAGTGGCATACGAATGAAAAGGAAATAAGTACAAGTAGTCTAGAAGTCTGGCTCCTCAGTGAACTGATCCAAGTCCTCCTGGCTGGGCTCGGTCTCCTGAGAGTCGGGTCCTCCTGAAGAACATTCCAAAGAAAGAAAGAAACAGGAATGTCGTCAGCGAACTAGCGCTCGGTAAGTCTCAAAAAAAAGAATAGAATATAACAAGTAGATAGGGAAGATCTGATAATTTATACAGGTATATATTTGTTAAACTAACACAGTTGTTTGTACCTTGGTACAGAAGGTATCAATGTATACGAGAGGAGTCCAACTTTTCCCATGGACTAAGGTAACCCGGTAGTACAAGGCCCCGTCAAGACCCATGGGACAATAACGACGGATGTTTATCTACATCTTTTAATGTCCATCATCGTGCCACTTTTAACACATTCCTTACCAATCTACTTCGTTAAAACCCCGTAATGTATATTGTACAGATTTGTAGTTATCAGATTTTCCGAGACCATGGATATAAGTTGTTCATGTAAGCGGTTCAGGATGTATCAAGTAGTCATGTAGTCAAGTCAAGTCATAGCCATGGTTTGTTCAAGTCAAGTCATGTTTGCATGTTGATATTGTTCTGGTATTCAGGTTCAGATTCAAGTATACATGTTGGATTCATGTTAGATTTGGATTCATGTTTGGATTGGATTTAGATTGATTTGGACTCAGACTTGAGTCAGACACTTAGAACTGATTTGGATCCTGAATTAAGTTTGGGAGTTATCGGTAATTGTTGCACATGGACGACAGGATTTGTGTTTTTTCCAAGACAATTACCATTGATAACACCGTTAAGTTTTTCTACCTTAAATAGGCAAGCACTCACTTTCTCCGGCTCCCTTAGGCTCAAGAGAATTGGTCCCTCTTAAATCTATATTTACTAGGGTCCTTAATATAATTTTATATATCTCAAGGGGTTTTATGAAAAATATTTTATATATTTTCAAAATAAACCTCGAGTATTTATTTATCGTATTTAGAGTTTCATGGATGTAACTTTTAAGATTTGAGGTATTTTAGTGAGTATTAACTTAGCTTGAATAGTTCAAGGTATTTTAGTATAACTTGTTTTGTATTGATATTTGATGGTATTTTAATAAAACTTGTCATTCTTTTATTTTCTAGAAAACATGGAATTTTATTATATATTAAAAATATATGGTTTCATAATATTTATATAATTATTAAAAATTAATTTTATTTATTAAGTATAAAATCTCGTTTTTCTTAAAAATCGTATTTAAATTCTTTCGAGATCGTATGCTCCGTGAGGAGGTCTGTATCTCGTTCTACTAGACCGAGAATGTGTGATAATCTGCACCATTCAATAGCGGGTTCTCCCAAATGGGTTGTAGAGGCATAATCACAAAGAATTTGATAACACCATTTAAAAAAACCGAGTATTTATAGTTCAAGGTATTTTGATGAAAAGTCGTATTTTGCCACAGAAGTTATGTCTCAAGAGAATCGTGCTATGTCAATATGTGTGTATATGAGAGGTAGGTCATTACCTCGTGAAGTTTTCTAAAGGTATGCTAAGCAAAATGTTTAAAAGATAATGTATATAAACTTCATGATATTTAAACGTAAAAACATAATTAAAGTTAATTAACTTGGAGTTTTAGAGTGAAGGTTGTTTCTAAACCTTTATAATAGTGTTGCAAATATTGTGTAGAAGTTTGTTGAACAATATGTAAATGAAATGTGAGATTATAGAATTTAGAAGATTTACATCGGTAATAACTCCACTTACCGATGGTTTTTTTTGAAAAGAGAATTTAGTGAAGAGTGGGAGGAAATAGAAGGAACTTACAAGTTAGGAGGAGAGAGAAGAGGTAGAGGAAGATGTCAAATCCTTCGTGACGTCGTGGGGTTGCCGGAATCGCCTTTAATTCTCGCCGGAATTTGTCCTTGGGCTAACTCCACTTGTACTCTTCTTAGACTTGAGAATTTTTGATAATTTTGACTAGAGATTTCAGAATGAGGAACGGCTGGGGTATGGGGTTGTATTTATAGGGTGAAATCAGGGTTTTGGAATTGAAACATTGAATTAAAAAGCATTAATAATGAGATTGAAGATGAATTTTAATTCCCTGTTAAATTTCAGAGAAAATAAACAGAACAGGGGTAGTGGGGTATGCTAAAAGGTGTTGTGGCAAAGCACGGGCTTCATCCCCTACAGATGGCCCGGCGTCGCCGACCTAATTGGCAATCTCGCTGGCCATGTGTTGGTGGTAGGGGATTGGATGCTTTCCACGTGTCCATGTCACTGTTAATAACATTTTGCACATGTTTGATTTTCTGTCTTTTCATTTTTACGTGTATTGTACGTGTAAACTTTTGGGCTTTCAAAAAGTTTAAAATAAAAATTTAGAAAAATAATATGTGGCTGATGCGATTCGAAGACAGGAGCTACGTCACAGCAGTGCAATGTTTTACCAATGAGCTACAAGTGCTTTCTTACTGTTCTTAAGCAAGTATAACTTTTAAATTGTGCTCAGGCTTGAAACTGCTTTCTGTACTTTAAAAAGAAATTTTTTTTTACAGAAAATTCATGGTCGTTGCAATTTTCATAAAGGAATAGCAAGCTCTAGGCCAAAATTTTTGACGGGAACAAGCAGGATTAACCGTGAGCTTGTGAAAAACCCGTGAGGGTGCAAACTTGTAAAAAAATAGTTAGTCCATAAGCAAAAGGGGTACAGATGAAAACCCGAAAGGGCTCCATGAATAAAAACAACAGAACTACTCACGAACTTGTGAAAACCTGTAAGAGCGTAAACTCATAAAAAAAGTTCCGACAAATTCCCACTAGAGGAGAGCAATCCTCCCAATGTGGTGAACAACACTTACGAGATCCTCTCGACTCGTAAGAAAAATAAAACTTCGTGCGATCCTTACGACTCATAAGAAAAAAAACACTAAGGGGTCCCTATGGGTCCTAAGGAGAAAATACATCTACGAGATCTTCTGACTCGTTGGGAGAAAATACTTTTATGAGACCCTCACGGCTCATAAAATTGAAAAGCCTCAGGTGACAGGGACTTAAATATATTTCCTAAGCCATCGATGCCCTGCGGCTGGTCTCCAAATTGACTACCATATACAATTCATGGGCTACTCGCAACAAAGTTGCATCTCCAAGTCCCACCAAAGGCAAGCAATGCTCCCTAAATATCTGTTGCAATGCGGCCGGTCTCCAAATTGACTACCGTATACAATCCATGGGCTACTCGCAACAAAGTTGCATCCAAGATATCCTTCATTGACAAACCAAGCTACTGATGAGGAAAAACCCACTCATGTGTCCTCACGATACATGAGGAGAACGACACTTACTCGATCCTCTCGACTCGTAAGGAGAAAGCCTTCTTGTAAGATACTTATGACTTACATGGGAAAATACACTTAGGAATCCTCACGACTCCTAAGTAGAAGATGCACTTACGATAACCTTGTTTACCGCCGAAAACAGAGACGAACTGGGATGGATCGTCTTGCCTAAATTTGGGGGCAGATGCTATTTGGATTTATCCATCCACCCCTCCGATGATACCAAGTTGATTTATGGCTCCATATATCGGAGATTTGGATAGATACGGCTGTTGTAGCAGACTTCATCAGATTCCCCTTCATTTTATGAGGGATTTTTTTTATTGTGGGGATACTCTTCTCTGCAAGCGCAAGCCCTGCAGTTAATTATGTTATCGTGTTGCGATAACCACTTTCTCCTGCTCCGGCAGTTCACTTCGTGTCGTATGTGTTTTTGTTTGTTTTGGTTGCCCGTGGATTGTATACGGAGACTAATTTATGTCGTCGCTCGTAGGGCGCGGATTAGTCCAAATCCGTATATTTGAGATTTGGGTTTGGGTCAAGAATTTGCTTGACGGGGTCTAGTTTGGTAGCTTGGTTTGCCAACGGGAATGAACTTAGAATGCATTTCTCAAATTTATGAGGTCCATCCGTCCATAAGATATTTGAGTTTGATCTAAGGACCATTAGTCATATTTGAGACTAAAATCAACTTAGAAATAAGTGAGCATATGAGCTCAATTATATTAGTTTAAGCACATCACGGTCCAACATCGCCATGTTTGGAGCGAATATTAGTTTAAGGACGTTTCGGTCCATTATCGCTGACATTCCAATTTTGGGGATGAGTATTAGTTTAAGAACATTTCAGTCCAACATTCCTGTTTTTGGGACGAATGTTAGTTTAAGGACATTTCGGTCCAACATTCCCATTTTGTGGACGAATGCTAGTTTAAGGACATTTCGGTCCATTATCGCCGTATTTGGGGCGACGCGCCATGTTTGAGGTAACACACTAGTTTAGAGACGTTTCGGTCTAATATTCCCGTTTTGGGGATGAATGTTAGTTTAAGGACATTTCGGTCCAACATTCATCTTGCGCGCATGTGTATTTGTTACGTGGCGGAGCGAACGATGGTAACATGGAATGCACCATATTTGGGGTGTGGTTTGATTTGAGGTGGGCATGTCAATTCGGAAGTGCATCAATGTGGAATGAAAGGAGTTGTTGGTTATCGGGACCCGCCACCTCTCTGAAAACGTTGAGGAATTATAATGACATATATCAGAGGTGTGAAGAGATGTACGCTTGAACTAAATCCCATATTTGAAGGAAAAGGGGTGATGGTCCTAAGAATCGTTAGTCATATTTGAGATTAAGATTATCCTAGGAGATATAGGACGAATATCATTTTGGATATCATCAATGACAGATCTTTAATCATGTATGAGATTAAAATCAGTTTGGGAGATCATGAGCAATATGGGCTCGGTTGATTTAAAATCAAAGAGGTTTAATTTCAGGAAACTTAGCCAATTTGGGCTAAGATTGGGTTTCTATACTACCCAGTAGTGTTAAACACTAATATATGCAGTGCTCACGTGTAATTCACGTGGGGGCACTGGAATAGTGCTGAGCACTAATCTTTTTTGGCGCTCACGTGTTTTTCACGTGAGGTGCTCAGATATGGGCGCTGCCCAACCAGGGCTAAACACTTAGTCATTTTGACCGAACATGCGTGCTAAGCACTTTATATGGCACTAACATGGAAGCACGTGAGTGCTGAGCGTCGATTTCAGGTTTTATTTGCTCACTCCCTTTTTGACATAAGTGCTAAGCACTTGGCTGGGGATCACGTGTGAAGTACGTGAGACGCCAGATTTTGGGTTTCCAAGAGTGTTTCACGTATATTTCAAGTGATTGCTCTGTTTTGGGGTGTTGGGCTGCTTTATTTTGTGGCTGCCTAATCAACACAAAGGAGTTTTTCTTTGCTCTTTGGACGCTCATGTGGGAAGCACGTGAGGCGTTTTAGTTTTTCTTTTGTTTGTTTTAAGCACTCATGTGGGAAACACATGAGGCAATATAATAGCGCTAAGCACAAATTTTACTCACGTGTGTTTTACGTGAGACGCCAAATCCTTCTTGTTTTTAGAGATACTAATCTCTGTTAATGATATTTCAGTCATTGATGGTCATCAAGATTTCTGTTTTGAAGATCTTGAATCATCGTCAATGTTTTTTTATTGGAGAACTAAGTTTTTTTTCTTATTTTTATAAGAACTAAGTTCTTTATGTGGGGTTAAACCCTAATTTTGGAGGAACTAAATTCCCATATGTTCCTTTTCTTTCTCTGTCTTTTTTTTCTTTTTAACTTAGTTCATTTCCCTATGTTTTGAGTTTAAAGAACAGAATCTCCTCGACATGAATTAAATTCTCAAGTTGTGGGGAGATCTGCTTTTGACAAATCTCAAGCCAAAGGAAGAACTAAGTTCTTGTATGAAGGGTTAAACCCTTATATCCATTATACTAGGCAAGATGGATACTTTTAATCTCTCCTTTTTTTTTTATCTACCTAGAGTGTTTTGAAGGAGAAAAGTCTTCTTCTTTAAGAATTAAATTCTCTATTCTCTCAAGAGCCCAGTTTATTTTTTTTGGCAGGAGCTTATAGGGTTTTTTTTCTATATGAGACTTGAAGTCTCGGGTCCTTTATATAGTAGAGGTAAATTTGTTAATTAATTTTGAGAAAATCTCTCATTGAGAGATTCCAATTGATTTAATTGGACTCAAAATTGATTTCGGGAATTTCACCCACCGTTGGATCTTTGATCCAAGTATTTCTGTCTTACAGAATATGTTTTCTTGTTTTAACAAGATTGAGGGAATATCTCCCATATATAGAATAAAATTCTATTGAATGGTGATATTTTTATCACCATTGGATTTTTAATCGAATGGTGCTTAGTTTAACGGAGCACAATCTTTCTTTGTTTAGAAAGATATGAGAAATATTTTCCATCTCATTGGATGTTTGATCCATTAACTTTCTGTTTAACAGAAAATATCCTTCTCAATAGAATTTAATTTTATGCTTAACCACCATTGGATTCTTGATCCAACGGTTCATTGAGTAGAATTTAATGCTACGTAAGAAGGTGCTCTCATGTGTTTAACACATGGAACTTATTTATTTAGCTCCTTTAATTTGCACCCATATACTTTGCATATGGGCGCTCATGTATTTAACACGTGAGGCCAATTTGGTCTATAGTTGTTTGACTGCAGCGCCTATATGCAAAGTATATAGGCGCTCACGTGTTTAACAAGTGAGGCTTATTTAGCTTACCAATTGTTTGAATGCAGCGCCTATATGCTTTGCATATAGGCGCTTACGTGTTTAACACGTGAGGCATATTTAGCCTATTAGTGGTTTGATTGCAGCACCTATATGCTCTGCATATAGGCGCTCACATGTTTAACACGTGAGGCTTATTTAGCCTATTAGTTGTTTGATTGCAGCGTCTATATGCTTTGCATATAGGCGCTCACGTGTTTAACACGTGAGGCTTATTTAGCCTATTAGTTGTTTGATTGCAGCGTCTATATGCTCTGCATATAAGCGCTCACGTATTTAACACGTGAGGTTTGAGTTGTTGGGAATTTCCTCCCCTTTTGCTTTTTTATGAGGGAACAAATTCCCCCAGCGTTATTCTCACGTGGCTTACACTTGAGTGCAACGCTGTCCATCTTTATCACTGTTGGATTGCCTAGGAGAATAGGGAGCTGAACCGTTTCCATCACGTCTTATAAATGGGGCCTTTGGCACTTGAGATGACCATTATTTTTTCATCTTCTTCCTTAACTTTTTCCTTGAGAATTTAATTCTCCTTTCAGAGCTTATTTCTCTGCCCATAGCACTTCAGAGTTAAACTCTGCAAAAACTCCTTTTGGGTAAGGATTATGAACGTCATTCACCTCTTAGAAAACCCTTTTTGTTCTTGCCTTGAATTTTAAATCCATTAACAGAGCCTTGCTCTGATCTTTTGGAGATCTAAAAAAATCTTTTTTTTAATGTAGACTCTAGGGTCTTGAATCAATAAGGATTGTTAGTTTTCCTCTTAGGGTTTTACCCTATCACTGATCTTTGAGAATCCTTGGAATTTAATTCCATTTTCTTTATCTCCCCACCATGGGAGTTTTTGGGATTTAATCCCACTATTGAAGGAATTTAATTCCATTTTCTTACGGAGCTTAGCTCTGAGAGATTTAGGGACTTTTGGGAATTTTATTCCCCTTCTGTTCTTGAGCATTTTCTTTTTAAGGGTTTTAATACCCTTTTCACAGATTTGAATCTGTCGTCTATTTTTAACAGAACTCACATTTCAAGGACGTTAAGAGTTTTTTAAACTCCACTGTTTATTTAATGAGAATCCTCTTGGATTCCCACAATGATTATCTTTCCTCATCATTGGTGAGCCGCCATTTTGCTTTCGTGGGGCCTACTAGCTTTGTAGTTAGTAGTCCCATGAAACAAACTCACACTTTTTATTAATGGGTTTGTTTGTCCCCTTCCTTTAGGTACAATGGCCTTACTTCCCTACTTCCTTTACACACGCTCGGAGATCGCTTTCCCACAGTCGCCATAAGACGAGAAAGTTATGGCAATGATTAGAGAACATGATAAGGATAATAAGAGCCTTCTCCTATGGGGAGTTTGGTACGACCACATTATCAGGGGCCGCCATAGTTTACATGCGAAGTACCAACAGAATACATCCGTTCTGTGTCATTCATGGAGCGTCCGTGTACTGCTTATGTGGTGGAGGCGGCTAATTGGACCCCCGAGGGCCGGCTTGAGCCATCAACGATAGGGATACTCAATCAACCCATGATGGCTATCGATGTTTTGGGACGCCGAATATGTCAGGGTGAAGCTCGACCCTGGGGGCAAGTCTATAAGATAGGTGTTACCCCGTGCCATCCATTGGGCTATCTTTTTTAGGTCTGGTACATTCTTTCCTCCCAACGCTCACGGTTGTAGAAAGTTGGGCTGTATCAAGCGGTGTATGCGTCGCTGTTCTACTATCATGCTCCCTACGTCTGGTGGGTCAAGGCATTTTTGAACCAGTAGAATCTTCCAACAAATACGTTCCTGTTAGGGGACCGCGAAGTCTTTATTTCATTGGAGGAGTTCCGTGAAATTTCAGGGCTGCCGATTAGGGGAGAGCATTACGAAGAATTATTACCACCTGACGAGTATATATTTACAACATTGCTAGCTATGCTTGAAGGCTTGACGACCAAGAATGCTGTTCAGCACAAGCACCCGAGTCTAATTAAAGCCTTGGGCATTTTTGAGAGACTGTTCGTGGCATCGGAAGGGCAAGGTGTCACTTTTAACGCTTTCATTGCTTGCTTTCTCCGTAAGAGGCTCTATCCAAGAAAGCTTCGAAATTCGCGAAGGTTGAAGATCCTTTCGGATTCGGCTTGGAGAAATTTCCGACCGAAGAAGAAAACCTGCTGCAGTTTTACATTCCAAATTCGTCAGCCGTGACCTTTGATGCAATCGCTGCTCCTGGAATAGATGAAGAAACATTATTTGTAGGCTTCATCAGTCTCTGGCTTAGCTAGTTTAACATGCCGATGCACTGCCGTTTTATGAGAGCCTTCGTCTTCTATCCTGCCCATCGCATAGCCGAAGGAGCGCGATTGGCCGTTGGCATTGCAGGGTTGTCACACCTATACCATGGTTTACATACTGCCGCCAACACTTCAAACCCAGGTGCAGACGCCGTGAATTTCTCCCTCCACTACTTCACATCGTGGATCGAGATGCATGTGTTAGGCGCATTTGCTGCACATCGGTGGCCTGATTTCTATGAGTCATACACCTTCTCGCGAGTCATGAGGTTGGTTGATGCTTCCGCTCCTGATCCAACTCAGTTAGGGGCTCTGCGTGTATTTCTTAATCCGTATTCAAACGAAGGAGGGATGGTCTTCAATGATCGAGTCCTTTCTGCGATAGCGGGGTCCATTCAATAGTTATTCGATTTATCGAAGAGTGGGGCTCCGGCTTTAAGACACAAAGAGATCATGCATTTATATTCAATCAGGCCGGGGTACTTAGTGTTCCGCCTAAATAACACTGCTCTCTTCATGCGGTATAATCTGCATCGCTTCGCCCAGCAGCTAGGTTACAACCAGGGTGTCCCCCTCGAAGCCTTTTTAGTTGAGCCCACTCTCTTGCTAGAGGCTGCCTGCGATATTATCCATCTTTTCATGCGGTCAAATATTGGTTCCTTCTTCATGATTCCCGAGCCCGACTATCTTCCAAGGCCCGTAGGAACTTCAAAGGATGGTATCGCCACCGGGTTATTCCCATCATCACAGAGGAGAGAAGGGTGCTCTTCGAGTGTAAAGCCCCGGCTCCAGATCAAGCCGTCAGCGTCCTGTTGCGGCCACGGTCGATTGTTCGCCCTCCTCTGAGGGACAGTGATTCATTGCTTATTCCTAAAGCCACTCGAACAGAATCAATCCCCCGTACCGTTGGTATGTCGGTGCGCACTAGAGCCGGGGCAGAGATTCTTGATAAAGTACCAGCTGCGGCGTCACCAAAGGCGGATACCGAAGGCGAGGTTGGGCAGTGCCGCGCAAAAGTGCTGAAGGGGAGGAAGTGCCCTTCTACTAGTGCTAGCTCGGGCTGTAAAAGAAGGAAGAAATCGGCCACCGGTTTACTCGATGCCTTGCTTGAGTCCGAGCCTCTTCATGATGAGCATATATCTGCGCATGAACCATACGGCGGTCTCCTCTTTCCTAGTACATCCACTGAGGAAGCCACTCAGTTGGCCGAGACTTTGAAGCGTTCACAGGATGAAGCCAAAAACGTGCGCTGCAAGAAGGGATGCTCCCCCCCCGTTGAATTCCGTGATGTTGATTCGGCCCCGACTATGTTACCGATGGTTCCTCTGACGCTGGAAGAAGAACGGGCTCTCAAACAGCCAATCTCGGCTGCTTCTGAAGACGGTGATGCTCTGAAGGAGGGTAGGGATTTAACTTCGAAGCCCGACGAACGTGACTAAACAGAAAAGAGCACCGGCTTGAAAAGGCCATACTTCAGGCTCCCTGGCGTATCAGTATGTATCTTTTACGTCCTTCTCAGAAGATAATTTATATTACTTTTGTATCGTATCGTCTTTACACATTTTTCCTTTGTAGGGCCTTTTGCAGCGGGCACAGTTTCGAGCCTAGATCGTGCCTCAGAGCCTCCGGTGATGGCCTTTATTCCGCCAGCGGAGGTCGCCAGACTGGCCATGGACTCTGTAAATATTTCCAGTGATGCACCGGAGGGTGTAGAGGAGATTACTGAAGCTGCTATCCCTTCAGTCCAGAATGGACGAAGTATCGAAGGTAATCTACATATATATATATTTTGTTTTTAACGACCTTTCTACATGTCCGACTCTTTCTTTTTCTCAGAATTGCGGGAGCTGATATCTTTTATTGTAGATCTTTCTCCAGAAGAAACCTTCCAGTTTTACTTAATATGGCGGCTCCGCTCGCGATACCCCCCAGAGTATCATCCTTTCCTCTGGCCAAGGTTGGTATTCCTTTGCATTTCCATTTTATATTTTCATGATGATGCTAATGTGCCCCTTTGTTTTAAACCACAGTCCTAGAGGCTGATGATGAAGTTGAAGTTCTTAATAGTCCTGGGGATCTCTCAGATCCGCCTTCTTTGGCCGTAGGTAAGTGATGCTTTAGTACTGACATTCTTTTACTTATTCCATGTTTGGAAAGGCGAATAACCATACACGTATTTTCACAGCTTTGCCAACCTTGACTCCACTAGAGTCCCGGATTTGCATGCCACCAGGCCGTTACGCCAGACGGATGTCTGAGAGGATGGAAAAACAGAACATTCACTCACTGGCGACTCTTATTGAAGATCTTCGCGTTGGCACTTCCGTCATGGCTGAAGAATTTGCTGTTGAAGCCAATACTTTCTTGTCCGTTCTTGCCACTTACTATGATGAGACGCTGGTGTGTACTTGGGTCGAATATTGCCGTCAAGTTGAGGCTTCCTTACATGGAGTCGAATGCGTTCGCCTTCTTTCTGATATCCTATCCGTAAAGGCCAGCTTGCATGGATGGATCGATCGGTGTGCGGCCAATCTCCAGTCTTGTGAGAAAAAGCTCAACCGGAAGTTTTCAGCAAAGGAGTTGGCTTCGAAGGCTTTAGGGGAACTTCAAGCCCAGCTCACTACCAAGACTACTCGGGCCTATGAAATTTGGCGGGTCCTTCAAGAGGCCATTACGGAGGTGGTGGCTCTTGATAAAGCCGCCATTTTTACACGCGAAATGGTTGAGCCCCACAAGACTGTCAAGAAAGATCTTGAGAATCAGTTTTTCTCATACCAAAAACAACAGGCACAGGCAGAGACTCAGTTTGCGGCGTTGCTAGAGCTTGAGGCGGAAGTCCGGCAGAAAAATGATAATCTAGTTGGCTTATTGAACCGTCCACCGTCTTAAATATTTTATTTCTTTTCCTATTTTTTTGTATCTTGTATTCATTTGGATTTATGAAAAAAAGACATATTTTATTTCATGCTTGCGCCTCTCTATCCTTTGATGTCTTGATTTGGTGTAAAGTAGTTTATATACTCATTTCGGAGTTTGTAGTTTATGTACTCATTTCGGAGTTTGTAGTTTATTCACTTCGGAGTCTCTAGTTTATGTACTCATTTCGGAGTTTGTAGTTTATTCACTCGTTTCGGAGTTTGTAGTTTATTCACTCGTTTCGGAGTCTCTAGTTTATGTACTCATTTCGGAGTTTGTAGTTTATTCACTCATTTCGGGGTCTCTAGTTTATGTACTCATTTTGGAGTTTGTAGTTTATTCACTCATTTCGGAGCCTCTAGTTTATGTACCCGTTTTAGAGTGCTTTTAGTTTACCTCTCTTGGGTTTACAGGAAAACTTGTCCTAACGTTATATGCAGATAACCCCATTCTTTACGACAGAGGTCCGTTAGGTTTGTGGTACTAGGGTTTTAGTCTGTGGTACCGTCGTGTTGGCTAATGTATCCCTTGATATGTAGTCTTCAAGTTGTTGTTCGAGTAGGCCCGCGACTATCATGTCTCTGATCCCTTCGGGGGCTGGACAAGACGTCTTCAAGTAATCTCCTTAGGTCATATTACCGTCAGAAGGGCAACCGTTAGGAATTTTCCATGACGCTTCTTACTTGAGGTTAGGCTTAATTTGGAGCCCCGATGAGTTATAACTACTCCGCTTTGGTGTGGGATGATCTCCGATAGTCTTTTAGGCTTTATATGAGTTGCCGTCGAGACCCGAAGCTGGGAATATGCCGTCACTTCATTTCTTGCTTTAACGATGTCGCGTCGATTCTTTGCTGAAGTAGGTAGACATCTGTAGGACCTCTATGCTGTGTGTATTGCAGTTGAAGTCCAGAACTAGGAATATGCCATTGCTCCAATTTCATTTGATAGCTGCGTTCGCATCCTGCTGAAATGAAAGGGAACGCCAGGATAGTCTCTAGGTTGTATATGTACCGTCAAGACTTGGAGCTAGAATTTTTCCATAGCTCTATTTTTTCTTTGACCTTTGGATCTTTTGTTGATGTTGCATCTGCATCCTGCTGGCATGAGAAGCACGTCGAGATGGAGTTAGGATTTTTCCATCACTCCACTTTTTGATTTGGCTTCTTAGGGCCTTTGTTGACCTCGCATCTGCATCGAGAAGGAGCATCGAGCTAGAGCTGCGATTTTGCTATTACTCATTTTTTGTTTGACCCTTGGGTTTTTGATGACGCTGCGTCTACATCCTGTTGGCATGAGAAGCACGTCGAGCTGATCTCTGGGCTATAAATGTTGCCGTCAAGATCTGGCTCCCCCTTTGACGGAGCCTGGTGGGTTCCCTTTTCATTTGTGCCCATGGATTGTATATAGGGGTCAGTGTGGACTCACCTGCAGGGTAGAGAAAATTTTATTTTATATATTTTATTATTATTTTTCCGCGATACTTTATCTTTTCAGCTTTTCATATCGCGAAAGTCGCGATTGCCCAATTATTTCGGCTATTTTTCGCGGTGCCTAATCATTTTGGTTATATATTTTTTTATTTACCCGCTGCTTTTTATTGCGAGTTGGCCTAAACTTTTCGACTTTCTCATACGCATATTTTTTGTGACCCGCTGAGTTTTATTACGAGTTGGGAACTTGAGATCTGATATCAATTTTGGCATCAACATCGCTGCAACTGGAATATTGTCAGGAGAGAATTATCATTTGCCGTAAGAGAACTTGAATTTTGACACCTTTTTAGACATCAGCATCGCTACAACTAGGATATTGCCAGGAGCAAATCATCATTTGCCTTTGCCGATTTGAACAAAGATGGCTTAGTAAACAGGATTATGATCCTGTCGACTGAGACTTTTTGACTTTATGAGCCATAAGGGTCTCATAAAGGTATTTGTTCCTACAAGTCGTGAGGACTTTGTAGGTGTATGTTCTCCTTAGAAGTTGTGAGGACTTCGAAGTGGTGTTTTCCCTCGCAAGTCTTAAGGATCTTACAAGAGTGTTTTTTCCTTATAAGTTGAGAGGACTTACAAGTGTCATTCACTATATGGGATATTTCTCGCCATTGGTAGAATTTGGTAAGGGAATATTTATTCATGCCCGTGGATTGTATATAAGGATCAATATTAGACCGCCTGTAGGGCAACTTGGGGGATATGACGGTTTAAGAATAAGTTCAGATCTCTCTAGCTTAAGGCTTTTGTATCTTATGAGCCGTGAGGGTCTTATAAGGGGAATTCTCCTTACTAGTCGTAAGGATCCCATAAGTGTAATTTCTCCTTATGAATCATGAGGATTCCTAAGCGTGTTGCTCTTTTGTGAGTCGTAAGGATCTCACGCAGGTATTTTCTCCTCACAAGGTCGAGAGGACCTTGCAAGTGTACATGAATTTTTTTTATTTTACAAGTTTGAGCCCTATTCGGGTTTTCACAAACTCGCCGGCAGTCCTGTTGTTTTTACTCACGGCGCCATTTCGGGTTTTCATCCATGCCCATTTTGCTTGTGGACATACTTTTTTTTAATGAGATTGCGCCCTTCCGGATTTTCACAAGCTCGCCGGTAGCCCTGCTGTTTTTACTCACGGCGCCCTTTCAGGTTTTCATCCATACCCATTTTACTTGTGGACATACCGTTTTTCTTTTTTTTTTTAAATAGAGAGACTCTCGAAAGTAGCTTCGTCGCAGGTGACCCACTTGTTTGCCGATAGGTTTTGGGGGTGGCTTCATTGCTGGAGTAGCTATGTAGCCAGTGGGACTCGCCATGTTTGAGGCGAAATTTTAGTTTAGGCACTTTTCGGTCCAATGCCACCATATTTGAGGCGAGGTTCTAGTTTAGGGACATCTCGGTCCATTATCACTATGTTTGAGGCGTATTGTTAGTTTAAGGACTTCTCGGTCCGTTGTCGTCATTTTTGGGGCGACGGAGCTTTTTTGTATACTATTCTCAGAGTTCTGACTCAGGAAGATAGCGTTCGGACATGAGCGTCGTCATCTATCATAGACCTAAGTCGTGACTCGTCAAGCGTACTATTTTTTGAGGAACCGACCGTTTATTGGCCGGAGGGGTCTTTCGCCATGCATATCCATGAGCAGGTAGGCTCCACCTTGATAGACCTTGTTTATGTTGTACGGGCCTTCATAGTTTGGCTCGAACTTCCCCCGTTTTGCACGATTAGGGATCATGGGTCTTTTGACGACTAGCACGAGTTTGCCTTGGCGGAATGTTCTTGGCCTGGTAAGTTTTTCGTATGACCGTGTCATTCTTTTCTTGTAAGTTTCCAGATTTTCCTATGCTATAAGGCGCGTTTCATCGAGGGCATCGAGCTCCTCAAGCCCAAGATGAGCATTTTCTTCATCTGTCAGCTCATATCGAACTACTACTCGTAAAGAAGAGAGTTATATTTCTAGGGGAAGCACTGCTTCCGTGCCGAATACCAATGCGTATGGTGTTGTATTATTGACCATTTTGAACGTTGTTCGGTATGCCCAGAGAGCTTCATGCAGCCTTTCGTGCCAGCCTCTTTTGTTTCTGGACAACGTTTTCTTTATAATCTTTGTCAAGGTCTTGTTAAAAGCTTCAGCTAGACCGTTGGCTCTACGGTTATAGACTGAAGAGTATCTCCAATCTATTTTATCCTGTTGAGTGAAGCGGCTGATTTTATGACTTCTATAAGCTGGCCCATTATCCGAGATAATTCGTCGTAGAGTGCCGAACCGATAGATGACATGTTTCCTGAAGAAATGGAGGATATTCTCTGTTTTCTCCTCCCTTAGTGGTACTGCTTCTGCCCACTTAGAAAAGTAGTTGATCGCTGCCAGTATGAACCAATGTCCTTTGGACGATACTGGTTCAATGGGCCCAATTATATCGGTTCCCCACATTTCAAACGGCCAGCTTGCTACCGTTGGGTGTAGCGGATTTGGATGCTGGTGGATGCAGTCCCCATGGATTTGGCACGAGTGACACTACTCCGCATATTCGAGACAGTCCTGAATCATTGTGGGCCAATAGTAACCCATTCTTTTTATCTTGAGCTTCATCTTTGGCCCAGATTGGTGAGAACCGCAGAGTCCGTCGTGAATTTCTTAGACGACTCTCTTCACTTTTTCTGGTCCCAGGCATCTTAGCCATAGATAGTCAAACGATCTCTTATATAAAGTATCATTGATGAAGGCGAAGGACAGAGCTCGTTTCATGAGCTAATGTCTAGACGACGCAGTTTTGGGCATTCGTTGGGATTTGAAGTAGTCTATGAATACTTCCCTCCAGTTCTTAACTTTTTCTTCGTCCTCTATTTGAAGGGCTACTTGTTCGGTTGCTTCATTTCCTTCGGATAGCTCTGTTAAGTCTTCCGAAGATATTTCTGTTGGCGTGAGAATACTGCGGATTTGCATAATGATCCTTACGTCATCGAGATCGTCATCAGCCAGTTCCTTAGCCAATTTGGCCAACGCGTCCGCCTTGCTGTTTTCTGCATGCGATATACTCTCCACGATGTAGGAAGAGATTTGTGTCAGCAGTTGCTGCACTCTTTTTCCATACTTTATCAGCTCTGACTTGCACGTCTGATAGTCGCCATTTACTTGGCTAACGATCAGCTGGGAGTCTCCATATATGAGGAGGTCTTTGATTTCCATGTCCATAGCGATCTCGAGACCTACTATCAAAGTTTCATATTCAGCTTCATTGTTAGTCCTTGGCTTCGTTAAGGAAGGGCGTAACACAATATCCCTCCTTGCGGTGTCATGAAGATAAGGCCCACCCTAGCTTTGATTATGGGGGGTTTGCTTTCGCCTTTTCATGGAAGATGCTCCATCGAAGTAGAGTTCCAATTGGGAATCATTTTCTTCCTTCTCTTCTTCGATTGTGTCGAATACATGTTCATACGGCAACTCACAATTTAAGGAGGAGTTGGCTGGTATCGGATGCTCCGCGAGAAAGTCGGCTATGGATTGGCCTTTTACTGCTTTAAGGGGTCGATACGTCACTGAGAAATCCATCAGGAGGAGGGCCCATTTAGCAAGCCTTCCTGTTAATATAGTCTTTGACATCAGATATTTGAGAGGATCCACCTTTGATATGAGATGAACCTCATGTGCCAAGGCGTAATGTCTGAGGTTCGTTATCGCGAAGATTAGTGCCAGGCAATACTTTTCGATGAGGGAGTAGTTGTTTTCTTCCCCCACGAGAACTCGAATCAAATAGTACAGAGCTCTCATCTTTCCCTGATCGTTCTCTTGTGCCTATAGCGCGCCTAGAGAACCTTCAAGGACTGTTGTATATAGGATAAGGGGTTTTCCTTTAACCGGAGCGGTCAATACCGGCGGATTTTGCAGGTATTGCTTGATTTCGTCAAGTGCATTTTGGCACTTCTGATTCCAAACGAACGGGTTTCCCTTCTTCATTAAATGACTGTAGGGACGACATTTTTCGGAGAGGTTGGCTATGAACCGCCGATATAAACGAGCTTTCCTTGAAGAGACCGCAGTTGTTTGAGGGTTCTTGGCGTGAGCATTTCCATAATCGCCTTGATCTTTGAGGGATCAATTTCGATACCCCGGTGCTGTATGATGAATCCTAGGAATTTTCCTGAGGAGACTCCAAACGCGCATTTTAGAGGGTTCATCTTCAGATTATATTTCCAAAGACGTTGGAACACTATTTTCAGGTGTTCCCAATATTCCTCATGAGATCTGCTCTTTACCATAAGGTCGTCGATGTATCATTCGACAATCTCATTGATAAGGTCATCGAAGATCTTTGTCATGGCCCTCTGGTAGGTAGCGCTGGCGTTCTTCAAGCCGAAAGGCATCACATTCTATCAGAATATGCCCAGCAGAGTCCGGAAGGAAGTATGCTTTTGGTCTTCAGGATGCATTTTTATTTGATTGTATCCTGAAGATTCATCCATGAAGGAGAAGACCTCATGGGTAGACGTGTTATCGATCATCATCTCGGTAACAGGTACTGGGAAATCATCCTTCGGACAAGCTTTGTTGAGGTCCCGAAAGTCCATGCAGATGCGCGCCGTCCTATTTTTCTTCATCACCTGAACGATGTTAGCAATCCAGTCAGGATATTGAACTTCTTGGATGAAACCAGAGTCGATTAGTTTCTTGACTTCAGTGTTGATACTCATCTCAAGTTAGAGTCCCATCCTTCTCAGCGCCTTTTTGACTGGCTTGATGTCCGGCGATATGGCCAGTTTATGTACCGCTACTTTTGGATCTAGACCTAGTATCTCGGAATAGTTCCACGCGAAGCAGTCTTTATATTGCATGAGCACGTCTTTTAACATGACTACCTGTTTTCATATAGTATCTCACTGACGAATATTCGCCTTGGATCATTTTCCATCCCTAAGTCAATTTTCTTAGGTTGTCCGTCGTTGTGTGTATTCCATCTTCCTGCTCCTTTAGTGCTGGTGGAAACTCGAAGATCACTTTGTCCTCTCTTCATTTGCAAAGCACCTATAGAGGTCATCCATAGTCTTGTGCCCTTCCTTTTTTGAAAGTGTTATCATATGGAAAGTACGAGTTCACTTCCATTCTTACTGTTGAGCCGGTCTTATCCTCATGGTATATGTCCTTTTTAGCTCATGCTTTTGCGGCGGGGTTACCCTCCAGCTGTCGGATAAAGCGAATCTGCCTTATTGATACTGGTCTTCTACCAAATTTTTGAACGTGAAGCAGTCTTCGAGGGTATGACCTATTGCTCGGTAGTAGGAGCAATAATCCGGATGATGGACATCATTTATTTGTTCGGGGTGCCGAGACTCTGGCAGTGTCATCATTTGGTGCTTCATGACAAGGTTAAATTTTTCCTTGTCTTGTCTTGAGGGAAAGAGTATTCCCGACCCATCTTCTTTATAAAGGACGGGTTTCAATTGACTTTTCCTTGATTGCACGGCTTCTTGGATCCTCTTCGTTGTTTTCGAACGTTGTCTGCGTTCTTTTCCCTGTTTTTGCCATCATTTTGAGATTTTCCCTTTTCGCGAGGACGTACCGCGGGTTAGGCACAAAGAGCATTATAGTCTTCCTTCTTCGCAGATTGCTGATTGAGGCGCTGCATCCTGGCCTTTTCTTAAATGGCCATCTCACGGCTATGGTTGTCTCGGCTCGTTTGACAAGTTTCTTTTATTAACTTGTCAATTTGTTCTTCAAGCGATGGACACACCATTTTTAGAATGGGATCTCGCTCTAGTTTGACATCTTGGCTATTTGGAAGAGCATCTTACACTTCACTAGAGCTGTTTATGATGCGACAATTGTGGAATTGCTCCTTTTTCTTGGACCGAACGTATCTGAGCCTGGTTTTCTCCATCTTCCCGTTAGGCATCTTTCGCTGGGTTTCAGGGACATCAATTTTTTTTTTGTAGAATTGGGCTTACCGAATAGTTTGTTCGAGGGGTACACCTTGGCATCTTAACAACCTTTTCAATCCCTCCGCGTAGTATCTTGGCAGATGGATTGGTTGAAGCCTGTCGAGTGCAAAATTGGCACCGTGCCAGACTTCTTTCTCTACTATAGTCTCCGTAGATTGGTAGAAGAGGATCACATTTTCACCTCTTCGTCTGAGAGGGACGTAGAAAGTCTATAGTTCTTGGACACTGTATGTATCGAGCGCATCAAGTTCCTTATAATGCCGAAGCGAAGCCATTGTGATTTGAAGACTCTGATCGGCTCCGATGAGGGTTTGCACTGACGAGCGGATGGAGAACACTGCGTTGGTCTCGTCCTCAGAGTCACTGCCAAAGATCAAAATAAGAGTAGATGGTCCGGACCTGTTGTTTTTTTTTTGGGGTTGCCCCGAGTAGACAATTTCTTCATCTTTCTCAGAATTGCTTCCAAAGATCGGGATGGTTGCGATGGACTTCTGTTTATCCTCCGGCTTATGACACCTCTCCGTATCTTCGACGTCTGGTAGGAAGTAATTTGCGTCTTCATATTTTCGGACCTCGTTTATGGAGAATGGGTTTAGCTCTCCCGTGACGGTGTACTCCGAGCCGTCCTTGAAATATTGCATACACTGATGTTGTGTAGAAGAGATGATATTGTACTCGTGTAACCAAGGCCTGCCGAGCAAAGCTTTATAGCAAGTCTTGGCATTAATGACGTGAAATTTGATGTCAGTGACGAGCAGCCCGAAGCGTAACGTCAGAATTATGGACCCAAGTGTCCGTAACGACTATGAGTCGAACCCAGAGATGGTAATTTTGTCTCGGGCCAAGTGCTGAACGTTCATGCAAATTTCTTTCAGCACCTTCACATTGAGAAGGTTGACGGAGGATCCGTTATCAACAAGGATTTTCTCTATCTTGATGTCGTGGAAGTACCCGGTGACGTATAATGGGCGATTATGTTCACACGTACCAAGGAGGAGGTCTTCATCACTGAATGAAATGTCAGATGTGTGAACCTCTGCCAGCTTATCCTTCATCTTTTCTTCTGTGAGGAAAGCATAGAACCGATCAGGCTCTTGTAATGCCTTGATCAGAGACTCTCATGCCTTTTTTGACATGAGTAGAGCATCCAATATGTTCAACTGTGAGGGTATTTTCCTCAGATGTGCTAGGACATTGTAATCCACCTTATTTTTCCTAGGTGGGTCCTTTGCTGCGAGCTCTTTGACAATTCCATCGTCGAGGGCAATTTCCTCAGAGATATTCTCTTTCTCTTTGTTTTTTTTGCTTAAAACTTTGTTTGTAGGTCCGAGATTCTTTTCAGGCAGCGTGCGGTTTCGCAGCTGAATATTCTCGCACTTCTTCTCCTCCTCTTCTTTTTTGGAGGTGGAGTCTTTGAAGAGAGGGCTGAGAGGTATTTCGTTCTCAGAATCGCTCCCGAAAGTAAGAACTTGGGGTTTTTCCCCTTATGATCTGGTACGAACCATATGACAGTTGCCAGTCATTTTTTTACGCGCATCTGTCGCACTCTTTTGCCGTCGACGGGCTTCGCGCTTCATCCTCTTGAAGTGTTTTTGATGAGCAATATATCCCTGCCACCACTTCTTGAAGATACTGCATTCTTCGGTGGGGTGGGTAACCCTCCGATGATATAGGTAGTAGTTTGGATGTGAATCCTCTCGTCGAGGCATATGACCCTGAGAGTGTTTCTTACGAGAGGTGGTAGCCTTTTCCCCATTTATAGGGCTTTGGCGAACCGCTTCTTTGTCTTGATCCTGCCTTTATTTGTCACAGGTATGCCTTGGTTTAGTTGGAGTACTTTACGACTCCACCTTGCCGCAGCTTCTTCATCCTGACGTTGATGCTTAGCCTTTTTTTATATGGCTGTTTCACGTTCTCGTTCAGCTTTGCTTTTTCGAAAAGCTTTGTTTAACAGCCTATCAATCGGGTCTTCTGGCAGTTCCGGGGATTTTAGCGCCGATTCTGCCCCCAGTTCCTATGCGTTGTTTTCTGACGCTGAGGGAGTTTCTTCGTCATTTTAAAACGAATGGAAGACTATGTGGCAACTTTCTACATAGTCTTCGGTTTCTTCTGATGAGTTATTTTCCTCATCGTTGTCACTATCTTCGTTCTCAAGAATATGCTTGAGAAACTCTTCGAGCGTGACCAGTTTCCACACCTTCTGGTTGTACTCCTCCAGCACGTAAATGTACTTTTTTAGGTCTGTGCGCTTGTCGTCATACTCGGCAGGCTGTACAGGCTTCTTGGTCTTCTTCTTTCTCTTCGAGACTTTGAAGGCTTGACTTGGGGACTTTGCCATTTTTCAATAATCTTCGATACTAGACGCGGTTTCAGCATCCCTTCGATGATTTCAGGTTCAAGTTGGTTTTTCCATTTGACTGCCGGACATGCCTGTAGATCTTTCAGCATTCTTTTGGATTTTGCTGAAAGAACGACTTCCCATGGAGTTTCTTCCAGGAGCGAGCATGATGCCCCCGGCGCATCCACCTTTTTGGGAGTGTGCTTCTGTTGTGAGTTCACCCTCCAGTTTTCAGACAGCGCGAACTTCCCCTGTTGATACTGGCCATTGACCCAGTTCTTGAAGACGTAGCAATTCTCAATCGGGTGGGTCACCATTCTGTGATAAGCTTAGTAGTTGAGGTTGTTGACATCGCCGGGTTGCGGTGGATGCCGTGGGTCTGGCAATGTGATTAGTTTGTTATCCATTGCCAACTCAAATAGTCTCCTCGCGGGGAAATGAGTAAGCGCGTCCTTGCCTTTCTTCCAGGGATAGGCGTGGACGTGCATTATTTTGGCGAGCAACCGGTTTTGGGCCACTCGATTGTTGTTGAGCGTTGGTAACAAAGGCCGCTTTCCTTTTACCCTTGGCATTTCGAAGGTCCTTACTTGAGGAGGAAGGCCCGTGGCCCATCTGGTCCATTTGGGCCAGTTTATCGATCAGAGCCTGGAGGGTTGTTGGTTTGAAGAACGTCATGAACTGGGACACAGTCGTTTGAGAATCAAGGGTCCCGATAAACATGCCTATGGTAGGGGATTCTTCGATGCGTTGTTCGCACTTTGATCATAGGTTACGCCATCGGATCGCATATTGGACCCAGGTTTCTCCTGGCTTTACCCTGGCCTTGATTAATGCCGTGATCGGGATGCGCTCGCTTGTGCTGGCGAACCGCTATGTGAATAGCAGTTCCATTTCTGTGAATATTCTCAAAGAGTCATTTGGGAGCTCCGAGTACCATTCAAAGGCCGTCTCTGACAGGCTGCCGACGAACTGGCGAAGCAACAGTTTGTTGTCGCCTCCAGTGTTGCCACACAGAGCTCTGAACTGCGCAACGTGCTGGTGTGGGTTCCCTGTCCCCTTGTACACATGAAACTTGGGGATCATATATCCCGGCGGGCATTTGATTTGGTCATACCAGCCTGGATACGGTCGTCCGGTGCTGACGATTTGGTCCGTCGCTTCACTACCTTGATGAGCTCGTATTTGTTGAGCAATATAATCATCAAGAGAGGCCTTGGAGATTGTTTCCTCCTTAGCTGTTGATAAAGCGGAAAGAAGGTTTGATGTTTCCCCTCTTTCATCCTCGATGATTATCGATGGATCCTCGGCCGGGGGTTCTAGCTGGATTATCATTCCAAACATGTCTTGGAACAAGAGCGCCATCTGCTTTATGTTAGCAGCTTGCTCAACAGCTTCCTTGTCCTTTCTTTCAAGCACTCTTCGCAGGAACTCTGTATCGGTCTCTTACTCCTGGTGTTGTTCGGCTGTTGGATCCGGACTTTCTTTCTGTCCGGTGAGTGCTGCCATTTTGGTCAGTATTTCCTGGAGCTTTTGTTGTTGCTCCTGAGCTTTTGTCAGCGACCGAGTTTGCGGTCGATGACCTATGGAAGCACGACTTTCCTCTTTCCCGGAAGCCATGTAGACCGTATGCACGATCATGCCCCCAGACTTGGGGCGTTTGGGTCTATTGCCTTTGGAATTTGCCACAGGTGGTGGGATTTTCTCCAGCCTCGTCTTTTTGTGGGAGGTTGAAGTTGAAGGAGCAGTTATAACCGGCACCTGTGTAGAAGAAGTCCCTCGCTGTATGACGGACGGATGGTCTTTCTCTTGCCGAGCCTTTGATTTCTTCGGTCGAGAAGAATAATCTTTATTGATCACAGAGTCCTAGACTTTCCGCCAGACCCTCTGAATTTGCGAGGAGAGCCGTTGACGGGGCTGCTCCGTCTTTACCTGCACTGTGGCTTCTGTAGGTGATTGATTTGTAAAATAAGTGTGTCATAAATAAAGTTAACTGCAATCAATAACGGTGTCATGAGTAGCTAGCCGAGATGAGTACGGGTCGTCCTCAGGGAAACGTCGAATCTTTTATCTTGTTTTAGACGAGTTGATTGAAAGAAGGAGCGATTGGTTATAAATCGACGATATACGGATGTAGAATCTATAAAGAAGAGCCTTGTAGGGTTCATAGAATTTATTAGTAATGGATGATTAATTAAAAATGACTCCTTTTATTTTTTAATGGATTTAAAACTAGATCAATAGTGATGGATACTGATTAAGGTTTCTGGAGGGAATATGGTTCCCATTCTTAACCCTTATTTTTTTTATTGACCTCTATTCATGTCTAACCTTTACCAAAACAATTTTTAATTTAATCTTAAATCGCAGTCGAGACTATCAATAAATTGGTAGCGCGCCCGATTAGGATGTTAACAATTATTTTGCTAAAGTTTATAAACTTTAAAAGATGTAGAAAAAGTTAAGAGATTTTATCATCCATTAATCTACCATAATCCTACAAACCCTAGCATTTTAGGAATTACTCACGCATGGCTGAGATAGAAGAGAAGATGAAGAAGGAGATCATATTGTAAATTCAGAAAGTAATGCAGAAAGTAAAATGCAAAGAACTAAACTAAAGATCTAACTTTTTATTAATCAACTATCATTTACAAATCCGTCGAATTTAGAATATAAGAACCCTAGTTTATGCTCTCAATATTTGTCTCGTAAGAATTAGATGATGCGTCGATTGATCTCCTGGATTTGTGGATTACTGTGGACCTCTTGATCGCTTCGGATAGATAATTTTTCGTATGAAGCTCTCGGTCCTTTAAATAGTCATGCAAGCAGAAAACCCTATATCCCATGTGTTAGGATTTGTTGATACAATCATACCCACAAAATCCTAGATCCAACACCCACAGAAGTACCGCGGATCCACCGCATTTAGGGCGGTTTGGCCGCGGTTGGGCGGTGGATTGGGGAGATCAAGTGATGAAATTTCTTCTGCTATTTGGTGCTGACACGTGGAGATCTTTATGATATCTGGAATCTTTATATCTTCTCTGAGTCTCTGCCATTCATGATTTTACGACTTGCTTTAGTATTTCGGCAGATTTGATTCCCGTCATCTCGGATCTCCTGATCTCCACATCTGAGGTCATATCTGCACAATATCTCAATTCATATTGTTAATAGTATTTGTTATATTTGAGATATTATCCTAACCATTTTATATGATATGATAGTTAAGAATATTGATTAGGGATATTTGATATGACATGCATATTTAAATTACAAAAATAATATAAAAATATTTTATGCATATATTTTCCTTCATCATAGTATAGTGTATGAACATATGATAAAGAGTATTTTACAGATAAACTCACATATATACCATTATTACCATAAACACTTTTAAGTACTTAACAAAAGTAAGGAAAATGTTCAATCAAATGTGCAATATTTTTGAGTGAACAAATACCCCCAAACTTAATTTTGATCGTCCCGAGCAAACTAGTTATTCAAGAGAGGAAGAAAAAGAAAAAGAAAAACCTAGCACACTTTCGTAGGCAATCACGATTGCACTGAGCACGTACAACAAGCCTTTAAACCTTTAGGTGTGCTTAGGAGGAGGAATGTTGTCTTCTGAGCGTTTTCAACAGATTACACCCACAAAATCCCATAATAAAAGAAAGAAGATGAAAATTACATACAAAGATAATGATCATATAAAAGAAAGAACTTGAAAAGAAGAGTTTCCAACTACTCTAGCTTTTCGGTTGCCATGAGCCCTATTCATGAAAAGATGTCAGAAATCACATCATCCCTCAATAAAACATCGCCTTTAGTCTTCCTCCCTATTTTTCTTCTAAACACCGATCTTATACCCATACGTGTGTGTAAAAGACATCCCTACACTTAGAGAATTCAATTCAAGCTATAATACTCTTGTCCACCTTTCTTAATACTTTTTAGGCGGTGAATATTTTAAATGGAATTACTCACACATTTTTCAGGCGACCGTTAATACTTCTTGAGTTACTAACCGATCGATTACTAAATGTGCTCACTTATTAAGGCGTAATTAACAATTTTCTCGTTTTGCAACACCTAAGGTTTAGCAGTGGCTCCTAAACCAGTTGGTCTAAGACACTAGGTAATAAAGCACCCCCGCTATATTTTTTTTATGCCGCCTTAAGAAATTACAAAACCAGTGTTTATTTTTCTTCATCATTTTATTTTTTTCATTTATATTGGCTTTTTGTTTGTATATTTATTTTCCTTCATACTAAGGCTTTTAGACAAGAGCATTTCAAGGTATTCTCTACTATCCCAAGTTTCAAGATATGTGCAAGTGCGTATAGTAGGGTATCAACGTTCAAATGTTTGGACTCAAGAATAGGGATTATTTTTCAAACTTATTTTTATTTTCAGATTAGTGATTTCCTTCATCTTACAAGCCCTTGGGACAACAACTCATAACTACTTATTACTAGTTTCGTTTAAGAAAACATCTAATTTTCTTAATTTTCTCAAACTATCCCTATCTTTTATATGTAAATTTTCACTTTCAAACTTTCATTATCAATAAAAAATTTTGTGCTTATATTTATGATAATGCAAAATAATCCGTGAATAAGCACAAACCACCCCCAAACCTATTTGCAGCAGTGTCCTCACTGATGTCATCTGTTAAGCTTAAAAAAAACTGTAGACTTGGGAGGAAAAATTAGTAACGGGGACATGAATTAATGACAGTGAAATCCTCCCCCAAACTTATTTTTGGCTCATAATTTTAAAAATTTTGTTTTCTTTCAAGAGCCAAAATATTTTTCTCCTCCTCAAACTTGAGTAAAATAAAAAGTATTAAGCGTTTTAAAATCATAAGAGGAGGGTGTACAGTTATTGGTCAATATAACGCTTTACAAAGACCAAAAATCAACACTAACCATTCGAATATTTTATCGATGTAACGCACTGGTTGGTAGAAGATCATGTCACCTATAGACGTGAAGAAGTTGGAAGGAGATAAGAAGTGTAATAGAACGGGTTTACGTCTCGGTATGTAGAGAAGAAACAATAATGATGGATTACTTGCATTCTTGTTCTTGATAAGAAGAAGAGGTGGCGGTTCAACTTCTTTGGGTTGGGGTTGATTCATCACAACTCCCATATCTTCTAAGAATACGATTTCTTCAACGAAAATGTCTTCAAAGGTTTCATCGATATTCCGAATAATAATCTCATCGGAAAGAAATGTATGATCCTCGTACTCCATAAAAGGTTCATATTTAGCGTTAGATGTTGACCCGGACAGCTTGACTAACTTATTCGACAAGTCAAGGGATTCAGACTTGGGTGTGGACTTGTCGATAGAAGGGTCCCCATATGTATAATAAATAGCAGGATCAAACAACAATGCACTAGTAGAGTCAAGATAAGTATTGTGAAGCTTTTCAAGTTCGCGGCTGTCGGAATCTATCGTTTCGACAGAACATACATGAGCATAAGGTTCGGAGGGTTCACTTCCCAATGTGTAAATGTTAAGCTCAATTGACATCATCCTGAAGGATAGGGTCATAGAGCCGTTTCGACAATTGATTATTGCATTGGAAGTCGCTGGAAAAGGCAGACCTAGAATCACCGGAATTTTGCTTCGTGGGTTTGCTACAGGCTGTGTATCAATAACTATGAAGTCCACATGGAATATAAATTCTCCGACATTGACTAACACATCCTCTAGCTCACCTCTAGGTTGGGTGATCGATCGATCGGCCATCCGAAGAGTGCAATGCGCCGGTTTTAACTCTCCGATGCTTAATTGCTCATTGAGAGAATACGAAAGCAAGTTAACACTAGCACCTAAATCGAGTAGAGTACGATTGATATTTTTACCCTCAATAGCAATAGATATTGTAGGACTCCCGGGGTCCTTTTGTTTCTTAGGTATTTGTTGGGTAAAAGCAGTGCTCACATTACTCGTAAGGAAAACTTTTTTAGGCACTTGAATTTTCCTTTTCCTAGTGCACAAGTCCTTTAGAATTTTCGAATAGAACAGAACTTGTTGGATAACATTTAGGAGAGGAATATTTATATTAACTTGCTTAAAAATTTCCATAATCTTCTCTATTTGGGGACTTGGTCTATTTCCCCTTAACCTGTGTGGAAAATGAGCTTTATCAATAAGGGTTGGGTCCACCATTTGTGGAGAAGTTTGTGGGGATGGAATCGATCCCGGAATTGGGGTTAAGATCGTTTTAGGTCGACTCGAGGGCTGAGGGTTCGAGCCTAGTGGAAAATGGAGAATAGGCTCGGAAGAAGAGGGTGGACTAGATGAAGGAAGAGTAGAAGTAGAAGCCGAGGTTTCAATTGATTCCTCATCATCAACCTGTTTACTCACTTGGTTATTCAGCACTCTTCCCGGTCTCAACGGGGTTACGGCATACACATTATGACTTTGTGAGTGGCCAGGATTTAGTAGAGGTTGAGATGGAAGTTTCCCTTTCTCTCCCTCACTTATCGCAGTATTTAACTGTGCAAGTTTTGCTTCTATCGATTTTATACTTTCACCGTGGGAAGTGGTGTGCTGCAATAATGTTTGGATAGAAAATGTTAAATTATCCATCGTTTGTGTAGATTGGTTAATGAACGTTTCTAAGTTACGTTCGAGTGCAGAGATTTTATCGGTACCGGCCGTTTGGAAAGAATTATTATAAGGTGCAAAATCGTTGGCCAGATTTTGAAAAGTTTGCGGTTGAAAGGGGTGCTGACACGGTTGTGGTGGTTGCTGCTGCTGTGGGGGAGGTCTTTGAAAATTGCTTGAGAACTGGTTTTGATTTTGAGTTTGGTTTTGGTTCTAAGAAAAATTAGGATGATTCCTCCATCTCTGATTGTATATGGAAGAATAAGGATCGTTTCTAGGTCGTTGCTGAAAAGTAGCATTAATTTATTCTTGACCTTGAAACGGTGGACTCAAAAGACATTCTTCCGTTAAGTGTGATGGGTTGGAACAGCAACCACACACGGTTTTGGGAAGCGTAATTTGGTTTAGGAAGGCAGATGAGAATTTGTTTTCGATAGTGTCGAGTTTCGTTTGCATCGCGGCCATTTCGATTTTCACTGTGATGGAAACGTCGAGCTGATGGATACCTCCCTTAGACAATGTTGGTCTAACGCTTTCCCACTGCAAAGTTTATTCAGCGAGATCTTCCAGAAATTGCCAAGCTTCACCATCGTCTTTAGACACGAAATGGCATTGACAAATGGTTTCAAGCATTTGTTTTGTGGCAGGATTAACACCCTCATATATAATTCGGCAAAGTTGCCATTTATCAATTCCGTGATGGGGGCATTGTAGAAGAAGATCCTTGAACCGTTCAAAGAATTTCCAGAATGGTTGTAATACCCCAGAGCAGTACGGTCTTAAGACATCATGGTGATCTGCTCTGTCCACACTCAGTGCGGTCTGTTGCGGACATCTTGGTGATCTGAGTGAGGGAGCCATTTCAGAACAATGGGATTGGGTCCCTAAAGCACATTCCGAAAGAGGACCGAACTGCATTATAAATATAATGATACCACCCTCAATTACAGAGGCGCCTTTTAAGTGAACCAGAACTATAGGAGCTTGAGAACTCCGTAGTTAAGCGTGCTCGGGCCAGGGATGTCTTGGGATGGGTGACATCCTGGGAAGTGGCCCCTGGTCGGGTCCGGTTCGCTCTAAAGGGAAAAAACCGTACGGTTTCGGCCAGAGCGGACAATACCATCTGTACTGGGGCGTGGGGCGTTACATTTATGGTGGCCCATGCAGGTCCTTCAATAGTAGGTCTGTGGTTTGAGGACGAACGATTGTTCTTAGATGGGGGGAATGTAATACCCCAGAGCAGTACGGTCTTAAGACATCATGGTGATCTGCTCTGTCCACACTCAGTGCGGTCTGTTGCGGACATCTTGGTGATCTGAGTGAGGGAGCCATTTCAGTACAATGGGATCGGGTCCCTAAAGCACATTCCGAAAAAAGGACCGAACTGCATTATAAATATAATGATACCACCCTCAATTAAAGAGGTGCCTTTTAAGTGAACCAGAACTACAGGAGCTTGAGAACTCCGTAGTTAAACGTGCTCAGGCCAGGGAAGTCTTGGGATGGGTGACCTCCTGGGAAGTTGGCCCCTGGTCGGGTCCAGTTCGCTCTAAAGGGAAAAAACCGTATGGTTTCGGCCAGAGCGGACAATACCATCTGTACTGGGGCGTAGGGGCGTTATAATGGTTCATTGGAAAGTTGGATAAATTGGTTAATCTCGCTTCGAACACGGGAAGTCTTGTGATTGGGATAAAATTTCTTAAGGAATGCTATAACGAATTCGTCCCATTTGGCAATAGAATGTGTCACGCCCCGCTTTCCAGTGTACGGGCAGAGGACGTGACGAGGCCGCTTGATTGGTTCGAAAATTTGTTTGTTTGTAGTTAACCGCAATCAGAACGGTGTCGCGCGTAGCTAGGCCGAGGTGAGTACGGGTCGTCCTCTGGGAAACGTGAAACCTTTTATTCTTACTTTAGATGTGTTGAGAAAGAGAGGAGGGATAAAAAATTTTGAAGATGGTTTCTAGATCTACGTTAAGCAAGAATGCAAAATATAGATCTAGATTATTTTAAAGATGTAGTTAATATAATAAGAGGGCTTGTAGGGTTCGTTAGGATTTAGTAGTTATGGACGATTAATTAAAAGTTACCCTTTTTATCCATTAATAGATTTAAAACTAGAACGACGGTGATGCGTGTAGATTAGGGTTTCTGGAGGGAAAAGGAATCCCACTCTTAATCCTTATCTCGACACGGAACTCCGTTCATATCTAGCCTTTACCAAAACAATCATTAATCTAATCTCTAATCGCGGTCGGAACTAACAAAGAATTGTTAGCGCGCCCGATTAGGATGTTAATGATTATTTTGATAAAGTTCATAAACTTTATAGGACTTAAAAAGGGTTTAGAGATGTTCATCGTCCATTAGCCTACCCTAATCCTACGAACCCTAACAAGCGGAGAATTACTCGCACATGTTGGGAGAAGAAGATGAAAAGACAGAGAGGGAAAACATAATGTAAAATGCAAAAGATTAAAATAACTACCTTTATTAATCAACTTGAACAATCTACACTTTTATTCCGTAGAAAATGATTACAAACTAGTTGCTTCTCGATCTTTTCTAAGGAGGTAGATGAACAGTTGATGATCAGCCTGGATGCGTGAGCGTCTGGAGCTTCGTGATCGCTTCGGCTTGATAACTTTTCCAAGAGGCTCTCGGTGTCCTTTTATAGTGCAAAGACAGAATCTTATTGTTGAAAACTTGGTAAAATTCATCATAGATTTATGCCAAAAAATCTTCCCTCCCAATTCCCTAAAAGTGCGGCGGATCCGCGGCAAATGGGGGCTAGGGCCGCGGATCCGCGCTCAAAGGGTGAGATCTCTTTATGAGTTTTCTTGTGCTTGCATCTTGTGACATGTGGCAATCCTAGGCACCTTCAGAATTCATAAATCTTCTCTCGGTTGCTTCCAGACTTGGTCTCCAAGTTTTGCTTCTTAATTTGGCAAGTTTTCTTCAACAAATTGATTTGTTTGATAAATTCTGCATAACAACTTGGAAAATTCTGCACAATAATCTCAAATAATATTTAGTAGGCTTATTTCTACTAGGATTTGGTCAATAGATTTATTTGCATACATTTTCCTACCAAATGCTAATTAAAATATATTAACACATGGAAAATGGTGTTTTAACACATAAACCTCATATGTATAATATATTATAATAAAGTCCTTTTTTTAAATATGAAAATGGTAGGAAAAATGTAATACAAATGTGCAGTTTTATCAACTGAACAAATACCCCCAAACTTATCTTTGATCGTCCCGAGCAAATTAGTTTATTTAAGAGGAGAAAAAGAAAGGAGAAAACTAAGCACACTTTCGTAGGCAACACGATTGCACTGAGCATGTGCAACAAGCCGTTAAACCTCTAGGTGTCCCTAGTAGGAGGAGTGTTGTCTCCTGAGGGTTTTCAGCAGATTACACCCACAAAATCCTATAACAAAAGAGAGATGGTGGAATTTACATATAAAGATAAGAACCATAAAAGAAAGACTTTGAAAAGAAGAGTTTCTAACTACACTAGCTTTTCAGTTGTCATGAGCCCTATCTTAATAGTCATGAAAAAATGTTAGAAATCATATCATCCCTCAATAAAACATCGTCTTTATTCTTCATTCCTACCATTCATCCAAACATTGATCATATAACCCCACATGTGTGTAAAGAACATCCCTACACTCGGAGAATTCAATTCAAGCTATCATACTCTTGTCCATCTACCTTAGTACTTTTTAATTTGATGAATATTAAGATTCGCTCACACATTTTCATGCGACCGTTAATACTTCTTGAGGTACTAACAGACCGATTACTCGTGTGCTTGCTGATTAGGTGATAGTATTTTCCTCGTCTTGCACCATCTAAGGCTTAGCAGTGACTCCCAGACCAGTTGGCCTTAGGGCACTAGGTGAAGAGGCACCCTCGCTATATTTTTTTATTGCTGCCTTGGCGATAACAAAACCAGTGTTCATTTTTTTCTTTTCACCATTTTTATATTTTCTTCATTTTTTTTCATTTCCTTAATACTTTGGCTTTTAGACAAGAGCATTTCAAGGTATCCTCTACTATCCCGAGTTTCAAGACGTGTGTAAGTGCATATAGTAGGGTATCAACATTCAAATGTTTGGCTTTCAGAATAGAAACTATTTTTCAGACTTATTTTTATTCTCAGATTAGTGACTTCTTTCATCTTACTAACCCTTAGGACAACAGCTCATAACTACTTATTACTAGTTCGTTTAAGAAAACTTCTAATTTTCTTGGTTTTCTTAAACTATTCCTATCTTTTGGATGTAATTCTTCACTTTCTACTCTTTTGTTACAAAAGAAATTTTTTGAATTTTTTTTTTGAAAATGTTGTGCTTATGCAAAATATGATGCAAATTGATGCGTAAATAAGCACAAACCTCCCCCAAACCTGTTTACAGTAGTGTCCTCACTGATGTCATCCGTTAAGCTCAAAAACTTGTAGACTTGGGAGGAAATTATTAATGGGGGTAAGAATATATGAAAGTGAAAATCCTCCCCCAAACTTATTTTAGGCTCACAAATTTGTAAAAATCATTTTCTTTTCAAGAGCCAAAATATACCACACCCCCCCAAACTTGAGTTAAACAATTTTAATCTTTTAAAATCATACGAGGGGGTCAAGGTTATTGGTCAATGCCAAGCTTTGCAAAGACCGAAGGTCAACTCCAACCATTCAAAAATTTTATCGATGAACCACCAAGGTTGGTGGAAGAACATGTCACCTTTTGACGTGAAGAAGTGGGGAGGTGACAAGAGGTGTAATGGAAAAGGATTGTGTCTCATTTTGGAGAGATGACACAGTGATAGTAATGATGGATTACTCGCATTATCATAATTATCCAAAAGAAGGGGTGGAGGTCTAATTTCTTCATCTTGGATTTGATTCATTTCAACACCCGTGTCTTGTAAAAATGCGAGTTCATCAGCGAAAATTTCCTCAAAGCTTTCATCGATACCCCGAAGAATAATGTCATCAGAAAAAATGGGGTGATCGTCAGACTCTATAATAGTTCCTCATCAGTGTTAGATGTTGACCCGGACAACTCGGTGGAAGAGTACATGATTGGGTCAAACAACAACATATGAAAAGAGTCAGTATCATGAGTTTGATCAAATTCGCTGCTGTCGACATCCATTAATTCGACAGAACACACATGAGCATAGGGTTCGGAGGGTTCACTTCCCAACTTGTAAATGTTAAGCTCAATTGACTTCTTTCCAAAGGATAGGGTCATAGAGCCGTTTCTACAATTGATTACTGCGTTGGAAGTGGCCAAAAAGGGTCGACCGAGTATCACCGGGATTTGATTGCGTGAGTTTGCCACAGGTTGTGTATCTATAACAATAAAGTCCACAGGGAATATGAATTCCCCGACTTTGATTAACATATTCTCTAGCTCACCCCTAGGTTGGGTGATAGATCGATCGGCCATCTGAAGAGTGCAATGCGCAGGTTTTAACTCTCCGATCCCTAATTGCTCATAAATAGAATACGGAAGCAAGTTAACACTAGCACCTAGATCGAGTAGAGCACGATTAATATTTTTACCCCCAATAGAAATTGAAATTGTAGGACTTCCGGGGTCCTTTCGTTTCTTGGGTAGTTGTTGTGTAAAAGCAGTGCTCACATTACTCGCAAGGAAAACTTTTTTAGGTACTTGAACTTTTCTCTTCCTAGTGCACAAGTCCTTTAGGATTTTCGCATATGACGGAACTTGTTGAATAGCATCTAGGAGAGGAATGTTTATGTTAACTTGCTTAAAAATTTCCACAATCTTCTCCATTTGTGGACTTGGTCTGTTGCCCCTTAACCTGTTTAGATAAGGTGCTTTATCAATAAGGGTTTGGTCCAACATTGGAGAGGATTGTGGGGATGGATTCGATCCCAAAACTGGAGTGGGATCGACTTAGATAGATTTGGCGAAATGGGCGAAGGGTTTGAGCCTTGGGGAAAACGGAGAATAGGCTCGGGTGAAAGTGGGAAACTAGACGAATTAGGGGAAGAAGAAGAAGAAGCTGGGGTATCAAATGTTTCACTAACATCAATTTGCTCACCCTCTCGGTTATTCAGCACTTTTTCCGATCTCAACGTGGTAACATCACTCACATTATAACTTTGTGAGTGGCCAGGATTAGGTATGGGTTGAGATGGGTGTTTCCCTTTCTCTCTTGCACTCATTGCGGCGTTTAACTGTGCGATTTGGTTTTCTATTGATTTGATACTCTCACCATGGGAGGAGGAGTTTTTCGTTAGGGTATCAATAGAAGACTTCATCTCAGCCGAAATTTGAATGGATTGTTTCATGAACATATCCAAAGTTTGTGCAAGTGAGTTGTCAGTACCGGCCACTTGTGGTGTAGAAGTGTTGGCCAGATTTTGGAAATTCTGTGACTGAAAGGGGGGCTGATTCTGTGGTTGTGGTTGCTGTAGAGGAGGTCTTTGATAATTGCTTTGTTGGTTTTGATTCCAAGCAAAGTTAGGATGATTCCTCCATCCTTGATTGTATGTGGAAGAATAAGGGTCGTTTCTAGGTCGCTGTTGAAAAGCAGCATTAGCTTGAAACGATGCATTCATAGGGCATTCTTCCGTTAAGTGTGAAGGATCCGAACAGCAACCACAGACGGTCTTAGGAAGCGTGACCTGATTTAGGGAGAATGATGAAAATTTGTTCTCAATAGCATCGAGTTTCTTCTGTATCGCTGCCATTTCGGCTTTTACAGCGATAGAAACGTCGAGCTGGTGAATACCTCCCTTAGTTGTAGGTGGTCTTACGCTTTCCCACTGCAACGTGTGTTCAGCAAGGTCTTCCAGATATTTCCATGCTTCACCGTCATCTTTAGACATGAAATTACATTGACACATTGTTTCAAGCATCTGCTTTGTTGCTGGATTAATGCCCTCATATATAATCCGACATAAATCCCATCTTTGTATTCCGTGATGGGGGCATTGGACAAGCAGATCTTTGAAACATTCAAAGCACTTCCAAAATGGTTCATTGGGAAGCTGGGTGAACTGGTTGATCTCGCTCCTAATGTGGGCAGTCTTATGATTTGGATAAAACTTCTAAAGAAATGCTATGACGAATTCGTCCCAATTAGTGATAGAGTGTGCGGCAGTATTGTAAAGTCATTTTTCTGCCAAGTCGCACAGTGTGAATGGGAGAAGACGTAAGCGCATAGCATCTAAAGTCAATTGTGAAGTACCCATCATTGTGCATACGTTTTCGAATTTAGTGATGAAAACGTACGCGTCTTCCGACTCAAGCCCGTGAAATTTGGGCAGCAGGTTGATGTAGTGGGGTTTAATTTCAAAATTATCCCCGTTAGGTGGTGGAAGAGATAGACAAGTAGGAAGGGGACCACGAATAGGATAGCATCTCTCTTGGAGAGAGATGCGCGGTGGATTCTGCGCACCTTCGGGCGGTGGCAGCGTGGTGTTATAATTAGATGGAGTGCCGTCCATCACGGTCGATGTGGCGGTGGGGGAAAAGAAGATGAAGAAGTACCGACTTCAGCGTCGATAGCAGGAACGCAGACAAGACGGGCACTAGGATCCCGTGTCCAGCCGAGCATGCACTAATGGGGTTTAGTGCAAGTGGCAGCGTGTGTGTGATTTTAAAATTGGCTTGTTTTTGAAAAAGTGGGACTCAAGACAAATCACCCCTAAGATGCACAAGCAACCCTAGAATTAAGGTCACCTAGGTCCAGTCTCTAGACCGCTCCTAGACTTTCAAAGGACAAGCCGCAGGATAAATCCTCTACCGCCTCCGTACTACCCTTGTAGCCAGGTAAGTGCCAGGTAAGTGGGAAGGAACTACGGTAGTGGGCCTAATTAAAAACCACTAGCTTTTGACACACTTGCCTAGGCACTACAAAAGTAATGCGGATAAACGATAGATTACCCACGACCTTCCTCTGTCCTTATTGAGCGCGACAGTCCTTAGAGTCTGGTCTAGATATTTTTTAAATTAATGAAGGGTTGATCTATATGCTCGGTTTATGATTTGTGGGGCTTAGGAAGGGTGATGAAATCCCCACCTAATCTTGATTTGGTCTTTGCCCCTTAAAGTCCGTAATAAAATATGCAAAACAAAACCAATCACAAACTTTTGCAAAAAGATTTTTGAGCGGCGCTATTTTGCAAAGAATCCTGCAGAAGATAGATTTTATTGGATTTGAGGGGAGAGAGAAGGAGTTAAAAAAGATACCAGAGAGTTTTGTAGCCCTAGATCTCTTGTTTCCTCAAGTCCGTGACTCCAGATTCCCTCGCAAAATTCACACACAAATCGTTAAATATGCAATTTGCAGTTTTGTTTTAATAATGATATGAATCGTCTAAGAATTCAACACAAATAGCAAGAATAAAAAATTACGCACGTTTCCCCGGCAACGGCGCCATTTGATTGGTTCGAAAATTTGTTTGTTTGTAGTTAACCGCAATCAGAACGGTGTCGCGTGTAGCTAGACCGAGGTGAGTACGGGTCGTCCTCTGGGAAACGTGGAACCTTTTATTCTTACTTTAGATGTGTTGAGAAAGAGAGGAGGGATAAAGAATTTTGAAGATGGTTTCTAGATCTACGTTAAGCAAGAATGCAAAATATAGATCTAGATTATTTTAAAGATGTAGTTAATATAATAAGAGGGCTTGTAGGGTTCGTTAGGATTTAGTAGTTATGGACGATTAATTAAAAGTTACCCTTTTTATCCATTAATAGATTTAAAACTAGAACGACGGTGATGCGTGTAGATTAGGGTTTCTGGAGGGAAAAGGAATCCCACTCTTAACCCTTATCTCGACACGGAACTCCGTTCATATCTAGCCTTTACCAAAACAATCATTAATCTAATCTCTAATCGCGGTCGGAACTAACAAAGAATTGTTAGCGCGCCCGATTAGGATGTTAATGATTATTTTGATAAAGTTCATAAACTTTATAGGACTTAAAAAGGGTTTAGAGATGTTCATCGTCTATTAGCCTACCATAATCCTACGAACCCTAACAAGCGGAGAATTACTCGCACATGTTGGGAGAAGAAGATGAAAAGACAGAGAGGGAAAACATAATGTAAAATGCAAAAGATTAAAATAACTACCTTTATTAATCAACTTGAACAATCTACACTTTTATTCCGTAGAAAATGATTACAAACTAGTTGCTTCTCGATCTTTCCTAAGGAGGTAGATGAACAGTTGATGATCAGCCTGGATGCGTGAGCGTCTGGGGCTTCGTGATCGCTTCGGCTTGATAACTTTTCCAAGACGCTCTCGGTGCCCTTTTATAGTGCAAAGCCAGAATCTTATTGTTGAAAACTTGGTAAAATTCATCATAGATTTATGCCAAAAAATCTTGCCTCCCAATTCCCTAAAAGTGCGGCGGATCCGCGGCAAATGGGGGCTAGGGCCGCGGATCCGCGCTCAAAGGGTGAGATCTCTTTATGAGTTTTCTTATGCTTGCATCTTGTGACATGTGGCAATCCTAAGCACCTTCAGAATTCATAAATCTTCTCTCGGTTGCTTCCAGACTTGGTCTCCAAGTTTTGCTTCTTAATTTGGCAAGTTTTCTTCAACAAATTGATTTGTTTGATAAATTCTGCATAACAACTTGGAAAATTCTGCATAATAATCTCAAATAATATTTAGTAGGCTTATTTCTACTAGGATTTGGTCAATAGATTTATTTGCATATATTTTCCTACCAAATGCTAATTAAAATATATTAACACATGGAAAATGGTGTTTTAACACATAAACCCTCATATGTATAATATATTATAATAAAGTCCTTTTTTTAATATGAAAATGGTAGGAAAAATGTAATACAAATGTGCAGTTTTATCAACTGAACACCGCTACGTATCTACTCTGAAGTAATTACGCTAAGCGTATCTAAGCAATATAAAAGAATATACACAAGAGACAAATGTAATGAAATAGCAACTTTATTTATTAACATTCTTTTGTACAATGCATGGAAAAGTAAATACATCTGAATGAAGCGATGCCTAAACAGTGGCATAACAGAAATGAAAAGTACTGAAATGAAATGTGTACAAGTGTAACTACAGCTCGGGATCTTCAATAAACTGGTCCAAGTCTTTAGTGCTGGGCTCGATCTCTGGAAGGTCCGAATCACCTGACGACATTCAAAGAAGAAGAAAGAGAATATCGTCAGCGAACAAATCGCTCGGTAAGTCCCAAAGATAAGGAAGAAGTAGAATAGATAGAGAGTAAGAGAAAGAGTGTAGCTTTTAAAGTTTTCTTATATTGTTATAATATTGTATTTAGTATTAACGCTGTTGTTTGTAGCTTGGTACAGAAGGATGCCAGTGTATATGAGAGGAGTCTCTATATGCCAGAGACTAGAGGCAAATAGAAGTACAAAGCTCCGTTAGAAAGCCTGGAACAACGGCGTGGTATTCCGGTTAGGTATCTTAAATCTTGCAGTCTTGTGCCACTTCTAACACCTTCCGTACCAATCTACTCCTTAAACCCCGCGATGTCTTGTTTGTATTGTTTGTATTGTATTGCAACTTATAATGTCTTGTAATATAGGTTGTATATTTGGACGACTTGCCAAAACCATGATATCAGTAAATGGATGTAACTGGAGAATCATGGATGTAACTGGAGAATCATGTAAATGGAAATATATCCATGGTTCGGTTCAGTCAATATAGATTGAATAACTTGAACGGATTGATTATATGGATTCATGGATTCATATTGGATTGTAGATTGTAGATTGTACTTGAATCATATTAAAGTCAGATTATTTATAATGAGACTCAGTCTGAGTCAGACAATTAGAAAAGAAATTGAAATCCTGAATTAGGTTTTGGTGTTATCGGTAACCACTGTACATGGGCGGCAGGATTTGTGTCTTTTTTAAAGACGATTACCGTGTTGATAACACCGTTGTTAAATTGTCTACCATAAATAGGCAAGCACCCACTTCTCCGGCTTCCTGAGGCTCAAGAGATTGGTCCCGCTTAAACCTATATTTACTAGGGTCCTTATGGTAATTTATAGAACTTGTGGGGGTTTTATGTAAAAATAATTTGTATACTTTTCAAAATACACCCCAAGTATTTAATTATCGTCTTTAGAGTTATCATAGATGTAGATTTTATATTTGTGATATTTCTAATAAAAATAACCTAATTTCATAATACACGGTATTTAATTGTAATATTGAACTTGTATGGAATTCATGGTATTTTAATATAAAGTGATTCTTGTGATTTTAGAAAAAGTTGGAATATTTATATTATCACAAAAATAGATATTTTAATGATACATATTTATATATTTATATAAAAATAATTTTAATATATATTATATTTCTAGAAATCTCATTTTCTTAAGATATTTGTATTTTAAATCTCTAGAGAGCGAATGCTCCTTGCGAAGGTCTGCATCTCGCACTACTAAGCTCAGGGATGTGCGATAACCCGCACCATCCCAGTCGGGTTCCCCAAAATGGGTTGTAGCGGCGCTTTGCAAAAATTTATAAAAATACTTAATCTTATAGAAAACGGTTTTAATAGTTAGTGGTATTTATATGTACAGTTTCGTTTTCCTGTATTCTATGTTCCCGAAAGGTATTGTGCTATATTGCATATGAGTGTTGTGAAGAGATAGGTCATTACCTCGTAATCTAATTAAAGGTATAGCAAGATTAATGATGTTTTAAAGTAGAAAGTAAACTATATGGCATTTTAGTGAAAAAGAGCGATAAAAGTTACAAGATGAAATGTTTTGCTATGAAACTTGTTCAAAATGTTTTGTTAATGATTAATAGTCAAGATGTAAGAATTTAATATGGTTGTGTTAAGGAAAATTGAACTTTATAAAGAAAATTGAATCGGAAGTCGGATTTAACTCCGCTTCCGTCAGGTTTTAGTAAAAGAAGTTTTTAGAATAGAGAACAGAACAGGGATGTGGGACTTAGAATCAAGAGAAGAGGTAGAGGAGGAAGTAGGATTCGCCGGTGCATCGTTTCGTCGCCGGAACCTCCTAGGGTCGTCGCCGGAAGTTCGCCCTTCGCTAACTCCACTTGTACACAAAAGTTCTAGGGATTTTCTTGAGAGTTTTGGACAGAAATTTGAAGTGAGGAGGGTGTATTTAGGGTTGATATTTATAGGGAAAGATTAGAGTTTAGGGTAGGTGAAAGGGTGTAAAGAAAAATGTATTAAATTGTATTAAAATTATGGTTTAATAGGATTTTAAAGAGCTCTGTTAAATTGCAGGAAATTTAAAGTGTACAGGGGTTTAGGAAAGACCAATAGGCAGAAATTTCATGTTGGACAATCGGCGATCCTGCCGAGTCCGGCCGATGGAGGTGGGCCGAGTCGGCCGGGTCGCCGGCCCGAGTCAGCCGAGTCGGGCCGGGGCTCGCCACCACGTATCCCTCGTCGCTTGTTGAAGCCCCTGGGTCAGTTTGTTTTACGTGTAGTGGGGTTTTTATGAGTTATGTACGTGTAGACCCTTGGACTTCTAAATATTTAAAAAGAATTCAATATTAAAAAATAATGTGGGGGATGGGATTTGAACTCTGGTGCTTTAGTTCAGCAGTGCAAGGTATTACCAATGAGCTACAAGCTATTTCTTGCTATTAAAAAGAAAAACAAACTTATATCTTGTGCTCAGAAAAAAATACGCTTTTCTGTATTTTTGAAAAAATTGTACAAAATGTTGTACAGAAAATTTAGGGTTGTTACATTCTACCCTCCTTATAAAAATTTCGTCCTCAAAATTTGTAAAAGGAAAGTGTAACAGATTCAAGAAAAGTTTGGTAGTGTATGAAGAACAACAAAGTGATACAAGGATTTGAGAATGTGAAAGAGAATTACCAGTGTTATCTTGACCTACAGCCTCAGCTTCTACGGCTGCTAATATGAAAGTCTGACGCCGTGGTACATTCTTCCTAGCTGGAGGCACATTCTGTCCTTGAGGCGTGTTTTTCTGCCCTCGAGACATGTCCTTCATTGCTTGTTGGAATTGGCGAGTAGGCTATGCAGGTGGTGGAGCTGGGAGTGCAAGACGAGGTGCAGGATCCTGGATACCTGGCCGCTGCATGTAGTTGTGGGTGTGTGAGCTGGGTTGCGTCTATAAAGACAGTTTCCAATTCCGTGATTGGACGCGCCACAAACTATACATATGCCTTTTGCGCGCCTACAGTCCTTCCACAAGTGTCCCTTTCTCCGGCAGTAGTAACAGAAGTCTGGACTCGACTGGTTATTGATTTCTTCAGTTCTCCTGGGTTCGAACGATGGCCTGGAAGAGGCTCCTTATGCCATTTGAGTGGCAGAGCATTTCAAACCGGCAGATTGGGGTCTACCCTTCTTCTTTACTACCGCCTCATATCTTCGGGCAGCTTTCAAAGCCAAATCATGGGTTGGGAAATCCCATGTAGCTAAGGCAGCTTGGATCTCCGGATCCAACCCTTGCTGAAATCTTCTTGCCCTGATCTCAGCAGTTGGTATGAGATGGGACGCAAACCTGTTACGGTCTTGTGTTAGCTGTGTAGTATGTGATATAAAATCGAACATTGAGACATATCTTACCGACTGAGCATGGTGAATTTAGCGTCATATTCATCTACTAACTTGGTTTACATCGAACCTTATTGCAGATGGATGAACTGTTGTTCCATGTCGAACTTAGCAGTCTCAGGAAAGTAGTTTGCGTCGAACATGTCGCGGAAAGTCTTCCAATCGATGGGCTGATCAAGACGGCTTTCTTCCGCCTTCCACCAGACCCGTGCATTGTCCGTGAGCTGCAGTTTTGCAACACGGATCCAAGCTATATCTAGCACTTGTGCTGCTTCCAGGTCATCTTCAATAATCTGAGCCCATTCCTCAGCTTCCAGAGGGCTCTCCTTTCCTGCAAACTGTTTGGGATGCAAAGCCCTGAATTGCTTCACCCCAGGTGCTTCTGTCTTGAGACAGTTCATTAAAAGAGCAGTCTGTTGCTGTTGTCCTTTCAGGAGGCTGCAGATTGCCTCAAGCAGAACCGTCTGCTCATTGATTGGAGCAGGGACGGCAGGTGTGATTGGTAGTGGTGGTGGAGTATTGTTGAAGTTGGTGCCGGTGTTGTTTTAGGAATCTATAACCTTGAATGAAAAATTTAGGTTAGGACAGATTCAAAGTAAATGATAAGATTCAAGGAATATGAATTGTAAAGAATGTTTTAGTTGCTGGTTCTTGTGTTATATTGCTTAGGTTGCTCACGCAGAACAGAACTGCAAGGTAGTGTTCCATACAGCTCTAACCTGCATGGGCCACCAACAAAACCTGTCACGCCCCACTTCCCAGTGTACGGGCAGAGGACGTGACGATGCCGCTACGTATCTACTCTGAAGTAAATACGCTAAGCGTATCTAAGCAATATAAAAGAATACACACAAGAGACAAATGTAATGAAACAACAACTTTATTTATTAACATTCTTTTATACAATGCATGGAAAAGTAAATACATCTGAATGAAGCGATACTTAAACAGTGGCATAACAGAAATGAAAAGTACCGAAATGAAATATATACAAGTGTAACTACAGCTCGGGATCTTCAATAAACTGGTCTAAGTCTTTAGTGCTGGGCTCGATTTCTGGAAGGTCCGAATCACCTGACGACATTCAAAGAAGAAGAAAGAGAATGTCGTCAACGAACAAATCGCTCGGTAAGTCCCAAAGATAAGGGAGAAGTAGAATAGAAAGAGAGTAAGAGAGAGAGTGTAGCTTTTAAAGTTATCTTATATTGTTATAATGTTGTATTTAGTATTAACGCTGTTGTTTGTAGCTTGGTACAGAAGGATGCCAGTGTATACGAGAGGAGTCTCTATATGCCAGAGACTAGAGGCAAATGGAAGTATAAGGCTCCGTTAGAAATCCCGAAACAACAGCATGGTATTCAGGTTAGGCGTCTTAAATCTTGCAGTCTCGTGCCACTTCTAACACTTTCCGTACCAATCTACCCATTAAACCCCGCAATGTCTTGTTTGTATTGTATTGCAACTTATAATGTCTTGTAATATATGTTGTATAATTGGATGACTTGCCGAAACCATGATATCAGTAAATGGATGTAGCTGGAGAATCATGGATGTAGCTGGAGAATCATGGATGTAACTGGAGAATCATATAAATGGAAGTATATCCATGGTTCGGTTCAGTCAATATAGATTGAATAGCTTGAACGGATTGATTATATGGATTCATGGATTCATATTGGGTTGTAGATTGTAGATTGTACTTGAATCATATTCAAGTCAGATTATTTATAAGGAGACTCGGTCTGAGTCAGACAATTAGAAAAGAAATTGAAATCCTGAATTAGGTTTTGGTGTTATCGGTAACCGCTGTACATGGGCGGCAGGATTTGTGTCGTTTTCAAAGACGATTACCATGTTGATAACACCGTTGTTAAATTGTCTACCTTAAATAGGCAAGCGCCCACTTCTCCGGCTTCCTGAGACTCAAGAGATTGGTCCCGCTTAAACCAATATTTACTAGGGTCCTTATGTTAATTTATAGAACTTGTGGGGGTTTTATGTAAAAATAATTTGTATACTTTTCAAAATACACTCCAAGTATTTAATTATCGTCTTTAGAGTTGTTATAGATGTAGATTTTATATTTGTGATATTTCTAGTGAAAATAACCTAATTTCATAATATACGGTATTTAATTGTAATATTGAACTTGTATGGAATTCATGGTATTTTAATATAAAGTGATTCTTGTGATTTTAGAAAAAGTTGGAATATTTATATTATCACAAAAATAGATATTTTAATGATATATATTTATATAAAAATAATTTTAATATATATTATATTTCTAGAAATCTCATTTTCTTAAGATATTTGTATTTTAAATCTCTCGAGGCCGAATGCTCCTTGCGGAGGGCTGCATCTCGCACTACTAAGCCCAGGGATGTGCGATAACCCGCACCATCCCAGTCGGGTTCCCCAAAATGGGTTGTAGCGGCGCTTTGCAAAGATTTATAAAAATACTTAATCTTATATAAAACGGTTTTAATAGTTAGTGGTATTTATATGTACAGTTTCGTTTTCCTGTATTCTATGTTCCCGAAAAGTATTTTGCTATATTTGATATGAGTGTTGTGAGGAGGCAGGTCATTACCTCGTGATCTAATTAAAGGTATAGTAAGATTAATGATATTTTAAAGTAGAAAGTAAACTACATGGTATTTTAGTGAAAAAGAGCGATAAAAGTTACAAGATGAAATGTTTTGCTATGAAACTTGTTCAAAATGTTTTGTTAATGATTAATAGTCAAGATGTAAGTGTTTAACATGGTTGTGTTACGGAAAATTGAACTTTATAAAGAAAACTGAATCGGAAATCGGATTTAACTCCGCTTCCGTCGGGTTTTAGTAAAAGAAGTTTTATGAATAGCGAATAGATGAGGGAGGTGGGACTTACTGGCTTAGAATCAAGAGAAGAGGTAGAGGAGGAAGTAGGATTCACCGGTGCATCGTTTCGTCGCTGGAAACTCCTAGGGTCGTCATCGGAGTTTCGCCGGAGTTTCGCCCTTCGCTAACTCCACTTGTACACAAAAGTTCTAGGGATTTTCTTGAGAGTTTTGGACAGAAATTTGGAGTGACGAGGGTGTGTTTAGGGTTGATATTTATAGGGAAATATTAGGGTTTAGGGTAGGTGAAAGGGTGTAAAGAAAAATGTATTAAATTGTATTAAAATTATGGTTTAATGGGATTTTAAAGAGCTCTGTTAAATTGCAGGAAATTTAAAGTGTACAGAGGTTTAGGGAAGACCAAGGGCTGAACTTTCATGTTGGACAATCGGCGATCCGGCCGAGTTCGACCAGCGGCGGCAGGCCGAGTCGACCGAGTCGTGCCGGGGCTTGTGGCCATGTATCCCTCATCGCTTGGTGTAGCCCCTAAGTCAGTTTGTTTTACATGTGTGTGGGTTTTTTTCGAGTTATGTGTTCATATGACTAGGAATGTGGAATGTGGAAGCGTCCGTGGCCGCCCTTATGCAACCTAGTGAACCGGTAGCTAGTTTCCCGCTAGCTCCAAATTTTTCTATGTATGAGGAGGCGGTTGAACAGAGGGAGAATTTGAGAGGAGCGAGTGAGTTCTACACATTCCCAAATCAAACCTACCCATACCCACTTGAAATCCACAACTCCTGTTCTCCATCGATTGTCCCAAAAGATTCACATGTTGAAAATAGAACAAATAAAAACGAGTTGTATGACTTTGTAGTTCTTGATTTGCCAGATTGTGAAGAACCCCTTTCGAGTGAAACCATACTTAACCCTTTCGATCTTTACACCTCCACTCTAGAACCTGAATTGATAAATATCCATGCTTTTAATGAGATGTCTAAAGAAATTGATTTTCACTTGATTGAGGATATAGACACCGGGAATATTTCGGATGATGAACCTGTTGATTTAATTGAGATTTTATGTTCAAATCATCATCCCAAGTTATTAAATGTTTCTCCCGAATCTCATATGCGTCTTGACTTTGATGATAATGGCATGGATGAGTTGAATTTTGAGGAAAATTATAAGGATAATATTGAGGAAAGTTTTGAGATAATATTGTGGTTGAACCATTTTTGTTTAATGTGTCGGATTTTGCAATTCAGCCTCCTGAACCTTTGACTGTTATATCACCCTCCCTCCTTCCTATCGTTCCGACCGTACAAGAGACCGTTACACCTTCATCTCCTATACCAAGTTCGGCGTACCCATGTTTTCTTGCGAATCTTGAGGGATTTGACCCCATTTCACGACGGGTTGATAGGTTAGCGCAATCGCTTTTAACACATCGGTCATCACATATTGCGCTAATTTATTCACTCGATTTACACCCTCAAGATCGTAATCCACTTCTTTCTTCTTTCCGCCATTCTTCTCCTCCACCGAGACCATATTCCATCCTTCTTTCCACACGGTCTCGTGTGCTTCTCATCTCTTTTCTTTCCACCCCATTCTTGCACCAACTATACCATTACCATGATAAGATTTTTGAATGGTTGGTGCTAACCTTTGGCTTGTGTAAAGCCAAGCTTAAGTTTAGGGGGAACCTTGTTGTATATATGTATATATATTTTTTGTTTTCTTTTTCTATAAAAAAATAATAAAAAAAAATTCAAAACATTAAAAAAATATTAAATTTTTTTTATAAATAAACAAACAAGGGAGTGCCGACATTTTGACCCTCTTGGTTTAGTATGACAGTGAGGACACTGTCAAGTTCAAGTTTGAGGGTATGCTCGGTACGTCTTCTTCCTTCGCATTCATTTGTACATATTTTTGCATTTGTATACTTATTTGAAAACCCATAAAAATTTGAAAAATTTCAAAAATTATAAAAATTAATGTATTCAATTTTGGCTAATTGACTTGAGTTTGACAAATAGGTTAACTGGCCAGGAACAACTAGATCTTTGACTTAGTAAATTAAAAACCTTAAAAATAACTTTCCTTAAAGTTTAACGGTAGAAAGTATATGTCTTTATAGTTTATTTAGAAATAGGCAAATTTTGAGTTCACTTCTTGGGCTAAATCGAAACGAAAGAAAAATATTGAAGCTTTTATTAGAGTATAAGTTTGAAAAATAATTCCTACCTTAAGTCTAGACTCTGAAAACGTATACCCTACAAATTGCACAATCACGCACCTTGAAACTTGGAATAGTAGAAGAGACCTTGTAATGCTCTTGTCTAAAGTCCTTAGTACAATGAAAATAAAAGAAAAGAAAAAAAGTGAATAAAGAAAAAAAAATGGACACTGGTTTTTGTGATTACTTAAGGCTGTAAAAATAAAAAAATATTTAGCGAGGGTGCTTCATCACCTAGTGCCTTAGACCAACTGGTTTGGGAGTCACTGCTAAAGCCTTGGGTGTCGCAAAACTAGGAAGTACGCCTTAAAGTGCTAACGCATCTTGTAATCGGTTATTGGTACCTCAAGAAGTATTAACGGTCGCATGAAGGATGTGTAAGCAAAATTCATTTAAAATTCACTAATTAATAAGTGCTTTGGACAATGGACGAGAGTACGATTGCTTGATTTGAATTTCCAAGTGTAGGGGTGATATTTACACACATGTGGGGATATGTGATTAGAGTTTAGATGAGAGAAATGAATGAAGGATAGAACTTGTATCTTTAGTAAAGTTGATAGAAATTCCTAAGCGGAGATGGAACTTTAGAAGGAAAACTTAAGAAATGCCGAAATCTAGGTAACTCTATAGAACATATAATCTTAAGTTAAATGATAAAAAAGTGTGAAGAATGTGGGTGGATAATTTACAAGACAACGATAATAGAATTCCTTGTTAGAAAACCTAATTGGAAAACAAAAGTCAATGGGCCGAATTGATAGGATTTTGTGGGTGTAATTTGCTGAAAACCCTCAGGAGACAACACTCCTCCTACTAGGGACACCTAGAGGTTTAACGGCTTGTTGCACGAGCTCAGTGCAATCGCGTTTCCCTGCGAAAGTGCGGTTAGGTTTTTGTAGAGAATAAAAAAATAAGTTTGCTCGAGGACAAGCAAAAGATAAGTTTGGGGGTATTTGTTCATATCATAATATTGCATTATTATATTCCCCATTCTTATGCATTTTACAATAAAACAGGTACTTTTGACGCATGTCTGCTACATATTACAGGTTACATGTTCTTGGACAGAAAACAGTGAAAACGATGAAAAGACGATGCAAAAGTGGACTTTGACCAACAAACAGAAGACTCTTGATCAAGCCTACATCAAAGATAAAATTCACAAAATACAAGGCAATGCAAGGTCCAAGATTACAAAGCGAACGGTTAAAAGTCCACCGCAATTGTTCACTGGAGATCTGGAAAAAATAGAGAAGCCAAATTGAATAAAGATCCAAAGAAATAAAAAGCCCAAGAAGCCCAGAATTAGTTCCAAAATTTCCAGACATAAAATTTTACCAAAGCTTGAAGTCTACTTTGACTAGGTCTTCCTAAGGATATTTTGGTAAATGCAGACGTGCGAATCAATTGTAACCTAGGGTTTCCTATCCTTTATAAATAGGAACTCTAAATCATTGTAAAGGCTATGTCTCCCTTCATTAATAAATTTCAGCATTCTTTTGGAGAGCATCATTTTTTGTATGTTCTTTATTTTCTGCCCTAGGTTAATTTTCTATTCTTGCCTTAGATAAATTTAATTTCTTGCCCTAGTTAATCTTTTATTCTCTGCCCTAGATAAATGTATTTTAATTCCCTAATGAGTGAGTAGTTTCCTCGCTTGTTAGGGTTAGATCTGGGGAAGGTTTGAGAGACGAAGATCTCTCATCCCCTTTCTTGCCCATCATATATTTTTATAGAACTCCACGCATACCTTCTTATTCCACTCCATACGGCACTCTACCTACGAGGTAGCGGTGATACCGTAGTCTAAAGGCCCGGATTTTAAGGTTTTCCATGGAGATTAGGGTAAAAATTAAGAAAGGAAGGACAAGGATCTAGAGGAAGAACAATCTTCCCAATCATCCTAATCCCTTTTATTAATATTTACCATAATACCTAATTAGATCTTCATATGGGTATAGAAAGCGGTGAGATTTATAGACTTTCCAAACTTAACCTAGACCTAACCCTACCAAGACATAGATATAGATTAATTAGGTTTTTAGATTTAATAATCAATCCGAACACCCTTCGGAATTAACTCGTTAGCGCGATTAGGAGATTCACAACATCTCTGTGGACCGACCTGTACTCACCGGCTAGCTTCATGCGACGCCGTTCTTGATTGCGGTTATAGATAGTTTTTGAGATCAATCATTATGCACGCGTAGACCCTTCGAATTCTAAAAATTTAAAAAGAAATCAATATTAAAAAATAATGTGGGGGATGGGATTTGAACTCTGGTGCTTTGTTTTAGCAGTGTAATGTATTACCAATGAGCTACAAGCTCTTTCTTGCTATTAAAAAGCAAAACAAACTTATATCTTGTGCTCAAGCAAAAATACCCCTTTCTGTATTTTTGAAAAAATTGTACAGAAAGTTGTACAGAAAATTTAGGGCTGTTACAGAATGCGCGGCAGTGCTATAAAACCATTTTTCTGCTAGGTCGTAAAAGGTAAAAGGGAGAAGACGTAATCTCATAGCATCCATAGAAAGTTGTGTAGTGCCCATCATTGCGCATACGTTTTTGAATTTGGTGATAAAAACGTATGCGTTTTCAGATTCAAGCTCGTGAAATTTGAGCAACAGGTTGATGAAGTGTGGTTTAATTTCAAAATTATCCCCATTGGCAGGTGGAATAGATAGATAAGTAGGAAGGGGACCGCGTATCGGGTAGCATCTTTCTTGTAGAAAGATGTGCGGTGTATTCTGCGCACCTACGGGTGGTGGCAGGGGTGTGTTGGTAAAATCTGATGGAGAACCGTTCATCTCGGTCGATGTGGTGGGTGGAGGGGAAAAAGAAGATGAAGAAGTACCGACTTCGGAGTCGATAGCAGAAACGCGGACAAAACGGGTACTAGAATCCTATGTCCAGCCGATCATGCACTAAGCGGGTTTAGCGCATGTGGCAGCGTGTATGAGAACGTATTTAAAAAGGGTTTTTTTCAAAAAAGTGTCGGACGTGAGGCTTGACTCAACAAATCACAAAATGCACAATCAACCTTAGAACTAAGGTCACCTAGGTCAAGTGTTAGATCGATCCTAGACTTGCAAAGGATAAACCGCAGGATCAATCCTCTACCACCTCTTTATCACTCTTGTGGCCAAGTAAGTGCCAGATAAGTGGGAGGTATCCGCTATACGAATCACCGAAAATAGCGGGCCTAATTAAGTAACCACTTTCCTTAGTCACGCTTGCCGTAGACACCACGAGAGAGATGCGGATAAGCAATAGATTACCCACGACCCTCCTCTATCCTAATTGAGCGTGACGGTCCTTAGAGTCTTGGTCTAGATATTTTTTAATTAATGTAGGGTGAAAGTATGCTCGTTTTGTGATTTGTGGTGCCTAGGAAAGGTGATGAAATCCTCACCTAATCTGAATTTTCGGTCTTTCCCCTTAAAGTCCGTTTAAAATATGCATAAATAAACAAATTATCAAAACATGCAAAAAAAATTTTTGAGTGGCGAAATTTGCAAAGAATCCTGCAGGAAAATCAGATTATTGGATTTGAGAGGAGAGATAAAGATATGAGAAATATAGCAGAAAATTTTGGAGGCACAATTCCCCAGAGCCGCCGTCCAACCGCGGCCAATTGCATCCTACTGCCGCGGTTCCGCGGCGTTCTACAGGGAACTGTATACAATTTTTTTGTAGTAGCTTCCTATATTCCTCTGGGCTTCTCTGAAGGTCTCCGACTCCCTAATTCCTCGTTCAAGTGACTCCAGATTCCCTCACAAAAATTTGCACAATAATCGTTAAATATGCAAGATGCGGTTTTGGTTCTCTTTTATGGATCGGATAAGAATTCAACCCGAATAGAAAGAAAAAAAATTACGCACATATCTCCGGCAACGGCGCCATTTAATTGATTTGTAAAAGAAGTGTGTCATAAATAAATTTAACCGCAATCAATAACGGTGTCGCGAGTAGCTAGCCGAGATGAGTACGGGTCTTCCTCAGAGAAACGTCGAATCTTTTATCTTATTTTAGATGAGTTGATTGAAAGAAGGGGTGATTAGTTGTAAATCTATGATATATGGATGTAGAATCTATAAAGAAGAGGTTTGTATGATTCATAAAATTTAGCAGTAGTAGATAATTAATTAAAAATGCCTCCTTTTATCTTTTAATAGATTTAAAACTAGATCGATAGTGATGAATGCAGATTAGGGTTTTTGGAGGGAATATGGTTCCCACTCTTAACCCTTATCTTTTCATTGACCTCTATTCATGTCTAGCCTTTACCAAAACAATTGTTAATCTAATCTCAAATCGCGGTCGAAACTATCAATAAATTGGTAGCGCGCCCGATTAGGATGTTAACATTTATTTTGCTAAAGTTTATAAAGTTTAAAAGATGTAAAAGAAGTTAAGAAATTTTATCATGCATTGATCTACTCTAATTCTATGAACCCTAGCAAGTTAGGAATTACTCACGCATTGTTGAGATAGAAGAAAAGATGAAGAAGGAGATCATATTGTAAATGCAGAAAGTAATGCAGAAAGTAAAATGCAAAGAACTAAACTAAAGATCTACCTTTTTATTAATCAACTATCATTTACAGATCCGTCGAATTTAGAGTACAAGAACCCTAGTTTATGCTCCCGATCTCTGTCTCGTAGGAAGTAGATGATGCGTTGATTGATCTCTTGGATTCGTGGATCACTGTGAACCTCTTGATCGCTTCGGATAGATAATTTTTCGTATGAAGCTCTCGGTCCTTTAAATAGTCATGCAAGCAGAAAACCTTAGATCCCATGTGTTAGGATTTGTTGATACAATCATGTCCACAAAATCCCAGATCCAACACCTACAGAAGTGCCGTGGATTCGCCGCATTTTGGGGGTTTGTCTGCGGTTGGGTGGTGGATTGGGGAGATCAGGTGATGAAATTTCTTCTGCTATTTGGTGCTAACACGTGGAGACCTTTGTGATATCTGAAATCTTTATATCCTTTCCGAGTCTCTGCCATTCATGATTTTATGATTTTCTTTAGTATTTCGGTAGATTTGATTCCCGCCATCTCAGATCTCCTGAATTCCACATCTGAGCTCATATATGCACAATATCTCAATTCATATTATTAGTAGTATTTGTTCTATTCGAGATATTATCCTAACCATTTTATATGATATGATATTTTAAGAATATTGATTAGGGATATTTGATATGATATGCATATTTAAATTACAAAAATAATATATAAATATTATATGCATATATTTTCCTTCATAATGCTAAGTATAGTGTATAAACATATGATTAAGAGTATTTTGCAGATAAACCCACATATATACCATAATTACCATAAACACCTTTAAGTACTTAATAAAAGTAAGGAAAATATTCAATCAAATATGCAATATTTTTGACTGAATTGCAGGCGGGGGCGATTTCTTTAGCACCGCCGTTGGAGAGTTCTTGCACACCCTCCTAAGCAGATCAAGGTTGTTCCCGATTGGAACAGCAGTGTCAACTTCCACCATTGGAGCTGGTGGGATGAGTCCAGAGGGGGAGTTGCCCCCGGCTTTCCTCACACGGCACCAATGGCGACGTCGAGCATGCCTCGCAGTAGGGAACGCCTCAGTTTTGAAAGCGGCTTCTTCATGCCCCTGGCTTTACTGAGAGGCTGTTGTTGGTGTCAACCTATTGAAGACTAACGTCCTTGGCAATGCTTGAGGATAAACAGCCAATCTTTCAAATACCGATCTTCTGATAGGGGAAACACCTTTGACGACTTCACCCGTAAGAGGAGTTGAGAAGGATATCCATTTCGGGGCAGCCCCTTCAGGTATTACGAGCCTCTTTGCTGGCCCGTTTGAGTTTCGCCTTAGCCTGTTGAAGACTGAGACATTAGATTTGGACGGCCCGTTGAGAAGGGCCGTTGTGGTCGCTAGTTGATAGAAGGCCGACCTCTTGGAAGCTTCCTCTTGCGGCGTTGAGCCACTGAAACTCATCGGTGGGAGCATGATCCCAAAAAACAACCCAGTAGTGGCTTGCGTAACTTGTCTCACCGGCATTGAAAAGATAGAGGCTGCATTGGGCCTATAAGTTACTCCTCCGGCTGGGGTGGAACGAGTGTTGCTGTTGCAAGAAGTTCATTGGGAAGTCATCGATTTCTCTTCTTCTGCACAGCAGAAAGACACCAAATTTTAGTACCTCAGATCCAAAGCCAATCATAGCGAACCACGATATCGTTTGAGAAACACGACACACGAAGTGTGGAGTGGAAAGAGGAAAAAGTTCTACCAGGCGTGCCAGAATCTGTTTACCGCCAAAAACAGAGACGAACTGGGATGGATCGTCTTGCCTGAATTTGGGGCAGATGCTATTTGGATTTATCCATCCACCTCTCCGAAAATACCAAGTTGATTTATGGCACCATATATCGGAGGTTTAGACAGATGCGGCCGTTGTAGCAGATTTCATCAGATTCCACCTCGTTTTATGAGGGGGGTTTTATTGTGGGGACACTCTTCCCTGCAGGCGCAAGCCCCTGCAGTTAATTATGTTATCGCGTTGCGATAACCACTTTCTCCTGCTCCGGCAGTTCACTTCGCGTCGTGTGTGTTTTTGTTTGTTTTGGTTGCCCGTGGATTGTATACGGAGACTAATTTATGTCGTCGCTCGTAGGGTGCGGATTAGTCCAAATCCGTATATTTGAGATTTGGGTTTGGGTCAAGGATTTTCTTGACAGGGTCCACTTTGGTAGCTTGGTTTGCCAACGGGAATGAACTTAGGACGTATTTATCATATTTGTGAGGTCCATCCATTCATAAGATATTTGAGTTTGATTTAAGAATCGTTAGTCATATTTGAGACTAAAATCACTTATAAACAAGTGAGCATATGAGCTCAATTATATTAGTTTAAGGATATCACGGTCCAACATCGCCATGTTTGGAGCGAATATTAGTTTAAAGACGTTTCGGTCCATTATCATCGTGTTTGGGGCGAATATTAGTTTAAGAACGTTTCGGTCCAACATTCTAATTTTGGGGACGAGTATTAGTTTAAGAAAATTTTGGTCCAATATTCCCGTTTTGGGGACGAATGTTAGTTTAAGGACATTTCGGTACAACATTCCCGTTTTGGGGACGAATGTTAGTTTAAGGACATTTTGGTCCATCATCGTTATATTTGGTACGACGCGCCGTGTTTGAGGTGATGCACTAGTTTAGGGACGTTTCAGTTCAACATTCCCGTTTTGGGGACGAATGTCAGTTTAAGGATATTTCGGTCCAACATATCTTGTGCGCACGTGTATTTATTACGTGGCGGAGTGAACGATGGTAACATGGAATTCACCCAATTTTAGGTGCGTTCTGATTTGAGGTGTGCATGTCAATTTGGAAGTGCATCAATGTAGGATGAAAAGTGTTGTTGGTTATCGGGACCCACCACCTTTCTGAAGACGTTGAGAAATTACAACGACATATGTCAGAGGTGTGAAGAGATGTATGTTTACCCCCAATCAGAGCAAAGCACTGTTCAAATTCCAAGGTGGGAGATGTAGCAAGGCTTATGTTTCCCCCAATCAGAGCAAAGTCTGCTTTGAAATTAAAGTTAAAATTAAAGAAGCAACGCTTTAGATTCCTTGTGCTGGGCGCAACGCGCCACGTGTCAAAATCAGGCACGCCAGCGCAAGGAGCGCAGCAAACCCAATCAGAGCAAGGCTCTATTTAAAATAAAAAATAAAGGAAGCAATGCTTCAGACAAGTTGCGCTCTGCGCTGCGCGACACGTGGCAGCGCAGTTGTGCTGCGCTCTGCGCTGCGCGACACGTGGCAGCGCAGTTGTGCTAGCGCAGTTGCGCTGCGCTCTGCGCTACGAGACACGTGTCAAGCGCAGGTGCGCTTGCGCCAGCTGTGCCAGCATTAAAACAGAATTAAAATTCCAGAAAGATTTTTCTGATCTTATTAAAACAATAAGATTCTCTCCTGTAAAACAGGAGCCCTTGGATCAAAGATCCAACGGTGGGGAAAAATCTCTAAATCACTCAGAGAAAGATCTCTTTAACTGATTTAACAAATCAATTGGCACTATAAAAAGGCCCTTAGACTCCAAGTCTAAAACGGATGAATAGAGAGAGATATTCAGAACTCCTCTAGAAAATTTTGAGAAGAGCTCAGAAAGAAAAAAAAGATAAAAACCTTTAAATAAAAGAAGAACTTTCTTTTATAAAGATCAATGATCTAAGAACAAGATCAAGATCTTCAATTAAAAAGGAAAAAAAAGATTAAAAAGATCCAATCACAAAAAGATAAAAAAAAAAGAAGTAATTTACTTCTTTAGATCATTTGCTCTACATAAAGGCATTGCCTTTTGATGAACCATTGGTTCTGGAATCTTAAAAGATTATTTTCTTTGATCCAAAATTGGATCAAAATATTGAACAATGTCCTGCACTTGTAAAATTTGCACTGTTGCGCTCTTGGGTTGGCGCAAGCCACCAGAGAGCGCCACGTATCAACCCCAGAATGAACTGCGCCTTGCGCTTCTAAAACAGAGCACTGCTCTCATAAATTGGCGCAAGTCACCAGAACGAGCCACGTGTCGGCAGCGCAACAGCGCAGCGCACTGCGCTTGCGCTCATTAGAGCGTGACACGTGGCACCTCCGTATGCTTTTGCGCCTAGCGCTGGCGCAAAGCGCCTGACAATCCACGTGGCGCTCTGTCAGACTAATTAATGCAATGCATTATTAAAAAGAGGGGCAGAGCCCAAATAAGGGCCTGTCAGACCAAAACAGATGCTGTGCATCATTTAAAAAGGGGCAGAGCCCAAATAAAAGTCTAAACAGACCAAAATAAAATACTTTGCATTATTTTAAAAGAGGGCAGAGCCCAAACAAAGGCCTAACAGGACAAACATAAATAAAATGTTGAACACCTTCAACTGGACTTAGCCCAATTCTGGCCGTAAGTCCTCAAATTAAATTGACTAAGCACGACTGCTCTCTTAAATCAATTTACACCTGGTTCGAGGGTACATCTCCGAACTCCTCTGACATCTGTCATTGTAATTCTTCAACGTTGTCAGAGAGGTGACGGGTCCCGACAACCACACATCAATATGGACTGTGGGGTCCTTAAACTCATGGACTGACGCGTCCTTAAACTCATGGGCTAATACGTCCCTAAACTAACATCCGTCCCCAAAATGGGAATGCTGGACCACTATGTCCCTAAACTGGAACAATAGAGCCCCCAAATGCTCTTTTGTCGGATCTAAACGATCCCGTTTAAGTTGATCTTAGCCTCAAATATGGCTAACGTATCCTTAAACCTTCAAACAGACTTTAGTCCCAAATTGGACTATAGATCAACCAATCAACTTTGGTTCAAGGGTATATCTATGAACTCCTCTGACATCTGTCGTTGTAATCCTTCAACGTCGTCAGAGAGGTGATGGGTCCCGACGGCCATACATGCAATGGACCGCTATGTCCCTAAACTGGAACAATAGAGCCCCCAAATGCTCTTTTGTCGGATCCAAACGATCCCGTTAAGTTGATCTTAGTCTCAAATTAGACTAACGTATCCTTAACAAATGTTTAAGTTGATCTTAGCCTCAAATATGGCTAACGCATCCTTAAACCAAAACACCAAACCCAAATCTAAGAAAATACGGATTTGGACTAATCCACGTCCTACAAGCGATGACATAAATTAGTCTCCGTATACAATCCACGGGCAACCACAAACAAAACAAACACCCACGACACGAAGTGACCATCTGGAGAAGGAGAAAGTTGTTACCGCGATGCGGTAGCGTAATTAACTGCAGGGGCTTGCACCTGCAGGGAAGAGCGTCCCCACAATCAAAAACCCCTTGAAAAAGGGGGAATCTGACGAAGTCTGCTATATCGGCCGCATCCGTTTAAACCTTCGATACATGTTGCCATAAATCAACTTGGCATCTTCGGAGAGGTGGACGAATAGCACCAATTAGCATCTGCCCTGAATTTCAGGCAAGACGAACCCACGCGGTCGCGTCTTCGTGATTCGGAGGGGAACAGATTCTGGTACACCCGGTGGGACCTCCTCCTCTTTCCATTCCACACTTCGTTTGTCGTGTTCGCGAACGAATCGCGGTTTGCTGTGGTTGCCTGTGGATTTGAGGTACTTAGATTTGGTGTCTTGCTCCGTGCAGAAAACAGAAGATCAATGGCTTCAAACTGCACTACCTGCAACTGCAACTCTCGCTCCGTCCTTGCTGGAGGAGTGACTTATGGGCCCCAAGTGGCCTCCCTTTTCAAGATGCCAGTGGAGCAGGTAACTCAAGCCACTGCTGGACTATTCTTCGGGACCATGCTCCCACCAACGAGTTTCAATGCCCCAATGACATCGCAAGAAGCTCCAAAGAAGCCGGTCTTTGATCGACTTACCACTGCCGCGACCCCTCTCAACGGGTCGCCCAACTTCAATACCTTAGTTTTCAACAGACTGGGCCAGAACGTCTACAAGCCCGCGATACCCGAAGCTGCCATCCCAAAGCGGATATCCATCCCGGCTCAAGCAGACGAAATCATTGGAAAGGCTCCTCCTTCCAAGAAGTCAGTTCTTACAAGGCTGGCTATTCCGGTTGCTGCTCCAGGCAAGGTCCTCAAAGCTGCCCAGAGGTCTGTCTTTGACAGATTAGACATTGCTTCTCAACGGGTGTCAGCCTTCGATAGGCTAGCACCAATAACGGTCTCTCCTCAAAGCAGCGGGCATGAAGAAGTTTATCCAACAACGGAGGTGATCTTGAAAGGTTTGTTTAGCACCCTATGAAGAGTTTTGAAGCATCACATGACCCAAAGTTTTAATTTTTATGGTGCTAAACTAACATGCAAAGGGATCGATCCTAGAAAATTAGGGTTACGAAATAAAAAGCGAACTAATCTAGGGTTTGAAGGCTACAACCTTTGTAGCTCCCTTTCGCTGGACTCCTTGGTCTCTAGGGTGTTGAACGAAGGTCCTCTTGAAGTCCCCTTATGTCCACGACGATCCACCACGGAGATCTTCGTCCAAGCTCGCAACTTCGTCAAACCGAAGAGAACACTCTAAACAAAACGGCTAAGCTTGTGTAGAATGATGTTGTGGTTAGGTTTCTCACTTCAAAAACCTATCTTTAAGTGGTATTTTCTCACTAGAAAAAACTAGAGAGCAAAAGAGCAAGAGGAAGAAGATGGTGGCAATTTTTGACAAGAGGTAAAAAGATAACTCAAGTGAAGAAAAAGAAATATATCAATATATATTTTATTCCTTCATGCTATGAACCATGGTTAAAGTGATGGAGACATTATTTAACTTTAGTTTGGAATGATAAAGAGAAGGATAACCTTAGGTTAGTGGTAGTTGAGCATGGTTAGGTCAAAGGAAGAATATAGAAGCAAGAATGATTATCCTTTCCTTTTTCATTTTCTTTTAAATCCAAAATTAAATAATAATCCATTATATAATCCATGGTGTGAGTATTATATTGCCACCATTTCTATATGCTAACAACCATGATGGATGAGTGTATGTATGTGTGCATGTATGCACATCCACATGTGCATGAAACTAGCATGAAAGAAAGAAAGAAAAGCACACATGCATGCACACATCTATCATCTAAGAAAAGGTTTTAAGTGAGAAAACTAATGGTTAAATGATAAATCAACACTTGATTTATCAATCCGGTCATATCTCATATGACCCCACCAAAAGCAGTTCACCCGATCAATGTTCGGTATCATATACGCACATTTCAATCGGGTGCATGCGCATATCGCATATGCGCACCACAACGTTTCGCCTGGACTGGGTAACTCCTTTGTGGGACTCTAAGACTCGTCAATACGCCGGCAGAGGGTGATGATCATATCAGGTACCCTCAAGCCGCAAGCGGTCAGCTAAACGTAACGGCCACCCGGGTATTGAGCGATCAGAAGACAACAAGCGAACCTGCTACAACTCCCGTCGAGCCATCCGGCAACACTACCGTACAGTCCGGTCTCTTCGTCAGATATGCTGCATATCGAGCCTAGGGATGGTTACGTCGACCCCAATAACTCAATAAGTCGTGTCGGTGAATAGTCTATAACAGATCGAGAAACTACTGATAACACTTATCAGCAAATCTCAGCAGCCCTGGCCAGGGACTTGCTGTTATAACCAGTCGGGCACAGCACAGCATCAACTCCCAATACCGGGAGAGACGAAACCCCTCCTATCGCTCATCGTCTTCGTGTGTCTCGGGACTGTACCCAACGGCCACCTGTTTGCACGACTCAGTAGAGCCGTGGTAGGGTGGCAATCAAAGTACAGTGGGAGAACACACAAGACTCCATAACGATCTTGGGTCTACAGACTAACCTGTACCAGTGTCACCTGAGAACTGCTATCCGACGATAGATATAATTCCATATAGGAGTTCTCGGTGAGTCCGTCCAGTGTACCCAGTCACCACTGAGCACCCGTATATGATCTTGATGTCAAACATCGATGAATGTGGGAACATCCATCGCCCATCGTATCGGTCTAGTATCATATACGCTAGTCTACTCTGGTATATCAATGCCCCGTCTCGATATACCTACGACTAGGGACATTCCAGGATATGCTTATAGACCACAAATGTCCCACTAGTATGATCTCCATCATAATCAGAGTAGTCAAGCCAATATCCTCAGGGCTTTATCAGCATGTATGAATGAATAAAAGCATGATCAAATCAACATGTCAGATAAAGAAGAACCAGATAGCATACTATCATGTCGAGCAAGAATGCAAACTGAATATATATATATATATATACATGTATAGATACATCCACTATCACATAATGGCCTCTAGGGCATACATATATCCAACAATCTCCCACTTGCACTAAGGCCAGTTATTGGCGTATCTCATACCCAACATCTCAAAAAGTCGCTCATGCTGTGGCTGAGGGAGGGCCTTGGTGAGTGGATCCGCGGCGTTGTTCTTTGTATCTACTCTCTTAATCTCGATCTCGCGGCGATCTACAATCTCCCGGATCAAATGAAAGCGCCTCAGGATATGTCTGGACCGCTGATGGGATCTGGGCTCCTTGGCTAACGCCATCGCCCCATTATTGTCACAATACAAAGGTATTGGATCAATAATGGTTGGAACTACTCCTAGCTCCGAGACGAACTTCTTCATCCAGACGGCTTCCTTGGCGGCATCATTTGCAGCAATGTACTCAGCTTCCATCGTAGAGTCTGCAACGGTATCTTGTTTGGAACTCTTCCAACTTACCGCCCCTTCATTGAGGGTAAATACAAACCCTGAGATAGATTTGCTGTCATCCTTATCGCTCTGGAAGCTCGAATCGGTAAAGGCCTCCATTTGGAGATCTTTATTACCATACACCAAGAACAATTCTTTAGTCCTTCGTAAGTACTTAAGAATGTTCTTCACAGCTGTCCAGTGGTTCTCCCCTGGGTTGGATTGATACCGGCTTACAACACTAAGTGCATAAGCTACATATGGGCGTGTACATAACATCGCATACATTATAGATCCTACTGTCGAAGCATAAGGTATAATGCTCATCCGAGCTCTCTCTTCATCGGTCTTTGGACAAGAATCCTTGGAGAGAGTGACTCCATGGCAAGCGGGTAAGGCACCCCGCTTGGAGTCTTCCATACTAAACCTCTTTAGGATGGTGTTGATGTACCTGGTTTGGGACAATCCCAATAACTTTTTGGATCTATCCCTATAGATCCTTATGCCCAAGATGTATGTGGCATCACCCAGGTCCTTCATGGAGAACCTTAGTGATAAGAATGATTTGACCGACTGTAGCATAGGAATATCATTTCCTATCAGAAGAATATCATCCACGTACAATACGAGGAATGTGACAGCTCTTCCTACAACCTTCTTATAAACACAAGGTTCATCTGGATTTTTGATGAAATCAAACTCTTTGATAACATCATCGAAACAGATGTTCCAACTCCGAGATGCCTGCTTTAACCCATATATGGATTTAAGCAATCTACATGCTTTCTCGCTGCTCCCACTGTCAATGAAGCCCTCTGGCTGATCCATATAAACGCATTCTTCTAAATCTCCATTTAGAAATGCTGTTTTAACGTCCATCTGCCAGATTTCATAGTCGTAGTGAGCAGCAATAGCAAGTAGGATCCGAATGGATTTAAGCATGGCTACGGGCGAAAAAGTTTCGTCATAGTCCAAACCTGGTCTTTGACGAAAACCTTTCGCCACAAGTCTTGCCTTATAGGTCTCTACCTGCCCATCCACACCAATCTTTCTTTTAAAGATCCACTTGCAGCCTACAGGTTTTACCCCAGGGGGTACAACGTCCAAAGTCCATATTTTGTTGGTGTACATAGACTCCATTTCGGATCTCATGACATCCAGCCACTTCACAGAGTCACCACTTGTGATAGCTTGCTGAAAACTGGTAGGATCATCATCATCCATGATGCAATCTTCTCTGTTACCATCAATGAGGAAACCGTAGTACCTCTCCGGTGGGCGAGAAGTCCTACCAGACCTACGGAGTGGCTGAGGTTCTTCAGTTTCTGTTGCAACAGCCTGTTCAACCAAATCGTCATTTGTAGTTTGTGTCTCCAGAACCTCTTTTAGATCTACTACCTTGCCATCTTTATCTGTGAAAAACTCTTTTTCCAAGAATGTGGCATACTGAGAAACAAACACTTTTTGTTCCTCTTTGTGGTAGAACAGATATCCATAAGAATTCTTTGGATATCCCACAAAGTTACACATGACTGACCGTGTCTCGAGTTTGTCCGGATTCTGCTTTTTAACATAGGCCGGGCAACCCCAAATCTTAATTCTCTTAAGAGATGGTCTCTTCCCATTCCATATCTCATATGGCGTGGTAGACACGGCTTTGGTTGGAACCCTGCAGTCTCCAATGCATGCCCCCAAAATGAGACTGGTAACTCAGCGTCACTCATCATGGACCGGACCATATTTAATAGGGTCCTATTCCGTCGCTCTGACACACCGTTGTGCTGTGGTGTGTAAGGAGGAGTGAGCAGAGAGAGAATCCCATTCTCTTTTAGGAAGTTTGCAAATTCTGTACTGAGATACTCTCCACCTCGATCTGATCGAAGCATCTTAATACTCAAGCCGGTTTGTTTTTCTACTTCTTGTTTATATTCAATGAATTTCTCGAAAGCGTCGGACTTGTGCTTTAATAAAAATACATGACCGAATCTTGAGAAATCGTCAGTGAATGTAATGAAGTATGAAAAACCGCCTCTAGCCTGTGTAGACATAGGTCCACATACATCACTATGTATGAGGCCCAGGAGCTGAGTAGCTCTTTCTCCGTGTCCGGTAAACAGAGTTTTGGTCATTTTACCCTTGATACAAGACTGGCAAGTCGCATAAGATTTATATTCAAAAGAATTTAAATATCCATCTTTGTGTAACTTGTTTAGTCTTGTTTCGTTAATATGACCAAGTCTACAGTGCCAAAGAAAAGCTTCATTTAATTCTGAAAGTTTTCTTTTATTAGTGTGTTGTATACTGAAAACTGTGTGTTGATTTAGGACATATATTCCATTATTAAGCGCACCATACCCAACCAACATTTCATTTAGGTGAATGTTCATAATATTGTTCTGCAACACAAAATTATATCATTCATTGTCCAACAAAGAAACGGATATTATATTACATAGCATACTTGGTACAAAATAACATGGATTCAAAATCAAAATACATCCAGATGGCAACCCCAAGTGATACTCTCCCACTGCGACTGTATGTACATTGGAACCATTTCCAACGCGGAGAGTATGGTCACCTGTCTTCAAAACCTTGCTATTTCTCAGCCCCTGTATAGAATTGCAAATGTGAGAACCTGAACCGGTATCTAATACCCAGGAAGCAGAGTTTATAGAAAAACAGTTTTCAGTCACAAACGCACCTGAAGCAGAAGCATCACCATGCTTCTTCTTGAGACTTAAGTACTCCGTGCAATTGCGCTTCCAGTGTCCTGTCTTGTGGCAATGGAAACATTCGCCCTTCCCTGAGTCTCCAGCCTTGGACTTTCCCTTTCCCTTCACCTTTTTAACTCCCCCTTTAGGATTAGTGGGTTTCTTCTTTTTCTTTCCCTTGGCCTTGGCTTTCGGGCGAGAAGAGGAAGACTGTCCAACAGTCATAACGGGAGTTTTTGCTAACTTCATAGTGCTCTCTGCACTCCTTAACATATTAAGGAGTTCAGGGAGGTCCTTCTCCATGCCATGCATGTTGAAGTTCACTATGAACTGAGCAAAGGTGGAGGGGAGGGACTGCAGAATAATATCTATATATTGTTCATTGTCCATCGTCCATCCAAGGTCCTCAAGCTCTTCTATAAGAGCTATCATCTTCAGAACATGGTCTCTTACTGGTGTGCCAGGGGCCATTCGCATCTGAAACAATTTCTTTGATGCTTCGTATCGTAATACGGGGGATTGCTCCCCATACAACTCCTTTGTATGGAGCAATATACCGTGAATGTCCATGTCCTCGTGCTGCTTTTGATGTGTGCTATCCATCGATGCAAGCGCGAGGCATGTGGCCGTGGCACAGTCAGCGTCCCATGTCTTGCGGACTTCAATGTCCGCAACTTAGGATTTTGGACCAGGGACGGGCGGGGCTGAAGCCGTGAGGACATATGATACTTTATCATAAGTCAAGGCGATCTTCAGATTCCTTAGCCAGTCTTTATAGTTGGTCTCATTCAGTTTGTTTTTATCTAGTAGAAGCTTAAGTCCAGTCATTGGTATCTGCCATTAAGAGAGAGAAAAGAATACACTCAGCGAAAGCTCTTGCACAGATTAGATTGGTTTATTATCTTGTCTAATCGATGTTTCCCACTGCTTTTTATCAAGTTTTTCTTTCAAACCTTAAAAAGAAAAACTAGCCAGGATTAATTACAGTCTACAACTTCGCTAACCGTTCAGCCAGGCCAGTGTCGGTACTTTGAGGTAGGTTCCCCGTGCTTTCGCACGGACCCAATTAGAGTAAACATCGTTTTCCCAGAGGCGGAGCCCCGTTAATATCTTTCTAGACACCTAATGAGTTAGCTAATTGTAAACTGTAAAACTCTCCTAGGAGCAACTATTGCCCACAGTGGGATCGGGATCCAACCATCACATGGAAGGTATGCAATCTCATTGCAAATTTCAACACTTGAAATTCCCGATGTAATTTTTACCCCTAGTACTTATGACCTTAACTATGGTCAACAAATCATAAGTACCAGTCAAGTTCTACCCGTCATTTCTTGATTAATTAGACCCACCCATATGACCCTTAACTATGGTCAACAAAGTCGCATGAATGTCCTAATTAATCTGCATCATATGCAGTGTAGGAAGACATCACTTAGCTACCGTACACTACGCCTTAACTAAAGTCAACAAACGTAGCACGAATACTAAGTACTCTACTTCCTAAAATGACGGAGGGTTGCGAATGATTTTTAAGAAAATCTTTGACGCTTTGAACTTGATATCGTTATAGAATCAAACGGTTTTTCAAAAGGAGTGGCTTAAGCTCCACAGTTTTGAAATGTAGCTTTTTCATAAATAGCCGAGTAGTTTTTAAATCCGATTCTACAACATCTTTTTAGGTTTATTTTCTTTACATTAATCACATTAATGTAATCCCATCATTTAAGTCCTTAAGCCAATCACAGAAAAGAAACGAAAATAACACGTACGCTTATGCCATCCGCATTCGCCGCAATGTTCCGTTATGTACCGTTAGGTTACTTAACTAACGGCATACCGGGACGGGACTAGCGCGGGTGTAAAACATAAGCAACGTCTACTATATATCATATATATAATATGTCATTCGTCTCAGATATCACAGAACACAGGCAGCAGAAACATAGATATAACGTGGGATATCCTAGGACGTCCGTATTTAGTATTTAGCCAGAATAGAAAATACGGATTCCACAGTCGCGATGAATAGCCAAGCCCACACCCTGGACCCCTACGAGAGCGGCAAGTGACCCTACCAATCCTGGAGTTTAGGAGACCCGGTCTCGACTCCTCGAGATGGCCTCCCACTGAACCCCAGAACCCGGTCACCAGTGCTCCCCTCCTTGGGTCCATCCTAATGCGGAAAAGTAAATAATATACAATACTGGTGACACAACTGCAACCTGGAAGTGCCCCAAATAAAAGAATATTACATTTGAATTTACATGAATGAAAATATAAAACTCTCATCTCACAAAAACCCCCGGCTATTCGATCGCGACAATCCTGCACATCATATCTCAGCAACACATAATATCACATATCATCAACGTAAGTAAGTATGCGTACCCCGATTGTCGTTGATGTATAGCAACGAAACCGGCGATATCATACATACTACACTTACGGTCACAGAAAAGAAAGTGTAAAACTACAATATTTGGAATCCAGATTCTCTTTAGACATCATAAATGCGAAATATCACATATTTCGTATTTCATGCCTAAACTATATGAATTCCACATATTGTATCACATTCTAGACAAACAGACAGTATTAAAGTTTTCGAACGAACGATCAAGCACCCAAGATTCACTAAAGCTCAACACTTGAGCAGGGTTCAAAAATCCGGAGTGTGACACAGTAGTAGCGGTCCAGCCGTAGAAGGGTCAAGCCAACGCCTCACATGTGGCACGCCGTACTGCCCCAAACCCTAAGGTTCAAAGGGCAGTTCGAGACGGTCACATAATCGAGTTAAGGTTTGTTGTCTTCTAGAGGGACCACCGCAAAAAGACTTGCACGTATCTCCAAAGTATTTAAACCCCATGAATAGTGAGTAAATGATACTCGTTCAAACACTTCAATACTTTCTAATTTACCCAGAAAAACTACGAAATAAAAATCCCGATCGAAATGACGAGTTCAAAACCATCTCCAGAATTTTTCAAAACCAAATACAGATTAAAAATATTCAAAAAATTATACAAGCAGATTCATGAATTACTGTACAAAAAATATTCATCAATACATATATACGGCCGCGGAACCGCGGCCTAAGCAAGCTTAGGCCGCGTTTCCGCGGCGATAATCACTGTTCACTGGAAAAATTTTGTACCGTAACTCTTATTTTTTCCTGCTGTATTTTTTACATATTTTTAATTCTGCAAATTATCAAATTTTAGAAAATTTCCAGAGAGCACCCAAAAATACCGTATTTTTGTCCGATCGGGGTTTTCACTTCGTAAAAACGTCGCCTAATGTTCTAGGTCGGCTCTGATACCAATGAAAGGTTTGTTTAGCATCCTATGAAGAGTTTTGAAGCATCACATGACCCAAAGTTTTAATTTTTATGGTGCTAAACTAACATGCAAAGGGATCGATCCTAGAAAATTAGGGTTACGAAATAAAAAGCGAACTAATCTAGGGTTTGAAGGCTACAACCTTTGTAGCTCCCTTTCGCTGGACTCCTTGGTCTCTAGGGTGTTGAACGAAGGTCCTCTTGAAGTCCCCTTGTGTCCACGACGATCCACCACGGAGATCTTCGTCCAAGCTCGCAACTTCGTCAAACCGAAGAGAACACTCTAAACAAAACGGCTAAGCTTGTGTAGAATGATGTTGTGGTTAGGTTTCTCACTTCAAAAACCTATCTTTAAGTGGTATTTGCTCACTAGAAAATACTAGAGAGCAAAAGAGCAAGAGGAAGAAGATGGTGGCAATTTTTGACAAGAGGTAAAAAGATAACTCAAGTGAAGAAAAAGAAATATATCAATATATATTTTATTCCTTCATGCTATGAACCATGGTTAAAGTGATGGAGACATTATTTAACTTTAGTTTGGAATGATAAAAAGAAGGATAACCTTAGGTTAGTGGTAGTTGAGCATGGTTAGGTCAAAGGAAGAATGTAGAAGCAAGAATGATTATCCTTTCCTTTTTCATTTTCTTTTAAATCCAAAATTAAATAATAATCCATTATATAATCCATGGTGTGAGTATTATATTGCCACCATTTCCATATGCTAACAACCATGATGGATGAGTGTATGTATGTGTGCATGTATGCACATCCACATGTGCATGAAACTAGCATGAAAGAAAGAAAGAAAAGCACACATGCATGCACACATCTATCATCTAAGAAAAGGTTTTAAGTGAGAAAACTAATGGTTAAATGATAAATCAACACTTGATTTATCAATCCGGTCATATCTCATATGACCCCACCAAAAGCAGTTCACCCGATCAATGTTCGGTATCATATACGCACATTTCAATCGGGTGCATGCGCATATCGCATATGCGCACCACAACGTTTCGCCTGGACTGGGTAACTCCTTTGTGGGACTCTAAGACTCGTCAATACGCCGGCAGAGGGTGATGATCATATCAGGTACCCTCAAGCCGCAAGCGGTCAGCTAAACATAACGGCCACCCGGGTATTGAGCGATCAGAAGATAACAAGCGAACCTGCTACAACTCCCGTCGAGCCATCCGGCAACACTACCGTACAGTCCGGTCTCTTCGTCAGATATGCTGCATATCGAGCCTAGGGATGGTCACGTCGAACCCAATAACTCAATAAGTCGTGTCGGTGAATGGTCTATAACAGATCGAGAAACTACTGATAACACTTATCAGCAAATCTCAGCAGCCCTGGCCAGGGACTTGCTGTTATAACCAGTCGGGCACAGCACAGCATCAACTCCCAATACCGGGAGAGACGAAACCCCTCCTATCGCTCATCGTCTTCGTGTGTCTCGGGACTGTACCCAACGGCCACCTGTTTGCACGACTCAGTAGAGCCGTGGTAGGGTGGCAATCAAAGTACAGTAGGAGAACACACAAGACTCCATGACGATCTCGGGTCTACAGACTAACCTGTACCAGTGTCACCTGAGAACTGCTATCCGACGATAGATATAATTCCATATAGGAGTTCTCGGTGAGTCCGTCCAGTGTACCCAGTCACCACTGAGCACCCGTATATGATCTTTATGTCAAACATCGATGAATGTGGGAACATCCATCGCCCATCGTATGGGTCTAGTATCATATACGCTAGTCTACTCTGGTATATCAATGCCCCGTCTCGATATACCTACGACTAGGGACATTCCAGGATATGCTTATAGACCACAAATGTCCCACTAGTATGATCTCTATCATAATCAGAGTAGTCAAGCCGATATCCTCAGGGCTTTATCAGCATGTATGAATGAATAAAAGCATGATCAAATCAACTGTCAGATAAAGAAGAACCAGATAGCATACTATCATGTCGAGCAAGAATGCAAACTGAATATATATATATACATGTATAGATACATCCACTATCACATAATGGCCTCTAGGGCATACATATATCCAACAGATCTCATCCGCACGACATGCTCGACGTCGCCACTAGCGCCGAGTGAGGAAGCTGGGGGCAATTCCCCTTCTGGACTGACTCCGCTAGCTCTAACGGTGGAAGTTGACGCTACTGTTCCAATCGGGAACAGCTTTGAACTATGTAACAAGGTGCGCAAAAACTCGCCTACTGCCGTATTGAAAAGATCTCCTACACCTGTGGATAACGCTCCAAAGGTGAAGCTGGAACAGCCCCCTCAATGGCTATCCTCTGAAATTTACAAAGTTTGGCAACGTGTCCAAGAGTCGGTGATTGATCAAGACTATCTCCGCCGACAGAAAAAGATGAAGGTTTGGCAGGAGAAGGATTACTCTGCCAAGCCAGAAAAAACAACAGCTACTTGGGTTCCCACTACAACGGCTCCCTCAACTTCGACCGTTCAAAAAAGAAGGAGGTCGGAGAAGATCCCTGTGTCTTTAGCAAATCACAAAGACACTGAATCTAAACGCCCCAAGTCTGGGGGCATGATGGTCCACACCGTTTATATGGCTTCCGGAAAGGAGGAAAGCTGTGCTTCGACGGGTCACCGACCGCTCACTCGATCCGTGACTGAAGCCCAGGAGCAACAACAGAAGCTTCAGGAAATGATGACTGCAATGGCCGCACTTACCGGGCCGAAAGAAAGCCCAGGAGCATTGTTCATATCAGATTTTTGCATTTTTATACCGCCCAATTTTTATCACATTGCATATCGGTAGGTACTCTTGAGCCGTGTTTGCTAGTCAATTGCAGGATATAGGTTCTCGGCTCTGAACGGTGAAATTCATGGAAAAACACGAAAAAACCCGGGTTCCTGCCAACCACAGATAAAACACGGATCTCCGCTCTTTATCCGTCTGTTGCCACACACCAGTTTAAGAGACAAAATGGCAAATCAATGTCGTTTTCATGCACAAGGCTCAATGGCAACACAAGATCCAAGAAATCTACACGGAGCTCGAGGAAATCATGACAAAAAGATCCACATCAAATCACCTTTTGCTCAACAGAAATTCTGGAAAAATCGTGAAGAAAATCTGAGAAAATACATATACCAGAATAAAGGGCCCACAGAACCAGGGAGCACCACCAAATATGAAGGCACAATTCCTCTAAACGCCCGCGGTTCCGCGGCATTAGCAGGCTTAGGCCGCGGAACCGCGGCCGTACGGCCTCCGCAGAATGTCAAACTTTGGGGGTATTTTGGTATTTTCATGTAAAGGCAGAATTTTGCCCTAGATTTCCAGTTCCCTGCCTATAAATAGCCCAGAATCTTGTGAAGCCAAGCGAGGGCATAATCTTGTATTTTCTAGGTTTTAGAATACTTGATCTTCTTCCTCTTCTCATCTCTTCTCCATTGAAAAACTTGTAGTGAGCTTTTGTGAGTGAAGAATGATGAATAAAGAAGTTCATTTTATTATCATACTTGTCTTGCTCTTATGTTAAATGCTTGTGATTTTCATTTGTTAACTTAGTTGTTGTTATTTCTTGTTGTTTCTTTCTTTCTCTTTTTCTTTATCCTTAAAACAACCATGATGCTTACGCTTGATCCTTGCCAAGGTGAGGTCGCAAATAGCTAGTTGTTATCTTCTAATCCCTTTCTTTCTATCTTCCTCTTTGTTTTGTTTTCTTTTCATTATGATGTGTGAGTAGTTTCCATACTTGTTAGGGTAGGATAAGGGAAGTTTGAGAGAAGGAAATCTCTCTCACTCTTTCTTTGCCCAACATCTTAAATCGACTCCCGTTAATTGAACCACAATCCGCTCCCTACGGCACCCTATCCTACATGATAGCGGTGATTCCGTAGCGAGACCGGTTGTGGTTGAATTAACCGGAGGTTATGGCTAAGAGCCAAGAACGGACGGACAAGCACCAAAAGGAAGAACTTAAGCGTTGGAAAGCCTAGCTTATACTTGCAAGTTCCTTCCTAGTCGTGCTAATCCCCGTTGTTGCCGATTACCGTAACACCGATGTTAAGAGAGGCAACGAAAGAAGTGAGCGACTCCTAACTCAAACTAACCTAATCTTAACCCTAACAAGCTCTCTTTACATATCATTCTAACACTTAGATAATCTCAAACAAATCTGGACTTTCGGACTTAACTCGTTAAAGCACATAGAAAAAGATTCCCATCTCCCTGCGGACGACCCGTACTCAACCGGCTAGCTACAAGCGAAACCGTTTTGATTGCGGTAATTAACTAAACTTGAACACGCAGAATTTCTACCAATCAAATGGCGTCGTTGCCGGGGAGACGGTAGTTTATTTCTTTGTGTAATTTCGGGTTAATTTGTGAATATAAAGCTAACCGAAAAACAAAAAAAAAACAAAAAAATATAGATTGTAAAAAAAAACATTTTGTTATTTTTGATTAGTTTTTGTGCAAGTGTGCAGGATAATACGGAATTCGAGTTCAGTGCCAAAGACGTGGGATATTCGAAGTTCAAGTTCAGTGCCAAAGATGTGGGAAGATAGACCCATATTTCGCGGCTACACCGCGACAGATTCAAGACGGATAAAACGTTCTACTGAAAGATTCTGGAGCAGTTCCAGTGAACAAATCCAGATTCAGGGTCTTAAAAACAGCAGAGGACACCAAAAACAGCCCACACCAGAAAACTGAAGCCCCAACTCCCCATAACTGCCACGGAACCGCGGCATAAGCAAGCTTAGGCCGTGGAACCGCGGCCGTTTGGTGGCCTCAGGGTGCCAAATTCTCTGTAAGTGTCTCTCTTATCCCCCCACTCCTCTGGACTCCAATAAACTGTGTTTTCTGCAGCATTCTTTGCGCAAATTCTCTTCCCCCTTCCAATAAACTGTTCTTGTGCAGGATTCTTTGCGCCGTGCTAAAAAAATAAAAATTGTTTGCAGTTGATTTGTTACCGCTTTGCATTCATTAATACGGACTTAAGGGGCTTGAAACCAATTCAGATTGGGTGGGGATTTCATCACCCTTCCCAGGACCCCAGAAATCACAAAAAGCATATGCATTGACCATTGTTAATTAAAAAAATACTAGACTCAGCCCTAAGGACTTCGCGCTCAATAGGACAGAGGACTAGTTACAAGCATCGGCCGTTTATCCTATCTGACTTTTGCGGTGCCTAGGCAAGTGTGTCGAAGGCAAGTGGTTATTTAATTAAGGAACTTTGCGAAAGTGTTGGACAACCTCCCACTTACCTGGCACTTATCTGGCCGCATTTGACGGAGAAGAGGAGGTTTGAGGTCCTATTTCTAGCCCTCTGGAACAGTTAGGAGCTGTCTAGCAGACCCAGGTGACCCTAGATCTAGGTGTGATTGTGCATATCTTATTTGTGATTGCTTAAAGCCGTAAGTCCGTACATATTTCTGTAAAGCTCTTTCTAAAAAGGAAAAAAAAGGAAAAAAAATCAAAAACTTTTATAAAAACTTGCCCTTTGTCGCCAAAATCCATTTTTCACCCACCACCCATCGCCTTTCTCCATTGACGTTTTCTTACCCTCACCTTCTCCGCTTTGACTATACTAAACTCGTTTAGTGTATGTCCGCTTGGACTCGAGACACTAGCGCCCGTCTAGTCCGCGTTACGTTAGTCGCTACCGACTACGCGATCGACTCAGACGTCGAAACTCCGTCCACTCCTCTTTCACCTTTACCTTTGCCGGCCAACTCCAACGTTGACCGGAATTCTGTTCATACATCTTCACCTTCACCATCACCAATCACTTCTTCCGCGTTGTCAGGATTTAATCCGAACATCTCTTTAACTACCCCTGGATTGGCTCCACATCCTACAGAGACCAATAACCCACCACCACCGCCTGTTGTAGCGCCGCAGCGAATCGCGCTCCAGGATCGTTTCTATCCCTCCCGTTCTGCACTTCCTACCTGCCTTTCTCTTCCACCGGCCAATGGGGATAATTTTGAAATTAAGCCCCACATCATCAACATGCTTCCACGATTTCATGGGCTTGAATCTGAAGATGCCTATATCTTCATCAATAAATTTCAAAACGTTTGTGCCATGATGAAAACTACCCAACTGTCGGACGATACTATACGTCTACGGGTCATTCCGTTCACTTTATGCGATCTTGCTGAAAAATGGCTGTATAGCACCGCTTCCCACTCCATAACCAGTTGGGACGAGTTTGTAAAAGCGTTTCTAAAGAAATTTTATCCGAATCATAAAACCGCAAGGATTCGCAATGAAATCAACCAATTCTCTCAGCTTCCTTCTGAACCCTTCTGGAAGTGCTTTGACCGGTACAAAGACCTTCTTGTTCAGTGTCTTGACCACGGTATAGAGAAATGGCAACTTTGCCAAACCTTATACGAGGGCCTGAACCCAGCAACGAAGCAGTTGTTGGAAACCATCTGTCAGGGCCACTTCCTATCGAAATCTGACGAGGAAGCGTGACAATTCTTTGACGACCTTGCGGAGCAAACGCTACAATGGGAAAGCACCAGACCGACTTCTTCTTCTTCTACCTCCACTTCTACCGGTCAGTCTAGGGTAGGAATTCACCAACTTGACGTCTCTATTGCGATGAAAGCTGAAATGGATGCGATAACGAGAAAGCTTGAAGCGATAGAGAGCAAATTTTCTTCTCCTGCTCCTACCCCTGTCCTCCCCCTTCGCACCATTTGCGCTTGTTGTTCCGATCCTTCTCACTTAACCGAAGAGTGTCCTTACAATCCACCATCGCAAGGACAGGATCAGGTTAATGATGCATTTCAGCAAAGACCTAGGAATGATCCATACTCTTCCACCTACAATCCCGGTTGGAGGAACCACCCCAATTTCGCCTGGAATCAGAATCAGAATCAATTCCAGGGCAACAATTTCCAAAGGCCCCCTCCGCCGCAAAAACAAGCGCAACAACAAACTCAACATCAATTTCAGCAGCCCTTCCAACCCCAACCTTTTCAAAATCAGACGAACAACTTTGCACCCAACAATTCTTTTCCACCAAACAACTTTGTTCCGTCAAACAACGATAAGGTTTCCTCGCTCGAACGATGTCTGGAGGGGTTCGTTAAACAATCGACACAATCCACTGCCAACATCCAGTCTTCCATTCAGTCCTTAGTGCAACACACTGCCGCTCACGGGCAAAGCATCAAGACCATCGAGGCCCAGATTGCACAGCTGAATGCGGCCTTAAGCGAGCGAGAGAAGGGGAAGCTCCCGTCCCAGCCACTCCCAAATCCCGGTCACCCACAGAATGTACATGTTGCTCTTGAACAACAGAACCATAATGTGAGTGCCGTGACCACATTGAGATCGGGAAGGATGCTGCAAAACAACATTGGCACACGGATCAACGATGACACCCCGGCCGCTGCGTCTTCTTCTTCTTCTCCTGCTTCTTCGTCTTCTGAGCCTATTCTCCATTCTTCAAAAGGCTCTTCTTCTTCTTCTTCTTCTTCTTCTTCTTCTTCTTCTGCTCTGAACGGACCCGCTTCTCACTCCACGAAAACACCTGTTCTGGGATCCGTTCCAACTCCACAATCTCCTCCACAAGCATTAGACTCAACCAATTTTAAAAACGTCCCATTTCCAAACCGGTTGAGGTCTAATAAACAAAATCCTCAAATGGAGAAGATTCTGGAGTTATTTAAGCAGGTTAACATTAACATTCCTCTTTTAGATGCCGTCCAACAAGTCCCATCCTACGCGAAAATCTTAAAGGACTTGTGCACGAAAAAGAGGAAGTCTCAGGTACCAAAGAAAGTTTTCTTGGCTAGTGCTGTGAGTGATGCTCTTATCCAATCTTTACCACAAAAACGGAAGGACCCTGGCTGTCCTACGATTTCTATTACCATTGGGGATAAGAACATCAACCGCGTACTATTAGATCTTGGTGCCAGTGTTAACCTGCTTCCGTACTCAGTATACGAGCAATTAGACGTAGGAGAGCTGAAACCCACACACTGTACTCTCCAAATGGCAGACCGATCGATCACCCATCCTAGGGGTGAGCTAGAGGATGTGTTAATCAAAGTCGGGGACTTCATATTCCCCGTTGACTTCATTGTATTAGACACACAGCCTGTAGCTAACCCCCGGAATCAAATTCCGGTGATACTCGTTCGCCCATTCCTTGCAACCTCAAATGCTGTGATCAATTGTCGCAATGGTTCAATGAACCTCTCTTTTGGAAACATGACAATTGAACTCAACATTTTTTGGTTGGGGAATCAGCCCTCCGAACCTAATGCTCATATACTGGACGTCTGCTCGATCCAGGAGATCACCCCTGAAGAGTGTGAATTCGAGGAGTTTCTGTTCGATCATGCTAACCTTAACGCCACTAGTGTGTTCCTCCTCGAACATGCTGCTGTTTCTGCGCCCGACAACGACTACGAGTGTTTCACGTTCTTGAACGATCTTAGCCGCTCACAACCCGAGTTTGAATCCTTCGAATTTCCGGATGAGTTACCTGAACCATCCGACTCGGTCGCTTACACTCGTTTTGAACCTCTGCTGGAGTCCTTTGAGTTTGAGACCTCTGCACCAATCTTGCCTTCAATCGTTTCACCTCCGACTCTCGAACTCAAGCCTTTGCCGTCTCACCTTAAGTACGCTTACTTAGGTGAGAACGAGACCCTCCCTGTCATCATCTCAGCTTCTCTAGCTCCAGAGCAAGAGAAAGCCCTTCTCGCGGTCTTGCACAGCAACAGGCAAGCTTTTGGCTGGTCCATGGCGGACATCAAGGGGTTAGTCCCCTGATCGTTGAACATCACATTCATCTGATGGATGATGCCAAACCAGCCCGGGATCCACAATGACGTCTCAATCCAGTCATGAAAGAGGCTGTGAAGAAGGAGATCGTAAAATGTCTGGATAGTGGTATCATTTACCCTATCTCTGATAACCAGTGGGTTAGCCCCATTCACGTTGTCCCCAAGAAATCAGGTATAACGGTCATCACTAACGAGGCGAACGAGTTAATCCCTACTCGCACCCAAACTGGATGGCGAGTATGCATCGATTACAGAAAACTCAACGCCGCAACGCGGAAGGACCACTTTCCGCTACCTTTCATTGACCAAATGCTTGAACGATTGGCCGGACACGAGTACTACTGCTTTCTTGATGGCTACTCTGGCTATAATCAGATTCCCATCGCCGAAAAAGACCAGGACAAGACCACATTCACTTGTCCTTTCGGCACGTTTGCATATCGTCGCATGCCCTTTCGGTTATGCAATGCGCCCGCTACCTTCCAGCGGTGTATGATGGGAATCTTCTCAGACATGGTGGAAAAATTTCTGGAGATCTTCATGGACGATTTCTCCATCTTCGGCGATTCCTTCAACGAGTGTTTGCTGCATCTTGACGTTGTCCTTACCCGATGTAAGGACAAGAATCTCACTTTGAATTGGGAGAAGTGCCACTTCATGGTGCGCGAAGGTATTGTCTTAGGACATATCATCTCGCAAAATGGCATAGAGGTCGACAAAGCGAAGATTGAGGTCATTTCCAATCTCCCTCCTCCCCGATGCGTCAGAGATATCCGAGCCTTCCTTGGCCATGCCGGTTTCTATAGACGGTTCATCAAGGACTTTAGCAAGATTGCTAGGCCCTTGACTCTTTTACTGGCCAAGGATACGCCATTCGACTTCAACTCGAGCTGTGTGACTGCATTCGAGTTATTGAAAAGCTCACTCACTTCTGCTCCCGTTCTTTCTTCGCCTGACTGGACGCACCCATTTGAGATTATGTGCGATGCATCCGACTTTGCCATTGGTGCTGTCCTTGGACAACACATAAACAAGATGCCGCACGTAATCTATTATGCGAGCCGAACCCTGAACGACGCCCAACTCAATTATACAACAACTGAGAAGGAATTCTTAGCTGTTGTATTTGCTTTAGAAAAGTTCAGGCCCTACCTCATCGGCTCTCCAGTCATTGTCTACACAGACCATTCTGCTCTGCGCCATCTTTTTACGAAGAAAGATGCAAAATCTCGGTTAATACGTTGGATCCTCTTGCTTCAAGAGTTTGACCTTGTCATTAAGGACAAACGAGGATGTGAAAACGTAGTTGCCGACCATCTCTCACGATTTCCTTCTTCGCCTTCGCTTCCAATTCCGATCAATGACGTTTTCCCGGATGAACAGCTCTTGACAGTATCTTGCGAACCCTGGTTCGCAGATATTGTGAACTATTTGGCCACGGGATTACTACCGACTGAATGGTCAAGTCAGGACAGACTTCGCTTCTTATCCCAAGTAAAACACTTTTACTGGGACGAACCCTATTTGTTCAAGTACTGTCCCGACCAGATTATTCGTCGGTGTGTCCCTGACGAGGAATTCAAGAGTGTGCTGTCATTTTGCCACGATCAAGCGTGTGGTGGGCATTTTGGCCCCAGAAAGACAGCTGAGAAGATCTTGCAATGTGGTTTCTACTGGCCACAACTCTTCAAAGACGCTCATGACTATTGCAAGACTTGCTCCCGGTGCCAACACTTGGGCCGGATATCCCGGAGGAACGAGATGCCGCTCCAACCAATTTTGGTTGTGGAGATTTTCGATGTTTAGGGGATAGATTTCATGGGGCCGTTTCCCAGCTCTTTCGGGAACTTGTACATCCTTCTCGCTGTTGATTACGTCTCTAAATGGGTCGAGGCTGTGCCCAGCCAGACTAACGACAACAAGGTTGTCATTAGGTTTCTTAAAGAAAACATTTTCTCCCGTTTTGGGCACCCCCGAGCGATCATTAGCGACAATGGAAGTCATTTCTGCAACAAAACTTTCGAGGCCTTGATGCGGAAATATTCCATTAATCATAAGCTCTCTACGCCCTACCACCCCCAAACCTGCGGGCAGGCCGAAGTTTCAAATCGGCAAATCAAGCAGATACTGGAGAAGACGGTTTCCAAGAACCGTAAGGATTGGTCGCTGAAACTCACTGATGCCCTTTGGGCATTTCGAACCGCTTATAAGACCGACCTTGGCATGTCTCCCTATCGGCTTGTGTATGGAAAAGCCTGCCACCTACCTGTCGAAATAGAGCATCGCGCATTTTGGGCGATAAAGGAGCTGAATCTATCTCTCGAAGATGCGGGCAGCCATCGGAAGCTGCAGTTGAACGAATTAAGCGAGCTTAGGAATGAGGCTTACGATAACGCGGTTGTCGTTAAGAATCGAACGAAGGTGTTTCACGATAAACACCTTTTGCGCAAAACTTTCGTACCTGGTCAGCAGGTACTGCTTTACGACACCCGACTACACTTCCATCCAGGAAAGCTCAGATCTCGCTGGAAAGGGCCGTATTTTGTGCGGAATGTGTATCCACATGGCGCTGTGGATTTGGAGAATCCAAAGGACGGTTCATTTTTCAAAGTGAACGGACACTGACTAAAACCGTACCTTAGCGCCGAACCAACAGAGGAGCTCCTGGTCTTACAGGAGCCGGTTTACCCTGCATAATCTTCCTCTGCCTACCACCAAACTTCGGTTATCCAGCCAAGAACAGTGGACACTGTTCCAAATAAGTTTGGGGGTATGTATATACCATTTTGTACATTTTTGTGGATATTCTTTTTGCTCTTTTTTTTTTCTTTAAAAACATAAAAAAAAATTGTGTATAGCTAACCGACAATTTTGACCCTTCAAATAATCTCTTCTCGTAATGACAGTGAGGACACTGTCCAGTTTAAGTTTGGGGGTACGCTCGGTATGCATTTCTAACCTTCGCATTCATATGTGTATTTTGCATCTGCATACTAAATCCATAAAATCCATTAAAATCTGAAAATTTTCTAAAAACATAAAAACTTTTCTGTCAAGTTAGCTAGTGGGAGGACTCTGATTCAACATTTCGACGGTTTTGTTTGAAAAAATAAAAATAACTAAATCTTATTTTTAGATTTTGAAAACCTGAAAGATAACTCTCCTTTGAAGTTAACTATAGCTGATATACGTCTTTATATCACACTACACGTGTCGTGAATTTTGGAAATTAGATGACAAGTCTTTTCTGTCTAAAAACTTTTAAATGGATAAATGATTTTCTGAGGATCAAATAGGTTTGTTCTGAAATAAGTAATGTCAAGAATAGTTTATGAAGTGAAGTGAATATGAAGGAATGTTATTGATGCCTTAATTGGAACTAAGTCTGAAAAATAACCCATCTGAAACTTGATTGGAATAATTACACACCAAACCCACTAAACACGTCTTTTATCCAAAAAATAATTGAACTGCCGGTTATGTCTCTGTTCGTATTGAATCATCATGATTTTCACGCCAAACTGTCTTTTGTTTTTGGACCTAGGTAACTTGAGTAATTAAGTCCGCTGGGGTGTTTCTACACCTAATGCCCTAAAGCCAACTGGTTTGGGTGCATTGGCCCAAAGCTCGCTAAGAAGCCTAGAAAGTCCAGATTAAAACAAAATCAAGCAAGTGTTCTCTCCGAGTTAAAATTCCTAACGGTTTTTTGTGTGAGAATAATCTTGATAAAAGACAGGCTTTTAAAAAAAATTTTAGCGGAGATATGAAGGTTTTATTCTATGATAAAGACTATTGCACGTTCACAGAGGTGTGTATGAAATGAAAACAAGAAAAAGGTGGAGTGAAATATAAGACTAGTTTCCTGTTAAGGAAGATAGAAATTCTAAAGTTGAAACTTTACTGGGAAACGAAACTTGAAAAATGCTTAACTCTTTATAAAACTTATGTGATCCTTTCAAAATTTTTATCTGGGCTTTATTGTGTGACATAATGACTTTAATCGATCCTTCTGGAAACTTAACGACACTATTTGCACTGCACGTAAAGACATATAAAATCTGTAGTTAAATAAGAAGCGAGGTGTGAAAAATAAGGGTTTGATAGTCTAGACTTGGGATCATAGAATTGTTATTTTCTGAAACAAAACTTTAGGGGTTTGAATCATAGTAATTTCGCAAAACTAGCTTGACCGGATTTTATGGGTGTAATCCGCTGAAAACCCTCAGGAGACAACACTCCTCCTACTAGGGACACCTAAAGGTTTAACGGTTTGTTGCACATGCTCAGTGCAATCGCGTTCCCTGCGAAAGTGAGGCTAGGAAATTTTTTGTGAATAAATTGGCTTTGCTCGGGACGAGCAAATGATAAGTTTGGGGGTATTTGTTCATATCAGTTTTTGCATTTTTATACCGCCCAATTTTTATCACATTGCATATCGGTAGGTACTCTTGAGCCGTGTTTTCTGGTCAATTGCAGGATACAGGTTCTCGGCTCTGAACGGTGAAATTCATGGAAAAACACGACAAAACCCGGGTTCCTGCCAACCACAGATAAAACACGGATCTCCGCTCTTTATCCGTCTGTTGCCACACACCAGTTTACTAGACAAAATGGCAAATCAATGTCGTTTTCATGCACAAGGCTCAATGGCAACACAAGATCCAAGAAATCTACACGGAGCTCGAGGAAATCATGACAAAAAGATCCACATCAAATCACCTTTTGCTCAACAGAAATTCTGGAAAAATCGTGAAGAAAATCTGAGAAAATACATATACCAGAATAAAGGGCCCACAGAACCAAGGAGCACCACCAAATATGAAGGCACAATTCCTCTAAACGCCCGCGGTTCCGCGGCATTAGCAGGCTTAGGCCGCGGAACCGCGGCCGTACGGCCTCCGCAGAATGTCAAACTTTGGGGGTATTTTGGTATTTTCATGTAAATGCAGAATTTTGCCCTAGATTTCCAGTTCCCTGCCTATAAATAGCCCAGAACCTTATGAAGCCAAGCGGGGGCATAATCTTGTATTTTCTAGGTTTTAGAATACTTGATCTTCTTCCTCTTCTCATCTCTTCTCTATTGAAAAACTTGTAGTGAGCTTTTGTGAGTGAAGAATAATGAATAAAGAAGTTCATTTTATTATCATACTTGTCTTGCTCTTATGTTAAATGCTTGTAATTTTCATTTGTTAACTTAGTTGTTGTTATTTCTTGTTGTTTCTTTCTTTCTCTTTTTCTTTATCCTTAAAACAACCATGATGCTTACGCTTGATCTTTGCCAAGGTGAGGTCGCAAATAGCTAGTTGTTATCTTCTAATCTCTTTCTTTCTATCTTCCTCTTTGTTTTGTTTTCTTTTCATTATGATGTGTGAGTAGTTTCCATACTTGTTAGGGTAGGATAAGGGAAGTTTGAGAGAAGGAAATCTCTCTCACTCTTTCCTTACCCAACATCTTAAATCGACTCCCGTTAATTGAACCACAATCCGCTCCCTACGGCACCCTATCCTACATGATAGCGGTGATTCCGTAGTGAGACCGGTTGTGGTTGAATTAACCGGAGGTTATGGCTAAGAGCCAAGAACGGACGGACAAGCACCAAAAGGAAGAACTTAAGCGTTGGAAAGCCTACCTTATACTCACAAGTTCCTTCCTAGTCGTGCTAATCCCCATTGTTGTCGATTACCGTAACACCGATATTAAGAGTGGCAACGAAAGAAGTGAGCGACTCCTAACTCAAACTAACCTAATCTTAACCCTAACATGCTCTGTTTACATATCATTCTAACACTTAGATAATCTCAAACAAATCTGGACTTTCGGACTTAACTCGTTAAAGCACATATAAAAAGATTCTCATCTCCCTGCGGACGACCCGTACTCAACCGGCTAGCTACAAGCGAAACCGTTTTGATTACGGTAATTAACTAAACTTGAACACGCAGAATTTCTACCAATCAAGCATCATCAGAACAACGTCACGAACAAGAAACTGACGCTGACTTCATACGCAGAGTCCTCGAAAGGAGGGATAGAGAAGCAGCAGATCAAACTGCTAACATAAAACAAAATGGCGCTTCTCTTCCAAGACATGGTGGGAATGATGTTACAGCCGGATCCTCCAGCTGAAGACCCTCCGTTCATTATCAGAGATAATAGAGGGGAGACATCTAATCCTCCTCCGGCTCTTTCAGCAGCCAAGGAAGAAACCATTTCCAAGGCCGCACTGGATGAATATATAGCTCAACAAATATGAGCTCATCAGGCGAATGAAGCGGCTGGGCAGATTGTTAAAACTGGACGATCCTACCCAAGCTGGTATGATCAAATCAGTTACCCGCCAGGATATACGATCCCTAAGTTCCATGTATATAAAGGGACGGGGAATCCACATCAGCATGTCGCTCAATTCAGGGCTCTTTGCGGCAACACTGGAGGCGATGATAAACTGTTACTTCGCCAATTCGTCGGCAGCCTAGCGGAAACAGCCTTCGAATGGTATTTGGAGCTACCTAACGACTCTGTCAAAACATTTACGGAGATGGAGCTGCTGTTTACACAAAGATTCATGAGCTCTAGTGAATGCACCCCGATAACAGCACTGATTAATGCCAGGGTAAGGCCAGGCGAGACGTGGGTTCAATACACAACACGATGGCGAAATCTATGGTCGAAGTGCGAACGACGTATTGAAGAAGCACCTGCGGTAGGCATGTTTGTGGGCACTCTTGATCCGCAAGCGACCATTTCCCAGTTCATGATGTTTTTTAAGCCGACGACTTACCAGGCCTTGATTGATAAGCTAGCCTAGATGGATCAAATGGGTCCCAGATCATCTCCTCCAAAGCCGGACTCCCGAAGCGAAAAGGGGAAAGGTAAAGCGATCGTCGTCGCCAATACTCAACAACAGCCGAGCAACTCAAAGCCATTTGTTCGCCAAAACAATGTGCGACCACGCCCATCCCTCGAGGAGAGACAGGGATGTCCTTACTCGTTTCCTCAGAATAAAACAAGGAAACTGTTCGAGTTGGCAGTGTGCAACAGACTCATTAATCTACCGAGTCCAAAACGTCTGTTGCAGCCAGGCGATCTCGATAATCCCAATTATTGCCCTTACCACCAAACGGTAAGTCACCCGATCGAGGATTGTTTCGTCTTTAAGGGATGGATTGAGGATCAGTACCTACAAGGCAAGTTCGCGCTGTCTGAAAAGTGGAAAGTAAACCCACCACGGCCGCACACTCCAAAGAAGATGGACACGCCGGAGGCAACTTGCTCTTTTGTTGAGGACGAAAACGATGGAGAAGACTCATCAGATGAATCTGAGGACTACGTAGCAAGTTGTCATGTGATCTCTTACTCATTGATAGATGATGAAGAGGCTCCTTGCACCGAGAAACCGAGGGTAGGTCCTGAACCAGAACTTCTGTGGCCGTCAGACGAGATGATCGATGCCTTACTAAATGAGATTCTTCTGAAAAGTAAAGCCAAACAGGAGCGCGGGATGGCCATATTGGAAGGAGCCAAACGCCGGCGACTAGACGAAAGAGCCGAGGCACTTCCGTCAAATCAAAAGACATCCGCTGCCGATAAAAACAAATTCAAGACGAGGAAAAGGTTTGCTAAGGCCATATCAATGGGAATGAAGCTACCACCCTCTGAAGAAAACACTCTCGGTGGAGTAGAGATGCATCCTAATTACTGCTTGTATCATCAGAAGATCGCACATCCTACTGAAGACTGCGAATCCTTTAAGTGTTGGTGGTAAGGGTATGTCGCTTACAGCCAACACGTCAACAGAACAAAGCGGGAAGCTCGTAGACAGCAAAAAAATACGACTGATGAGCATAAAAGAGTTGCCGGCAATTGTCATAGGGACGAGCCCGGAGGATCACGAGTTCTCACCTTCGGGAGCGAATCCGACGAAAAAGTAGCGTTCGGCCCTTTCTTCAAGGAGTCCATCTCTGAAGAATTAAGAAATTGTGAGAACATTCAGCCGTGCAATTGCACGATACCCGGAGAGAATCTCGGACCCACAAACAACGGAGCGAACAAAAAGGACAAAGGAAAGGGAAAAACGGCCTTCGCTGCCAACACTCAACAACAATCGAGTGGCCCTAGACCGGTTGTTCGCCAAAACAACAAGCGGCAACCCCTCTATGAGAGGTTGAAACGTCCTTACTCATTTCCCTAGGATGAAACAAGGAGGTTGTTCGAAGTGGCAGTGCGCAACAGGCTTATCACTCTACCGGAGCCGAAACACCAGCTGAATGATGTCAACAATCCTAATTACTGCCCTTACCACCAAGTATTGGGCCATCCGATCGAAAACTGCTATGTTTTCAAAAACTGGGTTGAAGACCAATACCAACAGGGCAAGTTCGCGTTGTCCGAAAACTGGAAGGTGAGCCTGCTACAACCACATGCTCCGAGAAAGATGGATATGCCGGGGGCATCATGCTCATTCATAGGGAAAGCCCCATAGACCGAAAAGTCAGTAAACTAGAGATTCGCCTCAAATACGGCGACGGCGGACCGAAACGTCCTTAAACTAACAATGGACCGCAATGTCCTAAAACTTGCAAATGACCGAAACGTCTTTAAACTACTACCGCAGCATCCTCAGGCTGACAAAAAAAAGAGAAAAAAAATAAAATAAAAAATATATAAAAACGGTATGTCCATAAGCAAAATGGGCACGGATGAAACCCGAAAGGGCTCCGTGAGTAAAAACAGCAGGGCTACCGGCGAGTGTTCGTGAAAACCCAAAAGGGCGCGACATCGTTAGAAAAAAAAGAATAAAAAAAAATAAAAACGGTATGTCCATAAGCAAAATGGGCACGGATGAAAACTCGAAAGGGCTCCGTGAGTAAAAACAGCAGGACTACCGGCGAGTGTTCGTGAAAACCCGAAAGGGCGCGACCTCGTTAGAAAAAAAAAGAATAAAAAAAATTAATTAAATAAAAAATAATGGTATGTTCATAAGAAAAATGGGCACGGATGAAAACCTGAAAGGGCTTCGTGAGTAAAAACAGCAAGACTACCGGCGAGTGTTTGTGAAAACCCGAAAGGGCGCAATCTAGTTAAAAGACACTTAAAGGGTCCTCTCGACCTTGTAAGGAGAAACCACCCGCGTGAAATCCTTACAACTCACAGGGAAGCAACACACTTAGGGATCCTCACGATTCTTAAGGAGAAATTACACTTGCAAGATCCTCACGACTCGTAAGGAGAACTCTCTTATGGAACCCTCACGGCTCATAAGATTTGAAAGTCTTAAGTTACAGAGAGCTGAACCTGTTCTTAAGCAACCCCCACAACCTTCGATAGTGCCCTACAAGCGGCTCAATACTGACCCTTGTATACAATCCACGGGCGCGAATAAACATTTCCCTAATCAAGTCCCACCCGTGACTGGGGATATGCCCATACGGTGAACAACTCTTATAAGTCCTCTTGACTTATAAGGAGAAAACCCTTTTGTAAAATCCTTACGACTTACAGGGGAACATACACTTAGGAATCCTCACGATCCCTAAGGAGAAAACACACCCATGAGATCCTCACGACTTGTAGGGAGAAATACCTTTATGAGACCCTTACGGCTCATGAAGTCAAAAGCCTTAGTCGACGGGATCCTAATCCTGTTCGCTAAGCCACCTTTGTTCAACATCGACAGAGGTAAATGATGATTCGCTCCTGGCAATATCCCAGTTGTAGCGATGTTGATGCCTAAACGGTATCAAATTCCAAGCCCTTTCATGGCAAATGATGATTCGCTCCTGGAAATATTCCAGTTGTAGCGATGCTGATGCTGAGATTGCCACCAGATTCCAAGTTCCACACTCGTGGTAAAAAATCAGCGAGCCAAAAATGGATACAAAATAGCCGAAATGATAGGGCAACTTGCAACAAAATCAGCAAGTAAAAATGTATGCATGCAAAATAGCCGAAATGATGGGGCAACTTGCAACAAAATCAGCAAGTAAAAATATATGCATGCAAAATAGCCGAAATGATGGGGCAACTTGCAATAAAAATCAGCAAGTAAAAATGTATGCATGCAAAATAGCCGAAACGATTGGGCAACTCGCAATAAAAAGCAGCGAGTGAAAATAAAATAAATAGCCGAAATGATTGGGCACCGCGAAAAATAGCCGAAATGATTGGGCAATCGTGACCTTCGCGATATAAAGCTGAAATGATAGAGCATCGCGGAAACAAATAAAATGAGAAAATATATATAACGAAATTCATGCCCTACGGGCGATATCATAGAAATCCCTGTATGCAATCCAGGGGCGCAAACAAAGAAGGAAACACACCTTCCCTCCCCATGCTCCATCGGAAAACGGAGTCAAGTCTTGACGGTAACTCATATAAAACCTGAAAGACTACCGGAGATCATCCCATATGGAGTGGTCACCACCTCGACGTTCATCTCGATACAGCAGACAAGATGTCAACAATGGCGTTCCTTCGCAGTCCAACAGAATGCAGATGCAACGTCAACGAAAGACCCCATGGTCAAACAAGCGGAGTAACGACAAAATCCCAGCTCCACCTCGGCATTCGTCTCGATACAGTAGACGAGATGTCACTACAGCGTCCTTCCCCCAACAGGATTCGGACACACCAAAGCAAACGAAGCGAAGGCCAAATTCCTAGCTTCACGGTCTTGATGGTAACTCATATAAAACCGGAAAGACAATCGGAGATCATCTCGCACAAGCACGGAGTGATCACCACCTCGACGTTCGTACAGCAGACGCAACGCCAAAGCAAACGAAGCGAAGGCCAAATTCCTAACTTCAAGGTCTTGAATGTAACTCATATAAAACCGGAAAGACAATCGGAGATCATCTCGCACAAGCGCGGAGTGGTCACCACCTCTACGTTCGTCTCGATACAGCAGACGCAACACCACCAAAAGGAGCCACGGCAAAGTCCCTAGTTCCAAATCTCGACGGTTCACCAACAACCTAGAGACAACCGCGACATTCGTCTCGATATAGAGGACGCAATGCCAGCAAACGAAGCAAAGGCCAAATTCCTAGCTTCAGGGTCTTAACGGCAAGTCATAAAAAGCCTGAAAGACGATCAGAGATCATCTTGCACCAGTGCGGAATGGTCACCACCTCGATGTTCGTCTCGGTACAGCAGATGTGATGTCACCCCAGCGTTCTTCCTCCAACAGGATTCGAACGTGACAAAGCAAACGAAGCAAAGGCCAAATTCCTAGCTTCAGGGTCTTAACGGCAAGTCATATAAAGCCTGAAAGACAATCGGAGATCATCTTGCACCAGTGCGGAGTGGTCACCATCTTGACGTTCGTCTCGATACAGCAGACGTAATGTCACCCCAGCGTTCTTCCTCCAACAGGATTCGAACGTGACAAAGCAAATGAAGCAAAGGCCAAATTCCTAGCTTCAGGGCCTTAACGGCAAGTCATATAAAGCCTGAAAGACGATCGGAGATCATCTTGCACCAGTGCGGAATGGTCACCACCTCGACGTTCGTCTCGATACAGCAGACGAGATGTCACCCCAGCGTTCTTTCTCTAACAGGATTCAGACGCGATAATCAAACAGCGGAGCCACGACAAAGTCCCTGGTTCCAAACCTTGACGGTTCACCAACAACCTAGAGACAACCGCGACATTCGTCTCGATATAGAGGACGCAATGCTAGCAAACGAAGCAAAGGCCAAATTCCTAGCTTCAGGGTCTTGACGGAAAGTCATATAAAGCCTGAAAGACTATCGGAGATCATCCCACACCAGCGCAGAGTGGTTATGACTCATCGGGGCTCTCCAAAATGAGCCTAACCTCAAGTAAAAAGTGACATGGAATATCCCTACGCTTGCTCTTTCGACGGTAAGATTACCTGGAAGATTACTTGAAGATGTCTTGTTCAGCCCCCAAAGGGATCAGAGACACGACAATCGCAAGGCTACTCGAACAGCAAGATTGCATATCGAGGAATATATCAGCCAACGCGACGGTACGACGGCCAAAACCCTAAGTACCACAGACCCTAACGGACCTCTGTCGTAAAGAGCAGAGGTTAACTGTGACGTTAGGATATTCTTGTGAGGAGTGCTCGATTCGGCTCGACTCGTGAGGAAAAGCCTTAGGCAGCAGGGATTGAAAAACCTGTTTTCCTAAGTACTGGGATCCTGCAAGTTGGTCCAAAATGGACTCTTGCATACTATTCACGGGTCTCACTCTCCGAGATCAAATCTTGATAAGGAGGGAAACAACCGCTTACGGGTCCTCTCGACTCGTAAGAGGGAAAATTCTCTTGTGAGATCCTTACGACTCTCAAGAGAAAACGCACTTAGGAATCCTCACGATTCCTAAGGAGAAAATACACCTACGAGATCCTCTCGATCCATAGGGAGAAAAGTCTTTATGAGACCCTCACGACTCGTAAAGTTGAAAAGCCTTAGGCAGCAGAGATTAAAAAACTTATTTCCTAAGCACCGGGACCCTGCAAGTCGGTCTAAAACGGTCTCTTGCATACTATCTACGGGTCTCACTCTCCAAAGTCGAATCTCGACAAGGAGGGAAACAACCGCTTACGAGTCCTCTCGACTCGTAAGAGGGAAAATTCTCTTATAAGATCCTTACGAGTTATAAGAGAAAACGCACTTAGGAATCCTCACGATTCCTAAGGAGAAAATACACCTACGAGATCCTCTCGATAGTAAGGACATCCAGAGTCTTTCTGGCCTTTCTGATCATTCTCGTATACATCCTCTCGCGCTCACGTGTGTCAAGATCTTCGGCAAGGCCCCCCATCCTTCGATAAGCAGCAATTATCGTTGTCTGTTGAAAATTTTGATGCAGAGTGTCGATGAGGCTATCTCGCCGTTTCTTCGAGATCAGCCTCAACAGGTACACTGAATGCACCTTGTCTTCGGCATCATCCAGCGCATTAAGCGGTATGGCCTCGTGAAACCCTGGAAGTGCTCTCCAAATTGCTCCCAGCATGACTTTTAAAAGAGCAGAACGGCGAGGCAGCAACCAACCAACGCGTGCGTTCAGATGACCCATAATCTCCGCACACTGAGCATCTGTGAACTCTTGGTTTTGGTGACGGCCCTGTACGCGGATATCCTCGTAAGTGATGAATTCGTGCAAATTGTATAGATGAACAGCCATAATGCCTGAAGGAAACATCATTGTAAGATTAGCAATGAGAAAAAAGACACAGGAAGTTAAATTCCTCGAGAGCAATGCTCTGCAGATAGGAGTGATACCTGTCAAAAATCAGTTATGAGGAGAATTTGAAGAAAATCCCCTGAGAACATTGAGAGCTTTGCTCTGGAAAAATGATATAATTCAAAAAATAAAATCGTTTTGGAGAGTAGAGGCTCTATTATTGGAACCCTAATAGTGTTCTCTTTAGTTCTCTCTAAATCCTTTTAGAGCAAAGATCTGCTAAATGAAACCCTAAATGGGTCTTCTTTAGATCAGGGATCTATTAAGAGTAAAGCTCTTGAAATTAATTTAAATTAATCCAGATTATTTTTTACCTAAAAATTTTTTTTAGAGTTCTAACTCTTAAAAGTGCTTGAACAAGAGAGCAGGGCTCTGAACAGAAATTCTTATGAAGAGGTAAAAATCATCTAAGAGACCAAAGGTTCTATTTATAGACATTGAGAGCCCCTTCAACTTCCAAAAGTTGCCGCAACGGTTGGAATTTTGCCACCGCTGCGCTTATGTTTGGGCCACGTAAGCGCAACGGTGGGGGGGCATTTGTTTACCCCCAATCAGAGCAAAACTCTGTTCAAATTCCAAGGTGGAAGATGAAACAACGCTTCTGTTTCCCCCAATCAGAGCAAATCTCTGCTTTGAAATTAAAGTTAAAATTAAAGAAGCAACGCTTCAGATTCCTTGCGCTGGGCGCAACGCGCCACGTGTCAAAATCAGGCACGCCAGCGCAAGGAGCGCAGCGCACCCAATCAGAGCAATGCTCTATTTAAAATAAAAAATAAAGGAAGCAATGCTTCAGTTGCACTGCACTCTGCGCTGCGCGACACGTGGCAGCGAAGTTGCGCTGCGCGACACGTGGCAGCGCAGTTGCGCTGCGCGCTGCGAGACACCTGTCAAGCGTAGGTGCACTTGTGCCAACTGTGCCAGCACAAAAACAGAATTAAAATTCCATAAAGATCTTTCTGATCTTATTAAAACAATAAGATTCTCTCCTGTAAAACAGGAGCCCTTGGATCAAAGATCCAACGGTGGGGAAAAATCCTTAAATCACTCAGAGAAAGATCTCTTTAACTGATTTAACAAATCAATTGGCACTATAAAAAGGCCCCTAAACTCCAAGTCTAAAACGGATGAACATAGAGAGATATTCAGAACTCCTCTAGAAAATTTTGAGAAGAGCTCAGAAAGAAAAAAAAAAAGATAAAACCTTTAAATAAAAGAAGAACTTTCTTCTATAAAGATCAATGATCTAAGATCAAGATCTTCAATTAAAAAGGAAAAAAAAGATTAAAAAGATCCAATCACAAAAAGATAAAAAAAAGAAGTAATTTACTTCTTTAGATCATTTGCTCTACATAAAGGCATTGCCTTTTGATGAACCATTGGTTCTGGAATCTTGAAAGATTCTTTTCTTTGATCCAAAATTGGATCAAAATATTGAACAGTGCCCTGCACTTGTAAAATTTGCACTGTTGCGCTCTTGGATTGGCGCAAGCCACCAGAGAGCGCTACGTGTCAACCCCAGAACGAACTGCGCGTTGCGCTTCTAAAACAGAGCACTGCTCTCATAAATTGGCGCAAGTCACCAGAACGCGCCACGTGTCGGCAGCGCAACAGCGCAGCGCACTGCGCTTGCGCTCATTAGAGCGTGACACGTGGCACCTCCACATGCGTTTGCGCCTAGCGCTGGCGCAAAGCGCCTGACAAGCCACGTGGCGCTCTGTAATTAATGCAGTGCATTATTAAAAAAATGGGCAGAGCCCAAATAAGGGTCTGTCAGACCAAAACAGATGCTGTGCATCATTTAAAAAGGGGCAGAGCCCAAATAAAAGTCTAAACATACCAAAATAAAACGCTTTGCATTATTTTAAAAGAGGGCAGAGCCCAAACAAAGGCCTAACAGGCCAAACATAAATAAAATGTTGAACACCTTCAACTGGGCTTAGCCCAATTCTGGCCGTAAGTTCTCAAATTAAATTGACTGAGCACGACTGCTCTCTTAAATCAATTTACACCTAATTCGAGGGTACATCTCCGAACTCCTCTGACATCTGTCGCTGTAATCCTTCAACGTCGTCAGAGAGGTGACGGGTCCCGACAACCACACATCAATATGGACTGTGGGGTCCTTAAACTCATGGACTGACGCGTCCCTAAACTCATGGGCTAATGCGTCCCTAAACTAACATCCGTCCCCAAAATGGGAATGCTGGACCACTATGTCCCTAAACTGGAACAATAGAGCCCCTAAATGCTCTTTTTTCGGATCTAAACGATCCCGTTTAAGTTGATCTTAGCTTCAAATATGGCTAACGTATCCTTAAACCTTCAAACAGACTTTAGTCCCAAATTGGACTATAGACCCCCCAATCAACTTTGGTTCAAGGGTATATCTATGAACTCCTCTGACATCTGTCATTGTAATCCTTCAACGTCGTCAGAAAGGTGATGGGTCCCGACGGCCATACATGCAATGGACCTTTATGTCCCTAAACTGGAACAATAGAGCCCCCAAATGCTCTTTTGTCGGATCCAAACGATCCCGTTAAGTTGATCTTAGTCTCAAATTAGACTAACGTATCATTAACAAATGTTTAAGTTGATCTTAGCCTCAAATATGGCTAACGCATCCTTAAACCAAAACACCAAATCTAAATCTAAGAAAATACGGATTTGGACTAATCCACGTCCTACGGGCGACGACATAAATTAGTCTCCGTATACAATCCATGGGCAACCACAAACAAAACAAACACCCACGACACGAAGTGACCATCTGGAGAAGGAGAAAGTTGTTACCGCGATGCGGTAGCGTAATTAACTGCAGGGGCTTGCGCATGCAGGGAAGAGCGTCCCCACAATCAAAAACCACTCGAACGAGGGGGAATCTGACGAAGTCTGCTATATCGGCCGCATCCGTTTAAACCTTCGATACATGTTGTCATAAATCAACTTGGCATCTTCGGAGAGGTGGACGGATAGCACCAATTAGCATCTGCCCCGAATTTCAGACAAGATGAACCCACGCGGTCGTGTCTCCGTGATTCGGAGGGGAACAATGTACCCTTGAACCAAATCCGTATTTGAGGGAAAAGGGGTGATGGTCCTGAGAATCGTTAGTCATATTTGAGACTAAGATTACCCCAGGAGATATATGATGAATATCATTTTGGATATCATCAATCACAGATCTTTAGTCATGTATGAGACTAAAATCAGTTTGGGAGATCATGAGCAATATAGGCTCGATTGATTTAAAATCAAAGAGATTTAATCTCAGGACACTTAGCCAATTTGGGCTGAGATTGGATTTCTATACTACTCAGTAGTGTTAAACACTAATATATGTAGTGCTCACGTGTATTTCATGTGGGGCACTGGAATAGTGCTATAGCACTAATCTTTTCTGGCGCTCACGTGTTTTTCATGTGAGGCGCTCAGATCTGGGCGCTGCCCAACCAGGGCTAAGCACTTGGTCATTTTGACTGAATATGGAGTGCTAAGCATTTTGTATGGCACTCACGTGGGAAGTACGTGAGTGTTGAGCGTTGTTTTCAGGTTTTATTTGCTCACCCACTTTTTGACATAAGTGCTAAGCACTTGGCTGGGGCTCACGTGTGAAGCACGTGAGACGCCAGATTTTGGGTTTCCAAGAGTGTTTCACGTGTATTTCACGTGATTGCTTTGTTTTGGGGTGTTGGGCTGCATTATTTGGTGGCTGCCTAATCAACACAAAGGAGTTATTCTTTTCTCTTTGGACGCTCATGTGGGAAGCACGTGAAGCGTTTTAGTTTTTCTTTGGTTTATTTTAAGCACTCACGTGGGAAACACATGAGGCAATATAATAGTGCTAAGCACTAATTTTACTCACGCGTGTTTCACGTGAGACGCCAAATCCTTCTTGTTTTTAGAGATACTGATCTCTGTTAATGACATTTTAGTCATTGATGATCATCAAGATTTCTGTTTTAAAGATCTTGAATCATTATTATTGTTTTTTTATTGGAGAACTAAGTTCTTTTTTCTTATTTTTATAAGAACTAAGTTCTTTATGTAGGGTTAAACCCTAATTTTGGAGGAATTAAATTCCCATATGTTTCTTTTCTTTCTCTGTCTTTTTTTTTCTTTTTAACCTAGTCATTTTCCATATGTTTTGAGTCTGCAAAACAGAATCTCCCCGATATGAATTAAATTCTCAACTTGTGGGGAGATCTGCTTTTAAAAAATCTCAAGCCAGAGGAAGAACTAAGTTCTTGTATGAAGGGTTAAACACTTATATCCATTATACTAGGCAAGAGGGATATTTTTAATCTCTCCTTTTTTATTTACCTAGAATGTTTTGAAGGAGAAAAGTCTTCTTCTTTGAGAATTAAATTCTCCGTTCTCTTGAGAGCCTACTGTATTTTTTTGGCAGGAGTTTATAGGGTTTTTTTTCCTATATGAGACTTGAAGTCTCGGGTCCTTTATATAGTGGAGGCAAGTTTGTTAATTAATTTTGAGAAAATCTCTCATTGAGAGATTCCAATTGATTTAATTGGACTCAAAATTGATTTCGGGAATTTTACCCACTGTTGGATCTTTGATCCAAGTATTTCTGTCTTACAGAATATGTTTTCTTGTTTTAACAAGATTGAGGAAATATTCTCCCATATATAGAATAAAATTCTATTGAATGGTGATATTTTTATCATCATTGGATTTTTAATCCAATGGTGCTCGGTTTAACAGAGCACAATCTTTCTTTGTTTAGAAAGATATGGGAAATATTTTCCATCTCATTGCATGTTTGATCCACCAACTTTCTGTTTAACAGAAAATATCCTTCTCAATAAAATTTAATTCTATGCTTAACCACCATTGGATTCTTGATCCAATGGTTCATTGAGTAGAATTTAATTCTACGTAAAGAGGTGCCCTCACGTGTTTAACACGTGGGGCTTATTTAGCTCCTCTAATTTGGCGCCCATATGCAAAGCATATGGGCGCTCACGTGTTTAACACGTGGGGCCAATTTGGCCTATAGTTGTTTGACTGTGGAGCCTATATTCTTTGCATATAGGCGCTCACGTGTTTAACACGTGAGACTTATTTAGCCTACCAATTGTTTGATTGCAGCGCCTATATACTTTGCATATAGGCGTTCACGTGTTTAACACGCGATGTTTATTTAGTCTATTAGTTGTTTGATTGCAGCGCCTATATTTTCTGTATATAGGCGCTCACATGTTTAACACATGAAGCTTATTTAGCCCATTAGGTGTTTGATTGTAGCGCCTATATGTTTTACATATAGACGCTCACATATTTAACACGTGAGGCTTATTTAGCTTATTAGTTGTTTGATTGCAGAGCCTATATGCTCTGTATATAGGCACTCACGTGTTTAACACGTGAGGTTTGAGTTGTGGGGAATTTTCTCCCCTTTTTCTTTTTTATGAGGGAACATCCTTCTCGACTCGTAGGAAGAAAATACTTTTCTGAGGTCCTTATGACCCATAAAAGTTGAAAGCCTTAGATGACAGGGATCTAAACTTGTCTCCTAAACCATCGCTCTCCAATGGGCAACGACAAATGATGAGTCCTTCTGGCACTATACTTCATTGTTAGCGATGCTGATGTCGTCCGAAAATTCAAATTTTAAGTCTCCCCAGGCAGATGAAGAATTTCTCGTGGCATACGTGCATCAGTGTTAGCAATGATGATGCCAACCTAAAATCCAAAGTCTTGACCCCTAAGTCTTTAAACTGGGAAAGAAATATATATATATATATATATATATATATATATATATATATAATGGGGTATCTCGCAATAAACAACAACGAGAAATAAAAAAAATGAAATAATGGGGCAGTTCACAATAAAAAATCGGCGAGTAAAATGAAAATAAATAGCCGAAATGATAGGGCAATCACTATTTTCGCGATAAGAAAAGCTGAAATGATAGAGCATCGCGAATAAGAAAGAGGAAATAAAATTTTTCTGCCCTAAAAGTAGTTTAATCTTGACTCTTCTAAGCATCGATCCCAAACAATGCACCATGCGCTAAGTTAAGACAGGCATCGCCTGCGCAAAGTGATATACACATGTGCTCAAGTCGCGACAAGCGTCAAGCATATTTTGGTGTTAAACAGACCTAATACTTAGCCCAAATTGGTTAAGTCTTGAAGCTTAAGTTTCTTGGATCTTAAGATCGACTGAGAATAATATTCTCATACCACCTAAGTTGACCTAGTTCTTAAAGAAGACTACGTGTCCATAGGCACAACCTATATGCCCAAAACCTTCTAAGCAGACCTTAATTCTTAAATGAGACTAACGTGTCCTTAGATAAAACTTAAGATTTATATGAACCTTTAGACCTCACAAATGTGAGAAATGGAATTTAAGTTCACTCCCATTGGCAAACCAATCTACCAATGTGGACACTGTCAAGCAAATACTTGACCTAAATCATATGATGTATATATACAGATTTGGACTAATCTACGCCCTACGGACGCCGAAAAAATTAGTCTCCGTATACAATACAAAGGCAACCCAAATAAAATAAAAACCAAAAGACACGACATACGAAGGAAAGAACCTGGAGTGCAGAAAGTTGTTGTCGTACACGACAACGTAATTAACTACAGGGGCTTGCGTCTATTGGAAAAATTCGTCCCCACAATCAATAAACCTCTCATTCGTGAGAGGGAATCTGAAGTCGGTTACATTGGTCGCATCCTTCCAAACCTTCGATATACGGCGCTATAAATCAACTTAGTGTCTTTAGAGAGGTGGATGGTTCATACCCATGTATCTGCCCCTAAATTCAGGCTAGACGTTCTACCCCAGTTCGTCTGACCCGTTTTCGGCGGTAAATATGCGCTACACGCAGCGCACGAGCGCCAAAGCCATCACCAAGTGCGCCACGTGCAATGCACGTACGCAGATGCCATAACCATCACCAAGTGCACCACGTGCAATGCACGTACGCCAGCGCCACATGCAATGCACTAGCGCCAGCACTCAAGAGTCTGAACTAGATCCTTAAATTTAGAAAAAAATTGCTAAGCGTTGAAGCTTGGGTTTTCCTAATGATCTTAAGAGCAATAGAGAACAAAGTTCCCAACATTTGACCAAACCATCGAGGTAGATCTTAGTTCTCAAATGAGACTAAGTGTCCCTAGTCAACTTATGCTTTCAGAATAAAAAGAACTTATGTGCCTCATTCATGATATGAGGATTGAACATAAGTTCACCCCTGTTGGCACACTACTACAATATGGGGTTGCCCCTACGGACCCAGAAATCCGTAGGGGCAAATATTTCTTGTCCCTACGGATTTATCCGTAGGGCCATATCGTTGTCCCTACGGTGCTTCACGTTCTAATTTTTCCTTTGGCCCTACGGAGCCGCAAGCCGGGGACCTACGATTATGTCCGTAGGGGCATCTACATAGGTTATTAATAAAAAAAAGCACAGAAAAATTATATTCATCGTTCCAAAATTTCTCTCTCTCGACCTCCCGCGATCTCGTCGCCTGTTCCCACCTTTCGTCGCCACCGCGCTCGCGAGCCTGCGTCAGCTTCGTCGGTCTTCCCCACACCTTCGTCGACTTCCCGCGCCTTGTCGCCACCTTCGACGATCGTCGGCGACCACCAATTTCTACCGTCTCCTCCACCGCGCGCACGCTTGTAAGTAATTCTCAAATAATTTTTAATTTTGACGTAGTCTAGGGTTCAGGTCAGGTTCGGGTAGGGGTGAGGTCATCGGCGTCGGCATCGATCGGGTTCGGTTAGGGTTAGGGTTAGGGTTAGGTTGTGGGGTTCGGTTGGGGTTGGGGCTGGGGCTGGGGCTGGGGCTGGGCTGGGGCTGGGGCAAGGGTTTGGTTGGGGTTGGGGTTGGGGCTGGGGCTGGGCTGGGACTGGGCTGAGGCTGGAGGCTAGGCTGGGGCTGGGGCTGGGGCTAGGGTTTGGTTGGGGTTGGGGTTGGGGCTGGGCTGGGGCTGGGGCTAGGGCTCAATTGGGCTGGGGCTGGGGCTGGGGCTGGGGTTGGGGCTGGGGCTGGGCTGGGGCTGGGGGTAGGGTTCGGTTAGGGTTAGGGATATTGGCCAAAAACTCTCTTCAAGAGATTAACCCGTATCAATATTGGAGTAGTGAGCTTTAACAATGGTGAACTGAGTCCGCCAATGGAGAGCGGCCGTTTTGCAGCGGGAGGCTTAGCATATATAAGCAATATACGATTTACAAACAATAGCAGTAATCTATATAAACAACGAGATAATGATTTTCAAATTGGCCAAGTTAGATCCGACTATTACTCCATTGACAATAGCCATCCTATAGATACCGTATATTTTGGTGGCCCTGGAGGGAGTAAAACATAATGTAAATGATGCACTCTTGCAAATGTGTTATCTTATTGAATAAAAAAGTTGCAATTGGGATGCTATTATTAGTACATGAGAATAATTTTTGTTGGATTCTATCATTACACATGCATCACGAGCTCTCGACAAATTTATTTACTCCGCCTCATAGAAGTACAAGTCTTATACCAGTAAAGAACCATGAAAATTTGCGATTGGTTATGATAGGTTGTGGAACCTCACAGTGCCATAACTTTCTTGAAAGATCTCAAAAGTTTTATCATAAACCATTTTAATGCAAAAGCTAAATTTGATTGCTTTATCACAAGCTCTCTTCATCCTTGATAATTGATTCTTTTGAAGTATCATAACTATGTTTTGCGTTAATGTATTTGCAATGTTGTAAATATGTGATTAGCTTTATGGTTTGACTTTAATAGATCTATATTCCTCTGTTTTTCCCTTACTTTAGAGTTGAACATGATCTTTTAATAGAAAATATACTGCCCTTTAGAATTCAGATATGGACCGATAAGAAGAGATGATTGTTATCATGTTAACGGCCACTTATAAAATTTCTCAAATCTTGATCTCAATGGTTTAAAATCATGTTACACATACAACACGAATGCACAACAAACACATAATTAGAGAACGATTCGAGCTGTTCAGGTTAAAACCAATATATGATACTCGATGATAATATGAAACCTTCATATTTCCATCGATACTCATGTATGAAACTAAAAGCGCCACTTAGTCCCCGTCTATCGGTTAACATACGTGCGATACTCGTCGTGACATAGAACTATACGAAGGTTGTTAAATATCGGACGGTATAGCTCGATACTAACAACCGTCGTATAGTCTACGCGACGAGAAAATTCAATCGTATGGTAACCCATAGATTTGTCCCGTGTGGACAAGTTAAGAATGTATAAAGCAAACACCTTCATTCACTTGTGTTTTCATCCGTTTCGAGATATTTCGTCGGTACCTTTCCGCTGGTTCTCCGTGTACAAAGATAGATTAGATGTTCATTTCAACGTTGTTTCACAGCTTTGAAATGATTATCTATTCTATTACAGTGTACTCGGAGAACAGCGGGGAGGTGCTGCCGAAATTTACTCGAAACGGTTGAAAGCACAAGTGATGGGTGTTCGCTCTATACATTCTTAATGGGATAGAAGCCTACCCCCGACAGCCGGAACACACACATACAACAAGAATACACAACAAACGCATAATTAGAGAGTGATTCGAGATGTTCAAGTTAAAACCGATACTCGATGATAATATGAAACCTTCATATTCCCATCGATACTCATATATGAAACTAGAAGCGCCACTTAGTCCCCGTCTATCGGTTAACATACGTGCGATACTCGTCGTGACCTAGAACTATACGAAGGTTGTTAAATATCGGACAGTATAGCTCGATACTAACAACCGTCGTATAGTCTACGCGACAAGAAAATTCAATCGTATGGTAACCCATAGATTTGTCCCGTGTGGACAAGTTAAGAATGTATAAAGCAAACGCCTTCATTCATTTGTGTTTTTATCCGTTTCTAGATATTTCGTCGGTACCTTTCCGCTGGTTCTCCATGTACAAAGATAGATTAGATGTTCATTTTAACGTTGTTTCACAGCTTTGAAATGATTATCTATTCTATTACAGTGTACTCGGAGAACAACGGGGAGGTGCTGCCGAAATTTACTCGAAACGGTTGAAAGCACAAGTGATGGGCGTTCGCTCTATACATTCTTAATGGGATAGAAGCCTACCCCCGACAGCCGGAATACACACATACAACAAGAATACACAACAAACGCATAATTAGAGAGCGATTCGAGATGTTCAAGTTAAAACCGATACTCGATGATAATATGAAACCTTCATATTCTCATCGATACTCATATATGAAACTAAAAGCGCCACTTAGTCCCCGTCTATTGGTTAACATACGTGCGATGCTCGTCGTGACCTAGAACTATACGAATGTTGTTAAATATCGGACAGTATAGCTCGATACTAACAACCGTCGTATAGTCTACGCGACGAGAAAATTCAATCGTATGGTAACCCATAGATTTGTCCCGTGTGGACAAGTTAAGAATGTATAAAGCAAACGCCTTCATTCACTTGTGTTTTCATCCGTTTCGAGATATTTCGTCGGTTCCTTTCCGCTGGTTCTCCGTGTACAAAGATAGATTAGATTTTCATTTCAACGTTGTTTCACAGCTTTGAAATGATTATCTATTCTATTACAGTGTACTCGGAGAACAGCGGGGAGGTGCTGCCGAAATTTACTCGAAACGGTTGAAAGCACAAGTGATGGGCGTTCGCTCTATACATTCTTAATGGGATAGAAGCCTACCCCCGACAGCCGGAACACACACATACAACAAGAATACACAACAAACGCATAATTAGAGAGCGATTCGAGATGTTCAAGTTAAAACCGATACTCGATGATAATATAAAACCTTCATATTCCCATCGATACTCATATATGAAACTAAAAGCGCCACTTAGTCCCCGTCTATCGGTTAACATACGTGCGATAATTTATTCTTTTCAACGACAAACGCACACACAAAGCATATACACGGATTTTCTCCTTTGTCAGTAACTATCCCGTTCTTATATTTCTCAATATAGTCAGCATAACCTACAATTTATATGTTATACAGTCTAACATGGCCCATGAGTACGTCAGAGTTAAGGACTGGATGTATGTGGATTGGAAACAACGTATGCAACCTAAGTTTGTCGCAGGAGTTGCTGCTTTCCTTGAATTTGCACGCGCACATAATAAGATCATAATAGAGAAGATTCTTTGTCCGTGCGATAGATATGGAAATAAGTACTGGCGGAAGGTAGAATTGGCAGAGCTTCATATTGTAAAACAAGGGTTTACTAAACTTTATACAACTTGGAAATATCACGGGGAAGGAGAAGAATGCAGTACTGCAGCAGAAGAAGAAGGAGAACACGATAATGCGGCAGGAGAAGAAGAAGAATTCGGTAATGCAGCAGGAGACGGAAATTTATTTCCATCAGAAGAAATGGAGGATATGGTAGAGGCTGTCCTAGGTGAATCTATTCGTACCGAAGATGACATTCCTTCCGGTCAAGGACCGCGTGCGGATAAATATGAAAATTTCATGAATGATGCTAGGAAACCAATTTATGAGAATGCGAAGTATTCCACCCTCTCATGGTTCGTCCAACTTTTCCAGATTAAGTGCCTAAATGGATGGAGCAACAAGTCATTCACAATGATTCTTTCATTCTTGAAAGATTCAATGCCTCCGGGAAATAATGTGCCCGGCAGCTGGTACGAAGCCCAGAAGATGATGTCTGATTTGGGTCTAAAGTGCGAGAAGATTCAAGCATGTCCTAAAAATTGCGTGTTGTACCGGAAAGAGAATTCAGATTTGAAAGAGTGTCCAACATGCGGAGAGGCCAGGTATAAGCCGAAATATTCTGATAAGAAGCCTGATATACCTGTGAAGATAGCACGATACTTTCCCATAACACAGAGGCTACAGAGGCTATTCAGGTGCAAGAAAACAGCCGAGGCAATGATTTGGCATCACCGTGCTCCTCCAAGCGAAAATGGAAAAATGAGCCATCCAAGAGATTTACCGGCATGGAAGGATTTCGATAGGAGGCACGCAATATTCAGTAGCGATCCTCGCAATGTCCGGCTCGGACTGGCTACTGATGGCTTCTGCCCATTCAACTATATAGCTGGAAGTCACAGCACATGGCCCGTTGTAATAATAATTTATAATCTGTCGCCTTGGTTGGCTATGGACCAATCATATTTTATGATGTCTCTTCTTATCGACGGACCAAACTCACCGGGGAACAATATCGACGTCTATCTCCGACCTCTGATCGGGGAGTTGAAATCTTTGTTCATTGATGATGTAGAGACATATGATTCAAACACAAATACAACCTTTATACTGCGTGCGGCTTTAATGTGGACAATTAATGACTTTCCTGTGTATGGAATGCTATCAGGTTGGTCCGTACATGGTCACAAAGCATGTCCTCATTGCCATAAACACACAACATCAAAATTCTTGAATTTTAGCAGGAAGGTTTGTCATTGCGGCCATCGACGTTTCCTGCCTCCAGACCACCCCTATAGGTTAGATACGGTTCACTTTGATGGTCATCAGGAGCTTCTTAGACCTCCATCCCCATTGTCCGAAGAGGACGTGACTGCTAAATGGGATGGTTACAATAATGTGACCTTCGGGATGGATCCGACGAAATAGGTCAAACCACAATATTGGAACAAGTTAAGCATTTTCTTCGAGCTTCCATACTGGTCTACAAATTCAGTGCGTCATTGTTTGTACGTCATGCATATAGAGAAGGGAGTATCAGAGCACATACTTAACTTGCTTCTTTGTAAAGACGGGAAATCGAAAGACAACATGAATGCTCGGATGGATCTACAAGAGTGGGGAATAAGAAGTGAATTGCACCCTAGACCGGTAGCGGGTAAACCGGGCAATTTTGTACTTCCCAATGCCGCTTATCATATGTCACAACCGGAGAAGAAAATATTCCTGCAGGTGTTGCATGATTTGAAAATCCCCACAGGTTTCTCAGGATCATTCAGCAAGAAAATAAAAATTGTGAAGGGAAAGATTGATGGGCTGAAAAGTCATGATCACCATGTTATCGTGGAGCACCTTCTTCCATTAGCCCTCAGGACTTCTCTCCCCGGCTCGGTTGGTCTAGTAATCAACGGCCTATGTTGTTTTTTCAGGGAGTTGTGTGCTAAAACACTGGAGGTTGCGACGCTGGATAAACTAGAAAATTCTATTGCGTTGATACTTTGCAAGTTTGAGCTTATTTTCCCATCGTCATTCTTCGATATCATAATACACTTGACGGTTCATCTTGTAACTGAGGCGAAGTTAGCCGGACCGGTACAATATCGATGGATGTATCCCGTCGAGAGATACGTGTAATTTTTCGTTTCGCGCAATTTATAAATTTATTGTTGTCCTGTATGCCCGTATTTATTTATTCAACATAATCTCATTAGGTACCTCTACACTCTTAAGAAGTATATACGCAATAAAAATCGACCAGAGGGTTCTATCATGCAAGGTTATCTTCTTGATGAAGCAACCATATTTTGTTCCCGCTATCTGGACGAGAACATTGAGACAAGGCTTAACCGACCACGAAGAATTCAAGACGAGCCATATGGTAAAACCGAGTATAAGAGGGTGGACACTATGTTTATCAACAAGATATACCGGTTTATCTTGCTTAATTGCGCATGTCTTAAACAAATTAGAGAGTAAGTTCTTTTGGATTAATTGTTATATCTGTGTTTGTGTGTGTATGAAATGATATAATATTAATGTCATAATTATTTGTCGAAAACAGAATTCATTTTAACGAGGTACGTGAGGGGCATCCTGATTGGAACGAAGAACGTTTGGAAAAATACCATCAGAATAATTTTTGTGATTGGGTCACAGATCATGTAAGTTATTCGAATAACATTTTATTGCTATCAGTTTTAATCTAAACTTGTATCGTTATGTATTTGTCGTAAAATTTGTTTTGTTAGATCCACGATCCGAACTTGTCTGCATCATTTGAGAGTGATTCAAGATGTTTAGTTCAATTTCCTAGTATGGAGGTTGCATATTACAAAGGATTTGGTGTCCTTGGATACAAATTCGAAGTTAAGGACATAGAAACATCGAGAACCACTCAGAATAGTGGGATTGCGACAGTAGGATCGGACGGTGTGATTTACTATGGGTACTTAAATTGTATACTCGGCATCCACTATCCCGGACGATCAGAACCTTTTTATATATTCCAGTGTACTTGGTACGATCCGCGAACCGATACGGACAGGTAGAGAAGCAGTCTTGGGACTTGGAAAGATGAATATGGATTGACCAGTGTGAACACACTTCGATTTTACGGTCAGGACGATCCGTTTATCTTTCCGAACCAAGCGTTCCAAGTATACTACTCACAGTGTTTGAAGAATCCGGGGTGGAGTGTTGTATGCCGATGGAAACCCAGAGATATCTACGATGTCCCAGAATACGAGGACATCGATGAGGACGAAGAAGAGAGAAGGCTTAAAGTGCTTCGACCGTCTGTTGCGAAGGACGGGTTGTCTTCGACCGATCATGAAGTTATGTGGATTAGAAATGACATCGACGATGAAATCCAAGTAGATATGTATAATGCGCCCACGAAACGAAAAAGGTTATCAGTAATGTTATATTATTACTTCACATTTTACGCTCTATACATATATAGTCAATACTTTTAATGATTGTCTAATGCGTCCACGAACCGTTTATCTAGATTTGATGACGATGTCGGGAGCAGCGAGGGGCGGCAGGAGCTCCAGCAGCGGCAGAGGCAGAGGCAGAGCGGTTCTGCCGCCCGGAGAAGAGGGCCGGTCTTGCACCCAGATCGGAGACCCCTTCGGATGCCTCTTTCCGTGTGGATTTTTCCACATCTCCAGGTATACTGCACGCATATCCATTTTAAATGTAATATTACAGATATTCATGCCTATTTATGTCAAAATTACTTATATTGTCAATGTTTGATTGTCTAGTTGTTGGTGATGCGTCCACATCTGGGACAGAGGCCACTCCTGCTCCTCCAGGTATGTTTATATATCATATAGTGCATGTATATTGATTTAGAATGCTATATCATAAATACACACATTCTTTTTGCTCTTACTTAGCAATTTTTATTATTGTTTAGCTGTAGGTAGTGACACCACCGCACCTGCGGGTATGTTTATATATCCTATAGTGCATGCATATTGATTTAGAACGTTATATTATTGATCTACACATTCTTTTTGCAATTACTTATATAATCTATTTTTAATTGTCTAATTATAGGTGGTGCGTCCACATCTTCCGCAGGGACCACTCCTGCCGCTTACATACCCTCCGCATCGTCTGCAGGTTAGTATGAATAAATTTAAAATATTTATTCATTTTACATATGCTCTATAGAATAAATATGAACTTCATGGAAATTTAGCGTCGATATTTATTTTCTAGTTGGAGGGGATGCGTCCGCATCCGGGACCCCGGTTGTTCCTCACCGAAGGAACTATCGTCCCGCTCGTGCTACTGCCCGGGCCCAGGCTCGTGCGATAGTCACCAGATGTATATATAACACTTGAATTTTCGTTTAACCTTGATTTCTTAATACAACTTTGTCTTATTATTGATTGTCTTGATATTTCGTGCAGACGCAGAGCCTCCCCATCCGCAGAGGGGGACTCGAGGCCCGAATCAGTCCCATAGGCTGAGGCCTGACAGAGCTAGGGGGGAGGCAGCATTCCCCCTTTTTTTACCCTTGACTATCGCTATACCGGTCCTTATGCCGAGAGGTTCGGCCGGTATATGGGGGACGAGAGCCGGCTCGTGAAGAACTATCCACTTCACGTTGAGTGGGGCGAGCAGCACCGGCACTTATTCGCCCTCTTCTTTGATCAGGCTCGGGTACGTATTAACGGCCTATTTTCATTTGATTTATCCAATATATTTATTATTAACACTTGCAATCTAATAACAATGTTTTTTTGTATTTTCAGTTGGATTACGATTTTCAGCCTGTAGCCGACCCTGATCACCCTGGGAGGGTGCTCAACCTTCATGCTCTGTACAATGGCCTGATGAAGAACATGCAGACCAAGGTCCGATACAACATGAATGAGCTGAAGGCCGATTGCTACTTTCTGTGGATGGCGACCCCCGAGGCAGAGAGAGCGGCCCTCCTATCTACTCCGGCGTTTGCGAGAGTCGACGTAGAGACATGGCCTCTATTGTGCGCTTATTTCGACTCCAAACGCAAACAGGTATGTATTTTAAATGTAATTCATTATTTATGATATAATTTATTTCTTTGTGTTCCTTAATTAGAAAACTAAATGTTAATGCGTTGTGCAGATACAGGCCGCTCAGAATACAGAGAACAGGAAGTCGGCGAAGAGGGGTCGCCCCACTTACACAGGTGGCTCGAGGAACATTACTCGAGCCATGGAGTTATCGGTAAATTACAATAGACCGACCTTTGTGATATTCTGCAATATTAAGAGTTATTTTCTAATATTTCTAATATTAAGAGTTACTTTCTAATATTGCAGACATCTCGGACCGTGGCGTCAGGTGGTACACTGAGTGTGCTGTCCGCATATCTTGCCGTCCACGGCACCTCGACAGATCCCGCCACGGGCGAGCTTCGATATCCCGACGTCGCTACCCAGGAGTATTGCGTAAGTGTTAATATTTTCTCTACCCAAATTTGAAATTTTAGTTTTGGATGGTTCAAGTTTAAATTTTATCCTTATACTTTACTGTTTAATGTGGGTGTAGGAGCGGGTGGTTGAGCAGGCCCTGGCCTCGGGGATCGATTTTACCTGCCAGAGCGATCCGAGGCTGCTGACCCCAGTTCTGGACGCCGCACACGGAGGGCACCACGGAGGTTGGGAGAGAGGCCGGGGACTGGGCCCTAGCAGGGCCCATATGAGGTTGGACTCCACCCCGGCGGTTACTTCCTCCGTCTCCAGTGACCGACGTGTCCATCAGGAACCGGAGAGCTTGAGGGCCACCGTTCAGGAGTTGAAGGAGATGCTGGTATGTATACTAGTTTATAGTAAAATATCATGTCATATTATATAGATATCAACATATCCATAATTAGTACGTAGCTTGAGCTTATTTGGTTTTAGACTTAAGTTTGATTAATCATACATACATATGTAATTAAAATAAACAACAAACTAGTTATCCAAACGGGGTTTCGAAATAACTTAATAATGATACGAATTCGAATAATACACAGTTCTTACACGCTTCTTTCACACGTTATGTCCAGACGCGACAGGGTACATCGACCGAGCCTCCACATGCATCTCCTTCGGCTGCGGCTCCGCAAGCTACTACATCGGCTGCGGTTCCGCAGACAGCTCCTATAGCTCCACCGCCCGCTCAAACTCCCGCAGCCGCGGCTCCGCAAGCGACTACCTCGACGGCGGCTGCGCAGACCACATCGCCAGCTCCACAGGCCGCTCAGACTCCCGCTCGCGCCGAATTGCAGAGTTTATTGACCGAGGAGCAGGCGCGCGTTATTCTATCGTTATTCAGAGGTGGAGCTAGACCGAACTAGGGTAGCTTTTTGGTTCTTATTTTTTGAAACATGTATTTATTTATATCATACACATTGTACTATATTTTGAAACGATATTGATATTGGTTTATATTTATATCATATTCAGTTTTTGGGTTTCTTTTGTATATTATATATATGCGTGAGATGTGATTATGAATACTGCGATATATGTTGTGTGATGATTAATTTTATATTTGATTGATGTATATATTATTGTGCAGAGGGCGGGAAAAAATCAGGCAGCCTTTTTAAAAGAAAAAATACAGATAATATGTACTTACGGATTAATCCGTAGGTACACATTTTGCCCCTACGGCTATATCCGTAGGGGCAAAATATCAGCAGTAACTGATATCTCCCTCCTGATCTCAGTACCAGGGGGTTGGGAGTGCCTCTACGGACATATCCGTAGGGGCCACTGCTTCGCCCCTACGGCGTTATCCGTAGGGGCAAAATATCAGAAATCCTGATATTTTGCCCCTACGGATAGGTACCTACGCAGATATCCGTACGAGGTAGTAAGTGGCCTTACGGCTATGTCCGTAGGTACATTTAATATATTAAAAAAAACAGTAAATAATATAACTTTTTTTACCCTACGGCCTACTCCGTAGGTGCAACATGACCTACACAGATACCCGTAGGAGAAAGATTTTGCCCGTAGGGGTAAGTTCAAGGCTTCAACTTGCACCTGCGACCTTTGCACCTACGGGGTATTTTTTCGCCCCTACGCATATCTCCGTAGGGGCAGTGGGTTGCCCCTACGGATAAATCCGTAGGGGCAACCCTTATTTGTAGTAGTGGCAAACCAAGAGAACAACATGGGGGCTGTGTTTTAAATACAAGGATTAAGTGATACTTGATCAAATTAAAAGAAGAAGGCAATGCTCTTCTTCTTAAAAATTCCAACATTTATTTCAAACATCCATATCCTACGTTGTGTTCGCATGATCCGCATAACCCGTTAATCGAAGGTTTTCTCATTTCGGAGCGAGGGGAAATTAATGACAGTTTTGTCTGCGGCTGCTGCAGATTAGGATCTCCACAATCAATAAACTCTCGCTTACCCTAGGCAGAGCGAATCTGTATAGTGCCTGAAAAACGGGCACATTCCTATCTCATTAGGGTGGCAAAAGACACTCTACAGATTTTTTTCAAAGTGTATTATTGGAGTTTATTTGCAAAATTTTGCAACCATGACTAAATTTTGAAACAGAAGGGCTTAGGTACAATTTTTCGCTAGATGACAAAAAGATAAATAGATAGATTGATAGATATAAATATGTGTGTGTGTGTAGATAATTATAGGGAAAATAAGACGCTTTACCATAATTTTCCGCAGAAGGACAAAATTTTGCTTGAAAATTCCGAGCTATATATATGACAAAAAAATCTTGAAATTCTAGCTATAGGACCAAAAAGAGCTGAACCTTGCCATATATATATGCTTGAACCTTGCCACATAGCTTTATATATATATATATATATATATAAGATAGAAGATATATTATAAATATAATGCTAGTAAGATAGCCATGCATATTCCTTTTTAAGTTAGCCATGCATATTCCTTTTCCCAAAATACCCCTTGGTTCAACCCTAGTTTCTGTCCAATAGACCCAGTAAAATGAACGTGCAACCTACACCACAGCTCATATTAAAACTACAACAACATAATAATCATATACTAATTAATATTGAAATTTTATGTAATTGTCATTTCCAAATCCTCTATCAATGCTACCGGCATCCCTATTCAGTATCGTGGACAATGTTACCATGGAAAAAGAAGGAATCATTAACTTTACATTGATCGGGGATGTAGTAAGGTTTTCTTCCACAAACCTAAATAACGACTATTTCAAGATAATAATCAAGGAAGGGATGTATGATGAAAACGTAGTAATACAAAAGAACTAGCTAGACCGGGTTAATACTAGTTTGAGTCAGGATTGGCCGGAGTATAATTAAGGGGAACCAAATGTTGACGGCTGGAGGACATATGACACTGCAGAATGATTTCTGTTTATATTTACTAATTTAGTTTATGATAATTTCTCACATGCAATCAACATGTTATGTGGTTTTTAATACCAAAAAAAATATGGAATTTTATGGTATTTTATAGAAATTAAGCCTTTCTTGTAAATTACTTCAATAGATGTTGTATTTTTAACTTGTCATGAACCGAGACCCGAGGCAGTATAGTCCCGAAAACCCAATATCACGTAGTGACACATTCCATGAATAAATACATGTCATGCCCCACTTCCCAAATACGGAATACGAGGATAACTAGGCCAGCCATATTTTTACGGTCAAGGAATAATTCTGCCGTAGTCACACTTCGATTTCTAGCAGTACATGGTAAGCAGTAAACACAACACAAGTAATGAGAATCAAAATCACTAAGTTTATCACATTTAAATGAATCAGAGTGCAACGGATACAAATCTGTAATATTAAGGATACAACTAATCAGATAGTAACAAGGGAAATGATAGCGCTGACGTCACTGGTCTAGATCTCCATAACATCCTCAAAGTAAGGTAGGTCCTGATCTGGGGTTAGTCCACTTCTCTCTCTGAGCATGCATACTCAAGTCGTCAGGGCAACCTAATATAGTAATATATAATATGTGCAATAATAATAAGCATGTAGTAGCAAGCATATAGTAATGACATGAGCGTGAAATAACAGATACAGGTAAATGATATAGCATGTGTATCAAATCAGTAATCAATGTAATGTCCATGTCACTAAATATATCAGTCTCTGAGTCTCAAAATCCATGTCGCTAACCTATCGTCAGTTCGAGCTTGAGTGTCAACCGCCGCAAGAGCATTCTCAAATCCAAGGCTATCGTCCAAGGGTAAAGAACCACGGGCCTAAATTACGATCGGTAACATAATGTACCGTTCAAACTCGGTACCACAGCAACGCGCAATTATGAAATATACCGGTAATGAGACTCCTGAGATTCCGTTGATCGAACTCACACTCAAACTATCCCAATACCCCGCGGTCTATATCAAGGTCCAACCACGAATCTAAAATATTAGTCGCGCCATGACAATTTTACGTGAGAACTGGATACAAAGTCTTCATCAAGCATGACTAGATGGTATTCTAAGACAAGCGGACAATACTCGATGTCTTACCTATGACGCTAATATAAGTGCTTCAATCCAGTTATAGTTACACTTATATAAGTCTCATAGACGCCGACAATGCAATATGGTCACTAAAGTATCAATGAATAAGGGCACTAATCATGAGTAAAGAAATCACATGACATAGTCGTAATGCAATAAATGAAGTTCAATAGATAAGAATAGTCGGTGTCATTCCGCTTGCAAAATTCATCATAATTCATGCGTACAGAATTATGTAAAACAATATAAAAAGAATATAAATTATACTCATCTATCTAAGTGATAAAATTGGTTTCAACTCAATCGGGATACTGGTGAGGGAGATATGATCATTTTAAAACATGTATCCATTGCTGGAATTCCAATTTCAGAACTAAAAGTCCAACTTCGAACACATTTTGCCATTAGCTATGTACAGAATTAGGCGTCACTACAGTTCAATAAAATCTAGATTTATCAGTTAAGTTTTCAACTTAATAAACGGATCAGTAGTATCCATCGTTTGCAGAGAGTTATGCTCTATTTAAGATCACTATGCATAGATTGTTACTGTAGAAAACAGCAAGACACGTCTAGAGTATAAAATACTTTTAAAATGTCAAACAATACTTAAATTAAGTGAAACAAATCCATCAGTTATCTAACTTGATTAGCTACACAATGACGGGGGTTTCCGCATAATATCAGATTCCTACAGTGAGATATGTATGTTTCAATTTATGCTTTGACCGAAAGTATTGCTTTGGACTGCAGTCCAGAATTGTACTTCCATCCAAATTTTATTATCTTAACTTGTCAATATTTAGCAAAAATCTATAGAGGGTTAAGGTTTGTCTTCGATATGAGCCCTGAAACATTCATTATGAGTAATATTCATTTTAATATGAATTTTACAATGCAAAGTATACGACAAATTCTAGATTTTACATAGACAAAAATGGCGTCATTTTATGGTGTACACGTTAATATTTTCAATCCAAATTTATACATAATATTCGTTGTTATCAGTAAAGAGATTTATAGGTTATAAATTCCTCCATTTTGAAATAGAACACTTAGCTTGTGTATATACGTGTAATGATCAAAACGTCATTTTCATTCAACCGATCCAAAGGGTAATTCATTCTAGCAATTTCCACATGATATTAACACGTTATGATAGATCGATTATGCTCAAACTGAACCACTAAGATTACGGGCTGGTTATTTCACAACATGAGATTATAGTTTTAACGTATTCAAACAAACTGATTTATTTAATACGTATAGCATGAGTAAGCAAGTGAAGAGGCTTCACTTGCCTGGCAATAACAGTGGCAAGGCAGCGACGACGATGACGCAACACAACACGGGAACGGGCATGGGTGTAAGCAACAACACAAATATCACACCTAGGATTTGGGCTCGGCAGTGGCGCATCGGTGGGCATGGGGTCCGGTCTTGGCGCCCTGGTGGAGGTCGGTGGTCTCGAGCTCGTCGGCGAAGACGAGCAGAGGCCGATGATGGTGGTGCAAGGCCTCAGGCTGTGGGTTATAGAGAGGAGCTTGGTGGAGTTGGGTCGGCGGTGTAGCGGTGAAGGAGGAGAGGAGATTAATATTACTCTATAAACTCCACAGCTCAACTAGTATTTGGATCGATTAATATTACTGAAATTAATCTGCAACGGACAAAAATGTCTCCTCCCACTTCCACACTACTCGTAGCATTCCTCCAAATCGCCATGTTAATCTCCATCATCACATCGCTCGAACTGTTGTCGTCACCTTGCATGGGCGGCTCCACCAACCCTATTCTTTGTGACTCCACTATTTCCCCATTGGAGTCTTCTACATCAGTCCCATACAACTATGGGCTCCTCCATGTGGTCAACCGAAGATTGAAAACAGCAAGGTCGACCGTTGAGCCGCTGGAACGTGCCGATGCATACTGCGAATTCAAACCATTATCCTTTCACGACTGCCTTTTAGATAGCGCAGATGAGAGTCTACGATCTCGAGTCAGCACCGGATGAGAACGAGGGATGCTGGCTCACTAGTATTAGAACATGAGATACAAACATATATTAATTATAATAAAAGTTTGCAAGGCATTAAAATAGAATTTAAATCAAATTGTAAACTCATGCCCAACATGCTCTCAACTAATCAATATTGATAATACTTTTTCAATAAGAACCAAATAAAAGTATAGATCTCCTGTTAAGTAACTAATATAGATATAAATTTCTACAAGTGATTAATTTGCTCCCATTCTGCCCGGGTTGATTATTTGCATACCTCGCTCGTATCACCATGAGGGTACATGGATAGAAGAAGGCTAAACAAAACTTTTTAATCACCTTCATTAAATATTAATTAATTGAAAATAACGAATGGTTCATTGAAAATGTGTTTCTCGTCCATTCTTTCTTCCGATTAATTAATAATATGAATATATAAAGGAATCATACGATCAATCCTATAATCCTCCCAATAAATATTGGGATCAATACGCCATGAAATTTAAAGGACACGATACTAAATTTCATAACACCCACTTTACAGGGATGCTTTCTGGCCATAGTTCTATAGTAGATATTCTTGACCTGTACCTGTACACATTTTGTGACCCCCCAACAAAAGTATATGGCCTTATTTAATTTTAGAAACAATCTTTCTTTCAAATAATAACAATTAGTATTAACATAATATTTATAAGCAAAAGTATTTTTTGTACCCATCATGAACTGCTCGTCGGTCAAATTGTCATGGCCGACCAAACAACAAGTGACACGCAGTCGGCATTACATCACACACAACAAATCCTGATAATTCTTGCCGATAGAAAAGAATACCAAACATGTCTCGGTACCGATACAATATTTTTCTTTCAAAGCCAAGTGAGTCAATAGGGTTTCTTTCGCATCTCGGTCTTTAATTGAAACTTGCCAACCATCACTCGGTCGATAACGTTTTCACAACTACAACCATCGATGAACACGTCGCAAACTTTCCCATAGGCTGTACATTGAGTATGAAAGATGTTATGCCCAGCCAACGCCTTCGTCCTCGCTCGTTAGGCCATTCATATTGCACCGAATCACAATAAGTAATCTCATCAGTGTCTTCATCATCATATCAATCATAGATGGGCACTTTTGCTTCTTCCTCTTCTTCGACCAACCTTTCCTCAATTATTGTTACGGCTCGTTGCAACAACCGCAAAATCCATGTATTTTCTTTATAATTTTCCTTTTTTAATAGAACTCTTTTCATTGAATCAAGTGTGTATAAATTAATTTTCTTTTAATTAATATGCATTGTAAATTCTTGTATATCTTAGTTATCATACTGTACTACTATTCCACAAGTCATAGGATCGAGCACCTATTGTTGCATAGTATGTATGTGTAATGCATATTATTAAATTGTTTTGATTCATTCTATATATTATTATTAGTAGTTATGAATTTATTTATTTTGATTTTATTGATGTGTTGTATAACATATTGTTATTAAATTATAGATTATAGATTATATTTATATTTAAATTATAATAAGTATTACGCTCAATATATTAGTTTTATGTAGTTATATATGTGAGATTATAATACATATTAATTATTACAATTTTTTTTTCTAAAAGTACCTATTGTTATTTAAAAAAAATATTATTAAGATTATGTTGGTTGTAAGTTGTTTATCCTTAAATATTGTTTACATGTCTATAGCATTAAATATTTTGTGTATGTTATTTACGTTTTAGACGGTATTTATGAATATGTATAAATATTATATTAATTAATATTATTTTTAGATTATATTTATGATTTACATGTACAGTTAGTTGATTAGACCTTATCTCTTTGTTGGGATTCAAAATCAAATCCTTGATCTTTCTCATTGGAATCTCGCTATCTATTCTTTTTATATGAAAAGAAAAAACTATTTTATTTTATTCTGCCATAACTCAAAAACACTGCAACCTTGAGAATAACGATCCCCTTTGCGTCTTCCTCATATTCAAACTTTCATCTTTTTAATATTTAGGAAATCAACGCCTAGGGAGAATAAAGGTCGCCAGTCTCGAAATTTAAATTCGAGGCTAGCTCTACTGATTTGCGATTCGATATTTAAAGATCAATTTCGTTAATAGTAGGCCCCCTATCTCCTCCCTTCTCTCTCTCGCCTTTTTCTTCAAGTAACTGTTTTTGCACTATCTTGCATCGGTAGTCTCTAGATTTTTCTTTTCTTAAATTATAATAAATTTTATATATTTCATATTATATGTATATCATTAATTTTTATGGTTGCCTGTTTTTATGAATTTTAATTAATACGCAAATAAATAGAATGTAAAGTATATTGTATTAGAGATTAATGTTATTTAATATAATTGTTATTTTAGAATATGTAAAACATCTGATATAAAATATTATTAAGATTATTACTTGTTGACATGTTAAGATAATAATATAAATGAGTATATATGGATGTTTGACATTTATATTACCTATAGTTAGAATATTTGTTTAGTAATATATACTTATAAATCGGTTCATCATTAAATTCTGATTTGTATAAAAATATTTTGTCGGTATAATATTATAACTTTTAGATCATACGGTTATTATTTTGTTTTTATTATTTTTATGTCACTACTACAAATAAGGGTTGCCCCTATGGATTTACCCGTAGAGGCAAACCACTGCCCCTACGGATATATCCGTAGGGGCGAAAAATTAATCTGTAGGTGCAAACGCCGTAGGTGCAAGTTCAAGCCCTGAACTTGCCCCTACGGGCAAAAACTTGCCCGTACGGAGTTCTGTGTAGGTCCATTTTCACCTACGGAGTTGGCCGTAGGGGAAAAAAAGTTATTTTATTTACGGTTTTTTAAATATATTAGCTGTACCTACGGATATATCCGTAGGGCCAAGTACTATCCCCTACGGATATATGCGTAGGTACATATCCGTAGGGGCAAAATATCAGGAATCCTGATATTTTGCCCCTACGGATATATCCGTAGGGGATTTTGTTTGCCCCTACGGATATATCCGTAGGGGCAAGCCCAACCCCCCTGATACTGAGATCAGGGGGGAAATATCAGTTAATGCTGATATTTTGCCCCTACGGTTTAAACCGTAGGGGCAACATGTGTACCTACGGATTAATCCGTAGGTACACATTATCTGTTTTTTTTTTATAAAAAGGGCTGCCTGATTTTTTCTCGTTTTGTGCACAATAATATATATATCAATAAAATATAAAATTAATCATCACACAACATATATCGCAGTATTCATAATCATATCTCACGCATATAATATACAAAAGAAACCCAAATACTGAATATGATATAAATATAAACCAATATCAATATCAGTATCGTTTCAAAATGTAGTACAATATATATGATATAAATAAATACATGTTTCAAAAAATAAGAATAAAAAAGATACCCTAGCTCGGTCCAGCTCCACCTCTGATAAACGATAGAATAAGGCGAGCCTGCTCCTCGGTCAATAAATCATGCAATTCGGCGCGAGCGGGAGTCTGAGCGTCCTGTGGAGCTGGCGACGTGGTCTGCGCAGCCGCCGTCGAGGGAGTCGCTTGCGGAGCCGCGGCTGCGGGAGTCTGAGCGGGCGGTGGAGCTATAGGAGCTGTCTGCGGACCCGCAGCCGATGTAGTGGCTTGCGGAGCCACAGCCGAAGGAGATGCATGCCATGTACCCTGTCGCTTCTAGACCTAACATGTGTAAGAAGCGTGTAAGAACTGTGTATTATTCGAATTCGTATCATTATCAAGTTATTTCGAAATCCCATTTGGATATCTAGTTTGGAAAACCGTTGTTTATTTTAATTACATATGTATGTATGATTAATCAAACCTAAGTCTAAAACCAAATAAGCTCAAGCTACGTACTAATTATGGATATGTTGATATCCATAATATGACATGATATTTTACTATAAACTAGTATACATACCAGCATCTCCTTCAACTCCTGAACGGTGGCCCTCAAGCTTTCTAGTTCCTGCTGGACACGTCGCTCACTGGAGACGGAGGAAGTAACCGCCGGGGTGGAGTCCAACCTCATATGGGCCCTGTTAGGGCCCAGTCTCCGGTCTCTCTCCCAACCTCCGTGGTGCCCTCCGTCCGCGGCGTCCAGAACTGGGGTCAGCAGCCTCGGATCGCTCTGTCCGGTAAAATCGATCCCCGAGGCCTCGGCCTGCTCAACCACCCGCTCCTACACCCACATTAAGCAGTAAAGTATAAGTATAAAATTTAAACTTGAACTTTCCAAAACTAAAATTTCAAATATGGGTAGAATAAATATTAACACTTACGCAATACTCCTGGGTTGCGACGTCGGAATATCGAAGCTCGCCTGTGGCGGGATCTGTCGAGGTGCCGTGGATGGCAAGATATGCGGACAGCATGCTCGGTGTACCACCTTGCGCCACGGTCTGAGCTGTCTGCAACATTAGAAAATAACTCTTAATATTAGAAATATTAGAAAATAACTCTTAATATTGCAGAATATCACAAAGGTCGGTCTATTGTAATTTACCGATAACTCCATGGCTCGAGTAATATTTCTCGAGTCACCTGTGTAAGTGGGGCGACCCTCTTCGCCGACCTCCTGTTCTCTGTATTCTGAGCGGCCTGTTTCTGCACAACGCATTAACATTTAGTTTTCTAATTAAGGAACACAAAAAAATAAATTATATCCTAAATAATGAATTACATTTAAAATACATACCTGTTTGCATTGGGAGTCGAAATATTCGCACAATAGAGGCCATGTCTCTACGTCGACTCTCGCAAACGCCGGAGTAGATAAGAGGGCCGCTCTCTCTGCCTCGGGGGTCGCCATCCACAGGGAGTAGCAGTCGGCCTTCAGCTCATTCCTGTTGTATCGGACCTTGGTCTGCATGTTCTTCATCATGCCATTGTACAGAGCATGAAGGTCGAGCACCCTCCCAGGGTTATCAGGGTCGGGTACAGGCTGAAAATCGTAATCCGACTGAAAATACAAAAAAAACATTGTTATTAGATTGCAAGTGTTAATAATAAATATATTGGATAAATCAAATGAAAATATATATTAATACGTACCCGAGTCTGATCAAAGAAGAGGGCGAATGAGCGCCGGTGCTGCTCGCCCCACTCAACGTGAAGTGGATAGTTCTTCACGAGCCGGCTCTCGTCCCCCATATACCGACCGAACCTCTCGGCATGAAGACCGGTATAGCGATAGTCAAGGGTAAAAAAGAGGGGGAATGCTGCCTCCCCCCTTAGCTCTGTCAGGCCTCAGCCTATGGGACTGATTCGGGCCTCGAGTCCCCCTCTGGGGATGGGGAGGCCCTGCGTCTGCACGAAATATCAAGACAATCAATATTAAGATAAAGTTGTATTAAGAAATCAAGTTTAAACGAAAATTGAAGTGTGATATATACCTCGGTGACTATCGCACGAGCCTGGGCTCGGGCAGCAGTACGAGCGGGACGATAGTTCCTCCGGTGAGGAACAACCGGGGTCCCGGATGCGGACCCATCCCCTCCAACTAGAAAATAAACATTGACGCTAAATTTCCATAAAGTTCATATTTATTCTATAGAGCATATGTAAAATGAATAAATATTTTATATTTATTCATACTAACCTGCAGACGATGCGGATGGTATGGAAGCGGCAGGAGTGGCCCCTGCGGAAGATGTGGACGCACCACCTATAATTAGACAATTAAAAATAGATTATATAAGTAATTGCAAAAATAATGTGTAGATCAATAATATAACGTTCTAAATCAATATGCATACACTATAGGATATATAAACATACCCGCAAGTGCGGTGGTGTCACCACCTACAGCTAGACAATAATAAAAATTGCTAAGTAAGAGCAAAAGGAATGTGTGTATATTTATGATATAGCATTCTAAATCAATATACATGCACTATATGATATATAAACATACCTGGAGGAGCGGGAGTGGCCTCTGTCCCAGATGTGGACACATCACCAACAACTAGACAATCAAACATTGACAATATAAGTAATTTTGACATAAACAGGTATGAATATCTGTAATATTACATTCAAAATGGATATGCGTGCAGTATACCTGGAGGTGTGGCAAAATCCATACGGAAGGAGTCATCCGAAGGGGTCTCCGATCTGGGTGCAAGACCGGCTCTCTGAAGCTCCCTACAAAGCTCTCCGGGCAGCAGAACCGCTCTGCCTCTGCCGCGGCTGGAGCTCCTACCGCCCCTCGCTGCTCCCGACATCGTCATCAAATCTAGATAATCGGTTCGTGGACGCATTAGACAATCATTAAAAGTATTGACTATATATGTATACAGCGTAAAATGTGAAGTAATAATATAACATTACTGATAACCTTTTTCGTTTCGTGGGCGCATTATACATATCTACTTGGATTTCATCGTCGATGTCATTTCTAACCCACGTAACTTCATGATCGGTCGAAGACAACCCGTCCTTCGAAACAGACGGTCGGAGCACTTTAAGCCTTCTCTCTTCTTCGTCCTCATCGCTGTCCTCGTATTCTGGGACATCGTAGACATCTCTGGGTTTCCATTGGCATACAACACTCCATCCCGGATGCTTCAAACACTGTGAGTAGTATACTTGGAACGCTTGGTTCGGAAAGATAAACGGATCTTCCTGACCGTAAAATCGAAGTGTGTTCACACTGGTCAATCCATATTCATCTTTCCAAGTCCCAAGTTTGCTTCTCCACTTGTCCGTATCGGTTCGCGTATCGTACCAAGTACACTGGAATATATAAAAGGGTTCTGATCGTCCGGGATAGTGGATGCCGAGTATACAATTTAAGTACCCATAATAAATCACACCGTCCGATCCTACCGTCGCAATCCCACTATTCTGAATGGTTCTAGATGTTTATATGTCCTTAACTTTGAATTTGTATCCAAGGACACCAAATCCTTTGTAATATGCAACCTCCGTACTATGAAATTGAGCTAAACATCTTGAATTACTCTCAAATGATGCAGATAAGTTCGGATCGTGGATCTAACAAAACAAATGTTACGACAAATACATAACGATACAAGTTTAGATTAAAACTGCTAGCAATAAATTATTATTCGAATAACTTACATGATCTGTGACCCAATCACAAAAATTATCCTGATGATATTTTTCCAATTGTTCTTCATTCCAATCAGGATGCCCCACACATACCTCGTTAAAATGAATTCTGTTTTCGACAAATAATGGTGACATTAATATTATATCATTTCATACACACACAAACACAGATATAACAATTAATCCAAAAAAACTTACTCTCTAATTTGTTCAAGACATACGCAATTAAGCAAGCTAAACCGGTATATCTTGTTGATAAACATAGTGTTTACCCTCTTATATTCGGCTTTACCATATGGCCCGTCTTGAATTCTTCGTGGCCGGTTAAGCCTTGTCTCAATGTTCTCGTCCAGATAGCGGGAACAAAATGTGGTTGCTTCATCAAGAAGATAACCTTGCATGATATAACTCTCTGGTCGATTTTTATTGCGTATATACTTCTTAAGAGTGTAGAGGTACCTAATGAAAATATGTTGAATAAATAAATACGGGCATACAGGACAACAATAAATTTATAAATTGCGCGAAACGAAAAATCACACGTACCTCTCGACGGGATACATCCATCGATATTGTACCGGTCCGGCTAACTTCGCCTCAGTTGCAAGATGAACCGTCAAGTGTATTATGATATCGAAGAATGACGGTGGGAAAATACGCTCAAACTTGCAAAGTATCAACGCAATAGAATTTTCTAGTTTATCCAGCGTCACAACCTCCAGTGTTTTAGCACAGAACTCCCTAAAAAACAACATAAGTCGTTGATTACTAGACCAACCGATTTGGGGAGAAAAGTCCTGAGGGCTAATGGAAGAAGGTGCTCCACGATAACATGGTGATCATGACTTTTCAGCCCATCGATCTTGCCCTTCACAATTTTTATTTTCTTGCTGAATGATCCTGAAAAACCTGTGGGAACTTTCAAATCATGCAACACCTGCAGGAATCTTTTCTTCTCCGGTTGTGACATATGATAAGCGGTATTGAAAAGTACAAACTTGCCCTGTTTACCCGCTACCGGTCTAGGGTGCAATTCACTTCTTATTCCCCACTCTTGTAGATCCATCCGAGCATTCAGGTTATCTTTCGATTTCCTGTCTTTACAAAGAAGCAAGTTAAGTATATGCTCTGATACTCCCTTCTCTATATGCATGACGTCCAGACAATGATGCACTGAATTTGTAGACCAGTACGGAAGTTCGAAGAAAATGCTTCACTTGTTCCAAAATGGTGGTTTGACCTGTTTCGTCGGATCCATCCCGAAGGTCACATTATTGTAACCATCCCATTTAGCAGTCACGTCCTCTCCGGAAAATGGAGATGGAGGTCCAAAAAGCTCTTGATGACCATCAAAGTGAACCGTGTCTAACCTATAGGGGTGGTCTGGAGGCAGGAAACGTCGATGGCCGCAATAACAAACCTTCCTGCTAAAATTCATGAATTTCGATGTTGTGTGTTCATGGCAATGAGGACATACTTTGTGACCATGTACGGACCAACCTGATAGCATTCCATACGCAGGAAAGTCATTAATTGTCCACATTAGAGCCGCACGCAGTATGAATTTTGTATTTGTGTTTGCATCATATGTCTCTACACCATTAATGAACAAAGATTTCAACTCCTCGATCAGAGGTCGGAGATAGACGTCAATATTGTTCTCCGGTGAGTTTGGTCCGTCGATAAGAAGAGGCATCATAAAGTATGATTGGTCCATAGCCAACCAAGGCGACAGATTATAAATTATCATTACAACGGGCCATGTGCTGTGACTTCCATCCATATAGTTGAATGGGCAGAAGCCATCAGTAGCCAGTCCGAGCCGGACATTGCGAGGATCGCTACTGAATATTGCGTGCCTCCTATCGAAATCCTTCCATGCCGGTGAATCTCTTGGATGGCTCATTTTTCCATCTTCACTTGGAGGAGCACGGTGATGCCAAATCATTGCCTCGGCTGTTTTCTTGCACATGAATAGCCTCTGTAGCCTCTGTGTTATGGGAAAGTATCATGCTATCTTGACAGGTATATCGGGCTTCTTATCAGAATCTTTCGGCTTATACCTGGCCTCTCCGCATGTTGGACACTCTTTCAAATCTGAATTCTCTTTCCGGTACAACACGCAATTTTTAGGACATGCTTGAATCTTCTCGCACTTTAGACCCAAATCAGACATCATCTTCTGGGCTCCGTACCAGCTGTCGGGCACGTTATTTTCCGGAGGCATAGAATCTTTCAAGAACGAAAGAAGCATTGTGAATGACTTGTTGCTCCATCCATTTAGGCACTTAATCTGGAAAAGTTGGACGAACCATGAGAGGGTGGAATACTTCGCATTCTCATAAATTGGTTTCCTAGCATCATTCATGAAATTTTCATATTTATCCGCACGCGGTCCTTGACCGGAAGGAATGTTATCTTCGGTACGAATATATTCACCTAGGGCAGCTTCTACCATATCCTCCATTTCTTCTGATGGAAATAAATTACCGTCTTCTCCTTCTGCCGCATTACCGAATTCTTCTTCTTCTCCTGCCGCATTATCGTGTTCTCCTTCTTTTTCTGCCGCAGTATTGCATTCTTCTCATTCCCCATGATATTTCCAAGTTGTATAAAGTCTAGTAAACCCATATTTTACAATCTGAAGCTCTGCCAATTCTACTTTCTGCCAGTACTTATTGCTACATCTATCGCATGGACAGAGAATCTTCTCTATTATGATTTTATTATGTGCGCGTGTAAATTCAATAAAAGCAGCAGCTCCTGCGACAAACTTAGGTTGCATATGTTGTTGCCAATCCACATACATCCAGTCCTTAACTTTGACGTACTCATGGGCCATGTTAGACTGTATAACATATAAATTGTAGGTTATGGTGACTATATTGAGAAATATAAGAACGGGATAGTTACTGACAAAGGAGAAAATCCGTGTATATGCTTTGTGTGTGCGTTTGTCGTTGAAAAGAATAAATTATCGCACGTATGTTAACCGATAGACGGGGACTAAGTGGCGCTTTTAGTTTCATATATGAGTATCGTTGGGAATATGAAGGTTTCATATTATCATCGAGTATCATATATTTCTTTTTACCTGAACATCTCGAATCACTCTCTAATTATGCGTTTGTTGTGTATTCTTGTTATATGTGTGTGTTCCGGCTGTCGGGGGTAGGCTTCTATCCCATTAAGAATGTATAGAGTGAACACCCATCACTTGTGCTTTCAACCGTTTCGAGTAAATTTCGGCAGCACCTCCCCGCTGTTCTCCGAGTACACTGTAATAGAATAGATAATCATTTCAAAGCTGTGAAACAACGTTGAAATGAACATCTAATCTATCTTTGTACACGGAGAACCAGCGGAAAGGTACCGACGAAATATCTCGAAACAGATGAAAACACAAGTGAATGAAGGCGTTTGCTTTATGCATTTTTAACTTGTCCACACGGGACAAATCTATGGGTTACCATACGATTGAATTTTCTCATTGCGTAGACTATACGACGGTTGTTAGTATCGAGCTATACCGTCCGATATTTAACAACCTTCGTATTGTTCTATGTCACGACGAACATCGCACATATGTTAACCGATAGACGGAGACTAAGTGGCGCTTTTAGTTTCATATATGAGTATCGATGAGAATATGAAGGTTTCATATTATCATCGAGTATCATATATTGGTTTTAACCTGAATATCTCGAATCGCTCTCTAATTATGCGTTTGTTGTGTATTCTTGCTATATGTGTGTATTCCGGCTGTCGGGGATAGGCTTCTATCCCATTAAGAATGTATAGAGCGAACACCCATCACTTGTGCTTTCAACCGTTTCGAGTAAATTTCGGCAGCACCTCCCCGCTGTTCTCCGAGTACACTGTAATAGAATAGATAATCATTTCAAAGCTGTGAAACAACGTTGAAATGAACATCTAATCTATCTTTGTACACGGAGAACCAGCGGAAAGGTACCGACGAAATATCTCGAAACGGATGAAAACACAAGTGAATGAAGGCGTTTGCTTTATACATTCTTAACTTGTCCATACGGGATAAATCTATGGGTTACCATACGATTGAATTTTCTCGTCGCGTAGACTATACGACGGTTGTTATTATCGAGCTATACCATCCGATATTTAACAACCTTAGTATAGTTCTATGTCACGACGAATATCGCATGTATGTTAACCGATAGACGGGGACTAAGTGGCGCTTTTAGTTTCATATATGAGTATCGATGAGAATATGAAGGTTTCATATTATCATCGAGTATCATATATTGGTTTTAACCTGAACATCTCGAATCACTCTCTAATTATGCGTTTGTTGTGCATTCGTGTTGTATGTATAACATGATTTTAAACCATTGAGATCAAGATTTGAGAAATTTTATAAGTGGCCGTTAACATGATAACAATCATCTCTTCTTATCAGTCCATATCTGAATTCTAAAGGGCAGTATATTTGCTATTAAAAGATCATGTCCAACTCTAAAGCAAAGGAAAAACAGAGGAATATAGATCTATTAAAGTCAAGCCATAAAGCTAATCACATATTTACAACATTGCAAATACATTAACGCAAAACATAATTATGATGCTTCAAAAGAATCAATTATCAAGGATCTAGGAGTGGAGATGAACATACAGTTTTCCGTCAATAAGATCAACAGGACAGAGACAGATAAAATATAAGATTAGAATGATGAACAAGATAATATGCTTGAAAGATGCTATATTTGCTGATTGAATATAAATGAATCCACCAATAAGATTATATACATGATAATATATGTAGAGGAATTCAGGCCATGAACACAAACCACCAACTATTTCATATGCTGGCTGAAAGAAACGGGCGAAAAGATTCATAGTTTTCCATAAACTACAAGCAGATTCTGCCATTACTAAGTACAAAACAAAATGGATTATAATTTAAAGGAGAAAGAAGAGCTTGAAGCAAAATCAGATCAAATTATATTGTCCCACATAGGTTGCTCGCCCAGACATTCGATAGCATACATGTCATAAGAAAAATAACAGAAAAACAATTTCTTAAGCTTAAGTACACTCTAAATATGCCAAACTGCTTGCTTACAGTTCTACTGATACATTATTAAACATAAAGTCCCTGCAGACGCCAAATCTGGAACAACTATCACCTTATCATCGAATGTTACGTCCACAAAAGTGAAGGTAACAGAATAAATGCATCAGTACAAACTCGACCTCGAATTAGCCTAAAGATTTGCCGGGATGGAACTAAATCAACAAGCAAAGAATATTTACACTACAAGCTTACACCTACTGCAAGGGATAAATAGGGCACTCTACAGTTCACATCTCACAGCCCAACCGAACCCTACCCCCAGCCCCAGCCCAGCCCCAGCCCCAGCCCAACCGAGCCCGAGCCCCAGCCCAGCCCCAGCCCAGCCCCAACCCCAACCCCAACCAAACCCTAGCCCCAGCCTAGCCCTAGCCCCAGCCCCAATCCCAGCCCCAGCCCAAACCCCAACCCCAACCCCAACCGAACCCCACAACCTAACCCTAACCCTAACAAAACCCTACCCCCAGCCCCAGCCCCGCCCCAGCCCCAGCCCTAGCCCCAGCCCAACCGAGCCCTAGCCTCAGCCTCAGCCCAGCCCGAACCCCAACCCCAACCCCAACCAACCCCTAGCCCCAGCCCCAGCCCCGCCCCAGCCCCAGCCCCAGCTCCAACCGAACCCCACAACCTAACCCTAACCCTAACCCTAACCCTAACCGAACCCGATCGATGCCGACGCCGACGCCGACGTCGATGCCCTCACCCCTACCCGAACTTGGCCTGAACCCTAGAATACAACGTCAAAATAAAAAATTATTTGAGATTTACTTACAACCGTGCGCGCGGTGGATCGACGGTAGAAATTGGTGGTCGCCGACAATCGGCGAAGGTGGCGACGAGGCGCGGGAAGTCGACAAAGGTGTGGGGAAGACCGACGAAGCTGGTGCAGGCTCGCGAGCGCGATGGCGACGAAGCGCGGGAACAGGCGACGAGAGGCACGGGAGTGAGAGAGAAATTTGGGAACGATGAATATAATTTTTCTGTGCTTTTTTTTTATTAATAACCTATGTAGATGCTCCTACGGACATAACCGTAGGTCCCCGGCTTGCGGCTCCGTAGGGCCAAAGAAAAAATTAGAAGGTAAGGCACCGTAGGGACAACGCTTTGGCCCTACGGATAAACCCGTAGGGACAAGAAATATTTGCCCCTACGGATTTCTGAGTCCGTAGGGGCAACCCCATATTGTAGTAGTGTGTTAAAGCAAGTTCTCTTTTCCTTGTTCAATGATTTGTTAATCACATGTGAATGTATTATTACAAAATGTTGCAATTATAAATTACTATTGTGTGTAAACTATACCGGATTTTTATTATGATATTATATCTATGTATTCAAATATAATATTATCATCACTATTTATGCCAATCTACTTTTGAATAATAATATGCTTCTTCTCTTTTTTCTATAATGACTTTAGTCCAATTATTTAAACTTCTATTATATGTATTTATAACTATGTTAATATGTGTGTGTGATCATATGATAAAATTATTCTATATTTTACTAACTCTTAAATATGCAAGTTTTCATAACCGTTCCCTTATGCTACTATATTTGATCTTTACTTATACTATTTAGTATTTGTTATATGTTCTCTTTCCGCAACATATATTTTACTAAATAAAGTGGGTGTTACTATCAAATGTTATACTATCGTTATGCTGTTAGTGTACATAATATAAACTGTAACATATTACAATAATTTATACTGTTATCTCAAAATATTACTTATTGCAAGTTCATGCTATAGGTGTATAAAATATTTTGTATTATATCTTGAACTTGACATGACTCCATGAATACATGACTCACTGACTACATGAATTCGTGCACTCATGAATTTGACATATATTTATAGTTCTCAAGCATTCATACATCCATGTTAGAATTTGTATTAACTCGTTAAAATGAATAGTTCACATGGGGATGGAAAGTTCGACAAAGGAAGGTATTTATGTGTAATGGGGATCATACATAACGCCGTAGTTCCGAGTATTACGGAAAAGTTGCATTACATGATCGCCGCTGTTCCAGGTATTACGGAACAGTTGCATTACATGATCATCATAGTTCCGGGTATTACGGAATATTTCATTATCATACACGATCATCGTAGTTCCGAATATTACGGAACAATTGCAGTACTAACTCATGAATCCAAGAATTAATTTTTCTATTTTTCCGAGGGAAAACGGAATATTTTCGTTACGTGTAAAACGTTCATGAGTCGAACTTATAGCTTTAAAATATGACAATACTATTCAGATGGCAAACACTAGGATATGAATGCATGTATCTTATGGCAATTATATATGTTGGCATTGCTTCTTATTATCCATTGCTATTCATACATGCATGATTGTTTTTTGGTTCTTTTTTATATATAATGTTTCATTTTAAATTCTTCATTTATCATTATTTTCTATTAAGAATGGGGACTTACTGAACTCTAGTTTGCTGATGGGCATTCCATTTTCTGTTTGTGTTTTTCTTTATTCTGGGGAATGTCCGTTAGGTGACATTGAAACAGGAGGAGAGGATCATCAAGAGGTGGAGCCCAGCGAGCAGGATAGTAACTACCTTTTCGCATAGGCTAACTATTAGTTTTCTTCCCTCTGTCGTATCTTCATTGATACAATCTTTATTTTATTTCTATGGATGTTTATTGGTGGCTTTAGTTTATTTTGGTTATTTGAAATTTATAATAAATGTTATTGGACTTTATTATTGTTTTGAAATTCTTGTATTTATTATCAGTTTGCTTGTAATCACGCTGAGCGTATTAATGTCGAGAAAGAATACTTTTCGTTGTGGATACGTGTGGGCCTAGTCCGCTCTCGCTTTCCGTATTTTAGGAAGCGGGGTGTGACATCCTTCGGTCGGGACATTCGGTTTTGTAATGCCCATGCCTTTGGCACTTATGACATTGTCCCATCTTACTTCCCCCGAAAATACTTGATATACTCAAGCTCGTCGGTGTCTCTTTGGCAGAATTCGGAGTAATAGCCTTCCTTTGTACCTTGTTTGTCTTTGACGTATCAAATGCTTTATGTCGATAGCTTCCTGCCAATGAAGAACTTCCGCAGCTGGCATCATTATTTAATCTTGGTCACTTTTTGGCTTTCAATTGTTTCTCTAGTTTGATAGCCAATATGTACAGATCATTATTGGAAACATATTGTTGTACTTCGACATTATCTATGATTTCGGCGTGAATCCCACTTAAGTATCGAGCTATCGTTTGCTACTAGGTTTCAGCAATTCCGCTTCTCATCATCAACAAGTCGAACTCCTCGGTGAACTCTTCTATAGATTGGTACCTTTACCCAAGGTTACACAACTGAATGTTGGTTTGTTGCATATAATCATCCGGTAAAAACTTCTCGCGAAACTTGTTCTTACTCTTCACCTAAGTAGTAGTTCTGGACTGCTCAGTCGCATTTGATTTTAATATTCTTCCACCAAATTGAAGACTGACCATCAACTTGAGAGCGACCGCCTTCACCTTTCTTTCCTTGGAAATATCCTTATAGTCGAAGACTCTCTCGATGGTGTGCACCAGTCGATGAAAGGCTTTGGATTGATCCTACCTGAAAACTCTAGTATTTCCACCTTCATGCTATATCCCCTATAGCGGTCGGTAGAATACCGATCTTTATGTCCAATACTTCTTTCATCATCAGATCCCAAATGCTGAAAAGAGTTTTCATCTTTGGACCCCAAACTGTCATTATCTGTCCCCTGAAGGTTATAAGCTTCGATAGGCGCCGTTAATTGTTGAGCTTGTGCATGAAGTTTTTCGATCTCGATATCTCGTAGTTCTTGCTTGTGTTGTTGTGCATCACGTCCATGCCTATGACGCGACATCGGTTTTTCGCCATCCACCAAGAATGTGATGACGATTGTGCTTTAATACCAACTGATGAGGATCGCTCGACAAAGACATGATACTTAGCATGATCTCTAACTATCAAAAGAAATAAAAAAAAACCTTAAAATAACCAAGGACGAAATATGATCGCCTTTCCTTCAAACACAAAACCGCAATTTTCCATTAAATGCAAACTTTATTCAATAATCAATTCAACTCCTTACATACAATAAGGTTCCATCCCTTCAAAAAGAAAATAGAATTCTTAACCAAAATTAAAAAAATCTTAACTAAAAGAGGAAAGATAATAAACTAAACCTAAACTAAACTAATTAGATCTAAATAATTTAAATTTCAACAAATCTTAAATTAAATGTCAATTTAAATTGTAAATAATCTTCTGCGGAATCTTTCCAAATTTTCCCGTAAATCCTGCTCAATCTCGGTTTATGCTCCTGCATCAATGGCACAACCTCATCTTCAGCATTGTGGTTGCGTCCTCCAGAACTGCATAATTTGTGCCCAAAAGCCTCTCCCAAACAAAAATGAAACACCATTATGGCAAAAGGCCGAGAAAATCTAGGAGAAAAAAGCATATCTATCTTTAATGGCTGGATTTGGGTTGGCCCCGATATAAACTTGGATTCGAGAAAGACTTACTCAGGCCGGTGTAACGATTGTGTTCCGTCATATTCTTTACTTGTACTCTCGCTTGGTTTTAATAAAGAGTTCAATTGAAATTCTTCTCTATTTCTATTCATAGCTTAACTACTTTGTCATCATATTTTGTAATAAGAAGTCTCTTATCTTGAGTTCGTTCAAAGCTAGAATCCTAGTCTACAAGTCACAAGTTTGAATCTTACTGGCCTATTTCTTTTTATTTTTATTTTTTTAATTTTGACTTGGTCTTTGAGGCCAAGTTAATTGTTAGATACTATAGGATTTTAGGGAGATTATGGGGGATTTCAAAATTATGCATACTTTTATATACCCCCTTTCTCTTCATATACTTTTTATAAGTCCAAACTATAGTCCCTCTCCTTCTTCCTCACTTGAGAGCTTACTGTCCAAGCTTCATCTCCAACTCTGGTGCTCCACAAATCGATGAAGGGATGTCAAGAGATCAATCTCTTTTCTCTCTTCGCGTTCCTAGTCGCTGTTCCTCTAACCAAGGTTTCCTATTCTTCATCCTTCACATGCATTCGTACAAGTGGCATCGGTAAGTCCCACATCCTCTCTCCTCATATCTGACATTTCTTAAGATCTTTTCTAGTTAACGTCACGAAACTCTTTTCTTTACAACTTAAACTATATAGTGGATCTTGGTAAGTATAAGTTTTTGGACTAAATAAATCAAGTATATAGACATTGGATTTTCTTCTATTTGATGGTTACATGTGTGCTCATTTTCGGTGCACCTCAGGTCACGAGTGCACTGCGCTTCGCTTTTCATTTTTATTATGCACATGAATCATGGATATACACATTTATGGCAAAAGCAAATTTAACTCATATCACAGACTCGCGGTTTTGACCCAACTCTGAAAGGACACAACATCTAGCTATGAAACCGTTACGAATAATTTTTTTTGTCAAAATATAAGTAGTATGATAACGCATGCCTCTGTAATTAATGTCTTAATAAATTTCTCATTTTTAAAAAAATATGGTTTTTGACGCTTTTATAACGGTTACTCTGAACTGTTGCTGGTCGAACTAGCGCAGCGCAAGGGAAATTGGCATAACTCCATTTTTTGCAAATCGTTTCGAGCAAAATCTAGATAAAAATCGATCACAACATATATCCCTAAAAATATTTCCTACATGTTTTCACCTAAAAACAAACAGAAACTAACATAATAGGCCGTAGAAGTTGACTCTACAAAACTGGACTAAGCGCAGAACCCTTCTGCGCAATCATCGTGGAATGTCTATAACTCCTATTATAGAAGGCTAAATTGAGCATTTTTTGATATGTTAGAATCATAACTCACAGACACACATTTTTATGTTGTACAATTTTTTCTAATTCTGAACCGAAACACCTTTAAACTGCACGCGAAGTTCCGATTGTTTTCTGAAAGACAATTTGGATTGAGCAGCACACTGTCACCTTAAATGCTTCAACTCGGGCTCTGGAAACCGGAATCGAGCGTTCTCTTATGCGTTATAACTGTAATTCAAAGACGCATGTTTTATTTTATGTGATGATTTTGCTCATTCTACATCGAGATAACTTAAAAATGTATATTAAATCGAGAGTGTTGTCTGAAAAATATTCTGGACAGATTTACGCCTTGACCGTATTTCACTAATCTAATATCGCATAACAGTATTGATACCAAAATAGTACATTAGACTATATTTTTCTGCTGTTGATTGACTGGATGTCTTAGGGCCTTGAAAACCCTAACGTTACTTATATCCATGATATGACATGATTGCATGTACACCGGTCCTCAGACTTAAACATCGTGAATCTCGTGAACCCGTGAACTCGACTTGTACTTATATTGAGTACCTGTATTCATGAATCTTTCTTGAACTTCTTAGGCCATCATGTTAGATAATGATAGGGTTTTAGGGTAGTTTGGGAATAGGATGTACGTCTGCTTCGAAAGTCCCCTTACTAACACATGAACCCGTGAACCCGTGTTGCTATTGTACCATGCTGGAACGGTATACTAACTCATGATTCCGTGAATCCGTTGTTCCGTGGGGCAAACGGAATACTTTCGAAGCAAGTAGGACGCCATGTACCTAAACTCTACGTTAAGATAGCAAGATCGCTTTATATGCTTCACTATATTGTTCGCATAATATGTTAACTCCCTGCATGTACATTACATGCTTAATGTTACTTCTTTCGTTGTTCGCATGATACTTCTTTTATTCTTTTATAACTATATTTAAATGTGGGGCTTACCGTGTGCTAGTTTGCTGACGAGCATTTCTCTCTCTTTTTCTTTCTTTATCTGAAATGTCCGTCAAATGACATAGATAGCACCGAAGACGCTATATTTGAGCTCGAGCCAGTTGGGGAGGACGTGCCAAACTTTGCGAGCAACATAGACTTTTAGATTTTTTCAGCCTAATGTAAAGGCTTTTATTTCAGCCTTTTGTTATCACACTTTGAACTATTTGATGTTGTAATAACCATTTGGATATATTTGTAATAAGCATGGATTGTTCGCACGTTTTAAATTCTTGCATTTATTATCTGTTCCAGACGCTTACCGTATTTATACTGATAAAGTGATTATCTGTATAAATACGTCACGGGCCGTGTCGAGCCTCCACCCCTACATTTTGGGAAGCGGAGCGTGACAGTCGGCCTTGGACAAAACACAAAACATTTGAAGACGGTCTTTATGTAATCAAATATTGCTGGGCTTATTGAGCGCCGAAGGGTGACTCTGTAGGGTGTTTTTCGTCACCCCATTGAGATGGGAATACGCACGCGCTTGTCAGGCGTACTACAGATTCCCCCTACCTAGGGTAGGCGGGAGTTTATTGGCTGTGGGGATCCGAATCTCCGACAGCCGCGGAATAAGCTACCGTTAATTACCCCTCGCCTTTGGGGCGAGGAAACCTCCGATTAACGGGTTAAACTGGTCATGTGAACTCAATGTGCAGTGTTGTGTTTTGGAGGGGTTTTGGATGTATCGGGGGCCCCGCAGAGTTTTTATGGGGGTCCCGCTATCTGGATAGCGGGCTGGGGGTCAAAGGGGCTAGCAGCCCCCTTGCGGGGTGTGGGGCAGCGTCCCGGCCCAAATTTTTTTGAGAGGGACAGTGTTGTAGAGTATGTGTGTATATATACATATATAAAAAAAAGGAGAAAGGGCATCCAAAGGATGCGTGGGAAAAAGCGCCAGCGCTTTGAGAGCAAGAGCGCTAGAGCGCTAGCGCCCCACGTGCCAGGCACGTAGGCGCTAGCACTCTGAGCGCAAGAGCGCTAGTGCCCCATGTGTCAGCACGTGGGTGCTCGGACGCTAGCGCTCTGAGCGCAAGGGCGCTAGTGCCCCACATATCAGCACGTGGGCGCTCGGGCGCTAGCGCTTTGGGCGCTAGCGCTTTGGGCGCTAGCGCTTTGAGCGCAAGGGCGCTAGCGCTCCACGTGTCAGCACGTGGGCGCTCGGGCCTTAGCGCTTTAGGCGCTAGCGCTTTGAGCGCAAGGGCGCTAATGCTTTGAGCGCTAGCGCCCCACGTGTCAGCACGTGGGCGTTCGGGCGGCAAAAGGGACTTGGTCCCTGCAATGGGAGTTGTACTCCCAGAAAAGAGCACTTATTATTATTTTTTTGTGTGTGTGTGTGTGTGTGTGTGTGTGTGTGTGTGTGTATGAGGAGTTAAACTCTTAGGATGTTTTGAAGCTGATGAAGGGCTTCTCCCCTTGAGCCCTAGTTCTTCCCCAAAGTGGGGTTTCTGGAGATGGGTCTCCTTCTTACTCCTCTGTTGGCAGGATCTTGAAGATCAAGAGATATGAGATTTTAAAAATCTCTTCTTTTTGAGATCTGATGGGTGATCTAAGCTCCCCTTTGTGGGTTTTGTGGTGAAAAACTATTTAGTTTTGGAAAAGAAAGAGTAAAACTCTTGATTTAATTCAAAAGAAAGAAGAAAATTTAGAACTTTCAGAAAAGGGGAAAGAGGCACAAACCCTAGATTTTTGAGGGGAATGAAAAGCTGTTGAGATATTTTCATTATCTTTGCCTTTATAGGCTATGCACTTTACACATAGTCCCTTGGGTTTTACAAAATGGCATTTTGCCCATCTCATGGCTCATGTGCTATTTCTTTTTGCCCATAAGCCATGGGCTTACAAAAATTTGGCTTTATACCCATTTTGTTTGCATTCATGCATAAAAAATTACATAAAAATTATTCATTACATGATTTTTATTTTGGCATGGAGGAGGGCCGGCCGCTTCATGTTCGGACTCGACCTGGGCATGGGCCCACTTGATCTGGGCTTAGGTCCACTTGGCTTGGAGTTGACCTTGACTTTGACTTGGTCAACCGGGGTGCAATTTTCGACCCTAATAAAGTGCCCCCATCAATAAATGCACACCATATGTGGGTTGTGTGCATGAAATTGATGGATCTTCTTTCGCGTTGAGGCGACTTGCTTTGGTTCCCACTTTTTGGGATGCACTGCCCTTTTTACGACATGGACGGTCGACGCTTGACGCGTCCCCGAGACGGAGTGTCCGTGGTAGACTTTTCCCTGGCCCGGAGTGATCTGGTTCCTGCTTTGTAGGAAGCCTGCACTGCCCTTTTTACGACATGGATGGTCGACGCTCTGATCCGGAGCGATTTGGTTCCCGATTTGTGGGAAGCCTGCACTGCCCTTTTTACGACATGGATGGTCGACGCTTGACGCGTCTCTGAGACGGAGTGTCCGTGGTAGACTTTTCCTTGGCCCGGAGTGATCTGGTTCCTGTTTTGTAGGAAGCTTGCACTGCCCTTTTTGCGACATGGACGGTCGATGCTCTGATCCGGAGCGATTTGGTTCCCGATTTGTGGGAAGCCTGCACTGCCCTTTTTACGACATGGACGGTCGACGCTCTGATCCGGAGCGATTTGGTTCCGGATTGTGGGAAGCCTGCACTGCCCTTTTTATGACATGGACGGTCGACGCTTGACACGTCTCCAAGACGGAGTGTCCGTGGTATACTTTTCCCTAGACCGGAGTGATCTGGTTCCTGCTTTGTAGGAAGCTTGCACTGCCCTTTTTGCGACATGGACGGTCGACGCTCTGATCCGGACCGATTTGGTTCCCGATTTGTTGGAAGCCTGCACTGCCCTTTTTGCGACATGGACGGTCGACGCTCGATGTGTCTCCGAGGCGGAGTGTCCATGGTAGACGTTTCCTTGGCCCGGAGTGATCTGGTTCCTGCTTTGTAGGAAGCCTGCACTGCCCTTTTTGCGACATGGATGGTCGACGCTTCACGCGTCTCCGAGGCGGAGTGTCCGTGGTAGATGTTTCCCTGGTCCGGAGTGATCTGGTTCCTGCTTTGTAGGAAGCCTGCACTGCCCTTTTTGCGACATGGACGGTCGACGCTCTGATCCGGAGCAATTTGGTTCCCGATTTGTGGGAAGCCTGCACTGCCCTTTTTGCGACATGGACGGTCGACGCTATGATCCGGAGCGATTTGGTTCCCGATTTGTGGGGAGCCTGCACTGCCCTTTTTGCAATATGGACGGTCGACGCTCTATTTGACTTGCTCTGCTTCCTGCAGCGTCAGGAGTGAACTTTACTTGCCCCACTTCTTGCGGTGTCGAGATTGGATTCTGACTTGCTCTGCTTTCTGCGGTGTCGAAGCTGAAGTTGACTTGTTGATTGTGATTTGGGTTGACATCAGCATCGCTATACAGGAATATGGTACTAGGAGCGAATCATCATCTGTCTTTGAGAGGATTTTGGGATTGGTTTTTTTTTGTCAGCATCTGCATTGCTGCACTGGAATAATGCCAAGAGCAACTCATCATTTGCCCCGAGAGGATTTGGGAATTGGTTTTTGTTTGGCATCAGTATCGTTACACTGGAATATGGTACCAGGAGCGAATCATCATTTGCGCTTGCTTATCAGGAAGCGATGGCTTAGGAGACAGGTTTTAGGTCCTTTGTGAGCCGTAAGGGTCTCACAAAGCATTTTCTCCCTACGGGTCGTAAGGATCCCGTAGGTGTATTTTCTCCTTAGGAGCCGTGGGGACTCAGTGTGTTGCTCTTTTGTGAGTCGTAAGGATCTCACGCGGGAATTTTCTCGTCACAAAGTCGAGAGGAATTTGTGAGTGCATTTCATCTCTTTTTCACGAGTTTGCGCCCTTTCGGATTTTCACAAACTCGCCGGCGGTCCTGCTGTTTTTACTCACGGAGCCCTTTCGGGTTTTCATCCGTGCCCATTTTGCTTGTGGACATACCATTTTTTTTATTTTTATTTTTTATTTTTGGTGGGACTTTGAATGTGGTCTCACCGGTAGGACTTGGGAAAGATTAGGATTGTTTTATGCCCGTGGATTGTATACGATTTTGCAGGATGCATGATCCAGATCGTAGGGTCGGAAAAATTTCGGGGCTTTGTCGGCGTCTGCATCGCTGCACTGGAATATGGTACCAGGAGCGACTCATCATTCGCCGTTGGGGTATGTGATTTGGAATTTGGTTGGCGTCTGCATCGCTGCACTGGAATATGGTACCAGGAGCAACTCATCATTCGCCATTGGGAATTTGAGTTTGGAATTTGGTTGGCGTCTGCATCGCTGCATTGGAATATGGTACCAGAAGCGACTCATCATTCGCCATTTAGGGATTGGGAAGCGATGGCTTAGGAGACAGCTTTAGATCCCTATCGCCTAAGGCTTTTCAATTTTATGGGCCGTGAGGGTCCTATAAAAGCATTTTCTCCCTACGAGTCGTAAGGATCCCGCAGGTGTATTTTCTCCTTAGGAGTCGTGAGGACTCCTAAGTGTGTTTTTCCTTTATGAGTCGTAAGGATCCCACAAAGGTTTGTTCTCCTCATGTATCGTAAGGACACATGAGTGGGTCTTCTCAATGGAGTATAATTCCAAAGGCGGGGACCAGCCGCGTAACTGGTGATTACGGTAGGGCATGGGTATGATGAGAATTATTTGAGCCCGTGGATTGTATACGGTAGTCAATTTGGGGACTGGCCGTAGGGCTGGGGGAATTTTGGAAAATTAGATTTTGGTTGGCGTCTGCATCGCTGCACTGGGATATGGTACCAGGAGCGACTCATCATTCGCTATTATTTTTTTTTGCCGCGATTGCTCTATCATTTCAGCTTTTCTTATCGCGAAGGTCGTGATTGCCCCATCATTTCGGCTTTTATTCGCGGTTGCCCTATCATTTCGGCTTTATTTTTCATATTTATTTTACTCGCTGATTTTTATTGCGAGTTGCCCCATCATTTCGACTTTTCTTTTTATTTATTTATTTACACATTTTTTTGTTTTTATATATATATATATATATTTACATTCCCAGTTTAACGACTTAGAGGTCGACTGTTCCCAGTTTAATGACGTGGGGGTCGATTGTTCCCAGTTTAACGACGTGGTGGTCAGCTTTGCTTATCCCAGCTCCTTGAATTTTGATCTTGGCGAAGCTGTGTTGATGACCGTAGCTCTGTGGCTTGCCGATACATCCAAGAATTGTGAGGTTTTTCCAAGCTTGTATTGGTCCTCTGTCCAATCTTTGAAAACACAGCAGTTTTCAATGGTATGACTCACCACTCTATGGTATGGGCAGTATACGGGATTGCCGGTCATATTCATTTCATATGGCCTCTTTGGAATAGGCAATTGCAGACCGTTGTTCAAGCCTTCCTCGAATATATTGCGGACCTCATCCCTCCTGAAGGAGTACGCCTTCTTCTTTCTCTCCATTAGAGTAGGTACCCTTACTTATGCTGGTCCTTGAGGCTGATCAGTCTTTGGTTTGCCCTTTTCAGATAATGGCACATGTCTGGGAGGATTAGGTTCCTCCATTTGTATGAAATCGGCGGTCGTAGCTTGACTGTTTTCTAACACGCCTTTAGACAATTCTATCTCTCCCGTTTTGTATTGCCTTTCGACCCAATCTTTGAAGACGAAGCAGTCCTCAATGGCATGACCTATCACTCTGTGATAGGGGCAGTATTTAGGGTCGTTGGTCATATTCGCTTCCTGCGGTCTTTTTGACTCTGGCAGTTGTAAACCGTTTCTTAGGACGTCCCTGAATATCTTATGGACTTTGTCCCTTTTGAAGGAATAGACTTTTTCCAGCTTCTCTTTCAGAGGCGATTCCCCTTCGGTGTATGCATCGGAAGGACTGGAGGCTGATCGCGGCCGTTTTTCGCGAAGGCGCTCTGCTCTTAGGTTGAAGGGGGTATCGGTTGGCTGCCTCCGGGTATCATTCCCTAGCTCATGAACCAAAATTTGATTTTGCTATAATTGCAATCGGGTGACTTGGGTCGCGAGATCTGCCGCGACGTTTGCCAATTCGTCGACCTTAGACTGTACCTTGGCTAACTTCTCATCCCTGTCCTGAAGCTGCCTCTGAAGCCATCGGAATAATGCTTGTTCTGCAGTCCCGGTTATGACAACCGGGTCATCCTTATTGCCTGAGCTCGATTCCGCAGGAACCCCAGGCTCTTTTGGCTTATCGGCCTGAGCGAGCTCTTCTTCATTTAGACCGAGTTGACATTGGGTAGCGTCCACCGTATCATCACCCTGGCTGTGAAGCATAGGAGGGTTTGTTTCTTCATGTCCGACCATGTAGACAGTGTGGACCACATATCCAGCCGTTTCTTTATCTTTGGCGGAGTAACCCTGTTCTTGGAGCCTCATGAAGCTCAGCCTAGTATGAGCCCTAGCCCTTTTGTTGACTCTATATCTGAGCCTTTTCTGCCTTAGCTTCTCAATTTTAAGGGCTTGGCGGGCATCTGTTTCTTGGGAAGCCACCGTGAGTCGATTAGCGGGGAGCTTAGAGAAGAAACCCGATTGAGCAATTGTCAGGGGCACCGTCGAAGCTTGCTCGAGATGCCTTATTGTTTTGTTGGTGTTGATGTCCTTGCCCCCAGCTGGGGCCAAGGAGAGTCGTTCAAATATCGACTTGCGTTTGAGTTAGGACGCCTTCGAGACCACCACATTTGGCCTCTTGCCTTTCGAGACCGGTTTATCTGTCACCGGGGCTTGAGGAGCTGGGATGGAGTTAGCTAACACGAACAGAATAGAGCCGAATGGTAGCGGCGGCTCTTCCCATTGTCGCCCGAGACTGGCCGGAAGGACCGTCCTGACGTCCATCTTCATCGTGTAGGAGATGGGAGCTGTGTCGAGAGCTGAGCTTGTCCTTGGAGACATTGTTGAGAAGTGATTGCTTGAAAACCTGCATGAAAGAGTATTATTTTATTATAAATATAGATATGTATATTGATTGAGTTCGCATGAACGTTTAACCCGAAATATGGGAGGAGAGACCGTCCCACCGGGCGTGCCAGAATCTGTAGGGTGTTTTTCATCACCCCATTGAGATGGGAATATGCGCATGCTTGTCTGGCGTACTACAGATTCCCCCTGCCTAGGGTAGGAGGGGGTTTATTGGTTGTGGGGATTCGAATCTCCGGTAGCCGCGGACTAAGCTGCCGTTAATTACCCCTCGCCTTTGGGGCGAGTGAACCTCCGATTAACGGGTTAAACTGGTCATGTGAACTCAAGGTGCAGTGTTGTGTTTTAGAGGGGTTTTGGATGTATCGGGGGCCCCGCAGACTTTTTACGGGGGTCCCGCTACCCGGATAGCGGGCTGGGGGTCAAGGGGGCTAGCAGCCTCTTTGCGGGGTGCGGGGCAGCGCCCCGGCCCAATTTTTTTTGAGAGGGAAAGAGTTGTAGAGTATGTGTGTATATATACATATATAAAAAAAAGAAAGGGAAAGGGCATCCAAAGGATGCGTGGGAAAAAGCGTCAGCGCTTTGAGCGTAAGAGCGCTAGCGCCCCACGTGCCAGGCACGTGGGCGCTAGCGCTCTGAGCGCAAGAGCGCTAGCGCTTTGAGCGCTAGTGCCCTACGTGTCAGCACGTGGGCGCTCGGGCACTAGCGCTTTGGGCGCTAGCGCTCCAGGTGTCAGCACGTGGGCGCTCGGGCCCTAGCGCTTTGGGCGCTAGCGCCCCACGTGTCATCACGTGGGCGTTCGGGCGGCAAAAGGGACTTGGTCCCTGCAATGGGAGTTATACTCCCAGAAAGGAGCACTTATTATTTTGTGTGTGTGTGTTTGTGTGTGTGTGTGTGTGTGTGTGTGTGAGGAGTTAAACTCCTAGGATGTTTTGAAGCTGATGAAGGGCTTCTCCCCTTGAGCCCTAGTTCTTCTCCAAAGTGGGGTTTCTGGAGATGGGTCTCCTTCTTCCTCCTTTGTTGGCAGGATCTGGAAGATCAAGAGATGTGAGATTTTAAAAATCTCTTTTTTTTAAGATCTGATGGGAGATCTAAGCTCCCCTTTGTGGGTTTTGTAGTGAAAAACTATTTAGTTTTGGAAAAGGAAGAGTAAAACTCTTGATTTAATTCAAAAGAAAGAAGAAGGTTTAGAACCTTCAGAAAAGGGGAAAGAGGCACAAACCCTAGATTTTTGAGAGGAATGAAAAGTTGTTGAGATATTTTCATTATGTTTGCCTTTATAGGCTATACACTTTACACATAGCCCCTTGGACTTTACAAAATGGCATTTTGCCCATCTCATGGCTCATGTGCTATTTCTTTTTGCACATAAGCCATGGGCTTACAAAAATTTGGCTTTATGCCCATTTTTTTGCATTCATGCATAAAAAATTACATAAAAATTATTTATTACATGATTTTTATTTTGGCATGGAGGAGGGCCGGCCGCTTCATGTTCGGACTCGACCTGGGCATGGGCCCACTTGATCTGGGCTTAGGCCCACTTGGCTTGGGGTTGACCTTGACTTGGTCAACCGGGATGCAATTTTCGACCCCAACAGACTCGAATGGGTATTTCGAAGATTATAATGAGTCTAGGCTTGGGTCTAATACCACTAAAAAGGTTAAATGGCATTTTTGAGTAGGCCGGGATTTTCGGAGCTGGGCCATGTATAGAAATACTATAGAAAATGATGCTTTAAAGGAAGAGGATGGATTCCTAGGTCTGTTAAAAATTGCTTCATATATTTGGTCGGATATCCCCCTTGGCACTGTAGCTGGTGGGGATTCGAATCCAAAACCTTCCAACTAGTGAAGGAATGTCTTTGCCGCTCGAGCTAAGGCTCGATTGTTTGTTTGTTTTTTTTTTCCTTTTTTGGCACTATCTCCATCGATTGTTTTTAATTTAGTTGTTGGTAGTTAATCTGGTAATGATGATGTCATTTGATGTAGAGTGGTGCTTTTCTAATGTGATTGTTGCTATATATTTTAACTAGGGTAAACCCCAATACGATGGGATTTGCGGATCATCCATAGGGTTAGGTGGCATTTTCTTGCAATAAAACAAAGTTCATGGTATTTATCTAAAAAATTTAAAATTTTATTTAAGATCCATTGTATTTATCTGAAAAATTCGAAAGTCGTGGTATTTATTTGTAACGGACAAAGCCTGTAATGACCCTAAATTTCATGTACCACCCTTTTTGTTTTAATTAATAAAACATATTGTTTCTGTTCTTGAATCGAGTTATAAGTAAATTCTTGTGAAATAAGTATAAAAATGAATTTGTAGCTTATTGGTTAAGACTCTCCACTGTTTTTCCATAGCCTACCTGTTGGAATCCCATCAGCACCAATATTTTTAATATTTTTCTTTTTAACGTTTTGGAAATCCATGAGTTTGTACGGGATTTACACGGGTTTACGAAATGTTGCAACAGAAAAGTGATATATAAATGAGCTATTTAAACTCAAAACGAGACATGACACAAACCCCGAGACCAAGAGCCGACATGGGGCAGACCAGGGGAGGGTTTGGGCGGCCTGGTTGAGTCCAATATACTCCATCCAATGCACATGCGACCTTGAGCCTTCTATCTCTTCATTTTCCTACCCCGAAACTCCTAATTCAATTCAGAAACTTTCAGACCCCTCATTTCCCAATTAAAATGCATTTTAATTGCTCTTCAACACTATTTTCCTACACCATTCTTCTTTGCTCTTTTCCTATAAATACCTAACTTATTCTCAAGTTCTTCCCTCAAAACTATACTAAAATAATTCCTCTCAAACATCTCTCTTTCTCAAGTCCAAGGTGAAGGCAAGATCTTGAACGTCGACACTCCGTGCAATCTTGCAACCGGCGAAGCTCTATTTCACCGTGACTACAACATATCATGGCCAAGCATCCCCTAACTCCTCATCATCATCACCAACGACGTCGCCGCCATCCAATATCAACGCCGTCGTAGACTCCCCACCGAAACCTCTCTTGTAATCAACCGAACCTTCTTTCCGTGCGTCGTCGGTCTCAAGCTGTAACATTTCAGAAAAATAAAATATTATTTTGGGAATTTAAATAATTAAAATAATAATTATTATGAATATTTTAAAGTATGGAGATTAGTTTTAGTGATATGGTATAACTATATACCGATAGTTTGGGAAATTAATAAGAATTATTGATTTGGAAAGAAATTATGTGAAATGAGCATTTATAGATTTTTTAAAATAATTATTTTTAAATGGGTTAATTGCTAAACTCGATTAGCATTTACTAATTTTGCATTAATCTTGTTTATGTGCATGGCATGCAACAAATCATGTTGCAAACTACTTGTTACATTTTGTTATTTAACATGGCATCCTTCTTTTTTCTTGAAAAATGATATTAGTTTTTTCTTAAAAGAAAAAGAAAAAGGATATTTAAATGTGAGATATTTTGTGTGGAGGGGACATGAAGGTATGGCTCATGAGAGAGAGAGAGAGGGCAAGGGGTCTTCATTGACCATGGCTCATTGTTCTCTTCACTTCATTTTCATCATCCTTCTTCTCCTCCTCCTTCTCCACTTCCTCACCTCCTCTACCTCCTCATGACCACCCTCAAAACCATCTCAAAACACCTCTTTCCCTTCACAAAAAATGATTCCAAGCCCCTTACATACACCATGGACCAACCACTTAGTTGAGTTTTTGAAGACTTTGAGCAACTCAAGAAAATTCTTGAGTTGCCAAATGAGATAAATCCTACACCCTTAATTAAGTTTCTAGTTTCCTTTCATCCTAGTATAGTTTAAAGTTAATCTTGAGTTGATTAGCGATGTCGGAAAATTCCAAGAGGAGGGTTAAGGCTTATCTTGAGTTGTGAGGATGTAATTGAGTGTAATTAGTGACCACAACCCCTGTAGCGTCGATTTTATGGACCAAACCAGAGACTAAAACCCCAAGACTTGAGCTTAGAATTTTCCCGTGTCAGTTTTGTGAGAATTTTGAGGACCACAGGGAATCTGTAGCAACTTGGTATGTTTCTGTGAAAATTAAACAACTACATTGATCTAGTTAGACCACTAGGAGACCACCACAGAAGAACGAGACCAAAATACTAAATTTAGGCCGGCGGCACTCGTTATTATAGCATTTCTCGCCGGCCAAATTTTGGAGTCTGGTGTTGGATTTTAGCCTGTAGATCATACTCATCATAACCTAATCCCTGTATGGTTAGTTTAGTCCTACTTTACCTGAGCAAAAATCTGGAAGCATTTTGAGTTGATGTTGGCAATATTTTTCCGATTTCTAAAATTTGGTTTTTGGTATTTTAATTTGGTTTTGGTCGTTGGACTTTTGTACTTCAACGACGAGGGTTTTATGATTGTTTTTCCATGCGTAGGCTATAGGTTCTAACCTATGAGCACTTCGCGTGTCGTGTCGGTTCTTGAATCGGATTTTGATGTGATATGATGTGTTGTGATATGTAGGTACATTCGCGTGGACTTCGGGATGACAAGGGAGATGTGTGGCGTCATCGACTTCGGCAAGCGAAGATCAAAGTGAGTAGATGTATATCTACGGAGGAAGTCGGGTGGATGGCGTATAACACCCCCGCAACTGTAGAATAGGTTATATATATTATTTATGTTTATATGAGACTTGGATACCTAGTAAATAGGGTTACTAGGAGGCTATAAATTAGATTTGGCGTACTTATAGGATAGTTTACTCTTAGTTTAGTTCCTTAGGCGTGAGTTATCGGTTTACTTAGTTGCGCACACACACACACTTGGTATATATGTTTGTGTATATGTGTGTGTGTATATGTGAGTGTATGTTTGTGTGTGTGTGTGTGTGTACACACGTGAGATGAGGATAATATATATTATGGATATGAGTCGATATGATCGGGCATGATGCCGTGAGATTTTGATATGTGATCGAGTCGAGACACCGTATATGATATAATAAAGGATCGTTGGGCGATATGTATTCAAATACGCGATAACATGTGACTTGATAAATAATAGATTGTACGAGACCTTAGATCCATACCACTGATTATGATATTGATATTGTACGAAGATTGATATTGTACGATTGATGATTTATATATGATATTTGACCCATACTCTCAATTTTGGGAATGCCGTACGATGGATTTTACCGTACGAGATGCACATGATGATTGATCCGCACTCTTGACTCGAGAATGTCGTACGATGTATTATTACCGTATGTGATGATATGAGGCTGGATCGTCGACTATTAGATATATCGGCTCAGGATTTTATAGATTTCTATCACCTCCGACTAGGTTGGTAGTTTAGTCCTTAGTTGCGTAGATATAGGTTAAGTTAGGCTCTAGTCATTCCTATTTTCAAAACCGACGAATCGTAGGCTTTTTCAAAGAATAAAATGAGGGACGCTACGGATTTTCAAAAGACATCCCTTTTCTCAAAAACACTGTAGTCCCTATTTTTCTAAAAACAACGATTCATACTATTTAAACATAATAAACGGTATGGCTCGTATACAGTTGATATACTTTATTGTTGCTTTTGCTGTTTACTTTCTGTTATAATCTCGTCTGCTAGGACACCTGCACCATTACCGATGATGCGCATGTTGCACGTACACTTGATTGCCGGCTCACACACATCATTATCGGTAATTACCATGTCACGTACACTTTAGAAAACGTTATTTCATTGGTACAACCTGCTAGCTGGTAGTTTAAACATATTATTAGTATGCTTTGTCTCATTTGCTAGTCTAGATATTGCATTCCTTACTTAAAAACCCGATGCATTCATATATTCATTCTGTTATGTACTATTATGTAGCTTTACGCCGATATTCACTGTTCACTGACTCGTGATTTTGAGATTTCGGATCTTTCATGAGATTTATGGATTTGGGAAACCGCGTGTGAAATTTTATAAACTTATGATTATTTTAAAAGATAATGATGCGGTTTTCCTTGATATGATGTTTCATGTCCACCATGACGTTTTCTCGATTCTGAGCTTGGTTTTCGAGACCCGATTCGAGGAGTAGGATAATCCGTATGCGGGTACATGGTAGACCCGGTAAGGTACCCTGAGGTGATAAGCTTGAGTTGTAGACGATGAAACTGGCATGGGAGCACTACCTACCGGGGATAGTTTGGACCGACGATTATCCGGAGGATACCGTCCGGAGTCGTGAGATGGATATGAGGGCCGATCAGAGGATGCGACGCCTGAGATCCAAGGATTTACGTGTCAATGTTGGACACGGGTTTCGTGATGTTCGAGTGTCGGTGTTGGACACTCCAGTTTTATTATGATTCTTGTGTGTCGTTGCTGGACACACCCACTTGATGATGCATTCGTACATGATTCACATCTTATGACATGGACACAAGTACCTTGGTATCACTTTTATGCCATTGTTACCTTTCTTTATCCGATGTCAGTGTATTATTCTTATTATTAGTAGTAGTATATTACTGTATGACCTAGGAGATCGTCATACATGCAATTTCTACTCGGTGATGTCTTCTACTCACGAGTTGGCAACTCACCCCCGTTGTGTCACAGTTCTTGCAGGTTCAGCCGTACAGGTTCCATAGCGGCATGCTGGCGCTTCACTTTCTTCCGGATGATTGCTGGATAAGTGGGATACATTTGCTTCGTGACCACCAGTATATATTTGTATAATTATTTCAGTTGTATCTAGTTAAAACTCCATCAACCGGACTTGTATATTTAGTAGACTTAGAAACCCACAGTTGTTTATTCTTTCGGCTCTAGAATCATGCTTATGTATTTATTGTTTTTTAGCTTTTCTTGATGATGTTTAGTTTTCTTGCTGTGTTTTTATCCTCCCCCTTCAGCGTTGTATACTTATTATCTGTGTGGTTGTTTCCTCTTTTTGGTGAAGAGCTAACTCCCGCTTGGGGATGCCTTTTATTATATTCCTTGTACCGTTTTCGGGTTAAAATATACAAAGGAGGTGCTGTCCAAATTTTCAATAACGAAAATATTTTCAAGTTAGATACAAAGACTATGTTTTCATATATCATTACTTACGTATTTAAAGAAAGAACTTGTTTTCATTATACCGTCATTTCAAAACTTCTTCTCCACTATTTTCCCTAAAAGATTTAGATTTCTGGGTTTTTGGCTTACTTGAATTAGGTGGAGTTCTATAGAGTTCACACGATTCAAGTGCCAGTCACATGCTTTTTTTGGGTCGTGACACAAGAATTCTTCCTCCTCCCTCTTACATTCCATTTGAATAAGAAGCGAGTAAGTCTCCCCTCCCCATCTTCTTCTTCCTTTGAATCCACCCTTGTCGTGTCGCCGAATTCCATACCTAAATAAATATTCTTTTATATCAAAATCATCCATGCTATCATAAACCGTTTCAGGAAAACTTGTGAATTTAAATTAATAATCAAGTGTATGAAATCATTACAAATCTATTGTTGATAAAACATGCAACTGTATTTCATTATTAGACTTTAAGAACACATATATATATATACACAAGTATCGTTTCATGTAACTTCTACCCTACATGTTTAATATGAGTTTGTTGATATTGTTAAGTATATATATTTAGTGATAACTTACGGGGTAATGACCTACCCACACATGCATACTTTGGATTCATAGCACGATCACGCGTTTGTATCGTTTTTATCATTAAAACACTCTCAAGTCTTGAAACATAGAATTTTAACCCTAAATCTATTTCCATGGAAAAAATTTCCCCTCACAACCCTCGTTAGGAAAGCTCTGTTAAAAAATAGTGCGGATTATCGTACATTTTGGGTCTAGTGGGTAAGATCGGAGCTCTTCACGGAGCGCGTTTTTGAAGGAAAAGAAAAATACAGTTTTTAAAACTAAACTAAAAATAAATTCTACGATATTTGAATAATGATATAGTTTACTATGTAAATTAGAAAGAAAAAAATTACAAAATTATATTTTAAATAAAATACCCTAAATTGAAAAGATTAAGTTTCTATTAAAATAGCTTAAGTTTTCCAAAAGATAGATTTTTCATTAAAATACCATAAACTCTTAAAACCAAGGTTTTGTCACTAAAATACCACAAAATCTAAAATATATTTTTAATAAAATCCCTCTATATTCTAATTAACATATTTTTTTTACCAAAAACACTATCGATTTTTCAAATGAACTATTTTACATAAATGACCTAAGTTCACCAAAATACCCAAAATATATAACCTTACTAATTTGTAAGGTATTCAGGTAATAAATGAGTTTTAAGCGGTATCTTTTTTTTTGAGCCTCGGGGAGCCAGAGAAAGTGGGTGCTTGGCTATCTAGTTTTGGTAAAGCAGCAAACTAAAGGAATTTTTGTCAGGCAATCGTCCTTGAAAAGGGCACAAATGCTACCGGCCATGTGTAGTGGTTGCCATTTTAAATCACATGAATATCAAATCATATATAATCAAACACATGACATTCTACTTAACTTAAACCTGAACTTGAAATCTTAAACTTGACATGAATACTTGAATCCAATAAGTATACCTGAAACCAACTTGATTCGAACCATGAATACAAATAACATGACTTACTGATTAGTGCAATTTATTGCATATTTTATAACCATATTTATCTTCAATTTTGCCTATTTTATGCTTTTCTGGGTATGTCTTGTGAATTATTACAGATTACAGGGTTTAAACGCAAAAGTACGAAAAAGTGCGCAAAAGTTGATTACGTGCGTGGAATGGAGACTTAATAGAGCTAATTAGAAATAGAGAATCAATTATCGAAATTGGAACAAACTCTAAAGATCTCGAGATCAAGCAATACAACATGGAAAATAATATAGAGCCAGAAGACCTAAAATTTTGGCCAAAACTGGGAGTTCGGGAGATTTGGCCGAAATTTTCTAGAGTTAGGGCTCGAGATTTTTGGGAAAATTTTGTATTCTCTGTATCTTTTGTAAAGTTTGTTTTAATTTTCCAGAAACCCTATAAATACCTTTGTATAGTCCAATAGGATTTCATCTCTTCCCTGCTTTTAATTAGGTTTTCTTTTGGGAGAGATCAAAGTTTTTTGTAAGATTTTATTTTATTAATGAAGAATTTTATTTCTTTTAATTTTGTCCTTTCAATTAGGCGTAGCTAATTTAGTTTCTAGGGTTTGAATTGTTTGCTTCTATGGTTGGATATTTGAATTGATCTTCTCTTTTCTTGTGTTTTTATATGAATTTCTCTTGATCTAAAATTGTCTCTTTTAGTTTTTTATCTAATAAACTAAGCTATATAATGATAGTTGACATCTTGAATAGATTTAAGGAAAGGTGATAATATAAAGAAACTAGTTAGATTAATGATAGCATGACGAACTAGAAATCTAATTAGGAAAGATAAGATATGATTTAAATGATGAGAATTCAATATAGTAATTAAGTTGATCTAAGTTACACGATAACATGATAGTTGTAGATTGATCACCTATAAGTATTAATCGAAAGGTAAATCTAAGTTAATGTTAATTAAGTAGAATTATTTAGTTTTAATGGTTTTCTAAAGGCTTTCATATACTTGATAGGGTAGATCTAATGCCATATTATTTTACCTATGCTTTTATATGTTTAATAGTTAATTAATTAAAACTAAAAAAAAGAAAAGAGATAGAAATTTATAAACCAATCATATTAGTAAAAAAATTCAACACCTTAGGATTTCCTTTCTATTATTTAAGTCTTTTTAATTTACTTGCTTTTAATTATTGCACTTTTAATTTACTTGCAATTTAGGTTTAGTTTAAATTAACTATTCTTTCATTACATGTTTTAAAATTAATTAAAATTTCACACCTCTTTGTGGAACGATCCTCAAATATTACAATTGCACGACTATATACTTGCACTTAAAATTTAGAGACCAATAAAATCTCAATCAAGTTTTTGGCGTCGTTGTCAGGAAGGTGTTAGAAACTTTAGTTAATTTTGATTCAAGTTATTATTTTATTTATTTATTTATTTTTATTTTTTTATTCTATTTTATTCTGCAAACTTTTATTTTATTTCAGGAAATGAGGAGCAGATCCAGGGAGCATCCAGAGCGAACCAACAAAGAAACATGGGCTATCAAATAGAAGCACAGGAGAAAACGAGTTCAGTGCCCAAGTTTTGTGAAGATTTACCTACAAAGCATTGTGATTCCGCAGCCAATATAACTACCTCCGCCGTGTTTTCGCGGCCACTCAGAGTCTTCTGTCCCTCGTTTTTCTCTGGTGTGTTCCTTTTCTCTTAATCTCCCCTATGTAGTTCCAATATACTACTTTTCTCTACAGGATTATTTGCAATTGCGCTGCCAAGAGAAAAAAAAATTATTGCTAAAGATTGCTTACATGATTGAACTTCTTTGCATAATCAATATGGACTTTAAGGGGTAAGAAACCCAAAACAACATTAGGTGGGAATTTCATCACCCTTTCTAGACCCAAAAAAATCACAAACCAAGCATAAACATTCATCTTTCATTAATTAAAAAATATCTAGACTCAACCCCCTAAGGACATTCGCGCTCAAATAGTTCAAGAGAAGGTTGTAGGCAATCTATCGTTTATCCGCACTAATCGCGTGGTGTCTAAGGCAAGTGTTAGAGATGAAAGTTTCGCAAGGGGGGAAGGTTCTGTAATTAAGAAACTTAGCGAAAGTTTTGGAAAACCATCCTTCCCCACCCACACTTACCCGGCCATTCGGTTTGTAAAGAGACGGTAGAGAATTTATCCCGCAACTTGTCCCTTGGACAATTAGGAGCAGGTCTAGCGATTTGACCTAGATGATCCTAGTTTTAGGGACTGCTTGTGCATTTTGTGGTTGTGATTGGTTGAGTCAAGTCCGTATTTCATTTTTTTAATATGGGTGATGAACATGCGAAACCAACTTTATATGAACTTTGCTATCCAGTTAACCCAACACTTGCTGATTGCATTTGAATGAATAAATATAGGAGCGGTTATAATTCACCTTACACATCCATAACTGACACAACTTTCACTCCTTCCAATTTCATAGACCAACAACAATTTTCATCATACCCATATTATGATGTTGTCCCTCCTTACGACCACATCCAATCAAATTCTTATCAACCATAACAAAATTTTACACCTTCCTTAGATGTTGATAATGATGAGGATATGAGACATGCATATGTTGAACAGCGGTTGGCTACAATTCTGCAAGATGAAATTATGCTAATTAAGCAATCAATAACTAGTTTGAAATTCTTCTTGGCTAGATAACTGCTGCAATCGCTACTAAGAAGGAACAAGAGACCATCCCAATGTAAAACCACACAAACCTGATTGCTCCTAACACCCTTGAAACTCATGATCAACCTATTTAGGAAGTGTTTGATAATAGCCATAGTTTGAAATGTATAATCGAAAAATGTTTAAGTCATGAGTGTTCTATGTACAGGCGTGAATTCACGTCAAGAAAGATTGTACGATATGAAGAGTGCCCTATTTGTGAATATACGTTTGAATCTTGTGGCTTAGATGAGTCTGAATTTTTGGGGCATGAGGAAAGTGAACATGAGTCTACTTCAAGTCAGTTTGACACCTATCCTCAGAATTTTGAACTCCAATTTGGCCTCCAACATCTAAGTTATCTGAAGATGATTTAATTGAAAATACGTTTGAGGTTCAGATGTTTGATTTAACTGATTGTAAAATTTTTTAGGATGATGTTTTGACGAAATAACAATAGCAGATATAAATTTTGAGAAAATTTTAGATATAGAACCTGCTTATTAAGAGAAATCTTATGATTTTAATATGGTTGATATAGAAAGAATATTTGATGAAACTATTGATAGGAACCCAGAAATTTAGTTGGAATGAACAATGAAATTTTTGAAGAAAAATTATAGTGAGATCCTACATTTTTAGAAGATAAAAGTTAACCCATGAGTCAATTTAAAAAGGAGAAAAAAGAATTGTTAGATGAGAGATGTGGTGACATTTTTGAACATGATTCAATTATTAGAATAAAAGAATTTTATGAGGAAGAGGTGGTTAATTTTGAAGAAAGCTGTTTTGAAAATGATAGTTTTGAGAAATTTTTTAAAGAGAAACTCATGATCTTAGGCGAAAGTGAAAAAACCGTTGACGATCTTTATTATTTAAAGCCATATTTTGAGGAGCTTTTTAAAGAAGAACTTAAGATGTTAGATAAGCATTTCACAGTTGAACCTACGCCTCAAATACTTCCTTTTAACTTTGAAACCAATCCTATTGAAAAGCAAGATGAAATTGTGCTTTTAACACCTATGACTGGATCTCTTATTTATATTCCACATCTTCATGTTGAAAACTTCGATCCATTTAGCCAAAACATTGAAAAGACAACACAGTTGCATAACTCTTTTTGACTTAAATCTTTTATTACTGCGCTAGTTTAACAAGAACAAGAAAAATTGATGTTTATGAATAAAGCTAGTAATAGGTGATCATAAATTAGATTCCTAAAGGTTGAGTGAGATGAAAGAGTTATTGAATCTGCGGATAAAAATAAGTTTGAAAAATTGTTCATATTCTTGAGTCCAAATTTAGAGAGTATATACCCTACAAATTGCATATACACATTTCTTGAAACTTGGGATAGTAGAGAATACCTAGAAATACTCTTGCCTGAAGACTTAGTATGAAAGAAAAAACGGTATTTAAAGCTAACCACGAAAGAAAAAGAAAAAAATCGATGAAAAAAGTTTAATCTTGCAATGAAAAAAAGAAAGAAAATGGTGTAAGATCATGAACATGCTATTTACGCCTTAAGCTCACACATTCGGTAATCGGTTGGTTAGTACCTCAAAATGTATTAACGGTCGCATGAAAAGTGTGTGAGCAAATCCATCTATCCATAATAAAAAGAAGTAGTACTAAGGTATTAGGGCAAGGATACTATAGCTTGAATTGAATTCTCAAGTGTAGGGATGATTTTTACACACGTAGGGGTATATGATCGATGTTTGGAGGAAATGTAGGGATGAATAATAAGATGATATTTTATTGAGGGAGAATGCAATTTCGGATTTGATTAGACTATTAATATGAAGGTTCAAGAAAGTTGAAAAGATTGTGGAAATTTGAAATTCTTCTTTTTCAAGTCTTTTCTTTTGTTTGTTCCTATCTTTGTATGTGTTTACCGCTGGAACGAGGACTGAGGAGCGGGGAGCACGTCCAGCCTGAATATGGGGACATATGCTATATGGAATATATCCATCTACCTCTCCGAAGATACCGAGTTAATTTATGGCACCATATATCGGAGGTTTGGATGGATGCGACCGTTGTAGCTGAACTTTCAGATCCCCTTCAATGATGAGGGGTTTTTGATTGTGGGGATACTTTTTCCTGTAGGCGTAAGCCCCAGCAGCTAATTACGTTATCACCGAGCTACAACAACTTTCCCTACTCCATATATATAACTTCATGTCTTGTTAGGCTTTGTTTATTTTGGGGTTTCTCTTAAATTGTATACGGATACTAATATATGTCGTCGCCCGTAGGGCGCGGATTAGTCCAAATCTGTACATATCATATTTGGGTTTGAACCTAGGTAACATTTCTCATATGAATGAGGTCCGTCATTTCAAAACATGTCATCTAAGGATCATTATTCGCATCTGACTAAGATTGACTCAGGAATATGGTTCAGGATCATTAATCTTGTTTTAGATTAAGATCAACTTAACAAATATGGACTAAGGATCATTAGTCATTTTTTAGACTAAGATCAATTTAGATTTATTGATATTTTGATCAATGGATTATATATAAGAAGCAAAAACTTCTATACTTAGTTTATTTTAACTAAGTGATCAAGTAAAAGCGTGCTGTCCAAGTGCGCATATGCATATGTACATATATCTTCTTTAAAGAGGGTCCGCACATGCATATCACGTGGTTGCGCACTTGTTTATAGTCGGAGGGCTGCGCACGTGCATATCACGTGGTTCACACTTGTTATCAGATCATGTTCACATCTGCGCTTGTATAAGTGTGTACGTATTGAGAAGTCAACATTTTCATTTGCGCATACGTGCATGTAACGTGATGCACACATCTTCAGGGACATTATTTTCCCCCATGCGCACATGTGAGTATCACGTGATGCGCAAGTCTGCATAGACATTTATTATCAAGTGTGCACTAGTATCAGGTGAGCACTGTTCATCAGAAAGCAATGGCTTTCAAAAAGAAACATAAGTTTCTGTTTATTGATTTTTGGGTGTATCTATGGTGCGCATCCAAATTTATGAAGGTTTATGTTCTTCATAAAAGGTCTTTTTTTCAAGTTTTGGATCTCATGATCGATCTCTAATAAAAAATCGAAACTTTTATCATGAAGAGAAACATGCTATAAAATCTTTTGATCTTATTTAATGAATCGATGGATTCAACAAAAACAAATGCTTTTTATATAAATCAAAAGTTTTATTATTTTTATCAAAGAGAAGGATCTTTTCTCCTCCTTTCTTTTTCTATTTACCATATCGTTGATGGTGGTGAAGAAGATGATGATGAGATTTTTTCTTAGTTGGGGGAAGTGCGTACTTTATTTGTAGCTTCTCTCAAAAAATATCTCTTCCTTCTTGTTTTTAGATCTCTATTTATAGTAGAGGGTCAATTAGGGTTTGTTGCAATTTTAAGGGATTTATTTGATTTTAAATTGATTCATATCAATTTAGAGGCCTTGCGCACCATTGGATATTTATCCAAGATAATTTAACTTAGTTTGTTAAATTTTCAATTAACAGATTTTGATTTTTATAAGAGAAGCACATACTTCATTGGCTATAAGTGCGCATGGTAAGGATGCGCACGTGTCGCCGCCTATCTCATGCATCAACCTTCGTATGCGCGTATATATAAGTGTGTATGCCATCAAAATCGCATTTTGTCTTGTGTGAACTTGACACTTGTGCGATTGCCTTTAGCCATTTTATTATAAGTGTGCACTTGATATTGATGCACACTTAAATAGGTGCGAACAAATGCCCCCACTGATTGCTTGCATGTGACCCGCACGTGGGTGTGATCGGTGTCAATCTGCGAGTCACTGGATTTATCTTGAGATTCGTAGGATACAAACCGACATTTGGTCCCTATAAATGGGCCCCACTCCCTTCATGAAAGTGCTTCATTTTTCTTTTCTCTCCCTTGTATTTTTGAGAACCTTGTTGCGCACTTGTTCCCTCGCTTTCTGCAGAAGCCTTTGCTTCTTCAAACATCAATTGGTAAGTGCGCTTGCGCATCTCTGTCCTTTGTGCGAAATCTTTGCTTCTATTTGCTTAGTATGCATCTTATGCGTTGCGCATCCACTGGGGTTTCTTGGCTTCTGATGCTATGAACTCCAATCTTTGAAGCTACAACACTTTTGCTCATATTTTTCTCGTCACATTTTCTCCAGGTCCAATGGCTAATCATTGTATAACATCAGAGACATCATTTCTCACAACATCATTCGTTATTATGGGCTAGACTATACTGAAGAATATTTTTCTCGTCACCTTTTCTCCTGGTCCAATGGCTAATCATTTGTATAACATCAGAGACATCATTTCTCACAACATCATTCGTTATTATGGGCCAGACTATACTGACGAACAGTATGAAGCCGTGCTGCATTGCTTAGAAGCTCACTGCGTTCGACTGGTTCCCCGTCATTCTTCACATCTGCAGATGGTGTTTGAAGCAATCTGGGATGCCTTGTCCGGAAATTTTGAGGTTATGCCGCTCCAAGCTCTTGATCAGGCCGAAGACAAAGCGCACTCAGTTTACGTGATGGGCCTGATCTCTAAACGGTGGAGGGATGATACGATCACTCTCTTACATCACATATATCAGCAAAGAGCAATCATATCTTAATATGCTAGGCCGGAAGATATCACTGGCGACCCCAAAGCCTGTCTCCGCAAACGGAAGCACAAGAAGATGGAAGATGATGCTTGGGATAGAACTCATGTACTAATGCTAGTATCTTGCTGATTTAAACCTTGAACGATGGTTTGATTTTATTTGACTTTCAATTTTCAATACTTGTTCTCAGTTGGTAGTCTGTAATCTACCTTTTGATGTATGAATGAAAAACATATCTTCTTTTATATCCGCATTTTTTTGGTGCTAAAATGGATTAAATTAGTTTATTTACTCGTTTCGGAGTGTTCGGTTTACCCTTACTTTAGGGTTATGGATAAACTTATCCTAACATTAAATATACATAACCGCTTTTATCATAGGAATCCGTTAGGTTTGTGGTACTGGGTTAAATCCATTGTACCATCGCATTGCCTGATAGTCATGTGTTTGTTGAGTCTCTGATCTCTTCTGAGACTGGACACGACGTCTTCAAGTAATCTTCTTAGATTGTAACATCCACATTACCATCGGAAGATTCAGCGTTGGGCATAGCCACGGTGCTTTACCTTGAGTTTAGGCTCTATTTGGAGCCCGACGATGTCATGACCACACCCTTCTAAGGTGGGGTGACATCCAGTGGTCTTTAGGTTTGCATATCTTGCCATCAAGACCTGAAGCTAAGAATATGCCATTACTTCACTTTGATTTGACCCTTTATTCCTTGTTGATGTTGCGTCTACACCCTGTTGGAATGAGAAGGAACGTCGAGATAATCTCTAGGCTGTAGATGTTGCCATCGAGATCTGGAGCTAGGAATTTGCCATCACTCCACTTTTACTTTGGCTCCTTAGAGCTTTGTTGACATCACGTATGTACTCTGCTAGAGTAAGAGGGACATCCAAATAGTCTTAGGTTGTATGTATGCCATCAAGACTTGGTTCTTCATTTGGTGAAATATGGTGGAAAATATGGTTCCCTTTCTTTTATTTGTGTACGTTGATTGTATACAAGAGTCAGTATTGACCTACTTGCAGGGCAAAAAATCTATATATATATATATATATCCGTAATTGCTCTATCATTTCAGTTTTTCTTATCATGAAAGTTGCGATTGCCCAACCATTTCGGCTATTTTCTCACGGTGCCCAATCATTTCGGATGTTTTTTTAGTCTGATACTAGCTTTAGCATATTATCGCTATAAATAGAATATTTCTAAGAGCGACTCATCATCTGCCGTTGCCTATTAGGACAAAGGCGGCTTAGAATAAAGGTTTAGATCCTTGCCAAGCAAGATTTTTTGATTTTATGAGCCGTAAGGGTTCCATAAAGATATTTCTCCCTACGAGTCGAGAAGATCTCGCATGTGTATTTTCTCCTTAGGTATCATGGGGATTCCTAAATGGCATCTTCTCTTGCAAGTCGTAAGGACCTACAAATGTTGTTCACTGTGTTGGGAATATCACTCAGCTCCGGTGGAACTTGGTTGGGAACACATTTATTTACGCATGTGGATTTTATAAAAGAGTCAATATTGAACTACTAGTAGGGCATAAATCTCATAAGGGTATGATGGCTTAAGAAATAGGCTTGGATCTTTGTAACATAAGGCTTTTGAATTATATAAGCCGTGAGGGTCTTATAGAGATAGTTCTCCTTACGAGTTAGGAGGATCTTGTAAGTGTATTTCTCCTTAGGAATCGTATGGATTCCTAAGTGTGTTGCTCTTTTGTGAGTCCTAAGGATCCTATGCAGGTATTTTCTCCTTGCAAAGTTGAGAGAACTTTGCAAGTGCATATTTTCTTTCAACGAGTTTGCGTCCTTTCGGGTTTTCACAAGCTTGCTAGTAGTCCTGCTGTTTTTACTCACGGTGCCCTTTCGGATTTTCATCCGTACCCATTTTTCTTGTGGACATACCCTTTTTTGTTTTTGTTTTTTTGTGACGGAAGTCTTTTGGACATAGCTTCGCTGCGGGTGCCCTAACATCGCTTGCCGGTGGGACTTATCTTTCATCATAGAAGCCTTTGCTTCTTTTTTTTAAAGCGTTTGCTTTTTGTTGAATCTATCGATTCATTAAACAAGATCAAAAGATCTTATGGCCTGTCTCACTTCATGATAAAAGTTGAGATTTTACGAGAGATCGATATTAAAATCCGAAATCCATATCAAAATATGACCCGACCATGTACATAAAAATGGTCTTTTGATTATATCATCACCAAAAATTAAAGAACAGAAGTCATTGCTTCTTTTTTAAAGCCATAGCTTTCTGATGAACAGTGCGCACCTAATACTAGTGTGCACTTGATAAGAAATGTCTATGCAGACTTGCGCATCAGATGATATGCACGTATGCGCATGGGGGAAAATAATGTCCCTGAAGATGTGCGCATCACGTGACATGCACATGTGCGCAAATGAATATGTTGACTTCTCAATACGTGATGTGAATTTGACCCGATAATATGTGTGCAACCACGTGATATGCATGTGCGCAGCCCCCGACCATAAACAAGTGCGCAACCACGTGATATGCATGGGTTATTCTATCTATTTCCAACATGTTTGAAATATCGATCGACCGAGATTTTCGAAACTGCAATTCCAAAAAATGTAGTTTCTGTCGAATTTTTAAAGTGATCGAAAAATCATTTTCAGTGTATCAAATATTCGTGCAGGGTTTTTTTAGAGCAACACAAGAAATTTGAGATCATGCACCCACAACTCCGCCGTGGAAGCGCCACCAAGCATGCTTGTTTGCGGCGGTTTCGCGGCCAAAGTTAGGTTACTGTGCTCAAAATTTCTACAGTTACTCTATTTGTTGGAATTATGATTTCTGGGATATTTAGTTCTTGGGCCCAGATTTGTTTGAGTACTGGATTAGCATTTGGGGCCTATTCAGAAAAGTTTAGTCGATCAAAATTTTTAAATACGTGTGATTATCAGTACTTAGTTTAGCATCTGCGACCGTGAATGTCATTTGATCGGTATATCCCGTCTATCTACTATATGTTCATTTAGACGGGTTTGCGAACATGGCATTCACGTTGATATTCTGTGATTGTGCTGATATTGTGGTTGGATTGTCATGGCGGTGTAGGGTTAGCTTAGCACCTTAGCAAGGTTTTAGCAAGCATCAAACATGCTATATTAAAATTTTAGGGGTGCTAACCAAACCAACAAAGTAATCGAACTAGAGAATTAGGTTAACAAGCATGTAAACAATTTTACAACTAAGTGATTAGGGATTACAACCTTTGTATTTCGCTCCTTCACGTCACAAGCTCTAATTAGTGGTCCCTTTGCTGCGATCAACGAGCTCTCGAACTCTTGAGAGGCTCCATAAGATGTACGATGTATCCTTACTTGAAGTCTTCAAAGTCTGTGATGATCTACGTCGAGGAAACACGGACTCAAGCTCACTCTTCACTAATACGGAATTAGTGAAGCTAACACACTAATCTATATGACTAGTATAGAAGAGGATGATGAAGTAAGAATTTAGCTCACTTTAGTATTTAATTTCTCACTATTTTTCTTCTTGATCTCAAAATCTAGAGAGCAAAAATGAGATGAGGAAGAAGAAGATGAAGGAAATATCTCAAGTGATGAAAAAAATCTATCATGGTTCAAATGCAACCCTTGGGTGAGTATATCATCCATACACTAACCCATGTAAAGGACTAACCATGGTAAGGGTTAATGGTTAGGTCACAAAATATCTTAAATAGAAACAAAAGAGTGGACTAAGTCAAAGCTTATCTACAAACTTCTACAAGCTTCTAGCTTTGATTAAATCCACTAATTTATAATTACTTAATGATAAATGAAACCCTAACATAAACCCTAGCAGGGTATGAGTTTCATACATACATGTTGCATGTGTAACCTAGCATGTCACAATATTATATATCACATATATAATATTCATGTAACAAAAGAAAACAATACAATAAACATATATCACATATATGTTAAATGTATCATAAGTGAGAATAATAAATATTTAAGTGAGCATATAATATATATATATATATATATATATTATTTCATCGAATCAAACTTGATTCGATAACCCGGCTATATCACATATAACCGGCTGATATCACATATCGCGAGAATAGAATACGGTATCACATATGCATATCAATCTCGATCCCGCACATATCCCATATGTGTTCCTACTCCGTTTTGCCTGAGCCTAGAAACCTCTATGTAGGACTCTAAAGACTCGTCAATACGTCGGCAGTAGGTGATGATCACATCAAACACCAACAAGCCGCAAGCGATCAGCTAAACGTAACGGCACCCGGATATTGAGCGATCAGAAGATCAACAAGAAAGTCTGCTCTAACTCCTGTAAATCCAATCAGTAACACTACCGTACAGTCCAGTCTCTTCGTCTGATATGTCGCATATCCAGTCTAGGGGTGGTAAACGTCAGACCCAGTAACCGATAAGTCGTGTCGATGTGAGGCTCATAACAGGTCGAGAAACTACTGATAACACTTACCAGTAGATCTCCATATCAGCCCTGGCCAGGGACTTCCAGTTTTAGCCAATCGAGCACAGCGCAACATCAACTCCCAATACCGGGAGAGACGAAACCCCTCCTATCGCTCATTGCCTCCATGTGATTCTGGACTGTACCCAAAAGCCACCGTTTTGCACGTTCTCACGAACGTGGTAAGATGGAAATCAAAGCACAGTGGGAATCATACAAGACTCTATGACGATCTCGGGTCTACAGACTAACCTGTACCAGTGTCACCAGAGAACTGCTATCTGACTATAGGGATAATACCAACAAGGAGTTCTCAATGAGTCCGTTCAGTATACCCAGTCTCCACTGAGCACCCATATACCATCTTTGATGTCAAACACCAATGGATGTGGGATCATCCATTGCCCATCATATGGGTCAAGATGAGTATACGTTAGTTTACTCTGGAGTATCGATGCCCTGTCTCGATACACCCTCGACTAGGAACAATTATAGGATGTACTCGTAGACTATCCTGGCTCCACTAGTATAATCTGCATCATAATCCCGGTAGTCAAGTACATATCCTAAGGGTTTTATCAACATGTGAGAGCAAGACAGTAACCCAATACCATTCAACATGTTAAGACAAAGTAAAACCAGATAGCATACTATCATCTCGAGAAAGAAAGTCCTCTCTATATATATCCAAGCATCCACTATAATATACATCATATGTACAACAATGGCCTCTAGGGCATATACATAACTAACAATCTCCCACTTGCACTAAGGCCAGCTGTTGTAGTATATCATACCCAACAACCCGAAGAGTCTCTCAAAATATATCTGGGGTATAGCCTTCGTGAGTGGATCCGCAGTGTTGTCCTTCGTGTCAACTCTCCTGACCTCGATCTCTTGGCGATCAACTATCTCCCGGATCAGGTGATACCGCCTCATAATATGCCTGGATCTCTGATGGGACCTGGGTTCCTTGGCCAAAGCCATAGCTCCATTTTTATCACAATACAAAGGTATTGGATACTCAATGGACGGAACCACTCCAAGTTTAGTTATGAACATCTTCATCCAGACAGTCTCTTTGGCAGCATCGTTGGCAGCGATGTATTCATCCTCCATCGTGGAGTCTGCTACGGTTTCCTGTTTGGAACTCTTCCAACAAACTGCCCCTCCATTGAGGGTGAAGAAAAATCTCGAGTGCGACTTAGAGTCGTCCTTATCACTTTGGAAGCTTGAATCGGTAAAGGACTCCACCTAGAGTTCTCCGTTACCATACACCAAGAACATCTCTTTAGTCTTTCTCAAGTACTTGAGGATGTTCTTCACAGCTGTTCAGTGACTCTATCCTGGATCTGCTTGATACCTACTCACTACACTTAGTGAGTATGCTACATCGGGTCTGATACATAGCATCGCGTACATGATAGAGCCTACTGCCGAAGCATAGGGTATCCCTTGCATGCGAGCTCTCTCCAAATCAGTCTTAGGAGACATCTCTTTGGAGAGAGTGAGTCCAGAGATTGTGGGTAAGTTCCCATGCTTGGATTCTTCCATACTAAACCTCTTTAGTATGGTGTCAATGTACCTGGATTGGGACAATCCCAGTATCTATTCAGATCTATCTCTATAGATCTTAATCCCCAAAATGCAGGAGGCATCACCTAGATCTTTCATTGAGAATCTTTGTGATAAGAAGAGCTTGACTGAGTGCAGCATAAGAACATCATTTCCTATCAAGAGTTTGTCATCCACGTACAATACGAGGAAGACAAACTTACTCTCTTCTACCTTCTTGTGTATACAAAGTTCATCTATGTTCTTGATGAAGTCAAACTCTTTGACTACCATATCAAAATAGATGTTCCAACTCCGCGATGCCTGCTTTAACCCGTAGATGGATTTAAGCAGCTTGCACACCTTTCCGCTGCTCCCACTATCTACGAAGCCCTCTGGCTGAGTCATGTACACGCACTCCTCTAAATCACCATTTAGAAAGGCGGTCTTAACATTCATTTGCTAGATTTCGTAGTCATGGTACGCAACAATGACAAGTAAGATCCGGATAGACTTAAGCATAGCCACTGGAGAAAAGGTTTCGTCATAATCCATACCTGGTCGTTGATGAAAACCCTTTGCAATAAGTCTAGCTTTGAAAGTATCAACTTTTCCATCTACACCAAGTTTCTTCTTAAAGATCCATTTGCTCCCAATGGGTTTTACCCCTTCAGGAGAAACTTCCAAAGTCCGTACTTTGTTGATGTACAGAGATTCCATCTCAGATCGCATTGCATCCAGCCATTTCATAGAGTCTCCACTCGTGATGGCTTGCTCGAAGCTAGTCGGGTCATCATCTACCATGATGCAATCCTCGCTCCCACCATTTATAAGAAAACCGTAGTATCTCTTAGGTGGATGGAGAACCCTACTAGATCGGCGGAGCGGCTAAGGTTCGTCGGGAACTACTGAATTCTCTTGTTCCACCAAATCATCTGTTGCAGTTTGTGTGGCTGGAACTTCTTCCAGTTCTACCTCCTTGCCACTAATTTGTTTTTCAAGAAATTCCTTTTCTAAAACGGTGGCATGTCGAGAAACAAACACCTTTTGTTCCTCAGCGTGGTAGAAGATATACCTGCGTGAATGTTTGGGATATCCAATAAACTTACACAGAAAAGACCTTGCTCGAGCTTGTCCGGATTCTGTGTTTTCACATATTCCGGAGAACCCCATATCTTAACATAATTAAGATATGGTTTCTTTCTTTTCCATATCTCATATGGAGTGGTTGGCATAGATTTGGTGGGGACCATATTCAATAGGTCTGCAGTTGTCTCCAGTGCATATCCCAAAAGGCAATAGGCAACTCAGCGGTGCTCATCATAGAGCGCACCATATCTAATAGGGTGCGATTCCTACGCTCTGATACGCCGTTGTACTGTAGTGTATATGGAGGAGTAAGCTGAGAGAGAATCCCATTCTCTTTTAAATAATCCAGAAACTCATTGCTCAAGTATTCTCTTCCTCGATCAGATCGAAAGATCTTAATACTTTTACCCGTTTGGTTCTCGACTTTGTTCTTATATTCTTTGAATTTCTCAAAAGCTTCAGACTTGCGTTTCAACAGGAACACATGTCCGTATCTTGAGAGATCGTCAGTGAATGTAATGATGTATGAAGAACCATTCCTGGCAAGTGTAGACATGGGACCGCATACATCACTATGTATCAGTCCCAAGAGTTCCGTAACTCTTTCTCCGTGTCCACTAAACGGAGTTTTGGTCATCTTTCCTTTAATACATGAATGGCAAGTTTGATAAGATGACAATTCGAACGGATCCAAATATCCATCCTTATGCAACTTAGCCAGTCATGTCACATTGATATGACCAAGTCTACAATACCACAAGAAGGATTCGTTCATTTCTGAACTCTTCCTCTTGTGAGTGTTTTGTACATTAAGAACTGTGGTTTGATTTAGAATGTATATACCATTATGCAACGAGCCTGATCCAATCAACTTTTGATTTAAGAAGATGTTTATAACATCATCCTGTATTACAAAATTATATCCTTCTTTACTTAATAAAGAAACTGATATAAGGTTGCATATCAGGTTCGGTATGTAATAGCATTTGTTCAGAATCAATGTATTACCATTTGGTAATACAAGGTGATATTCGCCAACTGCTTTGGCTGCAATATTTACACCATTCCCTACTCTTACGGAATGATCACCTATTCCCAATTCTCTACCTTTCCTTAGCCCATGCAATATATTGCATATGTGGGATCCTGATCCGGTATCTAATGCCCATGACGTAGAGTGAATTGAGAAATAGTTCTTGATAACAAACACACCCGAAGAAGATACATCATTATGCTTATTCTTCATTTAGGCGACGTGTCAATCCGGATATTTCCCTATTTCCTTTTCAGTCTTATAACAATTATAAGAAAAAAAGGAACCAACGTTCCCCTACTCAGTATAATAAATGGGTTCGGTCAATACATCCATATTATTATCTTGATTAAGGCCTGACATGGTCGCTACCTGGAGAGAGAGAGATGAAAACACTTTAGCGTATGCTCTTGCAAGATTAGATTGGTTATTATCTTATCTAATTAGGATGACTCCCACTGTTTTTCATCAAATCTTCCTTTAAACCCAAAAAGGTTAAACTAGCCGGGATTAATTACACCTTACAAGTTCACCAATCTTTCAGCCAGGTCAGTGTTGGTACTTTGAGGGAGGTTCCCCGTGCTTTCGCACGGACCTAATTAAGATAAATCTTGTTTTCCCAGAAGCATAACCCCGTTAACACCTTTCTAGACACCTACTTGATGGGCTAATTGTCATGTGTAAAAGTCTCCCAGGAGTAACTCTTACTCGCAGTGGGTATCGGGATCCAACTATCTCATAGAAAGTATGCAATCTCATTGAAAATCTCAACACTTGAAATTCCCGATAATACTTTTTACCCCTAACATCCTATGACCTTGACACAGGCCAACAAACCATAGTCCGCTAGTCAAGTTCAACCAATAATTTCCTAATTGAATTAAACCCACCCGCACGACCCTTGACACAGGCCAACAAAGTCGTACGACTACCCTAATCCAATCACATCTTATGTTACAGATAAACAGTAGTTAGCTACCGCACACTACGCCTTGACGCAGGCCAACAAACGTAGCGCGATTTTGAAAAGTTTTTATGAAAACCATGAGCGTAATGAACTGATGGAGGGATACACAAGTTTTTAAGAACATCTCTTTAGTCCAATCACATCTTGTTTTTAAGAAAAACTAAATATTACTTATCTGAAATGATGGAGGGATACACAAGTTTTTAAGAAAACCATGAGCGTAATGAACTTGATATCGTTGTAGAAATGTGATTTTGAAAAGGAGTGTTTTTGAGGCTTTTACTAGTTTCGCTAGGGGTAGTCGTACGACTTTGTTTTTAAGAAAACTAAATATTACTTATCTGAAATGATGGAAGGATACACAAGTTTTTAAGAAAACCATGAGCGTAATGAACTTGATATCGTTGTAGAAACGTGATTTTGAAAAGGAGTGTTTTTGAGGCTTTTACTAGTTTCGCTAGGGGTAGTCGTACGACTTTGTTTTTAAGAAAACTAAATATTACTTATCTGAAATGATGGAGGGATACACAAGTTTTTAAAAAAACCATGAGCGTAATGAACTTGATATCGTTGTAGAAATGTGATTTTGAAAAGGAGTGTTTTTGAGGCTTTTACTAGTTTCGCTAGGGGTAGTCGTACGACTTTGTTTTTAAGATAACTAAATATTACTTATCTGAAATGATGGAGGGATACACAAGTTTTTAAGAAAACCATGAGCGTAATGAACTTGATATCGTTGTAGAAACGTGATTTTGAAAAGGAGTGTTTTTGAGGCTTTTACTAGTTTCGCTAAAGAGGTCCCTCCCGGTGAAGGGATCTCGGCTCTTTCCTTATCGAATAAGGTGCTGGACATTCTATAAGGAATACCACTATGCAAAGCAAGAAAAATAGAAGCAATCAAAAACATAACCGAGTGAATTATAGCATCTGATAGTTTCGCTAAAGAACCATGTCACGCCCCGCTTCCCAGAGTACGCTAAGGTAGGCACGTGACATAGCCAACCATGCTACCTGTGGATAGGAATTATCCTTCCACAGTCACATTACGGCTGTAAAGATATCAAGAACAATAATAATCTATCTAACACATGTCCATAAGCCAAAATAAAATGAGTCAAGAATAAATAATGTGCAAGCAAAAGATCCAATACAAGAATAACTGGAATGTATGTCTCATAATGCGGGCTCACATCAGGAATGAAAATACTGGAAATAAAAGAACTAACTACTAACGAGTTCTCACTACTCAGCCTGCTGACTGAAGTACTCCTGCTTGGACTGCAGCAAAGGTATGGAATCTGGGCCATGCAAAACCCAGACGTCAGCGCGTCATGACATCAAGCAGTAATATATAAACAGGGTAGCAAGACATGCAAGTATGATCATATATGGTAAAACAGGTGTAACAGCAATATAAATCAGAGCAATGAAAAGTAGTGTGCAGTGAGTAATCTAAACTGGTCTATTGGGTTAACTACTCTCAAGTCTTGAAATCAATTTGATGAATCATCGATATAACTCAATAGTATCCCGTGCGTGCCCGGGATCATGGTGAAGATTCTCAGGCTGAAACCGAGACATGCCGCTAGGCACTAAAGGAAAAAGGGTAATGATGAATGATGTCTGCATCATCATCCCAAGGCTGGCCTAGCCTCTAAAAAGGTAGTGGATAACGATGGATGATGTCAGCAGCATCATCCCAAGGCTGGCCTAACCTCTAAAACTGATCAGTAAAGGTAGTGAACTGTCGAGTTACAAGTCAGGTTTCATCATTGATTTCCCCATACCCCCAGGTTATATGTGTTCAAGTCAGGTATTAAATAATCTGAAGCTAATGCCAACGCAGGATCAGGCAGGTACAGGTTTGGACAACAGGAAGTGTCCGTAGGGACAACAGGTAAAGTTTGTTGGCATTAGTAACAAGATCAGGTAACAGGTAAAGCCATGGTACATCAGGTCAGGTCAAGTAATATATATAGGTGTCATGTTATGTCAAGAGTTGCACGGTACCATGTCGTGTCAAGTAAAAGGTGCAACAAGTCATGTCAGGGTGCACAAGATGTCATATGGGTGCTCATAATCAACTAATGTAAGCATGGGTATACAGAACAAGTATGGGTACTAATAGCACAATAAACTGGAACATGTAATATGATATGCAAATAGGTACAGATTAAACTATATGGATGTACGGTTATCGATTAGAGTCAGGGTTATGGTTCCGACATTAAGTATCATACACTTAAATGAATATAGAATATTAAAATCACATTAACATGTATTAATGACCTAGTGATGCAATTATATAAAAAAAGGTTAAATGGATGCAAACGGGTGTCCGATAGGGTATAAATTATTAAAAGGTACTGTGGGCTATGCAGATAATTATTATGTGATTTAAACACGTATGAGGGTACTACGTATAGTAAACTAAAATGCAACTGGTATGTTTCAAGTTCTGAATCTAAAAGATATAAACGGAACATCGAACTGCTAAATTGGAACACGTGACTTTAGATTCTATCTATAGGTTTAATATTCAAATAAATAGTTATAAAATCATATAGATAGCATGTAGCAAGTTTTACTTGCCTCGACGGATCGTGAAGCGGTACACGGAACGTCACGCGTGGGCGGGAAAAGTCGCGACGCGCGCACGGTATACGGAATGAGTCCAAACAATGCACGATGGGATCACACGGGTCAGATATCCTCGCTGAGTCATCGGGATCGTCGCCGGCACGGTCGGATTCCGGCAACCAAGAAACAACAGTGAATAACTCAAAGAAAGAAAATGCATGGAAATGAAAAGAGAAAGAAATGAAAGAGAATAGAGAAGATTGAGGAGAGAGGCTTACTCACTGGATTGCAGAGGGGTGACGGCGTCGACGGTGATGATTGGCAAAGCTCCGGCGAGGGTGCAGGTGCTCGGGTGATGGGTTAGGATTGCATTAGGGTTTGGTTCCTGGGGTTTTGTTGCAGGGTACGTCCAGGTTCTTGGTGAGGTGATGATGTAGAGGAGAGGAAGGAAATGAGATGGTGATTAATGTGGGTGTGAGGCTGGGGTCGTCGGCGACGACCGGTGACGTTGGGTTCTTAGGGTGTTGTGGGTGTGTGCAGGGGGAGAGAGGCTCGGGAAGAAGGAAGAGAAGAAGAAGATGGAGAGGAGGAGGAGAGGAGATGGCGAGGCTCGATTGGGGTTGAGGAGATGATGGAGTTAGGGTTTGAGGAAGGCGATGAGGAGTTAGGGTTCTCGTGGTGAGGGTTGCAGGGTTTTTAAAAACAGAAGAAGAAGAAGAAGAAGATAGAAGGAAGGTAACGTTAAGGAGGGAGGCGGTGTTGGGATCCTCGTTTACCGCGAGATGAGAGAGAGAGGGACGCGAGATGAGAGAGATAGAGAGAAAGCGAGAGGAGAGAGAAAGAAGAGGAGAGATGGAATTGTTTGTTAGCGGAGTGAGAGAGAAAGAGAAAGAGAGAGAGAGGAAGAAAGAGGAAGAGAGAGAAGAGAGGGATACGTGTGGGGCCCGGCAAATAAAAAAGGAGGATTCTGATTGGTTGATGGGAAAAATAAAGGGAGAGAGAGAATCTGCTTAGTTAAAAGAAAATGTAAAAAGATTTAAAATAGTTTTAGGAAATCTTCTGAACTGAAGAAAAATATTAGAATTTAAATTTAAAATTCAAATAATTGAATTTTAGCGGGATATAAAATATTTTAGAAATGCGCCCAGGTTGGGTCCAAAATTTTGGATTTGAAATACGAAAATTATTAGCAAGTTCCAAAATTTAAAATGAAAGATTATTTCACAGAAATGCATACCCCCAAGAACGGACGCACGCACGTGCGTGTAGCCATCCAAACACGTCCATTTCACTGAACGGGACGAGAACACGATGCAAGAACGCTACCACGGGGTTAGGGGTATCATGCAGACCATGTCATGTATTTTTAAATTATTTTAAGTGACTTAAATTGTTATATGCAAAATATATGATGTTAGGGTATTCTATAATTATAAAACAACAAGCTCAAGCAAGCGGGTCGAACGTAAAGTAAACTACCATTCGCATCCACACAGTAAATGAAATAAACACCACAAACAATACATACGGCAACAGAAATTGGTATAACTGAACTCGGTTGTTACAAGATCACTCCCGGTGAAGAGATCTCAGCTCTTTCCTTATTGAATAAGATGCTGGATATTCTACAAGGAATACCGCTATGCAAAGCAAAAACTAGAGCTACCCTTCTTTAAAATTTGATTCTACAATATCTTTAGATTTCTTTTCTTTTCATTAATCTCATTAATGAATTCCCATCATTTATGCTTCCTAAGCATCACAGAAGAAACAAAAGCAATAATATTTATATATCATATATATATATATAGTATAAGCATTCGTCTCACGCATATAAAATGATCACATCACAGAATATCAGCAGCAGAAGAATCACATATGAAATATTGGATATACTAGGAATTCCGTGTTTTATTTAAGCCAGTAAAAACTCGGATTCCACGATCGTGATGAATAGCCAAACCCACATCCCTAGACCCCTACGAGAGCGGCAAGCAACCCTACCAATTCTAGAGTTAAGAGACCCAGACTCGACTCTTCGAGTTGGCCTCCCACTGGACTCTAGAACCAGTTACTTGTGCTCCCCGTCTTGGGTCTATTCTAATGCGGAAAAGTAAATAATATACAACAATGGTGACACCATCTTCAACTCGGAAGTGTCCCAATAAAAGAATATTACATACAATGAATTTTACATGAATGAAAATAAAAACTCTCATCTTTCATAAAACCCCCGGCTATTCTAATCATGACGATCCAATATAACATATCACAGAAACACATAACATCACATGTCATCAACGTAAATAAATATGCGTATCCCAATTGTCGTTGATGTATAGCAATGAAATCGGCGATACACTTACGGTCGCAGAAAAGAAAGTAAAAAACTACAACATTTGGAATACACAATTACCTTAGAAATCATAAACCCAAAATATCACATATTACGGATTTTATGCCGATCTATATGAATTCCACATATTGTATCACAATCACAGATAGCTAGGCGAAGTTAGACAATTTGATCGATTCAACGAATTCCCAAAATTTCCCAGAGAGCTCAACACTTGAGTACTGTTAAAGTTAACAAGAGACATACCATAGTTCCTACGGACCTATAGGTGAAGGGCCCGACCCAAGCCTCTTAAGTGGCGCCGCGGATCCGCGGTCACTTAAACGAGTTAGGATTTCATTCTTCAGGTGTGTCCATAGAATTCCCTGCATGATTTTCTGAATATTTTTAATATGGAAAAATCCAACTATTGGAAAAATTTCCAGAGAGGGGGTCCAAATCGGGTTTTCGGAGTTCGATCGGAATTCTAGCTTCGTCTAGACAACGCCTAATGCTCTAGCTTGGATCTGATACCACTGTAGGGTTAGCTTAGCACCTTAGCAAAGTTTTGGCAAGTATCAAACATGCTATATTAAAATTTTAGGGGTGCTAACCAAACCAACCAAGTAATCGAACTAGAGAATTAGGGTTAAGAAGCATGTAAACAACTTTACAACTAAGTGATTAGAGATTACAACCTTTGTAGTCTGCTCCTTCACTTCACAAGCTCCAAGTAGTGGTCCCTTCGCTGCGATCAACGAGCTCCCAAACTCTTGAGAGGCTCCACAAGATGTACGATGCATCCTTGCACAGTCTTCAAAGTCTATGATGATTTACGTTGAGGAAACACGGAATCAAGCTCACTCTTCAATAATACGGAATTAGTGAAGCTAACACACTAATCTATATGGCTAGTATAGAAGAGGATGATGATGTAGGAATTTAGCTCACTTTGGTATTTAATTTCTCACTATTTTTCTTCTTGATCTCAAAATCTAGAGTGCAAAAATGAGATGAGAAAGATGAAGATGAAGGAAATATCTCAAGTGATGAAAAAAATCTATCATGGTTCAAATGCAACCCTTGGGTGAGTATATCATCCATACACTAACCCATGTAGAGAATTAACCATGGTAAGGGTTAATGGTTAGGTCACAAAATATCTTAAGTAGAAATAAAAGAGTGGACTAAGTCAAAGCTTATCTACAAACTTCTCCAAGCTTCTAATTTGATTAAATCCACTAATTTTTAATTACTTAATGATAAATGAAACCCTAACATAAACCCTAGCATGGTATGAGTCTCATACATACATGTTGCATGTGTAACCTATCATGTCACAATATTATATATCACATATATAATATTCATGTAACAAAGAAAACAATACAATAAAAATATATCACATATATGTTAAAAGCATTATAAGTGAGAATAATAAATATTTAAGTGAGCATAATATATATACATACATACATACATACATACATACATACATACATACATATATTATATATTATTTTATCGAATCAACACTTGATTCGATACCCGGCTATATCACATATAACCGGCCGATATCACATATCGCGAGAATAGAATACAGTATCACATACGCGTATCAATCTCGATCCCGCACATATCACATATGTGCTCCTACTCCGTTTTACTTGAGCCTGGAAAGCTCTATGTAGGAATCTAAAGACTCGTCAATACGCGTGCAGTAGGTGATGATCACATCAAACACCAAGAAGCCGCAAGCGGTCAGCTAAATGTAACGGCCATCCGGGTATTGAGCGATCAGAAGATCAACAAGCAAGTCTGCTCTAACTCCTATAAATCCAATCAGTAACATTACTGTACAGTCCGGTCTCTTCATCTGATATGTCCCATATCCAGTCTAGGGGTGGTAAACGTCAGACCCCAGTAACCGATAAGTCGTGTCGATGTGAGGCTCATAACAGCTCGAGAAACTACTGATAACACTTACCAGTAGATCTCGATATCAGCCTTGGCCAGGGACTTCCAGTTATAGCCAATCGAGCACAGCGCAACATCAACCCCCAATACTGGGAGAGACGAAACCCATCCTATCGCTCATTGCCTCCATGTGATTCGGGACTGTACCCAAAAGCCACCGTTTTGCACGTTCTCATGAACGTGGTAAGGTGGAAATCAAAGCACAATGGGAATCATACAAGTCTCTATGATAATTTCGGGTGTACAGACTAACCTGTACCAGTGTCATCAGAGAACTGCTATCTGAAGATAGGTATAACACCAACAAGGAGTTCTCGATGAGTCTGTTCAGTGGACCCAGTCTCCACTGAGCACTCGTATACCATCTTTGATGTCAAACACCAATGGATGTGGGATCATCCATTGCCCATCATATGGGTCAAGATGCGTATACGCTAGTTTACTTTGGAGTATCGATGCCCTGTCTCGATACACCCTCGACTAGGAACAGTTATAGGATGTACTCGTAGACTACCCTGGCCCCACTAGTATGATCTGCATCAAAGTCCCAGTAGTCAAGTATATATCCTAAGGGCTTTATCAACATGTGAGAGCAAGACAGTAACCCAATCCCATTCAACATGTTAAGACAAAGTAAAACCAGATAGCATACTATCATATCGAGCAAAAAAGTCCTCTCTCTATATATCCAAAAATCCACTATAATATACATCATATGTAGAACAATGGCCTCTAGGGCATATACATAACTAACAGGTGGATAGCCGGTGGTGCAATGGTTTAGTACAGTTTATATTCATTTGTAAATTTGTTATTGTGGGACAAGCGTCCGACATGTGGATAGCCGTTTCCGCCTTGTTGTATATTATTTTATTGGGGCACGACCGGGTTGAGGTCGATGTCACCTTTGTACATATTTTCATTTTTTGTTCTAGGCTTACCCCGCGGTGGAGTGCTCGAATAGCCGGGTTCTAGAGGGCAACAAATCTTCATCTCATGGCGTTGAGACGGAGGGGGCTTCACTCTAGAATTGGCGGGCTATTCGCCGCACTCTTAGGGGGTATAGGATGACCCACGGAGGGGTGCTCAAGTTACCGAATCCCGTGAAGTGCTGGGTGGCCCATTCACTTTGTTGATTGGGGTTGCCTCACTTCTGGGATTGGCGGGTAACTTGCCGTGCTCGTAGGAGTCCAGGTTTCCATTGCACGGGCTATCCACACGACCGGGAATGTCGGGTCTCATTTGCGGCTTAAATGAAACCCAGGGCACCAAGATTATCAACCATTCTTTGTTGCTTGCTGAGATTCTGTATTGTTGCTTATATCATGCCTGGGATGAATATTATATATATTTATATATATTCTAGTAGATGTTGTATATGTTTTGCACCCGTGCTAGTCCAGTCCTCGCTCTGTCGTTAGTTAAGAAACCTAACAGGTGATGACGGGGCCCAGTGGCGAATGCGGATGGCATATGCGTTCATTGTATTTTTGTTCTTTTTTGTTTTGATAGGCTTTAAATGATGGGACTGCATTAATTTTGATTAATGCAAGATATGAAACCTAAAAGATGTTGTTGGAACAAATTTTGAAAAACTATGGTTATATTCTTTCGCTTTGCATAATGGTATTCGGTTGTGAATATCCAACACCTCATTCCAGGAAGCAAGAGCAGAGATCCCTTCACGGGGAGTGACATCTTGAGCAAAAGTCTATACTATAGATTACTCGGTTTTTTTCAAAACCACAAGTTTTCAAAAGCGGAGCCTAAACCACTCCTTTTCAAAACTGCTCAGGTTCCTTCAACGATATCAAGTTCATTACGTTAACGGTTTTTCGCCAAAAACCCAGCCGTAGCCCTCCGTCATTTCTTATAAGTAATACTTAGTATTCGTGTTGCGTTTGTTGACTGTGTAAAGGTGTATTGAACGGTAGCTGAGTATTGCTTATTTGTAGCATATAATGCGATTGGTTAGGACAGTCGTATAACCTTGTTGACTGTGTCGAGGGTTATGCGGGTGGGTTTAATGCAATCAAGATAATGACGGGTTGAACTTGACTATGACTCTTTGATTTGTTGACTGTGTCAAGGTCACTTGGGTTCTAGGGGCAAAAACCACATCGGGGGTTTCAAATATACAGGAAACTTGCTGGTGTTGCATACCTTTTGGAGTGTGGTGAGTAGAGTAGCTTCCATCTAGGTTATCACGCGATGATAGTTGGATCCCGATCCCACTGATGAGTAGGATTACTCTCGGGAGATTATTTCACTTAACAATCAATGCTATAAACCAAGTAGGTGTCTAGAACGGTGTTAGCGGGGCTACGCCTCCAGGGAAAAGATGTTATGTAATTAAGGAACTTCGCGAAAGCATTGGAAAACCTCGCTCTAAGTACCAACACTAGCCTGGTCGGAAGGTTAAGCAAGTATAGTGACGTGCGATTAATCCTGACTAGTTCTTCTTTAAAGGTTTGAAGAAGAATTCGAGGAAACAGTGGGAGCCATCCTGATTAGATAAACTAATAACCAATCTAATTTGCAAGAGCACACGCTGAGTGTTTATTTTCTCTCTCTCTCTTCAGGTAGCAACCAATTCATGCCCTAATCAAGATAATAAAATGTATCGCTTGACCGATCCAAATTCTTATTCGGGGAAGAGGAACGTCGGTTCGGTTCTAACTTATGACAACGGTTATAAGTATGAGCAAGGGAAAGAGGATTGCATGAATTCCTTGATGACCCCATCGAAGAAGAAGCATACCAATGCATCTCCTTCAGGTGTTCTTGTTATTAAGAACTGCTTTTCGGTCTGTCCTACCTCCTGAGTACTAGATACCGAATTAGGATCTCATATCTGTAATTTATTACGGGGACTGAGAAAAAGTAGGATGGTTGGACCTTGTGATATGCCCCTCAGAGTAGGGAATGGAGCACAAGTTGATACTTCTGCCCTCGGTGAATATCACCTAGCATTACCAAATAGCAATACTATGATTTTGAACAATTGCTACTATGTACCTTCCATGGTTTGCAATATCATATCAGTTTCTTTACTTGATAAAGATGGATATAAGTTTGTTCTTGATAGAAATATCATGAACATTTACCTTAATCAGGTATTGGTTGCAGAAGGTACACTGTGAAATGGTATCTATGTTCTTAATCAAAACACAGTTTTCAATGTACAAAACACACGCAAGAGGAAGAGTTCAGAAGAGAACGAATCCTACTTGTGGCATTGTAGACTTGGTCATATCGGAGAGAAACGACCGAGTAAGTTACATAAAGATGGATATTTAAACACTTTCAAATTTTCATCTTATGAAACTTGTCAGTCCTGTCTCAAAGGAAAGATGACCAAATCTCCGTTCATCAGATACGGAGAAAGAGCAGCAGAGCTCTTGGAACTCATACACAGTGATGTATGTGGTCCAATGTTTATACATGCAAGGGGTGGGTTCTCGTACTTCATCACATTTATTGACGATCTCTCTAGGTTCGGATTTGTGTATCTCATGAAACACAAATCTGAAGCTTTTGAGAAATTCAAAGAATTCAGAAACGAATTAGAGAACCAGACTAGCAAAAGTATTAAGATCCTCCGATCTGATAGAGGAGGGGAGTACTTAAGTACGGAATTCCTAGATTACCTAAAAGAGAATGGAATTCTCTCTCAGCTTACTCCTCCGTATACACCACAAAACAATGGTGTATCAGAGCGGAGGAATCACACCCTATTGAATATGGTTCGCTCTATGATGAGTAGTGTTGAGTTTCCTCTTTTATTCTGGGGATATGCGCTTCAAACAGCGGCACATCTTTTGAATCAAGTTCCATCCAAATCCGTGCCTAAAACTCCGTATGAAAAATGGAGTGGTAAGAGTTTGTATCTTAAACGTGTTAAGATTTGAGGTTGCCCTGCTTATGTCAAAAAGCAGAATCCAGACAAACTCAAGGCACGGTCAGTTTTGTGTAAGTTTGTAGGATACCCAAAGGATTCTAATGTGTATCTATTCTACCACGCGGAGGAACAAAGGATTATTGTTTCTAGGAACGCCACATTTTTAGAAAAAGAATTTCTTGCGAAAAATATTAGTGGAAGCACGGTAGAGCTGAAGATTTGGTGGAACTTCTAGATTCAATAACCCCAGACAAACCTCAGCCATCCCGCACATCTGGTAGGATTTCTCATCCGCCCGAGAGATACTATGATTTTCTCATAGACGAGGATCGAGAGGATTATATCTTGGAAGAAGATGATCCTACTAGTTTAAGGCATGCCATTATCAGTAGGGAATCTGATAAGTGGCTGGATGCTATGCGATCCGAAATGGATTCCATGTACACCAATAAAGTGTGGACCTTGGATATTGCTCCACCTTGGGTAAAACCCGTTAGATGCAAATGGATCTATAAAAAGAAATTTGGTGTAGATGGGCAGGTGGAAACCTATAAGGCTAGACTTGTTGCAAAAGGTTTTCGTCAAAGACCAGGGATGGACTATAACGAAACCTTTTCTCCAGTGGCTATGCTCAAATCCATTCGGATCCTACTTGCCATTGCCGCCTTCCATGACTATAAGATCTGGAAGATGGACGTAAAAACAGCTTTTCTGAACGGAAGTTTAGAAGAGTGCGTTTATATGGATCAGCCGGAAGGTTTCGTAGACAGTGGGAGCAGTGGGAAGGTGTGCAAGTTGCTTAAATCCATTTATGGATTAAAGCAGGCATCGCGGAGCTGGAACATCTTTTTTGATGAAACAGTCAAGAGATTTGACTTCATCAAGAACGAGAATGAGCCTTGTATATATAAGAAGATTGTAGGCTAAACTTTCGTATTCCTAGTCTTGTACATGGACTACATTCTTTTGATAGGAAATGACATTCCTATGCTACAATCGATCAAGCTGTTCTTGTCACAAAGGTTCTCCATGAAGGACCTAGGTGATGCCTCGTACATTCTGGGGATTAAGATCTACAGAGATAGATCCAAGAGATTACTGGGACTTTCGCAGTCCAGGTATATAGAGACCATACTAAAGAGATTTAGTATGGAAGTTTACAAATGCGGTAACATACCCGCATTGCACGGAATCACCCTCTCCAAAGAGATGTCTCCCAAGACTGATGAGGAGAGGGTTCGCATGAGCACTATACCTTATGCTTCGATGGTAGGATCTATAATGTATGCGATGCTATGTACTTGACCAGATGTAGCTTACGCGCTTAGCGTGGTGAGCCAATATCAGTCTAACCCAGGTGAGAACCATTGGACAGCTATTAAGAACATTCTTAAGAACCTAACGAGGACTAAAGAACTGTTCCTGGTATTCGGTAATGAGGACCTCCAGGCGGAGTCTTTTACCGATTCGAGCTTCTAGAGTGACGAGGATGACAACAAGTCTATCTCGGGTTTTGTGTTTACCCTCAATGTAGGGACGGTCTGTTAGAAGAGTTCTAAACAGGACACCATCGCAGACTCAACAATGGAGGCTGAATACATTGCTGCCAACGATGCCGCAAAAGAAGCCGTCTGGATTAAGAAGTTCTTTACTGAACTTCAGGTGGTTCCATCCATTGTTAACCCAATACCTTTGTATTGCGACAACAATCAAGCTATGGCTTTAGCGAAGGAACCACGGTCCCATAAAAATTCCAGGCACATCTTAAGGTGGTATCACCTGATCAGGGAGATCATTGATCGCTGGGAGATCGAGATGCGGAGAGTGGACACAAAAGAAAACACTGTAGATTCATTCACTAAGGCCCTTCCTCAAGCACGTATGCAGTACGCCAACAGCTGGCCTTAGAGCAGAAGTTGGGTATTCGGTATGCCAATATATATGGCCGTAGTGCAAGTGGGAGATTGTTGGATATGTATGTCCTAGAGGCCATTATTGTATATGTATACATGTGGATGGTTGGATATATATATGTACAGAACAGCCTTGCTCGAGATGATAGTATGCTATCTGGTTTGTTTTTATCTTAACATATACGTATGTTTTACTTGCTATTACATATCATTTATACATGTTGATAAAGCCCGTAGGATCATTACTAGATTGCCTGCGTTGTGATGACGATCATACTTGTAGGAGCTGGGTAGTCGGTATGCACATCCTTAAATTGTCCCTAGTCGTGGGAGTATCAAGACTGGGCAACGATATTCCGGAGTATACTAGTGTATATGTTTCTAGAACCCGACGAGGGGTGATGGTGCGGTCCCGAAACCATTGGTCTTTTGCACCTAAGATCGTATACAGGTGCTCACTAGGGGTGAGTATACTGGACGAACTCGCCGAGAACTTCCAGATGGTACTATAACTATCGTTAGGTGGAAGTTTTCAGGTGAAATGAGTACATGTTAGTCTTTAGACCTGAGATCGTCATTTGTCTCGTGTGAGTTCCCACTGTGTTTTGATCACTACCCTACCACAGCTCTACTGAGTCGTGCAAACAGGTTTTGGTTAGGTACAGTTCCGAGCCACATGGAGGCAGTGAGTGATTGTCGGGGATTCGTCTCTCCCGGTATTAGGAGTCGATATCGCACTGTGTTCGATTGGTCAGGAACATAAGAACTTGGCTAAGGCAGTTGGGATTTACTGATAGGCTGATCGGTAGTTTCCCGGATTGGTCCTGAGATGCATCAGCACGAATTATCGAGTTATTAGGGTCTGAAGTTTATCACTCCCTAGACCCGGTATGCGATGCTCTCAAACGAAGAGACCAGACTGTACGGAGATTGTCACAGATAGGCTCAGTAGGGATCCGGATGAGTTTACTCGTCGGCCTTCCTTTTCGATAGGTACCCGGGTAGCCGTTACGTACAGCTAGTGCCGCTGAGGTGCTTGTGGTTATAGATTTATCCAGTAACTCACTACCGGCGTACTGCCGAGTCTTTAGAGTCCCATAGAGGGTTTCCCTGGTTCAGGTGAAATGATATAGTAGCCGTATTGGATACGTGCAGGGTTCTGATCGATTGATGTACTTTGTACCCGGACTTTCGTTCGGACAATTAGTAATACTAGCCGGTTCGGGTTCGATCCGGATTATTAAATTAGGTATTGATTTGATAATTTACATATATGTATTTCGATATGTATATTCTAGTATTACATTCTTCGTGTTATTCTATCTCTTTGAGCATTCGTGGTTTTATCCGAATACAAGTATGTATATACAGTAGACTATAATCCGCATTTTGTTACAGATAATATTCTAGAAGGTGGCCACCTCATTATGCTTTTTCCATTTATTCTTTAAATGGAAATGAGGTGTAAATTGAAGGAGAGGGAGGTATGGTGATAGCCATGGCTTCAATAGTTGACAAATGAATTATTTATTCATTTGTGGCAACTATTAAAGTATGGTTGATATTTTATATTGATGGAAATTGTTTTACAAAACCATTCCCATCTATTTTCTCTCACATGCTTGCTCATTTTTTTCATCTCACCATTTTGCTTCACTTCCTCCTCCTTTTCTTGAGCTTTACCACCTTCATCATCTTCCTCCTCTCTACGCTCTCATGTGTTAAGAAACAAGAGAGGAGGCAAGATAGAGATAGTAGAACACTTAGAACTTCACACTACATCCTAGAGTTCTTGGATTACATCCCAGGTTTTCTAGTTGCTCCTATTGACACTTAATTAGGAGCTAGAGCCATGGATCACATCCCTCGGGTGGATCATCTACGACAAAGGAGGACCGAAGAGCAAGATCGATCACGGAGAACCGATGGAGCAAGAAGTGAAGATCAAGCTTGTTTAAGGTGGCCACTAGGCATGTATGATGAGGAAAGAAGACCGAAGGACACGGATCTCTTGGTGAGGTTTTCTTATCATAGTAGTTAGCTCCTTTGTTTAGCTAGTTAGGTTTATTGAAAGATCCGGTTTAATGGGTTATTCTAGTGCCGTTTTTAAACTCATAGAAAAAATTTTGTTCCGCAAACCACCACAGATGATGGCTAGGGCATTAGGTAACCCAACAGAAATAACTCCGATTTTCAACGAAAGAGGCTTGATCGCTAACTCCTCTTTGACTAGTCTTAACTCCACATTTACTTAGAGAGTTTTGAGAATTTTTGATAGAATTTGATAATAGGGGAGAGCTAGGGAAATGATGTGGTATTTATAGTGAAGAATTTAGGGTTTGGGAATTAAAAATTGGATTAAAAGAATTAAAATTGGTGTTAAATGATGAATTGAATGGTCGCCATTTAATTGCAAGGAAATCAAACAGTGCAGGGGAGTAGAGGGGAGTCGAAGGGACTTATGTGCAAATGAGGGAGATGATTGGTGCAAGGTGGACCGTCGGCGGCGGTAATTAGAGGAAAATGGGCGGTCAGATTTTTGCCAAATGCCTCGAGATTCGTGCCATATGGTTTAATCTGTGTTTACTCCTCATTGCATCTTTTTGATTTTTCTGAAACCTTTCGATTCTCTATTAATTGCACGTGCAACTCTTAAGCTTCCGAAAAGTTAAAAAGAAAAATCTTAAAAATAATTGGGACTGGTGGGAATCGAACACATAGGCTATGTCATAGCAGTGCAGAGGCTTTACCAGTGAGCTACAAGTTACATTTTGCATTTATTGGAAAAAATAACTTATAACTTCTACACAGGCTGAAATACCCGTTTTATACATTAAACCAGTAAATTTTGTACAGGGATTTCACAATCGTTTTATTCTACCCTCCTTATAAAAATTTCGTCCTCGAAATTTATACAAAAGTTTAGACTTCAAAAAGATGAGGGTATTGTGCACACATATCGTCTTCTCGCTCCCAAGTCGATTCTCCCGGCGAATCTTTCCTCCACATCACTCAGACCAAGTTCACTTCCTTGTTTTGCAATGTCTTCACTTTTCGGTCCAAGATCTCAACTGGCTATTGCTCACAAGTCAGATCGATCTGTACAACGAGCTCTGAGTGATCAAGTACTTGGCTGGGGTTACTCACATATCAACGTAGTTAGGATATATGGAACACATTGTGCACACATTTCAATGGGGGTGGTAGTGTCAAGAGGTATGCCACTTCTCCAACTCGTTCAAGTATGTCGAACGGTCTGATATACCTTGGACTTAGTTTACCCCACTTGCCAAAAAGTATCACTCCTATGTTTGGAGAGATCTTCAGGAGCACATGTCTCCGGGTTGAAACTCCAGGTGTCGACGCTTTGCATCTGCCCAATGTTTCTGTCGGTCTTGGGCTATGCGCTGTAGGGATTCCTTAGCACCATGCCTAGGATTTGGCTTGCATCAAACATGCTATAACAAAAATTTAGGGGTGCAAGCAAAACCGACCATGAATCGAACTAGAAAATTAGGGTAACAATAACTAGTATAACATACTAATAGTAGTCTAACACTAGGAGGTGAGTAATACAACCTTTGTAGACCTTCTCTTTGTGACTCCTTGGATCAACTTGGTGTTTGGACCGGTCCGCTTGAGTTCTTCGAAGTCCATGACGATCAACCACGGAGTCTCTTTGCACATGCTCCTAGCTTCACTTGATCAAGGTGGAAGTGAAGCAAACAATCTACACTAGTGGGCTAAACTAACATAGATTGGTGATGTGGGTTGTGGTCTCACTTAAAAACCTTCTCTTTTTATGTTCTTCATTCACTTGCTAAAACCTAGAGAGCATGAAGGAGGAAGAGGAAGAAGGAGATGGCTTAACTTAACTCTTGTGAGAATAATCAACATAATCAAGAGAGAGAGTGTGAGTGTTATCTCATCCCAAACCATGGTAACAAAATATCTAGATATTTTGATACTTGAGTTAAGCAAAACAATAGGCAACAAAAAAACCATGGGAGATAAAACCATGGTTTTGACTTTAGTCAACACAAAAGAAGAGTGTAAAAAATCAACCATGATTTTATTCCCATTTTGTTTTTCTCAATAATTAAAATATATAAATATATTACCATGTGAGTCTTGCATTGCCATCACCAATGTATCATCAACCATGACACATGTATGCATGCATGTGTGCATCCATATCAATATATACATACACTCATGCATGCATCATAAAGAAATAGGTTTTAATAAATGAGCTAATGGACTTAATATTAAATCAACACTTGATTTAATAACCCGGTCATATCACATACGACCCATCCAATAGTAAACGCCCGATTAAAATGTGGTATCAAATACACGCATTTAATCGAGCTCCTACGCATATCCACCCCACATCATTTCGCCTGATCTAGAAAACCCCCTTTATGGGACTCTAAAACTCGTTAATACGCTAGCAGTATGTAGTGATCTTATCATATTCCCACAAACCGTCAGCGGCACTAGCTGTACGTAATGGCTCTCAGGTATTGAGCGATCAGAAGAAAAACAAGCGAACATGTCAAAACTCCCGTCGCGTCAACTGGCAACACTTACCGTACAGTCCGGTATCTTCGTCAGATATGCTACATATCGAGTCTAGGGATGGTATCGTCGACTCCAATAACTCAATAAGTCATGCCAGTATATGGCCTGTAACAGATCGAGAAACTACTGATAACACTTATCAGTAAATCTCACCAGCCCTGGCCAGGGACTTCCTGTTATAGCCAATCGAGAATAGCGCAACATCAACCCCCAATACCGGGAGAGACGAAACCCCTCCTATCGCTCATTGCCTCTATGTGCCTCGGGACTATGCCCAAAATCCACCTGTTTGCATGACTCAGTAGAGCCGTGGTAGGGTGGAGATCAAAGTACAGTGGGAGGACACACAAGACTCAATGACGATCTCGGGTCTACAGACTAACCTGTACCAGTGTCACTTGAGAACTGCTATCCGACGATAGATATAATACCACATAGGAGATATCGGCGAGTCCGTTCAGTATACCCAGTCTCCACTGAGCACCATATACAATCTTTGGTGTCACCACACCAATGGATATGGGATCATCCATCGCCCATCATATGGAACAAGAAACGTATATGCTAGTCTACCCTGGAATATCGATACCCCGTCTCGATACACCCAAGAGTAGGAACATTTTAAGGATATGCTTATAAACTACACATGTCCCACTAGTATGATCTGCATCATAATCCCAGTAGTCAAGAAAATATCCTAAGGGCTTTATCAATATGTACCAAATGAGTAATAAGCATGATCAAGTGAACATGTCAAGATAAAGAACAACCAGATAGCATACTATCATGTCGAGCAAGAATGTCCTCTGAATATATACACACACATACCGATACATCCACTATCAAATAATGGCCTCTAAGGCATACATATATCCAACTATTTCCCACTTGCACTAAGGCCAATTATTGGCGTATCTCATACCTAACATCTCAAAAAGTCGCTCATACTGCGGCCGAGGGAGGGCCTTGGTGAGTGGATCCGCGGTGTTATTCTTTGTATCTACTCTCCGAATTTCGATCTCGCGGCGATCAACTATCTCCCGGATCAGATGTTATCGCCTCAAGATGTGTCTGGATCGCTGATGGGACCTGGGCTCTTTGGCCAATGCTATTGCCCCATTATTATCACAATACAATGGTATTGGATCAATAATGATTGGAACTACTCCTAGCTCCGAAATGAACTTTTTCATCCAGACGGCTTCCTTGGCAGCATCATTTGCAGCAATATACTCAGCTTCCATCGTGGAGTCTGCAACGATATCCTGTTTGAAAATCTTCCAACATACCGCCCCTCCATTGAAGGTAAATACAAACCTTGAGATAGATTTGTTGTCATCCTTATCACTCTGGAAGCTCGAATCGGTAAAGGCCTCCATTTGGAGATCCCCGTTACCATACACCAAGAAAATTTCTTTAGTCCTTCGCAAGTACTTAAGAATGTTCTTCATAGTTGTTTTGTGATTCTTCCCTGGGTTGGATTGATACCTGCTTACTACACCCAGTGCATAAGCTACATCAGGAAGTGTACATAACATCGCATACATTATAGATCCTACGGCTGAAACGTAGGGTATAATGCTCATGAGAACTCTCTCTTCATCAGTCTTTGGGCAAAAGTCCTTAGAGAGAGTGACTCCATGACAAGCGGGTAAGGCACCCCACTTGGAGTCTTCCATACTAAACCTCTTTAGGATGGTGTTAATATACCTGGTTTGGGACAATCCCAACAACCTTTTAGATCTTCATGCCGAGTATGTACGAGGCATCGCCCAGATCCTTCATGGAGAACCTTTGTGATAAGAACAGTTTGACCAATTATAGCATAGGAACATCGTTTCTTATCAGAAGAATGCCATCCACGTAAAATACGAAGAATGTGACAATACTCCCTACAACCTTCATATAAACACAAGGTTCATCTGGATTTTTGATGAAATCAAACTCTTTGATGGCATCATCAAAACAGATGTTCCAACTCTGTGATGCCTGCTTCAATCCATAAATGGATTTAAGCAACTTACATGCTTTCCCGCTGCTCCCACTATTAATGAAGCCCTCTGTTTGATCCATATAAATGCATTCTTCTAAATCACCATTTAGAAAAGCAGTTTTAATGTCCATCTGCCAGATTTCATAGTCATAGTGAGCAGCAATAGCAAGTAGGATCCGAATGGATTTAAGCATGGCTACATGAGAAAAGGTTTCGTCATAGTCCGTCCTGGTCTTTGACGAAATCCTTGTAAGTCCACGTTACCCACCCCGGTGCTTACGGGGAGGCGGAATAGGGAAAAAACAGTTTTTTAACACAAGGTAACATGGACTAGAAATAGAGGATCGTTGCTAAACAAAAACTAACAAACCAACTACAAGTTTAGCTACTCGGTTAGAAGTTTATACCTAGGTCTTGAACTCCTTCTCTTCTTGTTGTGGTCCTCCTCCTTGCTTGCTCCTTGGAGCGGTGTAGACGGCTCCTCCTCGTCGTCTTCTCTTTGCCGAAGAAAGATCCACCCGAAGGCCTCTACCTTAAGCTCCTACATCAACCAAGAAGTAACTAGAGTGCTTGGCTTGCTAAACCTAGAACCCTAGAATGAGTAGAGTGAAGTTTTGATGGTTTTGTCTCAAAAGCTCATGGTTCTCAACACATGAGAGATGAGAGTTTTGAGAGAGGAAGAGGATGAGCTAAAACATGAGAGAGAAAGAGCAAGAGAGAATGAGGATCAATTTACAACCATACTCTAATATGAGAGAATTATGAAATAATAATAATAATTAAAAGAAATTATGATGGTTAGTTTGGAATGACCATTATCATTTCACATTAAATGAAATTTGCAAGAATCAAGAAGCATCTTTCAAATGAAATGATGATGGTCAAAATATCAACAAAAGTCAACCGGTCAACCAAAGTCAAAAGGTCAACAAAAGTCAAATGGTCAACCTAAGCATGGCACAATTATCCTTAATTAATATCATTAATTATATCTCTCATTCTCATTAGGGTTTGGAAAAAAGTCAACGGTCAACAACCCTAATGAGAATTCTCTGTCTCTGTCAACTGTGCATACACACCCGCATCCGTGTTCCGAGGAACACGAATACAATGAGACAAAACCAATCTTAAAACAAATACTAGGATCTGGCTTAAACCAAAGCCCGCTAGTAATAACTGCCCGGACACCAAACGTGCATAAGTGCGTGGATGTGAACGAACCCCGTCGCAAAACCATGCGACCTCTACTCTATTTTGCCCAAAGGCGAATAGCCCTCTGTGTGGGACTCTAAAGACTCGACACTATGCTGGCAGTGGGTTTAACCAAAGGCCGCAAGCGGTACTAGCTGTACGTAACGGTGCCCAGGTAGATGCCGATAAGAAGACTGATGAGGTGAACCCATCCGAACTCCTGCTGAGCCTGAATGTGACAATCTCCGTACAGTCCGGTCTGTTCGTCTGAGAGTATCGCATGGCGGGCCTAAGGGGCGGTAAATGTCAGTCCCCTAATAGCGGTATAAGTCGTGTCGGAGTGTAGACCAGAACACCCTGAGATAACACTGGAAACGCTACCAGTATATCTCGCTTGCCCTGGTCAGGGACTTTGTGTAATGGCTCTCCTAGACACAGCGCGATATCAACCCCCAATACCGGGAGAGACGAATCATGTCTAACTGTTACTTCCTCCAAGTGCTTCGGGACTGCCCCCAACTGCAACCTGTTTGCACGACTCATTTGAGCCGTGGTAGGGTAGCAATCTAAGAACAGTGGGAACACACTCGAGGCGAAGTGACAGTGTCAAGTCAACGGACTAAGCTGTACTCATGTCACCTGGGAACTGATAACTGACGATAGGCATAATACCAACCAACAGTTCCCAGCCAGTCCTGTCCAGTGTACTAGTAACCTAACGAGCACCCGCATACTATCTCAAGTACGACGTACTAATGGCCATGGGACAGACCATCTCCCCTGCTGGGATGAGAAGCGCATACACTAGTCTACTCCGGAGTATCGATGCCCCGTATCGATAATCCTACGACTAGGGACCTGTATAAGGATGTGCTTGTAGATTACCCAGCCTCCACTAGTGTGACTTCCATCACAACACTGGTAGTCAAGCAAAGATCCTAAGGGCTCCACTAATGTGTATAGGCGATATGCTAAAAGAAACACATGCGCACATTAAAGTAGAAACAAACCAAGTAGCATACTACCATTTTGAGCAAGATTGTCTATACAACTGTGAATATCCCAAGCTTTCATTAAGTAATATACAAACTAGTATGATACAGTAATGGCCTCTAGGGCATATACACTAACAATCTCCCACTTGCACTAAGGCCATGTACTGGCGTATCGAAGACCTATCATCTCGATCAGCCGCTCGAACTGAGTCTGGGGTATGGCCTTGGTGATTGGATCTGCAGTGTTATCTTCTGTAGCAACCCTCCGAACCTCGATCTCCCGGCGATCCACGATCTCCCTGATCAGGTGATACCGCCTCAAGATGTGTCTGGACTTCTGATGGGACCTGGGTTCCTTCGCTAAAGCTATAGCCCCGTTGTTGTCATAATACAAAGGTATTGGATCAACAATAGACAGAACCACCTGAAGTTTTGTCAAGAACTTCCTCATCCAGACGGCTTCTTTTGCGTCATCAGATGCTGCGATATATTCCGCTTCCATCGTCGAGTCAGCAACGGTTTTCTGTTTGGAACTCTTCCAACACACCGCCCCTCCATTGAGGGTAAAGACATAACCTGACATGGTCATCCTTGTCACTCTGGAAGCTGGAGTCAGCAAAGGCCTCCATCTGGAGGTCTTTTCCGCCGTAAACCAAAAACATATCCTTAGTCCTTCTCAGGTACTTCAGAATGTTCTTTACCGCTATCCAGTGCTTCTCCCTAGGGTTTGACTGATACCGGCTTACCACACTCAGTGCATAAGCTACATCTGGTCTGGTACACAACATCGCATACATTATAGAGCCTACCGCAGAGGCGTAGGGTATAATAGATATGCGATCCTTTCCAAATCAGTCTTGGGAGACATCTCTTTGGAGAGGGTGATCCCGTGATAAGCCGCTAAATTACCCCGCTTGGAATCTTCCATACTGAATCTTTTCAGTATGGTGTCGATGTACCTGGACTGCGAAAGTCCTAATATCCTTTTGGACCTATCACGATAGATCCGGATCCCCAGAATGTAAGAAGCATCACCCAGGTCTTTCATGGAGAACCTGTGTGACAAGAACCCTTTGACAGATTGTAGCATAGGAATGTCATTTCCTATCAAGAGAATGTCATCCACGTATAACAAGAGGAATACGACAGTTCGTGCTACAATTTTACTATAGATGCATGGTTTATCTGGATTTTTGATAAAACCAAATTCTTTGACCGTCTCATCAAAACAGATGTTCCAACTCCGCGATGCCTGCTTCAGTCTATAAATATACTTAAGCAACTTGCACACCTTCCCGCTGCTCCCACTCTGAATGAAACCCTCTGGCTGGTCCATATAGACACACTCCTTTAAATTTTCATTTAGAAAAGCGGTCTTTACGACCATCTGCCAAATCTCATAATCGTGGAAGGCAGCAATGGTAAGAAGGATCCGAATGGATTTGAGCATAGCCACTGGAGAAAAGTTTCGTCATAGTCCAAACCAGGTCTTTGACGTAAACCCTTTGCAACAAGTCTAGCCTTATAGGTCTCAACCTGTCCATCTACACCAATCTTCCTTTTGAAGATCCATTTGCAGCCTACGGGTTTTACCCCTTCTGGAGCAACGTCCAAAGTCCATACTTTGTTTGTGTACATGGACTCCTCGGTCCGCATTGCATCCAGCTATTTTACCGAGTCAGTGCTCTGAATGGCCTGCTAGAAGCTAGTCGGCTCATCATTATCAATGATGCAATCCTCTCTATCCCCGTATGAGAAAACCGTAGTATCTCTCGGGCGAATGAGACTGCCTACTACTCCTGCAGAGTGGCGCAGGAATGTCCTGTTCTTTCGAACCCTGTTGTTCTACTAAGCTTTCAGTAATAGCTTGTGGTTCTGGAATTTCTTCCAGTTCTATTGCGCTCCCACTTATCTGATTTTCTAACAATTCAGTTTCCAAGAAGCAGGCATGACGAGAAACAAAAACCTTTTGTTCCTCTGCGTAATAGAAGAAATATCCCTTGGAGTTCTTTGGATTTCTCACAAACTTGCACTATACTGAGCGTGCCTCGAGTTTGTCCGCATGCTACTTTTTGACAAAAGCTGGACATCCCCATGGCTTAATATGCTTAAGATAGGGTTTCTTCCCACTTCACATCTGATATGGTGTGGTAGGCACTGTCTTAGTTGGAACTCGCTTCAAAAGATATGCAGCTGATTCTAGTGCATATCCCCAGAATGATCACGGCAACTCAGCGTTACTCATCATGGAACGTACCATATCCAATAGGGTTCGGTTCCATCTCTCCGATAAACCATTATGTTGTGGGGTATGGAGGAGTAAGTTGAGAGAGAATTCCATTCTCTTTTAAGTAATCCAGGAACTTGGCACTTAAGTATTCACCACCTCGATCAGATCTCAGTGTCTTGATACTTTTGCCTGTTTGTTTTTCTACTTCATTCTTATATTCCTGGAATATTTCAAAGGCTTCAGATTTATGCTTCATTAAGAAGACATATCCATACCTCGAAAAATCATCCGTGAAAGTAATGAAGTAAGAATAACCACTTCGCGCATGTGTAGACATTGGACCGCATACATCACTGTGTATGAGTCCCAAGAGTTCGCTCGCTCTTACTCCGTGTCCAGTAAACGGAGTCTTTGTCATCTTTCCTTTGAGACATGATTGACAAGTTGCATATGATTGATATTCGAACGGATCCAAATATCCTTCTTTATGCAACTTAATTAACCTTGTCTCATTGATGTGACCCAATCTACAATACCATAAGAAAGCATGATTTATTTCTGGAGACTTTCTTTTGTGTGTATTCTGGACATTGAAAATCTGTGGTTGGTTCAATACGTATATATAGTTGCTTAATGTACCTGACCCAATCAGAACATGATTAAGGTGAATATTGACAACATCGCTTACAAATGCAAAATCATAACCTTCTTTAGACATTAAAGATACAGATATGATATTACAAGTCGCACTGGGTACAAAATAACAGTCACGCAAAACCAAAACATGTCCATCTGACAATCCCAAGTGATAGTCCCCCACGGACTCAGCATCCATGCCAGCTCCGTTTGCAACTCTGAGGGTCATATCACCTGCCTTCAAAACCCTACGCTTTCTCAGTGCCTGCAAAGAATTACAGATATGAGATCCTGATCCGGTATCCAATACCCAGGAAGTAGAGTTTATTGATAGACAGTTTTCAATATACACACCTGAAGCCGAAGCCACAACTTGCTTCGGGTACTGGTTGTTGGCCTTCCAAGCCCTGCAATCTTTCCTCCAGTGTCCTTTCTTATGACAATAAAAGCACTCTTCCTTCCCCACAAGCTGTCCCGCTACCCTTGCTATCTTTGCCTTTCCCTTGGCCTCCACTTTACTAACACCACCCCTTGGTTTGGTAGGGGCCTTCTTCTTCTTTCTTTTGGCTTTTGCCTTGGACCTAGAAGAGGAAGCTCCTCCAACAAACAAAGTGGATGTTTCCCTTACTTTCTGTAGGGTGTTGATTGATGAGAATTCTTGTTGTGTCGGTTTAGAAAATGTATAGAAATCACAACCAAAAATTATTTGACCGCAATCAATAACGGTGTCGATTGTAACGCGTTAGTAAGTGCGGATCGTCCATAGGGAAAGTGTAATCGTTTGTATTTCGAATTAGATGAGTCGAAAATTTAAAGAAAATAAAAGAAAGAACAATTCATGATTTGTAAATTGAAGTTCAAGAATTAGGAAAATCTAGTCTAAATCAAGAAACAATAAAATCAAGAATTGAGAATTTGTGATGATTTCCAAATCAAATATCAAGAATCGAAGTGAGGCTCGTACGAATCGATCGGATCTATAGATGTGATGAAATCTAGCGATTACATATTCTTATCCATCGATGAATTGATACTAGATCGATGATGATCAACGAGAATTAGGGATTTCGTGTGAAACTAGGGTTTCATCATCTATCTCTTGTTCCTTCGTCGATATCATTCACATTCTAGCCTCTAGTAAATTCAAGAATCGATCGTGGATCCCTAATTTCGAGCGATCACAATCAAGAAAGCATCGCAACGAAACTCGGTCGTCGATTCTTCAATTTGCTAAAGTTTACAAAACTCATAGGACTTAAGAATCGTTTCAAGATTTGTTACATCATCATTCTATTGATTGTCTCGACTCCTTTACGAGCGGAGTTTTACTCAAATATCACAACAAGAACCACAATCACAAATTGAGATCGAATCATGATGCAAGAATTTAAAGAAAGCAAGATTAAAGAATTTCATATTTTATTTATCAACAATTCCGTTACAATTCGCTCAAAAAATACAATGAGGAATGAACTCGATCGTCGATTTGGCTTCGCTCGTCTCCTTGAGTCGCGGATCGGCTTGGATCACTTGCTCGGTTGAAGATCGGCTCCGCTCCTAAAAGGTTGAAGGCTTCTCGCTTGAATGGTACTCGGGATCTTGAATTTGGCTTTGGAATTTGAATTAGGGTTTACATGTTGTGTCACTCAACTTGTATTGAATTTTGGGAGAGAGAGAAGAAGAAGAAGTCCCTTAACCCTAGATCTAGGTTTCCTTTTATAAGCCATCCAAAACCCTAGATCTAGAATTCAAATTTCAAATTTCCCTCCAAAATGAACCACTTTTCCCTCCAAAATGAACAACTTTTCCCTCCAAAATGAACTACCTCATTTGAATTTGAATTTTCCCTCCAAAATGAACTACCTCATTTGAATTTGAATTTTCCCTCCAAAATGAACTACCTCATTTGAATTTTCCCTTCAAAATGAGGTTGTTAGAAAGAATCTTCTAGAAGAAATTTGTTGGAAGGAATATTCTAGAATGAGGTTATTACAAGGAGGCTTCTAGAAGAAGGTTGTTGGGCCGAGCCTTCTAGATGAAGCCACGTGGAGTTTCTAGAGAGTTCTGGAAACTTTGCCGTTAGAAAGAAGGCACGTGCTGAAAATGGAGATGCTGATGTCACCATATAGCCGCGGATCCGCAGCGCCAAGGGGGTTCTGGCCGCGGATCCGCGGCTCTGTTGAAGCCTTGGGCTATGAAAGTCTCTGGTATCTCTTGGGCTGACATTTAGGCCTTTCTAAAATATGTGGAATTTCATTTGGCTTTCTGTATCACTGCCAGATCTCAAATCTTTGAGTTGACGTATTTTTGATCAGCTCTTTTAACAATTTTGGCTTTTCTCCTGCAATTTCCTGCACAGATTCTCGAAACAAGTGTTGCGCTATACAAGGATGATGCGATACCATGATAAACACTCAATTTTCCTTAAAATGCCGGTTTTAAAGTATAACACATGCAATCTGTTATTTTACAATCTTTTTGCTAATATGTGTAATATGCAAACCGAACACTAATAGATGAGTGCAAATGATAGGGAAATTGACGTGTTAAAAATAAATTATTTTCGACTGATCAAATTCCCCCAAACTTATTTTCGATCGTCTCGAGCGAACTGTTTATTAAAAAGAGAAGGAGAAAATAAAGAAAGAGAAAAACTAACTAGCACACTTTCATAGGCTACACGATTGCACTGAGCACGTGCAACAAGCCTTTAAACCTCTAGGTGTCCCTAGTTGGAGGAGTGTTTTCTCCTGAGGGTTTTCAGCGGATTGCAACCACAAAATCCAACAATAAAAGGAAGATCATGAATATTACATTTAAAGATAAGAATTGTAAAAGAAAAGCTTTGAAAATTAGGGTTTCCAACTAAGCTAGCTTTTCGGTTGTCATAAGCCCTATCTTAATAGTCATGAAAAGATGTCAGAAATCACATAACCCCTCAATAAAACATCGTCCTATTCTTCATTCCTATCTTTCTTTCAAACATCGATCATATAACCCTACGTGTGTGTAAAGGACATCCCTACACCCGGAGAATTCAATTTAAGCTATCATACTCTTATCCATCTGCCTCAGTACTTTTTAATTAATGAATATTTAGATGAATTTGCTCACACACTTTCATGCGACCGTTAATACTTCTTGAGGTACTAATCGACCGATTACTCATGTGCTTGCTTATACGGTGTTTTTTCTCGTCTTGCACCACCTAAGGCTTAGCAGTGACTCCCAGACCAGTTGGCCTTAGGGCACTAGGTGAAGAGGCACCCTCGCTATATTTTTTATTGCTGTCTTGGCGATAACAAAACCAGTGTTCATTTTTCTGCACCATTTTATATTTTCTTCATTTTTTTATTTCCTTCATACATCGGCTTTTAGACAAGAGCATTTCAAGGTATCCTCTACTATCCCGAGCTTCAAGACGTGTGTAAGTGCGAATAGTAGGGTATCAACGTTCAAAATGTTTGGCTTCCAGAATAGGAACTATTTTTCAGACTTATTTTTATCCTCAGATTAGTGACTTCTTTCATATTACTAACCCTTGGGACAACGGCTCATAACTACTTATTACTAGTTCGTATAAGAAAACTTCTAATTTTCTTGGTTTTCTTAAATTTTTCCAATCTTTTGGATGTAATTTTTCACTATCTAATCTTTTATTATCTTATTTATGTACAAAAAATTTTATTTTTTGAAAATTTTTAAATTTTTATAGGTTTTTTAAAGAAATGTTTTGTGCTTATGCAAAGTATGATGCAAATGATGCGAAAATAAGTACAAACCTCCCCCAAACTTGTTTTCAACAGTGTCCTCACTGTTGCTATCTGCTAAATCTCAAAAAACCTGTAAGCTTGGGAGGAAATTTATTAACGGGGGCAAAATATTTAAGTGAAGATCCTCCCCCAAACTTATTCTTGGCTCATCATTTTGTAAAAATTTTCTTTTCAGGAGTCAGATTATACCCCCCAAACTTGAGTTAAGCAATGTTAATCTTTGAAAATCACATGAGGGGTCAAAAATCATTGGTCGATGCCAAGCTTTGCAAAGACCGAAGGTTAATACCAACCATTCGAAAATTTTATCAATGCAGTGCTCTGGTTGGTGGAAGAAGAAGTGGGGACAAGGTAAGTGGTGGAATAGAATGTGTGTGCGTCTCATTTTGGAGAGACGATGCAGTGATTGTGATGGATTGCTCGCATTCTTTTTATAGTCCATAAGAATGGGTGGAGGTTCAATTTCATTGTTTGGGAGATGATTCATCTCAACACCCGTGTCATTCAAAAATGCAAGTTCATCAGCGAAGATCTCCTCCTCAATACCCCGAAGAATAATGTCATCATAAAGTGCGGGATGATCTTCAGACTCTAAAAGCAGTTCATACTCAGTGTTAGTTGTTGACCCGGACATCTCGGTGGAAGAGTCCGTATGTGTATGATACAAAGTTGGGTCAAACAACAACATATGAAAAGAGTCTAGATCGGTATCATGAGGATCATCAAATTCGCTGTTGTCGACATCCATTAAGTCGACAGAACATGCTTGAGCAGTAGGTTCGGAGGGTACACTTCCCAACTTGTAAATGTTCAGCTCAATTGACCTATTCCCGAAAGATAGAGTTATAGAACCATTACGACAGTTGATGATAGTATTGGAAGTGGCCAAAAAGGGACGACCTAAAATCACCGGAATTTGATTCCGTGGGTTCGCTACAGGCTGTGTATCAATTACAATAAAATCCACAGGGAATACAAATTCCCCGATTTTTATTAACACATCCTCCAGTTCACCCCTAGGTTTGGTGATTGATCGGTCAGCCATCTGGAGAGTTATGCTCGAGGGCTTTAACACTCCGATACCTAACTGCTCGTAAACCGAGTATGGAAGCAAGTTAACACTAGCGCTAAGGTCAAGTAAAGCACGGTTGATGTGTTTTTCCCCAATAGAAATAGAAATAGTAGGACAGCCAGGGTCCTTACGTTTTAGTAGTAATTGTTGGGGGAAAGCTGTGTCTACAGTACTCGAAATGAAAAAAAAATTAGCACTTGAGTTTTCCTCTTCCTAGTGCACAAGTTCTTAAGAATTTTCGCATAGGACGGAACTTGTTGTATAGCATCTAGGAGAGGGATGTTGATGTTAACTTGCTTAAACATGTCCACAAGTTTCTCCATTTGGGCATCATGTTTGTTGGGCCTCAACCTATTTAGAAATGGAGCTCTATCAATAAGTGTTGGGTCCAACATTTGTAGAGAAGTTTGTGGGGGTGGAAAAGGTGAGGTGTGTGGAGGGTTCGAGCCTTTGGGAAAACGGAGAATAGGCTCAGAAGAAGACGGTAAATTAGAAGAAATAGGACAAGAGGTAGAAGTGTGAGTGGAAGTGGAAGTGGAAGCTGGGGTGTTAATGATCAATTCATCATTATTAATTTGTTCACCCACATGATTGTCTAGCACTCTTCCCGATCTCAACGTTGTAAAAGCATCCACATTAGTGCAATGTGAAGGTCCAGGATCAGGCAGGGGTTGAGATGGAAGATTCCCTTTTTCTCTAGCACTCATTTCGGCTTTAAGTCGTGCAATTTCTGCTTCCATCGATTTTAAACTCTGAGCTTGGAGGTCAGAGTTTTTCTCAAATTTATCGAGGGAAGACTTAACTTCTGCCGACATTCGTTTCATGTACATTTCAAAAGTCCGTTCGAGTGAAGCCGAGAGATCAGTACCAGTCAACTGTGCAGGATTATACGGTGCATGTGTGTTGACTGGATCTTGAAAATTTTATGATTGGTAGGGGTGCTGACTCAATTGGTGTGGTTGCTGTTGTGGTGGAAGAGCCTTTGGAAATTGTTTTGGTTTGGAACCGTGTATTGGTGTTGGTGTTGGATCCAAGAAAAATCAGGGTGATTCATCCAATCTTGATTATATGAGGAAGAAGAAGGATCGTTTCCAGGTCTTTGTTGAAATGCAGCATTAGTGTGACCTTGAAACAGTACATTCAAAGGACATTCTTCCATCAAATGTGAAGGGTTTGAACAGCAGCCACACATGGTTTTGGGAAGTGTGGATTGGTTTAGGGAGGCTGAAGAAATTTTGTTTTCTATAGCTTCGAGTTTCCGTTGTATTGCGGCCATTTCGGCTTTCATTATGACGGAAACATCGAGCTGATTGACATCTTCCATAGGCGGTGGTGGTCTAACACTTTCCCATTGTGATGTGTTTTGAGCTAAATCTTCTAGGTATTTCCAAGCTTCACCATCATCTTTAGATAAGAATTGGCAATAACACATGGTTTCAAGCATCTGTCTAGTAGTGAGATCAATACCCTCATAGATAATTCGACACAAATCCCATCTGGAGATTCCGTGATGAGGACATTGGATAAGAAGATCCTTGAACCGTTCAAAGTATTTCCAAAATGGTTCATTAGGAAGTTGGGTAAATTTGAAGATTTCACTATGAACACGACTGGTCTTGTGGTTGGGATAAAATTTCTTAAGGAATGCTGCAACGAATTCATCCCATGTTGAAATAGAATGTGCGGGTGTGATGTAAAGCCACTTCTCGGCTAAATCGCACAAAGTGAATGGGAGAAGACGTAAACGCAGAGCATCCAAAGACAATTGTGAATTTCCCATCAAAGAACATACATTTTCGAATTTGGAAATAAACATGTATGCGTTTTCAGAATCAAGACCGTGAAATTTGGGTAACAGTTTGATGAATTGGGGGTTGATTTCAAAATTTTCCCCGTTGGCAGGTGGTATGGAAAGACAGGTAGGAAGGGAAACACGTGTAGGATAGCACCTCTCTTGGAGAGAGATGCGTGGAGAATTCTGCGCACCTACGGGCGGTGGCAGAGTGGTGTTAAAGTTTGATGGAAATCCGTCCATCGCGGTCGTGGTGGGTGGTGGGGAAGAAGGCGAAGAATTACCGACTCTGGGGTCAATAAAAGAAACGTGGACAAGACGGGAAATGGAATCCCGTGTCCAGCCTAACATGTGCTTAAATGGTTGTAGCACAAGTGGCAGCATTGGTATAATTAGGGGAAATGAATGAAGTGTTGGTGTTTGTTTTGAAAAATATACGGATTTTTGAAAAAAAATGATGCGATCACAACAAATGCAACAAGAAAAACCCTAATTCTAGTGGTCGCCTAGGTCAAACCTCTAGACCACTCCTAACTGCCAAAAGACAAGTCGCAGGATCAATCCTCCACTGCCTCTTTGTCTCCCCTGTGGCCAGGTAAGTGCCAGGTAAGTGGGAAGGTACTCTACTACGTAAGTAGTGGGCCTAATTAATAACCACCAGCCTTAGACACACTTGCCTTAGACACCACAAAAGAAACGCGGATAAGCAATGAATTACCCACGGCCTTCTTCTGTCCTAAGTGAGCGCGACGGTCCTTAGAGTCATCTCTAGATCTTTTTTAGTTAATGAGGGTAAATGCGGATGCAAGTTTGTGATTTTTGGGGCTTAGGAAGGGTAATGAACTCCCCACCTAATCTGAATTTGGCCGTGCCCCTTAATTTCTGTATTAATATGCAAACAACCAAAAATCAAAAACACGTATAATTTTTTTATTGCTTTTTGCGGCGCTGCGAATTTTGCAAAGAAACCTGCAGCAAATTATTAATTGGAGCAGATGAGAGAGAAGATAAGAAAGTTGAGAAATTACTAGAGAACTTTTGAACGGTGATCCAGTAGATATGCGGCGGAACCGCCGCAGGAGTCGCCTAATGCCGCTCTTCCGCGGTTGATTAAAGAGATCACTGCACACAATTTTCTACAGAGGCTCCTGTTCACTTACACAGCTCTCTGGATGCTCTGAAAAATTTTATCCAAGCTCCAATGATTCCAGATTTCCTCGCAACAAATCACAACGAATCGTTTAGTGTTTTGCGCGAATTTTGATCTAAAAATATATATGGAATAAACTTTTCAACTCAAATTTCAAAAAACGAATGAATTAGCGTACTATCCCCGGCAACGGCGCCATTTGATTGAATACGATTTCGGATTGTGTAGTTTGAGAAATGTGTATAAAAATCACAACCAAAAATTATTTGACCGCAATCAATAACGGTGTCGATTGTAGCGCGTTAGTAAGTGCGGATCGTCCATAGGGAAAGTGTAATCGTTTGTATTTCGAATTAGATGAGTCGAAAATTTAAAGAAAAGAAAAGAAAGAACAATTCATGATTTGTAAATTGAAGTTCAAGAATTAGGAAAATGTAGTCTAAATCAAGAAACAATAAAATCAAGAATTGAGAATTTGTGATGATTTCCAAATCAAATATCAAGAATCGAAGTGAAGCTCGTAGGAATCGATCGGATCTATAGATGTGATTAAATCTAGCGATTACATATTCTTATCCATCGATGAATTGATACTAGATCGATGATGATCAACGAGAATTAGGGATTTCGTGTGAAACTAGGGTTTCATCATCTATCCCTTGTTCCTTCGTCGATATCATTCATATTCTAGCCTCTAGTAAATTCAAGAATCGATCGTGGATCCCTAATTTTAAGCGATCACAATCAAGAAAGCATCGCAACGAAACTAGGTCGTCGATTCTTCAATTTGCTAAAGTTTACAAAACTCATAGGACTTAAGAATCGTTTCAAGATTTGTTACATCATCATTCTATTGATCGTCTCGACTCCTTTACGAGCGGAGTTTTACTCAAATATCACAATAAGAACCACAATCACTGTTAGTTATATGTATGCCCTAGAGGCCATTACTATACATAGGATGTATATTGTAGTGGATGCTGGGACATATATAGGGAGGACTTTCTTGCTCGACATGATAGTATGCTATCTGGTTGATCTTTACCTTAACGTGTACACTGATTGTCTCCCTGTTACATGTTGGTAAAGCCCTTAGGATGTGTACTTGACTACCTGGACTATGATGCGGATCATACTAGTGGGGACATGGTAGTCCATAAGTACATCCTTCAAAGTCCCTAGTCGTGGGTATATCGAGACGGGGCATCGATATACCAGAGTAGACTAGCGTATACCTTCTCGACCCATACAGATGGGCGATGGATGATCCCATATCCATTGGTGTTTGACATCAGAGATGATATACGGGTGCTCAGTGGAGACTGGATACACTGGACGGACTCGCCGAGAACTCCCAGATGGTATTATACCTTACGTCAGATGGCAGTTATCTGGTGACACTGGTACAGAAGTCTGTTGACCCGAGATCGTCATAGAGTCTTGTGTGGTTCCCACTGTGCTTTGATTTCCATCTTACCATGTCCAAGAGGGCGTGCAAAACGGTGGCTTTTGGGTACAGTCCCGAATCACATGGAGGCAATGAGCGATAGGAGGGGATTCGTCTCTCCCGGTATAGGGGGTTGATGTTGCGCTGTGTTCGATTGGCTATAACCGGAAATCCCTGGCCAGGGTTGCTGAGATTTACTGGTAAGTGTTACCTGTAGTTTCTCGAATAGTTATAGACCTCATATCGACACGACTTATCGAGCTATTGGGGTCTGACGTTTACCACCCCTAGGCGAGATACGACATATCAGACGATCAGACCGGACTGTACGGTAAGTGTTACTGGTTGGATTCACAGGAGTGTGAGCGGGCTTGCTCGTCGATCTTCTGATCGCTCAATACCCGGATGGCCGTTACGTTTAGCAGACCGCTTGCGGCTTGTGTGTGTTTGATATGATCATCATCTGCTGCCGGCGTATTGACGAGTCTTTAGAGTCCTACACAGAGGTTTCCTGGCTCAAGCGAAACGAAATAGGAGCGCATATAAGATATGTGCGGGACCGAGAATAATACGTGTATGTGATACCGTATTCTATTCTTGCGATGAATGTGTCGAATGGTTGTATGCGATATAACCTAGTTATCGAATCAAGGATTGATTCGATAAATCGATACATTGGATATTAGTCGGTTATATACGATATGACCGGATCGTTAAATCAAGTGTTGATTTAATGATTTAATGTATAATTATATATATGATATATTAATTTACATTAACTAGTATTGGTTCACTTTAAATGGATTTTCTCACTTGGATTGTGCACATTGTATATGTGATATACTTTTGTACACAAGTTTGTATCATGTTTGATTATACATGCTCACTATGGTTTGTGTAAAGATTAAACCATGGTTGTGTAATGGTTAGGGTTTTCATTTTCTTATTCATTTATTTATTTATTTCATTTTGGAAAAGAAAATGGGAAAGATGGTGGCTTTCTTTGTTTGTATTTGAAGCTTCATGAAGCTTTGACTAAGTCACCATTTTGTCTCATGCTTAACCCTAACCATTCCACTTAACCCTAGTCTATTCACTACACTTGACCATGGTTACATTATGATAAGTATTCATTTTATTTCCTTTTTGAAAAATACTCATCATAATATTCATCTTCTTCTTCTTCTTCACTTGAAGAAAGCTTGCTTCATCAATGGTGAATTGATAAAATGAGTGAGAAATCCAATTCTAAAGTGAACCCACTTCCTATTTCTTCATCCTCTACCTCTTGCCAAGCAGTAGAGTGTGTTTTCTTCACAAGTTTCATGACTTGGTGAAGTGGGAGCTTGATCTTGTGATGCTTCGACGTAGATCATCTTCGGCACGAAGCCGACGACCTTGCCCGCCCATTTCTCCGATGAAGCCGACGCTAGAGCCCGGGATTCCATTTGGACAGCGAGAAGACTTCATCGCGGAGCCATGGAGGTGGAGAACCGGATCTACAAAGGTTGTATTTCCGTTTACCATTTAGTTAAGTTGTTAACTAGTTTCATCCTTCGCCTAAAATTCTAGTTAACGATCTAGTCTAGGGTTTCTCGGTACCGTAAAATTTGAAATTGGCATGGTTGATGCCTTGTAAGACCTCTTGAGAGTGCCTAGGAACCCTACAGTGGTATCAGAGCCTAGCTAGAGCCTTAGGTGAAGTCTAGACGGAGTTTGAAATCCGAACGAATCGAAACCCTAATCCATAAAGTGCTCTCTGGACTTTTTCTAAAAACTGGGTTTTTTCCAGATTAAAAATTCTTAAAAAATTCAGCAGGGAATTCTAAGAATTACGATGCAATAATTTTTTCATGATACTTCTAATGCGCGGCGGAACCGCGGCAGAAGCCTGCCTTCTGCGGCGGTTCCGCGGCCTCTTGACTTGATTGGCCTTCAATCTTTGCACAGTAATTCATGCTTTCTGGTGCTGGTTTTCCTGGGAATTTTTAATATTTATTCAAGAGTTGAATTTTCTGGGGTTGTTTTGGGGATTCGATGATTCGATCGGATTATCAGACTTTGTCTTTGTGGCTTTCCGGATAATTAGAATATGTTAAAAGGTTCGACCAGATATAAATACCCAATTTTTCCCCTGTCGGGAAATTTCCAAGTGTTGGATTTTTCCGTAGTTTAACGACGTTCTAAGTAGTGCAAGTAACGCGATGGACCCTCTAGAAGACAACAAACCTTAACTCGATTATGTGACCGTCTTGAACTGCCCTTTGAACCTTCGGGTTTGGGGCAGTACGGCGTGTCACATGTGAGGTGTTGGCTTGACCCTTCTACGGCTGGACCGTTGGTACTGAGGCACGAACTGAATGTTTTTAGACTTATTTCATGTGTTGAGCTGTATAGGGAAAACTTGGGTATTCGATTGTTCGATCGGAAAGTTTAATATTTTCTATTTATCCGGAATGTGATACAATAAGTGGAATTCACAATATGGTTATGAGATAACTGAATGAATGTTATAAACATAGCACTTTAGTCTCACTTGATCGGTTGCCACGGAATTTTGATGTGATCAAAAGTCCGTCGCAATCACATAGGGTACGCGGATACTCGCCGGGTAAACTTAATAGACAGCCTCACTCCATAGCCCTGACCAAGTGACTGTAGGAGAACCCCGTCGTCGAAAGCATCCGTTCGGGTGCTCGCGGAAGCGGTGTTCCGCCTTAGTGCACTTCGTTGACGGCATCGGGGGTGCGGCCGCCTACTAAAGTTTGCGACGAGCATTCGATCAGGATGTCGGGAATCTTGTTGAATTGCCCGACTTGATATTGAAAAGTGTTTTCGATAATGAGACTAAAATGCGGGGTTTATAATTGTTAAGCATGCGATGTCTAAGTATTTCATTTGATTAGGCATGTGATGTCTAATGAGGTTGCGGATTCCAACTGTTGTAGTTTTACACTTTCTTTTCTGTGACCGTAAGTGTAATATGTGATATCGCCGGTTTCGTTGCTATATGTCAACGACAATTGGGATGCGCATATTTACTTATGTTGATGACATGTGATGTTATGTGTTGCTGGATATGTTATATTGGATCGTCGTGTTTGAATAGCCGGGGGTTTTTTATGTGAGATGAGTGTTTTTCATTTTCTTTCATGTAAAAACTTGTATGTAATATTCTTTTATTGGGGCACTTCCAGGTTGCGGAAGATGTCACCGTTTGTATATTATTTACTTTTCCGCACTAGGATAGACCCAAGGAGGAGGGCACAAGTAACCGGGTTCTGGAGTCCAGAGGGAGACCAACTCGAGGAGTCGAGTCCGGGTCTCCTAACTCTAGAATTGGTAGGGTTGCTTGCCGCTCTCGTAGGGGTCTAGGGGTGTGGGTTTAGCTATTCATCGCGACCGTGGAATCCGTGTTTTATACTGGCTCGTATTGAAAACACGGACGTCCTAGTATATCCAATATTTCATATGATTCTTATGCTGCGATATCTGTGATGTGATCATGTGATGTTCTGTGATAGATACCATATATAGTATATATGATATATTATATAGGCGTTACTTATGTTTTACACCCGCGCTAGCCCTGCCCCGCTCTGCCGTTAGTTACCTAACCTAACGGTGCACGAGGGGACATCGAGGCGAATGCGGATGGCATAAGTGTACATCGTATTTATCTGTGATGTTTAGGTACTTAAATGATGGGACTTCATTAATGTGATTAATGAAATAAAAGAAACCTAAGATGTTGTAGAATCGAATTTCAAAATAAAACAGGTAGCTACAGTTCTTGCTTTGCACAGCGGTATATGTGATATATCCTGCACCTTATTCGATGAGGAAAGGACCGAGATCCCTTCACCGGGAATGACTCCTTTAGCAATAACTGGCAGATGCTACACACTCGGTTTGTCTTTTGATTGCTTTTAAGAGTTTTTGCTTTGCACAGTGATATATGTGATATAACCCGCACTTCATTCGACGAGAAAAGGACCGACGATCCCTTCACCGGGAGTGACTCCTTTAGCAAAACTAGAAAAGCCTAAAAAACACTCCATTTTTAAAATCATTTGATTCTACAACGATATCAAGTTCATTACGCAATAGGTTTTCAGAAAAACCTGTCGTAGCCCTCCGTCATTTCAGATAAGTACTAGTTAGTATTCGTGCTGCGGTAGTTTGGCCTCCGTCAAGGCGTAGTGTACGGTAGCTAACTAGTGCTTATCTGCTAGCATATGATGCGATTGGATTAGGGTATTCGTACGGCGTTGTTTGGCCTCCGTCAAGGGTCGTGCGGGTGGGTTTAATTCAATCAGGAAATGACGGGTTGAACTTGACTAGCGGACTATGGGTAGTTTGGCCTCCGTCAAGGTCATAGGACGCTAGGGGCAAAATATTATCGGGAATTTCAAGTGTTGAAATTTGCAATGAGATTGCATACCTTCTATGAGATAGTTGGATCCCGATACCCGCTGCGAGTAAGAGTTACTCCTGGGAGAGTTTTATACATTACAATTAGCCGATCAAGTAGGTGTCTAGAAAGGTGTCAACGGGGTTACGCCTCTGGGAAAACGAGGTTTACATTAATTAGGTTCGTGCGAAAGCACGGGGGACCTCCCTCAAAGTACCGACACTGGCCTGGCTGAAAGATTGGCGAACTTGTAGTGTGTAATTAATCCCGGCTAGTCTTTCCTTTTAGGGTTTGAAGGAAGATTTGATAAAAAGCAGTGGGAGCCATCCTGATTAGATAAAATAAAAACCAATCTATTCTTGCAAGAGCGCACGTTGAGTGTTTTCTTCTCTCTCTCTCCTGGTAGCGACCATATCACGCCTTAATCAAGATAATAATACGGATAATTGACTGAACCCGCTTGTTATACTGAGCTGGGGAACATTGGTCCCGCTCCAACTTATAATTGTTTTAAGACAGAGCAGGAAATTGGGGATTACCAGAATTCCCGTGCCGCCCAAACGAAGAGAGTGCATGCTGATGCATCATCTTCGGGTGTGTTCATTACAGAGAACTATTTCTCAGTATCCTTTACGTCCTGGGTATATGATACCGGATCAGGATCCCAGATATGTAATCAGTTACATAGGGCTACAGAAAGGTAAAGAACTGAGAACGGGTGATAAGTTTCATGAGGCAGAAAACGGGGCAAGAGTTGCAGCCAAGTCTGTTGGTCACTGTCACCCTGTATTACCAATACATTGATTCTGAACGAATGTTATTAGATACCGAACCTGATATACAAAATCATATCAGTCTCTTTATCAGTAAAGAAAGGATATAATTTTGTATTAATGGATAATGTTTTGAACATTTCCTATATCAAAAGTTGATCGGTTCAGGCACGTTATCTAAAAGCATTGATGTTCTAAATCAAACTACAGTTCTTTAGTATACGGAACACACACAAGAGGAAGTGTTCAGAAATGAACGAATCCTTCTTGAGGCATTGTAGACTAGGTCATATCAATGCGATCCGACTGGCTGAAGTTACATTTTAGATGCATATTTAAATCAGTTTGAATTTACATCTTATGAAACTTGCCAGTCATGTCACAGAGATAAGATGACCATAGCTCCGTTTACTGGAAACGGAGAAAGAGTTAGTGAACTCTTGGGATGATACATGTTGATGTATGTAAGGTCCCCTGTCTACATATGCCAGGACTGGTTCTTTGTACTTCATTACATTCTCTGATAATCTCTCAAGATTCAGACATATGTTCCTGTTGAAACACAAGTCCGAACCTTTTGAGATATTTACAGAATATGATTTAGAAGTAGAGAACCAAAAAGGGTATAAGTATTATGTCCTTTGATGAGATCAAGGAGGAGAATAATTGAGCACGGAATTCTTGGACTATTCTAAAGGAGAACGAGATTCTCTCTCAGCATTACTCCTCCGTATACACCATAGCACGATGGTATATCGGGACGGAGCAATCACACCCTATATGATATGGTGCGCTCTATGATGAGTACTACTGTGTTTTCCTATTTCCTTTCTGGGAGTTATGCACTTGAGAAGCTGCATATCTATTGAATAGGGTTCAAATCAAATCAGTTGCCTACCACTTCATATTTGATATGATAAGGGAAGAGCCCATCTCTTAAGTTAGTTAAGATTTGGAGTTGTCCAGCCTATGTCTGAAAAGCAAAATCCGGACAAGCTCGAGGCAAGGTCTGTAATGTAGAGCTGGAAAGGTTCCAGCTATACAAAACTGCAGCTGATGATTTGATAAAACCAAAGGATTCAATAGTTACCAACGAACCTCAGCCTCTCCGCCGATCTAGTAGGATTCCTCACCCACCTGAGAGATACTTCAGTTTCTCTATGACACTGGGAGCGAGGATTGCATCATGAGATGATGACCCAACTAGTTTCGAACTGGCCATCAGGAGTGGGACTCTGTAAGAATGGCTGGATGCTTACCGATCTGAGATGGAATCCATGTACACCAACAAAGTATGGACTTTGGATGCTATATCTGAAGGGTTAAATCCCCATCAGGAGCAAGTATATCTTGAGAAGATTACTTGGTGTAGATGGAAAAGTTGAGACTTTCAAAGCCAAACTTGTTAAAGGTTTTATTCATCAACCAGGTATGCATAATGATGAAACCTTTTCTAAGTAGCTATGCTTAAGTCCATCCAGATCCTACTTGCCACGGCTACATACCATGACTACGATATCTGGCGGTTGGGTGCCATGACTGCTTTTCTAAATGATGTTTTAGAAGAGAACGTCTATAAGTACACAGCCAGAGGGCTTCGTAGACAGTGGGAGCAGCGGAAACGTGTGCAAGATACTTTATAAGATAAAGCAGGCATCGCGGAGTTGGAACATCTGTTTTGATATGGTTGTCAAAGAGTTTGACTTCATCAAAATGGTAGATGAACCTTGTATATACAAAAAGGTAGTAGGGAGTATGGTGATGATCCTCGTAGAGTACGTGGATGACATACTCTTGATAGGGAACAAGTTTCCTATGCTACGCTCGATCAATCTCCGCTTATCACAATGATTCTCCATATAGGATCAAAATGATACCTCCTAAATCCTGGATTTTGGATCTATGAGATAGATCTAATTGGATGTTAGGATTCTCACTAGTTGTAGTGAGATGGTATCAATCGATCCTGGGGAGAATCACTGGAAGGGTTCCAGGGTGATAAAGACGACTGAATGTCAGTCACAGGCATTGTCTTTGCCCTTAGTAAAGGGACGGTATGTTGAAAAAGTTCCAAGCTAGATACCGTAGCATACTAGACGATAAAGGCTGGATACATCGCTATTTGAGATGCTACCAAAGAGGAAGTCTGGGTGTATATTAGTTCATAAGATGAACTACGTTCCAACCATTGTGAGACAATGGAGTTGTGGCTTATGCCAAGGAACGTCGGTCCCATCAGTGATCCAGACATATTCTAAGGCAGTATCACCTGATCATGGAGATGGTTGATCTCCAGGGTGATCGAGGTTAGGAGAGTAGACTCAGAGGACAACACGGCGGATCCACTCACAAAGGCCTTTTCCCAGAGAGAGACTTTTATGGGATGGTTGAGTATGAGATACTACAACCACTGCTATCAGATGGCCCTAGTGCAAGTGGGAGATTGTTAGTTATATGTATGCCCTAGAGGCCATTACTATACATAGGATGTATATTGTAGTGGATGCTGGGACATATATAGGGAGGACTTTCTTGCTCGACATGATAGTATGCTATCTGGTTGATCTTTACCTTAACGTGTACACTGATTGTCTCCCTGTTACATGTTGGTAAAGCCCTTAGGATGTGTACTTGACTACCTGGACTATGATGCGGATCATACTAGTGGGGACATGGTAGTCCATAAGTACATCCTTCAAAGTCCCTAGTCGTGGGTATATCGAGACGGGGCATCGATATACCAGAGTAGACTAGCGTATACCTTCTCGACCCATACAGATGGGCGATGGATGATCCCATATCCATTGGTGTTTGACATCAGAGATGATATACGGGTGCTCAGTGGAGACTGGGTACACTGGACGGACTCGCCGAGAACTCCCAGATGGTATTATACCTTACGTCAGATGGCAGTTCTCTGGTGACACTGGTACAGAATAGTCTGTTGACCCGAGATCGTCATAGAGTCTTGTGTGGTTCCCACTGTGCTTTGATTTCCATCTTACCACGTCCAAGAGGGCGTGCAAAACGGTGGCTTTTGGGTACAGTCCCGAATCACATGGAGGCAATGAGCGATAGGAGGGGATTCGTCTCTCCCGGTATAGGGGGTTGATGTTGCGCTGTGTTCGAATGGCTATAACCGGAAATCCCTGGCCAGGGTTGCTGAGATTTACTGGTAAGTGTTACCTATAGTTTCTCGAATAGTTATAGACCTCATATCGACACGACTTATCGAGCTATTGGGGTCTGACGTTTACCACCCCTAGGCGAGATATGCGACATATCAGACGATCAGACCGGACTGTACGGTAAGTGTTACTGGTTAGATTCACAGGAGTGTGAGCGGGCTTGCTCGTCGATCTTCTGATCGCTCAATACCCAGGTGGCCGTTACGTTTAGCAGACCGCTTGCGGCTTGTGGGTGTTTGATATGATCATCATCTGCTGCCGGCTTATTGACGAGTCTTTAGAGTCCTATACAGAGGTTTCCTGGCTCAAGCGAAACGAAATAGGAGAGCATATGAGATATGTGCGGGACCGAGAATAATACGTGTATGTGATACCGTATTCTATTCTCGTGATGAATGTGTCGAATGGTTGTATGCAATATAACCTAGTTATCGAATCAAGGATTGATTCGATAAATCGATACATTGGATATTAGTCGGTTATATGCGATATGACCGGATCGTTAAATCAAGTGTTGATTTAATGATTTAATGTATAATTATATATATGATATATTAATTTACATTAACTAGTATTGGTTCACTTTAAATGGATTTTCTCATTTGGATTGTGCACATTGTATATGCGATATACTTTTGTACACAAGTTTGTATCATGTTTGATGATACATGCTCACTATGGTTTGTGTAAAGATTAAACCATGGTTGTGTAATGGTTAGGGTTTTCATTTTCTTATTCATTTATTTATTTATTTCATTTATTTTATTTTGGAAAAGAAAATGGGAAAGATGGTGGCTTTCTTTGTTTGTATTTGAAGCTTCATGAAGCTTTGACTAAGTCACCATTTTGTCTCATGCTTAACCCTAACCATTCCACTTAACCCTAGTCTATTCTCTACACTTGACCATGGTTACATTATGATAAGTATTCATTTTATTTCCTTTTTGAAAAATACTCATCATAATATTCATCTTCTTCTTCTTCTTCACTTGAAGAAAGCTTGCTTCATCAATGGTGAATTGATGAAATGAGTGAGAAATCCAATTCTAAAGTGAACCCACTTCCTATTTCTTCATCCTCTACCTCTTGCCAAGTAGTAGAGTGTGTTTTCTTCACAAGTTTCATGACTTGGTGAAGTGGGAGCTTGATCTTGTGATGCTTCGACGTAGATCATCTTCGGCACGAAGCCGACGACCTTGCCCGCCCATTTCTCCGATGAAGCCGACGCTAGAGCCTGGGATTCCATTTGGACAGCGAGAAGACTTCATCGCGGAGCCATGGAGGTGGAGAACCGGATCTACAAAGGTTGTATTTCCGTTTACCATTTAGTTAAGTTGTTAACTAGTTTCATCCTTCGCCTAAAATTCTAGTTAACGATCTAGTCTAGGGTTTCTCGGCACCGTAAAATTTGAAATTGGCATGGTTGATGCCTTGTGAGACCTCTTAAGAGTGCCTAGGAACCCTACAATCACAAATTGAGATCGAATCATGATGCAAGAATTTAAAGAAAGCAAGATTAAAGAATTTCACCTTTTATTTATCAACAATTCCGTTACAATTCGCTCAATAACTACAATGAGGAATGAACTCGATCGTCGATTTGGCTTCGCTCGTCTCCTTGAGTCGCGGATCGGCTTAGATCACTTGCTCGGTTGAAGGTCGGCTCCGCTCCTAAAAGGTTGAAGGCTTCTCGCTTGAATGGTACTCGGGATCTTGAATTTGGCTTTGGAATTTGAATTAGGGTTTACAAGTTGTTTCACTCAACTTGTATTGAATTTGGGGAGAGAGAGAAGAAGAAGAAGTCCCTTAACCCTAGATCTAGGTTTCCTTTTATAAGCCATCCAAAACCCTAGATCTAGAATTCAAATTTCAAATTTCCCTCCAAAATAAACCACTTTTCCCTCCAAAATGAACAACTTTTCCCTCCAAAATGAACCACCTCATTTGAATTTGAATTTTCCCTCCAAAATGAACTACCTCATTTGAATTTGAATTTTCCCTCCAAAATGAACCACCTCATTTGAATTTTCCCTCCAAAATGAGGTTGTTAGAAAGAATCTTCTAGAAGAAGTTTGTTGGAGGGAATATTCTAGAATGAGGTTGTTATAAGAAGGCTTCTAGAAGAAGGTTGTTGGGCCGAGCCTTCTAGATGAAGCCACGTGGAGTTTCTGGAGAGTTCTGAAAACTTTGCCGTTAGAAAGAAGGCACGTGCTGAAAATGGAGATGCTGATGTCACCATATAGCCGCGGATCTGCGGCGCCAAGGGGCTTCTGGCCGCGGATCCGCGGCTCTGTTGAAGCCTTGGGCTATGAAAGTCTCTGGTATCTCTTGGGCTGATATTTGGGCCTTTCTAAAATATGTAGAATCTCATTTGGCTTTCTGTATCACTGCCAGATCTTAAATCTTTGAGTTGGCGTATTTTTGATCATCTCTTTTCACAATTTTGGCTTTTCTCCTGAAATTTCCTGTACAGATTCTCGAAACAAGTGTTGCGCTATACAAGGATGATGCGATACCATGATAAACACTCAATTTTCCTTAAAATGCCGGTTTTAAAGTATAACACATGCAATCTGTTATTTTACAATCGTTTTGCTAATATGTGTAATATGCAAACCGAACACTAATAGATGAGTGCAAATGATAGGGAAATTGACGTGTTAAAAATATATTATTTTCGACTGATCAGGTGCCCTCTGCACTCCTCACCATATTGAGGAGTTCCGGAAGTTCAACTTCTTTTCCTTGCAAGTTGAAGTTCAGGATAAACTGGGCGTAAGTGGAAGGAAGGGACTGGAGAATCAAGTCAGTGTAGAGCTCATTCTCTAACGTGGTCCCGAGGTCCGCGAGCTCTTCAATGTAGCCTATCATCTTAAGCATGTGTTCCGCTACAGATGATCCGACGGCCAATCTCGTTGAAAACAACTTTTTTGAGACTTCGTATGTTGCGATACGGGATTGCTCTCCATATAGTTCCTTAGTATGGAGAAATATGGATTCAAGGTCCATATTCTCATGCCTCCTCTGATGTTCATTGTCCATAGAGGCAAGCACGAAGCACTTGGCCTTCGCGCAGTCAATCTCCCAGGTCTTACGGATTTCCTTATCCGCGACACTGGATTTTGGACCTGGGACAGCGGGGGCTTTGGTGGTAAGGAGATACCCCAACTTGTCATAAGTGATTGCCATTTTGACATTCCTGAGCCAATCTTTTGTAGTTTGGCCCTGTCAGTATATTCTTATCTAGTAGTAACTTAAGGCCGGTAATGATGTTTGGTCGCTGCAATTAGGAGAGAGAGAAGAAACACTTTAGCATGATGCTCTTGCAAGTTTAGAGTGTTTTTAGTTTGTCTAAACAGGATGGCTCCCACTGTTTCTCGAATCCTTCCTCAAACCATAAAAGAAGAATTAGTCGGGATCAATCTCACCGTACAATACTTGCTTAACCGTTCAGCCAGGCCAGTCTTGGTACTTCGAGGGAGGTTTTACGACGCTTTTGCGAAGTTCCTTAATTAAATAACCTCTTTTCCCTGTGGGCGTAGCCCCGCTAACACCTTTCTAGACACCTACTTGGTTTATAGTATTGATCGTTAAGTGAGAAAGTTTCCCGAGGAGTAGCATATACTCACAGTAGGATCGGGATCCAAATATCATCGTGTGATAAAGCTGAAGGAATCCTACCAGAATCATCACACTCCAAATGGTATGCAGCACTAGCAAGTTTCAGTTTCTTTAGAAACTCCCGATGTGGATTTTTGCCCCATGCTCTTATGACCTTGACTTTGGCAAACAAATCATAAGTCACATGTCAAGTTCTACCCGTCATTTTCCAGGTTAATTTGAACCCACCCATACCTACCCTTGACTTTGGCCAACATGGCAGTACGACTGTCCCAAACCAATGCATATATCTATGCCACATATGAATATCCAATAGCTACCAATCACTATGCCTTGACTTTGGCCAACAAACACAGCTTGAGAACTATTGACTATCCATATGAAATGACGGAGGGCTACGAATGGTTTTGGTGAAACCGTGAACATAGTGAACTTGATATAATCGAAGGAACGTGATAGCTTTTAAAAGGAGTGGTTCAAGCTCCGCGTTTTAAAAGTTTTCTGTTTTGAAAAGAAACTGAGTGGTTTTGAAATTGTTCCAATGATTTAACTTTGGTTTATTTTCTTGCATTAATTTAATGTGTCCCATCAATTAATCCTACCATTGCAGAAAACAACGAAAATATGACGTACGCTTATGCCATCCGCATTCGCCATGGGGCCCCGTCATCACCCGTTAGGTTTCTTAACTAACGACAAAGCGGGAGCTGGACTAGCGCGGATGCAAAACATAAGTAACGCCTACTAGATATCATATATAGATATATACATTCGTCAGAAGCAATGATAGCCATTCCAGATCACAGATGAACACATTGGATATGCTAGGAATCCGCGTTTCGTTCAAGCCTGCAACGAAAGACGGATTACACGGTCGCGATGAATAGCAAAACCCCACCCTAGACCCCTATGGGTGCGGCAAACTACCAGCCAAGTACCCGAAGTGAAGCAACCTCCCTCAACAACGTGAGTAGGCCACTCGGCACTTCAAAGTACCTGGTAGTTTGTGCACCCTACCTTGGGTCTATCCTAGGAGCAAAAACAGTAAAAGAAATAATATACAATGGCGGCTACAACCTCATCCCGGATGTGCGACCATAAAAATAATATTACATCAATTTACATATTATATCAAATAAAAGATAAAGAAACTCTCATCTCACAACCCCCGGCTATTCATCCACGACAATCCAACAAGTTCATATACACAATCCAACATTACAGATCACAGATATGTACAACCCCCACTAATCGACGTATAGCGATTAGTCGACGTTCAGTACATATATCACCTTACAGATATAACCAATTAGCCAAAGCTTGTAAAACTTCGATCAAAATTCCAATTTGTAACTACCCCAAACAGAACATTGTTCTCTGGATAATCTGGGCAGAAACAAAGCATCTTAAAAATCCCAAAACATCATACTGAACAAACTGCAGGAAATCCGAGTCGCGGCCGAGTCAACTCGGCCGCGGATCCGCGGCGAAACGCGTGGTTTCGCCACGCTTCCGCGGCGCTTTGACCGAGTCGTGGGCTCGTTTTTCTTGGCTGTTCCTAAAATACCCTGCACGGATTTTTAAGGTGTGTGGAAATATTTTTAGGGCTGTTTTTAAAATCGGCAGAAAGTATAGGATTTTGATGTTTTTTGCGATTTTTTTTCGGATCGAAGTTCTAAACACTTTGCTAACATGCTAGTTGTTTAGCTAAGCTTTGATACCACTGTAAGTCCACGTTACCCATCCCGGTGCCTATGGGGAGGCGGAATAGGTAAAAAACGGTTTTTTAACACAAGGTAACTTGGACTAGAAATAGAGGATCTTTGCTAAACAAAAACTAACAAACCAACTACAAATTTAGCTACTCGGTTAGAAGGTTATACCTAGGTCTTGAACTCCTTCTCTTCTTGTTGTGGTCCTCCTCCTTGCTTACTTCTTGAAGTGGTGTAGACGGCTCCTCCTCGTCGTCTTCTCTTTGCCGAAGAAAGATCCACCCGAAGGCCTCTACCTTGAGCTCCTACCTCAACCAAGAAGTAACTAGAGTGCTTGGCTTGCTAAACCTAGAACCCTAGAATGAGTAGAGTGAAGTTTTGATGGTTTTGTCTCAAAAGCTCATGGTTCTCAACACATGAGAGATGAGAGCTTTGAGGGAGGAAGAGGATGAGCTAAAACATGATAGAGCAAGAGCAAGAGAGAATGAGGATCAATTTACAACCATACTCTCATATGAGAGAATTATGAAATAATACTAATAATTAAAAGAAAATGTGATGGTTAGTTTGGAATGACCATTATCATTTCACATTAAATGAAATTTGCAAGAATCAAGAAGCATCTTTCAAATGAAATGATGATGGTCAAAATGTCAACAAAAGTCAACCGGTCAACCAAAGTCAAAAGGTCAACAAAAGTCAAATGGTCAACCTAACCATGGCACAATTATCCTTAATTAATATCATTAATCATATCTCTCATTCTCATTAGGGTTTGGAAAAAAGTCAACAGTCAACAACCCTAATGAGAATCCTCTGCCTCTGTCAACTGTACATACACACCCGCATCCGTGTTCCGAGGAACACGAATACAATGAGACAAAACCAATCTCAAAACAAATACTAGGATCTGGTTTAAACCAAAGCCCGCTAGTAATAACTGCCCGGACACCAAACGTGCACAAGTGCACGGATGTGAACGAACCCCGTCGCAAAACCATGCGATCTCTACTCTGTTTTGCCCAAAGGCGAATAGCCCTCTGTGTGGGACTCTAAAGACTCGACACTACGCTGGCAGTGGGTTTAACCACAGGCCGCAAGCGGTACTAGCTGTACGTAACGGTCCCCAGGTAGATACCGATAAGAAGACTGATGAGGTAAACCCATCCGAACTCCTACTGAGCCAATGTGACAATCTCCGTACAGTCCGGTCTGTTCGTCTGAGAATATCGCATGGCGGGCCTAGGGGGCGGTAAACGTCAGTCCCCTAATAGCGGTACAAGTCGTGTCGGAGTGTAGCACAGAACACCCTGAGATAACACTGGAAACGCTACCAGTATATCTCGCTTGCCCTGGCCAGGGACTTTGTGTAATGGCTCTCTTAGACACAGCGCGATATCAACCTCCAATACCGGGAGAGACGAATCCTGTCTAACCGTTACTGCCTCTATGTGCTTCAGGACTGCACCTAACTGCAACATGTTTGCACGATTCATTTGAGCCGTGGTAGGGTAGTAATCTAAGAACAGTGGGAACACACTCGAGGCGAAGTGACAGTGTCAAGTCAACGGTCTAAACTGTACTCATGTCACCTGGGAACTGATAACTAACGATAGGCATAATACCAACCAACAGTTCCCAGCGAGTCCTGTCTAGTGTATTCGTAACCTAATGAGCACCCGCATACTATCTCAAGTACGACGTACTAATGGCTGTGGGACAGACTATCTCCCCTGCTGGGATGAGAAGCGCATACGCTAGTCTACTCCGGAGTATCGATGCCCCGTATCAATAATCCTACGACTAAGGACCTGTATAAGGATGTGCTTGTAGATTACCCAGCCCCCACTAGTGTGACTGCCATCACAACGCTGGTAATCAAGCAAAGATCCTAAGGGCTCCATTAATATGTATAGGCGATATACTAAAAGAAACACATGCACACATTAAAGTAGAAACAAACCAAGTAGCATACTACCATTTTGAGCAAGATTGTCTATACAACTGTGAATATCCCAAGCTTCCATTAAGTAATATACAAACTAGTATGATACAGTAATGGCCTCTAGGGTATATACACTAACAATCCTTTCGCCACAAGCCTTGCCATATAGGTCTCCACCTGTCCATCTACACCGATCTTTCTCTTAAAGATTCATTTGCACCTTACGGGTTTTACCCCAAAGGGTACAACTTCTAAAGTCCATACTTTGTTGGTATACATAGACTCCATTTCGGATCTCATGGCATCCAGCCACTTCACAGAATTACCACTCGTGATAGCTTGCTGAAAACTGGTAGGGTCATAATCATCCATGATGCAATCTTCTCTATCACCATCAATGAGAAAACTGTAGTATCTCTCCGGTGGACGAGAAGTCCTACGAGATCTACGGAGTGACTGAGGTTCATAAGATTCTGTTGCAACATCAGGTTCAACCACGTCGTCATTTCTAACTTGTGTCTCTAGAACCTCTTCTAGATCTACCACATTGCTATCAGTATCATTTGGAAAAATCTCATTTTCTAAAAATGTGGCATGCTGAGAAACAAACACCTTTTGTTCCTCCTTGTGGTAGAAAAGATATCCAAACGAATGTTTTGGATATCCCACAAATATACATTTAACCGATCGTGTCTCGAGTTTGTCTGGATTCTACTTTTTAACAAAAGCCGGACAACCCCAAAGCTTAACTCGTTTAAGAGATGGTTTCTTTCCATACCATATCTCATATGGAGTGGTAGACACGGTCTTGGTTAGAACTTTGTTCAACACAAACGCTGCAGTCTCCAATGCATGCCCCCAAAAGGAGAGAGGTAACTCAGCATCACTTGTCACGCCTCGCTTCCCAGAATACGCTAAGGTGGGCACGTGACATAGCCAACCATGCTACCTGTGGATAGGAAATATCCTTCCACAGTCACATTACGGCTGTAAAGATATCAAGAACAGTAATAGACTATCTAGCACATGTTCATAAGCCAAAATAAAATGAGTCAAGATTAAAAACAGTGCGGAAGCAAAAGATCCAATACAAGAATAACTGGAATGTATGTCCCATAATGCGGGCTCACATCAGAAATAACCATACTGGAAGAGTAAAAGAACTAACTACTAAAGAGTCCTCACTGCTCAGCCTGCTGGCTGAAGTACTCCTGCTCGGACTGCAGCAAAGGTACGGAATCTGGGCCATGCAAAACCCAGACGTCAGCGCGTCATAACATCAAGCAATAATATATAAACAGGGTAGCAAGAAATGCAACTATAATCGTAAATGATAAAGCAGGTGTAATAGCAATAAATATCAGGGTAGTGAAAGGTAGTGTACAGTGAGTAATCTAAACTGATCTATTGGGTTAACTACTCTCAAGTCTTTGAAATCAATTTGATGAATCATCGATGTAACTCAATAGTATCCCGTGCGTGCACGGGATCACGGTGAAGATTCTCGGGCTGAAACCGAGACATGCCGCTAGGCACTAAAGGAAACGGGTAAAGATGAATGATGTCCATGGCATCATCCCAAGGCTGGCCTAGCCTCTAAAAAGTGATGGATAACGATGGATGATGTCAGCAGCATCATCCCAAGGCTGGCCCAGCCTCTAAAACTGATCAGTAAAGGTAGCACACTGTCGAGTTACAAGTCAGGTTTCATCATTGATTTCCCCATACCCCCAAGTTATATGTGTTCAAGTCAAGTATTTAAATAATCTGGGTTTAATGCCAACACAGGATCAGGCAAGTACAGGTTTGTCTGGATAGACAACTGGAACGGTCCGTAAGGACAACAGGTCAGGTTTGTTGGCATTAGACACAAGATCATGTAACAGGTAATACCATGGTACAACAGGTCAAGCTAGGTAATGTATAAAGGTGTCATGTCATGTCAAGAGGTGCACGGTACCATGTCGGGTCAGGTAGTAGGTGTAACAAGTCATGTCAGGGTGTACACGATATCATGTAGGTGCTCATAGTCAAAATAGCATACGCATGGGTATACAAAACAAGCATGGGTACTAATAGAACACAAACTGGCACATGTAATATGATATGCAAATAGTTACAGATTAAACTATAAGGATGTAGATGCACGGTTATCAGTTTGAGTTTAAGGGATGGTTTCAACATTTCATGAATGCAGTATAGAAAATATGGAGGTTAAAATCATGTTAATATGTACTAAATAATCTAGAGATGCAATTGAATATAAATTAGGCTAGCTGTAAGTAAACGGTCGTCCGATAGGGTATAAACTATAAAAGGGTTACTATGGGCTATGCAGATAAGTGTTATTTGATTTAAAGATGGATGTTGGTACTATATATAGTAACACTAAATGCAACATGGTATGTCCCGGGCTATAAATCTAAAATGATATAACAGGACATCGGGATGTTAAAAAAATGGAGACTATGGTATTAAATTTAAACTACAGGTTTAATGTGCATTCAAATAAGTATAAAATATATTAAATAGCATATAGCAAGTTTCACTTGCCTCGACGGATCGCGAAGCGGTAAACGGAACGTCACGCGTCGGTGGGAAAAGTCGCGATGCGCGCACGGTACACGGAATGCGTCCAAATAACGCATGATGGGATCGCACGGTTCAGATATCCTCGCTGGGTCGGCGGCGGCACGACCGGATTCCGGCGATCTATAAAACAGTGAATAATGAATTCAAAAAGAAAACAAAGAAAGAGAAGAGAAGAGAAAGGAAGAGGGAAAAGAAGAAGAAGGAGAAAGGATCGCTCACTGAGTTCTGCGCAGGGGTCAGGGAGACGAGGTGGTGGTGTCAGGGTCACCGGCGGTGAGGTGCCGGCGAGGGTGTAGGGTTCAGGTTGGGGTTCGGTTGGTTGTGGGGTTTAAGGGAAAAGAAGAAAGGAAGAGAAGAGAATGAAGAGGAGGAGAGGAGAAGATGGTGGTGACGGTGATGATGTGTTGAGGATCGTCGGCGGTGTTGGTCGGCGAAATGAGGAGTTATGGTTTTGGGTGTGCAGGGTTCTGTGGGTGCTCGGGATAGAGGAAAAAGAAAAGAATATGACGAGGAGGAGGAGGAGGAGGAGAAGAAGATGAGATGAAGATGGTGACGAGGTTGGGTTCGAGGAGGCAGAGGAGGCGGCTAGGGTTAGGGTTTCCTTCCAATGGGTTTCGTAGCGTTGGGAAATATAGAAGAAGGAGAAAAGAATGGGCGGTGACGATAAAGAAGGGAGGCGGTGTTGGGACTCCGCTCACCGCGGGAGGAGAGAGAAAGGCTTGAGAGAGAGAGTGTGCTGCGGAGAGAGAGAGGAAGAGAAAGAGAAGGAGAGAGAAGCAGAGGGTGAGAGATTTCGTGGGGCCACCAACTCAAAAGAGAAGAAATGATTGGTGGAACGGAGGGGAGAGAAAAAGAATTTGTTAAGGAAAGATTTGCTGCCTTACACAAAATTTAAGCTGTTTATAAAAAGATTTAAGTTAGTTTTAATAAATATATTCTGAGCTTAGTAAACGATTTTAAAAGATTTAAATAATTGGATTATTTTAGCGGGAAAAATATTTTCAAAAAGTGCCCGGGTCGGGTCTAAAGCTTTAGATTTGAAATACGAAAATTTTTAGTAAGTTCCAAAAATTAAAATAAAGGATTATGCAATAGAAAGGCATACCCCCAAGAACGGACGCACGTACGTGTGCGTAGCCATCCAAACACTTCCGTTCCACTGAACGGGACGAGAACACGATGCAAGGATGCTACCACAGGGTTAGGGGTATCAAACAGGCCATGTCATGTATTTTTAAATTATTTTACTTGATCTAAAATGTTACATGTAAAATACGCGATGCTACGTGAAATGTTAAAATGCAGTATACATGAAATGCACGTGTCTAATTAACGGGACAGGGTAGTTTAGGAATAAGAATCAACCAGTTCAAGCAAGCGGGTCGGGTCGAGTGTAATGTAAAAGTAAACTACCATTCGCATCCAAGCATGATAAATCAAATAAGCACCACAAACAAACAAATACGGTAACAAATATCGGTATAATTGAACTCGGTTATTACATTATACCCAATTACAAAAGAATTTCGTCCTCGAAATTCCAAGAAGACAAAAGGGATAAATTACCAACAAGCTACAAGAAAAGATGGGGAAACTTCTGCCAGATTTCATCTTCTCGTTCCCAAGTTGACTCTCTATGTGAGCGATTACCCCAAGAAACAAGTACAAGAGAGATAATCACCTCAAAAGTCAAATCTTCCCGTACGGTCAGCTCCGAATGATCCAATACATGTGTTTCATCTCGAACCTACTTAAGGAGTTGAGATACGTGAAACACATCATGAACATTCGCCAAGGATTGCGGTAACGCCAATCAATACGCTACCTCACCAACACGCTCCAAAATTTCAAAAGGTCCAACGAATCGAGGGCTGAGCTTTCCTCGACTTCCGAAACGAATCATCTCTCTAGTCGGTAATATCTTCAAGAATACCAAATCACCCGCGGCGAACTCTAGAGGTCTTCTCGACATATCTGCCCAACTCTTCTGTCGGTCTTGTGCTGCTTTCATATGATTCCGGATAGCCTTAACTTTCTCAACTGTCTGCACAACCAAATCTGGTCCCAACAATCTTCATTCACCGACATCGTCCCAACAAACAGGTGAACGACACTTGCGACCATATAAAGCTTCGAACGGGGCCATTTGAATAGTCGCCTGAAAGCTGTTATTGTACGAAAACTCCATCAAGTGTAAATGATCCTTCCATGAACCCTTGAAGTCTAACATGCAAGCTCTCAACATGTCTTCAAGAGTTTGGATCGTTCTCTCCAACCGGCCATCTATCTGAGGATGATAAGCTATGCTAAACTTCAATCGAGTACCCGAACTTTCCTATAAGCTCCTCCAGAAGTGTGATAAGAAACGGGTGTCACGGTCAGACACGATGTTCACCGGTACACCATGTAATCTTACAATTTCCTGCATGTACCGTTTTGCCCAAAGCTTCTGTTGATTGACCAACTCGAAATGGTATGAAATGAGCTGTCTTGGTCAATCGATCAACAATCACCCAAACTGCATTGTTGCCCTTTGGACTCCGCGGTAAAGCTGTCACGAAATACATGGTTATATGTTCCCACTTCCATTGAGGAATCGGAAGTGGTTGCAATAAACCGGCAACTTTTTGATGTTCAGCCTTAACTTGCTGACACACCAAGAACTTCGCTACAAAGCGGGCAATCTCCCATTTCACGCCTTCCCACCAGAAATGTTGTCGTAAATCTCGGTACATACTCGTGCCTCCTGGGTGTACGGAACATGCTGAACTGTGTGCCTCCTTCATACGTTCTTCACGAATATCTCCCTTTGGCACACACAAATGGCTACCAAACGCAACGAACCATCTTCATGGATCAGTAAATCTGTTCGAAGCCCAGCTTTAACCTGTTCTCGAAACATTTGCAATCTAGGGTCCTGTGACTGCGCTGCTTTAATATCCTCGACCAACGATGAATGTACCTGCAGCTGCATCAACTGTCCCGAAGAATGCGGTAGTATAACCTCCAAATCAAATCTTTGAAAATCTTCAACGAGTTCCTTCTGCGTAGTCAACATCCGAATGGCTGGTAACCGACTGAGCGCATCCGACACGACATTAACCTTCTCCGAATGGTACTTAAGATCAAGATCGTAATCAGTCATCAGCTCCAACCATCTACGTTGCCTCATATTAAGCTCCTTCTGTGTGAACACATACTTCAAGCTTTTATGATCCGTGAAAACCTCGACTCTTTCGTCCAAAAGGTAGTGTCTCCAAATCTTCAAAGCGAAGATCACATCTGCAAGCTCCAAGCCATGAGTTGGGTAATTCTTCTCCTGGGTCTTCAACGATCTCGATGCGCATGCTATAACCTTCCCATGCTGCATCGAAACACATCTTAATCCTTTCCCAGATGTGTCGATGTGAATTACCAATCCTCCGGAACTGTCTGGCACGGTCAGAATAGGAGCGGTTATCAATCTCTGCTTCAACGCCTCAAAAGCTGACGCACAATTATCCGTCCACACAAATGGTACCTCATTGCGCGTAAACTTGGTCCACGGCTCCGCCATACGAGCAAAGTTCTCCACAAACCGTCTGTAATACCCGGCGAGTCCAAGGAAACTTCTTATCTCAGCAACGTTCTTCGGAATCAACCAATCTCGAACTGCTGCAATCTTCTCGAGATTAACGGAGATTCCATCTCCGGACACGACATGCCCCACTTTACTTCATTACGCCATAACCCGCTCATCCTCCTCGTGCCATATTTCTTGACTAGAAGAACTGGAGCTTCCCAAGGCGAGTCATTACTGCGAATACAACCCTTCTCAAGTAATTCAGTAACCTGCTTCCTAACTTCTTCCAACTCCACTGGTGCCATTGGATAATACGCTTTAGAAACTGACGATGCACCAGGAATAAGATCAATTGCGAACTCTACGTCTCGCTTCGGCGGTAATCCAGATATGTCTTTGAACACGTCCATGAAATCTCGAACGACAGCCAGCGCTTCATCTTTATCAACCTTCATCGACGAGAGATCATTAATTGTCGGCCTAGCCCTAACCTCGACTGGCCCAACAGAACTGCTTCCTTCAGAAAACCTCTGGGTGTCCGAGAATCTGAAAATTCGCTTTCTTTGCTCTACCCTCAATGTGAGCGTGGAAAGTGCCGAAAATCCATTCCCAAGACGACTTCATAATTGCCGATAACAATCACCACGAAATCTGTAAATAGCTCCCGTCCGCCATCAACAACAGAACAATTCTTATACCCTCAATTAGTTATAATTTTCCCATTCCCAGTGTGTATGTCCCAATAACTAAACAGGTCGTGCAGATAATCGAGTATGTACTAAAAAACTTGGATGACATAAATCAATGGGATGCACTAGAATTGAATAACGCTAATGCGAGAAAACCATGAACAAGTAGGGTACCTGAAACGGCTTCCTCTGAAGCATTAGCCTCTTCAGCCGTCAGGATAAAAGCTTGAGCCTAATTAGCTCCCTGAGTTAATTGCTCCTTCTTCGGAAACTGCTTCGGCTCCTGAAACTGTCTCTGCGGTGGCTTCTGAGTATCTTCCTTCAACCATAGCTTCGACGGACAGGTATCAATGGTGTGATCTGCTGATCCACAAATAAGACAAAGTCCAAGCCTCTTACGACAATATCTTCGATAAGGACCCGGCCGTTGGCAGTAATCACACAACACCCTTCCCTTTTGCTTGGGCAAAACTGGCCTCCGAACATTCTCTTTCTTACGAAGCTTCGACGGACAAGCATTGATAGTATGATTCGCCGATCCACAGACCAAAAAGAGTCCACGCTTTCTCCGACACTCCCTTTGCACATGCCCAGGCAAATGGCAAAAGTCACAGATCACGCTCTTTCTCCGACCAGCAACGATTGTTTTCTTCATTGGTGCCACGCCACGTCGGTTCACCGGAAAACTTCTACATACGGGCGTTTGATTTGGTGCAAACGCCGGCTTCAGCTCGGTCTGCTGCTTGTGATCCTCAAGTAAGTCACGAATTACTCCAAGCAGAGTGGCGTCATCCATACACCTCTGGTACGATTGTAGATTCCTGGCTTCCATGATACTGCAACCAAGACACCAAAGAGAATTAGTATGATACAAATTCAAAATGTAGATCAAGGATATGAATCAAGGCTAGAACTCCAAATTACTTAAACAGAGTACCGCATTGTAACTATGCCGCGTTATCATAGCTACAATTACATAACTCCACCCAAGTCGCCTAAGTTCTAGAGATAACCAAAAAGGAACCAGGTTTCGAGTCGGTATGCAAAGGAGGTTCGCATACCGTAAAAGTATAATCAGGAGGAGATTAAGATTCAAAAATGGTAAGACGGTAAGGTGGCAGGACATGTTTCCTAATCACGAGTATTCTGATTCGTGTATTGGGTCCAATACCCAACTACAAAAGAATCAAACCCGATTAATCTGGCACTGATACCAAAAGAACCATGTCACGCCCCGCTTCCCAGAATACGCTAAGGTGGGCACGTGACATAGCCAACCATGCTATCTGTGGATAGAAAATATCCTTCCACGGTCACATTACGGCTGTAGAGATATCAAGAACAGTAATAAACTATCTAGCACATGTCCATAAGCCAAAATAAAATGAGTCAAGATTAAAAACAATGCGGAAGCAAAAGATCCAATACAAGAATAACTAGAATGTATGTCCCATAATGCGGGCTCACATCAGAAATAACAATACTGGAAGAGTAAAAGAACTAACTACTAAAGAGTCCTCACTGCTCAGCCTGCTGGCTGAAGTACACCTGCTCGGACTGCAGCAAAGGTACGGAATCTAGGCCATGCAAAACCCAGACGTCAGCGCGTCATAACATCAAGCAATAATATATAAACAGGGTAGCAAGACATGCAAGTATAATCGTAAATGATAAAGCAGGTGTAATAGCAATAAATATCAGGGTAGTGAAAGGTAGTGTACAGTGAGTAATCTAAACTGATCTAATGGGTTAACTACTCTCAAGTCTTTGAAATCAATTTGATGAATCATCGATGTAACTTAATAGTATCCCGTGCGTGCCCGGGATCACGGTGAAGATTCTCGGGCTGAAACCGAGACATGCCGCTAGGAACTAAATGAAATGGGTAAAGATGAATGATGTCCATGGCATCATCCCAAGGCTGGCCTAGCCTCTAAAAAGTGATGGATAACGATGGATGATGTCAGCAGCATCATCCCAAGGCTGGCCCAGCCTATAAAACTGATCAGTAAAGGTAGCACACTGTCGAGTTACAAGTCAGGTTTCATCATTGATTTCCCCATACCCCTAAATTATATGTGTTCAAGTTAAGTATTTAAATAATCTGGGGCTAATGCCAACACAGGATCCGGTAGGTACAGATTTGTCTGGATAGACAACAGGAACGGTCCGTAAGGACAACAGGTCAGGTTTGCTGGCATTAGACACAAGATCATGTAACAGGTAATACCATGGTACAAAAGGTCAAGTTAGGCAATGTATAAAGGTGTCATGTCATGTCAAGAGGTGCACGGTACCATGTCGGGTCAGGTAGTAGGTGTAACAAGTCATGTCAGGGTGTACACGATATCATGTGGGTGCTCATAGTCAAACTAGCATACGCATGGGTATACAAAACAAGCATGGGTACTAATAGAACACAAACTGGTACATGTAATATGATATGCAAATAGGTACAGATTAAACTATAAGGATGTAGATGCACGGTTATCAGTTTGAGTTTAAGGGATGGTTTCAACATTTCATGAATGCAGTATAGCAAATATGGAGGTTAAAATCATGTTAATATGTACTAAATAATCTAGAGATGCAATTGAATATAAATTAGACTAGCTGTAAGTAAACGGTCGTCCGATAGGGTATAAGCTATAAAAGGGTTACTATGGGCTATGCAGATAAGTGTTATTTGATTTAAAGATGGATGTTGGTACTATATATAGTAACACTAAATTCAACATGGTATGTCCCGGGCTATAAATCTAAAATGATATAACAGGACATCGGGATGTTAAAAAAATGGAGACTATGGTATTAAACTTAAACTACAGGTTTAATGTGCATTCAAATAAGTATAAAATAGATTAAATAGTATGTAGCAAGTTTCACTTGCCTCGACGGATCGCGAAGCAGTAAACGGAACGTCATGCGTCGGTGGGAAAAGTCGCGATGCGCGCACGGTACACGGAATGAGTCCAAATAACGCATGATGGGATCGCACGGATCAGATATCCTCGCTGGGTCATCGGCGGCACGACCGGATTCCGGCGATCTATAAAACAGTGAATCATGAATTCAAAAAGAAAACAAAGAAAGAGAAGAGAAGAGAAAGGAAGAGGGAAAAGAAGAAGAAGGAGAAGGGATCGCTCACTGAGTTGTGCGCAGAGGTCAGAGAAACGAGGTGGTGGTGTCGGGGTCACTGGCGGTGAGGTGCCGGCGAGGGTGTAGGGTTCAGGTTGGGGTTCGGTTGGTTGTGGGGTTTAAGGGACAAGAAGAAAGGAAAGAAGGAGGAGAAGAGAATGAAGAGGAGGAGAGGAGAAGATGGTGGTGACGATGATGATGTGTTGAGGATCGTCGGCGGTGGAGGTCGGCGAAGTGAGGAGTTATGGTTTTGGGTGTGCAGGGTTCTGTGGGTGCTCGAGATAGAGGAAAAAGAAAAGAAAATGATGATGAGGCGGAGGAGGAGGAGAAGAAGATGAGATGAAGATGGTGACGAGGTTGGGTTCGAGGAGGCAGAGGAGACGACTAGGGTTAGGGTTTCCTTCCAATGGGTTTCGTAGCGTTGGGAAATATAGAAGAAGGAGAAAAGATTGGGTGGTGACGATAAGGAAGGGAGGCGGTGTTGGGACTCCGCTCACCGTGAGAGGAGAGAGAGGGGGAAGCGAGAGGAGAGAGAAAGGCTTGAGAGAGAGAGTGCTGCGGAGAGAGAGAGAGAGGAAGAGAAAGAGAAGGAGAGAGAAGCAAAGGGGGAGAGATCTCGTGGGGCCACCAACTCAAAAGAGAAGAAATGATTGGTGGAACGGAGGGGAGAGAGAAAAAGAATTTGTTAAGGAAAGATTTGCTGCCTTACACAAAATTTAAGCTGTTTATAAAAAGATTTAAGTTAGTTTTAATAAATATATTCTGAGCTTAGTAAACGATTTTAAAAGATTTAAATAATTGGATTATTTTAGCGGGAAAAATATTTTCAAAAAGTGCCCGGGTCGGGTCTAAAGCTTTAGATTTGAAATACGAAATTTTTTAGTAAGTTCCAAAAACTAAAATAAAGGATTATGCAACAGAAAGACATACCCTCAAGAACGGACGCACGTACGTACGCGTAGCCATCCAAACACGTCCGTTCCACTGAACGGGACGAGAACACGATGCAAGGATGCTACCACAGGGTTAGGGGTATCAAACAGACCATGTCATGTATTTTTAAATTATTTTACTTGATCTAAAATGTTACATGTAAAATACGCGATGCTACGTGAAATGTTAAAATGCAGTATACATGAAATGCACGTGTCTAATTAACGGGACAGAGTAGTTTAGGAATTAGAATCAACCAGTTCAAGCAAGCGGGTCGGGTCGAGTGCAATGTAAAAGTAAACTACCATTCGCATCCAAGCATGATAAATCAAATAAGCACCACAAACAAACAAATACGGTAACAAATATCGGTATAATTGAACTCGGTTGTTACATCACTCATCATGGATCGTACCATATCTAATAGGGTACGATTCCGCCGCTCTGATACACCGTTGTGCTATGGTGTGTAAGAGGGAGTGAGCTGTGAGAGAATCCCATTCTCTTTTAGGAAGTTCGAAAACTCTGTACCAAGATACTCTCCACCTCGATCTGATCGATGTATCTTGATGCTCATTCATGTTTGTTTTTCCACTTCAAGTTTTTACTCCTTGAATTTCTCGAAAGCTTCAGACTTATGCTTTAATAAAACACATGACCGAATCTCGAGAAATCATCAGTAAAAGTTATGAAGTAAGAAAAACCGCCTCTCGCATGTGTAGACATTGGCCCACATACATCACTATGTATGAGTCCCAAGAGTTCTATAGCTCTTTCTCCATGTCCAGTAAACGGAGTTTTGGTCATTTTCCCTTTGATACAAGACTGACAAGTCTCATAAGATTTATATTCAAAAGGATTTAAATATCCATCTTTATGATGCTTATTCTTATCTCGTTAATATGGCCAAGTCTACAGTGCCAAAGAAAAACTTCATTTATATTTGAAAATTTTCTTTTATTTGTGTGATGTATGTTGAAAACTGTGTACTGATTTAGGATGTATATCCCGTTATTAAGTGTACCATAACCAATCAACTCTTGATTCAGTTTAATGCTCATAACATTGCGCTTCAATATAAAATGATATCCTTCATTGTCTAACAAAGAAACGGATATTATATTACAAAGCATGCTAGGTACATAATAACATGGGTTCAAAACCAATATACAACCCGACGGCAACCCCAGGTGATACTCTCCCACAGAAACTGCATGTACATTGGAACTATTTCCAACTCGGAGAGTGTGATCACCGGTCTTCAAAACTCTGCTATTTCTCAAGCCCTGCATAGAATTGCGGATATGAGAACCCGAACCGGTATCCAAAACCCAGGAAGCAGAGTTTATAGAAAAACAGTTTTCAGTCACGAACACACCTGAAGCAGAAGCATCACCATACTTCTTTTTCTTGAGATCAAGGTATTCAATACAGTTCCGCTTCCAGTGCCCTGTCTTCTTGCAGTGGAAACATTCTCCCTTTCCCGACTTCTCAACCTTGGATTTGTCTCTCCCTTGTGCCTTTTTGATTCCACCTCTCTGTTTGGTGGGTTTCTTCTTATTCTTTCCCTTAGCCTTGGCTTTTGGGACGAAAGAGGAAGATTGCCCAACAATCAGAGAGGGAGACTTTGCCTTCAGCGTGCTCTCCACACTTCTTAACATATTGAGAAGTTCGGGTAGTGACTTCTCCATGTTATGCATGTTGAAGTTCACTATGAATGGAGAAAAGGCAGAGGGAAGAGACTGTAGCACAATATCAACATACTGTTTGTTCTCCATTGTCCATCCGAGACCCTCAAGCTCTTCAATAAGAGCTATCATCTTCAAAACGTGATCACCTACTGGTGTGCCAGAAGCCATCCGCATCTGAAACAACTTTCGAGATGCTTCGTATCGTAGGATACGAGATTGCTCCCCATACAACTCTTTTGTATGGAGAAAGATGGATTGAACATCCATCTGATCATGCTGCTTTTGATGTGTATTGTCCATCGATGCAAGCGCGAGGTATTTGGCAGTTGCACAGTCAATATCCCACGTTTTACGGATCTCTCTATCCGCAATAGAAGATTCAGGGCCTGGGTTGGGAGGGGCTAAGGCAGTGAGGACATATGATACTTTATCATATATGAGAGCAATGTTAATGTTCCTCAGCCAGTCTTTATAGTTCGTCCCGGTTAGCTTGTTTTTCTCTAACAAAAGCTTAAGTCCATTCATGGTTATCTGCTATTAGGAGAGAGAAAAGAATACACTCAGCGAAAGCTCTTGCAAAGATCAGATTGGTTATTATTTTATCTAATCGATATGTCCCACTGCTTTTATCAAATTTCCCTTCAAACCTTAAAAAGAAAATTAGCCAAGATTAAATACATTCTACAACTTTGCTAACCGTTCAGCTAAACCAGTGCCGCTACTTTGAGGGAGGTTCACTGTGCTTTCACACGGACCTAATTAAAATAAACTTCGTTTTTCCAGAGGCGTAGCCCCGTTGACACCTTTCTAGACACCTAATGGTTAGCTAATTGTAAAGTGCAAAACTCTCCTGAGAGCAACTCTTGCTTACAGTGGGATCGGGATCCTACTATCACATAGAAGGTATGCAATCTCATTACAAATTTCAACTCTTGAAACTCCCGATATGGATTTTACCCCTAGCAACCATGACCTTGGCTATGGTCAACATATCATAAGCACTAGTCAAGTTCTACCCGTCATTTAATGATTAATTAGACCCACCCACATGACCCTTGGCTATGGTCAACATAATCATGTGACTGTCTTAATTAATCGCATCATATGCTGTGTAGGAAGACATCACTTAGCTATCGTACACTACGCCTTGGCTATAGTCAACATACGTAGCACGAATACTAAGTACTCTACTTCCTAAAATGATGGAGGGTTGCGAATGGTTTTTAAGAAAACCTTTAACGCTTTGAACTTGATATCGTTGTAGAATCTAATGGTTTTAAAAAGAGTGGCTTAAGCTCCGTACTTTGAAAACTTACTTTTCATAAAAAGCCGAATAGGTTTCAAATCCGATTCTACAATATCTTTTAGGTTTCTTTTTCTTTACATTAATCTCATTAATTTAGTCCCATCATTTAAGTCCTTAAGCCATCACAGAAAAGAAACGAAACTAGAATGTATGCTTATGCCATCCGCATTTGCCACAATGTTCCGTTATGCACCGTTAGGTTACTTAACTAACGGCATAGCAGGACGAGACTAGCGCGGATGCAAAACATAAGCAACGTTTATTATATACCATATATATAATACATCATTCGTATCAGCATATAAAGTGACACATCACAGAATATCGACAGCAGACGCACATATATGAAAATATAGGATATACTAGGAGGTCCGTATTTTATATTTAGCCAACAATAGAAAATACGGATTCCACAGTCGCGATGAATAGCTAAGCTCACATCCCTAGACCCCTACGAGAGCGGCAAGTGACCCTACCAATTCTAAAGTTAGGAGACCCGGTCTTGACTTCTTGAGATGGCCTCCCACTGGACCCTAGAACCCGATCACTTGTGCTCTCCACCTTGGGTCTATCCTAATGCGAAAAAGTAAATAACATACAACAATAGTGATATCATCCTCAACCCGGAAGTACCTCAATAAAAGAATATTACATACAATGAATTTTACATGAATGAAAATAAAAACTCTCATCTCACATAAAAACCCCAGCCATTCAATCACGACGATCCTATACATCATATCTCAGCAATACATAACATCACATGTCATCAACGTAAGTAAGTATGCGTACCCCAATTGTCGTTGATGTATAGCAACGAAACCGGCGATACACCACATACTACACTTACGGTCCCAGAAAAGAAAGTGAAAAACTACAACAATTGGAATCAACACTGCCTTTAGACATCATAAACCCGGAATATCACATATTCTGGATTTCATGCCTAACGATGCAAATCTTACATTTGAGTATCATCTAGGAAAACACCTTTTCAAAAAAAGTCGGGTAATTCAACAAGATTCCCGATTCCACCCGAGACCAAAATGTTAGATTTGCACGCAACTAATTACTTTTCACAAAACTAATTAGCGTAGATTCCAATTATTGTATCATATTCACAAAAATCTATACGATGTTAAACGTTTCGATCGAATCAACAAACACCCATAATTCCCCGAGAGCTCAACACTTGAGCAAAATTAAATACCCAAAATATGCCACAGTACCTATGGACCAACCGTAGAAGGGTCAACCCTTGCCTCACCTATAGCGCCACGGAACTACGGCAAACCCTAGGGTTTGACCGCAGTTTCGTGGTCATAGAATCGAGTTAGGTTTACGTTCTTCTAGAGAGTCCATAGAATTATTTGCATGATCTTTCGAATATATTTAACTTGGAAAATTCCAACACTTGGAAAATTTCCAGCGAGAGTAATGAGGTGGTGTTTAATATTCGTTCGAACTGTTAAACGTCGTCAAGGTTACCTAAAACAATGTTAAAATTACGACTATGAAATACTCTGAATTAGCCCCTTAACAAAATTAACATCACATGAAACTTTTGGCTAAACAAACAGACCAAAGCACTATAGAAAAACGAGATGAATTTGAAGTGTTTGGGCCGGCCAGGCCGGAATTTTATGGCTTTTCACCGGGTGAAAACCGGTGGAATGGCCTCGTTTTTCTTCAGTGTTCTACATGCATCATATGCAAGCTTCTGCAGCTGCTTAAATAATTTTAGGAGGTCATTTAAAAATCGACAAAGAGCAAATTTTAGGGTTTCAGTTTTTCGAAGATATTTCGGTTTTCGTAATTTATCTAACATCATCTAAGTTTCTAGCTTGGCTCTGATACCACTGTAGGGATTCCTTAGCACCATACCTAAGGTTTGGCTTGCAACAAACAAGCTATAACAAAAATTTAGGGGTACTAACCAAAACCGACCATGAATCGAACTAGAAAATTAGGGTAACAATAACTAATATCACATACTAATAGTAGTCTAACACTAAGAGGCGAGTAATACAACCTTTATAGATGTTCAGTCGAAAATATTGCAATCTGTAACATATCAATTTCCTCATTATTTTAATCATCTAAGCGTGTTTGTTATAAATATGACACATATTACAAGAATCATCTGGAAAATACCAATTACCATGTGTTGTACTTTATAACCGGCATTATGAAGGAAATTGTATGTTTAGTATGTCATGCATAATATTCTATATCTCTCAACATCTTATCAAGATTGTGTGCAAAAAATTCTTCAATTCAAAGAACCGAAATCGCAAAAGTGCCGATAAATCGCAGCAAGTCAAAGACTTAAAATCTGGCAGCAACCAAGCAAACATTAGAAGATTCCAGACATCAAATCAACACCTAAAGACCAACACCAGGATACCCCAGAAATATGATGCAGAGATCCAGTCATATGGCCACGGAACCGCGGCCGAGTTGGCCGAGTTGCCGCCGATCCGCGGTCGAGTAGGGTCGTCAGCAGTCAACATCTCTCCAGAAGCTTCATTCTAACCTCCTAGCTTCATTGAGACGCTAAATTACCACGTGGCTTCATCTAGAAGACTCCTTATAACAACTTTCTTCTAGAAGACTCCTTATAACAACCTTATTCTAGAAGGCTCCTTGTAACAGCCTTATTTTAGAAGGCTCCTTTTAACAACCTTATTCTAGAAGGCTCCTTGTAACAAACTTATTCTAGAAAATTACTCATAACAACCTTCTTCTAGAAGACTCCTCATAACAACTTTCTTCTAGACGGCTCCTTGGAACAACCTTATTCTAGAAGGCTCCTTGTAACAAACTTATTCTATAAAGCTCCTTGTAACAACCTTATTTTAGAAGGCTTCTTGTAACAAACTTATTCTTGAAGGCTCCTTGTAGCAACCTTATTCTAAAAGGCTCCTTGTAACAACCTAGCTTATGAGGGACACTTGATTTGAGATCTATAAAAGGGGATCTAGGGCTAAGCTAAAAGGTTGTTGGTTGAATGGTGGTAAAATTCTAGCACAAATCCAAATCAATTCAAATTCCAAATCAAATCAAGATCAATTGAGAGCATAATCAAGTGACTACTTCAAAGATCATTTATCGCAACGCCGATCGTCATCAAGAGCAAGAGATCCGCGACAATCCATATCTCACGGCGATCGTGCCACGCAAAGATCGGCGACAAATTCACCTCTTCAAAGGAGCGATCGAGAGCTTATTCTTGTACCTCGAATTGAGGAGTTGTGTAAATTTGAAGAATATTTAATAAAGGTGATTGTTACCCTTAGTCTTGCTTTCTTTAGATTCTTGCATTATGAAATATCTCATTCTTGATTATTCTATTTTCATGATGTGTGAGTGAAATCTCCGCTTGTAAAGGATTCGAGAGAATTGTTAGATCAAGTGATGATAAAATCCTAATACTAATCTTAAGTCTTATGAGATTTGTGAACTCTAGGAAAAAGAATCATATGACCTAATTTGGAGCGAGATCGCATTCTTGATTATTTCGTTGCAAACTAGGGATTAAATGATTGATGTTTCTCTTTGCTAAAGGTTAGATCCGAATGATGATCAATGAAAAGTAAAGGGATAAAGAAGGAGAAACCCTAGTTTTTTCAATAGATCCCTAATCTTCATTCATCACCATCGATCTAGCTACAATTTATCAATAGATAAGATTAGTCATTATTAGATTCATCGTTGCTACTAATTTGATCGAATCCTACAAGCTTTTCTACATTCTTTTGATAACCGATATTGATCTTGGATATATTCTTAATCTTTCTTAAATTCTTGAATGTTTTCTTGATTTTCTTGAAATGAAAACTCAATTAAATCATGAATCTCTTTCTTGAATTTTTCTTTACTATTTTCTTTCAATTCATCTAAAACAAGATCGATCAAATACACGAATCTCAGTGGACGACCCGTGCTCACTAACGATCGCTTCAAAAGACACCGTTATTGATTGCGGTTTACAAAATTCTTTGATTGTGAACATTTTATATTTTTTTAAACAACATCGAGAATTAGGAATCAATCAAATGGCACTGTTGCCGAGGATTGCGTGCTATTTTGTTCGTTCTTGTTATTTGAGTTGAAATTTTATTTTTCCATCAAAAATTTGAATCAAAATCGCATCAAGTGCTAACGATTAGTTGTGAATTTTTGCGAGGGAATTTGGAATCATTGTACTGAGGAAATCAAGATTCGAAGACTTTCTGAAGATTCCAGAGGAGAAAAAGAAGCTACAATAAAAATTTAAGCACCTAAGTCATCAATTGAACCGCGGATCCGCGGCTAATTGAGTGTTTTTGCGGCGGTTCCGCCGCCGTTTAGGTGGTTCATAGCTTCAGATTTCTCTTGTATATTCTCTACTTTTTTATCTCCTCCCTACTCTTGTCCATTAACCAATTTCTGCTGGATTCTTTGCAAATATTCGCAGCGCCGCTAAAGAAAAATTGTTGCGTGTTTAATCTTGGTTTTTTGCATATTTTAATACGGAAAATAAGGGGCAAAGACCAAATTCAGATTAGGTAGGGATTTCATTACTCTTCCTAAGCCCCAAAAATCACAAAACTAGCATCCGAATCACCCTCATTAACTAAACAATATCTAGACAAGACTCTAAGGACCGTCGCGCTCAATTAGGATAGAAGAAGGTCGTGGGTAATCTATTGCTTATCCGCATTTCTTTTGTGGTGTCTAAGGCAAGTGTGTCTAAGAAAAGTGGTTACTTAATTAGGCCCGCTACTTACGTAGCGGAGAACCTCCCACTTACCTGGCCACAGAAGGGATAAAGAGGCAGTAGAGGATTTATCCTGCGATTTTTCTTTTGGAAGTCTAGGAGTGGTCTAGAGACTTGACCTAGGTGACCATTAGATCTAGGGTTCCTTGTGTATTTTTTGTGTGATTTTTTTTCAAAAATCCGTCTTTTTCAAAAAAAAAAACACCAATCCACATTTTCTCTAATTATCACAACGCTGCCACTTGTGTTAAACCATTTAGTGCATGCTCGACTGGACACGGGATTCTAGTGCCCGTCTTGTCCGCGTTTCTCCTATCAACTCCGAAGTCGGTATTTCTACATCTTCTTTTTCTTCACCCACTACCACACCCACTTCGATGGATGGTTCTCCATCGAACTTCCTTTACACTACTCTGCCACCGTCCGCAGGTGTGCAGAATCCACCCCGCATCTCTCTCTAAGAGAGATGTTACCCTATTCGAGGTCTTCTTTCTACCTGTCTTACCATTCCACCAGCCAATGGGGACAATTTTGAAATCAAACCACAATACATCAATCTTTTACCAAAATATCACGGTCTCGAGTCTGAGGATGCATACGTCTTTATTACTAAATTTGAAAACGTTTGCGCTATGATGGGTACTTCACAGCTTTCTATGGATGCTATGCGTCAACGTCTTCTACCGTTCACTTTATGCGATATAACCGAGAAGTGGCTTTATAACATAGCCGCACATTCTATTTCAAACTGGAATGAATTCGTCGCAGCTTTCTTTAAGAAATTCTACCCCAATCATAAGACAGCCCGAGTCCGTAGCGAAATAAATCAATTTACCCAGCTTCCCAATGAACCATTTTCGAAGTGTTTTGAACGCTTCAAGGATCTGTTAGTTCAATGTCCTCATCACGGAATCCCTAAATGGGATCTGTGCAGAATCGTATATGAGGGCATTAATCCTAAAACAAAGCAGATAATTGAATCCATATGTCAAGGCACCTTCATGTCTAAAGATGATGGTGAAGCCTGGAGATTTTTAGAAGATTTCGCTGAAAAATCTTTACAGTGGAAGAGTGTAAGTCAACCATCGTCTAGGGATGGTATCCATCAACTAGATAGGAGTTAAAGCTGAAATGGCAGCAATGCAAAAGAAACTCGAAGCTATGGAACACAAATTTTTGTCAGCCTCCCTAAATCAGATGATACTCCCCAAAACTGTCTGTGGATGCTGTTCTGATCCATCACATCTTACGGAAGAATGTCCATTGAATTCTCCATTTCAAGGTCAAGAGCATACTAATGCTGCTTTCCAACAAAGACCTAGAAACGATCCGTATTCTTCCACTTATAATCAGGGTTAGAGGAATCACCCTAACTTTGCTTGGAACCAACACCAAACTCAAAACACGGTTCCAAACCAAAACAACTTTCAAAGGGTCCCTCCACAACAACAGCAACCACTACAACTGAGTCAGCACCCCTATCAATCACAAAATTTTCAAAATCTGGTCAACACTTCTGCACCGTACAACAATTCTGTGCAATTGACCGGTACTGATAACTCCTCTTCACTCGAACAAACTATGAATTTGTTTTTGAAAAATTTCATGCAAGTTTCGGCTGAGATGAGGTCTTCCATCGATGACATAAAGAAAAACTCCGCCTCCCAAGGTGAGAGTATTAAAGAGATGGAAGCACAAATTGCATGACTGAATGCCGAAATGATTGCTAGAGAGAAAGGGAAACTTCCGTCTCAACCCCTACTGAATCCTGGACATTCACAACACTACAATGTGAATGCCATCACAACGTTGAGATCTGGAAGAGTGCTGAATAATCAAGTCGATGAAGAGATTGATAATCATGATGAATTAATCAATAACACCCCGGCTTTCACTTCCACTTTTCTTTCCACTTCTACTTCTACTTCTGACCCCAGTTCGTCTACCCCACCGCTTTCTTCCGAACCTATTCTCCGTTTTCCCTAAGGCTCGAACCCTCAGCACACTTCTTCTAGTCCACCAAAGATGATCCCCACTCCTATTCTGGGATCTTTCCTACCCACACGATCTTCTTCAATGTTGGACCCTGCTATTATTGCTAAAGCTCCTTTTCCTAATAGGTTAAAGGGAAACAGACCAAGTCCGCAAATGGAGAAGATCACTGAAATCTTTAAGAAAGTTAACATCAATATCCCTCTCCTAAATGCTATACAAAAAGTCCCATCTTATGCGAAAATTCTCAAGGACTTGTGCGCTAGGAAGAGGAAGACTCAAGTGCCAAAAAAGGTGTTCATGTCGAGTACTGTAAACACAGGTTTTCCCCAACAATTACTAAGAAAACGTAAGGACCCTGGCTGTGCTATAATTTCTATTTCTATTGGGAGTAAAAATATTAACCGTACTTTACTTGACCTTGGCGCAAGTGTTAACCTGCTTCCTTATTCAGTCTATGAGCAATTAGGTATCGGAGAGTTAAAGCCCTCTAATACAACTCTCCAGATGGCTGACTGATCCATCACCAAACCTAGGGTTGAGCTTGAGGATGTGTTGATAAAAATCGGGGAATTTATATTCCCTGTGCACTTTATTGTTTTAGATACACAATCGGTAGCAAACCCACGGAACCAAATTCCGGTGATTCTCGGTCGACCCTTTTTGGCCACTTCCAATGCTGTAATCAACTGTCGTAATGGCTCTATGACCCCATCCTTCGGAAAGATGTCAATTGAGCTTAACATTTATAAGTTGGGAAGTGTACCCTCCGAACCTTCTGCTCAAGCATATTCTATCGAATTAATGGATGTCGACAGCAGCGAATTTGAACAGCTTCACGATACTGATCTGGACTTCTTTGATACGTTGTTGTTTGATCCGGCTATGTATTATACATATATGGACTCTTCCATCGAGTTGTCCGGGTCAACATCTAACGCTGATTATGAATCTTTTATGGAGTTTAGAGATCATCCCGCTCTGTCTGATGACATTATTCTTCAGGGTATCGATGAAATCTTTGAGCACATTTTCGCTGATAAACTCGCATTTTTAAAAAATAAGGGTGTTGAGATGAATCAACTCCAAAAACCTCCACCCCTTCTTCTTGACATTCATGAGATTGCGAGTAATCCATCACAATCATTGAGTCGTCTCTCCAAAACGAGACGCAAACACATTCTATTACACCATTTATCTTTTCCCCACTTCTTCCTGGCTCTATACAACATGTTCTTCCACCAACCGGTGCACTACACTGATAAAATCTTTGAATGGTTGGTGTTGACTTTCGGTCTTTGCAAAACTTGGCATTGACCAAAAACTTTACCCCCCTTTTATGATTTTAAAAGATTAACTTTGTTTAACTCAAGTTTGGGGGGGGTGTTCTTTTTGGCTCTTGAAAATTAAAGTTTTCCTCAAAATTGTGAGCCAAAAATAAGTTGGGGGGGGGGGATTTTCACATCCATATATTCTTTGACCCCGCTAATAAATTTTTCCTCCCAAGTTTACAGGTATCTGAGATTTAACAGATGGCAACAGTGAGGACACTTTTGTAAACAAGTTTGGGGGAGGTTTGTGCTTATTTGCGCATCACTTTGCATCATACTTTGCATAAGCACAAAACATATAATAAAAAATTGTATATAAATAAGATAATAAAAGATTAGATAGTGAAAAATTACATCCAAAAGATTAGAATAGTTTAAGAAAACTTAGAAAGTTAGAAGTTTTCTTAAACGAAACTAGTAATAAGTAGTTATGAGCCGTTGTCCCAAAGATTAGTAAGATGAAAGAAGTCACTAATCTGAGGATAAAAATAAGTCTGAAAAATAGTTCCTATTCTGGAAGCCAAAAATTTGAATGTTGATACCTTACTATACGCACTTACACACGTCTTGAAACTCGGGATAGTAGAGAATACCTTAAAATGCTCTTGTCTAAAAGCCAAAGTATGAAGAATATAATGAATGAAAATAAAAAATATAAAATGGTGAAGAAAAATGAACACTGGTTTTGTTATCACCAAGGCAACATAAAAAAAATATAACAAGGGTGCTTCATCACCTAGTGCCTTAGACCAACTAGTTTGGGAGTCACTGCTAAGCCTTATGTGTTGCAAGACGAGGAAAATACTAATACACCTAATCAGCAAGCACATGAGTAATCGGTCGGTTAGTACCTCAAGAAGTATTAACGGTCGCATGAAAAATGTGTGAGCAAATCCATTTAAATATTCACCGATTAAAAAGTATTGAGGTAGATGGACAAGAGTATGATAGTTGAATTGAATTCTCTGAGTGTAGAGATGTCTTTTACACACACGTAGGGATATATGATCGATGTTTGGAAGAAAGGTAGGAATGAAGAATAAAGGCGATATTTTATTGAGGGATGATGTGATTTCTAATATCTTTTCATGACTATTAAGATAGGGCTCATGACAACTAAAAAGCTAGTGTAGTTGGAAACTCTAATTTTCAAAGTCTTTCTTTCATAATTCTTATCTTTATATGTAATTTTCACAGTCTTTCTTTTATTATTGGATTTTGTGGGTGCAATCCGCTGAAAACCCTCAGGAGACAACACTCCTCCTACTAGGGACACATAGAGGTTTAAAGGCTTATTGCATGTGCTCAGTGCAATCGTGTTGCCTACGAAAGTGTGCTAGTCAGTTTTTCTTTTTTCTTATATTTTCTCCTTCACCTGAATAAAAGATATTTGCTCGAGACGATCAAAATTAAGTTTGGGGGAATTTGTTCAGTCGAAAATATTGCATTCTGTAACATATCAATTTCCTCATTATTTTAATCATCTAAGGGTGCTTGTTATAAATATGACACATATTACAAGAATCATCTGGAAAATACCAATTACCATATGTTGTACTTTATAACCGGTATTATGAAGGAAATTGTATGTTTAGTATGTCATGCATAATATTCTATATCTCTCAACATTTTATCAAGATTGTGTACAGAAAATTCTTCAGGTCAAAGAACCGGAATCGTAAAAGTGCCGATAAATCGCAACAAGTCAAAGACTTAAAATCTGGTAGCAACCAAGCAAACATAGAAGATTCCAGATATCAAATCAACACCCAAAGACCAACACCAAGATACCCCAGAAATATGATGCAGAGATCTAGTCATATGGCCGCGGAACCGCGGTCGAGTTGGCCGAGTTGCCGCGGATCGGCAGCCGAGTAGGGTCGTCAGCAGTCAACATCTCTCCAGAAGCTTCATTCTAACCTCCTAGCTTCCTTGAGACGCTAAATTACCACGTGGCTTCTTCTAGAATACTCCTCATAACAACCTTCTTCTAGAAGACTCCTTGTAACAAGCATATTCTAGAAAGCTCCTTGTAACAACCTTATTTTAGAAGGCTCCTTGTAACAAACTTATTCTAGAAGGTTCCTCATAACAATCTTCTTCTAGAAGACACCTCATAACAATCTTCTTCTAGAAGGCTCCTTCTTATTCTAGAAGGCTCCTTGTAACAATCTTATTCTAGAAGGCTCTTTGTAACAAACTTATTCTAGAACCGCGGTCGAGTTGGCCGAGTTGCCGCGGATCGGCAGCCGAGTAGGGTCGTCAGCAGTCAACATCTCTCCAGAAGCTTCATTCTAACCTCCTAGCTTCCTTGAGACGCTAAATTACCACGTGGCTTCTTCTAGAATACTCCTCATAACAACCTTCTTCTAGAAGACTCCTTGTAACAAGCATATTCTAGAAAGCTCCTTGTAACAACCTTATTTTAGAAGGCTCCTTGTAACAAACTTATTCTAGAAGGTTCCTCATAACAATCTTCTTCTAGAAGACACCTCATAACAATCTTCTTCTAGAAGGCTCCTTCTTATTCTAGAAGGCTCTTTGTAACAAACTTATTCTAGAAGGCTCCTTGTAACAACCTAGCTTATGAGGGAAGCTTGATTTAAGATCTATAAAAGGGGATCTAGGGCTAAGGTAAAAGGTTGTTGGTTGAATGATGGTAAAATTCTAGCACAAATCCAAATCAATTCAAATTCCAAATCAAATCAAGGAACCTTGTAACAACCTAACTTATGAGTGAAGCTTGATTTGAGATCTATAAAAGGGGATCTAGGGCTAAGGTAAAAGGTTGTTGGTTGAATGGTGGTAAAATTCTAGCACAAATCCAAATCAATTCAAATTCCAAATCAAATCAAGATCAATTGAAAGCATAATCAAGCGACTATTTCAAAGATCCTTTATCGCAACGCCGATCGTCATCAAGAGCAAGAGATCTGCGACGATCCACGTCTCACAGCGATCGAGCCACGCAAAGATCGACGACAAATTCACCTCTTCAAAGGAGCGATCGAGAGCTTATTCTTGTACCTCGAATTGAGGAGTTGTAAGAAGATTTAATAAAGGTGATTATTACTCTTACTCTTGCTTTCTTTAGATTCTTGCATTATGAAATATCTCATTCTTGATTATTCTATTTTCATGATGTGTGAGTGAAATCTCCGCTTGTAAAGGATTCGAGAGAATTGGTAGATCAAGTGATGATAAAATCCTAATACTAATCTTAAGTCTTATGAGATTTGTGAACTCTAGGAAAAAGAATCATCAATGACCTAATTTGGAGTGAGATCGCATTCTTGATTATTTCGTTGCAAACTAGGGATTAAATGATTGATGATTCTCTTTGCTAAACGTTAGATCCGAATGATGATCAATGAAAAGCCAAGGGATAAAGAAGGAGAAACCCTAGTTTCTTCAATAGATCCAAATCTTCATTCATCACCATCGATCTAGCTACAATTTATCAATAGATAAGATTAGTCATTATTTGATTCATCATTGCTACTAATTTGATCGAATCCTACAAGATTTTCTCCATTCTCTTGATAACCGATATTGATCTTGGATATATTCTTAATCTTTCTTAAATTCTTGAATGTTTTCTTGATTTTCTTGAAATGACAACTCAATTAAATCTTGAATCTCTTTCTTCAATTTTTCTTTACTATTTTCTTTCAATTCATCTAAAACAAGATCGATCAAATATACGAATCTCAGTGGACGACCCGTGATTACTAACGATCGCTTCAAACGACACCGTTATTGATTGCGGTTTACAAAATTCTTTGATTATGAATACTTTACATTTTACTAAAAAATATCAAGAATTTACACCAATCAGTAAACCTCCTCTTTGCGACAGCTGGGATCAACTTGGTGTTTGGACCCGTCCGCTTGAGTTCTTCGAAGTCCACGACGATCCACCACGGAGTCCCTTTGCACAATCTCCTAGCTTCACTTGATCAAGGTGCAAGTGAAGCAAACAATCTACACTAGTGGGCTAAACTAACATAGATTGGTGATGTGGGTTGTGGTCTCACTTAAAAATCTTCTCTTTTTATGTTCTTCACTCACATGCTAAAACCTAGAGAGGTTGAAGGAGGAAGAGTAAAAAGGAGATGGCTTAGCTTAACTCTTGTGAGAATAATCAATATAATCAAGAGAGAGAGTGAGTGTTATCTCATCCCAAACCATGGTTACAAAATATCTAGATATTTTGATACTTGAGTTAAGCAAAACAATAGGCAACAAAAAAACCATGGGAGATAGAACCATAGTTTTGATTTTAGTCAACACAAAAGAAGAGTGTAAAAAATCAACCATGATTTTATTCCCATTTTGTTCTTCTCAATAATCAAAATATATAAATATATTACCATGTGAGTCTTGCATTGCCATCACCAATGTATCACCAACCATGACACATGTATGCAAGCATGTGTGAATCCATATCAATATATACATACACTCATGCAAGCATCATAAAGAAATATGTTTTAATAAATGAGCTAATGGACTTAATATTAAATCAACACTTGATTTAATAACCCGGTCATATCATATACTACCGGTCCAATAGTAAACGCCCGATTAAAATACGGTATCAAATAAACGCATTTAATCGAGCTCCCGCGCATATCCCATATGCACCCCCACATCATTTCGCCTGAGCTAGGAAACCCCTCTATAGGACTCTGAGACTCGTCGATATGCTAGCAGTATGTAGTGATCATATCACATACCCATAAACCGTCAGTGGTACTAGCTGTATGTAACAGCTCCCAGGAATTGAGCAATCAGAAGAAAAACAAGCGAACCTGTCAAAACTCCCGTCGAGCCAACTGGCAACACTTACCGTACAGTCTGGTCTCTTCGTCAGATATGCTGCATATCGAGTCTAGGGATGCTATCGTCGACCCCAATAACTCAATAAGTCATGCCAGTATATGGCCTATAACAAATCGAGAAACTACTGATAACACTTATCAGTAAATCTCATCAGCCCTGGCCAGGGACTTCCTGTTATAGCCAATCGAGCATAGCGCAACATCAACCCCCAATACCGGGAGAGACGAAACCCCTTCTATCGCTCATTGCCTCCATGCGCCCATGGTAGGGTGGAGATCAAAGTACAGTGGGAGGACACACAAGACTCAATGACGATCTCGGGTCTACAGACTAACATGTACCAGTGTCACCTGAGAACTGCTATCCGAAGATAGATATAATACCACATAGTAGATCTCGGCGAGTCCGTTCAGTATACCCAGTCTCCACTTGTTAGTTGTATGTATGCCCTAGAGGCCAGTATTGTACAGATGATGTATATTATATTGGATGCTTGGACATATATAGAGATGACTTTCTTGCTCGATATGATAGTATGCTATCTGGTTGCTCTTTATCTTAACATGTATACTTGTCTCTTTATACTGTCTTATAGTTACATGTTGGTAAAGCCCTTAGGATGTGTACTTGACTACCTGGACTATGATGTGGATCATACTAGTGGGGACATGGTAGTCCATAAGTACATCCTTCAAGGTCTCTAGTCGTGGGTGTATCGAGACGGGATATCGATATACCAGTGTAGACTAGCGTATACGCTTCTCGACCCATGAGATGGGCGATGGATGATCCCATATCCATTTGTGTTTGACATCAGAGATGGTATACGGGTGCTCAGTGGAGACTGGGTACACTGGACGGACTCGCCGAGAACTCCCAGATGGTATTATACCTCACGTCAGATGGCAGTTCTCAGGTGACACTTGTGCAGGTTAGTCTGTAGACCCGAGATCATCATAGAGTCTTATGTGATTCCCACTGTGCTTTGATTTCCACCTTACCACGTCTATGGGGGCGTGCAAAACGGTGGTTTTTGGGTACAGTCCCGAGTCACATGGAGGCAATGAGCGATAGGAGGGGTTTCGTCTCTCCCGGTATTGGGGGTTGATGTTGCGTTGTGCTCGATTGGCCGTAACAAGGAAGTCCCTGGCCAGGGCTGTTTTAGAGATTTACTGGTAAGTGTTACCAGTAGTTTCTCGACCCGTTATGAGCCTCACATCGGCACGACTTATCAGTTATTGGGGTCTGACGTTTACCACCCCTAGACTTGATATGCGACATATCAGACGAGGAGACCGGACTGCACGGTAGTGTTGCCGGTTGGCTCGACGGGAGTTGTAGCAGATTCGCTTGTTTTCTTCTGATCGCTCAATACCCAGGTGGCCGTTATGTTTAGCTGACCGCTTGCGGCTTGGGGGTGCTTGATATGATCATCACCCACTGCCGGCGTATTGACGAGTCTTAGAGTCCCACAAAGGAGTTACCTAGTCCAGGCGAAACGTTGTGGTGCGCGTATGCGATATGCGCATGGACCCGGTTAAAATGCGCATATGAGATACCGTATATTAATCAGGCGGCTTGCTTTTGGTTGGGTCGTATGTGATATGGCCGGATAGACAAATCAAGTGTTGATTTATCATTTAACCATTAGATTCTCACTAGAAATCCTTTCTTGTATTTTTGGATGTATGCATGCATGTATGCATTCTTTCTTGATTCATGCACATATGGATGTGCATGCACAATTACATACATACATCATCCTTCATGGTTGTATATACATAGAAAATGGTGGCAATATAAGACTCACACCATGGTTTTATATATATGAATTATTATTGCATTTGTTTTAAAACAAAATGAAAAAGAAAAGGATAATTCATGGTTTGTTTCTACACTCTTCTTTGACCTAACCATGCTCACCTACTTTTAACCATGGATTAACTTTCCTTTTATGTTTTAACTCAAATTCAATAATATCTTTATCATTTAACCATGGTTTGAGATGAGAGGTGGAAAATATATATACATATATTTTCTATTTATTCACAAGACATTATATTTTCTCTTCTTCTTAAAAAGCCATCATCTTCTTCTTCCTTCTTCTTTTGCTCTCTAGATTTCTCTAGTGAGAAAATTACTCACCAAGTTAGGATTTTGAAGTGAGAAAAGCCACCACAACATCATTCTATACAAGTCTTGCCCACTTGTTTAGAGTGTTAGCTTCATTTCTTTCTCTTGATCAAGTGATGTTGCAAGCTTGGACAAAGCGGACTCCGGGTGGATCATCGTGGACCTAGAGGAGTTCAAGCGGACCTTTTCCAAACCCCAAGTGGCCGAGGAGTCTAGCGTAGAGAGCTACAAAGGTTGTACTCTCAAAACCCTAGCTTTTCTTACTTGTGATGATGTGTTGTCTTGAAACCCTAATTTTTCTAGGAATGATTCTTTGTGTGTTCACTTAGCACCCTAAAAAATTTAATCTTTGGTACATGTGATGCTTCCAATCCCTTCATAAGGTGCTAGGTTAACCTAACATTGGTATCAGAGCCGACCTAGAACATTAGGCGACACTTTAACGAAATTAAAACTCCGATTGAACCGAAAAATACGGATTTTTAGCACTCTCTGGACATTTTTTCAAAACTGTTGTTTTTCAGAATTAAAAATATGTAAAAAATACAGCAGGCAAATCTAAGCAGTACTGTGAAACACGAGGACATGAATAGTAAATATCACCACGGAACCGCGGCAATAGCTTGCTTGGGCCGCGGTTTCGCGGCCGTACACAAGAGATGATGACTCGTTTTTATACAGTAATGTTTAGAACAGTTTGTATATATTTTTAGGTATTTTTAATCTGAATTGAGTGCTGAATGTTCTGGGGATGGTTTTGGACTCTACAATTCGATCGGAATTTTGATTTCGTGTTTCTTTCGGGGTAATTTAGAAAGTATTGAATTGTTCGAACGAGTATCATTTACTCACTTTTTCATGGGGTTTAAATCTTTCGGAAATACGTGCAAGTTTGTTTGTGGTGGACCCTCTAGAAGACAACAAACCTTAACTCGATTATGTGACCGTCTTGAACTGCCTTTTGAACCTTAGGGTTTGGGACAGTACGGCGTGCCACATGTGAGGCGTTGGCTTGACCCTTCTACGGCTGGACCGCTACTACTGTGTCACACTCCGGGTTTTTGAACTTCGCTCAAGAGTTGAGTGATTGATCTCAAAAACTATCTATTAACCGCAATCAAGAACGGCGTCGCTTTGCAGCTAGCCGATGAGTACGGGTCGGTCCACAGGGATTTTGTGAATTTCCTATTCGCGCTTACGAGTTAATTCCGAAGGGTGTTCGGATTAATTATTAAATCTAAAAACCTAAATTATCCTAGGGCAATTATCTAGATCTAAATCTTGCTAGGGTTAGGTTTAGGAATGGTTTGGAAATGTAAATAAATCTCAACGCTTTCTATACCCAGATTAGGATCTAAGAGGAGTTATGGTAATTATCAATAAAGGGGATTAGATCCATTCGGGAAGGTACTCCTTCCTCTAGGTTCTTGTCCTTCCTTTAGAGATCCTTACCCTAACCTCCATGGAAAACGCGCGCAACCGGGCCTTTATACTATGGTATCACCGCTACCTCGGGGGATACGGTGCCGTAGGGCGCGGAGTGTGCGTGTATGCATGGAATCCTATAGATTCTATGTGATGGGTAAGAAAGGGATGAGAGATCTCATCTCTCAAAAGCCCTTCCCAAAGCTAACATCTAAGGCAAGGAATTAAAATCTAAACTAGAACAATTAAATAAAACTACTTACAGATGGCTCTCTCCAAACATCAACGCAGGGTTGTCAGATCTGGATTCATGAATTGAAAAGAGGCACCGATGCTCTCCAAAAGAATTCTAAAATTTATTAATGAAGGGAGGCATCAGAATTACAATGTTTTGGGTTCCTATTTATAAAGAATAGGAAACCCTAGGGTTACATTTGTTTCGCATGTCTGAAATTACAAAAATAGCCCTTAGGAAATATTTTCAGAGCCGCACCCAAATTATGTAAAAATTTCACGAAGCGAAGGCACCAGAAGGCCGCGGAACCGCGGCAATGGTGGGCTTGGGCCGCAGTTCCGCGGCTCTTTAACAAGATTGAATGACCATTTTTTCTGGGCTTCTTCAAGGTCTTTTGGGGCTTCTGATTCTTTGGTTCTTTTTCCATTTGGGCTTCTAGGTTGGTTCCAGATCTTCAGTGAACATTTTGCAATGGATTTTTAACCGTCCGCTTTGACAGTTTTTTTATCTTGCGTTGCCTTGTTGATGGTGAACTGTTCTTCTTCTAGGCTTTACTAAGATCTTCCTATTTGTTGGTCAAAAATCCTTCTTTTGTGTCGTCTTTTATGTTTTTCACTGTTTTTGCTCCAAGAACCTGTAACCTGTAATATGTAGCAGACATGCGTCAAAAGTACCTGTTTATTTATAAAAAGAATAAGAATGGGGAATATAATAATGCAATATTATGGTGTGAGCAAATACCCCCAAACTTATCTTTTGCTCGTCCTCGAGCAAACTTATTTTTATTCACTAAAATCCTAACCGCACTTTCGCAGGGAAACGCGATTGCACTGAGCACGTGCAACAAGCCGTTAAACCTCTAGGTGTCCCTAGTAGGAGGAGTGTTGTCTCCTGAGGGTTTTCAGCGGATTACACCCACAAAATCCTATCAACTCGGCCCATTGACTTTTGTTCTCCAATTAGGTTTTCTAACAAGGAATTCTATTATATTTTGACTCGCAAATTATCCACCCATATTCTTCACACTTCCTCATCATCTAACTTAAGATTATATATATTATGTAGACCCACTTAGCTTTCGACATCTCTTAAGTTTTCCTTCTAAACTTTCATCTCCACTTAGGAATTTTTATCAACACTATTAAAGATACAAGTTCTATTCTTCATCCCTCTCTCATCTAAACTCCAATTACATACCCCTATGTGTGTGTATAGATCACCCCTACACTTGGAAATTCAAATCAAGCAATCATACTCTCGTCCATTGTCCAAAGCACTTATTAATTTGTGAATTTTTAATTGAATTTTGCTTACACATCCTTCATGCGGCCGTTAATACTTCTTGAGGTACCAACAACCGATTACAAGATGCGTTAGCACTTTAAAGCGTACTTCCTAGTTTTGCAACACCCAAGGCTTTTAGCAGTGACTCCCAAACCAGTTGGTCTAAGGCACTAGGTGATGAAGCAACCTCGCTAAATATTTTTCTATTTTTACAGCCTTAAGTAATCACAGAAACCAGTGTCCATTTTTTTCTTTATTCACTTTTTTTTCTTTTATTTTCATTGTACTAAGGATTTTAGACAAGAGCATTTCAAGGTCTCTTCTACTATTCCAAGTTTCAAGGTGCGTGATTGTGCAAATTGTAGGGTATACGTTTTCAGAATCTAGACTTAAGCTAGGAACTATTTTTCAAACTTATACTCTAATAAGAATATCAATACTCTTCCCTTGTTTTGACTTAGCCCAAGAAGTGAACCCAAAATTTGCCTATTTCTAAATAAACTACAAGGCATATACTTTCTACCGTTAAACTTTAAGGAATGTTATTTTTAGGGTTTTTAATTCATTAAGTCTAAGATCTAGTTGTTCCTAGCTAGTTAACCTATCTGTCAAACTCTAGTCAAATAAGCAAAATTGAATACAATGATTTTTATAATTTTTGAAATTTTTCAATTTTTATGGGTTTTCAAATTAATATGCAAATGCAAAAATATATACAAATGAATGCGAAGGAAGAAGACGTACCGAGCATACCCCCAAACTTGAACTTGACAGTGTCCTCACTGTCATACTAAACCAAGAGGGTCAAAATGTCGGCACTCCCCTGTTTATTTATTTATAATTTATTTATTTTTTTTTGAATTTTTTTTTATTTTTTTATAGAAAAAGAAAATAAAAATATATATACATATATACAACGGTTTCCCCCAAACTTAAGCTTGGCCTTACACAAGCCAAAGGTTAGCACCAACCATTCAAAAATCTTATCGTGGTAATGGTATAGTTGGTGCAAGAAGGGGATGGGAAGAAAAGAAATGAGAAGCATACGAGACCGAATGAGAAGAAGGGTGGTAGAATAGGGTCTCGGTGTGGGAGAAGAATGGCGGAAAGAAGAAAGAAGGGTCGCGCGATCTTGAGAGTGTAAATCAAGTGAATAAATTAGCGCAATATGTGATGACCGATGTGTTATAAGCGATTGCGCTAACCTATCAACCTGTCAAGAAATGGGGTCAAATCCCTCAAGATTCGCAAGAAAACATGGGTACGCCGAACTTGGTATAGGAGATGAAAGCGTAACGGTCATTTGTACGGTCGGGACAATAGGAGAGACGAAAGGGAGTGAATTAAGGATAGTATCTTTCTCACCGTAGTAAACTGTTTCGAACTTGAAAGATTCCATTAATGGTTCGAAACTACTATAATCAACCGAGTCTGATGGCTCATCTGAAAATGTAAAGGACTCAAACTCGGGCGGTGAGTCATCAGCATCGTCCGAAAAAGTGAAACACTCGTAGGTGTTATCGTCTGTGAGAATTGTGTCAGATTCAAAGGAAAAGGTTTCAAGCTCACAGTCTTCAAGCGGGGTCGGAACGATGGGAAGGAGGGAGGGTGATATAACAGTCAAAGGTTCAGGAGGATGAATTGGAAAGTCAGACACATCAAACAAAAATGATTCAACCTCAATATTATCCTCAAGACTCTCCTCAATATTATCCTCAATATTTAACTCATCCATGCTATTATCATCAAAATCTAGACGCATATGAGATTCGGGAGAAACATTTAATAACTCAGGATGATGATTTGAACATAAAATTTCAATTAAATCGACAGGTTCATCATCCGAAATATTCCCGGCGTCTATATCCTCAATCAAGTGAAAATCAATTTTCTTAGACACCTCATCAAAAGCATGGATATTTATCGATTTAGGTTCTAGAGTGGAGGTGTAAAGGTCAAATGGATTATGTGCGGTTTCACTCGAAAGGGGTTCTTCACAATTTGGCAAATCAAGCACTATAAAATCACACAACTCATTTTTATTTTCAACAGGTGAACTATTTAGGGCAATCGATGGAAAACAGGAGTTGTGGGCTTCAATTGGGTACGGGTAAGTTTGATTTGAAAATCCTCTCTTATTCTCATTCTGTCCAACCGCCTCCTTATACATTAAAAAATTTTGAGCTAGCGGGAAACTAGCTACCGGTTCACTAGGTTGCATAAGGGCGGCCACGGACGCTTCCACATTCCTAGTCATTTTATTTGTTGCTGCAATATAAGCCTCCAACGACTCTTCCAAACTAGACTTAGGTGGTGAGGGGGTTTCGGTAAAAGATTCGAAATTGGTTGGATATGTGAAACTTCCTAATGACTGTGTAGAAACGGTGTCTAGCGAAGGTGGGAAGGTCGGATAGGACTGGTAGGAAGTGGGTAGTTGGGCAGGGGTAGGATCAACATATGGATAAAAAGGTGAATAGTCGTGTGGATCCCTAGAACTAGATGAGTAGAGAGGGGTGAAAGATCGGCTGCGAGATTGAGCAATATGCTCAGCAATGGACATCGGCCTAGGAGTGACAGAAGGAATTGAAGAAGTGGTATCAACATATGTAGGTGGTAAAGGTTGACTTGGTTGACACAAATTGGGTTAAAAAGTCAAACTGTTTCTTCTAGATGCCTCTATTTGATCTTTCAAAGATTTTTTAGGCAAGGAAGGACCGTCTTTAAATTGACCGAACAAATTGACGTACGACGCAAAATTAGGTTCGGGATAACAAAGTTCAGCAAGTGATTTATTATGTGGGGTACCCATGTTAGAAGAAGGGGAAAGGAAAGAAAGTTTGTGGTGCAAGGATTTATTTGCGGCAAAAAAAACTTTGCAAGTTTCTACAAAATTTTCCTTATTCTTTTTTTTTTCTTTTTCTCTTTATTAGGAAAATTTTGTTGCAAAAAGATTTTCAACACAAAATATGCAACAGCAAAATATTACTTGCAATCTAATTTCATTTTAAGCAAGGCACAAAAATCCTGCACAAGATCGTTATTTGGAAGGGAAAGATATTTTCAAGCGCGCAAAATTCTGCAGGCAATTCACAGAAAATATCTCAAAATTAACAGAGGAAAAATAACAGGGAGCTTACAGTGCAAATTCCTTCAACTGAAGACACCAAAAGAGCGCGTTTCCGCGGTCAAAGGGGGTCTACCGCGGTGGAAGGGCGGCGGTCTAAGCGGCGCAGATCCCCAAAATTTTTCCTGTGCAGCAACTCGACAAGATGGCTGCGTTTCCGCGGCCTAAGGCAGGTTTTGGCCGCGGAAACGCGGCGGGGTAGGGTTTTAAGGCTCCAAAAAATTTGCACTGTTCTGTAAAATCTCTTCTGTTCCGATATTTTGTTTCCTGTTTTGCTTTCTGAAAATCTCCAGATCCGAATTTGTATATCCTGCAAAAATTCAACCACAAAGTATCCCTTCCAAAAATAACAAATTATATATATTTTTATATTTTTTTGATTTTTTTAAGATTTTTATGATTTTTTTAAATTTTATGATTAACCCGAAATCGCGAAAAGGAAAGTTCTACGCCATCCCCGGCAATGGCGCCATTTGATTGATCTCAAAAACTATCTATTAACCGCAATCAAGAACGGCGTCGCTTTGCAGCTAGCCGGTGAGTACGGGTCGGTCCACAGGGATTTTGTGAATTTCCTATTCGCGCTTACGAGTTAATTCCGAAGGGTGTTCGGATTAATTATTAAATCTAAAAACCTAAATTATCCTAGGGCAATTATCTAGATCTAAATCTTGCTAGGGTTAGGTTTAGGAATGGTTTGGAAATGTAAATAAATCTCAACGCTTTCTATACCCAGATTAGGATCTAAGAGGAGTTATGGTAATTATCAATAAAGGGGATTAGATCCATTCGGGAAGGTACTCCTTCCTCTAGGTTCTTGTCCTTCCTTTAGAGATCCTTACCCTAACCTCCATGGAAAACGCGCGCAACCGGGCCTTTATACTACGGTATCACCGCTACCTCGAGGGATAGGGTGCCGTAGGGCGCGGAGTGTGCGTGTATGCATGGAGTCCTATAGATTCTATGTGATGGGTAAGAAAGGGATGAGAGATCTCATCTCTCAAAAGCCCTTCCCAAAGCTAACATCTAAGGCAAGGAATTAAAATCTAAACTAGAACAATTAAATAAAACTACTTACAGATGGCTCTCTCCAAACATCAACGCAGGGTTGTCAGATCTGGATTCATGAATTGAAAAGAGGCACCGATGCTCTCCAAAAGAATTCTAAAATTTATTAATGAAGGGAGGCATCAGAATTACAATGTTTTGGGTTCCTATTTATAAAGAATAGGAAACCCTAGGGTTACATTTGTTTCGCATGTCTGAAATTACAAAAATAGCCCTTAGGAAATATTTTCAGAGCCGCACCCAAATTTTGTAAAAATTTCACGAAGCGAAGGCACCAGAAGGCCGTGGAACCGCGGCAATGGTGGGCTTGGGCCGCGGTTCCGCGGCTCTTTAACAAGATTGAATGACCATTTTTTCTGGGCTTCTTCAAGGTCTTTTGGGGCTTCTGATTCTTTGGTTCTTTTTCCATTTGGGCTTCTAGGTTGGTTCCAGATCTTCAGTGAACACTTTGCAATGGATTTTTAACCGTCCGCTTTGACAGTTTTTTTATCTTGCGTTGCCTTGTTGATGCTGAACTGTTCTTCTTCTAGGCTTTACTAAGATCTTCCTATTTGTTGGTCAAAAATCCTTCTTTTGTGTCGTCTTTTGTGTTTTTCACTGTTTTTGCTCCAAGAACCTGTAACCTGTAACATGTAGCAGACATGCGTCAAAAGTACCTGTTTATTTATAAAAAGAATAAGAATGGGGAATATAATAATGCAATATTACGGTGTGAACATTGAGCTTTAGGGAATTTTGGGTATTTGGTCATTCGTTCGAAAACATTAATACTGTCTATTTATCTGGAATGTGATACAATATGTGGAATTCATATAGTTAGGCATGGAATACGAAATATGTGATATTTCGCATTTACGATGTCTAAAGAGTATGTGGATTCCAAATATTGTAGTTTTACACTTTCTTTTCTGTGACCGTAAGTGTAGTATGTCGATATCGCCGGTTTCGTTGCTATACATCAACGACAATTGGGGTACGCATACTTACTTACGTTGATGATATATGATATTATGTGTTGCTGAGATATGATGTGCAGGATTGTCGCGATTGAATAGCCGGGGGGTTTTTTATGTGAGATGAGAGTTTTTTTTCATTCATGTAAAATTCAAATGTAATGTAATATTCTTTTATTTGGGGCACTTCCGGGTTGAGATTGATGCCACCAGTGTTGTATATTATTTACTTTTCCACATTAGAATAGACCCAAGGAGGGGAGCACAAGTGACCGGGTTCTTGGGTTCAATGGGAGGCCATCTCGAGGAGTCGAGACCGGGTCTCCTAAACTCCAGAATTGGTAGGGTCGCTTGCCGCTCTCGTAGGGGTCTAGGGTGTGGGCTTGGCTATTCATCGCGACTGTGGAATCCGTATTTTCTATTGTTGGCTAAATACTAAATACGGGCGTCCTAGTATATCCCACATTATATCTATGTTTCTGCTGCGATATCTGTGATGTGATCATTTGATATGTTGTGATGGATACAGTATATATGATATATTATATAGACGTTACTTATGTTTTACACCCGCACTAGCCCTACCCCGCTCTGTCATTAGTTTCCTAACCTAACGGTGCACGAGGGGACATCGAGGCGAATGCGGATGGCATAAGTGTACGTCGTATTTATCTGTGATGTTTAGGTGACTTAAATGATGGGACTTCATTAATGTGATTAATGAAAGAAAAGAAACCTAAAAGTTGTTGTAGAATCAAATTTTCAAAAAGGGTAGCTACAGTTTTTGCTTTGCATAGCGATATATATGATATATCCCGCACCTTATTCGATGAGGAAAGAGCCGAGATCCCTTCACCGGGAGTGACCTCTTTAACAAAACTGGCAGATGCTACAACACTCGGTTTGTTTTTCATTGCTTTTGGAGTTTTGCTTTGCATAGCGATATATATGATATATCCTGCACCTTATTCGATGAGGAAAGAGCCGAGATCTCTTCACCGGGAGTGACCACTTTAGCAAAACTAATAAAAGCCTCAAATTCACTCCATTTCAAAATTCATTTGATTCTACAACGATATCAAGTTCATTACGCAATAGGTTTTCAGAAAAACCTGTCGTAGCCCTCCGTCATTTCAGATAAGTCCTACTTAGTATTCGCACTACGTTTGTTGGCCTGCGTCAAGGCGTAGTGTGCGGTAGCTAACTAGTATTTATCTGTTTATGCATATGATGCAGATTGGATTAGGGTAGTCGTGCGACTTTGTTGGCTTGCGTCAAGGATCGTACGGGTGGGTTTAATTCAATCAAGAAATGACGGGTTGAACTTGACTAGCGCACTATGGTTTGTTGGCCTGCATCAAGGTCATGGGACGATAGGGGAAAAATATTATCGGGAATTTCAAGTGTTGAAATTTGCAATGAGATTGCATACCTTCTATGAGATAGTTGGATCCCAATACCCACTGCGAGTAATTGTTACTCCTGGGAGAGTTTTACACAGGACAATTAGCCGATCAAGTAGGTGTCTAGAAAGGTGTCAACGGGGTTACGCCTCTGGGAAAACGAGGTTTACTTTAATTAGGTCCGTGCGAAAGCACGGGGAACCTCCCTCAAAGTACCGACACTGGCCTGGCTGAAAGATTGGCGAAATTGTAAGGTGTAATTAATCCCGGCTAGTCTTTCCTTTTAGGGTTTGAAGGAAGATTTGATAAAAAACAATGGGAGCCATCCTGATTAGATAAAATAATAACCAATCTGATCTTGCAAGAGCATACGCTAAAGTGTTTTCTTCTCTCTCTCTCCAGGTAGCGACCATGTCATGCCTTAATCAAGATAATAATATGGATGTATTGACTGAACCCGCATGTTATACTGTGCTGGGGAATGTTGGTTCCATTCTTTCTTATAAGAGTTATAGGACTGAACAGGACATAGGGGAATACCAGGATTCCCATGCCACCCGAATGAAGAAAGTACATGATGATGCATTTTCTTCGGGTGTGTTCGTTACAGAGAACTGTTTCTTCATTTCCTCAACGTCCTGGGTATTGGATACCGGGTCAGGATCCCATATATGTAATCAGTTACATGGGCTTAAAAAAGGTAGAGAACTTGGAGAAGGTGATAAAGATATAAGAGTTGGAAATGGTGCAATTGTTACAGCTAAAACCGTCGGGGAATATCACCTTGTATTACCAACTGGTAATACATTGATTCTGAACGAATGCTATTACATGCCGAACCTGATATGCAACATTATATCGGTTTCTTTGTTGAGTAAAGAGGGATATAATTTTGTATTACAGGATAATGTTATGAACATTTTCCGTAACCAAAAGTTGGTTGGATCAGGCACGTTGTGCAATGGTATTTATGTTCTAAATCAATCAACAGTTCTGAGCATAACAAACACACACAAGAGGAAGAGTTCAGAACTGAACGAATCCTTCTTGTGGCATTGTAGACTGGGTCACATCAATACGACACGACTAGCTAAGTTGCATAAGGATGGATATTTGAATCCATTTGAATTTTCATCTTATGACACTTTCCAGTCATGTCTCAAAGGCAAGATGACCAAAACTCCGTTTACGGGACACGGAGAAAGAGTTACGGAACTCTTGGGACTGGTACATAGTGATGTATGCGGTCCAATGTCTACACATGCCAGGAATGGTTCTGCGTACTTCATTACATTCACTGACGATCTCTCTAGATTCGGATATGTGTTCCTGATGAAACACAAATCAGAAGCTTTTGAGAAATTTAGAGAATATAAACAAGAAGTCGAGAACCAAACCGGAAAAAGTATTAAAATCCTTCGATCTGATCGAGGAGGTGAATACTTGAGCAATGAATTCCTGGACTTCCTAAAAGAGAATGGGATTCTCTCTTAGCTGACTCCTCCATATACACCACAGCACAACGGTGTATCGGAACGGAAGAACCGCACCCTATTAGATATGGTGCGCTCTATGATGAGCACAGCTGAGTTACCTATTTCCTTCTGGGGGTATGCACTGGAAACAGCTGCAGACCTATTGAATATGGTTCCCACCAAATCCATGCCAACCACTCCATATGAGATATGGAAAGGAAAGAGACCATGTCTTATTTATGTTAAGATATGGGGTTGTCCGGCATATGTAAAAACGCAGAATCCGGACAAACTCGCGGCAAGGTCCATTCTGTGTAAGTTTATTGGATATCCCAAACATTCGCGAGGGTATATCTTCTACCACACCGAGGAACAAAAGGTGTTTGTTTCTCGACATGCCACCTTTTTAGAAAAGGAATTTCTTGAAAAAGAGATTAGTGTCAAGGAGGTAGAACTGGAAGAGGTTCCAGCAATACAGACTACGACAGAAGATTTGGTTGAACCGGAGGATTCAGTAGCTCCCAACGAATCTCAGCCTCTCCGCCAATCTAGTAGGGTTCCTCGCCAACCGGAGAGATACTACGGTTTTCTCATGGATGGTGGGAGCGAGGATTGCATCATGGAGGATGATGACCCAACTAGCTTCGAGCAGGCCATCACGAGTGGGGACTCAGTGAAATGGCTTGATGCAATGCGGTCCGAGATGGAATCCATGTACACCAACAAAGTGTGGACTTTGGAAGATGCTCCTGAAGGGGTAAAACCCATTGGGAGCAAGTGGATCTTCGAGAAAAAACTTGGTGTAGATGGGAAAGTGGAGACTTTCAAAGCTAGACTTGTTGCAAAAGGTTTTCGTCAAAAACCAGGTATGGACTATGACGAGACCTTTTCTCCAGTGGCTATGCTTAAATCCATCCGGATCATGCTTGCCATCGCTGCATATCATGACTACGAAATCTGGCAAATGGATGTTAAGACCGCCTTTCTAAATGGTGATTTAGAAGAATGCGTGTACATGACTCAGCCAGAGGGCTTCGTAGATAGTGGGAGCAGCGGGAAGGTGTGCAAGCTGCTTAAATCCATTTATGGATTAAAACAAGCATCGCGAAGCTGGAACATCTGCTTTGACGTCGTTATCAAAGAGTTTGATTTCGTCAAAAACATAGATGAACCTTGTATCTACAAGAAGGTGGCAGAGAGTAAGGTTGTCTTCCTCGTATTGTACGTGGACGGCATACTCTTGATAGGAAATGACATTCCTATGCTGCAATCGGTCAAGCTCTTCTTATCACAAAGATTCTCAATGAAAGATCTAGGTGAAACCTGTAGGGTGTTTTTCGTCACCCCATTGAGATGGGAATACGCGCGCGCTTGTCAGGCGTACTACAAATTCCCCCTGCCTAGGGTAGGCGGGGGTTTTAATGATTGTGGGGATCCGAATCTCCGGCAGCCGCGGACTAAGCTACCGTTAATTACCCCTCGCCTTTGGGGCGGGGGAACCTCCGATTAACGGGTTAAACTGGTCATGCGAACTCAATGCGCAGTGTACGTGTGTTTTGTTTTGAAGGGGGGGTTTTGGATATATCGGGAGCCACGCAGAGTTTTTACGGGGGTCCCGCTACCCGGATAGCGGGCTGGGGGTCAAGGGGGCTAGCAGCCCCCTTGCGGGGTTCGGGGCAGCGCCCCGGCCCGAAAATTTTTTGGAGGGGGAGAATGTTGCGGAGTATGTGTATGTGTACATTTGTATACAAATGTATATATATACATATATATATAAATAAAGGGGAAAAGGCATCCAAAGGATGCGTGGGGCAGCACCTTGGGCGCTGTGCGCGTAGGTGCTGTGCGCTCAGGCGCAAGCGCGCCACGTGTCGGCACGTGGGCGCTTTGCGCATGAGCGCTGCGCATAGGTGCGCGCGCGCGCGCGCCACGTGTCGGCACGCGGGCGCTTTGCGCCCTTGCGCAAGCGCGCAGGTGCGCAAGCGCGCGCGCCACGTGTCGGCACGCGGGCGCTTTGCGCACTTGCGCAAGCGCGCAGGTGCGCAAGCGCGCGCGCCACGTGTCGGCACGCGGGCGCTTTGCGCAAGCGCGCAGGTGCGCAAGCACGCGCGCCACGTGTCGGCACGCGGGCGCTTTGCGCACTTGCGCTGCGCGCTGGAGAGGACAAGAGGCTTTTAGCCTGAAAAAAGATTTCTCAAAGAGAAATCAGAGAGGAGTCGGGCTCCTGAATGTTTTTTTTGGGGTTAATGGAAGGGGTTCTTCTTCTTCCTCCTCTGTTAGCTGGATCTTGAAGATCAAGAGATGTGAGATCTCAAAATCTCTCCTTTTTGGGATCTTAAGGCAGATCCAAGTTCCCCTTTGTGGGTTTGGTGGTGAAAAACTATTTTGTTTTTGAAAAGGAAGAGTAAAACTCTTGATTTAATTCAAGAGAAAGAAGAAGGTTTTGGAACCTTGAGGAAGGAGAAAAGATCTCAGATCTAATTTTTTTTGGAGAGAATGAAAAGTGTATATTTTTTTATTCATCATGTTGCCTTATATAGGCTCACATATTTACATATAGCCCCTTGGGCTTTACAAAAATGGCATTTTAGCCATCCCATGGCTCATGTGCCATTTCATTTTTGCACATAAGCCATGGGCTTACAAAATATTGGCTTTATGCCCATTTTGTTTTCATTCATGCATAAACAATTACATAAAAATTATTTATTACATGATTTTGTTGTTGGCATGGGGAGGCTGGCTGCGGGCTCGACTTGGGCATGGGCCCGCTTGACCTGGGCTTGGGCCCACCTGGCTTGGGGTTGACTTTGATTTTGACTTGGTCAACCGGGGTGTAAATTTTTACCCCAACAATACCTCCTGCATATTGGGAATCAGGATCTATAGAGATAGATCTAAAAGGATATTGGGATTGTCCCAATCCAGGTACATTGACACCATACTAAAGAGGTTTAGTATGGAAGAATCCAAGCGTGGGAACTTACCCACGATCTCTGGAGTCACTCTCTCTAAAGTGATGTCTCCCAAGACTGATTTGGAGAGAGCTCGCATGCAAGGGATACCCTATGTTTCGGCTGTAGGCTCTATCATGTAGCGATGCTATGTACCAGACCCGATGTAGCATACTCACTAAGTGTAGTGAGTAGGTATCAAGCTGATACTGGAGAGAGTCACTGGATAGCTGTGAAGAGCATTCTCAAGTACTTGCAAAGGACTAAGGAGATGCTCTTGGTGTATGGTAACGGAGAACTCCAAGTGGAGTCCTTTACCGATTCAAGCTTTCAGAGTGATAAAGACGACTCTAAGTCGCAGTCGGGATTTGTCTTTACCCTTTACGGAGGGGTGGTTAGCTGGAAGAGTTCCAAGCAGGAAACCGTGTCAGACTCGACGATGGAGGCTGAATACATCGCTGCCAACGATGCTGCCAAAGAGGCTGTCTGGATCAAGAAGTTCATTACTGAACTTGGAGTGGTTCCATCCATTGAGCATCCAATACCTTTGTATTACGATAACAATGGAGCGGTGGCTTTGGCCAAGGAATCCAGGTCCCATCAGCGATCCAGGCATATTCTGAGGCGGTATCACCTGATCCGGGAGATAGTTGATTGCCGGGAGATCGAGGTCAGGAGGGTTGACACGAAGAATAACACAGCGGATCCACTCACGAAGGACATTCCCCAGATACAGTTTGAGAGACTCTTCGGGATGCTCGGTATGCGATACTACAGCAGCTGGCCCTAGTGCAAGTGGGAGATTGTTAATTGTATGTATGCCCTAGAAGCCAGTATTGTACAGATGATGTATATTATATTGGATGCTTGGACATATATAGAGATGACTTTCTTTCTTGATATGATAGTATGCTATCTGGTTGCTCTTTATCTTAATATGTATACTTGTCTCTTTATACTGTCTTATAGTTATATGTTGGTAAAGCCCTTAGGATGTGTACTTGACTACCTGGACTATGATGTGGATCATACTAGTGGGGACATGGTAGTCCATAAGTACATCCTTCAAGGTCCCTAGTCGTGGGTGTATCAAGACGGGGCATCGATATACCAGTGTAGACTAGCGTATATGCTTCTCGACCCATGAGATAGGCGATGGATGATCCCATATCCATTGGTGTTTGACATCAGAGATGGTATACGGGTGCTCAGTGGAGACTGGGTACACTGGACGGACTTGCCGAGAACTCCCAGATGGTATTATACCCCACGTCAGATGGCAGTTCTCAGGTGACACTTGTGCAGGTTAGTCTGTAGACCCGAGATCGTCATAGAGTCTTATGTGATTCCCACTGTGCTTTGATTTCCACCTTACCACGTCCATGGGGGCATGCAAAACGGTGGTTTTTGGGTACAGTCCCGAGTCACATGGAGGAAATGAGCAATAGGAGGGGTTTCGTCTCTCCCGGTATTGGGGGTTGATGTTGCGCTGTGCTCGATTGGCCGTAACAGGGAAGTCCCTGGCCAGGGCTGTTTTAGAGATTTACTGGTAAGTGTTACCAGTAGTTTCTCGACCCGTTATGAGCCTCACATCGGCACGACTTATCGGTTATTGGGTTCTGACATTTACCACCCCTAGACTTGATATGCGACATATCAGACGAGGAGACCGGACTGCACGGTAGTGTTGCCGGTTGGCTCGACGGGAGTTGTAGCAGGTTCGCTTGTTTTCTTCTGATCGCTCAATACCCGGGTGGCCGTTACGTTTAGCTGACCGCTTGCGGCTTGGGGGTGCTTGATATGATCATCACCCACTGCCGGTGTATTGACGAGTTTTAGAGTCCCACAAAAGAGTTACCTAGTCCAGGCGAAACGTTGTGGTGCGCGTATGCGATATGCGCATGGACCCGGTTAAAATGCGCGTATGAGATACCGTATATTAATCGGGCGGCTTGCTTTTGGTTGGGTCGTATGTGATATGGCCGGATAGACAAATCAAGTGTTGATTTATCATTTAACCATTAGATTCTCACTAAAAATCCTTTCTTGTATTTTTGGATGTATGCATGCATGTATGCATTCTTTCTTGATTCATGCACATATGGATGTGCATGCACAATTACATACATACATCATCTTTCATGGTTGTATATACATAGAAAATGGTGGCAATATAAGACTCACACCATGGTTTTATATATATGAATTATTATTGCATTTGTTTTAAAACAAAATGAAAAAGAAAAGAATAATTCATGGTTTGTTTCTACACTCTTCTTTGACCTAAGCATGCTCACCTACTTTTAACCATGGATTAACTTTCCTTTTATGTTTTAACTCAAATTCAATAATATCTTTATCATTTAACCATGGTTTGAGATGAGAGGTGGAAAATATATATACATATATTTTCTATTTATTCACAAGACATTATATTTTCTCTTCTTCTTAAAAAGCCATCATCTTCTTCCTCTTTCTTCTTTTGCTCTCTAGATTTCTCTAGTGAGCAAATTACTCACCAAGTTAGGTTTTGAAGTGAGAAAAGCCACCACAACATCATTCTACACAAGTCTTGCCCACTTGTTCAGAGTGTTAGCTTCATTTCTTTCTCTTGATCAAGTAAAGTTGCAAGCTTGGACAAAGCGGACTCCGGGTGGATCATCGTGGACCTAGAGGAGTTCAAGCGGACCTTTTCCAAACCCCAAGTGGTCGAGGAGTCTAGCGTAGGGAGCTACAAAGGTTGTACTCTCAAAACCCTAGCTTTTCTTACTTGTGATGATGTGTTGTCTTGAAACCCTAATTTTTCTAGGAATGATTCTTTGTGTGTTCACTTAGCACCCTAAAAAATTTAATCTTTGGTACATATGATGCCTCCAATCTCTTCATAAGGTGCTAGGTTAACCTAACACCACTGAGCACCCATATACAATTTTTGGTGTCATCACACCAATGGATATGGGATCATCCATCGCCCATCATATGGGACAAGAAACGTATACGCTAGTCTACTCTGGAATATCGATGCCCCGTCTCGATACACCCACGACTAAGAACATTTTAAGGATATGCTTATAAACTACACATGTCCCACTAGTATGATCTGCATCATAATCCCAGTAGTCAAGCAAATATCCTAAGGGCTTTATCAATATGTACCAAATGAGTAATAAGCATGATCAAGTGAACATGTCAAGATAAAGTACAACTAGATAGCATACTATCATGTCGAGCAAGAATGTCCTCTGAATATATATATATATATATATATATATATACATACATACCGATATATCTACTATCAAATAATGGCCTCTAGGGCATACATATATCCAACATGCGCATCTTTTCCCTGATCGTGATAACCACATCCACAGTTGCCACGATCATCTCTGTTCTAAGGAGTTCACGATCTCCAACGTCATCCTAACTCAGCAGGGGACGACATTTCCTTCCATAGAGTGCTGTGAATGGTGCTATCCCAATGCTTGCCTGGTAGCTGTCGTTGTATGAAAACTCCATAAGGTGTAGGTGATCTTCCTACGAACCTATGAAGTCTAGCATACAAGCTCTCAGCATATCTTCCAATATCTGAATTGTTCGCTCGGACTGTTCGTCTGTTTGTGGATGATACGCCGTGCTAAAATTCAGACTTGTTTCCAGGCTAGCTTGCAGACTCTGCCAGAACTGTGATCGAAATCACGTATCACGATCGGAGACCATGCAAACAGGTACTCCATGTAATCTCACGATCTTCAATATGAGTTTTATGGGTATCAAGACAAATATGGTACATCTTGAAGGTTAAATCTTACTTTAGATTTCTACTCACCTCCATGTACTTCCTTGCCAACGTCTCGGTTGACTGGCCAACTCGGAATGGAATAAAGTGAGCCGACTTAGTGAGTCAATCCATAATAACCCAAACTGCGTTGTTACCCTTCATGCTGCAAGGGAGAGCAGTCACGAAGTCCATGGTAATGTGCTGCCATTTCCATTCTGAAATTGGTAACGACTGAAGTAGACCAGCAATTCTGTGATACTCAGCCTTCACTTGCTGACACACTAAACACTTTTCTACGCTCCTTGCTACTTCTCGCTTCATTCCATGCCATCAGTAGTGTTTCCTTAGATCCTTTTACATCTTTGTTCCGCCAGGGTGTACCGAATACGGAGAGTTATGAACTTCTTTCATCAACTCTTCTCGAACAGGGCCGACTAGCACGCATAAACGGCTTCCATACCGAAAGGATCCATCTTCGTGGATGATGAAGTCAGTTCAAAGTCCAATTTCTATTTTTTCTCTGATCTTTTGTAACTTGGCATCATTTTCTTGAGCTGCCTTGATCTGATTGAAAAAAGTGGACTAGACTTGTAAGTTCATCAAAGATGAAGCGTTATCTGGCACGACTACTTCAATCTCCAATCCGTGCAAATCTTGTTGTAGCTTCAACTAGGCAGTAAGGTTCATTTCTAATGGCTGGTGACTAAGTGCATCGGGAAGTACGTTCACCTTTCCAGGATGATTCTGTAGGTTGATGTCGAAGTCTGCCATGAGCTCGAGACATCTTCTCTGCCGCATTTTGAGTTCCTTCTGAGTAAATATATACTTTAGACTTTTATGGTCGGTATATATATCCACTCGCTCTCCTAATAAGTAGTGACGCCAAATCTTGAGGGCGAAGATGACGGCTGCCAATTCCAGATCATGTGTTGGATAGTTGCGTTCATGGACTTTTAACTAGCTTGATGCAAAAGCCACAACTTTTCCATGCTGATGTAGAACACATTGTTGGGGTAAAAATTTACACCCCGGTTGACCGAGTCAAAGTCAAGGTCAACCCCCAAGCTAGGTGGGCCCAAGCCCAGGTCAAGCGGGCCCATACCCAAGTCGAGCCCGCGGCCAGCCTCTCTCATGCCAACAACAAAATCATGTCATAAATAATTTTTATGTAATTTTTTATGCATGAATGTAAACAAAATGGGCATAAAGCCAATATTTTGTAAGCCCATGGCTTATGTGCAAAAATGAAATGGCACATGAGCCATGGGATGGGCAAAATGCCATTTTGTAAAGCCCCAAGGGGCTATATGTAAATATGTAAGCCTATATAAGGCAACATGATGAATAAAAAAAGATAAACTTTTCATTCCCCCAAAAATCAGGGTTCTTTGTGCCTCCTGCTCCTTCTCCAAGGTTCTAAACCTTCTAATTTCTTTTGAATTAAATCAAGAGTTTTACTCTTTCTTTTCAAAAACTAAGAAGTCTTTCACCACAAAACCCACAAAGGGGAACTTGGATCTACCATTAGATCTCAGAAAGGAGAGATTTTTAGATCTCACATCTCTTGATCATCAAGATCCAGCCAACAGAGGAGGAAGAAGAAGAACATCTTTCACTAAACCCCCAAGAAAGAAGAAAAAAACACTCAGGAGTCCAACTCCTCTTTGATCTCTCTTCAGAGAAATCTTTTTAGGCTAAAAGCCTTTTTTCCTCTCCGGCGCGCAGCGCAAGTGCGCAAAGCGCCCGCGTGCCGACACGTGGTGCACGCTTGCGCACCTGCGCGCTTGCGCAAGTGCGCAAAGCGCCCGCGTGCCGACACGTGGCGCGCTTGCGCAAGTGCGCAAAGCGCCCGCGTGCCGACACGTGGCGCGCGCACTTGCGCACCTGCGCGCTTGCGCAAGTGCGCAAAGCGCCCGCGTGACGACACGTGGCGCGTTTGCGCAAGTGCGCAAAGCGCCCGCGTGCCGACACGTGGCGCGCGCTCGCTTGCGCCCCTGCGCGCAGCGCTCTTGCGCAAAACGCCCACATGCCGACACGTGGCGCGTGCGCTTGCGCACCTGCGCGCAGCGCTCATGCGCAAGTTGCCCACGTGTCGACACGTGGCGCGCGCGCGCCTGAGCGCACAGCACCTTAGCGCACAGCGCTCTAGACGCTGGCCCCACGCATCCTTTGGATGTCTTTTTCCCCTTTACTTATATTTACATGTATATATATACATATGTATATAAATGTACACATACACATACTCCGCGACACTGTCCCTGTTAGAAAAAAATTTCTAACGGGGCGCTGCCCCGCACCCCGCAAGGGGGCTGCTAGCCCCCTTGACCCCCAGCCCGCTATCCGGGTAGCGGAACCCCCGTAAAAACTCTGCGTGGCTCCCGATATATCCAAAACCCCCTTTTCAAAACACAACACACGTACACTGCACATTGAGTTCGCATGACCAGTTTAACCCGTTAATCGGAGGTTCCCTCGCCCCAAAGGCGAGGGGTAATTAACGGCAGCTTAGTCCGCGGCTGCCGGAGATTCGGATCCCCACAATCAATAAACCCCGGCCTACCCTAGGCCGGGGGAATCTGTAGTGCGCCTGACAAGCGCGCGCGTATTCCCATCTCAATGGGGTGACGAAAAACACCCTACAGATTCTGGCACGCCCGGTGGGACAAATCTCTCCTCCCATATTTCGGGTTAAATGTTCATGCAAACTCAATCAATATACATGCCTGTATTTGTACTAAAATAATGCTCTTTCATGCAGGTTCTCAAGCAATCACTTCTCAACGATGTCTCTAAAAACCTGCTCAGCTCTCAACACGGCTCCCATCTCATACACGATGAAGATAGACTCCAGGATGGTCCTTCCGGCCAGTCTTGGGCGACAATGGGAGGAGCCTCTGCTACCTTTTGGCTCTATCATGTTCATGCCAGTTGGCGCCATCCCAGCTCCTCAAGCCCCGGTGGCAGACAAACCGGTCTCGAAAGGCAGGAGACCAAATGTGGTGATCTCAAGGGCGCCCCAACTCAAACGCGAGTCGGTATCTGAACGACTCTCTTTGGCCCCAGCTGGGGGCAAGGCCATCAACACCAACAAAGCTACAACGCGTCCCGAGCAAGCTCCAGCGGCGCCCCTGAAAAATGCCCGATCGGGTGTCTTCTCTAAGCTCCCCGTTGATCAACTCACAATGGCTTCCCGGGTAGCGGATGCCCGCCAAGCCTTCAAAATCGAGAAGCAGAGGGAGAAAAGGCTCAGATATAGAGCCAACAAAAGGGCTAGGGCTCCTGCCAGGCTAAACCTCATAAGGTTCGAAGAACAGGGTTACCCCGCCGAAGATGAGGAAATGGCTGGGTATGTGGTCCACACTGTCTACACGGTGGGCACGCGCAGCAAGAGCAAGGACGGGGCTACCACATCTCAAATCCAATCTGGCTTGAACGTGGTGGCCGCTTCCCAAGAGCAGCCGCCTCTGCTGGGTGATGAAAACCCTATTGATGAGGATGATAGGCGGAAAGACCCTTCGGTCCAGGAGGAGTCGGGCTCGGAAAGCGAAGAAGAGCCGACTTTCCTCCCCAGGACCGCGGAGCAAGAGCTGCTTCAAGAGCTCCGAAAGCAGCTCAGAAACAAAGACAAGGAGATGGCCAAACTCTACTCCAAAATCGATGACTTGACGAATGTCGTGATGCAGCTCACAACCCGACTTGCCTCTCAGCCGCCCAATCAAGCGGAGGGCTCTGCTCGTGAACCGGGAAGTGGTGTGCCAAAGCAACCGACGCTTATTCCCTCAAATCCAAAAGTGGGCGAACTACATGAAAATCAGTCGCATCATATCTCAGGAAATGCCTTGGCTACCGATGAAAGTAGCCCGCTAACTCAAGATCAAATCATGGATTTGGTTGCCAACAAAGTCAAAACCTTGGTAGCCGAAGCCGAAGCGCAAAAAGATATCAGCAGTAGTGGGAGACCATATCATGCTCAGTATGATCTGGTAGAATTTCCTAGCGGCTATGTCATCCCCAAATTCGGAAGATTCGATGGGACGGGAAATGCGAATCAGCACATCGCCCACTTCAAAGCCTCATGCGGGAATACTGGGGGCAATGATGCGCTTCTCCTCCGCCAGTTCGTTAATAGCTTGACCGATGTTGCTTTCGACTGGTACGCGAGCATACCGGATGGCTCCGTCACAACTTTTGTCCAAATGGAGTCTCTGTTTCGGCAGAGGTTCATGAGCGTCAGCGATAAGATTACCATTGCCGAGCTCGTGAGGACCAAGCCCAAGAGCGACGAAAGCAGCACGGATTTTATAACCCGATGGCGCAATCTCTCCGTCAAATGCGAACCGCCGATAGAGCAGGACCAATCTGTCAGTCTCCTCGTCGGAAATCTCAACAACTGGATGGCCCCGTTTCTATGTACCGCGGGTCTCAAAACATTCCAAGAGCTGACCAAAAAGGTCCAAACGTTGGAACGCTCAAAGCCCGAGTCCGCTCAGGATCTTCAGTTCACAAACAGACCGAAACCTTGGAGGGACGACAACCGAAAAGGCGGAAGTTCTAACATCACCGATTCTCCAAATAAGCAGAGAACGGGCGGGGCAAAGACTGACCAGCCTCGAGAGCCAACTTTGGAGGAAAGGAGAAATAAGGTCTACTCATTCCGAAAGGACAAGGTCCACAAAATTTTTAAAGATGCTCTAAAGAATGGCCTGCGGCTACCAGAACCGAGAAGGCTAAGTGAAGCGAACAAGACTGATCATCCCAACTTTTGCCCATACCACCGAGTGCTGGGGCACACTATTGAAGACTGTTGTATCTTCAAGGATTGGGTTGAGAAACAATACAAGGCGGGAGAAATATCATTGTCCCCTGGCGTGTTAACAAACAATCAAGCTGCGACCGCCAATTTCATACAAACGGGGACCGAAGTCCTTCAGGGACCTGATTCTGTCAAACACCCACCTTTCTCTGGAAACAATCGACCACCACGTCATTAAACTGGGAACAATCGACCGCCACGTCATTAAACTGGGAACAATCGACCACCACGTCATTAAACTGGGAATAATCGACCTCTAAGTCGTTAAACTGGAAATGTAAAAAAAAAAAAAAGTGTAAATAAGAAAAAAAAGAATGTGTAAATAAATGAATAAAAAGAAAAGCCGAAATGATGGGGCAACTCGCAATAAAAATCAGCGAGTAAAAAAAAATGATGAAAATAAAGCCGAAATGATGGGGCAACTGCGAATAAATAGCCGAAATGATAGGGCAATCGCGATCATCGCGATAAGAAAAGCTGAAATGATAGAGCAATCGCGGTAAAACAAAAACAAAAGCCAAAAAAAATGATAATAATATAAAACAACGGCGAATGATGAGTCGCTCCTGGTACCATATTCCAGTGCAGCGATGCAGACGCCAACCAAAATCCAATTTCCAAAATTCTTCCAGCCCTACGGCCAGTCCCCAAATTGACTACCGTATACAATCCACGGGCTCAAATGATTCTCAGCATACCCATGCCCCACCGCAACCACCAGTTACGCGGCTGGTCTCCGCCTTTGGAATTACGCTTCATTGGAAAGACCCACTCATATGTCCTCACGATGCATGAGGAGAACAAACCTTCGTGAGATCCTTACGACTCACCAAGGAAAAACACACTTAGGAGTCCTCACGACTCTTAAGGAGAAAACACACCTGCAGGATCCTTACGACTCGCAGGGAGAAAATACCTTTATGGGACCCTCACGGCCCATAAAATTGAAAAGTCTTAGGTGATAGGGATCCAAACCTGTCTCCTAAGCAATCGCTCCCCAATCCCCAAGTGGCGAATGATGAGTCGCTCCTGGTACCATATTCCAGTGCAGCGATGCAGACGCCAACCAAATTCCTAATCCCAATCCCCAACGGCGAATGATGAGTCGCTCCTGGTACCATATTCCAGTGTAGCGATGCTGACGCCAACCAAATTCCAAATCTCATACCAACGGCGAATGATGAGTCGCTCCTGGTACCATATTCCAGTGCAGCGATGCAGACGCCAACAAAGTCTTGAAATGTTTCTGGCCCTACGGTCTGGATCATACATCCTGCAAAACCGTATACAATCCACGGGCGTAAAAAAATCACGATCTCTCCAAAAAAAAAAGGAAAAAAAAAAGAAGAACGGTATGTCCACAAGCAAAACGGGCACGGATGAAAACCCGAAAGGGCTCCGTGAGTAAAAACAGCAGGACTGCCGGCGAGTTTGTGAAAACCCGAAAGGGCGCAAACTCGTAAAAAAAAAAATGAAATGCACTCGCAAAGTCCTCTCGACTTTGTGAGGAGAAAATTCCCGCGTGAGATCCTTACGACTCACAAAGGAGCAACACACTTGGGGGTCCTCACGACTCCTAAGGAGAAAATACACCTACGGGATCCTTACGACCCGTAGGGAGAAAATGCTTTGTGAGACCCTTACGGCTCACAAAATGGAAAAGCCTTAGGTGACAGGGATCTAAACCTGTCTCCTAAGCCAACAATTCCCAAATCCTCCCGGGGCAAATGATGAGTTGCTCCTGGCATCATTCCAGTGCAGCAATGCTGATGCCAAACAAAAACCAATTCCCAAATCTTCTCAGGCAAATGATGAGTTGCTCCTGGCATTATTCCAGTGCAGCAATGCAGATGCCAAACAAAAAAAATCCCCAAATCCTCTCGGGACAAATGATGAGTTGCTCCTGGCATTATTCCAGTGCAGCAATGCAGATGCCAAACGAAACAAACCAAATCCAAATCCTCTCGGGGCACATGATGAGTTGCTCCTGGCATCATTCCAGTGCAGCAATGCTGATGCCAAACAAAAACCAATTCCCAAATCCTCCCGGGGCACATGATGAGTTGCTCCTGGCATTATTCCAGTGCAGCAATGCAGATGCCAAACAAACCAAATCCAAATTCTCTCGGGGCACATGATGAGTTGCTCCTGGCATTATTCCAGTGCAGCAATGCAGATGCCAAACAAACCAAATCCAAATCCTCTCGGGGCACATGATGAGTTGCTCCTGGCATTATTCCAGTGCAGCAATGCATATGCCGACAAAAATACCAATCCCAAAATTCTCTCATGACAAATGATGATTCGCTCCTGGTACCATATTCCAGTATAGCGATGCTGATGTCAACTCAAATCAAACAAATCAAACCAACCAATTCCAACATCGACCTCTGCGTCAACCAGCGACACTCCGCATCGGGGAAACGTCCTACCACAGGCACTCCGTCTCGGGGATACGTCCTACAACAGGCACTCCGACTCTGGGAAACGTCCTACAACAGGCACTCCGTCTCGGAGATACGTCCTACAACAGGCACTCCGACTCGGGGAAACGTCCTACAACAGGCACTCCGTCTCGGGGATACGTCCTACTGTAAGTCTACGTTAGCGCCCCGGCAGTCTACAGACGCCAAAATGCGGAACAAAACTTTTAAACTGGCGCTATCGTATACTTTAACCCGGATCTGCCATTATTGCTAAACTAACAAACTGTAAAGAGTGTAGAATGGTTATACCGAACGATCCGAGTCCTTCGTTCTTCAACCATCATCCCACGCTCCGTTGCGGCTACTCCGATCTCGTCGATCTCCGAATCCTTCGTCGAGGTGGCACCACATGATCGGTTCTTTAAACGGGCTCCCGCCTCTGACTCGAGGCAACTCGGTCGTCAAGTTTGCTAAAAGAGACGATCAAGAATGATGTAGAGAATGAGTAGATGACTTTGTCTCACTTCGTCCAAGTCCGTGGACGATCGGTTAATGAAGTTGCCGTGGAAATCGGGTGATGGAATGAAATGAACAGTGAATTCCATACACCCCAAAACTATCATATCTTTTCTAACCGATGAAATCAACAACCATGAGAGAGAGAGAGGGGCCGGCCTCTTTATAGAATGAGGGAGGTGACCGTAGGAGAGGGGGGGTGAACATAGGAAAGCTTCTCACTTAAAAGATCAAGAAGAAATATCTTAACCAAAACAAGAATCATTAAACCTAAAGCATGACTCACATATACACCTCATCATGCTTTAATTGCAACCAATGAAAACATAACACCTATTAGCCTCATCATCACTTCTAGAAGCTTCTAGAATGATGACTCACTCATATCAGAAGAAAAGATAAATCCGTCTTTAACCGAATGTTAAAAGACGGCTGATAGAAAACTGGAAACTGGCAACTTCCAAAAGTGATCCTGAAACAACTTTCAGGATAACCCCGAAACTGTATAAAAATACCCGCATTTGTATTACGACCGAATACAAATGCAACTGAGACAAAGATATTATACCTACTCAATATAATACTCGGATCCGGCTTAAACCAAAGCCGACCAGTATCATCTTTCCGAAAATCGACACGTGCGTAAACGCACGTGCATTTTCCGAACCCTGCCATAAAACCATACGGCCTCTACAACGTTTCGCCCGAAACTTGGGAAACTGTCTGTGGGGAACTCTAATGACTCTTCAGTACCCTGGCAGTGGGTTTAACCACAAACCGTCAGCGGCACTAGCTATGCGTAACGGTTGCCCATGGACTGAACTTAAGGGAGGCTGATGAGCGCACTCAAGGGTGGCCGATGAGCTAACACATCCAGAAACCCTACTGAGCCTAACAGTGACAATGTATATACAGTCCGGTCCGTTCGTCAATGAGTATCGCATATCCGCCTAGGGGGCTAGTAACGTCAGACCCCCAGAAGCAGTATAAGTCGTGTCGGAGTGTAGCCCAATAACACCCTGAGATACTACTGGAGTACCTACCAGTAAATCTCCTACCATGGCCATGGATTTAGTGTAATGGCTCTCCTAGACACAGCACGATCTCGCCCCCAATACCGGGAGAGACGAATCCCCTGCCGATCCGCTCACGTGCCTCCATATGGCTCGGGACTGTACCCAAAAGCTACCTGTTTGCACGACTCCTTTGAGCCGTGGTAGGGTAGTAATCAAAGCACAGTGGGAACTCACACGAGACAAATGACGACCTCAGGTCGATGAACTAACCTGTACACATGTCACCAGGGAACTGCTATCTGACGGTAGATATAATACTAACTAGCAGATTCCCGGCGAGTCCTGTCCGGTGTACTCATAACCCAATGAGCACCTGTATACATCTTAGGTGATCCAACATACACCAGTGGCTTGTGAGACCGGCCACCGCCCCTCGACGGGGTCTCGACTGTACACACTAGTCTACTCCGGAGTATCGATGCCCTGTCTCGAAACTCCCACGACTAGGGACCACAATTAAGGATATGCATATAAACTACCCAACTCTCACGTATATGATCGCCCTCATACAGTTGGTAGTAAAGCAAGATCCTAAGGGCTCTATCAAAGTGTAACATGCAATCAGTCACCTGAACATGTACACAACTGATAAAGGCAAACCAGATAGCATACTATCATCTCGAGTAAGACTGTCCTACCGGGATAGGTCCTCCGCAATCATTGCAATCACGTATCTGCGATCCAATAATTGACTATGAGGGCACTATCTCCAACAATCTCCCACTTGCACTCAAGGCTAATATTGCGATGTCGACTACTCACAGCCCGTGTGAAACCGAACATCCAACTCCTCTACTAATCAGTTTCACAAAGCCCGTTTGTAAAACTATTGTGTTCGAGAAATAGCCTCGGTGAGTGGATCCGCCTAGAAGTTTCTTTCTGTATCTCTCATAATCTCAAGTTCGCGGAGAAAGCCATCTCCCGAATTGAGTAGTACCTGTCTTAGAATATGTCTGGATATCTGATGGGACCTTAGTTCATAAATGAACTCCATATCCAAACTTCTTAGACTGTATCGATCACTGAACCTAATCAGTATCGGGCACCATGCCACCCACAGTATCCTCTGGAACCACCTGTCCATAATACTGTCCCTCGTCAGAGGGAAAACTAAAACTCTGACAATCACTCTGTCATCCATGTCACCTTTGAAGCCTAGAATGATAACCGTCTCCCGAAAGAGGCTGTCGTTATCAAATCCGTAGAACATGTACCAATGTTCTAAAACTGCTTCCTTATGTTTCTCCAGAATTGGATTAATACAAACTTATTGCATCTAGTGCAAAAACAACATCTGGTGTGGTACTTGACATCACATGATTGACTCAATTGCCTAAGCAAGTGATCTGCCAATCATGCACATCCCTCTCCCCTTTAGTCTATACGACACCTTTAGAGAGGGTGACTCCATCACCTGCAGGTACACTACCATGCTAGGAGTCAACTATTCTAAAAACCATTAGAATATCTGTCAAAGTACCCACATTGGGAAACTACCCAAATCCAGATCTAAAACCATAGATCTAGAAACCATAATGTTAAATATTAGATCCATATCCTGTCTGGAGAAACAACTGTGTGACGACCACAGTACAACCGATCGTAGTATAGGAATTTTACTTCCTACTTTGTGTATGTCATCATGATACCATGACATCACACCCTACTACCTTCTTAACTGATCCATCCCCTATTCTGATTGAAGTCAAAACCATGACTGTCACATCAAAATTAGATGATCTATCTCCGCTATAACTGCTCAAGTCTATAAATAGATATAAGCTACTTGCCCACTATGCTTCCGATGCTCCCACTGACTACGACAACCCTCCTACAGGGTCTCATAACCTGGAACAACAGTAGTGTCAAGTCTGGGTAGATAAGAACCTCCCTGTCACCGTCTTTGAGGCTACCGAAGTATCTCTCGGGTGTCTGAGGTTACCTACCAAATCTGCGGAGTGGCTATTGGAATGTCAAACCTGATTGAATGTATAGGTCCTATTAAATTTTCCGTAATCGTTCGCGGTTCTGGAATCACTTCCAGTTCTACCATACTCCCACTACTGTCTTCTGAAAAAGTCCATTTTTACTAAAACTGTGGCGAGTCAAGAACAATATCACTATTGATCTTCCAAATGGTAGAATATCAACCCTCGTCATAGCCAGGGTCAACCCACAAACAGCTATTACATAAACGTGCCCTGAGTTATCCAGAGTCTGGTTTTAAGCATAAGCTGGACAACTCCCCATACCTTAATTTCTTTTAAGGTACGATCCATTCTATATCCAATACAGAAACTTTGGCACTTATTTAATTGGAACCATATTCAAACCATGCAGCTGTCTCCAGTGCATATCAACTTAATGGAAAGAGGCTATTCAGCATTACTCAACTTAAGAAACCATCCAATTATGAGTAACCTGAAAGAGAAACACGTTTCCCAAAACCATCACTATCATCTGAATACCAATCACAAGAATCTACATCTTCGATCTCTTTGAAGAATCCCGATACTTGTGACATCTGGTTCTCTACTTTATTCTTATACCCACAACTTCTCAAAACTTAGACCTTGTATTTCTACGAAACACTTGTCTAAATACTAGAGAAGTTATAAGTAAACAGAACATAGTACGAGGACCTACCCCTTTGTCCTGATGGACACTGGACAACATACAATACTCTGTATAAGTCCGCTGAGTTAAACAACTCAAAACCTGTGCGTCGTAGGTAGAAAACTGTACCCTGGCGATTTCCTCAAATATCACCAATTACAACGAATTCCGATATAATGAGGATGATCACCTAATTCCTAATATCTTACTCCCACTCATCATCTGTAAAACCATACAGATATGATAATGAAACCTGGTAAATACATACCCTTGGAGTAAGTGTCTAATCGGGAAAACAGTTTTTCTTTAACAATGCACTGAAACATGAAAATGTTTCGTAGGGGTATCCTGGTATTCATAGCAATGCCTCTTCCATAATCCAATTCATGACTTCAACCGTATATTTTATTGCCATCTCTCCAAATCCCTTTATTTGTCTTTAGTCGTTACCTTCTGTACACCATCGTTAGGCTAAATGGTTTTCTTCCTTCCCTACCGTTCGGCACCAGCCTATGGTTTGGAAGAAGACTATCCAGTAAGCATAATAGGTGTACCCTCCTAAACCAAGGAGTACTCGCAACTGAGAGAAGGTGATGATAAAAGACAACTGAATAATACCTTATTCTTTTAAAGGTGAAATAGGAGTGGCGATGAAGTACGCGGTTTTGGTCGTGAATGATATCAGTCGCAATTTACTTTGCCCTCTTTCTAATCCCTTTATTTTGTCTTTACATATTACCTTCTGCACACCCTACTTAGGCTAATTGGTTTTCTTCATTCCCTACCTTTCGGCACCAGCCTATGGTTTGGAATAAGACTATCCAATAAGCGTAATAGGTGTACTCTCCTAAACCAAGGAGCTCTCGCAACCTGAGAGAAGGTGATAATAAAAGACAACTGAATAAGCCAATTCTTTTTCTCCTGAACCTGAACCTGGATCCATCCTCGAAGAAGTCCTTTCGAGTTCGTATATAACCATACGATGGATCTATCCAATGGAAGTGGATATCCGTAGTTATACGGGTGTTCTGAGAAATGCAAAGGGTAAAAGAAGGAGTGGCAATGACTTATGCAACTTTAGACAATCCAAAAGCCAGTATTTTTAAGAAGGTTCGGTCAACCTGGTCACTGAGTCATAGTCTAGGGTCGGTCAAAAGGTCGCTGCCAAAGAGAGAGAGAGAAAAGAAACACTCTGCGTGCACTCTAACCTAGATCAGAATGGTCATCATTTTATCTAATCCGGAAACCTCCCACTGTCCTGTCAAATTCTCCTCCAAACCTAAAGAAGAATCAATCGGGATCACCCGAAGAGTAAACCAACTCATTAGTGGGAATCGGGATCCAACTCTCATCGCATGTTAACGTGATGGAATGCATCCACGTTATTCATACTCCAGAAGGTATGCGCATACTTGGCAAGTTTCAGTTTCTTTAGAAACTCCCGATATCTTTTTCTTGCCCCATGCTCTTATGACCTTGGCGTTAGGTCAAAATGTCATAAGTCACATGCCAAGTTCTATCCGTCACTATCTTGTCAATTTGAACCCACCCGCACATGCCCTTGGCGTTAGGTCAAAATGGCAGAACGGCTGTCCCAAACCAACTCATCTATCTATGCAACAATTGAATACCCAGCAGCTACCAAACACTATGCCTTGGCGTTAGGTCAAAATACATAGCTTGAATACTACTGAATACCCAAAAGAAGTGACGGAGGGCTACGGCTGGTTTTTGGCGAAAAACCTTTAGCGTAGTGAACTTGATATCGCTGAAGGAACCTGATAGCTTTTTAAAATATAGTGGCGAAAACCTTTTGCTAAAGAGATCATTCCCGGCAAAGGGATCTCGGCTCTTTCCTCGTGGAATGAGGTGCAGGATATTCCACTGAATACCGCTATGCAAAGCAACATGTAATCGACTATAGTAAAGTTATTACCCTGACGCAAACTTCTGTCCAAGGGGTCTTTCCCGGTGAAGGGATATCAGCCCTTGCCTCGTCGAATGAGGTGCTGGATATTCACACTGAATACCGCTATGCATAACAAAAGGAAACGTCTTTGCAATAACACTTTTTAAAATTTGTTCCAACAACTCAAACAGGTTTGTTTATCTTTGCATTGATCAGAATCAACGCAGTCCCATCAATCAATCACACCAGAAAAGAACGAAAATAAAATGTACGTATATGCCATCCGCATTCGTCACTGGGTCCCGTCATCACCCGTTAGGTTACTTAACTAACGACAGAGCGGGGACTGGACTAGCGCGGGTGTGAAACATATACAACATCTAGTAGTATATAAACCAATATACATAATCGCTCCAGGCGTGATAATATGCAACATTACAGAGAAGTAATAAGCATCACAGAACAATACAGATATCTGGGATCCCCGAGTTTCACAGAGCCGCTGCTGAAACTCGACGTTCCCCTGTCGTGTGGATAGCCTGTGCAATGAAACCTAGACCCCTACGGGTGCGGCAAGTTACCCGCCAAAACCTGAAGCGAGGTAGTCCTCACAGCATAGTGAATGGAACACCCGGCACTTCACGGAATCCGGTAATCTTGGGCACCCCTCCTTGGGTCAACCTGTACCCCCTACGAGTGCGGCGAATAGTCTGCTAATTTTAGAGTGGGGCCCCTCTGCCTCCCAAAGCCATGAGATGCGGACCCGTTGCCCTCCAAAACCCGGCTATCCGTGCACTCCGTCGCGGGGTAAAACCTAGTACAGTAATGAAAAATAGTACAACAGGTACATCGACCGCAACCTGGTCGTGCCCCAAAAAGAATATTATACAACATGCAGTGACGGCAGTCCACAAGTTGGACGCTCGCCCCGCAATATCAAATGTACAAATAAACTCAAACCGTACTACCATTGCACACTGCTATCCACCACGACAAGTCCGCAACAATACAGCACAACACAGAACATCAACGCGAATGTCACGTTCGCAAACCCGTCTAAAAGAACTATAGCAATCAGACGCAGTTTATCGATCAAATGACATTCCCGGTCGGAGATATAATGTAAGCACTGTAAACTAACGTGTTTAAATTTCGATCGACCAAAGACCAAATATCAAAAAGTGGGCCCCAAAGCTTACTGGTGAACAGTAACAAAATCTGGGCCAAAACTAAATATATCAAAAACCCCAAAATCCACAGAAGAACCCACTGCAAAGATTTGGAAGCACGTGCTCCTCACATGGCCGCGGAAGCGCGGCCAAACCATGGGTTTGGCCGCCCTTCCGCGGCAACTTGGAGGAGTCACGACTCCAAATTTTGTCGTGGGTCTTATAATCGCCTGCACGGATTTTTAAGATATCCAGAAATCAATTTTGATACCGTTTAAAATTAACAGAACTGTCAAGTGAAGATAAATGCGATTTTTGCAGTTTTCGATTTTCGGTCGGATCGATGTTTTAAACGCGTTAGCACAAGTTAGTATAGCAAAATGGTGAGGCTCTGATACCACTGTAAGTCTACGCTAGCGCCCCGGCAGTCTACAGACGCCAAAATGCGGAACAAAACTTTTAAACTGGCGCTATCGTATACTTTAACCCGGATCTGCCATTATTGCTAAACTAACAAACTGTAAAGAGTGTAGAATGGTTATACCGAACGATCCGAGTCCTTCGTTCTTCAACCATCATCCCACGCTCCGTTGCGGCTACTCCGATCTCGTCGATCTCCGAATCCTTCGTCGAGGTGGCACCACATGATCGGTTCTTTAAACGGGCTCCCGCCTCTGACTCGAGGCAACTCGGTCGTCAAGTTTGCTAAAAGAGACGATCAAGAATGATGTAGAGAATGAGTAGATGACTTTGTCTCACTTCGTCCAAGTCCGTGGACGATCGGTTAATGAAGTTGCCGTGGAAATCGGGTGATGGAATGAAATGAACAGTGAATTCCATACACCCCAAAACTATCATATCTTTTCTAACCGATGAAATCAACAACCATGAGAGAGAGAGAGAGGGGCCGGCCTCTTTATAGAATGAGGGAGGTGACCGTAGGAGAGGGGGGGTGAACATAGGAAAGCTTCTCACTTAAAAGATCAAGAAGAAATATCTTAACCAAAACAAGAATCATTAAACCTAAAGCATGACTCACATATACACCTCATCATGCTTTAATTGCAACCAATGAAAACATAACACCTATTAGCCTCATCATCACTTCTAGAAGCTTCTAGAATGATGACTCACTCATATCAGAAGAAAAGATAAATCCGTCTTTAACCGAATGTTAAAAGACGGCTGATAGAAAACTGGAAACTGGCAACTTCCAAAAGTGATCCTGAAACAACTTTCAGGATAACCCCGAAACTGTATAAAAATACCCGCATTTGTATTACGACCGAATACAAATGCAACTGAGACAAAGATATTATACCTACTCAATATAATACTCGGATCCGGCTTAAACCAAAGCCGACCAGTATCATCTTTCCGAAAATCGACACGTGCGTAAACGCACGTGCATTTTCCGAACCCTGCCATAAAACCATACGGCCTCTACAACGTTTCGCCCGAAACTTGGGAAACTGTCTGTGGGGAACTCTAATGACTCTTCAGTACCCTGGCAGTGGGTTTAACCACAAACCGTCAGCGGCACTAGCTATGCGTAACGGTTGCCCATGGACTGAACTTAAGGGAGGCTGATGAGCGCACTCAAGGGTGGCCGATGAGCTAACACATCCAGAAACCCTACTGAGCCTAACAGTGACAATGTATATACAGTCCGGTCCGTTCGTCAATGAGTATCGCATATCCGCCTAGGGGGCTAGTAACGTCAGACCCCCAGAAGCAGTATAAGTCGTGTCGGAGTGTAGCCCAATAACACCCTGAGATACTACTGGAGTACCTACCAGTAAATCTCCTACCATGGCCATGGATTTAGTGTAATGGCTCTCCTAGACACAGCACGATCTCGCCCCCAATACCGGGAGAGACGAATCCCCTGCCGATCCGCTCACGTGCCTCCATATGGCTCGGGACTGTACCCAAAAGCTACCTGTTTGCACGACTCCTTTGAGCCGTGGTAGGGTAGTAATCAAAGCACAGTGGGAACTCACACGAGACAAATGACGACCTCAGGTCGATGAACTAACCTGTACACATGTCACCAGGGAACTGCTATCTGACGGTAGATATAATACTAACTAGCAGATTCCCGGCGAGTCCTGTCCGGTGTACTCATAACCCAATGAGCACCTGTATACATCTTAGGTGATCCAACATACACCAGTGGCTTGTGAGACCGGCCACCGCCCCTCGACGGGGTCTCGACTGTACACACTAGTCTACTCCGGAGTATCGATGCCCTGTCTCGAAACTCCCACGACTAGGGACCACAATTAAGGATATGCATATAAACTACCCAACTCTCACGTATATGATCGCCCTCATACAGTTGGTAGTAAAGCAAGATCCTAAGGGCTCTATCAAAGTGTAACATGCAATCAGTCACCTGAACATGTACACAACTGATAAAGGCAAACCAGATAGCATACTATCATCTCGAGTAAGACTGTCCTACCGGGATAGGTCCTCCGCAATCATTGCAATCACGTATCTGCGATCCAATAATTGACTATGAGGCACTATCTCCAACACCTACCACAGGCACTCCATCTCGGGGAAACGTCCTACAACAGGCACTCCGTCTCGAGGAAACGTCCTACCACAGGCATTCCGTCTCGGGGATACGTCCTACAACAGGCACTCCGTCTCGGGGAAACGTCCTACCACAGGCACTCCGTCTCGGGGAAATGTCCTACCACAGGCACTCCGTCTCGGGGAAACATCCTACAACAGGCACTCCGTCTCGGGGAAACGTCCTACCACAGGCACTCCATCTCGGGGAAACGTCCTACCACAGGCATTCCGTCTCGGGGAAACGTCCTACAGCAGACACTCCGCCTCGGGGAAACGTCGACCAGCGACACTCCGTGCCGGGGACACATCTACCAAATCGCTTCGGATCAGAGCGTCGACCGTCTATGTCGCAAAAAGGGCAGTGCAGGCTCCCGCAAATTGGGAACCCAAATCGCTTCGAATCAGAGCGTCGACCGTCCATGTCGCAAAAAGGGCAGTGCAGGCTTCCTACAAAGCAGAAACCAGATCACTCCGGGCCAGGGAAACGTCTACCACGGACACTCCGTCTCGGAGACGCATCAAGCACCGACCGTCCATGTCGTAAAAAGGGCAGTGCATCCCAAAAAGTGGGAACCAAAGCAAGTCGCCTCCATGCGAAAGAAGATCCATCAATTTCATGCACACGACCCACATGTGCGGTGTGCATTTATTGATGGGGGGCAATTTGTTGGGGTAAAAATTTACACCCCGGTTGACCGAGTCAAAGTCAAGGTCAACCCCCAAGCTAGGTGGGCCCAAGCCCAGGTCAAGCGGGCCCATACCCAAGTCGAGCCCGCGGCCAGCCTCTCTCATGCCAACAACAAAATCATGTCATAAATAATTTTTATGTAATTTTTTATGCATGAATGTAAACAAAATGGGCATAAAGCCAATATTTTGTAAGCCCATGGCTTATGTGCAAAAATGAAATGGCACATGAGCCATGGGATGGGCAAAATGCCATTTTGTAAAGCCCCAAGGGGCTATATGTAAATATGTAAGCCTATATAAGGCAACATGATGAATAAAAAAAGATAAACTTTTCATTCCCCCAAAAATCAGGGTTCTTTGTGCCTCCTGCTCCTTCTCCAAGGTTCTAAACCTTCTAATTTCTTTTGAATTAAATCAAGAGTTTTACTCTTTCTTTTCAAAAACTAAGAAGTCTTTCACCACAAAACCCATAAAGGGGAACTTGGATCTACCATTAGATCTCAGAAAGGAGAGATTTTTAGATCTCACATCTCTTGATCATCAAGATCCAGCCAACAGAGGAGGAAGAAGAAGAACATCTTTCACTAAACCCCCAAGAAAGAAGAAAAAAACACTCAGGAGTCCAACTCCTCTTTGATCTCTCTTCAGAGAAATCTTTTTAGGCTAAAAGCCTCTTTTCCTCTCCGGCGCGCAGCGCAAGTGCGCAAAGCGCCCGCGTGCCGACACGTGGTGCGCGCTTGCGCACCTGCGCGCTTGCGCAAGTGCGCAAAGCGCCCGCGTGCCGACACGTGGCGCGCTTGCGCAAGTGCGCAAAGCGCCCGCGTGCCGACACGTGGCGCGCGCACTTGCGCACCTGCGCGCTTGCGCAAGGGCGCAAAGCGCCCGCGTGACGACACGTGGCGCGCGCTCGCTTGCGCCCCTGCGCGCAGCGCTCTTGCGCAAAACGCCCACATGCCGACACGTGGCGCGTGCGCTTGCGCACCTGCGCGCAGCGCTCATGCGCAAGTTGCCCACGTGTCGACACGTGGCGCGCGCGCGCCTGAGCGCACAGCACCTTAGCGCACAGCGCTCTAGACGCTGGCCCCACGCATCCTTTGGATGTCTTTTTCCCCTTTACTTATATTTACATGTATATATATACATATGTATATAAATGTACACATACACATACTCCGCGACACTGTCCCTGTTAGAAAAAAATTTCTAACGGGGCGCTGCCCCGCACCCCGCAAGGGGGCTGCTAGCCCCCTTGACCCTTAGCCCGCTATCCGGGTAGCGGGACCCCCGTAAAAACTCTGCGTGGCTCCCGATATATCCAAAACCCCCTTTTCAAAACACAACACACGTACACTGCACATTGAGTTCGCATGACCAGTTTAACCCGTTAATCGGAGGTTCCCTCGCCCCAAAGGCGAGGGGTAATTAACGGCAGCTTAGTCCGCGGCTGCCGGAGATTCGGATCCCCACAATCAATAAACCCCGGCCTACCCTAGGCCGGGGGAATCTGTAGTGCGCCTGACAAGCGCGCGCGTATTCCCATCTCAATGGGGTGACGAAAAACACCCTACACACATTGTAACCCTTTACCGGACGCATCACAATGCACATCAAATCCTCCAGATTGATCCGGTATTACAAGAATAGGTGCAGAGGTTAACCATGACTTGAATTCTACAAAAGCCTTCTCACATGCTTCTGACCACACGAATGCCTCGTCTTTACGTATGAGCTTGGTCAGAGTTGCTACGATCTTTGAGAATCCTTCAATGAAGCGACGGTAGTATCCTGCTAAGCCCAAGAAGCTTCTTATATCTTTCACTGTCTTTGGTATCTTCCACTCGCTGACAGCTGACACCTTAGCTAGATCCACCAAGATTCCTTCGTCTGAAACGACGTGTCCGAGAAATCCGACTTGATCTAGCCAAAATTCACACTTGATGTACTTGGAGTAGAGTAGATACTGTCGCAGTGTCTCCAGGACAATCCGTAAGTGCTTGGTGTGCTCTTTCCAATTCTTTGAATACATCAGAATGTCGTCGATGAAGATGACAACAAACCTGTTTAAGTACTCTTGGAAAACTTGGTTCATCATGTTCATAAAGATGGCAGGTGCATTGGTCACTCCGAATGGCATTACGAGTATTCATAATGGCCATAACGAGTCCTAAACGCCGTCTTCGGAATGTCAGACTCTTTGACCTTTACCTGATGATAACCTGAGCGTAGATCTATGTGTGAAAAGACACAAGATCCACTTAACTGATCAAAAAGGTCATCGATACAAGCTAGTGGATACTTCTTCTTAATCGTTACTTCGTTCAGAGCTCGATAATCCACGTGCATCCGGTAGGTACCTTCTTTCTTCTTCACTAGTAACACTGGTGATCCCCAGCTTAAAGTACTAGGTCTGATCTAACCTTTCTTCAGGAGCTCATCCAACTGAATACGGATTTTCTTCAATCCCTCCGGACTTAATCGATACGGAGCTTTGATTATAGATTGTGCACCAGGTTTTAAATCAATATTGAATTCAAGAGCTCGATCGGGACGCAAACCTGATATGTCTTCAGGGAACACATCCTCGAACTCTCGAAGTACCTCAGGTTTTTCATCTTCAACTGGTAGAGAGAACACTTCTGAATTTTTAGGTTTAGCACGGTAGCTTCCTGGCTCCAATATTTTGTCTCCACTTTTGAAATAGAAGACTGGGTGATCCGGTATCTCAAACACTACCCTCCTTTAACGGCAGTCAATGGTAGCATAATATACTCCCAACCAATCCATTCCCAACACAACATCAAAATTTGGTATGTCCAGTACTTTAAAATTTGCATAGAATTCTCGACCGCAAATTACAACTGGGCGCTGATCATATCCCAAAGTTTCCTTCAAGACTTCATTCCCGGAACTGACATTCCAGCTTGAAATGAGTGGCTTCACGAGATCGCGTGCGTTCTCACGAATCGTTGTGACATGAAGCGGTGTGAAGCTCCAGTGTCGAAAAGTGCGAGTGCAGGAAGGGTGGCTACTAGTATAACACCTAAGTTGTGTGAGGTTGTGTTTAGATATAGGGAAAGTATAACGATGCATAAGAATTGAAAGGTTAAAAGGATAGGAGAATTTACCGGTGATGACTTGTCATGTGGCTACGACCTCCTCGACCGTCATTGTAAAAGCCTGTCGTCTCAGTACATTCCTCCTCGCCGGAGGCACATTCCTCTGCCCTTGAGGCACGTTTCTCTGTGCCTGTAGAATTGACGCTGAGGCTGTGCAGGTGTCCCACGTGGAGCTGGTGCAGGAAGAGCTAGGCGGGGTGTAGGTACCTGAATGGCTGGCGTATGCGGAGCTGGAATTGCGGTTCCGGGTGCTGGTGTCATGTTACTACGATATAGGCATGCTCCTATAGCATGAATAGATGCGCCACAAATCAAACACAGGCCATTTGCATGCCTGTAGTCCTTCGCCAAGTGTCCAATTCTCTTGCAGTAGAAATAAAAACCTGGATTGGACCAGTTAAATGATCCTCCTGACTTCTTGGAAGCAAAAGTCGGCCTAGAAAAAGCTCTTTCTGTCATCTGGGTAGCAGGGCGTTTGATTCTGGCTGCTTGAAGCTTACCCTTCTTCTTGACCATAGCTTCATAACGGCATGCTGCCTTCAGTGCGAGTTCATGAGTTGGATAGTTGCATGTGGCTAAAGCCGCTTGAATCTCCGAGTTTAAGCCCTGTTGGAATCGTCTAGCTTGAATCTCATCGGTCGGGATCAAGTGTGCCGCGAACCTGATAAGATGTTGACGTCAGGATAGTTACATGTTTTATGGACAGAATTTAAGATAAATTCTTTACCTGCTAAACATGATGAATTCGGCATCATATTCATCCGCTGATTTTACCCACATGGAGCCTTGTTGCAGGTGAATGAATTGTTGTTCCATCTCAAAATGGGCAGTCTCGGGGAAAAATTTCGTATCGAACGGATCGCGGAACGTCTTCCACTCTATTAGTTGTGTAAGACGGCTTTCCTTGGCTTTCCACCAAATTCTTGCATTGTCTGTGAGCTGAAACTTGGCCACACGAACCCAAGCTATGCCTGGTACCTACGATGCTGCAAGGTCGTCCTGAATACTTTGGGTCCATTCTTCAGCCTCAAGAGGACTCTCTTTCCCTGAAAGTTCTTAGGATGCAACGGCCGAAATTGCTTTACTCCAGGTTCTTCGGCTTCAAGGCGGTTCATAAGGATAGCAGTCTGCAGCTGCTGGCCCTCCAGAAAGCTTTTAATGGCTTCTAGAAGCAACTTCTATTCATTGATCGGAGCAGCAATGGTAGGGGAGATGGTAAGGTAGGTGGTGGTATGTTGCCATTGTCGTTGGTGCTGGTGTTGTTTGGAGAATCCATCACTTTGATGGAAAAGACAGATTATGATAGATTCAAGAAATTTGAAATGTAACGAATGTATAGTTGCTGATTCTTATAATTCTTGTGATATATTGCTTAAGACTTCATGTAGAACTGATCTGCATGGGCCACCAACAAAACCTGTCATGCCCCGCTTTCCAGTAGACGGAAACGGTGACGTGGCAAGCCCGCAACGTATTACTATGAAAATACGTTAAGCGTAATTAAGCAATATAACAATGAGCAAGAATGAAAAGAGTAATAAAATGAAACAATAGATTTATTTACATACAACTGTCTGGAAATAAAAGATACAATAATAATGCAAATGCCTAAACAATAGCATAATGAAAGTAAGTACAGGTAGTAAGAAACTAGTAGTCTGGCTAACTAGCAAACTGGTCCAAGTCCTCCTAGCTCGGCTCTATGTCCTCAGAGTCCGGTCCTTCTGACGAACATTCCAAAAAAAGAAAACAGAGAGGAATGTCATCAACGAACTAGCGCTCGGTAAGTCCCAAAAGAAGTAAAAGAAAATAGTATATAATGTGAACAGAAACTAAATGACAATGGACGGTAAAGTTGTATATGATTATTCACAAGTATAAGATAGTTATTATAACGTGGTTATTTGTAGTTTGATAAAGAAGATATTCATATATACGAGAGGAGTCCATCTTATCCCGTGGACTATGATAACATGTAGTACAAGGCCCCGTCATAACCCCCGAGACAATGACACGTGAATACATATAGTTGTCTTTTAAAGTGATCTCCCATGCCACGATATACGTTCCGTACCAATTTACCCCTTTATCCCCGCGTATTGTATTGTATAAATTAAGATTACAGGTCTTGGACGAATCCATAGATATAAAATGTACAGATTCATGTTCAAGATGTAATCATGTATTCAGGTATTCATGTCAAGTTCATGTCAAGTTATAACCATGATTCGGTCAAATCGAGTCAAGTATTGAAGTTTAAGTTTAATATTTGAATTCGAGCATTTAGGTTCATGATCAAGTATTCAAATTCATATTTGATTTTGGATTCTGTTTTGAGTTTGGATTTAGGTTGGAGTCAGAATCTTATGAAAAGATTTAGTTCTTAAATTCTTAAGTTCGGGAGTAATCGGGCAACTGCTGCATATGGACGGCAGGATTTGTGTCTTTTTCCAGGACAATTACTATTGATAACTCCGTTAAACTTGTCTAACCTGAATAGGAAAGCACTCACTTACTCCGGCTCCCTAAGGCTCAAGAAAAATGATACCGCTTAAAACTATATTAATCTATAGTCCTTAAATATTTTTTTTTGTTTTCTTTGTATTTATATTATGTACATTTCTCGAGGGGGTTTTGTGAAAAATACTTTAATGTTGTTTAGAAATAAATCTCGAAAGTGATTTATAATATTTAGAGTTTTTATGAACATGTATTTTAATTTAGATGGTGTTTTAGTGATAAACCTAGTTTTTAAAAGTTCATGATATTTTTATGAAAATTAGCTCTTTTGGAAACTTGATGGTATTTTATTAAAATTTCAATCTTCATTTTAAAGATATATTTTTCACAAGTTATTTTTATTGAAAATACGGATTGGTAGTTTTATATAAAATTTTCAAAGATTTTTTGTTTAGAAAAGTTGTATTTCTTAAAAATCGTATTTTTATTTCCTTCGAGACCGGATATTCCGTGAGGAGCTCTGCATCTCGTTCTACTATCCCAAATATGTGCGATAATCCGCACTATCCATTAGCAGGTCCCCTAACGAGAGTTATAGAGGCGCAATTGCCAAGGATTTAAAAATATCGATAAAAACGTATTTTCATAAAAGTGATGGTATTTATTTGAAAACCGTATTCTCTTAAATTAACCATACATCTAAATCTCATGTTATGAATCAAAAGTGTACGTATAGGGTAGGTCGTTACCCCGTGAATATTCTACAGGTACATATGCTAGTTATTGATAATACGGTTATATTAAAACTCATGGTACTTTTTTGAAAAAGTTCATTTATATGATCATTAGACATAAAATTTTCTTTATACATTGAAAAGGAAATTGATGTGCATATTATATTGAAGTAATATTAGAGAATTCATATGAACTTTTAAACATGATAAAGTGACAAAATTTAGTTTCAATATTTAGAATATATGTTAACTCCACTTTTGTCGATATATTTTAAAAATTATTTTGAAGTGAAAAGAGAGAGAGAGAGATGAAGGGACTTACCGGTTAAATAGTGGTAGGAAGAGGGTAAAGAAGAGATAGGGGGCTCTGTGTAGATCCGGAAACAACTCCGATCTTCAACGAAAGAGCCTTGATCGCTAACTCATCTTTGACTAGTCTTAACTCCACTTGTACTTAGAAAGTTTTGAGGATTTTTGATAGAATTTCAGAATATGGGAGAGCAAGATAAATGGTGTGGTATTTATAGTGAAGAATTTCGGGTTTGGGAATTAAAAATTGGATTAAAAGAATTAAAATTGGTGTTAAATGATGAATTGAATGGTCACTGTTTAATTACAGTGAAATTAAACAGTACAGGGGGGTAGAGAGGAGTCGAAGGGACTCGCGTGCAAAGCACGGAGATGATTGATGCAAGGTGGACCGTCGGCGGTGGTAATTAGAGGAAAATGGACGGTCAGACTTTTGCCAAATGCCTCGAGATTCGTACCACGTGGTTTAAACTGTGTTTACTTCTCATTGTGCCTGTTTGATTTTTCTAAAAGCTTTCGATTCTCTGTGAATTGCACGTGCAACTCTTGAACTTCCGAAAAATTAAAAAGAAAAATAATCGAAACTGGTGAGAATCGAACACACAGGCTATGTCACAGCAGTGAAAAAACTTTACCAGTGAGGTACAAATTACTTCTTACTTATATTAGACAAAAATAACTTATAACACCTACACAGGCTGAAATACCCTTTTTATACATTAAACAAGTAAATTTTGTACAGGAATTTCAGAATCATTACAATTTATAGTCCCAACCTTCTTATGGACTTACCGAGCATAAGTTCGCTGATAGGCATTACACCCTTCGTTGTTTTCTTGGAATGTTCGTTAGGTGATTTAGAGACCGAGAAGGTTGAAACGACTATAGAGGATTACGATCAGCTTACTTCTGAAGCCGAATTTTAGTTTCTTTCAGCTTTTCTTTTCAGTAAGCCACATGTTTAGGCTTTTATATTTATATTTCTCGTTCAGGGCTCTTGTAATCAGTTTGAAACTTATGAAATTTGAATATGAATAAAATTGGTGTTGGAAATTTCAGTTTCATGCATATTCTTACGTCATTTTATATTACTTATATACGTTTAACGTATTTATTTCGAGAATGGACCTTCAAAATTCGTGGTATTTATTTGTACCTACTTCGGTCTTTTGGGAAGCCTCCTGCTCTAGTCTTTTGGGAAGCGGGACGTTACAAAGCCCATGCCATTTATCTGGAAAACGGTAAAAATTCTTGGTATTTATTTGTAACGGATAAAGTCCATGGCATTTATCGCAGTATATATTTGTAAAGAAAAAAATCTATGGTATTTATTTGGAAAACCGACCTGACGCACGCTCAAGAAAAAAAATGAGATAATGATCATATTCTTAAGTTATTTCCGAAGAATAGTATCTTAAAGTTTAAAATCGTTAGATAGAACCTTCAAAATGTGTTGATCCTCACGTGAAACAATATTAGGAACAGATCCAAAACATTTCATATTGTACATTTCAGTTTTAATACCAAACAAACAATCAAAATAAAAACAACATGCTGCAAAGCTGAAACAGTTGTGATATTTATCTGCAACATATTTGATATTTTTAATTTTTAATATATGTATTATAAAGTTTTAGATAGTTCGTGCAATATTTGAAATATATATTTTAAAGACATTCACTTGGCATTTGAGAATGAGAGGGGCCCACGCTTTTGTTAAATAGGATTAAACTTGTTTAATTTGTGATGGCTACGTGATATGCTGCAGATTTTTAAGCTTACTTTTCCATAACTATCCTCATGAGACAATCGCTATCTCATGTGTACCGACGTGATCAATTTTTAATAGCAAATCCAAAGTTCTCAAGAGTAAAGAGCAAAGCTGGAAATATTGAAAAATTCATCTTTCACACAGCTTTAGCGTGTGTGTGGAGAGAGAGAATAGCAGAGGAAATGTAAAATAGAAGGGAATTTCCTTCTTGGCTTCGAAAATTACACTCTTCGTGACTTTTTTTGATGATCGGCATCCATCACCTCCATCTTTATCATCTAAGATATTGAGACACCAAATTTCATGTGGTTCTATCATTTTTTCACCGTTGAATTACTATCGGCATCCATAATCATCATATTTATCATATAAGATATAGATACACCGAATTTCATGTGATTCTACAACATTTTCACCATTGATTTAATGAGTGTAAATTAACGGTTTACCGACAATAAAAATTTTTGCATTGCTAATTCAACGGTGAAAAAGTGGTGGAATCACATGGAATTTGGTGTATCCACATTTTAACACTACAAGAAAAAAGGGTTTATTACGTTAGTCGAAAGAATAAACCTAAATAACGACAGAATAACCCCTATTAAGCCAAATGGGTCTTCAGAAGGTTTAATAATTTTATATAGTTATTCCGTCGGCCAGTACTCGACGGAATAACCTAATAAATAATTAAAAGGCTCGGGCTCAGACACTCCCCTCATTTTCCACCCAAAATATATATAAAAAAAAAAGAACAGCTCTCCTCCTCCTTCTCTTCAGCCCCGAAGCCCGTCCTCCTCTTCCGATCGAGCCCCGAAGCTCGTCCTCCTCCTCTTCGACCCCGAAGCTCATCCTCCTCCTCCGATCAGATCCCCCCTTTTCCCTCCTCCTCGACGATCGTCCCTCTCCACCTATTTCTCCTTCAAACCCTCGTCACCAACCTCACAGCCAACGTAACCCCCCTTCTCGCTTTCTCCCTCTCTTTCTGTCTTTCACTCACACACTCTCTCCCTCTCTCTCCCAAGCACCACCTCTCTCCTTCTCTTGCAGGCACCACCGCCTCCGCCGTCGAGACTGCCGCAGCGTCTCCCCCATCGAAACCCACGCTACCACCTCCCTGTTCAAGCTCAGCCCCTTCGATCGAAGCCTTAACCCACGAGATCGAGTTCGTCGAAGCTCGCTGCCACAATCAATCGAAGCCCTAGCCTGATCGAGCTCTGCTCTGCGGTCGTCATTGACAAGAGGTAAGTAAAATTGGTTTAATTTTAATCTTTTTATTTAATTTTAAATTTTTGCTTCCCGCCAAAAATTGTGTTGTTGATGTTGATGTTGTTGCTGTCGATGTTGTTGATGATGATGTTGTTGATGATGATGTGTTAGGGAGGGTTTGGGTTGAGGGTTAGGGCCGGCTTAGGGTTTGGGTTCGGTTTAGGGTTAGAGTTAAATGTTAGGGTTACGGTTTGGGTAATTTAGCTAATTTTTCTAGATAGTTTATTGAAAAGCCACAATATTTAAGGGTAAATTAGTGGAATTGCAACAATTGTTAAGGGTATTTTAGTGAAATTTTTAGTAATTTAGTTAATTTAAGAAGATGAATTGTTTATTTAAATTTGTTAAGGTAGTTTAGTGAAAAACCAACAATAGTTAAGGGTATTTTAGTGTAATTTAGTAAAATTGAAGAAATAGTTTGTTTAGCAAAAATTTTAAGGTAGTTTAGTGAGAAAACAACAATAGCAAAGGATAGTTTAGGGATAAATATTTTAGGTATTTTATAGTAATTTAGTGAATGTGTGTATATGCGTGTCTATGTGTGTATGTGTACAAGTGTGTATGCTTGTGAGTGTATGTGTATGGTTGTGTGTGTGTGTGTATGGGTGCGCATGCGAATAAGTTTCTCAACCATATCCATTGTGAGTTGAACCTTGAATATCAAAACAACACGAAAATCTTATAATATATACTAAGTGTACGATTCTCGATGATAACATGAAAATTACTTGTTATCATCGAGGATCTCACATTCAAAAATCGAAACGCGCCTTAGAACTCGTCTATCAATTATATACGCAACAGTCTCTATCGTGACATAAAACTACGTGATGGTTGTCAAAACTAAGCGTTTAATCATTTGTTTCTGCAACCGTCATATAGTTTATATGACGAGAGAACTGGTCGTACTATAACTGATAGATTTGTCCAGTGTAGACAAATTAAGAATTTATATTGCAAACACATCCTGCATTTGTGTTTTCATTCGTTTCGAGATTAGTTTCATCGACATCTTTTTTCTGGTTCTCCGTATATAAATATAAAGGGGATGATCATTAATTTCATTGTTGATATTCAGTATTGAAATGATTATCATCCATTCTATTACAGTATACTTAGAGAACAGCGAGGAGGTGCAACCGAACTTTTCTCGAAACAAATGAAAGCACAAACGCAGAGGTGTATGCGTTATAAATTCTTAATGGGATAGAAACCTTACCTACGATAGCCGATGTGATGAATTGATAGATCAAAATGAAATATTAAACCTTAATTAAAGACATGAAATAAATGGCTGATTACGTAATATATGATGTCAGATATCAGAGAATAATGGATAGGAGTTGGATGCAAGTGTCTAAATTTAGTGATGAATATATGGTCGACGTCGAAGAGTTTATGGAATTTGCATTGAGGGACCGATCTCCTGAAGAAGTGATTTTGTGTCTGAATAAAAAGTGTCATAACGGCTACGACCTCCATCGAGATATAGTGTATGACCATCTAGTGAAAAATAAGATATTTCCTGGGTATACACAATGGATATGCCATGTAGAAGCGAGACCGATAGTAGACATGTCTACGAGTCGTTGGATTAGGCCAAATGATTCTCGTCTTACGAATGTTAGGAACACCGGTTTGAATAGTATGTTGGACGAGCTCCGAACCGGTATGAATCCTGATCATGACATTGTTCCTGAACCTAAAATTGGAGAGGAAGATATCTGTAGTCTCCTTAATACAAAATCGGCAAAATATATGAAGTATATGGATGATGCAAATGCTCCCCTTTTCAAAGGCGCAAACATCTCTAAGTTGGGATGGATTTTCAAAATGTTTCATCTCAAATACAAGAATAATTGGACTAACAAGTCTTTCGATTAGTTTCTTGAGGTGCAAAGGGAGACTTACCCTAAAGCGTTATTGCCGGAAAATTTCACAGAGACGAAGAAGATCTTTAATGATATGGGTTTCATTTATGAGAAAATCTACTCGTGTCCGAACGATTGCATGTTATACTGGACATAGGAGGATAAGAAATTAGATAACTGTAGAACTTGTAACTTATCTAGGTGGATCGTCTCTCGAATGGATAATGGTGAAGATGAGTCTACACTCGATACTCCTAGACGGATTTCAGCAAAGGTTTTGCGATACTTCTTAATCAAGCAAAAACTTCGGCGTTTATTTCTGTCAACCAAAACTGCTGATAGCATGTCATGGCATGCAAATGGTCGCATTAAGAACAGAGTCCTGCGGCATCTAAACGATGGTGAAGAGTGGAAACACTTTGATGCCCTTTATAAAGATTTTGCTGCAGATTCCCGTAATATCAGGCTTGGTTTATCTGCGGATGGTATGAAACCATTCAGATACGGTGCAAATCATAATATATGGCATGTTACACTCGTTGTTTATAATCTACCTCCATGGATGAATATGAAGCATTCTTATACACAGATGTCCTTATTGACCAGTGGAAGTACATCTCCTTCAAATAACATTGATGTATATTTGAGACCGTTGATTGAGGAATTGAAAGAGTTGTGGGAGCTAGGATATAAGTATACGATTCCTACAAGAAGGAGACATTTACACTTCGTGCGGTGCTCTTGTGGACAATCAACGATTTTCCAGCCTACGCTATGTTGTCTGGATGGAGCACTAAAAATTACAAAACTTGTCCGGTATGTCTAGAGGAAACCGTTTGTGATCCTAAAGTAGGTTCGCGCAAGATCAAGTGTTGCACAGGTCACCGTCGATGGTTGGATATAAACCACCCATATCTTCGTAATTGTAACAAGTTCAATAGTAAACAAGAGCATAGGCATGCCCCACCTAAGCCGACGGGTTTGAAGTTGTGGAAGGCCACACAAGGTTTCAATAATGTTATTTTCGGGAGAACGACAGAATATACAATTCCACGGGTTGCTGGCAGTCACTGGAGGAAGAATGTCATTTTCAATGAGCTAGTATATCGGCGCGATCTCAATCTGCATCATAATTTAGACTATATGCACATCGAGAAAAACGTGTGTGGGCTACTCCTTAACACCTTATTGAATGTGAAATCCAAATCTAAGGATACACTTGCGGTTTGACAGTGGCACCTATAGGAAAGGTAACATCCTGAATTGCACCCTCGAGAAACGGGGAATGGTAGATGGTCAATTCCTGCAGCGAAGTATATGATGTCCGCTAGCGAGAAATGTACTTTTCTAAAAGTTTTCAAGCAAGTAAGGGTTCCTGACGGTTATTCATCAAATCTCTCTAAGTGCGTGGACATGAAACCTAAAAAAAATTCTCATCTTAAAAGTCACAACTGTCACGTGATCATGCAGCAATTACTCCCCGTTGCAATTATGGCGTTAAAGGATAAGGATGCTGTCTCAGTTGTGATGGATCTTTTTCATTGCTTCCGAGATTTAAGCTTCAAAGAATATAGGGCAGATGATTTTAGAAATCTGGAGAACAAAATACCTATCATTCTTTGTAGATTGGAGATGTTATTTCCGCCTATAATTTTCACAATCATGTTGCATCTCACGGTTCATCTTGCAAGAGAGGGGCGTTTAGGTGGACCTTTTAATTATCGGTGAATGTATCCATTTGAGAGGTAAGTAATGATTAAGAGTTTAAAATTTGAATTTAACTGTCGAATAATATTTATCAAAATTCATCAATTGAACTTACCAAATTAAAATCCATAGGTTTATGTTTAAGATTAAACGATATATACGAAATAAAGTTAGACCCGAAGGGTCGTTTGCCGAAGGGTTTCTCGTCGAGGAATGCATGGTATTTGTTTTATGTACCTTGAGGGGACCGAGACTGTATTCAACATACAGGGCCGTAACGACTATGTCATGGTTCACGAGGGATATTGAACAATATCAGTCTTCCGTGGAGGCGGGAACATAATAGGTGTCGTGAAACATGTCGCACTTCATAGTGTAGAGATTGACACAATATATATATATGTATTATTTAACTCTGGCGAGGTCGACCTATTTCAAGAGTATGTGTATAGACTATTACTTTTTTCAACTTATAAATATGAAATTATCTAATTGCATTATTTGTTTCATACTTAGTTTGTGGAGCTCAATACAGACTACCGAGGGGTCGCCTCGATAATGCTTTAAATCAAGAATTTGTGACATGGTTTAACGATTTTCTAAGTTTTTCATTAAAATATAATTCATTTCTAATCTGTTAAACTAAATAAGATTTTTTCTAATACTTATTGTGCCTTATTAGGTTCATACAGCCGTAGATGCCAACATAACAGAAGATTTAAAAATACTTGCATCTGAACCAGATCCATTAGTTGAGCGTCTTATTGGTTATGTCATTAATAGATATAGATTTTATACACAAGATAGAGATGCACGTAGAAAGTTCCAAAACTGCGGTGTTTTTTTGATATCAACCACAAAAGATTACGCATTATTTATAGATATCAATCCAACCACGGGACAACTTGACTACTACAGTGTGTTGCAAGTTATAGTGCAGGTACGTTATTGTGCACACAGAGTTGTCCTATTCAAGTGTCTCTGGTATGATACCAAGACAGAAGGACGAGAATACAAAATAGAAAACGAGCTACTCCTACTAAATTCTTCAAGACTCGCGTTCACGAATGACCCTTACATATTAGCGAGTCAAGCACGTCTGTGTTTTTATGTGGAGGACCCTAGGAATGTTGTATGGCATGTCGCTATCAGAACAAATCCGCGATACTCTTTTAACATGGGAAATCCTGATGATGAAAACATTGAAATTAGCTGCCCAACCACGCCAGTCACACCATTCCAAGACCTGACCCTAGATATCGACGACATTAGCCTTTCAAAGGCCGACATCGATCTGGAGGTTGTTGTAGAAGACGGTTCATTATGATCAACTCCCCATAAACGAAAACGAACAATGTGTGTAGTAGACCAATTCATCGATGACTCTGAGCAAAATTCAGCGAGTGAGAGTATCGCTACCGAAAATGATGATTAACTTCCCATTTTAATTAACTTTCTGTAATATTCATAATCATGTATACAATTTAAAAGTTTAGTTTATCGCATTTTTCTTTCATCTACAGCTATGTAATATACTTAACTGTTTAATTTGCTTAACTTTTCATTTCATCTACAAGCATGTAATTTTGTTTCCAAGTTTCTTCAAATTGTTACTGTATTTTTCTGTTGTATTAGTTCATTTCTCAGGATACGGCCTCAAGTTCTCGTAGGGCTCATGGACGGACTGAGGGGACCCGAGAGTCAGTACCTCCAGTTCCATAGGCCGTGGCCGAGGGCGTACTGAGGGGGACCCTGTTAACCGCCGAAAACAGAGACAAACTGGGATATGACGTCTTTCCTGAATTTGGGGGCAGATGCTCTTTGAAATATATCCGTCCACCTCTCCGAAAATACCAAGTTGATTTATGGCACCGTATACCGGAGGTTTGGATAAATGCAACCGATGTAGCGTGACTTTATTAGATTCCCCCTCATTTATGAGGGGTTTTTAATTATGGGGACTCTCTTCCCCCCCCTCAGGAGCAAGCCCCTGTAGTTAATTATGCTATCGCGTTGTGATAAAAACTTTCACCTGCTCCAGTAGGTCACTTCATATTGTGTTATATATATTGTTTATTATGGTTGTTCGTGGATTGTATACGGAGACTAGTTTATGTCGTCGCTCGTAGGGTGCAGATTAGTTCAAATCCGTATATATTATACTTGGATTTGAACCTAGGTCATATGTTCCATTAGTTCAGGGGTTTAAGGATCATTAATCTTGTTTTAGATTAAGATCGAATTAAATATATGAGCGTATGGGATAAGGATACGTTAGTCTAATATGAGACTAAGATCGACTTAGAAGCATAGCTAGATCATTAATCTTTTGTAAGATCAATTTAATGGGGGTGAGCATATGGGCTCGATTACAGTAAGCATATGGGCTTATTTCATCTATAATCACAGAAGTTTATCTTCAGAAAAGTGACTTGGGTTTGAACATAGATCATATGTTCCATTAGTTCAGAGGTTTAAGAATTGTTAATCTTGTTTTAGATTAAAATCGAATTAAATATATGAGCATATGAGTTAAGGATACGTTAGTCTGATTTGAGACTAAGATCAACTTAGAAGCATAGCCAGATCATTAATCTTTTTTAAGATTAATTTAATGGGGGTGAGCATATAGGCTCGATTACAGTGAGCATATGGGCTCATTTCATCTATAATCATAGAAGTTTATCTTCAAAAGACGAGTCCCTTTTGGACTGGGTACTGGGCTTTCTATTGCCCGCCCAGTGCTAAGCACCCATTTTATAAGACACACGTGTATATCACGTGAGACGCCCAGGCTTGGGCGTTGCCTTATCAGTGCTAAGCACTTAGTCATTTAGACTACGGATATAATATCTAGATTTTGTTCTGGCACTCACGTGGATATGACGTAAGACGCTTAAGCTTTGGCGCTCATGTGAGTATCACGTAGGACGCTCAGGCTTGGGCATTTCCCTATCAGTGTTAAGCACTTTTTATGGCGCTCATGTGGGTATCACGTAAGACGCTCACACTTGTAATCTTTCAAGTGCTCACGTATATGGCACGTGAGGCGCCGTCTTCAGATGGACCTTATGTGCACTCACGTGTATATCACGTGTGGCACTGTCTTCATAGTTTCTTTTGAATGCTCATGTAGTCTTTATTTTTCTAGGTCTTTACATGCCTTTCACGTGAGCCTTCCCCATACTTCATGCAGAGAACTAAGTTCTTCTTTTCTCCTTTTTTGTGAGAAATAAGTTTTTTGAAAGGAATTAAATTCCTGGGCTGTAAATTATATTTTTTCCTTCCATGTTCTTTTCTCATATTTATATGGGGCTGATAGGACAACATAGTTTTTCCCTAGATCTTGAGCCTGAAGAGCAAGTTCTTTACGATGAGAATTAAATTCTCAACTTATGGAAGACTTGTCTTGCGGATCTCAGATCCAGAGAAAAAATGAAGTTCTTTTTATAGGGTTAAACCCCTGTGTGTGTGCGCGCGCGCGCGTGTGTGTGTGTGAAGGAGTCTCTTTGATCTCTCTATTTTCTTTACATAGAGTTTCGAAAGAGGAAGATGAACTTTCTTGAGAAAGAGAATTAAATTCTCTGTCGTTTGTAAAGAGGATTGTCACTCTCGCAGAATCTTCTAGAGGGTTTTCACTTTTTATCGAAAGCTTAGGGGGTCTCTTCTCCCTATAAGACTTAAAGTCTTAGGTCCTTTATATAGGAGAGGAAAAACTATCAATTAGTTTGAGAAAATCTCTCATTGAGAGATATCAATTGATCTAATTGATCTCAAAGGTCACTCGGAGAATTTTATCCACCGTTAGATCTAAGATCCGGGAAATTTTATTTAACAGAAAATATTTTCTGTTTGTTTTAGCGAGATTATGAAAATATTTCCCTAACAAAGAAATCGATTTTTATTTTCTGATTTGGTCAGTGATATTATAACCACCATTGGATTTTGAATGCAGAGGCTCTCTGTTTAACAGAGATAATCTTTCTAGTATTTAAAAAGATCGAGGGGAAATATTTCCCCAAATAGAATTTAATTCTATATAGAATTTAATTCTATCAGAAACTAGTGCTTCAAAATGATGCGCTCACGTGTTTTTTCTCATGAGCGCTCACGTGTTTAACATATGAGCTTAGTATGGGTTTTAGTTTACCTGTATTTGGTGCTCATATGCTTTACATGTGAGCGCACACGTGTTTAACACGAGGGAGCCCATATGGTTTTTGTTTATCTGTATTCAGCGCTTACATACTTTGCATGTGAGCGCTTACGTGTTCAAGATGTGAAAGCCAAATCATAGGATTTAATCCTCCTCGAAGCTGGTGGTCATATGCTTTGCACATGGAAGGTTTTTTTCTTTTTCCCTTGATTTCCTGAGTCATCTTTTGCTTTTTCAACACTTTCTTTTTGCTAGAGCTTGGGAATAGTTCCAATCAACACTATGCGCAACCTTTTCTATGCCGAGACTTGAATACTTCTCTTTATAATTTGAAGAAATGTTCATCTTCTCCTTCACTTTCACAGAGAAAGAACCATTTTTTGCAGAGAAAGAATAAAGGCCTGCGATCGCCTGCATGCTCCTCAACAGCCATGTGAGGTGCCTATCGAGGAGATTATTCCTCGTTTTGCTGCACGTCTGGCGAACCCCGCTCTCACAGATGATCAGTGCGACACGGTGATGCACGAGTTCATGATTTTTAGGGATCTCCTCTTCTTGCCGGTTCCATCTGGTTCCGTACGATTTTTCTTGCCGTTCTCCACGACATTCCTCCTCACCCAACAAAGATGACTTTGGTGATGCTCGACGAAGCGGAGGACAAAATTGACTGCTTTCAGAAGGCCAGTCTGATCATAAAGCCTTTAAGGGTCCGTTATGTCCACTTGCTGAGTCAGATACGGGCTCGGCGGGTAATCATATCTGTTTTTGCCGACAAGCGCGGCGCTGATCTGTGGGGAGCGATATTTCGCAAGAATCTTCATTTCGATATGGTAGAGAAGGCCGAGAGGGAGTTACAGAACTTTTTATACTGTTTTGTTAACCCTTGTAGCCCTGATTCTATGTTTGGTGATCTTTTCCCTGTAGATTGAAATGAATATTTAAATGCATGTTTACTATTAGTTGATGAATTTTTCATGTTAAACAAATGCCACCTCTACTTTTCCCATATAGGTATAGGCATGGGTTAAGTAGTGTAAAGTATGCAACTGCTCTCATGACTTTCAGAATCTGAGAAGGTAGTGAGCGGATGTAGATGTCGTAATTCTATGTTTTGAAGCCCGTGATCTACACCTTTCACCTTTTTATGGCGTCGTCTTGCTCTTCTGATATTTTCTTGACATGCAGTCCCTTAGGTTGTGACTCGAGTAGCCCGCGTCTGTGCTGCTGATCTCTTTTGAGGCCGGACAAGACATCTTCAAATAGACTTCTTAGGTTGGAATATCCATATTACCATCGGAAGATCCAGCGTTAAGTATTGCCATGACACTTTACTGGAGGTTAGGTTCGATTTGAAGCCCTGATGAGTTATAACTGCACCTTTCTGGGATGGGATGACATCCAATGGTCTTTTAAGCTCGCCATCGAGATCTGAAACTAGGAATATGTCGTCACTTCGCTTTTTCTTTGATGATGTTGTGACAATTCATCGCTAAAGTAAGGTAGACATCCGTATGAGCTCTATGTTGTACGTATCTCCATCGAGACCTAGAGCCAGAAATATGCCATTACTCCGATTTTATTTGACAGTTGCGCTCATACCCTGTCGAAACGAGGAAGAACGTTGAGGTAGTCTCTAGGTTATAGATGTACCATCAAGACTTGAATCTTCTTTTGACGAAGCATGGTGGGAAGATATGGTTCTTTTCTTTCATTTGTGCTTATGGATTGTATACAAGAGTCAATGTGGACCTACTTGCAGGACAGAGTTTTTTTTTTGTTTTTTTAATATTTCCGCGATACCTTATCTTTTCAGCATTTCATATCGCGAAAGTCGTGATTGCCCAATCATTTCGGCTATTTTATTCGTGGTGCCCAATCATTTCGGCTATTTTTTGTTTTACTCGCTGCTTTTTATTGCGAATTGCCCTATCGTTTCGGCTATTTTTCTTTTTCATACTTATCAATTTTGTTGTGAGTCGGAAACTTGAGTTCTGATACCAGCTTTGGCATCAACATTTGCTACAACTGGGATATTATAAGGTGCAACTCATCATACGCCATTGCCAATTTCGGCAAATGATGGCTTAAGTAACAGGTTCAGATCCTCGCTAACTAAGATTTTTTCGATATTACGAGCCGTAAGGGTCTTATAATGGTATTTCTCCCTATGAGTCATGAGGATCTTATATGTGTACTTTCTCCTTAGGAGTCTTGAGTGCTCCTAGGTGTGTTTTTCCTCTTGTAAGTCGTAAGGATCTTACAGGAGTATTTTTTTCCTTGCCAGTCAAGGGGACTCACAAGTGTCGTTCACCTTGTCGAGCAATATTTCTTGATTTTGGTAGGATTTGTTTGGGAATATATTTATTTACGCCCGTTGATTGTATACAAGAGTCGATATTAGACCACTTATAAGGCATATATTTATAGGGCTATGATGGCTTAAGAACAGGTTTAGATCCTTGTAACTTAAGGTTTTTTGAATTCCATAAGCCGTGAGGGTCTTACGGAGGATATATTCTCCTTACAAGTCATGAGGATCTTGTAAGTGCATTTTCTCCTTAGAGATCGTATGGATTCCTAAATGTATAGCTCGTTTATGAGTCGTAAGGATCTTACGCCGGCGTTTTCTCCTTACAAAGTCGAGAGGGGTTTGCAAGTGTATTTTTTTTCTTTTAACGAGTTCGCGTCCTTCCGGGTGTTCGCAAACTCGCTGGTAGCCCTGATATTTTTACTCACGGCGTCCTTTCGGGTTTTCATCCGTGCCCATTTTACTTATGGACGTACCCTTTTTTTGGCTCGGATCCAACATTGCTCGAGGAGACAGGCGGCCCATAAAGTAATGCACTATCAGCTGTAGGTCACAACATTTTTTGAAGGACCGCATCATATGGGATCTGGGAGAGGTATGAATTGTTTATGCTTGTAGATTGTATACGGTGTTCCATATGGAGACCCATCGTAGGGCAATATATATTAGTTTAAAGTCATTACAGTCTAGCATTCCTGTGTTCAGGATGAAATGATAGTTTAAGGACATTTCGGTCCGATACCAGTTTAAGGACGTAGTGGTCCAATATTAGTTTAGGGACGTTTTGGTCCATTGCCAGTTTAAGGATATAGTGGTCCATTGCCAGTTTAAGGACGTAGTAGTCCATTACTAGTTTAAAGATGTAGTACTCCAGTATTAGTTTAGGGACGTTTCAGTCCATTGCCAGTTTAGGGACGTAGTCGTCCATTGCCAGTTTAAGGACATAGTAGTCCAACATTCGTAACGGGCGCATATCATTTGGTACCACTTTCAGAGTTTTGACTCAAGAAAATGGTGAGCGGACACAAGCGTCGTCATCTATTATTGACCTAAGTCGCGACTCTTTAAGCGTAGTACTTTATGAGGAATCGACCGTTTATTGGCCGGAATGGCCTTTCGCCATGCATATCCATGAGCAGGTAAGCTCCACTTTAGTAGATCTTATCTATGATGTATGGGCCTTCATAGTTTGGCTCGAACTTCCCCCGTTTTGCATGATTGGGAATTATCGGTCTTTTGACAACCAGCATGAGTTCTCCTTGGCGGAATGTTCTTGGCCTGGTTAGTCTTTCGTATGATCGTGTCATCTTTGCCTGATAAACTTCCAAATTTTGCTGTGTTATAAGGCGGATTTCATAGAGAGCATTGAGCTCCTCAAGCCTAAGATGAGAATTTTCTTCATCCGTTAGCTCGTATTGAACTGCCACTCGTAATGTGGGGAGTTCTATCTCCAGTGGGAGTACTGCTTCAGTGCCAAACACCAATGCATATGGTGTTGTATTTTTGGCCGTCTTGAACGTGGTTCGTTACGCCCAAAGAGCTTCATGCAGCCTTTCGTGCTAGTCCTTCTTGTTTCTAGACACCGTCTTCTTTATAATCCTGGTCAAGATCTTATTGAATGCTTCAGCTAGACCATTGGCCTGAGGATTATAGATCGAGGAGTATCTCCAGTATATCTTGTGTTGCTGTACGAAGAGGCTTATTTTGTAGCTTCTATAGGCTGGTCTATTATCCGAGATTATCCTTCGTGGAATTTCGAACCGGTAGATGACATGAGTTTTGAAGAAGTGGAGGATATTCTTCGTTTTCACCTCCCTTAGTGGTACTGAATCTGCTTCCTAAGAGAAGTAATCGGTTGTTGCTAGTATAAACCGATGTCCTCTGGATGACGCTGGTTCAATAGAACTAATTATATCCGTTCCCCACATTTCAAACAGCCAACTAGCTATCGTCGGATGCGGTGTATTTGGATGTTGATGTATAAAGTCCCCATGTATTTAGCATGAGTGACACTGCTTCGCATATTAGAGGCAATCCTGAATCATCGTGGGCCAGTAATAGCCCATCATTTTTATCTTCAACTTCATTTTTGGTCCTGCTTGATTAGAGCCATCCATCGTGTACTTCTTGGACAACTTTCTTTGCTTCCTTCGGCCTTAGGCATCTTAACCATATGAAGTCAAAGGATCTCTTGTATAGAGTGTGACTGATGAAGGCGAACGACAGTGCTTGTTTCATGAGCTGATGTCTAGATGACGCATCTTCGGGTGTTAGTTGGGCCTTAAAGTAGCCTATAAAGGCCTCTCTCCAGTTCTTCATTTTCTATTTGGAGAAATTCTCGTTCGATCGTTTCTTTTTCTTTAGATAGTTCTATCGGGGCTTCCGAAAGTATATTTGCTGGTGCCAGGATCCTGCGGCTTTGAACAATGATCTTTATATCATCGAGGTCTTTGTCGACCAATTCTTTAGCCTACTTGGCTAACGCGTCCCCCTTTCCGTTTTCCGCTCGCGGTATGCTTCGAGGATATATGAAAGGATTTGGGTCAGCAACTGTCATACTCTTTCACCATACCTTATCAGTTCTGGTTTGCATGTCTAATAGTCACCATTTACTTGACTGAAGATCAGCTGAGAATCTCCATATATTATAAGGTTCTTGATTCCCATATCGATAGGGATCTCAAGACTAGCTATCAAAACTTCATATTCCGCTTCATTGTTAGTTCTAGGTTCCATCAAGAAAAAGGCGTAATGCAATATTCCTCCTTACGGGGTCACGAAAATAAGGCCTACCCCGGCTTTGATTATTGGAGTGTTCTTCTTTCGCCGCTTCATGGAAAACGCTCCATCGAAGTAGAGCTCCCCTTAAGACTCATTTTCTTCTTTCTCCTTTTCGACTGCGTCGAACGCGTGCTCATCCGGCAACGCGTAGTTTAGGGGAGAATCGGCTGGTATCGGATGTTCTGCAAGAAAGTCGGCGATAGTTTGGCGTTTCACCGCTTTGAGGGGTCGATACGCTATCGAGAATTCCATCAGCAGGAGGGCCCATATGGCAAGCTTTCCCATCAATATAGATTATAACATTAGATACTTAAGAGGATCCACCTTTGATATAAGATGGATCTCATGCGCCAAGGCGTAGTGTCTGAGCTTCGTTCTTACGTAGTGCTTTTCAATGGGGGTAGTTGCTTTCTGCCCCCACGAGAACTAGACTAATATAGTAAAGTGCTCTATCCTTTCCTTGAGGTAACGAATCTGAAATACTTGTACAAACGCAACTTGTTTAATATATAAAAAGGTTATTTCAGCCTAACTAGGAGTTATAAGTTAATTTTATTCAATAAAAGCAAAAAATAACTTGTAGCTCACTAGTTAAGTATCTACACTGTTGTACCATAGCCTGCGTGTTTGAATTGATAGTCCCAATTATTTTTATATTTTTTTAACTTTTCGGAAACCTAAGAGTTGTACGTGCAATACACGGAGAATCGAAAAGTTTCAGAGAAATCAAATAGGATAAATGAGGAGTTAAGACCGATTAAAACACATTAAAACACTTGGAACGAGTCTCGAGACACGTGGCATAGATCCGACGGCCAGAACCAACCCCAAAATCGCTACCGGCGGTTCGATCAGCCCCAAATGCATCCATTCTTTGCTCGTATGTCCCTTTGACTCCCCTCTACTCTATTTTATTGTTTGATTTTTCTGAATTTAACCAAAGAGCTCCACACCCTTTCATCTACCCCATTAACTCTATTTTAATTCTTTTTAATTCAATGTTTAATTCCCATATTCTCAAAATTTTCCCTATAAATACTAGCCCTACTACCCTATTCCTCATTTCTGAAAATTTCACAAAAATACTCTCTAAATTCCTAAGTCCAAGCAAGAGAAGTTAAGCCTTTCTCAAATGAAGTTGTCAAAGTCGAAGCGTCGTCGATCAATTCTTTTCACACGTCTTAGTCTCGGTTCTACCAACCAAGGCATCCTCTTACCTCTTCTTAACACTCCAAAATCCATAAGTCCATCTTTCTCTCTTTCATTTCGATTCAAACCGCCTTCTAAAAGAATATCGACAAGTGGAGTTAGCAATTTTTATTATTTCATTTAAATAATTTTATTACAATTATCATGCTACATAAATTACACTAATAGTTTAAAAACAAACTTAAAATAATGTTCATCCAATTAATTTTGAATGTGTTTAATTTGCATGTTAAATAAAACGTATAATTGAATTTTTTCATATAAATATCATGAACATTAAATTTTTTATCGAAACCTAGAAATATATACGTATAGAAAATCCACGAGATAACGACCTACCCACATCACATACACTATGGTTTCATAGAACGATATTCTAGATTATAAAGTTTTATCTGAGATGAAAAAATTTACATTAAAATAGCCCCGCTTTTAAAGATGCTTTTTGAATCGCTATTTTCAACCCTTGACAATTACGTCTCTACAACTCTCGTTAAAAGACCCGCTTGTGAATGGTGCGGATTATCGCACGTCCTTGGGATAGTATAGTGAGATACAAAACTTCTCACGGAAAATTCGGTCTCGAAAGAAATAAAAATACAATTTCAAAAATATATGATTTTTCTTAAACAGATTAAACTTTGAAAAATTATATAAAATTATGATTCTGTATTTTCAACGAAAACAAATTGTGAAAACTATATTTTAAATGAAAGATTAAAATTTTAATAAAATACCATTAAGTTTCCAAAGGTATAGTTTTCATAAAAATACCCTAAACTTTTAAAAAGCTAAATTTTTCACTAAAATACCACTAAAACTAAAATCCATTTTTATAAAAACTCTTAATATTATAAATCACCCTCGAGATTTATTTTTACGACAATATTATAATATTTTTAATAAAATCCCCTCGAGAAATGCGAACAATGTAAATACAATATAAACAACTTAAATAAATCTTTAAGGACTTAAATTAACATAGGTTTAAGCAGTATCATTTCTCTTGAGCCTCGGAGAGACGAAGAAAGTAAGTGCTTATCTATTCAGATTAGACAACATTGTAAATTAAATGAATTATCAATGGCAATTGTCTTGGAAAAAGACACAAATCCTGCCACCCATGTGGAGCGGTTGTCTGATTATTCCCGAACTTATGAATTTCAAAAGTTAAATTGATTCATAAGATATTGACTATAGCCTGAATACAAACTCCACTCGAATCCAACTCAAAGCCGGACTTGAACACTTGATCTTGAACTTGAACGTGAATATCCAAACTTAAACTCAAACAATTGACTTGACTTGACCGAACCATGAATATAACTTGACATGAACTTGACATGAATACTTGAATACAAGATTACAACTTGAACATGATCTTATATGTTTTATATTCATGGATTCGGCCAAGACCTGTAAACTTGAACTATACACTACAATACGCGGGGATAAGGGGTAGATTGGTGCAGAACGTATATCGTGGCATGAGAGGTCATTTTAAAAGACACCTATATGAATTCACGTGCTGTTGTCCCGTAGGTTTTGACGGGCCTTGTACTATATGTTACCATAGTCCACAGGGTAAGTTGGACTCATCTCGTATACATGAATACCTTTTTTATCTAACTACAAACAACCATGTTAGAATAGCTATCTTATACGTGTAAATGATCATGCTTAGATACTCTCATATACAACCTTACATGTTCATATTTACTTGGTTTTTACTCACTTTATACATCTGTCAGTCATCTTTATTTACTTCTTTTGGGGATATACCGAGCGCTAGTTCACTAACGACATTCCTTTCTGTTTCTTTTCCTTGGAATGTTCGTCAGGGGATCCGGACTCTGAGGAGATCGAGCTGAGCCAGGAAGACTTGGACTAGTTCGCTGCCCAGTCTGACTACTAGTTCCTTTTCTGTACTTACTTGCTGTATGCCATTGTTTATGCATTTTTAATCATTGTATCTTTTTATTTCCAACGGTTGTATTTGAAATTTGAATGTAAATAAAGTGGCTGTTTAATTTTATTACTCTTGTTATTCTTGCACATTGTTATATTGCTTACATATGTTTAAAGTATTTATTAAGGAAAATGACCTTCTCATAGTAAATACGTTGTAGGCTTGCCACGTCACTGTTTCTGTCTATTGGGAAGCAGTGCGTGATAGGTTTTATTGGCGGCCCATACAGGTCAGTTCTGCATGAAGTCTTAAACAATATATCACAAGAATTATAAGAATCAACAACTATACATTCATTGCATTTCAAATTTCATGAATATATCCTAACATGTCTTTTCCTATCAAGATGATGGATTCTCCAAACAACACCAGCACCAACGTCAATGGCAACACACTGTCGCCTACCTTACCATATCCACCTATCGTTGCTGCACCAATCAGCGAACATACGATGCTTCTGGAGGCCATCAAAAGCCTTCTGGAAGGTCAGCAGCAACGGACTGTTATCCTTATGAACCATCCCGAATCCGAAGCACCTAGGATAAAGAAATTTTGGGCATTGAGTCCAAACAAATTCTCAGGAAAAGAGAGTCATCTTGAGGCTGAAGACCCAAAATATCGAGGCCGACTTTGCAGCAGCGCAGGTACCAGATATAACTTGGGTTCATGTGGCAAAATTCCAGCTCATAGACAACACAAGAGTCTGGTGGAAGGCTGAGGAAAGCCGTTTTGCACAACCAATAGAGTGGAAGACGTTCGATGCGAAGTTTTTCTCCGAGACTGCCCGTTTTGTTATGGAACAACAATTCATCCACCTGCAACAAGGCTTTATGTGGGTAAAATCGGTGGATGAATATGATGCCGAATTCATCATGCTTAGCAGGTAAAGAATTCGTCTCAAATTCTGTTTCGTAAAACACATAACTATCCTGACATCAATATCATATCAGGTTCGCGGCATACCTGATCCTTACCGATGATATTCACGCTAGATGATTCCAACAAGGCTTAGACCCAGATTCAGGAGGCATTAGCCACAAGCGACTATCCAACTTATGAACTCGCTCTAAATGCAGCCCGCCGTTTTGAAGCTGTGTTCAAGGAGAAGGGTAAGCCGCAATCATCCACAATCAAATGCCTTGCTATCCAGATGACAGGAGGAGCCTCTTCCCGGCCAACTTTTGCACCCAAGAAGTCAGAAGGATCGTTTAACCAATCCAGTCCAGATTTCTGTTTCTACTGCAAGAGAACCAGACACTTGGCGAAGGACTGCAGGCGTGAAAATGGCCTGTGTTTGATTTGTGGAGTATCTACTTACGCTATAAGAGCATGCCCATATCGAAGTAATACAGCACCGGCACCCAAAACCACAATACTAGCTCCACAAAGGTCATCTATTCAGGCACCTGCACCTCGCCTAGCTCTTCCTGCACCAGCTCAATATGGACCACCTGCACAGTTTCGGCGTCAGTTCTATCAGGCACAGAGAAACATGCCTCAAGGGCAGAGGAATGTGCCTCCGGCGAGGAGGAATGTGCCGAGACGTCGGGCTTTTATAATGGCAGTCGAAGAGGCCGAAGCCACAGGATAAGTCATCATCGGTAATTTCTTCCCATCCTTTCAACCTTTCGATATTAGTACATCGTTAACTTTTCCTATACTTAAATGCAACCTCAAACAATTTAGGTACTATACTAGTAGCCACCCTTCCTGCATTTGCACTTTTCGACACTGGAGTTTCACATTGCTTCAAGTCATAATGGTTCGTGAGAACGCACACGATTCCCGTCAAGCCACTCATTTCAAGTTGGAACGTCAGTTCTGAGGATGGAGTTTTGAAGGCAACTTTAGGGTATGATCAGTGCCCAGTTGTAGTTTGCAACCGAGAAATCTACGCAAATCTCAATGTGCTGGATATACCAAATTTCGATATTGTGTTGGGAATGGATTGGCTGAGAGTATTTTATGCTACCATTGACTGCCGTCAAAGGAGGGTAGTTTTTGAGATACTAGATCACTCAGTTTTCTATTTTAAAAGTGGAGATAGAACCTTGGAGCTAGGAAGCTACCGTACCAAGCCAAAGACCGCAGAAGTGTCCCCCTACAAGCTGAAGAAAAAAAGCCTGAAGTAGTTCGAGAGTTCGAAGATTTTTTTCCCTGAAGACATATCAGGTTTTCCTCCCGATCGAGCTCTTAAATTTGATATCGATTTACAACCAAGTGCACAACCTATAATAAAATCTCCATATCGACTAAGTCCGGAAGGATTGAAAGAAATTCGTGTCCAGTTAGACGAACTCCTGAAGAAAGGTTGGATCAGACCCAGTACCTCAAGTTAGGGATCACTAGTGTTACTTGTGAAGAAGAAGGAAGGTACCTACTGGATGTGCGTGAATTATCGAGCACTGAACGAAGTAACAATTAATAACAAGTATCCATTATCTCTTATTGATGACCTTTTCGATCAGCTAAGTAGATCTTGTGTCTTCTCCATGTTAGATCTTCACTCAGGCTATCATCAGGTGAAGGTCAAGGAGTCCGACATTTTGAAGATGGCGTTTAAGACTCGTTATGACCATTCTGAATATCTTGTAATGCCATTTGGAGTGACCAATGCACCAGCCATTTTTATGAATCTGACGAACCAAGTTTTCCGAGAGTACTTAGACAGGTTTGTTGTTATCTTCATCGACGACATCCTGGTGTATTCAAAGAATCGGAATGAACACACCGAGCACTTACACATTGTCCTGGAGACACTACGACAGCATCAACTTTACGCCAAGTACAGCAACTGTGAGTTTTGGCTAGACCAGGTCGGATTTCTCGGACATATCATTTCAGGCGAAGGAATTTCTGTGGATCCAGCTAAGATGTCAGCTGTCAGCGAATGGCCTACAGCAAACTCCGTCAAAGATATGAGAAGTTTTCTCGATTTAGCAGGATACTACAAACGCATCATAGAAGGATTCTCAAAGATCGTAGCACCCATGACCAAGCTTACACGTAAAAATGAAGCATTCGTGTGGTCAAAAGCAAGTGAGAGAACTTTTGTAGAACTCAAGTCGACGTTAACCTCTACACCTATTCTCGTAATACCGGATCGATCTAGAGATTTAGATGTACATTGTGATGCATCCGATAAAGAATTAGGATTTGTTCTACATCAGCATGGAAAAATTGTGGTGTTCCCCTAATAATTAAATATAATAAAAAGAGCTAAGCTCTGTTAAATTCCAATGAGGCAGCGCCTTACGTGCTCCCCACGAGAGCGCCGGCGCCAGTCTTATAGGATTAAATCCTATAGTAGTATCGCACGTGAAGTTCACGTGAATGCCAATGCGCAAGGCCCAGGAGCGCCTATCATAAATAAGAATTTAATTCTTAAGTGGCACCCACGTGCATAACACGTAAGCGCCGACGCCTAAACTAAAACAGGTAGAATTAAATTCTACATGAGAACTATTTCTCTAAAAAAAATTGGGATATTCTCTATTAAACAGAGCCGATTGGATCAAAAATCCAGTGGTAATGATAAATCATCAAATGATAAAATTAAATTCTAATAGGAGAAAATATCTCCCTAATCGTTTTAAGTGAGAAAGACATTCTCGGTTGGTTCAAAGATCCAATGATAGAATTAAATTCTATTTTTGGGAGTATATTTTCCCAATCTATCTAAACAAAAAAAAATTGTTCTCTGTAAAACAGAAAGCCTCAGATTAAAATCCAATAGTGATTAGAAATCACCGTCTGACAGAATAAAATTCTGTATATATGGAAAATATTTCCTCAATCTTGTTAAAAGCAAGAAAACATAGTCTGTAAAATAGAAAATCACTGGATCAAAAATGCAACGGTGGATAAAATCCCCGAACAAATTTTGAGACCAATTAAATCAATTGGTATCTCTCAAATGAGAGATTTTCTCAAACTAATTAACAATTTGTCTCTACTATATAAAGGACTTGAGACTTCAAGTCTCAGGGAGGACACCACAGCTAGAGGATTGACCCCAGAAGTTTCTACACAAAAAAAAAAGAAAAACGGAGAATTTAATTCTTAAAAGAAGAAGAAAATCTCTCTCCTTTCAAATTCTAGGTAAAAGAAAAAGAAGAGATCAAAATATCTCGTTTGCCTAGTATAAACGGAAACAAGGGTTTAACCCTTCATATAAGAACTAAGTTCTTCCTATGATTTGAGATTTGTAAAGCAAATCTCTCCGCAACTTGAGAATTCATTTCTCATCGGGGAGATTCTGTTTTTCAAACTCAAAACTTAAAGGAAAAGAACTTGATTAAAAAGAAAAAGAAAAGAAAAGAAAAGAACTTATGTTCTAGGAATTTAATTCTTCTAAATATAGGGTTTAACCCTACGTAAAGAGCTTAGTTCTTATAAAAAAAGAAAAGAAAACTTAGTTTCTTAAAGAAAATTCGATCCCAGATCTTCAAAACAAAGATCTCGATGATCATTAATGGTAAAAATGCCATTAACAGAAATTCAGTCTATAAACAAAGTAAAAAGGAGTCAGCGCCCCACGTGTTTCTCATGTGGGCGCTCAAAACAGAAGGCCGGCACCTCGCGTGAAATACATGTAAGTGCTGAGTATAAGTGCTTAGCATTTCATATGCAGCCAAAACGGCTGAGTGCTTAGCATTGATTGGGCAGCGCCTATCCCCTCACGTGAAACACACATGGGCGCCTGATTGTATGTTTAAAGAGTGTGTTTTCATAAAGTAACCGCAATCAGGACGGTGTCGCTAGTAGCTAGCCGTGATGAGTACGGGCCGTCCGTAGGGAAAAGTGAACCTTTTTCTTATTTTAGACGAGTTGATAGAAGATGTTAGTGTATATGTCCTAGAGGCCATTACTGTATCATACTAGTTTGTATATTACTTGATGGAAGCTTGGGATATTCACAGTTGTATAGACAATCTTGCTCGAAATGGAAGTATGCTACTTGGTTTGTTTCTACTTTAATGTATGCATGTGTTTCTTTTAGCATATCCCCTATACACATTAGTAGAGCCTTTAGGATCTTTTCTTGATTACCAGCGTTGTGATGACAGTCACACTAGTGGGGGCTGGGTAATCTACAAGCACATCCTTATACAGGTCCCTAGTCGTTGGATTATCGAGACGGGGCATCGATACTCCGGAGTAGACTAGCGTATGCGCTTCTCATCTCAGCAGGGGAGATAGTCTATCCCACAGCCATTAGTACGTCGTTCTTGAGATAGTATGCAGGTGCTCGTTAGGTTACGAGTGCACTGGACAGGACTCGTCGGGAACTGTTGGTTGGTACTATACCTATCGTCAGTTATCAGTTCCCAGGTGACATGAGTACAGCTTAGTTCGCTGACTTGACACTGTCACTTCGCCTCGAGTGTGTTCCCACTGTTCTTAGATTGCTACCCTACCACGGCTCAAATGAGTCGTGCAAACAGGTAGCAGTTGGGTGCAGTCCCAAAGCACTTGGAGGTAATGACGGTTAGACAGGATTCGTCTCTTCCGGTATTGGGGGTTGATATCGCGCTGTGTCTAGGAGAGCCATTACACGAAGTCCCTGGCCAGGGCAAGCGAGATATACTGGTAGGTTTTCCAGTGTTATCTCAGGGTGTTCTGAGCTATACTCCGACACGACTTGTACCGCTATTAGGAGACTGATGTTTACCGCCCCCCTAGGCCCGCCATGCGATATTCTCAGACGAACAGACCGGACTGTACGGAGATGGTCACATTCAGGCTCAGTAGGAGTTCGGATGGGTTCACCTCATCAGTCTTCTTATCGGCATCTACCTGGGGACCGTTACGTACAGCTAGTACTGCTTGCAGCCTGTGGTTAAACCCACTGCCAGCGTAGTGTCGAGTCTTTAGAGTCCCACACAGAGGGCTATTCACCTTTGGGCAAAACAGAGTAGAGGTCGCATGGTTTTGCGACGTGGTTCCTTCACATCCGCGCACTTGTGCACGTTTGGTGTCCGGGAAGTTATTACTAGCGGGCTTTGGTTTAAGCCAGATCCTAGTATTTGTTTTGGGATTGGTTTTGTCTCATTGTATTCGTGTTCCTCGGAACACGGATGCGGGTGTGTATGCACAGTTGACAGAGGCAGAGGCAGAGGATTATCATTAGGGTTGTTGACCGTTGACTTTTTCTAAACCCTAATGAGAATGAGAAATATGATTAATAATATTAATTAAGGATAATTGTGCCATGGTTGAGTTGTCCATTTGACTTTTGTTGATTTTTTGACTTCGGTTGACCGGTTGACTATTGTTGACCAATTGACCATCATCATTTCACTTGCAAGATGCTTCTTGTTTCTTGCAAATGCATTAAATGATGAAATGATAATGGTCATTCATAAACTAACTATCACAATTTCTTAATTATTATTATTATTATCATTATTCTTATTTTGAGAGCATGGTTGTAAAAAAGCTAGCTCATTCTCACTTGCTCATTCTCTCTCATCCATTAGCTCATTCTCTTCCTCTTTCAAAGCTCTCATCTCTTATGTGTTGAGAACCATGAGCTCTTGAAATAAAACCTTCAAGACTTCACTCTACTCATTTTAGAGTTCTAGGTTTAGCAAGCCAAGCACTTTAGTTACCTCTAGGTTGAGGTAGGAGCTCAAGGTAGAGGCCTTCGGGTGGATCCTTCTTCGGCAAAGAGAAGACGACGAAGAGGAGCCATTCAAACCACTCCAAGGAGCAAGAAGAGAAGGAGTTCAAGACCTAGGTATAACTTTCTAACCGAGTAGCTAAACTTGTAGCTAGTTTGCTAGGTTTTTGTTTAGCAAAGATCTTCTAGTTTCTAGTCCATGTTGCCTTAAGAAAAAATCGTTTTTTATCTATTTTGCTTCCCCGTAAGCACCAGGGTGGGCAACGTGGACTTATTATGGTATCAGAGCCTAGCTAAACAACAACTAGCATGTTAACAAAGTGTTTGGAATTTCGATCCGAAAAAAAATCGCGAAACATGTTAAAAATTCATACTTTCTGCCGATTTTTAAAACCGCTCTAAAAATAATTCCACATACCTTAAAAATCAGTGCAGGGTTTTTTAGGAACATGCAGCAAAATCGAGCCCACGACTCGGTCAACACGCCGCGGAACCGCGGCGAAACCACGCTTTTTGCCGTGGATCCGCGGTCGAGTTGACTCGGCCGCGACTCTGTTTTGCTGCAGTTTGTTCAGTGTACTGTTTTGGGATTTTTTAAATATTTTGTTTCTGCCCAGAATTTCCAGAGAACAATGTTGTGTTTGGGGTAGTTGCAAATTGGTATTTTGATCGAAGTTCTACAAACTTTTGCTAAATGGTTATATCTGTAATGTGATATATGCACTGAACATCGACTAATCACTATACGTCGATTAGTGGGGGTTGTGCATATCTGTGATCTGTAATGTTGTTGGATTGTGTATATGAGCTCGTTGGATTATCGCGGATGAATAGCCGGGGGTTGTGAGATGAGATTTTTCTTTATCTTTTATTTGATGTAATATGTAAATTGATGTAATATTATTTTATGGCCGCACATCCGGGATGAGATTGTAGCCGCCATTGTATATTATTTCTTTTACTGTTTTTGCTCCTAGGATAGACCAAAGGTGGGGTGCACAAACTACCGGGTATTTTGAAGTGCCGAGTGGCCTACTCACGTTGTTGAGGGAGGTTGCTTCACTTCGGGTACTTGGCGGGTAGTTTGCCGCACCCGTAGGGGTCTAGGATGGTGTTTGGCTATTCATCGCGACCGTGTAATCCGTCTTTCGTTGCAGGCTCGAACGAAATACGGATTCCTAGCATATTCAATGTGTTCATCTGTGATCTGGAATGGCTATCATTGCATCTGACGAATGTATATATCTATATATGATATCAAGTAGGTGTTGCTTATGTTTTGCATCCGCGCTAGTCCAGCCCCCGCTCTGTCTTTAGTTAAGTAACCTAACGGGTGATGACGGGGCCCCGTGGCGAATGCGGATGGCATAAGCGTACGTTATATTTTCGTTTTTTTCTGCAATGGTAGGATTAATTGATGGGACGCATTAAATTAATGCAAGAAAATAAACCAAAGTTAAGTCGTTGGAACAATTTCAAAACCACTCGGTTTCTTTTCAAAACAGAAAACTTTTAAAACGCGGAGCTTGAACCACTCCTTTTAAAAGCTATCATGTTCCTTCGATTATATCAAGTTCACTACGTTCACGGTTTCGCCAAAACTATTCGTAGCCCTCCGTCATTTCATATGGATAGTTAATAGTATTCAAGCTGTGTTTGTTGGCCAAAGTCAAGGCATAGTGATTGGTAGCTATTGGATATTCATATGTAGCATAGATAGATGCGTTGGTTTGGGACAGTCGTACTGCCTTGTTGGCCAAAGTCAAGGGTACGTACGGATGGGTTCAAATTAACCTGGAAAATGACGGGTAGAACTTGATATGTGACTTATGATTTGTTGGCCAAAGTCAAGGTCATAACAGCATGGGGCAAAAATCCACATCGGTAGTTTCTAAAAAAAACTAAAACTTGCTAGTGCTGCATACCATTTGGAGTGTGATGATTCTGGTAGGATTCCTTCAGTTTTATCACACGATGATATTTGGATACCGATCCTACTCTGAGTATATGCTACTCCTCGGGAAATGTAACAACCCTAATTTTCTTATACACTTTTTCCTATAAAAAAAAATTTCAAATATTTTTTCAAAAATCCATAAAGGGGTATTTATTGCCTAAGCACAAGATTTAAGTAATTAATTAGCAATTTAATTATAAGAAAGAGCTTGTAGCTCATTGGTAATACCTTGCATTGCTGAACCAAGCCACCAAAGTTTAAATCCCATGCCCCATATTATTTTTAATATTTATTTTGTTTTAAATTTTTCTTCAATATTGTGTCTCTTCATCTTCTAAACCCCCATGTACACTTTAAATTCCTAGATCGGTTTCAGAGACCTTTGAAATCCCCATTTACTCCATTTTAATGATTTTCCGTTTGACTTTTTGTTCCCTCTACCCCTTTGTCTCGAGCTTGTTTTGTAATTTTAATACATTTTTATATTAAAACCTTTCATATACCCTATTTACTCCAATTTTTAATGATTTTATACATTTTTACATTAAAACCTTTCATATACCCTATTTACTCCAACTTTTAATGATTTTATATATTTTTACATTTTTTATTTAAAAACCCTTCACCTACCCTACCCCTAGCCTATCCTATAAATACACCCCCTCCCCTCTACCCTCTCATCCCAAAAATCCTAACCTCACTCTCTCAAAATTTTCCAAGAGTTGTGTACTTTGAAAACAAGTTCGCGGCGAAGCTCCGACGAAATTCCGGCGGAAATTCCGGCGACGTTTTGAGGAACAACCGGCGACGAAGCAACGCCTCAGCAACCCCTTTAGTCCCCCCTCACTCCTTTGTCTAATCGAAAACCCGTAAGTCCCATTCTATCTCCCTTTCTGTTTCTCAAAAATACGAAATTACGAAACCCGACGGAAATCGGAACAAACCGATTTCTGATTCGGTTTTCTATCAAATCTCACTTATCACTAATTCCATAATGCTTAAATATATTCATGTTGACTACTAATCACTTAAAAATTAATTTGAATAAGTTTTCACACATGAAATGATAACCATTTCAACTTACCGTATTTTTTCACCTTAATACCCTCATGTTTCAATTTCACATTTAACCCTTTAACATTGCTATACCTTAAAATAGATCATGAGGTAATGATCTACCTCCTCACACACACATATGAAACCATAATACGCTATCTTGAAAACTACTAATACGATAAAAGAAGATTTTACATTAAAATACCATTTCCTTAATAAAACCTTTTATAAAAGTTTAGGTTTGATACATTTGTTTAAACAATATCTTTAATAGGAAAAAATACGATAAGTTGTGGACATCGATCGTTTATCTAAACCTGACTTTGTGGTGTCTAGGCAAGTGTGTCTAAGGCAAGTGGTTACTTAATTAGGGCCACTACTTGTAGTGGAGAGCCTCCCACTTACCTGGCACTTACCTGGCCGCAATTGGCGGTGAAGAGGCGATTTGAGGCTTCTAACGACTTGTCGTTTAGACCTTTTAGAATAGACTAGTTGGTTTAGGAAACCCTAGAATCTAAAATACGGAAAAATTACACTTTGCAAATAAATACCTTTTACTTTATAAAACCGTTTTCTAAAGGATTAGTATTTTACAATCTTTGCAAAGCGCCGCTACAACCCATCTTTGGGGAACCCGTTCGGGATCGTGCGGTTTATCGCGCACCCTCGGGCTAGTAGTGCAAGATTCAGACCTCCGCAAGGAGCATTCAGTCTCGAAAGGTTTAAAATACGACATCTTAAGAAAATGAGATTTTTGGAATATAAATTATTTATTAAAACTATTTTTGTATAAATATATGTATATTTATCATTTAAATATCTATTTTATTATAATATAAATAGTCCACCTTTTTCTAAAAATCACAAGAATAAATTTTACACTAAAATACCATGAACTTCAAATAAATCAATATTACAGATAAATACCTTTATTTATAAAACTAGGATATTTTCACTAGAAATGTCACAACATAAAATCCACCCTCATTACAACCCTAAAGACGAATAATAAATACTTGAGGCGTATTTTGAAAAGTATATAAAAGTATTTTTACATAAAACCCCTCAAGTTTTATAACTTACCCTAAGGACCCTAGCAATTGTAAGACCTCGATTCACATCCCTGATTGTCTGACTCGGGTTTGAGTCTGATTAATCTGACTTGAATATGATTCAAGTCAATTTATAATCTATAAGTTTCCAATTCAAAATGAACACATGAATCCATGAATACAATCATTAATTTACACAACTTGACTGAACCGAACCATGGATATATATTCCTTTTACATGATTCACAGTATTCCATTTACATGACTCTACGGTTATAACCGTTTCCTGATATCATGGTTTCGGTCAGTCAGTCAATCAATCATACAACCAACACAATTTACAAGATAACAATACAAACAAGACATCGCGGGGTTTAAGGGGTAGATTGGTACGGAAGGTGTTAAAGGTGGCACGAGACGGTAAGATTAAGACACCTAACATGAATCCAATTGCCGTTGTTCTGGGTTGTATAACGGAGCCTTGTACTTCCATTTGCCCTGATCTCTAGCATACTGAGACCCCTCTCGTATACACTGGCATCCTTCTGTACCAAGCTACAACAACAGCGTTAACACCATACTACAATAATATAACAATATAATACAACTGTGAAAGCCACTCTCTCCCTCTCTCTCTTACTCTCTGTCTATTCTATTTCTCCTCTTACCTTTGGGACTTACCGAGCGACCTGTTCGCTGACGACATTCTATTTCTTTCTTCTTTGAATGTTGTCAGGTGATTCGGACCCGGTAGAGATCGAGCCATCTGCAGAAGATTTGGAGCAGTTTACCGAAAATCCAGCACTTTAGTTTCATTGTACACTTTTCCTTTCTGTACTTTTCATTTCCTGTTATGCCACTGTTTATGCATCTTTTTATTTCAGTTGTATTTTCTTTCATGTATTGTACAAAAAATGTTAATAAATAAAAGTTGCTGTTCTTTTTATTCCTTGTATCTTGTGTATTTATTTTATATTGCTTAGATACGCTTAGCGTATGTACTTCTGAGTATATACGTAGCGGAGCTCGTCGCGTCCCTTTCACCGTACACTGGGAAGTGGGGCGTGACAGGAAACTCTCTCACTTAACGATCAATGCTATAAACCAAGTAAGTGTCTAGAAAGGTGTTAGCAGGGATACACCCACAGGGAAAAGAGGTTATCTAATTAAGGAACTTCGCGAAAGCGTCGTAAAACCTCCCTTAAAGTACCAACACTGGCCTGGCTGAACGGTTAAGCAAGTATTGTACGGTGAGATTGATCTCGACTAATTCTTCTTCTTTTGGTTTGAGGAAGGATTCGAGAAACAGTGGGAGCCATCCTGTTTAGACAAACTAAAAACCACTCTAAACTTACAAGAGCATCATACTAAAGTGTTTCTTCTCTCTCTCCTAATTGCAGCGACCAAACATCATGACCGGACTTAAGTTACTACTAGATAAAAACATACTGACAGGGCCAAACTACAAAGATTGTCTCAGGAATGTCAAAATGGCAATCACTTATGACAAGTTGGGGTATCTCCTTACCACCAAAGCTCCCCCTTTCCCAGGACCTTAATCCAGCGTCGCGGATAAGGAAATCCGTAAGACCTGGGAGATTGATTGCGCGAAGGCCAAGTGCTTCGTGCTTGCCTCTATAGACAATGAACATCAGAGGAGGCACGAGAATATGGACCTTGAATCTATATTTCTCCATACTAAGGAACTATATGGAGAGCAATCCCGTATCGCCAGATACGAAGTCTCGAAAAAGTTGTTTTCGGCGAGATTGGTCGTCGGATCATCTGTAGTGAAACACGTGCTTAAGATGATTGGTTACATTGAAGAGCTCACGGATCTCGGGACCACGTTAGAGAACAGGCTCTACACTGACTTGATTCTCCAGTCCCTTCCTTCCACTTAAGCCCAGTTATCCTGAACTTCAACATGCAAGGAAAAGAAGTTGAACTTCCGGAGCTCCTCAACATGTTGAGGAGTGCAGAGGGCACCTTACAGAAAGTAAGGGAAACATCCACTTTGTCTGTTGGAGGACCTTCCTCTTCTAGGTCCAAGGCGAAAGCTAAGCGAAAGAAGAAGAAGACCCCCACCAAACCAAGGGACGGTGTTAGTAAAGTAGAAGCCAAGGGAAAGGCAAAGGTAGCAAAGGTAGCGGGACAGCTTGTGGGAAAGGAAGAGTGCTTTTATTGTCATAAGAAAGGACACAGGAAGAAAGATTGCAGGCCTTGGAAGGCCAAGAACCTGGACCCGAAGCAAGTTATGGCTTCGGCTTCAGGTGTGTATGTTATTGAAAACTGTCTATCAGTAAACTCTACTTCCTGGGTATTGGATACCGGATCAGGATCTCATATCTGTAATTCTTTGTAGGCACTGAGAAAGCGTAGGGTTTTGAAGGCAGGTGATATGACCCTCAGAGTTGCAAACGGAGCTGGCATGGATGCTGAGTCCGTGGGGGACTATCACTTGGGATTGTCAGATGGACATGTTTTGGTTTTGCGTGACTGTTATTTTGTACCCAGTGCGACTTGTAATATCATATCTGTATCTTTAATGTCTAAAGAAGGTTATGATTTTGCATTTGTAAGCGATGTTGTAAACATTCACCTTAATCATGTTCTGATTGGGTCGGGTACATTAAGCAACGGTATATACGTTTTGAACCAACCACAGAATTTCAATGTCCAGAATACACACAAAAGAAAGTCTCCAGAAATAAATCATGCTTTCTTATGGCATTGTAGACTGGGTCACATCAATGAGACAAGGTTAACTAAGTTGCATAAAGAAGGATATTTGGATCCGTTCGAATAGCAATCATATGCAACTTGTCGATCATGTCTCAAAAGAAAGATGACAAAGGCTCCGTTCACTGGACACGGAGTAAGAGCGAGCGAGCTCTTGGGACTCGTACACAGCGATGTATGCGGTCCAATGTCTACACATGTGCGAAGTGGTTATTCTTACTTCATTGCTTTTACGGATGATTTTTCGAGGTATGGATATGTCTTCTTAATGAAGCATAAATCTGAAGCCTTTGAAAAATTCCAGGAATACAAGAATGAAGTAGAAAAACAAACAGGAAAAAGTATCAAGACACTGAGATCTGATCGAGATGGTGAATACTTAAGTGCCGAGTTCCTGGATTACTTAAAAGAGAATGGAATTCTCTCTCAACTTACTCCTCCATACACCCCACAACATAATGGTGTATCGGAGAGAAGGAACCGAACCCTATTGGATATGGTACGTTCCATGATGAGTAACGCTAAGTTGCCGCGATCATTCTGGGGATATGCACTAGAATCAGCTGCATATCTTTTGAACCGATTTCCAACTAAGACAGTGCCTACCACACCATATCAGATATAGAGTGGGAAGAAACCCTATCTTAAGCACATTAAAACATGGGGATGTCCAGCTTTTGTCAAAAAGCAGCATGCGGACAAGCTCGAGGCACGCTCAGTACAGTGCAAGTTTATGGGATATCCAAAGAACTCCAAAGGATATTTTTTCTATTGCGCAGAGGAACAAAAGGTTTTTGTTTCTCGTTATGCCTGCTTCTTGGAAACTGAATTTTTGGAAAATCAGATAAGTGGGAGCGCAATAGAACTGGAAGAAATTCCAAAACCACAAGCTATTACTGAAAGCTTAGTAGAACCAGAAGGTTCGAAAGAACAGGACATTCCTGCGTCACTCCGCAAGAGTAGTAGGCAGTCTCATCCGTCCGAGAGATACTGCAGCTTTCTCATAGACGGGGATAGAGAGGATTGCATCATTGATAATGATGAGCCGACTAGCTTCCAGCAGGACATTTAGAGGGCTGACTTGGTAAAATGGCTGGATGCAATGCGGACCGAAATAGAGTCCATGTACACCAACAAAGTATGGACTATGGACGTTTCTCTAGAAGGGGTAAAACCCGTAGGCTGCAAATGGATCTTCAAAAGGAAGATTGGTGTAGATGGACAGGTTGAGGCCTATAAGGCTAGACTTGTTGCAAAGGGTTTTCGTCAAAGACCTGGTTTGGACTATGACGAAACCTTTTCTCCAGTGGCTATGCTCAAATCCATTCGGATCCTTCTTGCCATTGTTGCCTTCCACGATTATAAGATTTGGCAGATGGACGTAAAGACCGCTTTTCTAAATGGAAATTTGGAGGAGTGTGTCTATATGGACCAGCCAGAGGGTTTCATTCAGAGTGGGAGCAGCGGGAAGGTGTGCAAGTTGCTTAAGTCCATTTATGGACTGAAGCAGGCATCGCGGAGTTGGAAGATTTGTTTTGATGAGACGGTCAAAGAATTTGGCTTTATCAAAAATCCAGATGAACCATGCATCGATAGTAAAATTGTAGCACGAACTGTCGTATTCCTCATGTTATATGAGGATGACATTCTCTTGATAGGAAATGACATTCCTATGCTACAATCTGTCAAAGGGTTCTTGTCACACAGGTTCTCCATGAAAGACCTGGGTGATGTCTCTTACATTCTGGGGATCCGGATCCATCGTGATAGGTACAAGAGGATATTGGGACTTTCGCAGTCCATATACATCGACATCATACTGAAAAGATTCAGTATGGAAGATTCCAAGCACGGTAATTTACCGTCTTGTCACGGGATCACCCTCTCCAAAGAGATGTCTCCCAAGACTGATTTGGAAAGGGATCGCATGTCTATTATACCCTACGCTTCTGCGGTAGGCTCTATAATGTGTGCGATGTTGTGTACCAGACCAGATGTAGCTTATGCACTGAGTGTGGTAAGCCGGTATCAGTCAAACCCTGGGGAGAAGCACTGGATAGCGGTAAAGAACATTATGAAGTACCTGAGAAGGACTAAGAACATGTTTTTGGTTTACGGCGGAAAAGACCTCCAGATGGAGGCCTTTGCTGACTCCAGGTTCCAGAGTGACAAGGATGACTCCAAATCCATATCAGGTTATGTCTTTACCCTCAATAGAGGGGCGGTGTGTTGGAAGAGTTCCAAACAGGAAACCGTTGCTGACTCGACGATGGAAGCGGAATATATCGCTGCATCTGATACCGCAAAAGAAGCCGTCTGGATGAGAAAGTTCTTGACAGAACTTCAGGTGGTTCCGTCCATTGTTGATCCAATACCTCTGTATTGTGACAACAACGGGGCTATAGCTTTAGCGAAGGAACCCAGGTCCCATCAGAAGTCCAGACACATCTTGAGGCGGTATCACCTGATCAAGGAAATCGTGGATCGCCGGGAGATCGAGGTTCGGAGGGTTGCTACAGAAGATAACACTGCAGATCCATTCACAAAGGCCATACCCTAGACTCAGTTCGAGCGGCTGATCGAGATGATAGGTCTTCGATACGCCAGTACATGGCCTTAGTGCAAGTGGGAGATTGTTAGTGTATATGCCCTAGAGGCCATTACTGTATCATACTAGTTTGTATATTACTTGATGGAATCTTGGGATATTCATAGTTGTATAGACAATCTTGCTCGAAATGGTAGTATGCTACTTGGTTTGTTTCTACTTTAATGTATGCATGTGTTTCTTTTAGCATATCGCCTATACACATTAGTGGAGCCCTTAGGATTTTTGCTTGATTACCAGCGTTGTGATGGCAGTCACACTAGTGGGGGCTGGGTAATCTACAAGCACATCCTTATACAGGTCCCTGGTCGTTGGATTATCGAGACGGGGCATCGATACTCCGGAGTAGACTAGCGTATGCGCTTCTCATCCCAGCAAGGGAGATGGTCTGTCCCACAGCCATTAGTACGCCATACTTGAGATAGTATGCGGGTGCTCGTTAGTTTACGAGTACACTGGACAAGACTCGTCGGGAACTGTTGGTTGGTACTATACCTATCGTCAGTTATCAGTTCCCAGGTGACATGAGTACAGCTTAGTCCGCTGACTTGACACTGTCACTTCGCCTCGAGTGTGTTCCCACTGTTCTTAGATTGCTACCCTACCATGGCTCAAATAAGTCGTGCAAACAGGTAGCAGTTGGGTGCAGTCCCGAAGCACTTGGAGGCAGTGACGGTTAGACAGGATTCGTCTCTCCTGGTATTGGGGGTTGATATCGCGATGTGTCTAGGAGAGCCATTACACGAAGTCCCTGGCCAGGGCAAGCGAGATATACTGGTAGGTTTTCCAGTGTTATCTCACGGTGTTCTGGGCTACACTCCGACATGACTTGTACCTCTATTAGGGGACTGACGTTTACCGCCCCCCTAGGCCCGCCATGCGATATTCTCAGACGAACAGACCGGACTGTACGGAGATTGTCACATTCAGGCTCAGTAGGAGTTCGGATGGGTTCACCTCATCAGTCTTCTTATCGGCATCTACTTGGGGACCGTTACGTACAGCTAGTACCGCTTGCGGCCTGTGGTTAAACCCACTGCCAGCGTAGTGTCGAGACTTTAGAGTCCCACACAGAGGGTTATTCGCCTTTGGGCAAAACAGAGTAGAGGTCGCATGGTTTTGCGACGGGGTTCGTTCACATCCGCGCACTTGTGCACGTTTGGTGTCCGGGCAGTTATTACTAGCGGGCTTTGGTTTAAGCCAGATTCTAGTATTTGTTTTGGGATTGGTTTTGTCTCATTGTATTCGTGTTTCTCAAAACACGGATGCGGGTATGTATGCATAGTTGACAGAGGCAGAGGATTCTTATTAGGGTTGTTGACCGTTGACTTTTTATAAACCCTAGTGAGAATGAGAAATATGATTAATAATATTAATTAAGGATAATTGTGCCATGGTTGAGTTGACCATTTGACTTTTGTTGACTTTTTGACTTCGGTTGACCGGTTGACTATTGTTGACCAATTGACCATCATCATTTCACTTGCAAGATGCTTCTTGTTTCTTGCAAATGCATTAAATGATAAAATGATAATGGTCATTCATAAACTAACCATCATAATTTCTTAATTATTATTATTATCATCATTATTCTTATTTTGAGAGCATGGTTGTAGAAAAGCTAGCTCATTCTCACTTGCTCGTTCTCTCTCATCCATTAGCTCATCCTCTTTCTCTCTCAAAGCTCTCATCTCTCATGTGTTGAGAACCATGAGCTCTTGAGATAAAACCTTCAAGACTTCACTCTACTCATTCTAGAGTTTTAGGTTTAGCAAGCCAAGCACTTTAGCTACCTCTAGGTTGAGGTAGGAGCTCAAGGTAGAGGCCTTCGGGTGGATCCTTCTTCGGCAAAGAGAAGACGACGAGGAGGAGCCGTTCAAACCACTCCAAGGAGCAAGAAGAGAAGGAGTTCAAGACCTTGGTATAACCTTCTAACCGAGTAGCTAAACTTGTAGTTAGTTTGCTAGGTTTTTGTTTAGCAAAGTTCCTCTAGTTTCTAGTCAATGTTGCCTTAAGAAAAAATCGTTTTTTACCTATTCTGCCTCCCCGTAAGCACCGGGGTGGGCAACGTAGACTTACAGAAGATGGGTGATTGGTTGTAGTTATGGATATACTACGCATGTAAGATTTATAAAGAAGAGGCTTGTAGGGTTCATAGGACTTAGTAGTAATGGATAAATAATTAAAAATGACTCCTTTTATCTTTTAATAGTTTAAAAATAGATCGATTGTGATGAATGTAGATTAGGGTTCTTTTGGAAGAAAATAGGGTTTTCCCACTCTTAATCCTTGTCCTTGCATTGATCTCTATTTATGTTTAACCCTTAACAAAATAAGTGTTGAACAGATCTCAAATCGTGGTCGTGACTAGCAATAGATTGGTAGCGCGCCCGATAAGGTTGTCAACATTTATTTTGCTAAAATTTATAGACTTTAAAATGTATAAAAGAGATTAAATGATTTTATCATCCATTGATCTACCTTAGCCTACGAACCTTAGCAAGCAAGGAATTACTCGCTCATGGTTTGAGATTTAGAAGAAAGGATAAAGAGTGAAAACATGATTATGATGTAGAAAGTAAGTGCAGAAAGTAAATGCGAAAAGAAATAAACTAAGATTTACCTTTATTAATCAACTATTTCATACAACTCTCCTTTTTGAAAGTAGATTACAAAGAACCCTAGTTTTTGCTCTCTCTCTCTCTCTCTCTCTCTCTCTCTCTTGTTGGAGGTAGATGACTAGATGATGATCATCTGGATGCGTGGATCGCTTTGGACATTTTGATCTCTTCGGTTTGATTCATCTTTAGATGTGAAGCTCTCGGTCCTATTTATAGTCATAGAAACTAAAAACCCTAGATTCCATACCTGAGTATATGCAGCTAGATTCCAAACCACAAAATTTGAAATCCGCCGCGAAAATCCTCATTTTTCCGCCCAACCGTGGCGTTATAGTGGAATCAGGACTTGGAATTTATCATGCTCTCTTCTGTTGACATGTGGAGATCCCTTTGATATCTGGATTCTGAGAATAATTCTCTGAGTCTCTGCCGTCGCTAGATCTTATGATTTGCTTTCATATTTCGGCATATTTGATTCCGGCATCTCGGATCTCTTGGATTCCAGACCTGATCTAATATCTGTACAATATCTCAAGTCATAGTGTTAGTAGTATTTGGTATTTTAAAGATATTATCCTAACCATTTTATATGATATTATATGTTAAGAATATTGATTAGAATTATTTGCTATGATATGTATATTTTAATTACTAATATTTTAAATAAATATTATATGCGTGTATTTTCCATCATTATGTTAATTATAATGTAAAAACATATGATAATAATATTTTTACACATAAACCCTCATATGTTCTATAATTACAGTAAACACCTTTTAGAACTTAACAATCGTGGGGAAAATAATCATTCAAATGTGCGATATTTTAGACCAATCAAATACCCCCAAACTTAACTTTGATCGTCCCGAGCAAACTAGTTATTAAAGAGAAGAAGAATAAGAAGAAGAAAAAAGAAAAACCTAGCACACTTTCATAGACAGCACGATTGCACTGACCATGTGCAACAAGCCTTTAAACCTCTAGGTGTCTCTAGGAGGAGGAGTGTTGTCTCTTGAGGGTTTTCAGAGAATTACACTCACAAAATCCCATAATAAAAGAGAGAAGATGAAAGTTACATACAAAGATAAGGAACGTATAAAAGAAAGAACTTGAAAATAAGAGTTTCAAACTACACTAGCTTTTTAGTTGCCATGAGCTCTATCTTAATAGTCATGAAAAGATATTAGAAATCACATCATCCCTCAATAAAACATCGCCTTTAGTCTTCCTCCTTACCTTTCTTCCAAACATAAATCATATACCCCTACGTGTGTGTAAAAGACATCCCTGCACTTAGAGAATTTAATTCAAGCTATCATACCCGTGTCCATCTTCCTTAATACTTTTTAGTCGGTGAATATTTTATAAATGAAATTGCTCACACATTCTTTATGCGACCGTTAATACTTCTTGAGGTACTAACCAACCGATTATCAAATGTGCTCACTCTTTTAGACGTAATTAGCAGTAGTCTTGTCTTGCAACACCTAAGACTTAACAGTGGCTCCCAAACCAGTTGGTCTAAGGCACTAGGTGATAAGGCACCCTCGCTATATTTTTTTATGTTGACTTACGTAATTACAAAAGCAGTGTTCATTTTTTCACCATTTTTTCATTTATATTTTTGTTTGTATATTTATTTTCCTTCATACTAAGGCTCTTAGACAAGAGCATTTTAAGGAATCCTCTACAATCACAAATTTCAAGATGTGTGCATATGCGTATAATAGAATATCAACGTTCAAATATTTGGACTCAAGAATAGGGACTATTTTTTAGACTTATTTCTATCCTCAGATTAGTGATCCCTTCATCTTACTAACCCTTGGGACAACAACTCATGACTGGCTATTACTAGCTTCGTAATAAAACATCTAATTTTCTTTCTTTTCTTAAACTTTTCCTTCTTATCATATGTATTTTTCACTTTCTAACTTTCATTATCAAAAAAATTGTGCTTTTATTTAGTATAATGCAAAAAATGATGCATGAATAAGCACAAACCTCCCCCAAACCTATTTGCAGCAGTGTCCTCACTGATATCAACTGTTAAGCTTAATACCTATAGACTTGGGAGAAAAAGTTAGTAACGGGGACAAGAATTAATGACAGTGAAACCTTCCCCAAACTTATTTTTGGCTCACAATTTTATAAAAATTTGTTTTTCTTTCAAGAGCTAAAATATTCCCCCTCCCCCAAATTTGAGTGAAACGGTATTAAGCATTATAAGAGGGGGTAAAGTTATTGGTCTATACAAAGTTTTACAAAGACCAAAAGTCAACACCAACAATTCGAATATTTTATCAATCTAAGACCATGGTTGGTGGAAGATCATAGATGTGCAGAAGTTGGGAGGTAAGAGGCGTAATCGATCGGGTTTACGTCTCGGTTGGTAGAGAAGAAACAGTGGTGGTTCAATACTCGCATTCTTTTTTTTTGATAAGAAGTAGGAATGGCGGTTCAACTTCTTTGGGTAGGGGTTCATTCATCACAACTCCAATATCTTCTAGAAATGCTAGTTCTTCGGCAAAAATGTCTTCAAAACTTTCATCAATATTCCGAATGATAATCTCATCGGAAAGGAAGTTATGAAACTCAGATAGCGTCTAAATCATTCGACAAGTCAAAAGGTTCGTACTTAGGTGTGGACTTGTCGACAGAAGGTTCTTTACGTGTATAATAAATAGTAGGTTCAAACTATAACGCACTAGTGGCGTCAAGATTAGTATCGTGAAGTTTCTCAAATTCGCAACTGTCGGAAGCTATCTTTTCGACAGAACATACATGAGCATAGGGTTCGAAGGGTTAACTTCCTAGCTGTTGGGGTCGAAAATTGCACCTCGGTTGACCAAGTCAAAGTCAAGGTCAACCCCAAGCCAGGTGGGCCCAAGCCCAGATCAAGTGGGCTCATGCCCGAGTCGGGCCTGAACATGAAGTGGCCGGCCTCGCCCATGCTGAAATAAAAAATCATGTAATAAATAATTTTGATATAATTTTTTTATTCATGAATGGGCATAAAGCCAAATTTTTGTAAAGCCCATGGCTTATGTGCAAAAAGAAATAGCACATGAGACATGGGATGGGAAAATGCCATTTTGTAAAGTCCAAAGGGCTATATGTAAATGTATAAGCCTATAGAAGGCAACATGATGATGAATAAAGCATATACTTTTCATTCTCCCCAAAAAAAAACTAAGGTTCATGTGCCTCCTTCTCCTTCCAAAAGGTTCTAAAACCTTCTTCCCTTCTTTTGAATTAAATCAAGAGTTTTACTCTTCCTTTTTCAAAACTAAATTGTTTTTCACCAGAAAACCCACAAAGGGGAGCTTGGATCTTCCATCAGATCTTAAAAAGGAGAGAATTTTAAAATCTCACCCCTCTTGTTATCCAAGAGCCGGCCAACAAAGGAGGAAGAAGGTGACCCGTCTCCAAAGACCCCATTTTGGGGAAGATCCAGGGCTCAAGGGGAGAAGCCCCTTCATCGGCTTCAAAAATATCTTAGGAGTTTAACTCCTCATATGTGTGTGTGTGTATACAAAATAATAAGTATTTCTTTCTGGGAGTACAACTCCCAGTGCAAAGACCAAGTCCTTTTTGCCGCCCAACACCCGAGCGCCCATGCGCGCCCAAGCGCCCGAGCGCCCACGTGCCTTGCACGTGAGGCGCTAGCGCCCAAAGCGCTAGTGCCCGAGTGCCCACGTGCTTGGCACGTGAGGCGCTAGCGTCCAAAGCGCGAGCGCCCGAGCACCCACGTGCTTGGCACGCGATGCGCTAGCGCCCAAAGCGCTAGCACCCAAGCGCCCACGTGCCCGGCACGTGAGACGCTAGCGCCCTGCGCCCAAAGCGCTAGCGCCCAAGGCGATAGTGCCAGCGCCCGAGCGGCCAAGCGTCCGCGTGCCGCGCACGTGGGGTGCTGGAGCCTTCTCCCACGCATCCTTTGGATGCCCTTTCACTTATATATATATATATATATATATATGCATACACACACATACTCCACCACACTATTCCCGTTAGAAAAAATTTCTAACGGGGCGCTTCCCCGCACCCGTAAGGGGCTGCTAGCCCTCTTGACCCTCAGCCCGCTATCCGGGTAGCGGGACCCCCGTAAAAACTCTGTGGGGCCCCCGATATATCCAAAACCACTTTTAAAACACAACACACACGCACTGCACATTGAGTTCGCATGACCAGTTTAACCCGTCAATCGGAGGTTCCTTCGCTCTAAAGGAGAGGGGTAATTAACAGCAGCTTAGTCCTTAGCTGCCGGAGATTCGGATACCCACAATCAATAACCCTCCGCCTACCCTAGACAGGGGGAATCTATAGTACGCCCGGTGGGACTGATCTCCCCTCCCATATTTCAGATAAAACATTCATGTGAACTCAATCAATATACATATCTATATTTATACTAAAATAATGCCCTTTCATGCAGTTTTCCAAGAAATCAATTTTCAACAATGTCTCCAAAGATGAACTCAGCTCCCATCTCCTACACGATGAAGATGGACTCCAGGACGGTCCTCTCGGCCAGTCTTGGGTGATAGTGGGAGGAGCCGCTGCTACAGTTCGGCTCTATTCTCTTCGTGCCAACTAACACCATTCCGGCTTCTCAAGCTCCGGTAACAGACAAACCGGCCTCGAAAGGCAAGAGGCCAAATGTGGTGATCTCGAGGGCACTACTACCCAAACGCAAGTCAGTGTCTAAATGACTTTCCTTGGCCCCAGCTGGGGGAAAGGCCATCAACACCAACAAAGCAACAAGGTGTCTCGAGCAAGCTCTAGCGGTGTCCCCAACAACTGCTCGATCAGGTGTCTTCTCTAAGCTCCCCGCCAATGATAAAGAGACAGCTGGATATGTGGTCCACACTGTCTACATAGTGGGCACGCGCAGCAAGAGCAAGAAAGGGGCCACTACATCTCAAATTCAATCTGGTGTGGATATGGCTGCCACATTCCAAGACCAGCCTCCTCTGGAAGCTAATGAAGACCCTTCCAGTGAGGCTGATAAGCAGGAAGAGCCCTCAATTCATGAGGCGTCGGGATCGAAAAGTGAATATGAACCAACTTTCTATTCTAAGACCGCAAAGCAGCAACTTCTCCAGGAGCTCCGAAAGCAGCTCAGAAGTAGAGACAAGGAGATGGCCAAGCTCTACTCAAAAATTGACGACTTGACAAACGTCATCTTACGGCTCACAGCTTAAGTTGCCTTTCGGCCGCCCAATCAAGCGCATGGTTCTACTCATGAACCGGGAAACGGTGTCCCGAGATAGCCGACACCTATTCCCTTAAATCCAAAGGTGGGCGAGCTGCATGAAAGTCGGCCGCATCCTATCTCGGGAAATGTCTTGACTACCGATGACAGCAACCCACTAACTCAAGATCAAATCATGGATTTGGTTGCCAACAAATTCAAAACATTGGTAGCCGAAGCCGGAGAGCAAAAAGATGTTAGCAGTACCAGGAGACCATATCCTGCTCGGTACGATCTTATGGAGTTTCCCACTGGCTATGTCGTCCCCAAATTTGAAAGGTTCGATGGGACGGGAAATGCGAACCGATACATTACCAAATTTAAAGCATCATGTGAGAATACTGGGGGCAATGATGCACTCCTTCTCCGCCAGTTTGTCAATAGCTTGACCGATGTTGCTTTTGATTGGCATGCAAGCGTACCGGATAACTCGATCACGACGTTCGCTCAAATAGAATCCATGTTCAAGCAAAGGTTCATGAGTGTCAGGGATAAAATCACCATTGCCGACCTCGTAAGGACCGAGCCAAAAAACAACGAAAGCAACATGGATTTATAGTCCGATGGCGCAATCTCTCTGTCAAATGTGAACCGCCGTTGGAGCAAGACCAATCCGTCTGTCTTCTTATAGAAAATCTGAACGACTAGATGAAATCTTTCCTGTGCACCGCATGCCTCAGAACATTCCAAGAGCTGACCAAGAAAGTTCAAATGTTGGAACGCTCAAAGCCCGAGTCCACTCAGAATCTCCAATTCACAAACAGACCGAGACACCGGAGGGACGACAACCGAAAATGCGAAAGTTCCAACAGCACCGATTCTCTAAATAAGCAGAGAGCGTGCGGAGAGAAAACTAACAAATCTCGAGAGCCAACTTTGGAGGAAAGAAGAAATAAGGTCTACTCATTCAGAAGGGACAAGGTCAACAAAATATTCAAGGATGCTCTGAAGAATGGCCTGCAGCTACCAGAACCAAAAAGGCTAAGCGAAGCGAACAGGACTGATCATCCCAACTTTTGCCCATACCACCGAGTGCTGGGACACACTATTGAAGACTGTTGCATCTTCAAGGATTGGGTCGAGAAACAATACAAGGCAGGAGAAATATCATTGTCTCCTGGCGTGTTAACAAACAGTCAAGCTGCGACCACTAATTTCATAGAAACGGAGACCGAAGTCCTTCAGAAACCCGATTCTCTTAGACATCTGCCTTTCTCTAAAAAGACCGGACCAAGGTAACAAGCTAAGAGCCAAGCGAGCAACAGTGTCGATGAAAAAGCAATAGACGGGTACACAACCCATACGGTCTACATGATGGAGCTCAGAGGAGCAAGTCCCCCTACTCCTTATAGCCATGACAATGACGTGGTTGTTACCATCCAACACCGGCTCGATCCAAATGATGAAGAGCCCGCTCAGGCCATTGAGTCAAAGGAACCCGTTGTTCTTATTGAATCAAGCTCAGGCGGTAAGGATGACCCCATTGTCATACCCGGGACTATAGAACAAGAATTATCCCAATGGCTTCAAAAGCAGCTTCAGGATAGGGACAAGAAGATGGCCAAGGTCCATTCAAAAGTCGACGAGCTGGCAAACGTCATGGCAGATCTCATGACCCAAGTCGCTCGATTGCAATTACAGCAAAATCAAATTTTTGTTTGTGACCTAGGGATTGATATCCTGAAGCAGCCAACCGATACTCCCTCTGGCCCAAAAGCGGAACACCTTTGCGAAAAACGGCCGCGGTAAGCCTCCAGTCCCTCTGATACGTACACTGAATGTGGTAAGCGGACAATAGGCGAACCAAAGACCGATCGTCCTTAAGGTCCAGCATCAGTAAGGGCGCTTACTCTAATGGAGAGAAAAAAGAAAGTATACTCCTTTAGGAGGGATGAAGTCCGCAAAATATTCGAGGACGTCTTGAACAACGGTCTTCAACTGCCTATTCCAAAGAGGCCACATAAGATGAACATGACCGGCAATCCCATATACTGCCCATATCATAGAATGGTGAGTCATACCATTGAAGACTGCTATGTTTTTAAAGACTGGGTGGAGAACCAATACAAACTTGGGAAAGCCTCACAGTCATGAGATGTATCGACAAGCCACAGAGCTACGGTCATCAATACAGCTCCGCCAAGATCAAAGTTCGAGGAGCTGGGATAAGCAAACCATTGACCACCAAGTCTCTAAACTGGGAATAAATGACCACCACGTCGTTAAACTGGGAACAGTCGACCTCTAAGTCGTTAAATGGGGATGTAAAAATGTGTAAATAAAACAAAAATTAAAAACATATAGAAAATATAATAAGCCAAAATGATAGGGCAACTCGCAATAAAAATCAGCGAGTAAAAAATAAAGATGAGAATAAAGCCGAAATGATGGGGCAACCGCGAATAAATAGCCGAAATGATAGGGAAATCGCGACCTTCGCGATAAGAAAAGCTGAAATGATAGAGCAATCGCGGTAAAAAAAACGGCGAATGATGAGTCGATCCTGGTACCATATTCCAGTGCAGCGACGCAGACGCCAACCAAACTCTGAATGTCCCGACGGCGAATGATGAGTCGCTCTTGGTACTATATTCCAGTGCAGCGATGCAGACGCCGTCCAAAACTCAAATCCCCAACGGTGAATGATGAGTCGCTCCTGGTACCATATTCCAGTGCAGCGGTGCAGACGCCAACCAAATCCCAAATCCCAAAACGGTGAATGATGAGTCGCTCCTGGTACCATATTCCAGTGCAGCGATGCAGACGTCCACCAAAATCCAATTTCCCAAAATTCTCCTAACCCTACGGCCAGTCCCCAAATTGACTACCATATACAATCCACGGGCTCAAATAATTCTCATCATACCCATACCCTACCGCAATCACCAGTCCAGCGGTCGGTCTCCACCCTTGGAATTATGCTCCATTGGGAAGACCCACTCATGTGTCCTCACGATGCATGAGGAGAACAAACCTTCGTGGGATCCTTACGACTCACAAAGGAAAAACACACTTGGGGGTCCTCACGACTCCTGAGGAGAAAATGCACCTAAGGGATCCTTACGACTCGTAGGGAGAAAATGCTTTTATAGGACCCTTACGGCCCATAAAATTGAAAAGCCTTAGGTGATAGGGACCTAAACCTGTCTCCTAAGCCATCGCTCCCCAACAGGGAAAGGTAAATGATGAATTGCTCCTGGCACATGTGCTTCAGTGTCAGCAACGCTGATGCTGATCCCTACCCTAAAATTCCAAGCTTCCAATCCAATAGACACCAAAGTCTCTAAACTGGGAACGGATGACCTCTAAGTCGTTAAACTGGAAACATATGACCTCTAATTCATTAAACTGGGAACATATGACCTCTAAGTCATTAAACTGGGCATAATAGACCTCTAAGTCTTTAAACTGGGAATAGATGACTTCTAAGTCGTTAAACTGGGAACATATGACCTCTAAGTCGTTAAACTGGAAACAAATGACCTCTAAGTCGTTAAACTGGGCATAATAGACCCCTAAGTCTCTAAACTGGGAACAGATGACCGCTAAGTCGTTAAACTGGAAACAGATGACCTCTAAGTCGTTAAACTGGGCATAATAGACCCCTAAGTCTTTAAATTGGGAACAGATGACCTCTAAGTCGTTAAACTGGGCATAATAGACCCTTGAGTCTTTAAATTGGGAACAGATGACCTCTAAGTCCTTAAACTGGAAATAGATGACCCCTAAGTCGTTAAACTGGAAACAGATGACCCCTAAGTCATTAAACTGGGAACGAGGGAAATCCACTCATGTGTCCTCCAGATGCATTAGGAGAATAAAACTTGCGAGATCCTTACGACTCGTAAGAAAACGCTTTCGTGGGATCCTTTCGACTCACAAAGGAAAAACACACTTGGGGGTCCTCACGACTCCTAAGGAGAAAATGCACCTACGGGATCCTTACGACTCGTAGGGAGAAAATGCTTTTATGGGACCCTTACGGCTCATAAAATTGAAAAGTCCTAGGTGATAGGGATCTAAACCTGCCCCCTAAGCCATCGCTTCCCAATAAGCAAAGGCAAATGATGATTCGCTCCTGGTACCATATTCCAGTGCAGCGATTGTTAGTGTATATACCCTAGAGGCATTACTGTATCATACTAGTTTGTATATTACTTAATGGAACCTTGGGATATTCACAGTTGTATATACAATCTTGCTCAAAATAGTAGTATGCTACTTGGTTTGTTTCTACTTCAATGTGTACATGTGTTTATTTTATTATATCACCTATACGCATTAGTGGAGCCCTTAGGATCTTTGCTTACTAGCGTTGTGATGGCAGTCACACTAGTGGGGGCTGGGTAATCTATAAGCACATCCTTATGCAGGTCCCTAGTCGCAGGACTATCGAGACAGGGCATCGATACTCTGGAGTAGACTAGCGTATGCGCTTCTCATCCCAGTGTGGGAGATGGTCTGTCCCACAGCCATCAGTACGTCGTACTGGAGATAGTATGCGGGTGCTCGTTGGGTTACGAGTACACTGGACAGGACTCGTCGGGAACTGACCGGTTGGTATTATACCTATCGTCAGTTATCAGTTCCCAGGTGACATGAGTACAGCTTAGTCCGCTGACTTGACACTGTCACTTCGCCTCGAGTGTGTTCCCACTGCATTTTGATTACTACCCTACCACGGCTCAAAGGAGTCGTGCAAACAGGTAGTAGTTGGGTGCAGTCCCGAAGCACTTGGAGGCAGTGACGGTTAGACAGGATTCGTCTCTCCCGGTATTGGGGGTTGACATCGCGCTGTGTCTAGGAGAGCCATTACATGAGTAGTCCCTAGCCAGGGCAAGCGAGATATACTGATAGGCTTCCAGTGTTATCTCAGGGTGTTTTGGGCTTCACTCCGATACGACTTGTACCGCTATTAGAGGACTGACGTTTACCGCCCCCCTAGGCCCACCATGCGATGTATCAAACGAACAGACCGGACTGTACGGAGACTGTCACATTCAGGCTCAGTAGGAGTTCAGATGGGTTTCACCTCGTCAGTCTTCTTGTCGGCATCTACCTGGGGACCGTTACGCACAGCTAGTGCCGCTTGCGGTCTGTGGTTAAACCCACTTGCAGCGTAGTGTCGAGTCTTTAGAGTCCCACACAGAAAGCTATTCGCCTTTAGGCAAAAGAGTAGAGGTCGCATGGTTTTGCGACAGGGTCCGGTCACATCCGTGCACTTGTGCATGTACAGTGTCCGGACAGTTAACACTAGCGGGCTTTAGTTTAAGCCAGATCCTAGTGTACGTTTTGGGATTGGTTTTATCCAGTATGTATTCGTGTTCCTCGGAACGCCGATGCGGGTGTGTATGCACAATTGACGGAGAGACAGAGACAGAGGATTCTCATTAGGGTTGTTGACTGTTGACTGTTGACTATTGACTTTTTGCTCAACCCTAATGAGAATATGATATATGATTAACAATAATATTAATTAAGTATTATGGTGAGATGGTTGTTGAAGGGTTGACTTTGTTAACTTGTTGACTTTGTTGACCGGTTGACTAGGTTGGACTAGTTGACCATCATGATGACAATGGCTATCATTTCATGGCAAAGACTTTTGCTTGCTTGTTTTTCTTGTGCAAATGAGTGCTTGAAATGATATGGCTATTGTAGCTTAAACCATCACATAATACTTGATTGCTATGATTTGTTATGATGGCTTTGGATTATGAGAGCCAAGAGAGAAAAGTCTTTCTTATTCTATTTTTTTCATTCTCTCTCTTGTTCTTGAGCTCTCATCTTCTTCCTCTTGCTCTCCCTCGCTCTAGTCTATGGTTCACTTGTCTCATGTGTTGAGAAGCAAGAACCATAGAGAAAAATCCCAACACATTCTCCTCTACTCACTCTAGTTCACAAGGTTTAGCAAACCGAGTGAACTAGTTTCTTCAAAGTTCGAAGAAGAAGCCAAAGGTAGAAGCTTTCAGGTAGATCGATCTTCGGCGCAAGGAGACGATGGGGTGAAGCCGATCCGGACAACCATCAAGTGTAGAAGACGAAGGAGTTCAAGAAGGAAAGGTATAACCCCCTAACCGAGTAGTTAACAACTCTTAGTTAGGTTGTTAGGTAGCTAAGTTTAACAAAGATCCGTTTGAGTCCATGTTACCGCCTCTAGAAAATCGTTTTTCACCAAATTCCGCAAGCCCGTAAGTACCGGGAGAGGTAGCATGGACTTACAGCGATGCTGATGCCAAACCAAAACCAAATCCCCAAACCCTCTCATGACAGATGATGATTCACTCCTGGTACCATATTCCAGTGTAACAATGTATATGTCAACCCAAATCAAATCAAACCAACAACCTCCGCGGCGGAATCATACTTCGTCCCAGAATTTACCCCGTGTCGAAATCATGTTTTGCCTCAGGATATCTACCTTCCCTGTCGGAATTATGCTTCGAATCGGAACCAACACAGACACTCCATAACTGGGACACGTCAATAATCAGACACTCCGTAACGGGGACACGTCAACAAGCAGACACTCCGTCTCGGGAAAACTTCCAATATAGAGACTCCGTAATGGGAAAACGTCAAGCAGACACTTCGTACCAAGGACACGTCAACCAGTGACACTCCATACCGAGGACACGTCAACCAGTGACACTTCGTGTTGGGGAAACGTCAAGCAGACACTCCATACCTGGGATACGTCAACCAGCGACACTCCGTACTGGGGACACGTCAACCAGTGACACTCCGTACCGGGGAAACATCAAGCAGACACTCCATACCAGGGACACGTCAACCAGCGACACTCCGTACTGGGGACACGTCAACCAGTTGTAGGGTCTTTTTCGTCGCCCCATTGAGATGGGAATACGTGCGCGCTTGTTAAGCGCATTACAGATTCCCCTTTCCTAAGGTAGGCTTGGGTATATTGATTGTGGGGATCCGAATCTCCGACATCCATAGACTAAGCTGCCGTTAATTACCCCTCGCATTTAGAGCGAGAGAACCTCCGATTGATGGGTCAAACTAGTCATGCGAACTCAATGTGCGGTATTGTGTTTTGAAATGGGTTTGGGATATATCGGGCGCCCCACAAAGTTTTTACGGGGGTCCCGCTACCCAGATAGTGGGCTGGGGGTCAAGGGGGCTAGCAGCCCCCTTGCGGGATGCGGGACAGCGCCTCGTTAGAAATTTTTTCTAACGGGGACAGTGTTGTAGAGTATGTGTGTGTGTGTGTGTGGTGTGTGTGTATAAAGGGAAAAGGACACCCAAAGGATGCGTGGGAGAAAATGCTCGGGCGCTAGCGCTTTGGGCGCTAGGGCGCTAGCGCTAGCACTTTGGGCGCTAAGGCGCTAGCGCCTCACGTGCCAGGCACGTGGGCGCTCGGGCGCTAGCGCTTTGAGCGCAAGGACGCTAGCGCCCCACATGCTAGCCACGTGGGCGCTCGGGCTCTAGCGCAAGAGCGCTAGCGCTTTGAGCGCTAGAGCCCCACGTGCCAGGCATGTAGGCGCTCGGGCGCTAGCGCTTTAAGAGGCAAATGGGACTTAGTCTCTGCAATCGGAGTTATACCCTAGAAAGGAACACTTATTATTTTGTGTGTGTGTGTGTATGAGGAGTTAAACTCCTAGGATATTTTGAGGCTGATGAAGGGGCTTCTCCCCTTGAGTCCTGGATCTTCCCCAAAGTGGGGTTTCTGGAGATGGGTCTCCTTCTTCTTCCTGTCGTTTGGCCGGATCTTGGAAAAAGGGAGTGAGACTTAAAAATCTCCCCTTTTTGAGATCTAATGGCAGATCCAAGTTCCACTTTGTGGGTTATGTGGTGGAAAATATTTAGTTTTGGAAAAAGAAGAGTAAAACTCTTGATTTAATTCAAAAGAAAGAAGAAGGTTTTAGAAGCTTGAGGAAGGAGAAAGAGGCACAGGCCCTAATTTTTTGGGAATAAATTATATCTTTTATTCATCATTATGTTGCCTTATATAAGCTTACATATTTACATATAGCCCCTTAGGCTTTACAAAATGGCATTTTTCCCATCCCATGGCTCATGTGCCATTTCTTTTTGCACATAAGCCATGGGCTTTACAAAAATTTGGCTTTATACCCATTCATGCATAAAAAAAATTACATAAAAATTATTTATTACATGATTTCATTTTGACATGGGGGGCGGCCGCTTCATGTTCGGACTTGACCTGGGCATGGGCCCACTTGACTTAGGGTTGACTTTGACTTGGTCAATCGGGGTGCAATTTTCGACTTCAACAAAGTGCCCCCCATCAATAAATGAACACCACATATGTAAGTCGTGTGCATGAAATTGATGGATCTTCTTTCACATGGAGGCAGCTTGCCTTGGTTCCCAATTTTTAGGATGCACTGCCCTTTTTATGACATGGACGGTCGACGCTTGACGCGTCTCCGAGACGGAGTGTCCGTGGTAGACTTTTTCCAAGCCCTGAGTGATCTGGTTCCTGCTTTGTAGGAAGCCTGCACTGCCCATTTTGCGACATGGATGGTCGACGCTCTGATCCGGAGCAATTTGATTCCCGATTTGTGGGGAGTCTGCACTGCCCTTTTTGTGACATGGACGGTCGACGCTCTGATCCGGAGCGATTTGGTCCCGATTTGTCGGAAGCCTGCACTTCCCTTTTTGCGACATGGATGGTCGACGCTTGACGCGTCTCCAAAACGAAGTGTCCATGGTAGACTTTTCCCTGGCCCGGAGTGATCTGGTTCCTGCTTTGTAAGAAGCCTGCACTGCCCTTTTTACGACATGGACGGTCGACGCTCTGATCCGGGGCGATTTAGTTCCCGATTTGTTGGAAGCCTGCACTACCCTTTTTATGACATGGACGGTCGACGCTCTGATCCGGAGCGATTTGTTTCCCGATTTGTGGGAAGCCTGCACTGCTCTTTTTGCGACATGGACGGTCGACGCTTTGATCCGGAGTGATTTAGTTCCCGATTTATGGGAAGCCTGCACTGCCCTTTTTGCAACATAGACGGTCGACGCTCTGATCCGGAGCGATTTGGTTTCCGATTTGTGGGGAGCCTGCACTGCCCTTTTTGCGACATGGACGGTCGACGCTTGACGCGTTTCCGAGACGGAGTGTCCGTGGTAGACTTTTCTCTGGCCCGGAGTGATCTGGTTCCTGCTTTGTAGGAAGCCTGCACTGCCCTTTTTGCGACATGGACGGTCGACGCTCTGATCCGGAGCGATTTGGTTCCCGATTTGTGGGAAGCCTGCACTGCCCTTTTTGCGACATGGACGGTCGACGCTCTGATCCGGAGCGATTTGGTTCCCAATTTGTGGGGAGCCTGCACTGCTCTTTTTGCGATATGGACGGTCGATGCTTGACGCGTCTCCGAAACGGAGTGTCCGTGGTAGACTTTTCCCTGGCCCGGAATGATCTGGTTCCGGTTTTGTAGGAAGCCTGCACTGCCCTTTTTGCGACATGGACGGTCGACGCTCTGATCCGGAGCGATTTGATTCCCGATTTGTGGGAAGCCTGCACTGCCCTTTTTGCGACATGGACGGTCGACGCTCTGATCCGGAGCGATTTGGTTCCCGATTTATGGGGAGCCTACACTGCCCTTTTTGTAACATGGACAGTCGACGCTTGATGCGTCTCCGAGACGGAGTGTCCGTGGTAGACTTTTCTCTGTCCCGGAGTGATCTGGTTCCTGCTTTGTAGGAAACCTGCACTGCCCTTTTTGCGACATGGACGGTCGACGCTCTGATCTGGAGCGATTTGGTTCCCGATTTGTGGGGAGCCTGCACTGCCTTTTTTGCGACATGGACGGTCGACGCTATGATCCGGAGCGATTTAGTTTCAGATTTGTGGGGAGCCTGCACTGCCCTTTTTGCGACATAGACGGTCGACGCTCTGATCCGGAGCGATTTGGTTCCCAATTTGTGGGGAGCCTGCACTGCCCTTTTTGCGATATAGACGGTCGACGCTTGACGTGTCTCCGAGACGGAGTGTCCATGGTAGAATTTTCCCTGGCCCGGAGTGATCTAGTTCCTTCTTTGTAGGAAGCCTACACTGCCCTTTTGCAACATGGACGGTCGACGCTCTGATCCGGAGAAATTTGGTTCCCGATTTGTGGGGGAGCCTGCACTGCCCTTTTTGCGACATGGACGGTCGACGCTTGACGCGGAGCAATTTGGTTCCCGATTTGTGGGAATTTTGCACTGCCCTTTTTGCGACATGGACGGTCAACGCTCTGATCCGGAGCGATTTGGTTCCCGATTTATGGGAAGCATGCACTGCCCTTTTTGCGACATAGACGGTCGATGCTTTAATCCGGAGCGATTTGGTTCCCGATTTGTGGGAAGCCTGCACTGCCCTTTTTGCGACATGGACGGTCGACGCTCTGATCCGTAGCGATTTGGTTCCCGATTGTAGGAAGCCTGCACTTCCCTTTTTGCGACATGGATGGTCGACTCTCTATTTGACTTGCTCTGCTTCCTGCAGTGTCAGGGGTGAACTTGAGTTGCTCCGCTTCTTGCGGTGTCGAGATTGGATTCTGACTTGCTCCGCTGTCTGCGGTGCCGGAGTTGAAGTTGACTTGTTGATTGTGATTTGGGTTGACATCAGCATCGCTATACTGGAATACGGTACAAGAAGCGAATCATTATTTTCCATGAGAGGATTTGGGGATTTTGGTTTTAGTCGGCATCTGCATTGTTGCACTGGAATAATGCCAGGAGCAACTCATCATTTGCCCCGGGAGGATTTGGGAATTGTTTTTGCTTGGCATCAGTCTCGCTACACTGGAATATGGTACCAGGAGCGAATCATCATTTGCGCTTGCTTATCAGGAAGCGATGGCTTAAGAGACAGGTTTTAGGTCCCTATCACCTAAAACTTTTCAATTTTGTGAGCCGTAAGGGTCTCACAAAGCATTTTCTCCCTACGGGTCATAAGGATCCCATAAGTGTATTTTCTCCTTAGGAGTCGTGGGGACTCCTAAGTGTGTTGCTCCTTTGTGAGCCGTAAGGATCTCACGCGGGAATTTTCTCCTCACAAAGTTGAGAGGACTTTGTGAGTGCATTTCATCTCTTTACACGAGTTTGCGCCCTTTCGGGTTTTCACAAACTCGCCGGCAGTCCTGCTGTTTTTACTCACGGAGCCCTTTCGGGTTTTCATCCGTGCCCATTTTGCTTATGGACATACTTCTTTTTTTTTGAATTTTCACCGCCGGTGGGACTTTGAATGTGGTCTCACCGGTAGGACTTGGAAGGGATTGGGATTGTTTTACGCCCATGGATTGTATACGGTTTTGCAGGATGTATGATCCAGACCGTAGGGCCGGAAGAATTTCGGGACTTTGTCGGCGTCTGCATCGCTGCACTGGAATATGGTACCAGGAGCGACTCATCATTCGCTCTTGGGGTATGGGATTTGGAATTTGGTTAGCGTCTGCATCGTTGCACTGGAATATGGTACCAGGAGCGACTCATCATTCGCCATTGGGATTTGAGTTTGGAATTTGGTTGGCGTCTGCATCGCTACACTGGAATATGGTACCAGGAGCGATTCATCATTCGCCATTGGGATTTGAATTTGGAATTTGGTTGGCGTCTGCATCGCTACACTGGAATATGGTATCAGGAGCGACTCATTATTCACTGTTGCCTATTGGGAAGCAATGGCTTAGGAGACAGGTTTTAGGTCCCTATCACCTAAGACTTTTCAATTTTGTGAGCCGTAAGGGTCTCACAAAGCATTTTCCCCTACGGGTCGCAAGGATCCCGTAGGTGTATTTTCTCCTTAGCAGTCGTGGGGACTCCTAAGTGTGTTTTTCCTTCGTGAGTCGTAAGGATCCCACGAAGGTTTGTTCTCCTCATGTATCGTGAGAACACATGAGTGGGTCTTCCCAATGGAGCATAATTCCAAGGGCGGAGACCAGCCACATAACTGGTGATTACGGTGGGGCATGGGTATGATGAGAATTATTTGAGCCCGTGGATTGTATATGGTAGTCAATTTGGGGACTGGCCGTAGGGCTGGGAAAATTTTGGGAAATTGGAATTTGGTTGGCGTCTGCATCGCTGCACCGGAATATGGTACCAGGAGCGACTCATCATTCTCCTTTGTTTTGTTTGTTTTTTTGTTTTTGTTTTCATTTTTTTACCGCGATTGCTCTATTATTTCAGCTTTTCTTATCGCGAAGGTCACGATTGCCTTATCATTTCGGCTTTTATTCGCGGTTGCCCTATCATTTCGGCTTTATTTTTCATCTTTATTTTACTCGCTGATTTTTATTGCGAGTTGCCCCATCATTTTGGCTTTTCATTTTATTTATTTATTTACACATTCCTTTTTTTTATTTACACATTTTTTTACATTACCAGTTTAACGACTTAGAGGTCGATTGTTCCCAGATTAACGACGTGGTGGTCATCTTTGCTTATCCCAGCTCCTTGAATTTTGATCTTGGCGGAGCTGTATTAATGACCGTAGCTCTGTGGCTTGCCGATACATCTGAGGACTGTGAGTTTTTTCCAAGCTTGTATTGGTCCTCTGCCCAATCTTTGAAAACACAGCAGTCTTCAATGGTATGACTCACCACCCTATGGTATGGGCAGTATACGGGATTGCCGGTCATATTCATTTCATGTGGCCTCTTCGGAATAGGCAATTGCAGACCGTTGTTCAAGGCTTCCTCGAATATATTGCGGACCTCATCCCTCCTGAAGGAGTACACCTTCTTCTTTCTCTCTATTAGAGTAGGTGCCCTCACTGATGCTGGTCCTTGAGGCCGATCGGTCTTTGGTTCGCCCTTTTCAGATAATGGCACATGTCTGGGAGGATTAGGTTCCCGAAAGGCTTCGGTCTCCATTTGTATGAAATCGGCGATCGTAACTTGACTATTTTCTAACACGCCTTTAGACAGTTCTATCTCTCCCGTCTTGTATTGCCTTTCGACCCAATCTTTGAAAATGAAGCAATCCTCAATGGCATGACCTATCACTCTATGATAGGGGCGATATTTTGGTTCGTCGGTCATATTTGCTTCTTGCGGCCTCTTTGATTCTGGTAGTTGTAGACCGTTTCTTAGGACGTCTTTGAATATTTTACGGATTTAGTCCCTTCTGAAGGAATAGACCTTATCCAGCTTCTCTTTCAGTGGAGATTCTCCTCCGGTGTATGTATCGGAGGGACTGGAGGCTGATCGCGGCCGTTTTTCGTGAAGGTGCTCCACTCTTAGGTTGAAGGGGGTATCAATTGGCTGCCTCCGGGTATCAATCCCTGGATCATAAACCAAAATTCGATTCTGCTGTAATTGCAATCGAGCGACTTAGGTCGCGAGATCTGCCGCGACGTTTGCCAATTCGTCGACCTTAGATTGTACCTTGGCTAACTTCTCATCCCTGTCCTGAAGCTGCCTTTGAAGCCATCGGAATAATGCTTGTTCTGTAGTTCCGGTTATGACAACCGGGTCATCCTTATTGCCTGAGATCAATTCCGCAGGAACCCCAGGCTCTTTTGGCTTATCGGCCTGAGCGAGCTCTTCGTCATTTAGACCGAGTTGACGTTGGGTAGCATTCACCGTATCATCACCCTGGGTGTGAAGCATAGGAGGGTTTGTTTCTTCATGTCCGACTATATAGACAGTGTGGACCGCATATCCGGCCGTCTCTTTATCTTTGGCGGGGTGATCCCATTCCTCGAACCTCATGAAGTTCAGCCTAGCAGGAGCCCTAGCCCTTTTGTTGGCTCTATACCTGAGCCTTTTCTGCCTCAGCTTCTCGATTTTGAAGGCTTGGCGGGCATCCGTTATCCGGAAAGCCATTGTGAGTCGATTAGCGGGGAGCTTCGAGAAGACACCCGATCGAGCAGTTGTTAGGGGCACCGCCGGAGCTTGCTCGAGACGCGTTGTAGCTTTGTTGGGGTTGATGGCCTTGCCCCCAGCTGGGACCAAGGAAAGTCGTTCATACACCGACCTATGTTTGGGTAATGGTGCCCTCGAGATCACCACATTTAGCCTCTTGCCTTTTGAGGCCAGTTTTTCTGTAACCAGAGCTTGAGGAGCCGGAATGGCGTTAGCTGGCACGAACAGAATAAAGCCGAACTGTAGCAGCGACTCCTCCCACTGTCGCCCAAGACTGGCCGGGAGGACCATCCTGGAGTCCATCTTCATCGTGTAGGAGATGGGAGATGAGTTCATCTTTAGAGACATTGTTGAAAATTGATTACTTGGAAAACTGCATGAAAAAGCATTATTTTATTATAAACATCGATATGTATATTGATTGAGTTCGCATGAATGCTTAACTCGAAATATGTGAGGGGAGATAGGTCCCACCGGGCGTGCCAGAATCTGTAGGGTGTTTTTCGTTACCCCATTGAGATGGAAATACGCGCGCGCTTGTCAGGCGCATTACAAATTCCCCCTGCCTAGGGTAGGCTGGGGTATATTGATTGTGGGGATCCGAATCTCCGGCAGCTACGGACTAAGCTGTCGTTAATTACCCCTCGCATTTGGAGCGGGAGAACCTCCGATTGATGGATAAAACTAGTCATGCGAACTCAATGTACGGTGTTGTGTTTTGAAAGGGGTTTGGGATATATCGGGGGCCCCGCAGAGTTTTTACGGGGGTCCCGCTACCCGGATAGCGGACTGAGGGTCAAGGGGGCTAGCAGCCCCGGGCAGCGCCCCCTTAAAAATTTTTTCTAACGGGGGACAGTGTTGTAGAGTGTGTGTGTGTGTGTGTAAAGGGAAAAGGGCATCCAAAGGATGCGTGGGAGAAAGCGCTCGGGTGCTAGCGCTTTGGGCCCTAGCGCTTTGAGCGCTAGGGCATTAGCGCTAGCGCTTTGGGCGCTAGCGCCTTGCGTGCCAGGCACGTGGACGCTCGGGCGCTAGCGCTTTAAGCGTAAGGGCGCTAGCGCCGTGGGCGCTCGGGCGCTAGCGCTTTGAGCGCAAGAGCGCTAGTGCTTTAAGCGCTAGCACTCCACATGCCAGGCACGTGGACGCTCGGGCGCTAGCGCTTTGGGCGTGGGCGCTCGGACGCTAGCGCTTTGGGCGCTAGCGCTCTAAGCGTAAGAGCGCTAGCGCTTTGAGCGCAAAGGCGCTAGTGCTTTAGGAGGCAAAAGGGACTTAGTCCCTGCAATGGGAGTTGTACTCCCAGAAAGGAACACTTATTATTTTGTGTGTGTGTGTGTGTATAAGAAGTTAAACTCCTAGGATATTTTGAGGCTGATGAAGGGGCTTCTCCCCTTGAGCCCTAGATCTTCCGCAAAGTGGGATTTCTGGAGATGGGTCTCCTTCTTCTTCCTGTCGTTTGGCTGGATCTTAGAAAAAAGGGGTGAGACTTAAAAATCTCCCCCTTTTGAGATCTAATGGCAGATCCAAGTTCCCCTTTGTGGGTTTTGTGGTTGAAAACTATTTAGTTTTGGGAAAGGAAGAGTAAAACTCTTGATTTAATTCAAAAGAAAGAAGAAGGTTTTAGAACCTTGAAGAAGGAGAAAGAGGCACATGCCCTAATTTTTGGGGAATGAAAAGTATATCTTTTATTCATCATCATGTTGCCTTATATAGGCTTACATATTTACATATAGCCCCTTGGGCTTTACAAAATGGCTTATGCCCATCCCATGGCTCATGTGCCATTTCTTTTTGCACATAAGCCATGAGCTTTACAAAAATTTGGCTTTATGTTCATTCATGCATAAAAAAAATTACATAAAAATTATTTATTACATGATTTCATTTTGACATGGGGGGCCGGCCGATTCATGTTCGGACTCGACCTGGGCATGGGCCCACTTGGCTTGGGGTTGACTTTGACTTTGACTTAGTCAACCGGGGTGCAATTTTCGACTTCAACACCAGTGACACTCCGTGCCAGGGAAACATCAAGCAGACACTCCGTGCCGGGGACACATCAACCAGCGACACTCCGTACCGGGGAAACATCAAGCAGACACTCTGCCTCGGGGAAACGTCCAACAGTGACACTCCGTACTGGGGACACGTCAACCAGTGACACTCCGTGCCAGGGAAACGTCAAGCAGACACCCCGTACCGGGGATACGTTAACCAGCGACACTCCATACTGGGGACACGTCAACCAGTGACACTCAGTGTCGGGGAAACGTCAAGCAGACACTCCGTACCGGGGACACGTCAACCAGTGACACTCCGTGCCGGGGAAACATCAAACAAACACTCCGCATCAGGGATACGTCATACACCGACACTCCGTCTCGGAGACGCGTCAAGCGTCGACCGTCCATGTCGTAAAAAGGGCAGTGCGGGTTTCCAACAAAGCAGGAGCCAAACCGCTCCAGGCCAGGGAAACGTCTACCACGGACACTCCGCCTCGAAGGCGCAAACGTCGACGGTCCATGTCGTAAAAAGGGCAGTGCATCTCAAAAAGTGGGAACCAAGGCAAGTTGCCTCAACACAAAAGAAGATCCATAAATTTCATGCACACGACCCACATATGTGGTGTGCATTTATTGATGGGGGGCACATTGTTGGGGTCGAAAATTGCACCCCGGTTGACCAAGTCAAAGTCAAGGTTGAGCCAGGTGGGCCCAAGCCCAGATCAAGTGGGCTCATGCCCGAGTCGGGCCCGAACATGAAGCGGCCGGCCTCCCCCATGCTGAAATAAAAAATCATGTAATAAATAATTTTGATGTAATTTTTTTTTATACATGAATAGGCATAAAGCCAAATTTTTGTAAAGCCCATGGCTTATGTGCAAAAAGAAATAGCACATGAGACATGAGATGGGCAAAATGGCATTTTGTAAAGCCCAAGAGGCTATATGTAAATGTGTAAGCCTATATAAGGCAACATGATGATGAATAAAAGATATACTTTTCATTCTCCCCAAAAAAAACTAAGGTTCCTGTGCCTCTTTCTCCTTCCAAAAGGTTCTAAAACCTTCTTCCCTTCTTTTGAATTAAATCAAGAGTTTTACTCTTCCTTTTCCAAAATTAAATAGTTTTCACCACAAAACCCACAAAGGGGAGCTTGGATCTTCCATCAGATCTTAAAAAGGAGAGATTTTATAATCTCACCCCTCTTGTTATCCAAGAGCCGGCCAACAAAGGAGGAAGAAGAAGACCCATCTCCAAAGACCCCACTTTGGGGAAGATCCAGGGCGTAGGGGAGAAGCCCCTTCATCAGCTTCAAAAATATCTTAGGAGTTTAACTCTTCATGTGTGTGTGTGTGTGTGTACACAAAATAATAAGTATTTTTTTCTGGGAGTACAACACCCAGTGCAGAGACCAAATCCTTTTTTGCCGCTCAGCGCCCGAGTGCCCACGCGCTTGGCACGTGAGGCATTAGCGCCCAAAGCGCTAGCACCCAAGCGTCCAAAGCGCGAGCACCCACGTGCCTGGCACATGAGGCGCTAGCGCCCGAGCGCCCACGTGCCTGGCACATGAGGCGCTAGCGCCCAAAGCGCGAGCGCCCGAGTGCCCACGTGCCTGGCACGTGAGGCGCTAGCGCCCAAAGTGCTGGCGCCCAAAGCGATAGCGCCAGCGCCCAAGCGTCCGCGTACCGCGCATGTGGGGCGCTGGCGCCTTCTCCCACGCATCCTTTGGATGCCCTTTCACTTACACACACACACACACACACACACACACACATACTCCACCACACTGTTCTCGTTAGAAAAAATTTCTAACGGGGCGCTGCCCCGCACCCCGCAAGGGGGCTGCTAGCCCCCTTGACTCCTAGCCCGCTATCCGGGTAGCAGGAACCCCGTAAAAACTCTGCGGAGCCCCCGATATATCCAAAACCCCTTTCAAAACACAACACACGCACACTGCACATTGAGTTCGCATGACCGGTTTAACCCGTCAATCGAAGGTTCCTTCGCTCCAAAGGAAAGGGGTAATTAACGGCAGCTTAGTCCGTGGTTGCCGGAGATTCGGATCCCCACAATCAATAACCCCTCACCTACCCTAGGCAGGGGGAATCTGTAGTACGCCTGACAAGCGGGCGCGTATTCCCATCTTAATAGGGTGACGAAAAACACCCTATACTGGCTTATAGTTGTTAAGCTCAATTGTCATCTTTCCAAAGGACAGGTTCATTGAACCGTTACGAAAATTGATTATCGCGTTTGAAGTTGCTAAGAAAGGTCGACCGAAGATAACCGGAATTTGATTCCGTGGGTTTGCTACAGGCTGTGTATCTAGAACTATAAAGTCCACAAGGAATATAAATTCCCCGACTTTGATTAACAAGTCCTCTATCTCACCCCGAGATTGGGTGATAGATCGATCGGCTATCTGGAGAGTGCAATGCGTAGGTTTCAACTCTCCTATCCCTAATTGCTCATAAACTGAATACGGAAGCAAGTTAACACTAGCACCTAAATCGAGTAGAGTACGATTGATATTTTTATCCCTAATAGTTATAGATATTGTAGGACAACCGGGGTCCTTACATTTCGTGGGCACCAATTAGATAAGAGAATTGCTCATATTACTCGCTAAGAAAACCTTTTTAGGTACTTGAGTTTTCCTCTTCCTAATGCATAAGTCCGTTAAAATTTTCGCATAGGAAGGAACTTATTTGATAGCATATAGGAGAGGGATATTTATGTTAACTTGCTTTAAAATGTCCATAATTTTCTCCATTTGGGTACTTGGTCTGTTGGCCCTCAACCTATGTGGAAAAGGAGCTTTATCAAAAAGAGTTGGGTCCAACTTTTAAGGAGAAGTTTGTGGGGATGGAATGGATCCCAAAATTGGATTTGGGATGGTTGTAGATGGTAATTCCTTTAAGGAAGTGGAATGAGGGTTCGAGCCTACTGGAAAACGGAGAATAGGCTCGGAAGAAGATGTTGGATTAGACGAAATAGGAGTAAAAGTGGTAGACGGGATTTCATCAATATCATTGACTTCAACTTGTTCACCAATATTTTTATTCGCACTCTTCCCAATCTCAACGTAGTTACGACACTCATATTATGATTTTGAAGGATGATATTCGCGCTTTGTGAGTGGCCGGAATTTGGTAGAGCCTGAGATGGAAGTCTCCATTTCTCTCTCACTCATCGCGGCATTTAACTGTGCAAGTTGTGCTTCTATCAATTTTATACTTTCGCTGTGGGAAGCAGTGTGTTGCACTAACGTTTAGATAGAAGACGTTAAATTAGCCATCGTTTGCGTGGATTGTTTAATGAACGTTTCTAATTTACGTTCGAGCGCAGAGGTTTTATCGTATCAGCCGTTGAAATATTATTATAAGGATCAAAGTTGTTGGCCGGTTTTCGAAAAGATTGCGGTTGAAAGGGGTGATGATTTTGTTGTGGTGGCTGCTGTTGTTGTGGAGGAAGCCTTTGATAATTATTTTGGCTTGGGAACCGATTTTGATTTTGAGACTGGTTTTGGTTCCAAGCGAAATTAGGGTGATTCCTCCATCCCTGATTATATGTGGATGAATAAGGGTCATTTCTAGGTTATTGCTGAAAAGCAGCATTGATTTGTTCATGAACTTGAGATGAAGGATTCAAAGGATATTCTTCCGTTAAATGTGATGGGCCAAAACAGCAACCACACACGGTTTTGGGGAGCATAACTTGTTTTAGGGAGGTTGGGGAGACTTTGTTTTTGATAGCTTTGAGTTTCTTTTGCATCACGGCCATTTCGGCTTTCACTATGATGGAAACGTCGAGCTGGTGGATACCTGCCCTAGATGAAGATGGTGTTGGTCTAACGCTCTCCCATTGTGAGGTTTGTTCGGTGAGATCTTTCAAAAATTGCCAAGTTTCGCCATCGTCTTTTGATATGAAATGGCATTGACAAATGGTTTCAAGCATCTGTTTCGTGGCAGGATTAACACCCTCATATATAATTCGGCAAAGTTTCCATCTATCAATTCAGTGATGGGAGCATTGTACAAGAATATCCTTAAACCATTCAAAGCATTTCCAGAATGGTTCGTTGGAAAGTTGGGTAAACTGGCTAATCTTTCTTCGAACACGGGCGGTTTTGTGATTGGGATAAATTTTTTTAAGAAATTCTATAACGAATTTGTCCCATTTAGCGATAGATTTGCGGCAGTGCTATAAAGCCATTTTTCTGCTAGATCACACAATGTAAAAGGGAGAAGAAGTAATCGCATAGTATCCACTGACAGTTGTGTTGTGCTCATCATTGCACATACGTTTTCGAATTTGGTTATGAAAACGTATGCGTTTACGGATTCAAGCCCGTAGAATTTGGGTATCAAGTTGATGAAATGGGGTTTAATTTCGAAATTACCCTCATTGGCTGGTGGAAGATACAGACATGTAGGAAGGGGCCCGCGTATAGGGTAGCATCTTTCTTGGAGAGAGATGTGCAGTGGATTCTGCGCACCTATGGGTGGTGGCAGGGTGGTATCATGAAATCCCGATGGAGATCTGTAGATTTCGGGAGATGTGGTGGGTGGAGGGGAAATAGAAGATGAAGAAGTACCGACTTTGGAGTCGGTAGCAAAAACGCGGACAAGACGGGCACTAAAATCCCGTGTCCAGCCAATCATGCACTAAACGAGTTTAGAGCACGTGGCGGCGTGTAAAGTGTGAGAACGATTTTAAGAAGGTTTGTTTCGAAAAAGTGATGGACGTGAGGCTTGACTCAATAAAGCAAAAAAATGCACAATCAATCCTTATAACTATGGTCACCTAGGTCAAGTTACTAGATCGCTCCTAAACTTCCTAAGGACAAGTCGCAGGATCGATCCTCTACCACCTCTTTATCGCTCTTGTGTCCAGGTAAGTGTCAGGTAAGTGGGAGGTATCCGCTATAAGAATCACCGAAATAGCGGGCCTAATTAAGTAACCATTTTCCTTAGTCACACTTGTCTAGACACCACAAGAGAAATGCGGATAAGCGATAAATTACCCACGACCCTTCTCTGTCCTAATTGAGCACGATTGTCCTTAGAGACTTGGTCTAAATATTTTTAAATTAATGTAGGGTGATAGTATGCTCGTTTTGTGATTTTTGGGGCCTAGGAAGAGTGGTGAAATCCCCCACCTAATCTGGATTTGGGTTATTTCCCCTTAATGTCCGGTTTAGATATGCACAAACAAACCAATATCAAAATATGCAAAAATATTTTTGAGCGACGCTTTTTGCAAAGAATCCTACAGGAAAGATCAGATTATTGGATTTTAAAGAATAGAGAAAGATATTAGGAGATTACCTGAAGATTCTGGGGGCCCAAATCCACCAAGCCGCCGCGGTTCCGCCGCAATTTGCTTGTTCCCTCCACAGTTCCGCCGCAGAGTAGAAGGTTTGTTCGCCAAAATTTCTTCAATGCTCCCCTCTGCTCCTCTGGGCTATATTGAAAGTCTCTGAATCTCTGTTTCCTTGCTTCAGTTATTCCAGATTCCTTTGCAAAACTTGCACAATAATCATTAAATACACAAGATGTGGTTTTGGTTCTCGTTTATAATATGTTTGCTGGATTTTATAAAAAATCAACCTGAATAACAAGAAAAAAAATTACGGTCGTTTCCTTTGCAACGATGCCATTTGATTGTTCGTTTAAAAAGTGTGTTTTCGTAAAGTAACCGCTATCAGGATGGTGTCGCTAGTAATTAGCAGCGATGAGTATGGGTCGTCCATAGGGAAACGTAATCCTTTTTCTTGCTTTAGATGAGTTGATAAAAGATGGGTGATTGGTTGTAGTTACGGATATACTATGGATGTAAGATTTATAAAGAAGAGACTTGTAGGGTTCATAGGACTTAGTAGTAATTGATGAATAATTAAAAATGACTCCTTTTATTTTGTAATAGTTTAAAATTAGATCGATAGTGATGAATGTAGATTAGAATTCTTTTGGAAGAAACTAAGGTTTCCCCACTCTTAATCCTTGTCCTTGCATTGATCTCTATTCATGTCTAGCTCTTAACAAAATAAGTGTTGAACAGATCTCGAATCATGGTCGTGACAAGCAATAGATTGGTAGCGCGCCCGATAAGGATGTTAACATTTATTTTGCTAAAATTTATAGACTTTAAAATATATAAAAGAGGTTAAATGATTTTATCATCCATTGATCTACCCTAGTCTACGAACCCTAGCAAGTTAGGAATTACTCGCTCATGGTTTGAGATTTAGAAGAAAGGATGAAGAGTGAAAACATGATTAAGATGCAGAAAGTAAGTGCAGAAAGTAAATGCGAAAAGAAATAAACTAAGATCTACCTTTATTAATCAACTATTTCATACAACTATCCTTTTTGAAAGTAAATTACAAAAAAACCTAGTTTTTGCTCTCGCTCTCTCTCTTGTTGGAGGTAGATGACTAGCTGATGATCATCTGGATGCGTAGATCGCTTTGGACCTCTTGATCTCTTCGGTTTGATTCATCTTTAGATGTGAAGCTCTCGGTCCTATTTATAGTCACAGAAACTAGAAACCCTAGATTTCATACTTGAGTATATGCAGCTAGAATCCAAACCATAAAATTTGAAATTCTACGGCTCTAGATCCGCCGCGGATGCGCCGCGAAAATCCTCATTTGGCCGCTCAACCGCGGCGTTATAGTGGAATCAAGACTTGGAATTTTTCATGCTCTCTTCTGTTGACATGTAGAGATCCCTTTGATATCTGGATTCTGAGAATAATTCTCTAAGTCTCTGACGTTGCTAGATCTTACTATTTGCTTCCATATTTCGGCAGATTTGATTCCGACATCTCGGATCTCTTGGATTTCAGACCTGATCTAATATCTGCACAATATCTCAAGTCATAGTGTTAGTAGTATTTTGTATTTTTGAGATATTACCCTAACCATTTTATATGATATTATATGTTAAGAATGTTAATTAGAATTATTTGATATAATATTCATATTTTAATTACTAATATTTTTTATAAATATTATATTCATTTATTTTCCCTTATTATGTTAATTATAGTGTAAAAACCTATGATAATAATCTTTTTACACATAAACCCTCATATGTTCTATAATTACATAAACACCTTTTATAACTTAACAATAATGAGGAAAATAATCATTCAAATGTGCAATATTTTAGACCAATCAGCGCGCCACAAAATAAACGAGACAGCGCCTCATGTGCTTCTCACGTAGACGCCATATAAAAGTGCTCAGCACTATATATATTTAGTCAAAATGACTAAAGTGCTTAGCACTTATTGGGCAGCGCCCATAATTGAGTGCTTCACATGATACACATATGTGCGCCAGAGCTCTAAACAAGTGCTTAGCACTCCTGCAAAAAAGGGGCTGAACAAATAGAACCCAAATAAGTGCTTAGCACTTTTGAATAAAAAAAAAAGAAAAAAGAAAAGACTGAGCAGACGAAGCCCAAATTGGCTAAGAGTCTCTCTAAAGCAGCTGAGCCCAAATGCTCTATTATTGGATTTTAAATAAAAAAATGATCCTTAAAATATTGCTAAGTTGATCTTAGTCTTAAGTAGGACTAACATATCCTTAGTTAAAATAAATTAAGCCTAAATACTCATATATTTAAGTTGATCTTAATCTCAAACTAGATTAACGGTCCTTATATAAAAAAAAGTATTTTTGAAATAAAGGAATATATAACCTAAGTTCAAAACCCAAATCTAAATATACGGATTTGGACTAATCCTCGCTTTACGGACGACATAAACTAGTCTCAGTATACAATCTATGGACAACTACATAAAAATAAAATAACCCATGACACGAAATGAACTTCAGGAGAACGAGAAAGTGGTTATCGTAATGCGGTAACGTAATTAACTGCATACGCTTGCACTTGCAGGGAAGATGGTCCCCACAATCAAAACCCTTCACAAATGAGGGAGAATCTGATAAAGTCTGCTACAGCTGTCGCATCTATCCAAACCTCCGATATACGATGTCATAAATCAACTTGGTATTTTCGGAGAGGTGGATGGATAAATCCAAATAGTATCTGCCCCCAAATTCAGGCAAGACGATCTATCCCAGTTCATCTCTGTTTTCGGCGGTAAATATGTGGCTTTTGCATCAAGGCAGTTAAAAGTCCATGAGAGAAACTATCCAACACACAATTTAGAATTGGCAGCCATCATCTTCGCACTCAAGATTTGGCATCATTATCTTTAGTAGAACGAGTGGATATATATACTGACTATAAGATTCTAAAGTATGTATTTACTCAGAGGGAACTTAACATGCGGCAGAGAAGATGCTTAGAGCTTATGGCAGGCTTTAACATCAACCTATAATATCATCCTGAAGGTGAGCGTAGTCCCCGATGCATTTAGTTGCCAGCCTTTAGAAATGAACCTCACCGCTTAGTGGAGACTACCGAAAGAACTTCATGGATTAAAGATTGAAGTAGTTGTGCCAGGTTACACATCATCCTTGATGAACTTACAAGTCCAGTTCACTCTTGTCAATCAGATCAAGGCAGCTCAAACAAATGATGCTAAGATACAAAAGATCCGAAAACAAGTAGAAAGTGGTCTTTAGACTGACTTCATCATCCACGAAGATGGATCCTTGCGGTATGGGAGCCGTTTATGGTTGTCAGTCGGCCCTGTTCGAGAAAAGTTGATGAAAGAAGATCACAGCTCTCCGTATTCTATACACCCCGGCTGCATGAAGATGTAAAAGGATATACGGCAACACTACCGGTGGTATGGAATGAAGCAAGAAGTAGAAAGGAGTATAGCAAAATGCTTAATCTTTCAGCAAGTGAAGGCTGAACATCACAAAACCGCTAGTCTACTTCAGCCATTACCTATCCCAGAATGGAAATGGAGGCACATTACCATGAACTTTGTGACTGCTCTACTACGCAGCACGAAGGGTAACATCGCAGTTTGGGTTTTATAGATCGACTCACCAAGCCGGTTCACTTTATTCCATTCAGAGTTGGCCGATCAACCGAGACGTTGGCAAGAAAGCACATAGAGGTGAGTAAAAATCTAAAGTATGATTAAAACCTTCAAGATATATTATACTTGTCTTGATACCCATATACTCATGCAGGAGATCGTGAGATTACATGGAGTACCTGTTTGCATTGTCTCTGACCGAGATACTATATTTCAATCCCAGTTTTGGCACAGTCTTCAAGCCAGCCTGGGAACGAACCTGAACTTCAGCACGGCGTATCATCCCCAAACATATGGACAGTCCGAACAAACAATTCAGAATCTGAAAGATATGCTGAGAGCCTGTGTGCTAGATTTTGGAAGTTCGTGGGAAGATCACCTACTCCTTATGGAGTTTTCATATAACAACAGCTACTTTATGGACGTAAGTATCATTCCCCGCTGAGTTAGGACGATGCTGGAGATCGTGAACTCCTTGGGCCAGAGATGATCATGGCAACTATGGATGTAGTTCGCACGATCTGGGAGAAGATGCGCATGGCTCAGGACCGACAGAAACATTGGGCAGATGCAAAGCATCGACACTTGGAGTTCCAACTCGGAGAGCATGCGTTTATGAAAATCTCTCCGAATAGAGGAGTACGTTTTGGAAAATGGGGTAAATTTAGTCCAAGGCACATCAGACCGTTCGATATAGTTGAATGAGTTGGAGAAGTGGCGTACCGCTTGACACTACTACCCTCATTAGAAAAAGTGCACAATGTGTTCCACATATCCCAGCTATGACGATATGTGAGCGACTCCAACCACATACTTGATCACTCAGAGCTCACTGTTCAAACTGACTTATCTATTGAACAGCAACCAGTTGAGATCTTAGATCAAAAGGTGAAGACTTTATGAAACAAGGAGGTGAACTTAGTCCGAATGATGTGGAGAAAGGATTCGCCAGAAGAATCAACCTGGGAGCGAGAAGACGATATGTGTGCACAATATCCTGACCTATTTGAAAATTAGTCTTTGTGTAAATTTCGAGGACGGAAGTTTTATAAGGAGGGTAGAATGTAACGATTCTGAAATCCTTGTACAAATGTAACTATTTTAATTTATAGAAAGGGTATTTTTACCTGACTAGGAGTTATAAGTTGATTTTGTTCAATAAAATCAAGAAACAACTTGTAGCTCACTGGTTAAGGCTCTACACTGCTATTCCATAGCCTGGGAGTTCAAATCCTATCAGTCCCAATTAATTTTATATTTTTCTTTTTAACTTTTCGAAAGCCCAAGAGTTGCACGTTCAATACACGGAGAATCGAAAAGTTTCAGAGAAATCAAACAGGATAAATGAGGGGTTAAGACCGATTAAAACACTTGGCATAAGTCTCGAGACACGTGGCGTAGATCCGACCGCTAGAACCAACCCCAAAATCGCTACTGGCGGTTCGATCAGCCCAGAATGCATCCATTCTTTGCCCGTGTGTCCTTTTGACTCCCCTCTACTTTATTTTATTGATTGATTTTTCTGAATTTAAGCAGAGAGTTGCCCACCCTTTCATCTACCCCATTAACACTATTTTAATTATTTTTAATTCCCATACTCTCAAATTTTTCTCTATAAGTACCTAGCCCTACTACCCTATTCCTCATTTCTGAAAATTTCACAAAAATACTCTCTAAATTCCCAAGTTCAAGCAAGAGGAATTAAGCTATTCTCAAGTGAAGTTTCTGAAGTTGAAACACCGTCGATCGATTCTTTCCACACGTCTTGGTCTCGGTTCTACCAACCGAGACATTCTCTTACCTCTTCTCAATGCTCCAAAACCCATAAGTCCTTTTTTCTCTCTTTCATTTCGATTCAAATCGCCTTCTAAAATAATATCGACAAGTGAAGTTAGTATTTTTTATAATTTCCTTTAAATAATTTTATTACAATTATCATGCTATATAAATTACACTAATCCGTTAACAACAACCTTAAAATAATGTTTATCCAATTAATTTTGAATGTGTTTAGTTTCCATATTAAATAAAACGTATAACTGAACTTTTTCATATAAATACCTTGAATTTTAAAAGTAACCTTTTTATCGAAATCTAGAAATATATACCTATAGAAAATTCACAGAGTAACGACCTACCCCATCACATACACTATAGTTTGGTAGCACGATATTCTAGATTACAAAGTTTTCTCCGAGATGAAACAATTTACATTAACATACCCCCACTTTTAAAGATGCTTTTTGAATCGCTATTTTTAACCCTCAGCAATTACGTCTCTACAACTCTCTTTAGGAGACCCGCTAATAGATGGTGTGGATTATTTCATGTCCTTAGGATAGTAGAGCGAGATGCAGAACTTCTCACGGAGAATTCGATCTCAAAAGGAATAAAAATATGATTTTAAAGAATACGATTTTCTTAAACAAATTAAACTTTGAAAAATTATATATAATTATGAATCCATATTTTCAATAAAAACAAATTGTGAAAACTATATTTTTAAATGAAAGATTAAAATTTTAATAAAATACCATCAAGTTTCCAAAAGTATAGTTTTCATAAAAATACCCTAAACTTTTAAAAAGCTAAGTTTTTTCACTAAAATACCACTAAAACTAAAATACATTTTTATAAAAACTCTTAATATTATAAATCACTCTCGAACTTTATTTTTAAAACAATATTATAACATTTTTCATAAAAACCCCTCGAAAAATGCGAAGAATGTAAACAACTTGAATAAATCTTTAAAGACCTAGATTAATATAGGTTTAAACGGTATCATTTCTCTTGAGCCTCGGAGAGCAGGAGAAAGTGAGTGCTTGCCTATTCAGGTTAGACAACACTGCAAATTAAAGGAATTATCAATGGCAATCGTCTTGGAAAAAGACACAAATCCTACCGCCCATGTGCAACGGTTGTCTGATTATTCCCGAACTTAAGAATTTCAAAAGTTAAATCCATTCATAAAATATTGACTATAGCCTGAATACAAACTCCACTCGAATCCAATTCAAAACCAAACTTGAACACTTGATCTTGAACTTGAACACTTGAATTTGAACATGAATATCCAAACTTGAACTCAAATAATTGACTTGACTTGACCGAACCATAAATATAACTTGACATGAACTTGACATGAATACCTGAATACATGATTACAACTTGAACATAAACTTGTACTCTTTATATTCATGAATTCGACTAAGACCTATAAACTTGAACTATACACTATAATACGCGGAGATAAGGGGTAGATTGGTACATAATGTATATCGTGGCTCGAGAGGTCATTTTAAAGGACAGCTACATGAATTCACGTGTCATTGTCTTGTGGGTTTTGACTGGGCCTTGTACTACATGTTACCATAGTTCACAGGATAAGTTGGACTCCTCTCATATACATGAATGCCTTCTTTATCAAACTACTAACAACCACGTTTGAATTTCTATCTTATACATGTAAATGATCATATTTAGATACTCTCATATACAACCTTACCTGTTCACATTTACTTGGTTTCTATTCACTTTATACATCTGTCAGTCATCTTTATTTACTTCTTTTGGCAACTTACCGAGTGCTAGTTCACTGACGGCATTCCTCTCTATTTCTTTTCCTTGGAATGTTCGTCAGGGGGACCAGACTCTGAGGTGATCGAGCCAAGCCAGGAAGACTTGGATCAGTTCGCTACCCAGCCTAACTACTAGTTCATTTTCTACACTTACTTGTTGTATGCCATTGTTTAGGCATTTTTAATCATTGTATTTTTTATTTCCGACGGTTGTATTTGAAATTTGAATGTAAATAAAATTGCTATTTAATTTTATTACTCTTGTTATTCTTGCACATTATTATATTGCTTACACACGCTTAATGTATTTATTAAGGGAAATGACATTCTTATAGTAAATACGTTGCGGGCTTACCACATTACCGTTTCCGTCTACTAGAAAGCCGAGCATGACACTTGATCATTCTCTTGTGTCCACAGCGCACTTAGAGAAGCTTCAAGGGTTGTTGTATATAGGATAAGGGGCTTTCCCTTAACCGGAGCGGCCAATACCGACGGATTTTGCAAGTATTGTTTGATTTCGTCCAATACGCTTTGGCATTTCTGATCCCAGACGAACGGGGTGCCCTTCTTCATCAGATGGCTATAGGGACGACATTTTCCGGAGAGGTTGGTTATGAACCGCCGGATGTATACGAGCTTTCCTTGGAAAGATCATAATTGTCTGAGGGTTCTTAGAGAGGGCATCTCCGTAATTGCCTTGATCTTTGAGAGATCAATTTCGATACCTCGGTAGTGAATGATGAACCCTAGGAATTTGCCTGAAGAAACTCCAAACGCGCACTTTAGAAGGTTTATACTTCCGAAGACGCTCAAACATGATCTTTAGATATTCCCGGTGCTCCTCATGAGATTTGCTTTTAACCACAAGGCCGTCGATATTTTAAAATGATGCCACGCACCCTACGTGTTCGTGGGGAGGTGGAGTTTGCAAAAAACGATTTTTAGTGCTTCGTAACATCGACTAAACTCCAGGATCGATACTAAAACCTAACTAACAAACTTAATCGGAGGTTTAACTACTATGTGAGAATTTTATACCTCAAGTTCTCGCTGTCCTTCTTCTCCTCGCTGTCCTTCTCCTCGTCGTGAGCTCCTTGAAGTGAGAACGGATCGCGCCTCCTCGTCGGTTTTTCCAAATCGAAGAAGATCCACCCGAGAGTGTCTACATTGAGCTTTCTCCTCTAGGATGAGGCAACTAGGTCACTTAGTGTGCTAAACTAAGTAGCCTAGACAGAGTAAAAAGTGTTAATGGATTTAGTTTTGTCACAAACCCTAGGATTTTCAATTCATGAGACAACTAGGGTTTCTTTGAGGAAGATGAAAAGAGAGCTTGAGAGGAGAGAGAATGTGTTTGTGATAATGAAACTTAACTCTTGAGCATGGCATCTATTTTAACTCTAATACAAAAGAAAAATATCTCTCACAAATATCACAAAATATCTAAGTCTTCTATTGTCACAAGAGTCTAAAAGAGTCAACATAAAGCCATGCTCAATTTCACTAAAATACCATGAAGTTTTCCTCCTCTCAAATATCCACCTCATTAAGCATTTAACCTAAAATGCTAAAACAAGTAATGAGGTGTTATCATCTTAAAGCAAACTTGAATAATTACAAGAATGCCCCTCGCATCCGTATATACATACCCGTATTCGTGTTTCGAGAAACATGAATACAATGAGACATAACTAATCCAATAACCAAATACTAGGATCCGGCTTAAACTAAAGCCCACTAGTATTGTCCGTCCGAACATCATATGCGCATAAGTACACATGTGTGATCGAACCCTGTCGTAAAACCATACGACCTCTACTCGTTTCGCCCGAAGCAGGGAAACTCTCTGTGTGGGAATCTAAAGACTCGACAGTACGCTGGCAGACCACAAGCGCGTCAGCGGTACTAACTGCACGTAATGGCTACCCAGGTATCTATCGATAAGAAGGCCAAAGAGCAAACTCATCCGTACCCCTACTAAGCCTGTCTGTGGCAATCTCCGTACAGTCCGGTCTGTTCGTCTAAGAGTATTGCATATCGGGCCTACGGGGCAGCAAGCGTCAAACCCCTAATAACGCAATAAGTCATGTCGGAGTGCAGCCAAAAATACCCTGAGAAACTACTGGAATCCCTACAAGCAAATCTCGCTTGTCCTGGCCAGGGACTTTATGTAATGGCTTTCCGAATCACAGCGCGATATCAACCCCTAATACCGGGAGAGACGAATCCTATCTAACCGCCACTTCCTCCAACCGCTTCGGGGCTGCACCCAACTACTACCTGTTTGCACGACTCAATAGAGCCGTGTAGGGTAGTAATCTAAGAACAGCGTGAACACACTTGAGGCGAAATAGCAGTATCAAGTCAACGGACTATATTGTACTCATGTCACCTGGGAACTGCTACCTGACGATAGGTATAGTACTAACCAGTAGTTCCCCATGAGTCCGTCCAGTGTAACTCATAATCCAATGAGCACCTGCATATTATCTCCAGTACGACGTACTAATGGCTGTGGGACAGACCATCTCCTCTACTGGGATGAGAAACGTATACACTAGTCTACTCTGGAGTATCGATGCCCTGTCTCGATAATCCTACGACTAGGGATCTGTATAAGGATGTGCTTGCAGACTACCCAGCCCCCATTAGTGTGACTGCCATCACAACGCTGGTAGTTAAGCCAAGATCCTAAAGGCTCTACTAATATGTATTAGCGATACGTCAAAAGAAATATATACACATATTAAGATAGATACAAACCAAGTAGCATACTACCATATTGAGCAAGATTGTCATAAATCCATGTATATATCCCAAGCTTCCAAAATGTAATATACAAACTAGTACTATACAATAATGGCCTCTAGGGCATATTACACTAACAGATATAGCATTCAACGATCTTGTGTATGAGATCATCGAATATCTTCGTTATGCCCCTTTGGTAGGTAGCTCCGGTGTTCTTCAAACCAAAGGGCATCATCATGTAGCAGAATACGACCAACGGAGTATAGAAGGCGGTATGCTTCTGTTCTTAAGGATTCATCTTTATTTAGTCGTATCCTGAAGATCCATCCATAAAGAAGAAGACTTCATGGGTGGACGTGTTATCGATTATTAGCTCGGTAAGGGGCACTGGGAAGTCATCTTTCTAGCAGGCCTTGTTGAGGTCCCGAAATTCTACGCAGATCCGAACCGTCCCATTTTTCTTCATCACCGGAACGATGTTAGCAACCTAGTCAGTATATTGAACTTCTTGGATGAAACCAGAGTCGATTAATTTCTTGACTTTAGCGTTGATATTCATCTCAATTTCAAGCCACATCCTTCTTGGTGCCTGCTTGACTGGTTTCATCTCTAGCGATATAACTAGCTTGTGTTCCGCTACTTCTGGATCTAAGCCCGGCATTTCAGAGTAGTTCCAAGCGAAGAAGTCTTTGTATTGTATAAGCACATCTTTTAATGTGGTTACCTATTTTTCCGACAGCAGCTTACTGACAAATGTTAACGTCGGATCATCTTCCGTTCCTAAGTCGATTTTCTTTAGGTTGTCTGTCGTGGTATGTATCCCATCTTCCAGCACTTTTGGTGCCAGTGGAAATTCTGAGATCTCCTTGTCATTGTCTTCGTTTGTGATGCATCCGAAAAGGTTAATCATATTCTCGTCCCTTTCCTCTCTTGAGAGTGTTATCATATAACAGGTACGAGTCTGCTTCCATTTTTGCGGTCGAGGTAGCTCCATCCTGATGGTATAGGTCTTCTTTGGCTCGTGCTTTTATGGCGGGCTTATCCTCCGGCTATCAGATAACATGAACCAGCCCTATTGATATTGGTCCTCCACCCAGTTCTTGAACATGAAACGGTCTTCAAAGGGGTGATCTATCGCTCGGTGATAGGAGAAATAATCCAGATGATGAACTTCATTTATTTTTTTAGGGTGTCGAGACTCCGGAAGCGTCATCATCTGATACTTCATGACAGGGCTGAAGATCTTCCCTGTCTTGTCTCGAGGGAACAAATATTTCCGAACCATCTTCTTTATAAAGGATGGGTTCCAACCGAACTTTTCTCGATTAAACGACGTCTTGGACCTGTTTTGATGTCCTTGAACGTTGCTCGCAATCACTGTCTTATTCTCATCTCCGCTTCGAGATTTTCCTTTTTTATGGGAGTACACGGCGGGCTGTGGATGGAGAGTATCATGATCTACTTTTTCCACTAATTTTTTATTGAGACGATGTGCCTTAGCCTTTTCATATATCGCCATTTCATGACTGTGATTATCTCGGCTTGCTTGGCAAGCTTCCTTTATTATCTTTTCAATTTGCACTTCGAGTGAGGACTTGAGGTTTTTTGAGCGAGACTTTTTTCGTTCAGCATCATGGCTACTTGGGGAAGCGTCTTATTCTCCGCTCAAGCTGTTTATGGTGTGGCAGCTATAGATTTTCTTCCGTTTCTTAGACCGAACATATCCCAGCCCAGTTGTTTCCATTTTCCCGTTGGGCTTCTTTCGTTGAGTCCCGAGGATATCCCAAATCCTTTTATAGAATTGGGCTTTCCGAACAGTTTGTTCGAGAGGCACGCCTTAGCGCTTTAACGGCTTATTTAATCCCTCTACATAATATCTTGGCATACAGATGGGCTGGAACTTGTCAAGAGTGGGATCATCCCCATACCATACTTCCTTTTCCACCTTGGTCCCCATAGATTTATAGAAGAAAATCGCCTTTTCACCTCTTCGCCTTCGAAGCGCGTAGAAAGTCTCCAGTTCTTGTATGCTATAAATATTGAGTGCGTCAAGTTCCTTATAATGTCGAGGTGGAGCCATCATGATGTGTAGACTCTGATCCGGTTCGGCGGGAGTCTGTGTCGATGGGCGAATAGAGAACAATGTGTTTGTCTCATCTTCGGAGTCACTACCAAAGACCAGGATAAGGGCCGACGGTCCGGATTTATTGTTTTCCCATTTCCCAATTAGGCTGTCTCGAGTAGACTATCTGTTCATCCTCTTCAGTATCGTTTCCGAAGACTGGGATGGTGGACATGGATTTTTGCTTATTTTCTTGCCTTTGACACCTTTCAGTATCCTCGAAGTCTGGCTGAAAGTATTTTGCATCTTCATACTTTCACATTTCATTCACCGAGAAAGGATTGAGCTCTCCCGTGACGGTGTACTCCAAGACATCTTTGAAATAGTTCATACACTGATATTGTGTAGAAAGGATGATGTTATACTCGTGTAGCCAAGGCCTGCCGAGTAGAGCATTATAACAGGTCTGGGCGTCAATGACATGGAATTTGATGTCAGTGATGAGCAGTCCGAAGCGGAGCGTCAATATTACGGAGCCAAGCGTCTGTGACGACTACGAATCGAAACCTGAGATGGTGATTTTTTCTCGAGAAAGATGCTGAATATTCATACATATCTCTTTCAGCACTCTCACGTTGAGAAGATTGACGGAGAATCCGTTGCCGACAAAATTTTTCCCTATCTTGATGTCATGGTAGTACCAGTAACATATAGCGGTAAATTATATTCGCATGTACCAAGAAATAAATCTTCATCGTTGAATGTAATATTAGCCATGTAGACCTCTGCCAGTTCATTTTTCATCTTCTCTTCTGCGAGGAAGGCTTGAAACTAATCAGGTTCTTGTAAGACCTTGATCAAAGAGTCTCGTGCCTCTTTAGAAAAGAGCAGAGCATCCAATATGCTCAACTATGAGAGTATTTTTCTCAAATGTGCAAGGACATTATATCCACCTTGGTTTTTCTAGGCAGGTCTTTTGCGACAAGCTCTTTGGCCACTTCGTCATCAAGAGCGATCTCCTCAGGCATTTTCCTCTTCCCTTTATTCTTTTTATTCAAACTCTTGTTTGCGGATCCGAGGTTCTTTTCAGGAAGCGTGCGGTTGCGCAACTGGATGTTCTCGCAATTCTTTTCCTCCTCTTCTTTCTCCATGTCATGCCCCGCTTCCCAGTATACAGGTAGAGGACGCGCCGAGGCCGCTACGTATTTACTTAGAAGTAAACACGCTAAGCGTATCTAAGCGATATAAAATAAAATGTACACAAGAGACAGGATGTAAAAGAACAACAACTTTATTTATTAACATTCTTTTTACAATACAACTGAAATGAAAATATATAGAATGAAAGCAATGCCTAAATAATGGCATGACAGAAATGAAAATGTAATGTACAAGTGAACCTAAAACTCTAGGTCTTCAGTAAACCGATCCAAGTCTTCGCTGCTGGGTTCGATCTCCAGTGAGTCCGAAACACCTGACGGCATTCCAAAGAAGAAGAAAGAGAATGTCGTCAGCGAACAAGTCGCTCGGTAAGTCCCGTAGATAGATAAAAATAGAATAGATAGAATAGAGTATAGATGTTTAATGTTGTTATTTAGTGTTAACGTTGTTATTTGTAGCTTGGTACAGAAGAGTCCAGTGTATACGAGAGGAGTCTCACTATCCTGAAGACTAAGGTATACGGAGTACAAGGAACCGTTCAGCCACGGTAAAACGGCAATGAAGATTCAGGTTAGGTGTCTTATGGTTGCAGTCTTGTACCACTTTTAACACCTTCCGTACCAATCTACCCCTTATTGTAGGGTTAGCTTAGCACCTTGGCAAGGTTTTGGCAAGCATCAATCATGCTATTTTAAAATTTTGGGGTGCTAAACAAACCAACCAAGTAATCGAACTAGAGAATTAGGGTTAACCTTGCATAAACAACTTTACATCTAAGAGAGAGAGATTACAACCTTTGTAGTCCGTTCCTTCACTTCATAAGCTCCGAGTTGTAGTCTCTTCGCTGCTATCATCAAGCTCCCGGACTCTAGAGAGGCTCCATGAGGTGAATAATGCATCTTACTTGAAGCCTTCGAAATCCAAGACGATCTACTTTGAGGAAACACAAACTCAAGCTAACTCTTCACTAATTATGAATTAGTGAAGCTAACACACTAATCTATATAGCTAGTATAGAAGATGATGATGAAGTAGGAATTTTGCTCTCTTTAGTTTTCTTTTTCTCACTTTATTTCATCACTAATGAAAAAGCTAACAAGCTTTTTGAGGAAGAAGAAGATGAAGTGATGAGAATAATTGTTGTATGGTTAGAAATGCAATCATAGGTTAAGTATATCATCCTTAACCCTGTTCCCCTCCGAACGGCGGCCAAGACATGGGACGTCTTGCTAGAGATTCAGGGCAGATGCTATTTGGTTTTATCCGTCCACCTCTCCGAAGATGCCAAGTTGATTTATGGCACCGTGTGTCGGAGGTTTGAACGGATGTGGCCGATTTAGCAGACTTCGTCAAATTCCCCCTCGCTTGAGGGGTTTTTGATTGTGGGGACGCTCTTCCCTGCAGGCGCAAGCCCCTGCAGTTAATTACGCTACCACATCGCGGTAATAACTTTCTCCTTCTCCAGAATTTCACTTCGTGTCGTGGGTGTTTGTTTTGTTTGTGGTTACCCGTGGATTGTATACGGAGACTAATTTATGTCGTCGCCCGTAGGACGTGGATTAGTCCAAATCCCTATATTCTTAGATTTGGGTTTGGTGTTTTGGTTTAAGGATACGTTAGCCCTATTTAAGGCTATGATCAACTTAAACTTTTGTTAAGGATACGTTAGCCTAATCTCCAGACTAAGATCAACTTAACGGGATCGTTTGGATCCGACAAGAGAGCAATTGGCTCTATTGTTTAGTTTAATGACATTGCGGTCGATAGGTAGTTTAAGGTCATTGCGGTCCAATGTTAGTTTTAAGACGTTGCGGTCAAGGTTAAGGACGTCATAGTCCGTGGATTTAAGGACTCCACAGTCTGGCGTTAGTTTTAAGACATCACGGTCAAGGTTAAGGACGTCATAGTCCGTTGTTAGTTTTAAGACATCCCGGTCAAGGTTAAGGACATCATAGTCCGTGGATTTTAAGGACTCCGCAGTCCGGCATTAGTTTTAAGACATCACGGTCAAGGTTAAGGACATCATAGTTCATGAGTTTAAGGACCCCACAGTCTGTATCAATGTTTGGTCATCGGGACCCGTCACCTCTTTGAAGACGTTGAGGAATTACAATGCCAAGTATCAAAGGAGTGAAGAGATGTACCCTTGAACCAAGGTAGATTAAATAATCTTTGGCCCAATTTGGAACTAAGACCAATTAATTATATTATGAGCCCATTAGCCCAGTTAAGTTTGAATTGAAGACTTATGGCCAGCTTGGGCTAAGTCCAATCATGTTTAGAATATTGGCCCTCTGTTGGTTCATTGAAGGAGAGGCTTTGCCTCCAGAAACTTAGCTAATTGGGCTAAAACTAGTGTTAAACACTAAAGACCAACAGTGTTGAACACTGGGAATAAGATTAGCAAGTTGGTGTTAAACACTAAAAGATAATCAGTGTTAAACACTAGCAACAGGGCTTTCAAATTAGTGTTAAACACTAAAGCAAATCAGTGTTAAACACTGGAAACAGAGATTTCAAATTAGTGTTAAACACTAAAGCAAATCAGTGTTAGACACTGGAAACATAGATTTCAAATTAGTGTTAAACACTAAAGCAAATCAGTGTTAAGCACTGGGAACAGAGTTTTCAAATTAGTGTTAAACACTAAGAAAATCAGTGTTAAACACTGCAAATAGAGTTTTCAAATTAGTGTTAAACACTAAGAAAATTAGTGTTAATCACTGCGAACAAAGTCTTCAAATAAGTGTTAAACACTAAGGAGAGAGGGGTCACGTGTGGACACGTGAGAGCGTCCTGATTCCCCTTATTTTATTCTGCCAAAAGTATTGAATACTTTCTATAATTGCTCTTGGAGCATCACGTGCTGTCACGTGATGGGAATGTGGGTTTTTAACTGTTAAAGCTTTTGCCAAGGGGTCACGTGGTAGCACGTGAGGGCGCCCATAGCTTCTGTTTGCTTTTTCTTTTTATCCTTCAGGGGTCATGTGGGACACGTGAGACGTTGCCTCAAAGTTCTTTTCTGTGGATCTTTACAGGGGTCACGTGGTAGCACGTGACTCTGATTCTTTGCATGTTTTAAAGATCTGTTTATCTTTTAAGAATTAAATTCTTCATAGGGTTAAACCCTAGCAATAAACTTTAGAGGAATTAAATTCATATTTTCTTCTGAAGAATTATAATCTTAGATAGGGTTAAACCCTAATTTCTTTTCTGTAGGAATTAAATTCCCCATATATGTAAAGAATTAAATTCTGGCATAGGGTGAAACCCTAATTTTTTTTTTTTAGGGAATTAAATTCCTGTGAGTTTGAGAGAATTAAGTTCTCAATTAGGGTTAAACCCTAGTTCTGTCTATTCTGGAGGAACTAAATTCCTATAATATAGGGTTAAACCCTAATTTTATCTCAAAGGAATTAAATTCCTATAACTCTGTGAGAATTAAATTCTCAAAACTCAATTCCTCCTCTATGTTTTGGATCTGCATGGCAGGATCTCAACCCAATGAGAATTAAATTCTCAATTCATGGGGAGATGTGCACTTTGCAGATTCTCCACCAGAGAAAGAACTAAGTTCTTTTCTTTATATAAGAGTTAAACTCTTTTGAGAATTAAATTCTCTTTTGAAGCCTCTCTTTTCTTACCTAGGGTTTTTCTTTTGCAAAGAATCAAATTCTTCCTTCTGAATTTTCAAGATTCCAAGGCTCTATATCTCTCTCTCTGTCTGTCTGTTTTTCTATCCCCTTTTTTTAACTCTCTCCCTTGGCACCTATTTATAGGAGAAGGAAAAGAATCAATCTGTTTAGTGAATCTTTCATTGAAAGATTTGATTTGTTTATAGAGAGATTTGATTTATTTTCATCATTGATCTGGGCCTTTAGATTATTAGGTGAATTTTATTCACCATTGGATTTTAAATCCAAAGATATCTCTTTGTTATTTCGGTAAGATTTAGGGGGAAATCTTTCCATGTCCAAGATTTTTCCATAAATTGGTGATATTTAATCACCTTCAGATTCTTGATCCAACGGTTTCAGATAAATCTTCTCTATTTTGGAAAGATTTGAATGATCTCTCCTCAGAATTTAATTCTGTTAAAGAATAATGCTTTTAAAGCCGATCACGTGTGGCCACATGACCGTTGGTCACGTATGAGCACGTGACCCCTGGTCACGTGTGAGCACGTGACCCCTGGAATGGGCTTCTCTTCTTCTGCGCTCTGTTCTCTGGCCACTGCTTAACCATCACGTGCCAACACGTGACCACTGGTCACGTGTGAGCACGTGATGCCTCTTCTGAAGCTTTTTCCTGATTTTTAATCAGGGAACAAATGCCCTCACAGCGTTGTTCTCATGTGTCTGCACATGAGTGCAACACTGTCACTTTTGTGACCGTCGGATCTGCCTTGGGAGTAGGGTAGATGAAACGTTTTCCATCCCATCCTATAAATGCACATGTCCTTTCAGAAGAGCCTCCACTTTGCTTCATCTTCCTCCTTGCAAACTTTTTTCTGAGAATTTAATTCTCCTTTTCCAGAGCTTAGTTCTCTGCTCCACAATCTTCAGAGTTTAACTCTGTTCAGGGAAAACCCATCTCTTCAGGTAGTGATCTTTGAACGATCGAGGAACCCTTATATATATTTTTCAAAAACTCTCTGGATTTTAAATCCACCCCAAGGGTTTCACCCCTTTTAACATGAACCCATTTTTTTCTTCAAGTTCATCAACAAAAATAGAAAACCATTTAATCTTCGAACAGTAGATCTCTTAGGGTTCATATGATCTTTAGGGAGAAGATAGTGGCGGTTCAAATCCATGGAATTTAATTCCATCCCAAAAAATGTTTCTAGGAATTTAATTCCCCTTTTCAAAAGGAATTTAATTCCTACGAAGAACTAAGTTCTTCCCATGGGGGCTCCTTAGGGTTTTCTTGCCCTGGGTTGTCTCTTTCACATCCGAGAAGAAGAGGTTTGCCATGTCCTTTCCTGGGAATTTAATTCCCTTGATTCTGTTTGATTTGTCACAGAGTCCAAAATAGATTTCTTTTTAGGGGAGTGTGTAGGGTCACTTGAATCCCACTGCCTATTTGATTAGAATATTCCCTTTGTCTCATTATGATTGTTGTGTCTCATCATTAGCCAGCTGTCATCTTGATTTCGTGGGACCCACATGTTTTGTAACTAATGGTCCTACCAAACAAGTCCTCTGTCACTTTCTTCAACTGTCTTCATATATTTATGTTCATATATATATATATATATATATATATATATATATACATATATATATATATATGTTCCTGGCTTCACATTTGACAGTTTTCCTTTACTTTGTTTCAAGTGCGATGGCTTCTGTTCCGTGCTTTCCCTTCACTCGCTCGGAGGCCGCTTTTCCTCAATCACCATCCGACGAGGAAGCGATGGCGATGATCCGGGCTCATGACCCGAACTGCACTAGCTTACTTCTATGGGGAACTTGGTATAGCCATATCATCTAGGGTCGCCGGAGTTTCCTCTGTGAAGTGCCGACAGAGCCCACTTTCCCGTTCTTGCCGATGGACCCTCCGAGGACGGTTTTCACTGTGGAGATGCCAAATTGGACTCCAACGGGATGGCTCGAGCCTTCAACAACCGGTATCCCGAACCATCCGATCCCCGCTATAGATATCCTGGGACGACGCATTTGCCAGGGTGAGGCCCATCCATGGGGACAAATTTATAAGATAGGGCTCACTCTTCGACACCCCACGGGCTACCTCCTCTGGGCTCGCTATATCCTTGCTACCCATCGTGCGCGGCTGCAGAAGGTCGGGCTTTATCAGGCAATATACGCGTCGCTCTTCCATTATCAATCCCCGTATGTCTGGTAGGTTAAGACGTTCTTGAATTAATGGAATCTCCCCACCAACACTTTTCTTCTGGGGGACAGAGAGGTTTCGATCTCTTTGGGGGAATTTTATGAGATCTCGGGGCTGCCAATTCGAGGGACACTTTATGAGGAGTTGCTGCCTTCTGATGAATACGTCTTTGAACCCGAGCCCGCACCACTTGACAGCTTGTCTGCTGAGAACGCCGTCCGCCACAAGCGTCCCAGCTTGATCAAGGTGCTAGGTATCTTTGATCGATTGTTCACCGAATCTGAGGAGCAGGGTGTTACTTTTAAGAGCTTCATTGCCTGTTTCCTTCGCCAGGGCGTCTTGTCGAAGACAGCTCCGAAGTTCGCAAATATTAAAGACCCCTTTGGGTTTGGTCCGAAGAAGCTGCCGACCAATGAATCGGATCTACCGCAGTAATACATCCCCATAATGTCATCGATGTCTTTCGAATCCATTGCAGCTCCCGGCATGGATGAAGAGACGTTCTTCGTTGGGTTTATCAGTGTCTGGCTCAGCTGGTTTGTCATCCCTATGCATCGCCGCTTTATGAAAGTTTCGGTCATCTATCCGGCTCACCGTATAGCTGAGGGAACACGGCTGGCCGTTGGCATCCCGGCATTGGCGCATCTCTATCACGGGTTGGGCGCTGCAGCTAATACTTCCACCCCTGGCATAGATGTGGTAAAATTTTCGCTTCACTACTTTACGTCTTGGATCGAAATGCACATCTTGGGTGCTTTCGCTATGCATCAAAGGCTCGCATTCTACGACGCCTATACCTTCCCGCGGCTTATGCGATTGGTGGATGCTTCTGTCGCTGACCCGACACAATTCGGGGCTATTCGGGCATTGATTTCTCCTAATACTACTGTTGGCGGGTTGGTATTTAATGATCGGGTCTTATTTTCTTCCGCGGGTTCAGCCCAGCCGCTTTAGGACCGGTCAATAGATAACGCGCCCTCTTTGAAGCCCAGGGAGGCCGCGCGCTTATACGCAATCAGACCGGGTTACCTGGTATTCCGTCAGGATAGCTCGGCCCTCTTCACGCGGTACAATCCGCATCGCTTTGCCCGGCAGTTGGGCTACGATCAGGGCGTCCCGTTTGAGGCTTTCATAGCCGCGCCGGTTCCTTCGCTCGAGGCCGTTCGAGATGCCGCCCATCATTTTGTGAGGCTGAACACCGGTTCCCAGTTCATGATCCCCGATGCTGATTACATGCCTCGATGCGTGGGGTCGTTCACGGGCCGGTATCTCCATCGGGTCAACCCAATTATTACTGAGGAAAGAAGGGGACTTCTTGGCCACGGTGCCCCTACTCAGGTTCTAGCCACGGGAGCTATGCTGCGACTACGCACCCCGGTTCGCTTTCCTCTGAGGGATACATGTACCGCGCTTATTCCGAGAGAGTCGGGAGTGGATCTTACCCCAACAGCTGGTATGCCCCTGGGTACTCGGTCGCAGGGTAAACGGGCTCTGGTAACAACGCCACCTCCCGAGGCAGCACCGTCCCCCGCGGCATCGACAATGGCGGTGCCATCCTCGGTTGTGGCACCGGGTGAGGATGACAGGGATGAGGGTGTTGAGGGCGACGTGGGCCGACGCCGCACTAAGGCTCCACGGGGAAAAAAGCGGTCGTCCTCGGCGACCGGCTCTGGGTCCAAGCGTCGAAGGAAGGTTGCTACTAACTTGCTCGACTCTTTAATAGAGTCTGAGCCCATTCTTGAGGATGAACCGTTGGCCCTGCAGGAATCAAATGCTGGACTACTTTTCCCGAGTTCGGCCGCCGAGGAAGCCGCACAGTTGGCTGAGGCCATACGGCGTTCTAAAGATGAGTCTCAGAACGCAAGGGTTCCCAAGAAAGCTTATCCTGCCGTAATCTTCTATGAAGACCCCTCATAGATTCGGCGGCGGTTTATTGGCCCTTTGGAGGAGTGGGGAGAAAGGGCCCTGAAGCAGGCCGCTTCGGAGGATGCTGCGGACGCCCTTATGGACCGGCGGCCATGAGTCCACCCTCGAACCCCGGCGAGCACGCCTCCTTAAGAAGGAGCATCGGCTTGAAGAATCCATATTGAAGGCTTCCCTGCGCATTGGTATGTTTTTTATACTTCTTTGCAGTTTTTCAGATTGTTTATGCCCGTATATATGTATTCTTATTCTTGTGTGGATTGTGCAGAGTCCTCGGCGATGGGGGAGGTCCCTACGGGCTTATTGAAGCTAAAGCCCGTTGACATTCCCGATGCAGCCTTGCTCGATGTGGAGGGGCCTGACGAGGCAGTTCCTCTTGCCATAGAGCCTCCAGTGGCGGTTCCTGATCACGGAGCGCTTGCTCCTTTGATAGAGGCACTTTTGGGGGTTGCCGTCCCAACGACTCTTCCTGCGGGCGGCCTAGAGGCTGGAGGAGAGGTAGTTGGGACTACCCTCCCTTTGCTGGAGCCGGAGATCACGGCGGAGGCCGTTGAAGCCGCCATCCCCCCGACTCAGAATGGGAGGAGTGTCGAAGATAACCTTCTACATTTTAAATTAGCAATCTTTCTGTTGTCTGAACTTTTTTGTTTTCCCAGAATTGCACGGGCTGGCGGCCTCTATCGCTGATTTGTCTCCCGGGCAATCGTTTCAGCGTCTATTGGAGATGGCAACTCCGCAGGCGATCTCCCCTCAACGCATCGTCCTCTCATCTGGACAAGGTTAGTGTCGTTCGCCATTTCTTATAGTATCGCTGTTATTTTGCGTATTGACATTGATGTTCTCTACAGTTTTGGAGGCCGATGACAAGGTCGAGGTCCTCGAAGGGCCAGGGGAACCTTCGGCTCCTACTTGCATGTCCGTGGGTAAGTGGCATTTCAATATAGTCCCACTTGTTCCTTTGCTTAAGAGTTTTACTGACATTTTTCAAATTTGAACAGCCTTGCCAGCCCCCATAGCGCTGGACTCGCGCATCGCCATGCCGCCCGGTCCCTATGCTTTGCGAGCCTCAGAGCGCTTGGCCCAGTTAAGCCTTGTCTCCTTGTCGTCTTTGATCGAGGAGTTTCGTGCGGGCAGCGCAACCACAGCTGAAGCATTTGCCGTCGAAGCTAACGGTTCTCTTCCTTTTCTTGCCACCTACCATAGCCAAGAGGTGGTGCGAGTCTGGGTGGAGTTCTGTCGGCAGGTAGAGGCTTGCTTGCACACCCTTGAGTGTTCCTGCCTTTCCTCGGTGGCCGTGGCTGCAAAGGCGGACTTGCGGGGGTTGATAGCGCGGTGCGCGGCAAACATGGCATCATGCGAGAAGAGGCTCGGCCGCAAATTCTCGGAAAGGGAGCTGGCCTCTAAGGCATTGAGCGAGCTTCAAACCAGCCTCACAGCCAAAGTCAATAAAGCGTATAAACTCTGGCAGGTACTTCAAGAGTCTATCAGAGAGGTGGTGGCTCTTGATAAAGCTGCCGTGTTCACTCGCGAAAGGGTCGAGGCTCACAAGGCTAATGAGAAAGAGCTTGAAGGCCGGCTCGCCTCGTATCAGGCCCAGCAGGCTCAGGCGGAGGCCCGTCTTCTGGCGATCCTGAATCATGAAGCTGTGGCCCAGCAAAAGAAGGATGAGCTAGCAAAATTGCTAAATCGCCCGCCGGCTTGAAAACTTGTATCTTTTCCTTTCTTTTTGTACATAATCCTGAATGAGAGTATTTTCTTTTTGTTCTTTCATGAATTGTACTTTGTATCCATTTTGGTTTATGAATAAAGACATATTTTTCTTCTCAATGGTGTGTCTCCTTTTTATTGAATGTGTTCTGCGGACAATTTATCTTGGTCTCTTTGCAGGGCAGCGATGGCTTAGGATTCAGGGTTAAGATCTGCCTCCTAAGACTTTTGAGCTTTATGAGCCGTGAGGGTCTCATAAAGAGTTTTTCTCCCTACAGGTCGAGAGGATCCCGTAGATGTAAGTTCTTCTTAAGAATCGTGAGGATTCTTAAGCGGGTTTTCCCTTGAGAGTCGTAAGGATCTCACAAGAAAGTTTTCTTCCTTACCGGTCGTGAGGACCCGCAAGTGCAGGGTGCGGTCGCCCTTATTCGTATTTCACGGGGTCAGGGGTTGCTTTGGGATGTTTTCCAGGGTACCGTAGTTTAAAGACATCGCGGTCGAGGTTAAGGACCTCATAGTCCGTGGGTTTAAGGACTCCACAGTCCAATGTTAGTTTTAAGACATCACGGTCAAGGTTAAGGACATCATAGTCCGTGGGTTTAAGGACTCCACAGTCCAATGTTAGTTTTAAGACATCACGGTCAAGGTTAAGGACATCATAGTCCGTGGATTTAAGGACTCCACAGTCTAATGTTAGTTTTAAGACATCGCGGTCAAGGTTAAGGACATAATAGTCCATGGATTTAAAGACTCCACAGTCCAGTGATAGTTTTAAGACATCACGGTCAAGGTTAAGGACATCATAGTTCGTGGATTTAAGGACTCCACAGTCCGACGTGTGGTTACCGGGACCCGTCAACTCTTTGAAGACGTTGAGGAATTACAACGACGAATATCAAAGGAGTGAAGAGATATACCTTTGAACCAAGGTAAATTCAGTCTAGAATCATGGTGGTTGATCGTTAGTTTTAAGACATTACGGTCGAGGTTAAGGACATCATAGTCCGTGGATTTTAAGGACTCCATAGTCCGATATTTGCTCTGGAAGCTTCACACGGGTTCACTGCCGTGTTCGGCGAGGACCAGGCTCCGCTCTGGGCGTTTTCCGCGGGGTCAAAGAGTGGCGTTATCCGCGTTCCACGTGACCAGGAATTTTGCACTAGATGCTTCACACGGGTTCACTACCATGTTCGGCGAGGACTAGGCTCCGCTCTGGATGCTTCACATGGGTTCACTGCCGTGCTCTGCGAGGACCAGGATCCACTCTGGACGTTTTCCACGGGGTCAAAGAGTGATGTTATTCGCGTTCCATGTGACCAGGAATTTTGCTCTGGATGCTTCCCACGGGTTCACTGCCGTGTTCTGCGAGGACCAGGCTCCGCTCTAGACGTTTTCCACGGGGTCAAAGAGTGACGTTATCCGCGTTCCACGTGACCAGGAATTTTGCTCTGGATGCTTCCCACGGGTTCGCTGTCGTGTTCTGCGAGGACCAGGCTCCGCTCTGGACGTTTTCCACGGGGTCAAAGAGTGACGTTATCCGCGTTCCACGTGACCAGGAATTTTGCTCTGGATGCTTCCCATGGGTTCACTGCCGTGTTCTGCGAGGACCAGGCTCCGCTCTGGACGTTTTCTACGGGGTCAAAGAGTGACGTTATCCGCGTTCCACGTGACCAGGAATTTTGCTCTGGATGCTTCTCACGGGTTCACTGCCGTGTTCGGCGAGGACCAGGCTCCGCTCTGGACGTTTTCCACGGGGTCAAAGAGTGACGTTATCTGCATTACACATGACCAAGAATTTTGCTCTGGATGCTTCCCACGGGTTCACTGCCGTGTTCTGCGAGGACCAGGCTCCGCTCTGGACGTTTTCCACGGGGTCAAAGAGTGACGTTATCCGCGTTCCACGTGACCAGGAATTTTGCTCTGGATACTTCCCACGGGTTCACTGCCGTGTTCTGCGAGGACCAGGCTCCGCTCTGGATGTTTTCCATAGGATCAAAGAGTGACGTTATCCGCGTTCCACGTGACCAGGAATTTTGTTGATTGTATCCGCATTTCACGGAGTTGGGATTTGACTTTCGGTGATCTGTACATCGCCGAGTCATGGAACTGGGAATTGCCGCTGTTCCGCTTCGCTTGATGTTGTGTCCGTTGTGACGAGACGAGTGTTGAGAAGATCTCTAGGTCACTTGTGGCCCGTCGAGATTTGGCTTCTTCTTACGATGACACCTGGAGGAGGAGTATGATCCCTTCTTTGTTTGCGCCCCTGGATTGTATACAGGGATTGATGTAACATCACCTGTAGGGCATAAATTTAATTTTTATTTTATCTCTTTTTCCGTGATGCTCTATCATTTCATCTTTTATATAGCGAAGGTCGCGATTGCCCCATCATTTCGGCTATTTTTCGCGGTGCCCTATCATTTCGGCTATTTATTTTATTTTTTTTACTCGCTGCTTTTTATTGCGAGTTGCCCAATCATTTCGGCTATTTTTCATGCATACATTGTTACTTACTGATTTTGTCGCAAGTTGCCCCATCATTTCGGCTATTTCGTATGCATGTGTGGCTTGCTGGATTTTCGCTGCAAGCTTGGATTTAGACACCGATTTCGGCATCAGCACCGCTACAACTGGGATATTGCCAGGAGCGAATCATCATTTGCCTCTGTCGATGTTGAACAAAGGTGGCTTAGTAAACAGGGTTAAGGGTCCTGTCGACTAAGGCTTTTGACTTCATGAGCCGTAAGGGTCTTACAAAGGTATTTCTCCCTACAAGTCGTGAGGATCTTGTAGGTGTGTTTTCTCCTTGGGAATTGTGAGGATTCCTAAGTGCATGTTCTCTTGTAAGTCGTAAAGATCTTACAAAAGGGTTTTCTCCTTATAAGTCGAGAGGACTTACAAGGGTTGTTCACTATATAAACATATCCCTAGTCATGGATGGGACTTGGTTAGGGAAATGTTTATTCGCGCCCATGGATTGTATACAAGGGTCAGTATTGAGCCACTTGTAGGGCAATATCGAAGGTTGTGGGGGGTTGCTTAAGAACAGGTTCGGGTCTCTATAGCTTAAGACTTTCAAATCTTATGAGCCGTGAGGGTCCCATAAAAGAGTTCTCCTTACGAGTCGTGAGGATCTCGCAAGTGTAATTTCTCCTTAGGAATCGTGAGGACTCTTAAGTGTGTTGCTCCCTTGTGAGTCGTAAGGATCTCACGCGGGTGGTTTCTCCTTACAAGGTCGTGAGGACCCTGCAAGTGTCCTTTAACGAGGTTGCGCCCTTTCGGGTTTTCACAAACACTCGCCGGTAGCCCTGCTGTTTTTACTCACGGAGCCCTTTCGGGTTTTCATCCGTGCCCATTCCGCTTATGGACGTACCGTTTTTATTTTTATTATATTTTTTTATATTTTTTTTTGTATCGGCTTTGAGACTCTGCAATCCACCGCAGTTTATTGACATCTCGGTCAACGGCTATTTTTAGGACATAGTGGTCCGTTGTTAGTTTAAGGACGTTTCGGTCCATTGTTAGTTTAAGGACATTTCGGTCCGTTGTTGAAGAAGGCCTGTCACTACTTTATAGAGTTTAGGCTTAGGAAGATAGCGAGCGGACATAGTCGTCGTCATCTATCTTTGACCCGGGCCATGACTCGTTAGGAGTAGTATTTCTTCAGGAAGCGGCCGTTTATTGGCCTGAAAGGTCTTTCACCGTGCATATCCATGAGTAGATAGGCTCCACCCTGGGAGACCTTGTCTATGATGTACGTGCCTTCATAGTTCAGCTCGAATTTTCCCCGCTTGGCGCGATTGGGGATCATAGGTCTTTTGACAACTAGCACGAGTTCGCCTTGGCGGAATGTCCTCGGCCCAGTCAATCTTTCGTATGAGTGTGTCATCTTTGCTTTGTAAGCCTCCAGATTTTGTTGCGCTATAAGCCAGGTTTCATCAAGGGCATCAAGTTCCTCAAGCCGAAGGTGAGCATTTTCTTCGTCCGTTAGCTCGTAGTGGACTGCCATTCGTAGAGAGGGTAACTCTATCTCGAGGGAGAGTACTGCTTCCGTACCGGATACCAACGCGAATGTTGTTGTGTTCGTGGCCGTGTTGAACGTAGTTCGATACGCCCAGAGAGCTTCTTGTAATCTCTCGTGCCAGTCCTTCTTATTTCGGGACACCGTCTTCTTTACGATCTTCGTCAAGGTCTTGTTGAAAGCCCCAGCTAGACCGTTAGCTCGCGGATTATAAACTGAGGAATATGTCCAGTCTATGTTGTGTTGTTGTGCGAAGCGGCTAATCTTGTGGCTTCTGTAGGCTGGCCCGTTATCGGAGATGATTCGTCTCGGAGTTCTGAACCAATAAATGACGTGCGTCTTGAAGAAATGGAGGATATTCTCCGTCTTCACTTCCCTCAGCGGTACTGCTTCTGCCCATTTGGAGAAGTAATCAGTTGTTGCCAAAATGAATCGATGTCCTCAGGACGATACTGGTTCGATGGGGCCGATTATGTCAGTCCCCCACATTTCGAACGGCCAGCTAGCCACCGTTGGATGTAGTGGATTTGGATGCTGGTGGATGAAGTCCCCATGAATCTGGCACGAGTGGCATTGCTTCACATACTCGAGGCAGTCCTGGATCATCTTGGGCCAATAATAACCCATTCGTTTGATCTTCAACTTCATCTTCGGTCCGGCTTGGTGAGAACCGCAGAGTCCGTCGTGAACTTCTTGGATGACTCTTTCTGCTTCTTCGGGTCCCAGGCATCTCTACCACAGGGAATTAAATGACCTCTTGTACAGAGTGTCATTGACGAAGGCAAAAGATAAGGCTCGCTTCATGAGCTGGTGTCTTGAGGACGCATCTTCAGGCGTTCGATGGGATTTGAAGTAGTCTATGAAGACTTCTCTCCAATCTTCAACCTTTTCTTGGTCATTTATTTGCAGGGCCGTCTGCTCAGTTGCTTCCTTTTCCTCGGATGATTCCGGCGATATTTCTGTCGGAGCAAGAACCCGACGGCTTTGTACCATGATTCTTACGTCATCGAGGTTTTCGTCGGCCAGCTCTTTAGCGAGCTTGGCTAACGCGTCCGCCTTGCTATTTTCCGCACGCGGTATGCTTTCCAGCATGTAGTAGGGAATTTGAGTCAGCAATCGCTGTACTCTATCGCCATACTTCACCAGCTCTGGCTTGTATGTCTGGTAGTCGCCGTTCACTTGGCTAACGACCAGTTGGGAGTCTCCATATATGAGGAGGTTTTCAATTCCCATATCGATGGCGATCTCGAGGCCTGCTATCAAAGCTTCATACTCGGCTTCATTGTTTGTCCTCAGCTCTGTTAAGGAGAAAGCAAAGCGCATTGTCCCTCCTTGTGGGGTCACGAAGATGAGGCCTACCCCTGATTTGATTACAGGGGTGTTCTGTTTGCGCTTCTTCATGGAAGACGCTCTGTCAAAATAGAGTTCCCACCGGGCACCACTTCCGTCGATCGTGTCAAACGCGTGTTCGTCTGGCAGCTCACAATTCAAAGGAGAGTCGCCAGGTATCGGATGCTCAGCGAGGAAGTCGGCGATAGCCTGGCCTTTCACTGCCTTAAGGGGCTGATAGGTTATCAAGAACTCAATCAAGAGCAGGGCCCATTTAGCGAGCCGACCTGTCAATATAGCCTTCGAAATTAAATATTTAAGGGGGTCCACCTTCAAAATGAGACGGACTTCATGCGCCAACGCATAGTGCCTGAGTTTTGTTATCGCGAAGATCAACGCCAGGCAGTGTTTTTCGATGGGGGAATAGTTGCTTTCTGCCTCCAGGAGAACTCAACTTAAGTAATAGAGAACTCTTTCTTTCCCTTGGTCATTCCCTTGTACCCATAACGCACCCAAGGAACCATCCAGGGCGGTTGTAATCGGCGAAGTCAGTACAAAAGGAGAGTTGCCCCCAGTCTTCCTTACTCAGCGCCAGTGGTATATCCCTAATAGGAGGAGTGTTGTCTCCTGAGGGTTTCCAGCGAATTACACCCACAAAATCTTATAATAAAAGAGAGATAGCGAAAGTTATATGAAGATAAGAACTATAAAAGAAAGAACTTGAAAATAAGAGTTTTCAACTATACCAGCTTTTCAGTTGCTATGAGCCCTATCTTAATGGTCATGAAAAAATGTTAGAAATCACATTATCCCTCAATAAAACATCGCTCTTAGTTTTCATTCCTACCTTTCTTCCAAACATTGATCATATACCCCTACGTGTGTGAACTGGACATCCCTACACTCAGAGAATTCAATTCAAGCAATCATACTCTTGTCCATCTACCTTAGTACTTTTTAATAGATATTTAGATTTGCTCACACATTTTCATGCGACCGTTAATACTTCTTGAGGTACTAACCGACCGATTACTCATGTGATCGCTTATTAGGTGTATTTCCTCGTCTTGCACTACCTAAGGCTTAGTAGTGACTCCCAGACCAGTTGGTCTAAGGCACTAAGTGATGAAGCACCCTCGCTATATTTCTTTTATTGCTGCCTTGGCGATAACAAAACCAGTGTTCATTTTTCTTCACCATTTTATATTTTATTTTTATTTCCTTCATACTTTGGCTTTTAGACAAGAGCATTTCAAGGTATCCTCTACTATCCCGAGTTTCAAGACGTGTGTAAGTGCGTATAGTAGGGTATCAACGTTCAAATGTTTGGCTTCCAGAATAGGAACTATTTTTCAGACTTATTTTTATCCTCAGATTAGTGACTTCCTTCATCTTACTAACCCTTGGGACAACGGCTCATAACTACTTATTACTAGTTTCATTTAATAAAATATCTAACTTTCTTGTTTTTCTTAAACTATTCCTATCTTTTAAATATAATTTTTCACTTTCTACTCTTTTATTATCACAATTTTTTTGTGTGTGCTTATATATAGTATAATGCAAAGTAGGGCATAAATAAGCACAGGAGCGCTAAAAAACGACTTCTTGGGAGCTTCTTGCGATGGTACAGGAGCGGTGAAGCTCGTTGGTGGGAGCATGGTCCCAAAGAATAGCCCAGTGATGGCTTTAGTTACCTGCTCCACTGGCATAGTGAAAAGGGAGGCCGCTTGGGGCCCGTAGGTCACTCCTCCAGATGGGACAGAGCGAAAGTTGCTGTTGCAGTTAGTGCAGTTTGAAGCCATTGATTTCTTGAAGAGCTTGAATATTCTGCCCCCTGCATCGACCTTGGTCTTTGGCATGTGCCGGCTGTTTGAGGACCGATTCCGTCGGTAAGGCTGCTGCTTGGGGAGCCTGCCTGTGGGCGACAGACATCCTCTGGGCTTCCTTCATCGGCGTTGAGGCACCGAGGGTGGGAGGTGGGAGCATCGACCCAAAAAGAAGCCCGTTGATTTCTTGAAGAGCCGGATTGCAGAGATTTGAGGCTGCAAGTGACCCATACTTGACTCCGCCGGATATGACAGAGCCTGAGTTGCTAGGGTAGGAGCAAATGCCATTCTTCATAGAGACGAAATGCCGGCTTCAATATCCACTCCCCTAAGGGCAACCAAAAACATACACACCGCGATTATTTGATCGTGGGAAAAACACGACACACGAATTGTGGAGTGGAAAGAGAAAAAGGTCCCACCGGGCGTGCCAGAATCTGTTCCCCTCCGAACGGCGGCCAAGACAAGGGACGTCTTGCCTGAGATTCGGGGCAGATGCTATTTAGTTTTATCCGTCCACCTCTCCGAAGATGCCATGTTGATTTATGGCACCGTGTGTCGGAAGTTTGAACGGATGCGGCCGATTTAGCAGACATCGTCAGATTCCCCCTCGCTTGAAGGGTTTTTGATTGTGGGGACGCTCTTCCCTGCAGGCGCAAGCCCCTGCAGTAAATTACGCTACCGCATCGCGGTAACAACTTTCTCCTTCTCCAGAATTTCACTTCGTGTCGTGGGTGTTTGTTTTGTTTGTGGTTGCCCGTGGATTGTATACGGAGACTAATTTATGTCGTCGCCCGTAGGACGTGGATTAGTCCAAATCCGTATTTTCTTAAATTTGGGTTTGGTGTTTTGGTTTAAGGATACGTTAGCCCTATTTAAGGCTAAGATCAACTTAAACTTTTGTTAAAGATACGTTAGCCTAATCTCCAGACTAAGATCAACTTAACAGGATCGTTTGGATCCGACAAGAGAGCAATTGGCTTTATTGTTTAGTTTAATGACATTGCGGTCGATAGGTAGTTTAAGGACATTGAGGTCCAATGTTAGTTTTAAGACGTTGCGGTCAAGGTTAAGGACGTCATAGTCCGTGGATTTAAGGACTCCACAGTCCGGCGTTAGTTTTAAGACATCACGGTCAAGGTTAAAGACGTCATAGTCCGTTGTTAGTTTTAAGACATCCCGGTCAAGGTTAAGGACATCATAGTCCGTGGATTTTAAGGACTCCACAGTCCCGCATTAGTTTTAAGACATCACGGTCAAGGTTAAGGACATCATAGTCCATGAGTTTAAGGACCCCATAGTCCGTATCAATGTGTGGTCATCGGGACCCGTCACCTCTTTGAAGACGTTGAGGAATTACAACGCCAAGTATCAAAAGAGTGAAGAGATGTACCCTTGAACCAAGGTAAATTAAATAATCTTTGGCCCAATTTGGAACTAAGACCAATTAATTATATTATGAGCCCATTAGCCCGGTTAAGTTTGAATTGAGGACTTATGGCCAGCTTGGGCTAAGTCCAATCATGTTTAGAATATTGGCCCTCTGTTGGTTCATTGAAGGAGAGGCTTTGCCTCTAGAAACTTAGCTAATTGGGCTAAAACTAGTGTTAAACACTAAAGACCAACAGTGTTGAACACTGGGAATAAGATTAGCAAGTTAGTGTTAAACACTAAAAGATAATCAGTGTTAAACACTAGCAACAGGGCTTTCAAATCAGTATTAAACACTAAAACAAATCAGTGTTAAACACTGGAAACAGAGATTTCAAATTAGTGTTAAACACTAAAGCAAATCAGTGTTAGACACTGGAAACATAGATTTCAAATTAGTGTTAAATACTAAAGCAAATCAGTGTTAAGCACTGGGAACAGAGTTTTCAAATTAGTGTTAAACACTAAGAAAATCAGTGTTAAACACTGCAAATAGAGTTTTCAAATTAGTGTTAAACACTAAGAAAATCAGTGTTAAACACTGCGAACAAAGTCTTCAAATTAGTGTTAAACACTAAGGAGAGAGAGGTCACGTGTGGACATGTGAGAGCGCCCTGATTCCCTTTATTTTATTCTACCAAAAGTATTGAATACTTTCTATAATTGCTCTTGGAGCATCACGTGCTGTCACGTGATGGGAATGTGGGTTTTTAACTATTAAAGCTTTTGCCAAGGGGTCACATGGTAGCACGTGAGGGCGCCCATAGCTTCTGTTTGCTTTTTCTTTTTATCCTTCAGGGTTCACGTGGGGCACGTGAGACGTTGCCTCAAAGTTCTTTTCTGTAGATCTTTACAGGGGACACGTGGTAGCACGTGACTCTGGTTCTTTACATGTTTTAAAGATCTGTTCATCTTTTAAGAATTAAATTCTTCATAGGGTTAAACCCTAGCAATAAATTTTAGAGGAATTAAATTCCTATTTTCTTCTGAAGAATTATATTCTTAGATAGGGTTAAACCCTAATTTCTTTTCTGTAGGAATTAAATTCCCCATATATGTAAAGAATTAAATTCTGGAATAGGGTGAGACCCTAATTTCTTTTTTAAGGGAATTAAATTCCTGTGAGTTTGAGAGAATTAAGTTCTCAATTAGGGTTAAACCCTAGTTCTGTCCATTCTGGAGGAATTAAATTCCTATAATATAGGGTTAAACCCTAATTTTATCTCAAAGGAATTAAATTCCTATAACTCTATGAGAATTAAATTCTCAAAACTCAATTTCTCCTCTATGTTTTAGATCTGCATGGCAGGATCTCAACCCAATGAGAATTAAATTCTCAATTCTTGGGGAGATGTGCACTTTGCAGATCTTCCACCAGAGAAAGAACTAAGTTCTTTTCTTTATATAAGAGTTAAATTCTTTTGAGAATTAAATTCTCTTTTGAAGCCTATCTTTTCTTACCTAAGGTTTTTCTTTTGCAGAGAATCAAATTCTTCCTTCTGAATTTTCAAGATTCCAAGGCTCTATATCTCTCTCTCTGTCTGTTTTTCTATCCCCTTTTTTTAACTCTCTCCCTTGGCACCTATTTATAGGAGAAGGAAAAGAATCAATCAGTTTAGTGAATTTTTTATTGAAAGATTTGATTTGTTTATTGAGAGATTTGATTTATTTTCATCATTGATCTGGGCCTTTAGATTATTAGGTGAATTTTATTCACCATTGGATTTTAAATCCAAATATATCTCTTTGTTATTTCGGTTAGATTTAGGGGGAAATCTTTCCATGTCCAAGATTTTTCCATAAATTGGTGATATTTAATCACCTTCAGATTCTTGATCCAACGGTTTCAGATAAATCTTCTCCATTTTGGAAAGATTTGAATGATCTCTCCTCAGAATTTAATTCTGTTAAAGAATAAGGCTTTTAAAGCCGGTCACGTGTGGCCACGTGACCCCTGGTCACGTGTAAGCACGTGACCCCTGGAATGGGCTTCTCTTCTTCTGCGCTTTGTTCTCTGGCCGCTGCTTAACCATCACGTGCCAACACGTGACCACTGGTCACATTTGAGCACGTGATGCCTCTTCTGAAGCTTTTTCCTGATTTTTAATCAGGAAACAAACCCATGTAGAGACTTAACCATTAGTTATGGTTAAAAGTGAGGTTGATAAATATCCTAAGCTAGACAAAATGAGTGGACAAAGTCAATGAAGTCTACAAACTTCTACAAGCTTTCACCAAAATATCAACCATGATAAATATCCACAATATTTGAATAACTTAATGATAAATATAAACCCTAGTATGGTTTAAGTCTCATACACCCTAGTTGCATGTATAACTAAACATGTCACAGTATTATATATCACATATATAATATTTATGTAACAATAGAAAACAATACAATAAACATATATCATATATATGTTAAATGTATTATAAGTAAGAATACTTAAGTGAGCATATAATATGTATCATTTCATCGAATCAACACTTGATCCGATAACCCGGCTATATCACATATAACCGGCTGATATCACATATCGCGAGAATAGAATACGGTATCACATACGCGTATCAATCTCGATCCCGCACATATCACATATGTGCTCCTACTCCATTTCGCCTGAGCCAGGAAACCTCTATGTAGGACTCTAAAGACTCGTCAATACGCCGGCAGTAGGTGATGATCATATCAAACACCCACAAGCAGCAAGCGGTCAGCTAAACATAACAGCCACCCGGGTATTGAGCGACCAAAAGATCAACAAGTAAGCCTATACATACTCCTGCGAATCCAATCAGTAACACTACCGTACAGTCCGGTCTCTTCGTTTGATATGTCGCATATCAAGTCTAGGGATGGTAAACGTCAGACCCTAGTAACCAATAAGTCATGTTGATGTGAGGATCATAACGGGTCGAGAAACTACTGATAACACCTACCAGTAGATCTCCATATCAGCCCTGGCCAGGGACTTCCAGTTATAGCCAATCGAACACAGCGCAACATCAACCCCCAATACCGGGAGAGACGAAACCCCTCCTATTGCTCATTGCCTCCATGTGATTCGGGACTGTACCCAAAAGCCACCGTTTTGCACGTTCTCTTGAACGTGGTAAGATGGAAATAAAACACAGTGGGAATCACACAAGACTCTATGACGATCTCGGGTCTACAGACTAACCTGTACCAGTGTCACCAGAGAACTACTACCTGACGATAGGTATAATACCATCTAGGAGTTCTCAGCGAGTCCGTTCGGCGTACCCAGTCTCCACTGAGCACCCGTATACCATCTTTGATGTCAAACACCTATGGATGTGGGATCATCCATCGCCCATCATATGGGTCAAGAAGCGTATATGCTAGTCTACTCTGGAGTATCGATGCCCTGTCTCGATACACCCTCGACTAGGAACATTTATAGGATGTACTCGTGGACTACCATGGCCCCACTAGTATGATCTACATCATAGTCCTGGTAGTCAAGTATCCATCCTAAGGGCTTTATCAACATGTGATCACAAAACAGTATTTGTTAACATGTTAAGATAAAGTGCAACCAGATAGCATACTATTATATCGAGCAAGAAAGTCCCCTCTATATATATCCAAGCATCCACTATAATATACATCATATGTACAACAATGGCCTCTAGGGCATATATATAACTAACAATCTCCCACTTGCACTAAGGCCGGCTGTTGTAGTATCTCATACCCAACAACCCGAAGAGTCTCTCAAAATGTATCTGGGGTATGGCCTTCGTGAGTGGATCCGCAGTGTTGTCTTTCGTGTCAACTCTCCGACTTCGATCTCTCGGCGATCAACTATCTTCCGGATCAGGTGATACCACCTCAGAATATGTCTGGATCTCTGATGGGACCTGGGTTCCTAGGCCGAAACCACAGCTCCATTGTTATCACAATACAAAGGTATTAGATGCTCAATGGACGGAACCACTCCAAGTTCAGTAATGAACTTCTTTATCCAGACAGTCTCTTTGGCAGCATCGTTGGCAGCGATGTACTCAGCCTCCATCATCAAGTCTGCAACGGTTTCCTGTTTGGAACTCTTCCAACATACCGCCCCTCCATTGAGGGTAAAGACAAATCCCGAGTGCGACTTAGAGTCGTCCTTATCACTTTGGAAGCTTGAATCAGTAAAGGACTCCACTTGGAGTTCTCCATTACCATACACCAAGAACATCTCTTTAGTCCTTCTCAAGTACTTGAGAATGTTCTTCACAGCTGTCCAGTTATTCTCTCCTGGATCTGCTTGATACCTACTCACTACACTTAGTGAGTATGCTACATCGGGTCTGGTACACAACATCGCGTACATGATAGAGCCTACTACCGAAGCATTGGGTATCCCTTGCATGTGAGCTCTCTCCAAATCTGTCTTGGGAGACATCTCTTTTGAGAGAGTGAGTCCTGAGATCGTGAGTAAATTCTTACGCTTGGATTCTTCCATACTAAACCTCTTTAGTATGGTGTCAATGTACCTGGACTGGGATAATCCCAGTATCCTTTTAGATCTATCTCTATAGATCTTAATCCCCAAAATGCAGGAGGCATCACTTAGATCTTTCATTGAGAATCTTTGTAATAAGAAGAGCTTGACCGAGTGCAGCATAGGAACATTATTTCCTATCAAGAGTATGTCATTGACGTACAATACGAGGAAGATAACCTTACTCTCTGCCACCTTCTTGTATATACAAGGTTCATCTACGTTTTTTATGAAGTCAAACTCTTTGACTGCCACATCAAAACAGATGTTTCAACTCCGCGATGCCTGCTTTAACCCGTAGATGGATTTAAACAGCTTTCACACCTTTCAGCTGCTCCCACTGTCTACGAAGCCCTCTAGCTGAGTCATGTACACACACTCTTCTAAATCACCATTTAGAAAGGCGGTCTTAACATCCATTTGCCAGATTTCGTAGTCATGGTATGCAGCAATAGCAAGTAGGATCCGGATGGACTTAAGCATAGCCACTGGAGAAAAGGTTTCGTCATAATCCACACCTGGTCGTTGACGAAAACCCTTTGCAACAAGTCTAGCTTTGAAAGTCTCATCTGAACCAAGTTTCTTTTTAAAGATCCACTTGCTCCCAATGGATTTTATCCCTTCAGGAGCAACTTCCAAAGTCCATACTTTGTTGGTGTACATGGATTCCATCTCAGATCACATTGCATCCAGCCACTTCATAGAGTCCCCACTCATGATGGCCTGCTCGAAGCTAGTCGGGTCATCATCTTCCATGATGTAATCCTCGCTCCCACCATCTATGAGAAAACCGTAGTATCTCTCAGGTGGATGAGGAACTCTACTAGATCGGTAGAGAGGTTGGGGTTCGTTGGGAGCTATCGAATCCTCTGGTTCCACTAAATCTTCAGTTGTAATTTGTCCTGCTGGAACTTCTTCCAGCTCTACCTCTTCACCACTAATTTCTTTTGCAAGAAATTCCTTTTCTAAAAAGGTGGCATGTTGAGCAACAAACACCTTTTGTTGTTCACCGTGGTAGAATAGATATCCATTCGACTGTTTAGGATATCCAACAAACTTACAAATAACTGATCGTGCCTCGAGTTTGTTCGGATTTTGCCTTTTGACATAGGCCGGACAACCCCATATCTTAACTCGTTTAAGACATGGTCTCTTCCCCTTCCATATCCCATATGGTGTGGTAGGTACAGATTTTGATGGAACCTGATTCAATAGGTATGCTGCTGCTTCAAGCGCATAACCCCAAAAGGAAATAGGTAACAGCGGTGCTTATCATAGAGCGCACCATATCTAATAGGGTGCGATTCCTCCGTTCCAATACACCATTGTGCTGTAGCGTATATAGAGGAGTAAGCTAAGAGAGAATCCCATTCTCTTTTAGATAGTCCAGGAACTCATTGCTCAAGTATTCTCCTTCTCGATCAGATCGAAGGATCTTAATACTTTTACCCATTTGGTTCTCGACTTCGTGCTTATATTCTCTGAATTTCTCAAAAGCTTCAGACTTGTGTTTCAATAGGAACACATGACCGTATCTTGAGAGATCGTCAGTGAATGTAATAAAGTATGAGGAACCATTCCTGGCATGTGTAGACATGGGACCGCATATATCACTATGTATCAGTCCCAAGAGTTCCGTAACTCTTTTTCCGTGTCCACTAAACGGAGTTTTGGTCATTTTCCCTTTGAGACATGAATGGCAAGTTTCATAAGATGATAATTCGAATGGATTCAAATATACATCCTTATGCAACTTAGCTAGTCGTGTCGCATTGATATGACCTAGTCTACAATGCCACAAGAAGGATTCGTTCATTTCTGAACTCTTCCTCTTTTGTGTGTTTTGTATATTAAGAATTGTGGTTTGATTTAGAACTTATATGCTATTATTTAACGAGCCTGATCCAATCAACTTTTGATTCAGGAAGATGTTCATAATATTATCATGTACTACAAAATTATATCCTTCTTTACTTAATAAAGAAACTGATATAATGTTGCATATCAGGTTCGGTATGTAATAGCATTCGTTCAGAATCAATGTATTACATTTGGTAATACAAAGTGATATTCGCCAACTGCTTTGGCTGAAACATTTGTACTATTCCCTACTTTTACGAAATGTTCACCCATTCCCAGTTCTCTACCTTTATTTAAACTATGCAACATATTACATATGTGGGATCCCGATCCGGTATCTAATACCCAGGACGTAGAGTGAACTGAGAAACAGTTCTCAATAACAAATACACCCGAAGAAGATGCATCATTATGTTTATTCTTCGTATGGGCGGCGTGTGAATATGGATATTTCCCTATTTCCTGCTCAGTCTTATAACATTTATAAGAAATAACGGAACCAACATTCCCCTGCTCAGTATAACAAGCGAGTTCGGTCAATACATCAATGTTATTATCTTGATTAAGGCGTGACATGGTCGCTACCTGGAGGGAGAGAGAAGGAAACACTTTAGTGTATGCTCTTGTAAGATTAGATTGGTTATTATCTTATCTAATCAGGATGGCTCCCACTGTTTTAATCAAATCTTCCTTCAAAAACCCTAAAAAGGAAAGACCAGCCGGGATTGATTACAGTCTATAATTTTGCTAACCGTTCAGCCAGGCCAGTGTCGGTACTTTGAGGGACGTTCCCCGTGCTCTCGCACGGACCTAATTAAGATAAACCTCATTTTCCCTTAGGGGTAGCCCCATTAACACCTTTCTAGACACCTAATGGGTTAGCTAATTGTAAATCAGGAGCAACTCTTGCTCGCAGCGGGTATCGGGATCCAACTATGTCATAGAAGGTATGCAATCTCATTGCAAATTTCAACACTTGAAATTCCCGATAAAACTTTTGCCCCTAGCATGCTATGACCTTGACAGAGGTCAATAAACCATAGTGCACTAGTCAAGTTCAACCCGTCATTTCTTGATTGAATCAAACCCACCCGCACGATCCTTGACAGAGGTCAACAAGGTCGTACGACTACCCTAATCCAATCTCATCTCATGTTTTACAGATAAGTATTAATCAGCTACCGCACACTACGCCTTGACAGAGGTCAACAAACACAGCACGAATACTAAATAATCTTTATCTGAAATGACGGAGGGCTACGCAGGTTTTTCAGAAAACCATGAGCGTAATGAACTTGAAATCGTTGTAGAAACAAGTGATTTTGAAAAGGAGTGTTTTTTAGGCTTTTACTAGTTTCGCTAAAGAGGTCACTCTCGGTGAAGGGATCTCGACTCTTTCCTTATCGAGTAAGGTGCAAGATATTTCACAAATACCACTATGCAAAGCAAGAACTATAGAAGCAATCAAAAACATAACCGAGTGAGTTGTTGCATCTGCTAGTTTTGCTAAAGTGATCACTTCCGGTGAAGGGATCTCGACTCTTTCCTTATCGAATAAGGTGCTGGATATTCTACAAGGAATACCGCTATGCAAAACAAAAACTAAAGCTACCCTTTTTGAAAATTTGATTCTACAACATCTTTTAGGTTTCTTTTTCTTTCATTAATCTCATTAACGAAATCCCATCATTTAAGCTTCCTAAGCATCATAGAAGAAACGAAAATATAATGTACGCTTATGCCAACCGCATTCGCCACAATGTTCTGTTATGCACCGTTAGGTTACTTAACTAACGGCATACCGGGACGGGACTAGCGCGGGTGCAAAACATAAGCAATGTCTATTATATATCTCGTATATAATAATAAAACATTCGTCTCAAGTATTAATATGATCTCATTACAGAACATTACAGCAGAAGATAACATATGAAATATTGGATATTCTAGAATTTCCGTGTTTCATTTTGAGCCTGTATAAAACACGGATTCCACGATCGCGATGAATAGCCAAACCCACACCCCTAGACCCCTACGAGAGCGGAATGCAACCCTACCAATTCTAGCGTTAGAAGACCCGGTCTCGACTCCTCGAGATGGCCTCCCACTGTATCCTAGAACCCGATTGCTTGTGCTCTCCTCCTTGGGTCTATTCTAATGTGGAAAAGTAAATAATATACAATGGTGACATCATCCTCAACCCAAATGTGCCCCAATAAAAGTATATTACATACAATGAATATTACATGAATGAAAATAAAAACCCTCATCTCACATAAAACCCTCGGCTATTCAAATCACGACGATCCAAAATAACATACCATAGCAACACATAATATCGCATGTCATCAACGTAAGTAAATATGCGTATCCCAATTGTCGTTGACATATAGCTCCGAAACCGACGATACACCACATATTACACTTACGGTCGCAGAAAAGAAAGTGAAAAACTACAACAATTGGAATCGTAACTTCCCTTAGACAACACAAACCCGGGATATCACATATCCAAGATTTCATGCCTAACAATGTAAAGCTCGCATTTAGGTCTCACCCATGAAAACACTTTTCAAAATAAGTCGATAATTCAACAAGATTTCCGATTACATCCGAGACCGAAATGTTAGATTTACATGCAACAAACAAATCTGTAGATTCCAATTATTGTATCACAATCACAGATAGTAGGCAAAGTTAGACAATTCGATCGATTCAACGAATTCCCAAAATTTCCCAGAGAGCTCAACACTTAAGCAGAATTAAAAATTCCCAGAAGCATGCCCCAGTACCTATGGACCTACAGTTAAAGGGCCCGACCCAAGCCTCTTAAGTGGCGCCGCGGATCCGCTACCAAAACCAGGTTTTGGCCGCAAATCCGCAGTCACTTAAACGAGTTAGGGTTTCGTTCTTCAGGTGTGTCCATAGAATTCCCTGCATGATTTTCTGAATATTTTTAACATGAAAAATTTTAACTTTTCGAAAAATTTCCAGAAAGTGGGAAAATTAGGGTTTTCAGAGTTCGATCGGACTTCTAACTTCGTCTAGACAACGCCTAATTCTCTAGCTTTGCTCTGATACCACTGTAGGGTTAGCTTAGCACCTTAGCAAGGTTTTGGCAAGCATCAATCATGCTATTTTAAAATTTTGGGGTGCTAAATAAACCAACCAAGTAATGGAACTAGAGAATTAGGGTTAACTTTGTATGTAAACAACTTTACATCTAAGAGAGAGGGATTACAACCTTTGTAGTCCGTTCCTTCACTTCATAAGTTCCGAGTTGTGGTCCCTTCGCTGTGATCATCAAGCTCCCGGACTCTAGAGAGGCTCCATGAGGTGAATGATACATCTTACTTGAAGTCTTCGAAATCCAAGACGATCTACCTTGAGGAAACACAAACTCAAGCTAACTCTTCACTAATTATGAATTAGTGAAGCTAACACACTAATCTATATGGCTAGTATAGAAGAGGATGATGAAATAGGAATTTTGCTCTCTTTAGTTTTCTTTTTTTCACTTTATTTCATCACTAATGAAAAAGCTAGCAAGATTTTTGAGGAAGAAGAAGATGAAGTGATGATAATAATTGTTGTGTGGTTAGAAATGCAACTATAGGTTAAGTATATAATCCTTAACCCATGTAAAGACTTAACCATTAGTTATGGTTAAATGTGAGGTTGATAAATATCCTAAGCTAGACAAAAAGAGTGGACAAAATCAATGAAGTCTACAAGCTTCTACAAGTTTTCATCAAAATATCAACCATGACAAATATCCACAATATTTGAATAACTTAATGATAAATATAAACCCTAATATTAACCCTAGTATGGTTTAAGTCTCATACACCCTAGTTGCATGTATAACCAAACATGTCACAATATTATATATCACATATATAATATTTATGTAACAATAGAAAACAATACAATAAACATATATCACATATATGTTAAATATATTATAAGTGAGAATAATAAATACTTAAGTGAGCATATAATATGTATCATTTCATCGAATCAACGCTTGATCCGATAACCCGGCTATATCACATATAACCGGCCGATATCACATATCGCGAGAATAGATTACGGTATCACATACGTGTATCAATCTCGTTCCCGCACATATCACATATGCGCTCCTACTCCATTTCTCCTGAGCCAGGAAACCTCTATGTAGGACTCTAAAGACTCGTCAATACGCCTGCAGTAGGTGATGATCATATCAAACACCCACAAGCTGCAAGCGGTCAGCTAAACGTAACAGCCACCCGGGTATTGAGCGACCAGAAGATCAACAAGCAAGCATGTACATACTCCTGTGAATCCAATCAGTAACACTACCGTACAGTCCGGTCTCTTCGTTAGATATGTCGCATATCAAGTCTAGGGGTGGTAAACGTCAGACCCCAGTAACAGATGAGTCGTGTCGATGTAAGGATCATAACGGGTCGAGAAACTACTGATAACACCTACCAGTAGATCTCCATATCAGCCCTGGCCAGAAACTTCTGGTTATAGCCAATCGAACACAGCGCAACATCAACCCCCAATACCGGGAGAGACGAAACCCCTCCTATCGCTCATTGCCTCCATGTGATTTGGGTCTGTACCCAAAAGCCACCATTTTGCACGTTCTTTTGAACGTGGTAAGGTGGAAATTAAAACACAGTGGGAATCATACAAGACTCTATGAAGATCTCGGGTCTACAGACTAATCTGTACCAGTGTCACCAGAGAACTGCTACCTGACGATAGGTATAATACCATCTAGGAGTTCTCGGCGAGTCCGTTCGGTGTACCCAGTCTCCACTGAGCACCCACATACCATCTTTGATGTCAAACACTAATGGATGTGGGATCATCCATCGCCCATTATATGGGTCAAGAAGCGTATACGCTAGTCTACTCTGGAGTATCGATGCCCTGTCTCGATACACCCTCGATTAGGAACATTTATAGGATGTACTCATGGACTACCCTAGCCCCACTAGTATGATCTACATCATAGTCCTGATAGTCAAGTACTCATCCTAAGGCTTTATCAACATGTGATCACAAAACAGTATTTGTTAACATGTTAAGATAAAGTGCAACCAGATAGCATACTATTATATCGAGTAAGAAAGTCCTCTCTATACATATCCAAGCATCCACTATAATATACATCATATGTACAACAATGGCCTCTAGGGCATATATATAACTAACACTTATAAACCCCGCATATTTTGATTGTATTGCTTATATTGTATTGTCTTATAAAATGTATAGATGGATGACTTGCCGAAACCATGATATCAGTAATGGAACAGATATAATGGAAGAACATGTAAATGGAATATATCTATGGTTCGGTTCGGTCAATACAGATTTATATAGATTGAATAGATGGATTCATATTGAATCATGTTGTATTATAGGTTGTACTTGAATCACATTCAAGTCAGATTGATTAGGTTGAGACTCAGTCTGAATCAGACACTTTTAAAAGAACTTGAAATCCTGATTGTTTCGGTGTTATCGGTAACTGCTGCACATGGACGGCAGGATTTGTGTCTTTTTCCAAGACAATTACCGTGTTGATAACACCGTTTGTTAAGTTGTCTACCTTAAATAGGCAAGCTCTCATATCTCCGGCTCCCTGAGGCTCAAGAGACTGGTCCCGCTTAAACCTATGTTTACTCGGGTCCATATTATAATTTAGTATAACTTGAGAGGGTTTTATGTAAAAATAGTTTTGGTATAGTTTCAAAATACACCTCAAGTATTTAATTATCATCTTTAGAGTTTTCATTGATGTATATTTTATAAATGTAACATTTCTAGTAGATAAAACATAATTTCATAATATATGGTATTTATTTGTAATATGAGTATTGTTTTGAATTATCATGGTAGTTTCATGTAATATTCGAATTCTTTTCTTGAGTTTTGGAAACATGGAATAATATATTTATATTTAAAATAAGTATTTTGGTAATAATTATATATACATAATTAATGAAAATAATTTTTTTGTTTTCTTGTAAAAATCTCATTTTCTAAAGAAAAATGTATAAAAATTCCATCGAGATCGAATGCTCCTTGCGGAGGTCTGCATCTCGCTCTACTAAGCCCGAGAATGTGCGATAATCTGCACCATCCTAAATGGGGTCCCCAAAATGGGTTGTAGAGGCTCAATTGCATGGAAATATTTTAATACATCTTTTAAAGAAAACGGTTTTATAAGTTAAAAGGGATTTATTTGTAAAGTCGTATTTCCCGTATTCTATTGTCACAAGATTCATCGTGCTATGATAGATATGTGTGTTGTTAGGAGTTAGGTCATTACCTCATGAGTTTTCTAAAGATAACACGGCTAAAAGGTATAAACATGTCGATATGAAATATAAAGGTATTTTAATGTAAAATTGAAATACAACTTGCTATGGTTATCATTTTAATGTCAAACTTGTTCTAATGTCTTAGTTAATAATTACTAAACAAGATATCAAAAGTTGTAGGTTTGTTATTAAGAAAAAGTTGTATTTTTAAAAGAAAAAAGAATCGGAAGCCGGATAACTCCGCTTCCGACACGTTTTAAGAATGAAGAGTTTGGGAATAGCTAAAGAGAGAGAGAAGGGGGACTTACTGGCTTTGATGAGAGGGGAGAGGTAGGAGGAGGTCTAGGATTCATCGGTGCTTCGTTTCGTTGCCGGAAACTCCTTGTATCGTCGCCGGAACTTCGTCGGAGTTTCGCCCTTTGTTAACTCCACTTGTACACTATGGGAACTTGGAAATTTCTTGAGAGTTTTGGCAGGGAATTGTGAGTGAGGAGGGGTGAAATGAAGGTAGTATTTATAGGGAAAATTAGGGTTAGGGTGTTTAAAGAATGCATTAAAATATGCATTAAAATTTGATTAATTGGGTATTTTATTGCTCTATGGAAATAATCGCAGTAAACAAGCAATGTGGGGTTAATGGGGTAGCTGAAAGATTGCAGGGGTCGAAGTTTGGGGGCAATACCATCGGTTTAGACCGGCGGTGCCGGTTCTTTGTGTGTGTGTCGCCGGGTTTTTACCGTCGGGTGGGGCTAGGGTTTAGGCCACGTGTCGGGGTCAATTGGTATACTTCAGTGCACATGTTTAAATGATTTGTAACTGTTCATTTTATGTGTTGTGCACGTGTAGACCCTTGGGTTTCTAAAAAGATTAAAAAAAAATTAATTAAAAAGAATGTGTGGCTGATGGGATTTGAACTCTGGTGTTATGGATCAGCAGTGCAAGGTCTTACCAGTAAGCTACAAGCTCTTTCTTGCTGTTCAAAAGCAAAACAAATTCTTATAGTACTCACAGGAAATGTAAATACCCCAATTGTACATTAACTTTTAATCAATTTTATGTACACAAGAATTAGAGTTGTTACACTCCAAGGCAGAGCTTTCGAAGAGAGGGTTGAAAGGTATTTCATTCTCAGAATCACTTCCGAACGTGAGAACTCGAGATTTTTCCCCTTCTGAACTGGTACCAACTATATGACAGCTGACAGTTATTTCTTTATGCATTGCCGTCTTGTCGCTCTCACATCGATGAGCGTGAGTTTCAAGCTTCTCCTTCTTGAAGTATTTTCTATGGGCAACATATCCTTACCACCACTTATTGAAGGGGCCTTATTCCTCGATGGGATGAGTGATCCTTCGATGATATGCGCGGTATTTTGGGTGTCCTTCTCCACCATCGAAATATGGGACCTCAGGAGTGTACCTCATGAGAGGTGGTAGCCTCATTCCCATTGATAGGACCTTGGCAAACCGCTTCTCAGTTTTAGTCATGTTCTTATTTGTTGCAGGCATGCTTTGGTTTGGTCGGAGAGCTTTATAACTCGTCCTCACCGCAGCTTCTTTGTTCAAACACTGTCGTTTAGCCTTTTCATATATAGTCATCTCGCGTTCCTGATCATCCTTGCTATTTTGAAAAGCTTCTTTGAGCAGCCTTTCAATCGAGTATTCTTCTGATAGTTTTGGGATTTTTAATGCCAATTCTTCCCCCATTTCATCCATGTCACTTTTTGACGCTGGCGGAGCTCCTTCATCATATATGGATGAATGGAAGACCATATAGCAGCTTTCCACATGTTCTTCCGCTTCCTCTGATGAGTCATTTTCCTCATCATCGTCACTGTCCCTGTCCTCAAGAATATGCTTAAGGAATTCTTTGAGCATGACTGGTGTTCGCGCCTTCTGATTGTACTCTTTCAGCGCATCTATATATTTTTGGAAGTCTGTGCGCCTGTTGACATTTTCAGCAGACTGCACAGACTTTTTAGTCTTCTTCTTTTTCTTAGAAGACTTTGAAGGCTTGACTTGGAGGATTTTCCCTTTGTCAGCAATTTTTGGCGTCGGACACGTTCTCAACATCCCTTCTATAATCTCGGGCTCAAGCGGGCTTTTCCACTTGATCGCCGAGCATGCTTGTAAATCTTTCAGCATTATTTTGGTTTTTGCCGAATGAAATACTTCCAATGGAGCTTCTTCCACGAGCGAGCAGGATGCCCTCTGCGTATCTACTTTCTTGGGAGCGTGCTTTTGGGGCTAATCTATCCTCCAATTATCTTACAGTGCGAATTTGCCCTGCTGATACTAGTCCTCGATCCAGTTTTTGAAGATGTAGCAGTCCTCAATTGGATGGCTCACTACCCGTTAATAGAGGCAGTAGCTCGGGTTGTTGACATCACCAGCTTGTGTGGGTCTCCACGGTTATGACAATATTATTCGATTGTTCCGCATAGCTCGCTCGAATAATCTCCTTGTCTTATCGTGAGGGGAGGAATATGCACGTCCCATCCTTTCTTCTAATGTCGGGCGCATGCGGTTGTTGTTTTGGCGGACGGCTGCTTTCGGACCGCCTGGCTGTTGCTGCACATTAGAGATAAAGGCTGCTTTTCCCTTACCCTTATTATTTTGGGGGTCCTTTCTTGAGGAGGAAGGACCACAACCCATATGATCCATCTGGGCCAGCTTATCAATCAGCGCTTGGAACATGGTGGGCTTAAAGAAAGTCATGAAATGGGATACGGTCGACTGAGGATCGATAGTCCCAATGAACATCCCTGTTCCCTGATTAAAAATCAGGAAAAAGCTTCAGAAGAGGCATCACGTGCTCACACGTGACCAGTGGTCACGTGTTGGCACGTGATGGTTAAGCAGCGGCCAGAGAACAGATCGCAGAAGAAGAGAAGCCCATTCCAGGGGTCACGTGGCCACACATGACCAGGGGTCACGTGGCCACACGTGACCGGCTTTAAAAGCCTTATTCATTAACAGAATTAAATTCTGAGGAGAGATCATTCAAATCTTTCCAAAATGGAGAAGATTTATCTGAAACCGTTGGATCAAGAATCTGAAGGTGATTAAATATCACCAATTTATGGAAAAATCTTGGACATGGAAAGATTTCCCCCTAAATCTAACCGAAATAACAAAGAGATATCTTTGGATTTAAAATCCAATGGTGAATAAAACTCACCTAATAATCTAAAGGCCCAGATCAATGATGAAAATAAATCAAATCTCTCAATAAAAAAATCAAATCTTTCAATGAATGATTCACTAAACAGATTGATTCTTTTCCTTCTCCTATAAATAGGTGCCAAGGGAGAGAGTTAAAGAAGGGGGGATAGAAAAACAGACAGAGAGAGATATAGAGCCTTGGAATCTTGAAAATTCAGAAGGAAGAATTTGATTCTCTGCAAAAGAAAAACCCTAGGTAAGAAAAGAGAGGTTTCAAAAGAGTTTAACTCTTATATAAAGAAAAGAACCCAGTTCTTTCTCTGGTGGAGGATCTGCAAAGTGCACATCTCCTCATGAATTGAGAATTTAATTCTCATTGGGTTGAGATCCTGCCATGCAGATCTAAAACATAGAGGAGGAATTGAGTTTTGAGAATTTAATTCTCACAGAATTATAGGAATTTAATTCCTTTGAGATAAAATTAGGGTTTAACCCTACATTATAGGAATTTAATTCCTTCAGAGTGGACAGAACTAGGGTTTAACCCTAATTGAGAACTTAATTCTCTCAAACTCACAGGAATTTAATTCCCTTAAAAAATAAATTAGGGTTTCACCCTATGCCAGAATTTAATTCTTTACATACATGGGGAATTTAATTCCTACAGAAAAGAAATTAGGGTTTAACCCTATCTAAGAATATAATTCTTCAGAAGAAAATAGCAATTTAATTTCTCTAAAGTTTATTGCTAGGGTTTAACCCTATGAAGAATTTAATTCTTAAAAGATGAACAGATCTTTAAAACATGCAAAGAACCAGAGTCACGTGCTACTACGTGACCCCTGTAAAGATCCACAGAAAAGAACTTTGAGGCAACGTCTCACGTGCCCCACGTGACCCCTGAAGGATACAAAGAAAAAGCAAACAGAAGCTATGGGCGCCCTCACGTGCTACCACGTGACCCCTTGGCAAAAGCTTTAACAGTTAAAAACCCACATTCCCATCACGTGACAGCACGTGATGCTCCAAGAGCAATTATAGAAAGTATTCAATACTTTTAGCAGAATGAAATAAGGGGAATCAGGGCGCTCTCACGTGTCCACACGTGACCCCTCTCTCCTTAATGTTTAACACTAATTTGAAAACTTTGTTCCCAGTGTTTAACACTGATTTTCTTAGTGTTTAACACTAATTTGAAAATTCTGTTCCCAGTGTTTAACACTAATTTGCTTTAGTGTTTAACACTAATTTGAAATCTATGTTTCCAGTGTCTAACACTGATTTGCTTTAGTGTTTAACACCAATTTGAAATCTCTGTTTCCAGTGTTTAACACTGATTTGGTTTAGTGTTTAACACTAATTTGAAATCCATGTTGCTAGTGTTTAACACTGATTATCTTTTAGTGTTTAACACTAACTTGCTAATCTTATTCCCAGTGTTCAACACTGTTGGTCTTTAGTGTTTAACACTGGTTTTAGCCCAATTAGCTAAGTTTCTAGAGGCAAAGTCTCTCCTTCAATGAACCAACAGAGGGCCAATATTCTAAACATGATTGGACTTAGCCCAAACTGGCCATAAGTCCTCAATTCAAACTTAACTGGGCTAATGGGCTCATAATATAATTAATTGGTCTTAGTTCCAAATTGGGCCAAAGATTATTTAATCTACCTTGGTTCAAGGGTACATCTCTTCACTCCTTTGATATTTGGCGTTGTAATTCCTCAACGTCTTCAAAGAGGTGACGGGTCCCGATGACCACACATTGATACGGACTGTGGGGTCCTTAAACTCATGGACTATGATGTCCTTAACCTTGACCGTGATGTCTTAAAACTAATGCCGGACTGTGGAGTCCTTAAAATCCATGGACTATGATGTCCTTAACCTTGACCGGTATGTCTTAAAACTAACAATGGACTATGACGTCCTTAATCTTGACCGTGATGTCTTAAAACTAACACCGGACTGTGGAGTCCTTAAATCCATGGACTATGATGTCCTTAACCTTGACCGCAACGTCTTAAAACTAACATTGGACCGCAATGTCCTTAAACTACCTATTGACCGCAATGTCACTAAACTAAACAACAGGGCCCTCCCCTTAATTGCTCTCTTGTTGGATCTAAACGATCCCGTTAAGTTGATCTTAGTCTAAAACTAGACTAACGTATCCTTAACAAACGTTTAAGTCGATCTTAGTCTCAAATGAGGCTAACGTATCCTTAAAACCAAACCCCCAAACCCAAATCTAAGATAATACGGATTTGGACTAGTCCACTCCCTACGGGCGACGACATAACTCAGTCTCCGTATACAATCCACGGGCAACCAAACAAAAAACAAACACACACGACACAAAGTGATCATATGGAGAAGGAGAAAGTTGTTAGCGCAATACGGTAGCGTAATTAACTGCAGGGGCTTACGCCTGCAAGGAAGAGCGTCCCCACAATCAAAAACCCCTCAAGCGAGGGGGAATCTGACGAAGTCTGCTACATCGGACGCATCCGTTTAAACCTTCGATACATGGTGCCATAAATCAACTTGGCATCTTCGGAGAGGTAGACGGATAGCACCAATTAGCATATGTCCCGAATTTCAGGCAAGACGTCTGTCGTGCCGTCTTTTGGAGGGGAACAGATTCTGGCACGCCCGGTGGGACCTTTTCCTCTTTCCACTCCACACTTCGTGTGTCATCTTCGCGAACGAATCGTTGTTTGTTAATGGTTGCCTTTGGGTTTTAAGTTACTAAGATTTGGTATTTTACCTAGCGCAGAAATCAAGCATCAATGGCATCCAACTGCTCGAGCTGCTCGAAATGCAAGTGCAACAGACGCTCCGCCTCACCTGGAGGTGTAGCCTATGGGCCTCAAGCGGCCTCCATCCTTGCCATGCCAGTGGAACAGGTGACTCAGGCCACCACCGGTCTACTCTTCGGGACCATGCTCCCGCCTGCAAGCTTCACCATTCCAGTGCCCGCACCGGAAGCGCAAAAGAAGTCGGTCTTCGATCGGCTCACTGTTACAACGGCCCCTCTCAACGGGTCGTCCAATGTCAAGCCGGCAGCCTCGGTCTTTACCAGGCTGAACCTGAACTCTAATAGGCCTGCCAAGAAGCCCATGACCCCTGACATGGCCATCGCAAAGAAGACAGCCATCTCCATCCCTAAAGTCGTCAAGACGGCTTCTCCTGCTAAAGAGTCGGTCTTTTCAAGGCTGACTATTCCGGCTCCTGCTCCTGCTCGAGGGTCTATTTTTGACAGATTGAATATCGCCACTCAAAAGACATCAGCCTTCAAGAGGCTGGCACCAACGGCGCTGTAAGTGCACGGCAGCGCCCCGGCTGTCATTCCGAGGCCAAAATGCGGAAACAAGAACTTTTCTTTAACTTTAAAACCGGGGCTACCGCGTACTAAAAACCCGGATCGGGCCATTAACCTAATGCTAGCAAACTAGAGAATGGGTAGAAAGCTATACCGAGCGATCCGTGTCCTTCGGTCTTCGGCCTCCAACCCGATCTCCTCGCGGAATCTCCGGTCTTCATCTCCTCGTCGAAAAGGGCACCACATCGCCGGGTTCTTTTACGGGCTCCCACCTCTGGACCGAGGCAACTCGGACACGAAGTTGGCGAGTCGACGTGTCCAAGAATACTGTAGGCGAAGTGTAGGATGGTTTGTCTCATGGGGTTATGAAGTTGCCATGTTTTGATGGAGGTGAAGAAAAAGAAGTTTAGAAGAAATGGTGCTCTCATTTTTCTAGGAAGGAAAATGAAATGAGATCAAATTCCTATATCCAAAAATCTCATACCCTCACCCTCAATGTGGCCGGCCAATACAAAAGGAAATGGTGATGGTGGTGAGAATAATCAGAAGTGGTGAGCATAAGAAAAAGGATGTGATGATAAAAAAGAAAATAATGTCACTTCCATTTCTAATCTAATCTTTTCTCATAAATGCAAACCATGATGAGAAAAAATGGAATCAAAGATGCTAGAAAACTCATGAAGCCTCCATTTACAAATAACATCCTCCAAATTGCTAATTTGCATATTTGCAAATTAGCCCCTCCATCAGAAAAATCTGGCCATGAAGGAACAAAGGAAAACTGGCCGAAACGGAATGCAAACTGGCAACTTCAAAAAACTGATCCCGTAATAAATTACAGGAAAACCCCGCGACTGTATATATATACCTGCATTTGTATTCTGACCGAATACAAATGCAAAGAGACAAAATCTACACTGTACAATACTAGGATCTGGCTTAAACCAAAGCCCGCTAGTATTATCCGTCCGATCATGATCCGTGCAATACCGCACGTATAAGATCGAACCCTACCATATCTCCATACGGCCTCTACAGCGTTTCGCCCGAAACTTGAGAAACTGTCTGTGGGGGACTCTAAAGACTCGTCAATACTTTTGGCTGTGCATTTAACCACTAGCGCATCAGAGGTATTAGCCATACGTAACGGGCTACCAGGTATTGACCAAAAGGGACGTCGATGAGCGAACTCATGCTGACACCCTACTGAGCCTGTCAGTGACAATATCCGTACAGTCCGGTCCGTTCGTCTATGAGCATCGCATGGCGGGCCTAGGGGGTTGGTAAAAGTCAGACCCCCAAAAGCGGTACAAGTCGTGTCGGAGTGTAGCCCAGAACACCCTGAGATACTACTGGAATACCTACCAGTAAATCTCCTGCCTTGGCCAAGGACTTCGTGTAATGGCTCTTCTAGACACAGTGCGACCTCACCCCCAATACCGAGAGAGAGAACCCCTGCAGATCCGCTCACTGCCTCCATGTGGCTCGGGACTGTACCCAACTAAAACCTGTTTGCACGACTCCTTTGAGCCGTGGTAGGGTAGTAATCAAAGCACAGTGGGAACTCACACAAGACAAATGACGATCTCAGGTCGATGAACTAACCTGTACACATGTCACCAGGGAACTGCTATCTGACGTCAGGTATAAGACCAACTAGCATGTTCCCGGCGAGTCCTGTCCGGTGTACTCATAACCCAATGAGCACCTGTATACATCTTAGGTGAACCAACTGACACCTGTGGCTTTTGAGACCGGCCACCGCCCCTCGTCGGGGTCTCGACTGTATACACTAGTCTACTCTGGAGTATCGATGCCCTGTCTCGAAACTCCCACGACTAGGGACCTTTTAAGGATATGCTTATAGACCCCAGCTCCCACGTATATGATCGCCATCATACTGCTGGCAGTCAAGCAAGAATCCTAGGGGCTCTATCAACGTGTAATAGTGATCAGTAATATCACCTAAAGCAGTACACGATGATAAAGATAAACCAGATAGCATACTATCATCTTGAGTAAGACTGTCCTACCGGCATAGGTCCTCCCTCAATCATTGCAATCACGTGCCTGTGATCCAATAATTGACTCTGAGGGCACTATATCCAACAATCTCCCACTTGCATTCAAAGCTAATTATTGCGATGTCGCATACTCACAGCCCGTGTGATACCGAACACTCAACTCCTCTACTAATCAGTCTCACAAAACCCGTTTGCGAAACTATTGCGTTCGAGGAATAGCCTCAGTGAGTGGATCCGCCCTGATGTTTCTTTCTATGTCTCTCTTTATCTCAAGTTCGCGGAGAAAACCATCTCCCGAAATGAGCAATACCTGTTTTAGAATATGTTTGGATGTCTGATGGGACCTAGTTCATAAATGAACTTCAAATCTAAACTTCTTAGACTGTATCGTTAGCTGAACTTAATCAGTATCCTGCGCCATGCCTCCCTCAGTATCCGCCTGGACCACCTGTCCAAAATACTGCCCCTCGTCAGAGGGAAGACTATAACTCTGACAGCCACTCTGTCATCCAAGTCACCTTAGGAGCCTGAAATGATAACCGTCTCCCAAAAGAGGCTGCCGTTATCATATCCCTAGAACATCAACTTATGTTCTAAAACTGCTTCCGATCGTTTCTCCAGGATTGGATCAATATCAACATATTGCATCTCATGCAAAAACAACATCTGGTGTGGTACTTGACATCTCATGATCAATTCAATTGCCTAAGCAAGTGATCTGCCAATCATGCACATCCCTCTCCCCTTTAGTCTGTAAAACACCTTTAGAGAGGGTGACTCCATCACCTGCAGGTACACCACCATGCCAGGAGTCGTCCATTCTAAAATACCTTTAGAATGCTGTCTAAGTACCCAGATTGGGAAACTACCCAAATCTAGATCTAAAATCATAGATCCAGTAACCAGAATATCTGATATAATATCCAAGTCCTATGTGGAGAAACCACTGTGTGACAACCAAAGTATAACCGATCGTAGTATAGGAATTTCACTTCCTACTTTGTGTATGTCATCCAAATACCAGGACATCACAACCTACTACCTTCTTAACAGATCCATCCCCTATTCTGATGAAGTCAAACCTATGACTGTCACATCAGAAATAAATGATCTATCTCCGCTATATCTGCTTTAGCCTATAAATAGACATAAGCCACTTGTCCACTATACTTCCGCTGCTCCCACTGACTACGACAACCCTCTGGCAGAGTCATATAGACGTACACTTCTAAAGCTATTCAAAACGACGCTATATTCATCCTCCTGCCGGGTCTCACAGTCTGAAACAACAGCAATGGCAAGTCTGGGTAAACAAGAACCTCCCTGTCACCGTCCTTGAGGCTACCGAAGTACCTCTCGGGTGCCTGAGGTTACCCACCATATCTGCGGAGTGGCCAATGGAATGTCAATCCAGATTGAATCTTTAGGTTCTTATCAAATTTTCAGTAATCGTTTGCGGTTCTGGAATCACTTCCAGTTCTACCATACTCCCACTACTGTTTTCTGAAAAAATCCATTTTTATTAAAACTGTGGCGAGTCAAGAACAATATCACTATTGATCTTCCAGATGGTAGAAAGTCAACTCTCGTCACAGCCCGGGTCAACCCACAAACAGCCATTACAGAAACGTGCCTTGAGTTATCCAGAGTCTGGTTTTAAGCATAAGCCGGACAACTCCCTGTACCTTAACAATGTCAAGATATGAACTGTTCTATATCCAATACAGAAACAGAGGCACTGATTTAATTGGAACCAGATTCAAATCATACAGCTGTCTCCAGTACATGTCATCTAAATGGAGAGAGGCCGATCAGCATTACTCAACTTAGGAGTGCTTCTAATTATGAGTAACCTGAAAAAGAAGCAAGTTCTCTTAATCATTACTATCAACTGAATACCATTCACAAGTATCTACATCTTCGATCACCTTGAAGAATCTCGATACTTGCAATACGTGGTTCTCTACTTTATTCATATACCTATAACTTCTCAAAACTTAGACCTTGCATTTCTACGAAACACATGTCTAAGAACTAGAGAAGTCACAAGTAAACAGAATATAGTACGAGTACCAACCCCCTCTGTCCTCATGGATACTGGACAACATACAATACTCTGTATAAGTCCCATGAGTCTAATAACTCATTCCCCGTGTGTCGTAAGTTGAAAAATGTACTATGGTTATGAAGAATTACACCGCTGTTTAATGCTCCTTACCTAACCATCCACTGATATAGGTAAATGTCATGGACATAATTTTAAAAATGTATATCTCACTCTATAAAAATAGACGTACAGATATATCAATTTGAAATTGGTGCATAACAGCGGATATTCAAAACCAAATATTTGCCGTCCGGCAAACAACCCAGACGATTTCCTCAAATATCACCAATTACAACGAATTCCGATATAATGAGGATGATCACCTAATTCCCAATAACTTACCATACAGATGTGAGAATCAAACCTGGTAAATACATACCCTGGAGTAAGTGTCTAATTGGGAAATCAGTTTTCTATTAACAGTACACAGTGAAATTGAAACATGTAAATGTTTCGAAGGGGTATCCGGGTATTCATAGTAATGCCTCTTCCATTATCATATTCACAACTGTAACCGTATACTTTTTTGTCATCTTTCCAAATCCCTTTATTTGTCTTTAATCATTACCTTCTGCACACCCTCTTAGGCTAAATGGTTTTCTTCCTTCCCTACCGTTCGGCACCAGCCTATGGTTTGGAGGAAGACTATCCAATAAGAATAATGGATATACTGTCCTATTCTTAGGAGCACTCGCAACCCGAGAGAAGGTAAAGATAAAAGACACCTGAATAAACCTTATTCCTATTCCTCCTGAACCAGAATCCATCCCCGAACTGGAACAAGTTCCTTTCGAGTTCGTATATAACTATACGATGGAATATCCAATAAACTGTGGATCTTCGTAGTGATACGGAGTGTTCTGGAGAAATATAAAGGTGATGTAGGATTGGCGAATGAAATACTTGGTTTTGGTCGTGAATAGCAGTCACAGTTTACTTTGCCCTCTTACTAATCCCTTTATTTGTCTTAACTTATTACCTTCTGCACACCATCGTTAGGCTAATTGGTTTTCTTCATTCCCCACCGTTCGGCACCCGCCTATGGTTTGGAAGAAGACTATCCAATAAGCGTAATAGGTGTACTGTCCTAATCCAAGGAGCACTTGCAACCTGAGAGAAGGTAAAAAGAAAAGACAACTGAATAGTCCTATTCGTTTTCTCCAGAACCGGAAACCATCCTCGAATAAATTCCTTCGAGTTCGTATATAACCATACGATGGTTTTATCCAATGGAAGTGGACGTCCGTAGTAATACGGGGTGTCCTGGAGAAAAGGGTAAAAGTAGGAGTGGCAATGAGGTTTGCAACTCTGATAATCCAAAAGCCAGTGTTTAAGAAGGTTCGGTCAACTTGGTCACTGAGTCATAGTCAAGGGTCGGGTCATGGTCGCTGCCAAAGAGAGAGAGAAAAGAAACACTTAGCGTGCACTCTAACCTACATCAGAATGGTTGTCACTTTATCTAATCAGGAAACCTCCCACTGTACCGTCAAATTCTCCTCCAAACCTGAAAGATGAATTAGTCGGGATCACCCGAGGAGTAACCAACTCATCAGTGAGAATAATGATCCAACTATCATCGCATGATAATGTGATGGAATCCCCTCACATTATCATACTCCAGAAGGTATGCGCATATCTGGCAAGTTTCAGTTTCTTTAGAAACTCCCGATGTGATTTTTACCCCATGCTCTTATGACCTTGACTTTGGCCAACAAATCATAAGTCACATGTCAAGTTCTACCCATCATTATCCAGGTTGATTTGAACCCACCCGTACCTACCCTTGACTTTGGCTAACATGGCAGTACGACTGTCCCAAACCAACGCATCTATCTATGCTGCAGAAAAGTAACAAATAGCTACCATACACTATGCCTTGACTTTGGCCAACAAACATAGCATGAATACTACGTGCTACCCGTCTGAAATGACGGAGGGCTACGAATGGTTTTTGGCGAAAAACCTTTAACGTAATGAACTTGATATCGTTGAAGGAACCGGATAGCTTTTATAAAAATATAGTGGCGAAAACCTTTACTAAAGAGGTCACTCCCGGTGAAGGGATCTCGGCTCTTTCCCCGTAGAATGAGGTGCAGGTTATTCCAAATGAATACTACGATGCAAAGAAAAAGTAATCACTATAGTGAAGTTATTTCCCTGACGCAAACTTCTGTCCAAGGGGTCACCCCGGTGAAGGGATTTCGGCTCTTGCCTTGTCGACTGAGGTGCTGGATATTCATAACCGAATACCACTGTGCAAAACAAAAGAGAACATCCTTGCAATAACAGCTTTTTTTGAAAAAATGTTCCAACAACATCAGAATAGGCTTGTTTAGTTTGCATTGATCCGAATAAATGCAGTCCCATCAATTGATCACACCATAAAAGAACGAAAATAATGATGTACGTATATGCCATCCGCATTCGCTACTGGGTCCCGTCATCACCCATTAGGTTACTTAACTAACGACAGAGCGGGGACGGGACTAGCGCGGATGCAAAACATATACAATATCTACTAGTATATATATCAATATATAATAATCGCTCAAGACGTGATAAAATGCAACATCACAGAAATGTAATAAGTATCACAGAACAATACAGATATCTGGGATCCCTGGGTTTCATAGAGCCGCTACAGAAACCCGACGTTCTCCTGGTCATGTGGATAACCTGTGCAATGAAATCCTAGACCCCTACGGGCGCGGCAAGTTACCCGCCAAAACATGAAGTGATGCAGCCCCCTTCAACAAAGTGAATGGACCACCCAGCACTTCACGGAATCCGGTAACTTGAGCACCCCTCCTTGGGTCAACCTGTACCCCCTACGAGTGCGGCGAATAGCCCGCCAATTCTAGAGTAAAGCCCCCTCCGTCTCAACGCCATGAGATGCGGGCCCGTTGGCCTCTAGAACCCGGCTATCCGTGCACCCCTCCGCAGGGTAATCCTAGTACAGAAAGTAAAATATACAGCGGGTACATCGACCTCAGCCCGGTCGTGCCCCAAAAGAATAATATACAAACAGGCAGTAACGGCAGTTCACATATCGGACGCTCGCTCCGCAATATCAAATGTACATAAAATACCAAACTGTACTAACATTGCATCCAGGCTATCCACCACGACAAATCCACAACATCACAGCACAACACAGAGCATCAACGTGAATGTCACGTTCGCAAATCCATCTAAAAGAGCTATAGCAGTTAGACAGGATTTACCGATCAAATGACATTCACGGTCGCAGTTATAATGTAAATACTGTGAACTAACATGTTTAAAATTTTCAATCGACTAAAATTTACCGAAGTGGGCCCCAAGCACAACTGTAGAACTCAAAATAAATCTGGGCCTAAACAGAACATACCAAAAACCCTATTTCCATGTCAGAGAGCCACTGTAGAAATTTGGTGAACTGAAGCTACAGTAAGGCCGCGGATCCGCCGCCAAAACGTGGTTTTGGCCGCGGATCCGCCGCGCTACAGTAACATCATCCTACCAAATTTTCACAGAATTCATAAAAAAAACCTGCACGTAATTTTCCAATATACCAAATAATTTTTAGAGCACAAAAAAATTCGATAGAAAGTACGACATGGAAACGCGGTTTTTGGAAAATACGTTTGATCGAACTTGTAAACACGTTAGAGCAAGCTAGACTAGGTTAATGGCGTGGCTCTGATACCAGTGTAAGTGCACAGCAGCGCCCCGGCCGTCATTCCGAGGCCAAAATGCAGAAACAAGAACTTTTCTTTAATTTTAAAACTGGCGCTACCGCGTACTAAAAACCCGGATCGAACCATTAACCTAATGCTAGCAAACTAGAGAATGGGTAGAAAGCTATAACGAGCGATCCGTGTCTTTCGGTCTTCGGCCTCCATCCCGATCTCCTCGTGGAATCTCCGGTCTTCATCTCCTCGTCGGAAAGGGCACCACATCGCCGGGTTCTTTTACGGGCTCCCACCTCTAGACCGAGGCAACTCGGACACGAAGTTGGCGAGTCGACGTGTCCAAGAATACTGTAGGCGAAGTGTAGGATGGTTTGTCTCATGGGGTTATGAAGTTGCCATGTTTTGATGGAGGTGAAGAAAAAGAAGTTTAGAAGAAATGGTGCTCTCATTTTTCTAGCAAGGAAAATGAAATGAGATCAAATTCCTATATCCAAAAATCTCACACCCTCACCCTCAATGTGGCCGGCCAATACAAAAGGAAATGGTGATGGTGGTGAGAATAATCAGAAGTGGTGAGCATAAGAAAAAGGATGTGATGATAAAAAAGAAAATAATGTCACTTCCATTTCTAATCTAATCTTTTCTCATAAATGCAAACCATGATGAGAAAAAATGGAATCAAAGATGCTAGAAAACTCATGAAGCCTCCATTTACAAATAACATCCTCCAAATTGCTAATTTGCATATTTGCAAATTAGCCCCTCCATCAGAAAAATCCGGCCATGAAGGAACAAAGGAAAACTGGCCGAAACGGAATGCAAACTGGCAACTTCAAAAAACCGATCCCGTAATAAATTACAGGAAAACCCCACGACTGTATATATATACCTGCATTTGTATTCCGACCGAATACAAATGCAAAGAGACAAAATCTACACTGTACAATACTAGGATCTGGCTTAAACCAAAGCCCGCTAATATTATCCGTCCGATCATGATCCGTGCAATACCGCACGTATAAGATCGAACCCCGCCATATCTCCATACGGCCTCTACAGCGCTTTGCCCGAAACTTGAGAAACTGTCTGTGGGGGACTCTAAAGACTCGTCAATACTTTTGGCTGTGCATTTAACCACTAGCGCGTCAGAGGTATTAGCCATACGTAACGGGCTACCAGGTATTGACCAAAAGGGACGTCGATGAGCGAACTCATGCTGACACCCTACTGAGCCTGTCAGTGACAATATCCGTACAGTCCGGTCCGTTCGTCTATGAGCATCGCATGGCGGGCCTAGGGGGTTGGTAAAAGTCAGACCCCCAAAAGCGGTACAAGTCGTGTCGGAGTGTAGCCCAGAACACCCTGAGATACTACTGGAATACCTACCAGTAAATCTCCTGCCTTGGCCAAGGACTTCGTGTAATGGCTCTCCTAGACACAGTGCGACCTCACCCCCAATACCGAGAGAGAGAACCCCTGCAGATCCGCTCACTGCCTCCATGTGGCTCGGGACTGTACCCAACTAAAACCTGTTTGCACGACTCCTTTGAGCCGTGGTAGGGTAGTAATCAAAGCACAGTGGGAACTCACACAAGACAAATGACGATCTCAGGTCGATGAACTAACCTGTACACATGTCACCAGGGAACTGCTATCTGACGTCAGGTATAAGACCAACTAGCATGTTCCCGGCGAGTCCTGTCCGGTGTACTCATAACCCAATGAGCACCTGTATACATCTTAGGTGAACCAACTGACACCTGTGGCTTTTGAGACCGGCCACCGCCCCTCGTCGGGGTCTCGACTGTATACACTAGTCTACTCTGGAGTATCGATGCCCTGTCTCGAAACTCCCACGACTAGGGACCTTTTAAGGATATGCTTATAGACCCCAGCTCCCACGTATATGATCGCCATCATACTGCTGGCAGTCAAGCAAGAATCCTAGGGGCTCTATCAACGTGTAATAGTGATCAGTAATATCACCTAAAGCAGTATACGATGATAAAGATAAACCAGATAGCATACTATCATCTTGAGTAAGACTGTCCTACCGGCATAGGTCCTCCCTCAATCATTACAATCACGTGCCTGTGATCCAATAATTGACTCTGAAGGCACTATATCCAACAGGCGCCTCATCTGGATAGGGGGCAAGACGAGACTATCCCTATCGCCGAGCCAGTCCCAACAGCTCGACACGCTCGACGTCGCCACTGGCGCCGAGTAAGGAAGGCCGGGGGCAACTCCCCCTCAGGGCTAACTCCACCGGCTCCGATGGTGGAAGTTGATGCTACTGTTCCAACTGGGAACGGCTTTGAACCGCTAAGGAGGGTACGCAAGAACTCTCCGACTGCCACGCTAAAAAGATCTCCTCCACGTGCGGAGAGTATTACAGATGCAAAGCTGGAGCAGCCCCCTCAACGGCTATCCTCCAAAATTTACAAGGTCTGGCGGAGGGTCCAAGACTCACTAATCGACCAAGATCACTCTCGCCGGCAGAAGAGGGTGAAGGTTCAGGAAGAAAAGAACTGTCCTGTCAAATCATAAAGGACGACAACCACTTGGGTGCCCGCTGCAACGGCTCCCTCAACGTCGATTACTCAAAAGAGAGGAAGGCCGGAGAAGGTCCCTACGCCTACAGCTAATGTCAAAGACAGTAATCCTAAATGCCCTAAGTCTGGGGGCATAGTGGTGCATACCGTTTACATAGCGTCCGGGAAGGAGGACGGCCGTACATCTACAGGTCATCGACCGCTCACGCGATCGGTGACTAAAGCTCAGGAGCAGCAGCAGAAGCTCCAAGAAATGATGAATTCTATGGCCGCACTCACTAGGCCAAAAGAAAGCCCCGAAGCATCCTTGGATCAACGCCAGGAGTAGGAAACTGACGCCGAGTTCCTTCGCAGGATACTGGAAAAGAAGGATAAAGAGGTTGCGGAACAAGCAGCCAATATAAAGCGAATGGCCCTTCTGTTCCAGGACATGGTGGGTATGATGATCCAACAAGATCCTCCTGCTGAAGATCCCCCGATCGTCCTTAAAGATGACAAGGGAGAAACGTAAAATCCTCCACCGGCTCTGTCAACAGCCAAGGAGGAGACGATTTCCAAAGCTGACTTAGACGACTATATAGCTCAGCAGATATGGGTTCACCAGACGACTGAGGCAGACGGTCAAGTTGTCAGAACAGGGCGACCGTATCCGAGCTGGTATGATCAAATCAAGTACCCGCCGGGCTATACAATACCGAAATTCCATGTCTATAAGGGGACGGGCAATCCCCACCGGCATGTTGCCCAGTTCAGGGCGCTTTGTGGCAACACTGGAGGTGACGACAAACTTCTACTTCACCAGTTTGTCGGCAGCTTGTCAGAAACGGCGTTCGAGTGGTACTCTGAGCTCCCGAACGACTCCGTCAAAACATTTGCGGAGATGGAGCTGCTATTTACGCAGCGATTCGCGAGCGCCAGCGAACGCACCCCGATAACGGCATTGATTAATCCCAGGGTGAAACCAGGCGAGACGTGGGTCCAGTACGCTATATGCTGGCGAAACTTGTGGTCGAAATGCGAACAACGCATTGAGGAAGCGCCCGCGGTGGGCATGTTCGTGGGTACCCTAGATCCTCATGCAACTATCTCACAGTTCATGATGTTCTTTAAGCCAACCACGTTCCAGGCTTTGATCGACAAGTTGGCCCAGATGGGTCACAGACCGTCTCCCCCGAAGCCGGAACCTCGGAATGACAAGGGTAAAGGGAAGGCAACCTTCGTTGCGAACGCTCAGCAGCAACCCAGTGCCCCAAAGCCGGCGGATCAACTGGAAGAAAGAAGGCGGTATTATAATGAGAAAATGAAGCGCCCCTACTCATTCCCGCGGGATAAGACAAAGAGGCTATTCGAGCTGGCGGTACGCAACAGGCTTATCAACTTGCCAAACCCAAGGTGACCGCCGCAACCCAGTGAGATGAATAACCCCAATTATTGCCCTTACCATCAAACGGTAAGCATCCGGTTGAGGATTGCTTCATCTTCAAAGGATGGATTGAAGATCAATACCTACAGGGCAAGTTTGCGCTGTCCGAGAAGTGGAAGGTGAACCCGCCACAACCGCACACTCCCAAGAAGACGGACACACCGGGGGCAACTTGTTCTTTCATTGAAGAAGCTCCATGGGAAATCGTGCTTTCAGCAAAAACCAAAAGAATACTGAATGAGCTCCAGACGTGCCCGGCGATCAGGTGGAAGAACCCGCTGGAACCCCAGATCATTGAAGGGATGCTGAAGCCGCACCCAACTCCAAAGATCGATGGTGATGGCCCGAGCACTCACAACCAGCCGTCAAAATCTTTAAAGAAAAAGAAGAAGAAATCCAAGAAGCCTGTGAAGCCTGGAGACAAGCACACGGACTTGCAGAAACAGATTGACGCGCTGGATGAATACAATCAAAAGGCGTGGACTCCCATCACACTCCAAGAGTTCCTCAACCACGTCTTTCAGGAGGAAGATAATGGAGAAAGCTCGTCGGATGAATCCGAGGGATATGTGGCGAGTTGTCATGTGATCTCCTACTCGTTTACGGACAATGAAAAAACTCCTGGCACTGAGAAACTGGGGGCACAGCCTGAACTAGAACTTGTGTGGCCGACAGACGAAATGATCGACGCCTTTCTAGACGAGATTCGTTTAAAAAGTAAAGCCGATCAGGAGCGTGAGATGGCCTCATCAGAAGGAGCCAAACGCAGGCAACTGAACAAAAGAGTCGAAGCACTCCCGCCAGATCAAAAGACATCCGATGCGGATAAAAACATATTCAAGATGAGGAAAAGGTTTGCCAAAACCATGTCAATGGGAATGAAGCTACCACCCTCGGGAGAAAACACGCTCAATGGGGCGGAGAGGCACCCTAATTACTGCTCATATCATCGGAAGATTTCACACCCCACTGAGGAGTGCGACGCTTTTAAGATATGGTGGCAGGGATATGTTGCTCACCGGCAACATTTTAAGCGAATGAAACGCAGAACTCATCGGGAGCAGAGAAGTACAACCGACAGGCAAAAAAGAACTACCGGCAACTATTACATGGTCAACGCTGGAGAATCACAAATTCTCACCTTTGGGAGCGACTCTGATGAGGAAATAGCTCTGGGCCCTCTCTTTAAAGAATCCGTCTTAGGGAAAGAGGAAGGACCAGAGACCTGTGAAAACATTCAGCTGCGCAATCGCACACTCCCGGAAAAGAATCTCGGACCCGCAACTAGAAAAGATAAGGGAAAGGAAAAGGCCGCTGAGGATATTGCTTTAGATGACCGAGTCATGAAAGAACTTACTGCCAAGGACCCTCCCAGGAAGAGTAAGGTGGACTACAACATCCTAGCGCACCTGAGGAAGCTACCCTCGCAGCTCAGCATTCTTAACGCCCTCTTATTATCAAAAGAAGCGAGAGATTCATTAATCAAGCCGCTGCAAGAGCCCGAGCAATTCCAAGCCTTCCTCACCGAAGAAAGGATGAAGGATGAACTGGAAGAAGCGCACACGGCCGATATCACTTTCGGTGATGAGGACCTTCTCCTTAGGACGTGCGACCACAACCGTCCCCTATACGTCTCTGGATATTGCCACGATATCAGGATAGGCAAAATCCTGGTTGATAATGGGTCCTCCGTCAATCTCCTTAATGTTCGGGTGTTGAAGGAAATCTGCATGAGCGTTCAGCACCTCGCTCGTGATAAAATTACCATCTCCGGTTTTGACACCCAGTCGCCACGGACTCTCGGATCTGTAATACTAACATTACGCTTCGGACTACTCGTCACGGACATTAAGTTTCACGTCATTGACGCCAAGACCTGCTACAATGCTTTGCTCGGTCGTCCCTGGTTACACGAGTACAACATCATCCCCTCTACGCAACATCAGTGTATGAAGTATTTCAAAGATGGTCTCGAGTACACCGTAACAGGAGAGCTGAACCCATTCTCCGTGAACGAAGTTCGCAAATACGAAGATGCAAAGTACTTTTTGCCAGATTTCGAGGACACGGAGAGGTGTCGCAAACCGGAGAACAAAGCCGCCGCCGCCATTCCTGTTTTCAGGAGTGATATTGAAGAAGAAGAAGAGATAGTTTACGCTGGGCCATCTCGACGCAACAACCCGGGACCGTCCGCCCCCATATTGATCTTCGGAAGCGATTCGGAAGATGAGGTTAATGCTGTGTTCTCCAGTCGGCCGCTGATTAGTCGAAAATATTGTATTTTTAACACGGCAATTTCCTCATCATTTGCATTCATATAGAAGTGTTCAGCATTCATATTTCACATATTAGCAAAACTGTCGCAAAATATCAGATTGCATGTGTTAGACTCTAAAACCGACACTATAAAGGAAATTGACTATATTTCATAGCATCGCATCATCCCTATATTTGCGCAACACTTGTTTTGAGATCTGTGCAGGAAAATCCAAAAGAAAGGCCAAAATTTACAGGGTACCGCTAAAACATGACGCCAACTCAATGATTTCAGTTCTGGTATCAATCCAAAGGGAAAAATACAAATCAACATATCAGATAAAGCCCCAAATGGCATTTCAAGACCACACCAGAAAACCCAAGGCCCAAGCCCCACAAAGAGCCGCGGATCCGCGGCAGGAGCCTGCTTGCGCCGCGGATCCGCGGTGGGTCCAAGGATTTAGCCTCCAAAATTTGGTGCAAAATGCTTATCTCAGGGCCTACACTTCAGCAAGACACAACAATTTCCAGAAGACTCCAGAGGTTTCTGCCAGATCAGCAAACTAGGGTTTTTAAGCTTAATCAATCCTAGCTTAAAACCTAAGCTAGCTCCTAACAAACTCTTTCTAGAAACTCCTCAACAAACTTTTGGAGGGAATTGTAAATTCAAACCTAGACCTAGGGTTTGGGAAGTCTATAAATAGAAGCCTAGACCTAGGGTTATGGGAGGATCATTGTATCTAGAATCTACAATCTAGACCCATTCACTCTCTTTCTCCATCTTCTTCTCCCACAAGTCTAGTGAGAGGACTTGTGTGAAACCCTAACCCTAATTCCAATCAAAAGCCAAGATCCCGAGTACCCATCAAGCAAGAAGCCTTGCAACCTTTTATGAGCCGAGCCGATCTTCAACAGAGCAAGTGGTCCAAGACGATCCGCGACTCACGGAGCCGAGCGACGCCAATTCAACAATTTAGTTCTTCCTCTTGTAGTTCTTGAGCGACTGTAATCAAATTGTTGATATAAATAAAAGGTGATATTCTTTTATCTTGTTTTCTTTAAATTCTTGCATCATGATATCTTTTCAATTCTTGAATGCTTTCTGTGTGATGATGCTTGAGTAATACTCCGCTCGTCGAGGAGTCGAGACGATCAATAGAATGATGATGTAATATATCTTAAATCGATTCTTGAATCCTACGAGTTTTGTAAACCCTAGCAAGTTCAAGAATCGACGACCCAATTCGTTGCGATGCTTTCTTGATTGATATCGCTCGAGATTGAGGAGTTACGATCGTTTCTTAAAATTGCTAGAGGCTAGAATGTGAATGATATCTACGAAAGAACAAGGGTTAAACGATGAAACCCTAGTTTCATCAAGAAAGCCCTAACTCTCGTCGATCATCATCGATCTAGTATCAATCCTTCGAAGGACAAGAACACGAAATCTTGAAATTACATCACGTCTATAGATCCGATCGATTCCTACGAGCCTCATTTAGATTCTTGACATTTTGGTTGGAAATATCATCGAAACACCGATTCTTGATTTGTTTATCAGTTTCTTGATTCTTGACTAAACATCGTGACACCTGAATCAATCGATAAATTCTTGAATCGTGTTTTCTTTTCTTTTCGATTAACTTTTCGATTCAAACAAATCAAATATAAAAACGAATCGCACAATCCCTGTGGACGATCCGCACTCGCTTACGATCTACAACTGACACCGTAGTTGATTGCGGTCAAATATAATTTTTTTATTGTGAACTTTATTCAATTTTCTAATTACCGACACAAAGAGACTCTTATCAATTTGATTTACTTACTCAGTCTCGCATTCTATGATCAATCAAATAATGCCGAAATCGGAGACTATTTGAATCGATACTTTTACTTTTTCACAGTACACAATCCGGAAATTGTTTCAATCAAAATGGCGCCGTTGCCGGGGATCGCGCGCTAATTCGTTTCATATTATAGTTTGAATTGAAAGATTTATTCCATTGTTATTTTGAGATCAAAATTCGTGCAAACCCTAAACGATTTGTTATGGTTCATTGCAAGGAAATCTGGAGCTGTTTGGCAATTGAGGAAAATTTTTGGAAAATACCAGATAGCTGAGGGAGTCGACAGAAGCTCCCTGAAAAATTTTGGTGGGGTGATCTCATCATCGAACAGCGGAAGCACGGCCTAAGTGCCCAATTGCGGCGGAACCGCGGCCCCTTGGAGGGTTCTCTGTACAATTTTTCTTCAGGTGATTTCTTACCTTCTCCTCTCTCCTCTTTTTAGCTCCAACTAACATTTTCTGCAGGATTCTTTGCAAATAATCGCAGCGCCGCAAAAGCAAAATTAAATTTGTGCATGATTTTGATTTCTTGGTTGTTTGCATTCTAAATACGGATATTAAGGGGCACGGCCAAATCCAAATTAGGTGGGGATTTCATTACCCTTCCTAGGCCCCGAAAACCACAAAACTTGCATCCGCATTGACCCACATTAACTAAAAGAAATCTAGAGAAAACTCTAAGGACTGTCGCGCTCAATTAGGACAAGAGAAGGCCGTGGGTAATTCATTGCTTATCCGCGTTTTCTTGTGGTGCCTAAGGCGAGTGTGTCTAAGGCTAGTGGTTTTTAATTAGGCCCACTACTTACGTAGTGGAGTACCTTCCCACTTACCTGGCACTTATCCGGCCACAGGGGGACAAAGAGGCAGTGGAGGATTCTATCCTGCGACTTGTCTTTTGGCAGTTAGGAGCGGTCTAGAGCCGGACCTAGGTGACCACTAGATTCTAGGGTTTGTTTGTTGCATTTGTTGTGTCGCATCATTTTTTCAAAAATCCGTCCCTTTTTCAAAGCAAGCACCGCATCCATTCATTTACCCCTAATTATAAGCAACGCTGCCACTTGTACTAACCCTTTTTAGTGCAAGATAGGCTGGACACGGGATTCTAGTGCTCGTTTAGTCCGCGTACCCTTTATCGACTCCGAAGTCGATATTTCTCCATTTACCTTTCCTTTACCCACTACCACACACACACCGATGGATCCGAATCCATCAAACTTCTTTAACCCTAATCTGTCGCCGTCCGTTGGTGCGCAGAATCCACCCCGCATCTCTCTCCAGGAGAGGTGCTACCCTATTCGAGGTCCTCTTTCGACCTGCTTATCCACACCACCAGCCAATGGGGATAACTTTGAGATCAAGCCCCAATATATCAATCTTTTACCCAAATTCCACGGACTCGAGACTGAGGACGCTTACGTTTTCATTACCAAATTTGAAAACGTATGCGCAATGATGGGTACGTCACAACTTTCAGTGGATGCTATGCGTCTACGACTTCTTCCATTTACATTGTGCGATATAGCCGAGAAGTGGCTATATAACACTACCGCACACTCTATCATAAATTGGGAAGAATTCGTCGCTGCATTCCTTAAGAAATTTTACCCAATACAAAAGACAGCTCGAATCCGTAGCGAACTGAATCAATTTGCCCAGCTCCCTGCTGAACCATTCTCTAAATGCTTTGAACATTTCAAGGATCTATTGGTTCAGTGTCCTCATCACGGCATCCCGAGATGGGAGCTTTGCCGAATCATTTATGAGGGAATTAACCCAAACACTAAACAGAGCCTTGAAAACATGTGTCAAGGTACTTTTATGACCAAGGATGATGGGGAAGCTTGGAAGTATTTAGAAGAGTTCGCTGAAAAATCACTACAGTGGGAGAGTGGAACCCAACCATTGAATAGGGGTGGCGTACACCAAATAGATGTGTCCATAGGTGTTCGAGCTGAGATGGCAGCAATGCAAAAGAAGCTCGACGCTATGGAACACAAATTTGCAGCAGCCTCCCTAAACCCAGTGTCGCTCCCCAAAACTGTTTGTGGGTGCTGTTCTGATCCGTCTCATTTAACAGAAGAATGTCCATTAAACTCTGCGTTTCAAGGTCACGAGCATTCTAATGCCGTATTTCAAAGACCTCGAAACGATCCATATTCTTCCACGTACAATCAGGGTTGGAGGAATCACCCGAATTTTGCTTGGAACCAAAACCAATCTCAAAACACGGTTCCAAACACGAATAATTTTCAAAGGGCTCTTCCTCCACCACAACAGCAACCCCTTCAACTCACTTAGCACCCCTATCGTCACAAAACTTCCAAAATCAGGTCAACACTCCTACACAGTCTAATCCTATGACCTGTTCTGACGAGTTCTCTCAATTCACTCAAACCATGAAATCACTTTTATCAAATTTCATAGAGGTTTCGACTGAGGTTAGATCTTCCGTCAGTGAGATAAAGAAAAACTCAGCGTCACAAGCTGAGAGTATCAGATCGATGGAAGCTGAAATAGCTCGCCTTAAAGCCGAAATGAGTGCGAGAGAAAAAGGGAAACTTCCCTCTCAACCCCTACAGAATCCTGGGCATTACAATGTAAATGCCGTCACAACGTTGAGATCGGGAAGAGTGCTGAACAATCATGTCGGGGAAGGTATTGATGATACTGAAAATCATATCAACACCCCGGTTGAGACCTTTCCACACACACACACTTCTCCTTCTGATCCTTCTTCTTCTACCATACCATCTTCTCGAGAGCCTATTCTCCATTTCCCACTAGGCTCGACACCTCAGTATAGCCCTTCTAGTTCTCCACAGACGGTCCCCACACCTCTTTTGGGACCTCGTCTACCCCCTCTTCCTTCTCCTGTGATGGACCCTGCGCTTATTGCGAAAGCTCCTTATCCGAACCGGTTAAGGGCTAATAGAACGAGTCCTCATATGGAGAAAATTATGGAAATGTTCAAACAGGTTAACATCAATATCCTTCTCCTAAATGCAATTCAACAAGTCCCCGCTTATGCGAAAATTCTTAAGGACTTGTGCACTAGGAAGAGGAAGACTCAAGTGCCGAAGAAGGTCTTTATGGCTAATAATATCAGCACTGCTTTTATTCCCCAGCTACCAAAGAAACGAAAGGACCCAGGATGTCCTACAATATCGATTTCTATTGGGGGTAAAAACATAAATCGTGCTCTTTTAGACCTTGGCGCAAGTGTTAACCTACTCCCTTATTCTGTCTATGAGCAATTAGGGATTGGAGAGCTGAAACCTGCTCACTGCACTCTCCAGATGGCAGACCGATCTATCACCAAACCAAGGGGTGAATTAGAGGATGTGTTGATAAAGGTCGGGGAATTTGTTTTCCCTGTAGACTTCATTGTGCTCGACACACATCCTGTAGCAAACCCCCGGGGCCAAATTCCGGTGATTCTGGGTCGTTCTTTCCTTGCCACTTCCAACGCTGTTATAAACTGTAGAAATGGTTCAATGAATTTATCATTTGGAAATATGACCATTGAACTAAATATCTACAAAGTTGGAAGTCAGCCATCAGAACCCTCTGCTCATATTTTAGATGTGTGCTCTGTCCATGAAATCGCTCCCGATAGTTGTGGAGCTGAGGAACTTTGCTTTACTGATCTCGATGACATTACCACATCTCTGTTTGATTTCACACATGATCTTAGTGAGGACACTTTCTCTACACTTGAGTCCTGCACTTCTGACTTTTCTCCACCCGAGTCTGTATCTTTCACAGGCTCTGAGCTTCTTTGTAAATCCAAAAATCACTCGATGATCCCTCCTTCTATCATTTCTCCGCCAGAGTTAGATCTCAAAATTTTACCTTCTCACCTGAAATATGCATATCTAGGTGAGAATGAGTCTTTACCAGTTATCATATTCGCTTCTCTTGCATCAGAGCAAGAGAATACACTTTTATCGGTATTGAGATCTAACAAAGAGGCGTTTGGTTGGAGTATGGCGGACATCAAAGGGATTAGTCCCTTGATTGTTGAACATCATATACATGAGATGGATGATGCCAGACCGACCCGAGAACCACAGAGACGGTTGAATCCCGTCATGAAGGAAGCTGTCATGAAAGAGATCGTCAAATGCTTAGATAATGGTATTATATACCCCATCTCCGATAGCCAGTGGGTGAGTCCTATACATGTCGTTCCTAAGAAATCCGGCATCACTATTATAACCAATGAGGCAAATGAGTTGATTCAGACACGCGCCCAAACTGGGTGACGTGTATGTATTGATTATAGAAAACTCAACGCTGCCACGAGGAAAGACCATTTTCCTCTACCATTCATTGATCAAATGCTGGAACGCTTAGCGGGACGAGAGTATTATTGTTTTATGGACGGTTACTCAGGCTACAATCAGGTCCCCATCGCCAAAAAGGATCAAGATAAAACCACTTTTACTTGTCCTTTTGGTACCTTTGCTTACAGTCGCATGCCCTTTGGGTTATGCAATGCTCCCGCTACCTTTCAGCGGTGTATGATGGGGATATTCTCTGATATGGTAGAGAATTTTCTGGAGATCTTTATGGACGATTTCTCGATTTTTGGAGACTCTTTTTCCGATTGCCTATCGAATCTTGACGCTGTTCTTACTCGTTGCAAAGAGAAGAACTTGACTTTGAACTGGGAAAAATGCCATTTTATGGTCCAAGAAGGAATAGTACTTGGACATGTCATTTCACAGAAAGGCATTGAGGTTGACAGAGCTAAAATAGATGTCATTCAAAACCTCCCTCATCCCAAAAGCGTCAAAGATATTCGATCTTTCCTTGGCCATGCGGGCTTTTATAGGAGATTCATTAAGGACTTTAGCAAAATTGCTAGACCTTTAACTCTTCTCCTGGCCAAGGATACGACCTTCCATTTTGACTCGGACTGCGAGACAGCTTTCGACTCACTTAAACACTTACTCACTTCAGCCCCCGTTTTATCATCACCAAACTGGGACTACCCCTTTGAGCTGATGTATGACGCATCTGATTTTGCAGTAGGTGCAGTCTTAGGACAGCACATCGAAAAGATGCCACACGTGATATACTATGCAAGTAAGATCCTGAATGATGCGCAAATCAATTATACAATCACAGAAAAAGAACTCTTAGCGGTTGTATTTGCATTAGAAAAATTCAGGCCTTACTTAATTGGCTCACCTATAGTTGTGTATACTGACCATTCCACTTTAAAACATCTTCTGGCGAAGAAAGATGCAAAAGGTCGACTAATACGTTGGATCCTACTGTTACAAGAATTCGATCTTGTTATCAAAGATAAGAAAGGATGTGAAAACGTAGTAGCTGACCATCTTTCACGCATCATTTCTTCCCCTGTGACCCTACCGATCAATGATTCATTCCCTGACGAACAACTCTTGAGCATATCCGTTGAACCATGGTTCAGGGATATTGTGAACTATCATGCCACGGGACTTATACTGAGCGATTGGTCAAAACAAGACAAATATCGTTTTCTTTCCCAAGTAAAACACTTTTACTGGGACGAGCCTTATTTGTTTAAATATTGTCCTGATCAGATCATTCGCCGGTGTGTCCCGAATGAAGAGTTCAAGAGTGTTCTTTCATTTTGTCATGATCAGGCCTGTGGGGGTCACTTTGGTCCTAGAAAAACAGCGGAAAAGGTTTTGCAATGTGGATTTTATTGGCCGACCTTATTCAAGGACGCATTTGAGTATTGCAAAACCTGTACACAATGTCAGTACACGGGTAGAATATCCCAGAGGAATGAAATGCCTCAGCAACCCATCTTGGTTGTTGAAATATTTGATGTTTGGGGCATTGATTTTATGGGTCCTTTTCCTAACTCCTTTGGGAATTTGTACATATTGCTGGCGGTTGATTATGTCTCAAAGTGGGTAGAAGCCATTCCATGTCGCACTAATGACAAGAAAGTTGTCATTAAGTTCTTGAAAGAGAATATCTTTTCGCGATTTGGACACCCACGCGCTATCATTAGCGATAATGGGACACATTTCTGCAACAGGTCTTTCGAGACTCTGATGCGAAAATACTCAATCAACCACCGACTTTCTACACCCTATCATCCCCAAACAAGCGGGCAGGCTGAAATCTCAAACAGACAAACCAAACTTATCCTGGAGAAAACTGTTGCTAAAAATAGAAAAGACTGGTCGACCAAACTGACGGATGCTCTTTGGGCATTCAGAACAGCATTTAAAACCGACCTAGGAATGTCTCCATATAGGATAGTGTTTGGAAAAGCATGTCATTTACCCATCGAGATAGAGCATAAAGCATTGTGGGCTATAAAAGAAATAAATTTTGATCTAAACCTTGCTTGCAACTTTCGGAAGCTGCAAATAAATGAGCTAAGCGAACTCCGCGATGAAGTTTATGATAATGCTGTAATCACAAAGAATAGGACTAAGGTTTTTCACGATAAAAACATTTTGAGGAAAACATTTTCACCTGGTCAACAAGTCCTTCTTTATGATTCACGATTACACCTTCACGCGGGTAAGCTCCGATCTCGATGGAAGGGACCTTTTGTTGTGCGGTCTGTATATCCGCACGGGGCAGTAGAAGTAGAAAATGTTAAAAACGGCATCTTTTTCAAAGTAAATGGACATAGACTAAAGCCGTATTTTTCCACTGACCCCACGGAGGAGCTCTTGTTCTTACAAGAGCCAGTTTATTTGGATTAAAATTCCTCCGTCTCACCTTCATGTCCAGTATATCACTGCATCATCTTTTGAATGGAGGTGAGTGAAAAGAGTAAGTTTGGGGGAAGTTCTTCACTTATATATTTTGCCCCCACTAATAATTCCCCCCAGGCTTACAGTTTTTGTAGGTATAGCGTTTGGCAACAGTGAAGACACTGTTGAAAACAAGTTTGGGGGAGCTTTGTGCTTATTTTTGCATCATTTGCATATCATTTGCATAAGCACAAAACATTTCTTTAAAAATCTATAAAAATTGTAAAAATTTCAAAACCCATAGAAATTTAAAAATTTCCAAGTATAAAAATAATTTTAATATTTACACATTTTTGTACATAAATAAGATAATAAAAGATTATATAGTGAAAAATTACATCCATGAGAGTAGAAAAATTTAAGAAAACCAAGAAAATTAGAAGTTTTCTTATACGAACTAGTAATAAGTAGTTATGAGCCGTTGTCCCAAGGGTTAGTAAGATGAAAGACGTCACTAATCTGAGGATAAAAATAAGTCTGAAAAATAGTTTCTATTCTGGAAGCCAAACATTTTGAACGTTGATACCCTGCTATTCGCACTTACACACGTCTTAAAGCCTAGGATAGAAGAGGATACCTTGAAATACTCTTGTCTTAAAGCCAAAAGTATGAAGGAAATAAAAAGAAGTGAATAAAAAAATATAAAGTGGTGAGAAAAATGGACACTGGTTTTATTATCACCAAGGGCAATAAAAATGTATAGCGAGGGTGCTTCTTCACCTAGTGCCCTAAGGCCAACTGGTCTGGGAGTCACTGCTATGCCTGAGGTGGTGCAAGACGAGGAAAATACACCAAGTAAGCAAGCACAGGAGTAATCGGTCGGTTAGTACCTCAAGAAGTATTAACGGTCGCATGAAAGTGTGTGAGCAATCTCATCTAAATATTCATTAATTAAAAAGTACTGAGGCTGATGGGCAAGAGTATGATAGCTTGAATTGAATTCTCCGGGTGTAGGGATGTCTTTACACACACGCAGGGTTATATGATCGATATTTGGAAGAAAGATAGGAATGAAGAATAAGACGATGTTTTATTGAGGGAGGACGTGATTTCTGACATCTTTTCATGACCATTAAGATAGGGCTCATGACAACCGAAAAGCTAGCTTAGTTGGAAACCCTAATTTTCAAAGCTTTTCTTTTACAATTCTTTTCTTTAAATGTAATATTCATGATCTTTCTTTTATTATTGGATTTTGTGGGTGCAATCCGCTGAAAACCCTCAGGAGACAACACTCCTCCTACTGGGGACACCTAGAGGTTTAAAGGCTTGTTGCACATGCTCAATGCAATCGTATTGCCTACGAAAGTGCGCTAGTTAGTTTTTCTTTTTCTTCATTTTCTCCTTCTCTTTTTAATAAAACAGTTCGCTCGAGACGATCGAAATTAAGTTTGGGGGAATTTGATTGGTCGAAAATATTGTATTTTTAACACGGCAATTTCCTCATCATTTGCATTCATATAGAAGTGTTCGGCATTCATATTTCACATATTAGCAAAACTGTCGCAAAATATCAGATTGCATGTGTTAGACTCTAAAACCGACACTATAAAGGAAATTGACTACATTTCATAGCATCGCATCATCCCTATATTTGCGCAACACTTGTTTTGAGATCTGTGCAGGAAAATCCAAAAGAAAGGCCAAAATTTACAGGGTACCGATAAAATATGACGCCAACTCAATGATTTCAGTTCTGGTATCAATCCAAAGGGGAAAATACAAATCAACGTATCAGATAAAGCCCCAAATGGCATTTCAAGACCACACCAGAAAACCCAAGGCCAAAGCCCCACAAAGAGCCGCGGATCCGCGGCAGGAGCCTGCTTGCGCCGCGGATCCGCGGTGGGTCCAAGGATTTAGCCTCCAAAATTTGGTGCAAAATGCTTCTCTCAGGGCCTACACTTCAGCAAGACACAACAATTTCCAGAAGACTCCAGAGGTTTCTGCCAGATCAGCAAACTAGGGTTTTTAAGCTTAATCAATCCTAGCTTAAAACCTAAGCTAGCTCCTAACAAACTCTTTCTAGAAACTCCTCAACAAACTTTTGGAGGAAATTGTAAATTCAAATCTAGGGTTTGGGAAGTCTATAAATAGAAGCCTAGACCTAGGGTTATGGGAGGATCATTGTATCTAGAATCTACAATCTAGACCCATTCACTCTCTTTCTCCATCTTCTTCTCCCACAAGTCTAGTGAGAGGACTTGTGTGAAACCCTAACCCTAATTCCAATCAAAAGCCAAGATCCCGAGTACCCATCAAACAAGAAGCCTTGCAACCTTTTATGAGCCGAGCCGATCTTCAACAGAGCAAGTGGTCCAAGCCGATCCGCGACTCACGGAGCCGAGCGACGCCAATTCAACAATTTAGTTCTTCCTCTTGTAGTTCTTGAGCGACTGTAATCAAATTGTTGATATAAATAAAAGGTGATATTCTTTTATCTTGTTTTCTTTAAATTCTTGCATCATGATATCTTTTCAATTCTTGAATGCTTTATGTGTGATGATGCTTAAGTAATACTCCGCTCGTCGAGGAGTCGAGACGATCAATAGAATGATGATGTAATATATCTTAAATCGATTCTTGAATCCTACGAGTTTTGTAAACCCTAGCAAGTTCAAGAATCGACGACCCAATTCGTTGCGATGCTTTCTTGATTGATATCACTCGAGATTGGGGAGTTACGATCGTTTCTTGAAATTGCTAGAGGCTAGAATGTGAATGATATCTACGAAAGAACAAGGGTTAAACGATGAAACCCTTGTTTCATCAAGAATGCCCTAACTCTCGTCGATCATCATCGATCTAGTATCAATCCTTCGAAGGACAAGAACACGAAATCTTGAAATTACATCACGTCTATAGATCCGATCGATTCCTACGAGCCTCATTTAGATTCTTGACATTTTGGTTGGAAATATCATCGAAACACCGATTCTTGATTTGTTTATCAGTTTCTTGATTCTTGACTAAACATCGTGACACCTGAATCAATCGATAAATTCTTGAATCGTGTTTTCTTTTCTTTTCGATTAACTTTTCGATTCAAACAAATCAAATATAAAAACGAATCGCACAATCCCTGTGGACGATCCGCACTCGCTTACGATCTACAACTGACACCGTGGTTGATTGCGGTCAAATATAATTTTTTGATTGTGAACTTTATTCAATTTTCTAATTACCGACACAAAGAGACTCTTATCAATTTGATTTACTTACTCAGTCTCGCATTCTATGATCAATCAAATAGTGCCGAAATCGGAGACTATTTGAATCGATACTTTTACTTTTTCACATTACACAATCCGGAAATTGTTTCAATCAGCCGCCAATACAAGAATTCCCTGGTGATGATCAGAGTTTGCAAATCACCATGACTCCGTGGGAGCACTACAAAGATCTTGACGCGCTTGAAGCTTACAATGTGCAAGACCAGCAGACGTTTTACGTCCCTCCCAAACGAAAAGGTGAAAAGGCGATCCTATTCTACCGGTCCACGGAAACAAGAGCGGAGAAAGAAATCTGGCACGGCGCGGATACTACACTTGACAGGCTCCAACCCATCCGTTTGCCCAGATATTATACAAATGGACTAAAAAGGCTATTGAAGCGCCAAGGGGTACCCTTAAAACAGACTGTCCGACAAGCTCGGTTCTACAACAGGATTTAGGATGTCCCTGGGACTCAGCGCAAGCTGTCCAATGGGAGAATGGAAACGCTCAGGCTTGGATATATGAAATCCGGAAAACGGGAACGAGTCCATGCTAACTATGTCATATATGACTTCGATGAAGAAGGGGACGCGCTGTCAAAAAACGCTGACCCCGAACCAAAACAAGATCCTGCAATCAAAATGCCGAGCCCGTCATTTGAAGAGCAAATGGACAAGCTTATCAGAGAAGCGGGTCAAAAGGTTCGAGACGACCATAATCGTGAAATGGCCATCTATGAGAAAGCCAGGACGCAACGCCTCCTTCAACAGGCTGCAAAAGATGAAAATGCTCCTCCCTGTCAACCTGTGGTGCAAAAGGCCCGACGCAGAGGCAGAAACAAATCAAAGAGCGGAAAAGGCGTTCGACAACGACAAAGCGGGACCAAGAAGTCACGCGATCGGAAATCGAGCTGTCCGGATTTATCCCTTATGAAGAAGATGAGTCAGGCATACTCTTTTCCTCAGAATAAAACACGGAAGATACTTGACCTCGCTATAAAACATCAAATGATCATACTTCCGGAGTCCAAGCACTCCGAGCAAGCCAACGAGGTCTCTCATCCAGACTATTGCTCTTATCACCGAGTAATAGGACACCCTCTCGAAGACTGCTTCACCTTCAAGAACTGGGTCGAAGACCAATATCAGCTCGGCATGTTCGCTCTATCCAGCAGTTGGAGGGTAACACCGCCGCAGAAGCATGAACCCAAAGCCGCGAGAGTAGAACCAGAACAACATCGGTCTTGTAAGCGAGCTCGTACTTGTCATATGATAACACTATCAAAAGAAGAGCCTGAGAATATGGATGACCTTCCCCGGTGCTTTGAAAACAGCGATGACGAAGTAATCTCAGAATTTCCACCAGCGCCGAAAGAGCTGGAAGATGGCATACATACTACTGCAGATAACCTCAAGAAGATTGAGTTGGGGACAGCAAACGACTCGCGACCGACATTTGTCAGCGAATTGCTATCTGAAGAAAGGGTGGCTGTGTTAAAAGACGTGCTTATGCGGCATAGAGATTGCTTCGCATGGAACTATTCCGAAATGCCAGGATTAGATCCAGAAATACCTGTCCATAAATTGGCAATATCCCCGGACATCAAGCCAGTTAAACAAGTGCCGAGAAGAATGCGGCTCGAGCTTGAGATGAGCATCAACGCCGAAGTCAAGAAGTTGATCGAATCTGGGCTTATCCAAGAAGTTCAATATCCCGATTGGATCGCTAACATCATCCCGGTGATGAAGAAAAATGGGACAGTGCGCATATGCGTGGACTTCCAGGATCCCAATAAAGCTTGCCCAAAGGACGATTTCCCAGTACCGGTCACCGAGCTAATGATAGATAACACGTCCACTCACGAGGTGTTCTCTTTCATGGACGGCTCATCAGGATACAATCAGATAAAGATGCACCCCGAAGACCAGAAGCACACCGCTTTCCGGACTCCTCTGGGTATATTTTGCTACAAAGTTATGCCCTTCGGTTTAAAGAACGCCGGTGCCACCTATCAGAGGGCCATGATGAAGATCTTTGACGACCTTATACATGAAATCGTCGAATGTTATATCGACGATCTCGTGGTGAAAAGCAAATTGTACGAGGAGCATTTAGAGCATCTGAAGACCGTATTTCAACACCTTCGGCAATACAACTTGAAGATGAACCCCCTCAAATGCGCGTTCGGGGTATCCTCAAGCAAGTTCCTAGGGTTCATTGTCCGGCGCCGGGGTATCGAGATAGATCTGTCGAAGATCAAGGCGATCATGGAAATGCCACCGCCAAGGACTCTCAAACAATTTCGGTCTCTCCAAGGGAAGCTCACGTACATCCGGCGATTTATAGCCAACCTTTCAGGCAAGTGCCGCCCTTACAGTCACCTGATGAAGAAGTGAACCCCGTTCGTCTGGGATCATAAATGTCAAAGCGCAGTGGACGAGATCAAGCGGTACCTGCAGAACCCGCCGATGTTAGCTGCTCCAGTCAAGGGAAAACCTCTTATTCTTTATACAACTGCCCTCGAAGGTTCCTTAGGTGCATTATGGGCACAAGAGAACGACCAAGGGAAAGAAAGGGCTCTCTATTACTTGGGTCGGGTTCTACTGGGGTCAGAAGGCAACTATTCCCCCATTGAAAAACACTGCCTGGCGCCGATCTTTGCGATAACAAAGCTCCGGCACTATGCATTGGCATATGAAGTCCATCTCATATCGAAGGTGGACCTTCTTAAATATTTGATGTCAAAGGCCATATTGACAGGTCGGCTCGCTAAATGGGCCTTACTCTTGATGGAGTTCTCGATAACTTATCAACCTCTTAAAACAATCAAAGACCAGGCCATCGCCGACTTCCTCGCTGAACATCCGATACCGGCCGATTCCCCTATGAATTGCGAACTGCCAGACGAACACGCGTTTGATGCGATCGACGGTGGTGGTAACCGGTGGGAACTTTATTTTGATGGAGCGTCTTCCGTGAAAAAGCGCAAACAAAGCACCCCTATAATCAAATCAGTGGTAGGCCTTATCTTTATAACCCCATAAGGAGGGATAATGCGATTCGCCTTCTCCTTGATAGAGCCGAGGACGAACAATGAAGCCGAATACGAAGCTTTGATAGCAGGTCTCGAGATCGCCATCGACATGGGAATTGAAAACCTCCTCATATATGGAAACTCCCAACTGGTTGTTACCCAAGTGAACGGCGACTACCAGACATACAAGCCAGAGCTGGTGAAGTATGGCGACAGAGTACAGCGATTGCTGACTCAAATTCCCTACTACATGCTGGAAAGCATACCGCATGCGGAAAATAGCAAGGCGGACGCGTTAGCCAAGCTCGCTAAAGAGCTGGCCGACGAAAACCTCGATGGCGTAAGAATCATGGTACAAAGCCGTCGGGTTCTTGCTCCGGAAGAAATATCGCCGGAATCATCCGAGGAAAAGGAAGCAACTGAGCAGATGGCCCTACAAATAAATGACCAAGAAAAGGTTGAAAATTGGAGAGAAGTCTTCATAGACTACTTCAAATCCCGTCGAACGCCTGAAGATGCGTCCTCAAGACACCAGCTCATGAAGCGAGCCTTATCTTTTACCTTCGTCAATGACACTCTGTACAAGAGGTCATTTGATTCCCTGTGGTTAAGATGCCTGGGACCCAAAGAAGCAGAAAGAGTCGTCCAAGAAGTTCACGACGGACTCTGCGGTTCTCACCAAGCCGGACCGAAGATGAAGTTGAAGATCAAACGAATGTGTTATTATTGGCCCACGATGATCCAGGACTGCCTCGAGTATGCGAAGCAATGCCACTCGTGCCAGATTCATGGGGACTTCATCCACCAGCATCCAAATCCACTACATCCAACGGTGGCTAGCTGGCCGTTCGAAATGTGGGGGACTGACATAATCGGCCCCATCGAACCAGCATCGTCCAGAGGACATCGATTCATTTTGGCAACAACTGATTACTTCTCCAAATGGGCAGAAGCAGTACCACTGAGGGAAGTGAAGACGGAGAATATCCTCCATTTCTTCAAGACGCGCGTCATTTATCGGTTCGGAACTCCGAGACGAATCATCTCTGATAACGGGCCAGCCTACAGAAGCCACAAGATTAGCCGCTTCGCACAACAACACAACATAGACTGGAGATATTCCTCAGTTTATAATCCGCAAGCTAACGGTCTAGCTGAGGCTTTCAACAAGACCTTGACGAAGATCGTAAAGAAGATGGTGTCCCGAAATAAGAAGGACTGGCACGAGAGATTACAAGAAGCTCTCTGGGCGTATCGAACTACGTTCAAGACGGCCACGAACACAACGCCATACGCGTTGGTATTCGGTACGGAAGCAGTACTCCCCCTCGAGATAGAGTTACCCTCTCTACGAATGGCAGTCCACTGAGCTGATGGACGAAGAAAATGCTCACCTTCGGCTTGAGGAACTTGATGCCCTTGATAAAACCCGGTTCATAGCGCAACAAAATCTGGAGGCTTACAAAGCAAAGATGACACGCTCATACGAAAGATTGACCAGGCCAAGGACATTCCGCCAAGGCGAACTCGTGCTAGTGGTCAAAAGACCTATGATCCCCAATCGCGCCAAGCGGGGAAAATTCGAGCCGAACTATGAAGGCCCGTACATCATAGAGAAGGTCTACCAGGGTGGAGCCTATCTATTCATGGATATGCACGGTGAAAGACCTTTCAGGCCAATAAATGGCCGCTTCCTGAAGAAATACTACTCCTAACGAGTCATCGCCCGGGTCAAAGATAGATGACGACGACTATGTCCGCTCGCTATCTTCCTAAGCCTGAACTCTATAAAGTAGTGACAGGCCTTCTTCAACAACGGACCGAAATGTCCTTAAACTAACAACGGACCGAAATGTCCTTAAACTAACAACGGACCACTATGTCCTAAAACTAGCCGTTGACCGAGATATCGATAAACTGCGGTGGATTGCAGCGTCTCAAAGCCGATACAAAAAAACATATATAAAAAAATATATAATAAAAATAAAAATGGTACGTCCATAAGCGAAATGGGCACGAATGAAAACCTGAAAGGACTCCGTGAGTAAAAACAGCAAGGCTACCGGCGAGTGTTTGTGAAAACCCGAATTGGCGCAATCTCGTTAAAGGACACTTGCAGGGTCCTCACGACCTTGTAAGGAGAAACCACCCGCGTGAGATTCTTACGACTCACAAGGGAGCAACACACTTAAGAGTCCTCACGATTCTTAAGGAGAAATTACACTTGCGAGATCCTCATGACTCGTAAGGAGAACTCTCTTATGGGACCCTCACGGCTCATAAGATTTGAAAGTCTTAAGTTACAGAGACCCGAATCTGTTCTTAAGCAACCCTCCCCACAACCTTCGATATTGCCCTACAAGTGGCTCAATACTGACCCTTGTATACAATCCACGGGCGCGAATAAACATTTCCCTAACCAAGTCTCATCCGTGATTAGGGATATGTTCATATAGTGAACAACCCTTGTAAGTCCTCTCGACTTATAAGGAGAAAACCCTTTTGTAAGATCCTTACGACTTACAAGAGAACATGCACTTAGGAATCCTCACGATTCCCAAGGAGAAAACACACCTACAAGATCCTCACGACTTGTAGGGAGAAATACCTTTGTGAGACCCTTATGGCTCATGAAGTCAAAAGCCTTAGTCGACAGGACCCTTAACCCTGTTTACTAAGCCACCTTTGTTCAACATCGACAGAGGCAAATGATGATTCACTCCTGGCAATATCCCAGTTGTAGCGGTGCTGATGCCGAAATCGATGTCTAAATCTAAGCTTGCAGCGAAAAGCCAGCAAGCCATACATGCATACGAAATAGCCGAAATGATGGGGCAACTTGCGACAAAATCAGTAAGTAAAAATGTATGCGTGAAAAATAGCCGAAATGATTGGGCAACTCGCAATAAAAAGCAGCGAGTACAAAAATAAAATAAATAGCCGAAATGATAGGGCACCGCGAAAAATAGCCGAAATGATGGGGCAATCGCGACCTTCACGATATAAAAGCTGAAATGATATAGCATCGCGGAAAAAGAGATAAAATAAAAATTAAATTTATGCCCTACAGGTGATGTTACATCAATCCCTGTATACAATTCAGGGGCGCAAACAAAGAAGGGATCATACTCCTCCTCCAGGTTTCATCGTAAGAAGAAGCCAAATCTCGACGGGCCATAAGTGACCTAGAGATCGTCTCAACACTCGTCTCGTCACAACGGACACAACATCAAGTGAAGCGGAACAGCGGCAATTCCCAGTTCCATAACTCGGCGGTGTACAGATCATCGAAAGTCAAATCCCAACTCTGTGAAATGCGGATACAATCAACAAAATTCCTGGTCACGTGGAACGCGGATAACGTCACTCTTTGACCCCGTGGAAAACGTCCAGAGCGGAGCCTGGTCCTCACAGAACACGGCAGTGAACCCGTGGGAAGCATCCAGAGCAAAATTCCTGGTTACGTGGAACGCGGATAACGTCACTCTTTGACCCCGTAGAAAACGTCCAGAGCGGAGCCTGGTCCTCGCCGAACACGGCAGTGAACCCGTGAGAAGCATCCAGAGCAAAATTCCTGGTCACATGGAACGCGGATAACGTCACTCTTTGACCCCGTGGAAAACGTCCAGAGCGGAGCCTGGTCCTCGCCGAACACGGCAGTGAACCCGTGGGAAGCATCCAGAGCAAAATTCCTGGTCACGTGGAACGCGGATAACGTCACTCTTTGACCCCGTGGAAAACGTCCAGAGCGGAGCCTGGTCCTCGCAGAACACGGCAGTGAACTTGTGGGAAGTATCCAGAGCAAAATTCCTGGTCACGTAGAACGCGGATAACGTCACTCTTTGACCCCGTAGAAAACGGTCAGAGCGGAGCCTGGTCCTCGCAGAACACGGAAGTGAACCCGTGGGAAGCATCCAGAGCAAAATTCCTGGTCACGTGGAACGCGGATAACGTCACTCTTTGACCCCGTAGAAAACGTCCAGAGCGGAGCCTGGTCCTCGCAGAACACGGCAGTGAACCCATGGGAAGCATCCAGAGCAAAATTCCTGGTCACGTGGAACGCGGATAACGTCACTCTTTGACCCCGTGGAAAACGTCCAGAGTGGATCCTGGTCCTCGCAGAGCACGGCAGTGAACCCGTGTAAAGCATCCAGAGCGGAGCCTAGTCCTCACCGAACACGGCAGTGAACCCGTGTGAAGCATCTAGTGCAAAATTCCTAGTCACGTGGAACGCGGATAACGCCACTCTTTGACCCCACGGAAAACACCCACAGCGGAGCCTAGTCCTCGCCGAACACGGCAGTGACCCGTGTGAAGCATCCAGAGCAAACATCGGACTGTGGAGTCCTTAAAATCCATGGACTATGATGTCCTTAACCTCGACCGTAATGTCTTAAAACTAACGATCAACCACCATGATTCTAGACTGAATTTACCTTGGTTCAAGGGTACATCTCTTCACTCCTTTGATATTCGTCGTTGTAATTCCTCAACGTCTTCAAAGAGGTGACGGGTCCCGGTAACCACACGTCGGACTGTGGAGTTCTTAAATCCACCGACTATGATGTCCTTAACCTTGACCGTGATGTCTTACAACTATCACTGGACTGTGGAGTCTTTAAATCCACGGACTATGATGTCCTTAACCTTGACCGCGATGTCTTAAAACTAACATTGGACTGTGGAGTCCTTAAATCCACGGACTATGATGTCCTTAACCTTGACCGTGATGTCTTAAAACTAACATTGGACTGTGGAGTCCTTAAACCCACGGACTATGATGTCCTTAACCTTGACCGCGATGTTTTAAAACTAAAATTGGACTGTGGAGTCCTTAAACCCACGGACTATGAGGTCCTTAACCTCGACCGCGATGTCTTTAAACTACGGTACCCTGGAAAACATCCCAAAGCAACCCCTGACCCCGTGAAATACGGATAAGGGCGACAGCACCCAGCACTTGCGGGTCCTCACGACCGGTAAGGAAGAAAACTTTCTTGTGAGATCCTTATGACTCTTAAGGGAAAACCCGCTTAAGAATCCTCACGATTCTTAAAAAGAACTTACACCTACGGGATCCTCTCGACCTGTAGGGAGAAAACTCTTTATGAGACCCTCACGGCTCATAAAGCTCAAAAGTCTTAGGAGGCAGATCTTAACCCTGAATCTTAAGCCATCGCTGCCCTGCAAAGAGACTAAGATAAATTGTCCGCAGAACACATTCAATAAAAAGGAGACACACCATTGAGAAGAAAAATATGTCTTTATTCATAAACCAAAATGGATACAAAGTACAATTCATGAAAGAACAAAAAGAAAATACTCTCATTCAGGAATATGTACAAAAAGAAAGGAAAAGATACAAGTTTTCAAGCCGACGGGCGATTTAGAAATTTTGCTAGCTCATCCTTCTTTTGCTGGGCCACAGCTTCATGATTCAGGATCGCCAGAAGACGGGCCTTCGCTTGAGCCTGCTGGGCCTGATACGAGGCAGCCGGCCTTCAAGCTCTTTCTCAGTAGCCTTGTGAGCCTCGACCCTTTCGCGAGTGAACACGGCAGCTTTATCAAGAGCCACCACCTCTCTGATAGACTCTTGAAGTACCCGCCAGAATGCATACGCTTTATTGGCTTTGGCTGTGAGGCTGGTTTGAAGCTCGCTCAATGCCTTAGAGGCCAGCTCCCTTTCCGAGAATTTACGGCCGAGCCTCTTCTCGCATGATGCCATGCTTGCCGCGCACCGCGCTATCAGCCCCCGCAAGTCCGCCTTTGCAGCCACGGCCTCCGAGGAAAGGTAGGAACACTCAAAGGCGTGCAAGCAAGCCTCCACCTACCGACAGAACTCCACCCAGACTCGCACCACCTCTTCGCTATGGTAGGTGGCAAGAAAAGGAAGAGATCCGTTAGCTTCGGCGGCAAATGCTTCAGCTATGGTTGCGCTGCCAGCACGAAGCTCCTCGATCAAAGACGATAAGGAGACAATGCTTAACTGGGCCAAGCGCTCTAAGGCTCGCAAAGCATAGGGGTCGGGCGGCATGGCGATGCGCGAGTCCAGCGCTATGGGGGCTGGCAAGGCTATTCAGATTTGAAAAATGTCAGTAAAACTCTTAAGCAAAGGAATAAGTGGGACTATATTGAAATGTCACTTACCCACGGACATGCAAGTAGGAGCCGAAGGTTCCCCTGGCCCTTTGAGGACCTCGACCTCGTCATCGGCCTCCAAAACTGTAGAGAACATCAATGTCAATACGCAAAATAACAGCATTACTATAAGAAATGGCGAACGACACTAAACTTGTCCAGATGAGAGGACGATGCGTTGAAGGGAGATCGCCTGCGGAGCTGCCATCTCCAATAAACGCTGAAACGATTGCCGGGGAGACAAATCAGCGATAGAGGCCGCCAGCCCACGCAATTATGGGAAAACAAAAGATTTCAGACAACAGAAAGATTGCTAATTTAAAATGTAGAAGGTTACCTTCGACACTCCTCCTATTCTGAGTCGGGGGGGATGGTGGCTTCAACAGCCTCCGTCGTGATCTCTGGCTCCAGCAAAGGGAGGGTAGTCCCGACTACCTCTCCTCCAGCCTCTGGGCCGCCCGCAGGAAGAGTCGTTGGGACGGCAACCCCCAAAGGAGCCTCTACCAAAGGAGCAAGCGCTCCGTGATCAGGAACCGCCACTGGAGGCTCTATGGCAAGAGGAACAACCTCGTCAGCCCCCTCCACATCGAGCAAGGCTGCATCGGGAATGTCAACGGGCTTTAGCTTCAACAAGCCCGTAGGGACCTCCCACATCGCCGAGGACTCTGCACAATCCACACAAGAATAAGAATACATACATACGGACATAAACAATCTGAAAAACTGCAAAGAAGTATAAAAAACATACCAATGCGCAGGGAAGCCTTCAATATGGCTTCTTCAAGCCGATGCTCCTTCTCAAGGAGGCGTGCTCGCCGGGGTTCGAGGGTGGACTCGTAGCCGCCGGTCCATAAGGAGAGCGCGTCCACAGCATCCTCCGAAGCGGCCTGCTTCAGGGCCCTTTCTCCCCACTCCTCCAAAGGGCCAATAAACCGCCGCCGGATCCATGAGGGGTCTTCATAGAAGATTACGGCAGGATAAGCTTTCTTGGGAACCCTTGCGTTCTGAGACTCATCTTTAGAACGCTATATAGCCTCAGCCAACTGTGCGGCTTCCTCGGCGGCCGAACTCGGGAAAAGTAGTCCAGCATCTGATTCCTGCAGGGCCAACGGTTCATCCTCAAGAATGGGCTCAGACTCTATTAAAGAGTCGAGCAAATTAGTAGCAACCTTCCTTCGAAGCTTGGACCCAGAGCCGGTCGCTGAGGACGACCGCTTCCTTCCCCGCGGAGCCTTAGTGCGGCGTCGGCCCACGTCGCCCTCAACACCCTCATCCCTGTCACCCTCACCCGGTGCCACAACCGAGGATGACATCGCCATTGTCGATGCCGCGGGGGGACGGTGCTGCCTCGGGTGGTGGCGCTGTTACCGGAGCCCGTTTACCCTGCGACCGAGTACCCAGGGGCATACCAGCTATTGGGATAAGATCCACTCCCGACTCTCCCGGAATAAGCGCGGTGCCGGTATCCCTCAGAGGAAAGCGAACCGGGGCGCGCGGTCGCAGCATAGCTCCCGTGGCCAGAACCTGAGTAGGGGCACCGTGGCCAAGAAGAACCCTTCTTTCCTCAATAATAATTGGGTTGACCCGATGGAGATACCAGCCCGTGAACGACCCCACGCATCGAGTCATGTAATCAGCATCGGGGATCATGAACTGGGAACTAGTGTTCAGCCTCACAAAATGATGGGCGGCATCTCGAACGGCCTCGAGCGAAGGAACCGGCGCGACTATGAAAGCCTCAAATGGGACGCCCTGATCGTAGCCAAACTGCCGGGCAAAGCGATGCGGATTGTACCGCATGAAGAGGGCCGCGCTATCCTGACGGAATACCAGGTAACCCGGTCTGATCGCGTATAAGCGCGTGGCCTTCCGGGGCTTCAAAGAGGGCGCGTTATCTATTGACCGGTCCCAAAGCGGCTGGGCTGAACCCGCAGAAGAAGATAAGACCCGATCATTAAATACCAACCCGCCAGCAGTAGCATAAGGAGAATCAACGCCCGAATAGCCCCGAATTGAGTCGGGTCAGCGGCAGAAGCATCCACCAATCGCATAAGCCGCGGGAAGGTATAGGCGTCGTAGAATGCGGGCCTTTGATGCATAGCGAAAGCACCCAAGATGTGCATTTCGATCCAAGACGTAAAGTAGTGAAGCGAAAAATTTACCACATCTACGCCAGGGGTGAAAGTATTAGCTGCAGCGCTCAACCCGTGATAGAGATGCGCCAATGCCGGGATGCCAACGGCCAGCCGCGTTCCCTCAGCTATATGGTGAGCCGGATAGATGACCGAAACTCTCATAAAGCGGCGATGCATAGGGATGACAAACCAGCTAAGCCAGACACTGATAAACCCAACGAAGAACGTCTCCTCATCCATGCCGGGAGCTGCAATGGATTCGAAAGATATCGGCGACATTATGGGGATGTAGTACTGCAGTAGATCCGATTCATTGGTCAGCAGCTTTTTCGGACCAAACCCAAAGGGGTCTTTAATATTTGCGAACTTCGGAGCTGTCTTCAACAAGACGCCCTCGCGAAGGAAACAGGCAATGAAGCTCTTAAAAGTAACGCCCTGCTCCTCAGATTCGGTGAACAATCGATCAAAGATACCTAGCACCTTGATCAAGCTGGGACGCTTGTGGCGGACGGCGTTCTCAGCAGACAAGCCGTCAAGCGGTGCGGGCTCGGGTTCAAAGACATATTCATCAGAAGGAAACAACTCCTCATAAAGTGTCCCTCGAATTGGCAGCCCCGAGATCTCATAAAATTCCCCCAAAGAGATCGAAACCTCTCTGTCCCCCAGAAGAAAAGTGTTGGTGGGGAGATTCCATTGATTCAAGAATGCCTTAACCCACCAGACATGCAGGGATTGATAATGGAAAAGCGACGCGTATATTGCCTGGTAAAGCCCGACCTTCTGCAGCCGCGCACGATGGGTAGCAAGGATATAGCGAGCCCAGAGGAGATAGCCCGTGGGGTGTCGAGGAGTGAACCCTATCTTATAAATTTGTCCCCATGGGTGGGCCTCACCCTGGCAAATGCGTCGTCCCAGGATATCTATAGCGGGGATCGGATGGTTCAGGATACCGGTTGTTGAAGGCTCGAGCTGTCCCGTTGGAGTCCAATTTGGCATCTCCACAGCGAAAACCGTCCTCGGAGGGTCCATCGGCAAGAACGGGAAAGTGGGCTCTGTCGGCACTTCACAGAGGAAACTCTGGCGACCCCGGATGATATGGCTGTACCAAGTTCCCCATAGAAGTAAGCTAGTGCAGTTCGGGTCATGAGCCCGGATCATCGTCATCGCTTCCTCGTCGGATGGTGATTGAGGAAAAGCGGCCTCCGAGCGAGTGAAGGGAAAGCACGGAACAGAAGCCATTGCACCTGAAACAAAGTAAAGGAAAACTGTCAAAAGTGAAGCCAGGAACATATGTGTGTGTGTGTGTGTGTGTGTGAACATAAATATATGAAGACAGTTGAAGAAAGTGACAGAGGACTTGTTTGGTAGGACCACTAGTTACAAAACATGTGGGTCCCACGAAATCAAGATGACGGCTGGCTAATGATGAGACACAGCAATCATAATGAGACAAAGGGAATATTCTAATCAAATAAGCAGTGAGATTCAAGTGACCCTATACGCTCCCCTAAAAAGAAATCTATTTTGGAATCTGTGACAAATCAAACAGAATCAAGGGAATTAAATTCCCAGGAAAGGACATGGAAAACCTCTTCTTCTCGGATGTGAAAGAGACAATCCAGGGCAAGAAAACCCTAAGGAGCCCCCATGGGAAGAACTTAGTTCTTCGTAGGAATTAAATTCCCAGAAACATTTTTTGGGATGGATTTGAACCGCCACCATCATCTCCCTAAAGATCATATGAACCCTAAGAGATCTACTGTTCGAAAATTAAATGGTTTTCTATTTTTGTTGATGAACTTGAAGAAAAAAATGGGTTCATGTTAAAAGGGGTGAAACCCTTGGTGTGGATTTAAAATCCAGAGAGTTTTTGAAAAATATATATAAGGGTTCCTCGATCGTTCAAAGATCACTACCTGAAGAGATGGGTTTTCCCTGAACAGAGTTAAACTCTGAAGATTGTGGAGCAGAGAACTAAGCTCTGGAAAAGGAGAATTAAATTCTCAGAAAAAAGTTTGCAAGGAGGAAGACGAAGCAAAGTGGAGGCTCTTCTGAAAGGACATAGGCATTTATAGGATAGGATGGAAAACGTTTCATCAACCCTACTCCCAAGGCAGATCCGACGGTCATAAAAGTGATAGCGTTGCACTCACGTGAAGACACGTGAGAACAACGCTGTGGAGGCATTTGTTCCCTGATTAAAAATCAAGAAAAAGCTTCAGAAGAGGCATCACGTGCTCACACGTGACCAGTGGTCACGTGTTGGCACGTGATGGTTAAGCAGCGGCCAGAGAACAGAGCGCAGAAGAAGAGAAGCCCATTCCAGGGGTCACGTGCTCACACGTGACCAGGGGTCACGTGGCCACATGTGACCGGCTTTAAAAGCCTTATTCTTTAACAGAATTAAATTCTGAGGAGAGATCATTCAAATCTTTCCAAAATGGAGAAGATTTATCTGAAACCGTTGGATCAAGAATCTGAAGGTGGTTAAATATCACCAATTTATGGAAAAATCTTGGACATGGAAAGATTTCCCCCTAAATCTAACCGAAATAACAAAGAGATATTTTTGGATTTAAAATCCAATGGTGAATAAAATTCACCTAATAATCTAAAGGCCTAGATCAATGATGAAAATAAATCAAATCTCTCAATAAACAAATCAAATCTTTCAATGAAAAATTCACTAAACAGATTGATTCTTTTCTTTCTCCTATAAATAGGTGCCAAGGGAGAGAGTTAAAGAAGGGGGATAGAAAAACAGACAGAGAGAGAGATATAGAGCCTTGGAATCTTGAAAATTCAGAAGGAAGAATTTGATTCTCTGCAAAAGAAAAACCCTAGGTAAGAAAAGAGAGGCTTCAAAAGAGAATTTAATTCTCAAAAGAGTTTAACTCTTATATAAAGAAAAGAACCTAGTTCTTTCTCTGGTGGAGGATCTGCAAAGTGCACATCTCCCCATGAATTGAGAATTTAATTCTCATTGGGTTGAGATCCTGCTATGCAGATCTAAAACATAAAGGAGGAATTGAGTTTTGAGAATTTAATTCTCACAGAATTATAGGAATTTAATTCCTTTGAGATAAAATTAGGGTTTAACCCTACATTATAGGAATTTAATTCTTTCAGAGTGGACAGAACTAGAGTTTAACCCTAATTGAGAACTTAATTCTCTCAAACTCATAGGAATTTAATTCCCTTAAAAAAGAAATTAGGGTTTCACTCTATGCCAGAATTTAATTCTTTATATATATGGGGAATTTAATTCCTACAGAAAAGAAATTAGGGTTTAACCCTATCTAAGAATATAATTCTTCAGAAGAAAATAGGAATTTAATTCCTCTAAAGTTTATTGCTAGGGTTTAACCCTATGAAGAATTTAATTCTTAAAAGATGAACAGATCTTTAAAACATGCAAAGAACCAGAGTCACGTGCTACCACGTGACCCCTGTAAAGATCCACAGAAAAGAACTTTGAGGCAACGTCTCACGTGCCCCACATGACCCCTGAAGGATACAAAGAAAAAGCAAACAGAAGCTATGGGCGCCCTCACGTGCTACCACGTAACCCCTTGGCAAAAGCTTTAATAGTTAAAAACCCACATTCCCATCATGTGAAAGCACGTGATGCTCCAAGAGCAATTATAGAAAGTATTCAATACTTTTAGCAGAATAAAATAAGGGAAATCATGGCGCTCTCACGTGTCCACACGTGACCCCTCTCTCCTTAGTGTTTAACACTAATTTGAAAACTTTGTTCCCAGTGTTTAACACTGATTTTCTTAGTGTTTAACACTAATTTGAAAACTCTGTTCCCAGTGTTTAACACTGATTTGCTTTAGTGTTTAACACTAATCTGAAATCTATGTTTCCAGTGTCTAACACTGATTTGCTTTGGTGTTTAAAACTAATTTGAAATCTCTGTTTCCAGTGTTTAACACTGATTTGCTTTAGTGCTTAACACTAATTTGAAAGCCCTGTTGCTAGTGTTTAACACTGATTATCTTTTAATGTTTAACACTAACTTGCTAATCTTATTCCCAGTGTTCAACACTGTGGGTCTTTAGTGTTTAACACTAGCTTTAGCCCAATTAGCTAAGTTTCTAGAGGCAAAGCCTCTCCTTCAATGAACCAACAGAGGGCCAATATTCTAAACATGATTGGACTTAGCCCAAGCTGGCCATAAGTCCTCAATTCAAACTTAACTGGGCTAATGGGCTCATAATATAATTAATTGGTCTTAGTTCCAAATTGGACCAAAGATTATTTAATCTACCTTGGTTCAAGGGTACATCTCTTCACTCCTTTGATACTTGGCGTTGTAATTCCTCAATATCTTCAAAGAGATGACGGGCCCCGATGACCACACATTGATACGGACTGTGGGGTCCTTAAACTCATGGACTATGATGTCCTTAACCTTGACCGTGATGTCTTAAAACTAGTGCCGGACTGTGGAGTCCTTAAAATCCACGGACTATGATGTCCTTAACCTTGACCGGGATGTCTTAAAACTAACAACGAACTATGACGTCCTTAACCTTGACCGTGATGTCTTAAAACTAACGCCGGACTGTGGAGTCCTTAAATCCACGGACTATGACGTCCTTAACCTTGACCGCAACGTCTTAAAACTAACATTGGACCGCAATGTCCTTAAACTACCTATTGACCGCAATATCACTAAACTAAACAACAGGGCCCCCCCTTAATTGCTCTCTTGTTGGATTTAAACGATCCCGTTAAGTTGATCTTAGTCTAAAACTAGACTAACGTATTCTTAACAAACGTTTAAGTCGATCTTAGTATCAAATGAGGCTAACGTATCCTTAAAACCAAACCCCCAAACCCAAATCTAAGATAATACGGATTTGGACTAGTCCACGCCCTACGGGCAACGACATAACTCAGTCTCCGTATACAATCCACGGGCAACCAAACACAAAACAAACACACACGATACGAAGTGATCATCTGGAGAAGGAGAAAGTTGTTACCGCGATGCGGTAGCGTAATTAACTGCAGGGGCTTGCGCCTGCAGGGAAGAGCGTCTCCACAATCAAAAACCCCTCAAGCGAGGGGGAATCTGACGAAGTCTGCTACATCGGACGCATCCGTTTAAACCTTCGATACATGGTGCCATAAATCAACTTGGCATCTTCGGAGAGGTAGACGGATAGCACCAATTAGCATCTGCCCCGAATTTCAGGCAAGACATCTGTCGCGCCGTCTTTCGGAAAGGAACAATCCCCACAGCTGGAGACTCCTCAATGCGTTGTTCGCATTTGGATCATAAGTTCCGCCATCGGATCACATATTGGACCCATGTTTCCCTGGCTTTGACCCTGGAATTGATCAGCGTCGTGATTGGAGTGTGCTCACTCGCACCGGTAAACCTTTGCGTGAATAGCAGCTCCATCTCAGAGAAGGTCTTTACGGAGCCATTTGGGAGCTCCAAGTACCATTTGAAAGCTGTTTTTGACAAGCCTCCGACGAATTGGCGAAGCAGCAATTTATCATCGCCTCTAGTATTGCCACACAGGGCTCTGAACTGTGCAACGTGTTGATGAGGATTGCCCGTTCCTTTATATACGTGGAACTTCAGGATTGTATATCCCGGTGGGTATTTCATCTGGTCGTACCAGGCCGGATATGGTCGCCTAGTTTTGACGAGCTGATTGGCAGTTTCATTAGCCTGATGAGCTCTGATTTGTTGAGCAATATAATCATCCAACGCCTCCTTGTAGATCATTTACTCCTTGGCCGTTGATAGGGCCTGGGGAGGATTTGACATTTCCCCTTTATTGTCCTCGATAATCACCGGAGGATCTTCAACCGGTGGTGCTGGTTGGGTCATCATCCCCACCATGTCTTAAAACAGGAGAGCCATCTGCTTTATATTCGCAGCCTGCTCTGTCGCTTCCTTGTCTTTCTTTTCGAGCACCCGTCGCAAGAACTCAATACCGGTTTCTTGCTCCTGGCGCTCTTCCGCTTCTTTATCCGGACATTCTTTAGGTCCAGTAAGCGTTGTCATTTTGGCGAGCATATCTTAGAGCTTCTGTTGTTGCTCCTGAGCATTCATCAGTGACCGAACATGGAAGCATGGCTTTCCTCTTTGCCACCAGTCATATAGACTGTGTGTATAGTTATGCCCCAAACTTGGGACGTTTGGTGCTCTCGCCTTTGGGTTTTTCCTCGGACGATAGAACTTTCTCTGGCCTCGATCTTTTATAAGAAGCCGCAGTAGGAGAAAACGTTATGACAGGTACTGCATTTTTAGAAGTCCCCCGTTTTATGGCGGAGGAACAATCATTTTCTTTTCGAACCTTGGATTTTTTCGGTTGACGAGAATAGCTTTCATCAAGCACTGAGTCCTGGACTTTCTGCCAGACTCTGTGGATTTGCAAAGAGAGTCGCTGATAAGACTGGTCCAGTTTTGGCTACGTTGGAGCCTCTATAGGAAGAGATGATCTTTTCAACACTGTCATATGGGAGTTTTTGTGAACCCTCCTAAGTGGTTCGAAACTGTTCCCAGTTGGAACATCAACATCAATATCCACTACAAGAGCTGGTAGGGTAAGTCCGGAAGGGGAGTTGCCCCAGCCTGTCTCACTCAGTGCCAATGGCAACGCCGAGCATGTCTCACAGTGGGGACCGTCTCAGTATTGGAGGCGCCCTCATTATGCCCTCGGCGTTGTTTGGGAGCTTCGTTTGGTGTCAGCCTATGGAAGACGGACGTTCATGGCAGAGTCGGTGCAGAATTAGTCAGCCTGTCAAAGACCGATTGTCTTGGTGGCGAACCACTTTTGCTGTCTTCATGCATGGCAGGAGATGGGAGAGCTAGCCGGTTTGGGGCAACCCCCTTAGAGATCATGGGCTTCTTGGCGGGGCCTTTCGACCTTTCCTTCAACCTATTGAAGACTGAAACTTTAGAGTTGGACGGCCTGTTAGTGGGGACTACTATGGTAGCTAGCCAATCAAAGTCCATCTTTTGGGGAAATTCTTCCTTGTGCGTTGATAAGCCAAAGCTCAAGGATGGGAGCATGGTCCCAAAGAACAATCCGGTGGTCGCTTGTGTGACCTGCCCCGCCGGCATGGAAAAGATGGAGATCACATTGGGCCCGTAAGTAACTCCTACTGATGGGATGGAGTGAGAGTTGTTATTGCAGGAAGTGCAGTTGAAGTCCATTGATCCTAGACAGAGGTGAAACACTAAATCTTAGTGTCTTAAACCCAAGGGCAACCATAAACATAGTAAACCACGATTTTGTTCGCGAAACACGACACACGAAATGTGGAGTGGAAAGAGAAAGAGGTCCCATCGGGTATGCTGCAATCTGTTTATCGCCAAAAACAGAGACGAACTGGGATAGGACGTCTTGCTTGAATTTGGAGGCAGATACTATTTGGAACATATTCGTCCACCTCTCTAAAAATACCAAGTTGATTTATGGCACCGTATATTGGAGGTTTGGACAGATGTGACCAATGTAGTATGACTTTATCAGATTCCTACTCATTTGTTTTATTATGGGGATGCTCTTCCCAGCAGGCGCAAGCCCCTGCAGTTAATTATGCTATCGCATTGCGATAACAATTTACCTTCTCCAGTAGGTCACTTCGGGTTGTGTCATATATATTTTTTATTATGGTTTCCCGTGGATTGTATACGGAGACTAGTTTATGTCGTCGTCCATAGGGCGCGGATTAGTCCAAATCCATATATATTAGACTTGGGTTTGAACTATTAGTTCAGGGGTTTAAGGATCGTTAATCTTGTTTTAGATTAAGATCGATTTAAATATATGAGCGTATGTGCTAAGGATACGTTAGTCTGGTATGAGACTAAGATCGACTTAGAAGCATACCTAGATCATTAATCCTTTTTAAGATCAAGTTAATAGTGGTGAGCATATGGGCTCGATTACAGTGAGAATATGGGCTCATTTAATCTATAATCATAAAAGTTTATCTTCAGAAAAGCCTAGTCCCTTTTGGACTGGGTATTGGGCTTTCTATTGTCCGCCCAATGCTAAGCACTCATTTTATGAGACTCACGTGTATATACGTGAGACACTCAGGCTTGGATGTTGCCCTATTAGTGCTAAGCACTTAGTCATTTAGACCATGGATATAATATCCAGATCATATTCCGGTCCTCATGTGAATACCACGAAAGTCGCTCTGGTTTTGGCGCCCACGTGAGTATCACGTAGGACATTCAGAATTGGCTATTGCCCTATCAGTGCTAATCACTTTGTTATGGCGCTCACGTAGGTATCACGTGAAGCGCTCAAACTTGTAATCTTTCAAGCGCTCATGTGTATAGCACGTGAGGCGTTGTCTTCAGATGGGCTTTATATGCACTCACGTGGATATCACATGAGGCACTATCTTCATAGTTTCTTTTGAATGCTTACGCGGATATCGTGTGAGTCTTTATTTTCTAGGTCTTCACGTGTCTTTCACGTGAGCCTCCCCCATACTTCATACAGAGAACTAAGTTCTTCTTTTCTCTTTTTTGTGAGAACTAAGTTCTTTGAAGGGTTAAACCCTGTTTTTTTAGCTAAAATATATCTTTAAAGGAATTAAATTCCTGGGATGTAAATTCTATCTTTTCCTTCCATGTTCTTTTCTCATATTTATATGGGGGTAATAGAACAATATAGTTTTCCCCTAGATCTTGAATCTGAAGAGCAAGATATTCCCGATGAGAATTAAATTCTCAACTTATGGGAGACTTGTCTTGCAGATCTCAGATCCAGAGAAAAAACTAAGTTCTTTTTATAGGGTGTGTGTGTGTGTGTGATAGGTTAAAGAGTTTCTTTGATCTCTCTATTTTCTTTACCTAGAGTTTCGAAAGAGAAAGATGATCTTTCTTGAGAAAGAGAATTAAATTCTCTGTTGTTTGTAAAGAGCATTTTCTCTCTCGCAGAAGCTTGTAGTGGGTTTTCTCTTTTTATCGAAAGCTTGGGGGTCTCTTCTCTATATAGGACTTAAAATCTCAGTCCTTCATATAGAGGAGGAAAAACTATCAATTAGTTTGAGAAAATCTCTCATTGAAAAATATCAATTGATCTAATTGATCTTAAAGATCACTCAGGGAATTTTATCCACCATTGGATTTAAGATCCGGGAATTTTATTTAACAGAAAATGTTTTATGTTTGTTTTAGCAAGATTAGGAAAATATTTCCCTAACAAAGAAATCGATTTTTATTTTCTGATTTGGTCAGTGATATTATAACCACCGTTGGATTTTGAATTCAGAGGCTCTCTGTTTAACAGAGATAATCTTTCTAGTATTTAAAAAGATCAGGGAGAAATATTTTCCCAAATAGAATTTAATTCTATCTGAAACTAGTGTTTCAAACTAATGCGCTCACGTGTTTTTCTTGTGAGCGCTCACATGTTTAACACATGAGCTCAGTATGGGTTTTAGTTTTCCTGTATTCGGCGCCCACATGCTTTACATGTGAGCGCTCACATGTTTAACACGTGGGAGCCCATATGGTTTTTTTTATTTGTATTCAGCGCTCACATGTTTTGCATGTGGGCGCTCACGTGTTCAATACGTGAAAGCCAAATCATAGGATTTAATCCTCCTCGAAGCCAGTAGTCACATGTTTTGCATGTGAGCGCTCACGTGCTTTGCACATGGGGGTTCGTTTCATTTTTCCATGATTGCCTGAGTCATCCTTTTCTTTTCCAACACTTTTTTTGGTCAGAACTTGCAAATAGTTCCAACTGACACCATGCGCAACCTTTTTAGTGCCGAGACTTGAATGCTTCTCTTTATAATTTGAAGAAATGTTCATCTTCTCTTTCACTTTCACAGAGAAAGAACTATTTTTTGCAGAGAAAGAATCATGGCTTATGATCGCCTGCATGCTCCTCGACAGCCATGGGAGATGTTCGTTTTACTGCACGTCTGGCGAATCCCACTCTCACGGATGATTAGTGCGACACAGTGATGCACGAGCTCATAATTCGTAGAGGATCTCCTCTTCCTGCCGGCTCCATCTGGCTTCGCACAATTTTTCTTGCCGTTCTCCACAGCATTCTTCCTCACCCGGCGGAGATGACTTTGGCGATGCTCGACGCAACGGAGGACAAACTTGACTGCTTTCAGGAGGCTGGTCTGATCACGAAGATTTTAAAGGACCGTTTTGTCCACTTGCCGAGTCAGATACGGGCTCAGCAGGCCGTCATATCCGCTTTTTTCGACGAGCACGGCGCTGATTGGTGGGGAACGACCTTTCGTGAGAATCGTCGTTTCAATATGATAGAGAAGGCTGAGAGAGAGTTAGAGAACTTTTTATACTGTTTTGTTAACCCATGTAGTCCCGATCCCATATTTAGTGATCTTTTCCCTATAGATTAAAATGAATATTTAAATACATGTTTACTATTAGTTGATGATTTTTTCATGTTAAATAGACCCCAGAGCCAGTTCCTCCAGTTCCGCGGGCCTTGGCCGTGGCCGTAGGAGGAGGGACCCCACACAGGCGCAGGATGTATAGGCTCATCCTCGAGATGGCCCAAAGATCGAGGTGCACTTTTCTGCGAACAGAGATTTCGTTGAACCCGTGGCAAAAGATCTAAAGAAATTTTGTCCCATGTTTGGTAAAGGATGGAGCCAATTACGTGCAGTGGACCGGACATCAAAGGCTTTAGAGGACAAGAAGAAAGTAGCTTTATATGAGATATTGGTAAGATTATATAATTAAGCATTCGTACGTGTACACATAGTCTGAGGCCGATTATTCATATACTTGTCGGGGAGCTGGTGCGATAAAAAACACTCCGTATGCAAAAAAAATGGAGGAATGTCGCCACCGATGAAGTAAAATGGGCGATGAAGCCCTCACATTGGACTGATGAGTATTGGGCCACTATGATCGATCATTTCCAGTCGTTCGAGATTTTGGTTCATATATTGCCGAAAACTTTAATAGCATTAGATATTAATTCAATATTAGCATGACACCGGACAATATATCTAAATGGCAGGCAAGAGCGAGCGGGGAGCAGCGGCGCAGAGGCACAACTGTGATCGATGGTTGGGCGGAGGGATGAACTCATCCCAATATGCAGTTGCTCATGTAAGAACACTATATCTTCTTAATTTGTCAGCTTTAATTTCTAAACTTGATATAAATTAAATTCATTGATCTAAATGGCAGGCGAGGCAAACGGGATAAATGCTCAGTCGCATTGAACCTTTTCATATGGGGTTTGCACGTGACTCCAGCTTCTCCAGCTCATAAGAGGCGACTGGGTATTATGTTAGTATGCTCCTACACAATTTTGTTATACAATTTTAACTATAATTGTGTTCAATTTAACTTTTCGGTGTTAGAAAACTGCAAATCTAAAAGACCGAAACCGAAACGAATATAGAACCATAAATTTAATTCATTAATATATAAGAGACCAAAACCGAAATGAAATCTTGAACCTTGGTTCATATTGTAATTTCCCGCAGCAACGGATGAGTAACGAGATTGGACAGTAGAGAGTTGCATTTGTTGCGGCGCACCATCGACAACCCACAGACATGGAGCTTCATATGATCAATGAGGAGGTCTTTCAGCTGCACAACCCAGATCGATACGGGAGAGTTCTTATGGGCGACCAAGGAATCATGCATACGGTATATCATGCCTATCCCGGTACGAGTTTGCATCCTTCTCGTGTGCGTTCCAGGGATATTCATTCAGGAGCCCGCGGCACCCACGCCCGCGGCAGCCCCATCTCCCTCTCCGTCTACCCGATATATCACCCAGACGGCTCTCCACATACCCCCGCCGGTGATCGAGCACCCGTTTTCTCGACTCCTGCATCTGAATCCGTGTCGGTTTTGGGTTCATCCAAGCGTATGAGCCGAGCAGAAGCCCCAGCCAATATGCAGGCGAGGAGAACGATGATGTTGATGCTAGTACAATTAGGCAAGAAGATACCGGATGTAAGTTTAATTGATAATCTTTAGTTTCAATGCAACTTTCATATAGTTATCGTGTATATCCGTTTCTAATACTTGTATATTTATAACACTGTAGGAGTTGTTCGATTTCAGCGATTATCCTGATGCCCTCCCCTTCCCTCACTCCTACCCCCGGCGGCAGTGCCACACCGTGAGCTCATGAAGATGCGGGAGCAAGAAAAGTATGAGTCTTGCCGAGAGAAAGAAAACGATAAATACATTTATAAAGATAGAGATGTTTCTAATCTCCATATTCAGTAAACGTATTTATCGCTTTTTCTCTATCAGTAAGACTCATACTTTCTCGATCCCGTGTATTCTCAACATTTTTTGTAGCCACGGAATTGGTTTCTTGATGTTTAATAGTTGTAATTGAATTAACGGTTTGTATAAATTTAAATTGTAATTGAATGAATTTTAGTATTTCCATTATATATTTTATATTTTGTCGTGGATTGAAATGGAATTGGTGAAATAGATTTGGAATTTAAATTGGATTTGGAACTGTTTTGTACAGCATATATGGAATATATTTTTTGTATCGAATATTTTCGACGAAGCAATTGCAAGCCAAACATTTTTTTCTCTATTGCCTCTTTATTCCGTCATGTATGACCCGACGGAATAAATAATGAGTCGACGAGATAAGCTGTCGAACCTAGGGAAAAAATGAGTTAACTTCCTAGGTTTTTTTAACTTATTCCGTCGGCATTCAGCCGACGAAAAAAACTCTGCCGACGGAATAAATTAAAGACCCGATAAAATAAATCTTATTACGTCGCAATCTTATACGTCGACTATAGTCCGACGGAATAACTTTATTCCATCGGATACCTATTTAATACGTCGGGCTTCTGCCGACAGAATAAATGTAATTTTCTTATAGTGAAAGATGATGATGATGGATGCCGATTGTCGAAAGAAATCATGAAGGATATATATTTGACGCCACCTAACGAAAAAGTCTGGCCTCTTTTCTTCATTATTCTCATGCATAAAAGACATATAAGATAGCGCTGCGGTTAGGGCCTGTTTGGTTGCAGGATTATGGGTTTGGATTTGGATTTTGGATTGTGAAATCCTAGGATTCCACAATTTTGTGTTTGGTTGTAAGATTAGGATTTCTAGGATTCCTTTGTTTTGTATGGGGGGCCCACCACAAAAGAAGGATTCATGAATCCTAAAATTTTTCAAGGATTCTCAAGGATTTGGCACTATTCATTGTACTTTTAGATGGGGCCCATGCACTTTATTTATTTAACAATCCTCTCTCTCTATCTCTCTCTAAAATCCTCAAATCCAAATCCCATTTTTTTCCACCAACCAAACAAAGATTACAAGGATCTACAAATCCAATACTAGAAATCAAAAACCAACCAAACAATAAATTACCAAATCCAGAAATTTCAACCGTACTATTTTTGGAATCCAAATTCCATAATCCTGCAACCAAACAGCCCCTTATAAGATTCTATGCTTAGATATTGGGTTTCTTGGCTCGGTTTGCTTGGGCCTTGGAACACTTTTAATAAATGTGTTTCTTCTGAATATTAAAATATAAGCCTCTGTATGCGCTTGTGTATGCACTTCGTAGGAGTTAATATAAATGGTAATTCTTAATTACCATGATATATTACCATACTTGTTTAGATGTGAACAGTATTCTGGTGAATATAGAATTACCTTGATAATCAGAAGATCACAATTCATGGTAATCATATCCCCAAAACATGTGTCTATCCTAAAATACCATGAAATATTCCTGCCTAGCATGAAAAGAGCCATGATCATCCGCCGCCAGACTCTATAGCCACCCGCCGGCCCCGTCGTCCATCGCCGGTTGTCCGCCGCCCAGCCCACCGCTGATCGGTCGCTCGCCGGCAGCCGGTCGCCAGTCATCGCCGATTGTTCACCGGCCTGCCCGCTATCGATCGGACGTTGGCGTCCGTAATCCGTAGCCGGTCGTCCGCTGGCTGGCCCGCCGCCGATTGGCCGTTCATCACCGGCCTCGCCGCCGGTCGACGATTGCACACATATATATTACCGGGAAAGATTAAAATATACCAAACATGTTAATACAAGATTTATTGGAATTAAATGTCCTATTTCCGAAAATACAAGGATTCCCGGAAATCTTTTTTTTACTCGTAACAAGCGCTACCTTAAAGAATACGAGGGTTAAGCCTAATGGGCCTAAGTCCATAATGTATAACATTGATTATATAAACTTTCAAATTTGAATCTATGATTGTATTTTATGAAGTAACAGCATTATACATGGTCATCATTGATACAAGTTGGAACCAAGATTTGGGTACAAGTTTATTCTGTCTCTTTTTTTTTTGATTTTTTTGAAAACAGGCCTCGTAAAACATTACTATTTTGAAAAACACCCCCGATAACTTTATATTTTTCAATAAATACATCCCCTGAAACTTTTAATTAAACTAAATTGTCCCCTATATACAATTATCATCCCCAACACCTTTAGGGGTCTCCGTTAAGAAACTAAAATGATAACTTAAAAATGAGAATTTGGAAAAGTAAGACTAATGGGTTCTGCACAAAAATAAAAAAAGATGAGGGTTTTGATATTACATAAGACTTTTCATCTGACAATTCATCATATTAGCTCTAATCCAATTATTAATCCTAATTAACTTAAATAAATAAGTGTTTTTGGTTCATGGAGAGGTTTAGGAGATGTAATTAAAAATATAAAGTTTTAGGGGATGTTTTTCAAAATAGCATTGTTCGCCTTTGCATTTTTTGTGCTTGTGTAAATTGATGAGTTTGCGCAAGAAACCTGCTCGTCAGGAGGAGATGATGATGATTAGTAATGAAGCAAGGTTCAATAAAAATCTGATAAAGTCCTAGGACTAGTTTGTGGTCGGTGTTAAATTCTTCATTAAAAAAACTAATGACATGAGAGGAGTATATCAAGATAGATTTAATAATTCGGTTTGAATTACATAGCAAGTTATATTTTTTTCCTCTTCAATCTCAACCGCGCATCGTATTCGTATTATTTACTTTGCAGCGGATAATAGAAAATGCCAACTTTTCTCACATATACTCAATTTCATTGTAATTGTAGATGGTGTGGGAACAATAAATTAAACAAACCCTCAGGCCATCCCAACCCCACCGTCCCCACCCCCCTTCCCGCCTCCCCCCGCCCCAAAAAAAAAGTTTGCATATTTTGATATATTTCTTACATATGCATTTAAACCACAACCGTATACACATACTGTCCAAAAAGAGTAGTTACTTCGTACAACAAAACATTAAAAACAAAAATAAGCAAAAAATTAAAATGAAAAAAAAAAGGAAGAGAAAGATACATGCATGGACGGCCATTAATCCATTTTAATTGATTAATTGACAGAGAGAGCAGAGAGAGCACATAATATTCATATATTTTTCATGAAATGCCACAGTTTTCAGAACTTGGAAAAGATAATGGAGTTTGTGGCTTTTTGGGGCTGCCATTGTGGTGTAACGGGTCAGGACCCGATGGCACCCATCTCAACCCCGACCTGAATAGATCCTCTTTACCATGGCCATTTGATGGCTTCAAACCCTAAAAATACTGTGCTGACACAAAAGAAACCTACAAGAGAGCAATAAACTTTCTTCAAGAAAATGAAAGATCAATGACCTCAATAATTAATCCACCAAATTAAGAGAGCGCTATTTAACATAAAATTATCATCTCTCAGGATAACACATGGCAAGAATTTTTTATAATTAGATAAAAATATTTATGACATATAATAATTGATAATTTAATGTCATTGCTAAAAGCCTAAAAGAAAATAAGACTCTATTTTTCTATAATGTTAACATGCTCACACATGCATGCATGGCACAGATCTCACATATAGCACATTGGTATGTTTGTGATATAATCAGTATTAACAAATTAACAATGGTTGTGTCGAACAACAACTAATATTGACATAGACGTTTAACACATACTACGTGGCCAACCTTTCCAACCTCCAAATTTTGCTGAAGACGCACTAATACATTATATGATGGATTTTTGTGGAAATGATACTTTGAGAGAGTTGTCTTCTATGGGAAAGAGTGGGAGTTTCTTCTACCTAACACAAGATGATCGGTACGTGATAAAGACAGTGAAGAAATCGGAAGTCAAGGTAAAGTTTTTAATTAGAAATTATTTAATATGGTATGGGATAGCTTTTAGAATTGCAACTGTGTTTGAATAAGAATGACGACCTATGGGTCTGTGGTGTTATTCTGTACTTGAAAGTTGAAATTCTTGTGAATTGATAATGCGTTTTTGGATTACTATTTTTTGTTTTTAGTTTAGTAACTTGTAACCTTACGACTATGAGTCATTGAGTGAAAAATAAGGTCTTGAAAAGCCACCCAAGATAGTTAAACCATAGCTTATTTGTATGACCACTATGATTCATGATTATGAACAACGCAAGTTGACTTCGCTATATTTGGCTTAGTAATATTTAAATTATTACTTAACTTCAAACGGGTTTAATCATTATGGTATTTTAACCTATTTATCTTACATTGTACCTAATAATGACGACCACTACATTTCAATCCGCAATGAAAATTGAAATTGTATTCTTCCATTCGCTATTGATGCCCCTTAGTGGGTGATTGCTCGTTTAGTAAAATTTTCATGGTGATGTAATAATTTGCTTCCACATTGAATTCAGGTACTTATTAAAATGCTACCTAGTTATTACTGACATATTTGCAAGTGTGAAAACTCACTAGTCACAAAATTCTTTTGCGTGCATTGCGGGAAACCTATTGGTGCGCAAAAGGTATTTTGATATCCTACCGAATTTCATGCAATTACAACATTAAGACATATATCTGTTTCTATAATTCCTATATACGTAAATGTAATTATAACATTAAGGCGTATATTTGCTCACATAGTACATGTTTGTTATTCTTTTAAATTTGAAATTGAATTGATTTCGAGAAGTTAGCTAAACTCTTAATGTCTGTGATATAGGTGGTTAACAATTTAAATTCTATCATCGGATCAACATTGGTTGGCAAGGTATACATTTATTTTTCCGATCAATCAAAATTTAATTTTGCGCAAATTTTTTGGACTTCACGAAGTTATGCACATTGTTCATATTTGTTATATGTTGTTAGATCTTAGAGAGGTTGAGGAATTCGGAGCACTTCCACAATGGGCTATTATAGGCGAGATATTTCCTGTTGGTAGTGCCTATGATGAATCAAACGTTCATCACAATGTATCGTCGATATTCAAAGCAAAGTTAATATTCAGTAATTATTTGAATAAGGTTCAAATATAAATTTTTTATATTTGTTTATGATGATTACAGTACTTTGCTACAGTTCTAAATACAGCATAAAGTTGGGATGCTGCCTTGAAAACGTGTTGATGTCTTGGGGGCATGATGATTATACGTACTTGGTATGAAATTTGTGAAAAGATAATTTATTTGGTAATTGAGGAAGTTAATTATGATGTAAATATTTATTTACTTGATGATCTTTGTTGATAGGTGGTGGATAAAGAGAATTTGTTTGATAGGTGGCAGTTTTTTTAAATTTTTTTTTAATGTTTGACTTTGCAACCACAGGGGCAAAATATATCTTACATTTTTTTTAGATAAAAATTTGCCCGCAGAGGCAAATATATGACCCTACTGTGGAAACGTTAGAAACGGTAGGGACAAGATATTATCAGTTTTTTTATTTTTTAAAAAAATTAATAAAAAATAATTGCTCATTCGCTTGGAAACCATAAGGGCAATTGCCTTAACCGTAGAGACAAATTAGTAACCATAGGGGCAGTGACTACGGTTAAAACACTCAGCCACCTTTGCAGCCTATAGATAAATAACACGACAAAAAAACATACTAGAGAGAGAGAGAGAGAGAGTATGAGAGCAAGATTATAACCTAAAACGCGCATCCTCAATGAAGCAAAAGGCCAATGCAGCAGCAGCAGCACACAACAAAATTAACCAAAAGAGAACTGCCCATTTTCCACAATCAGTTGGATAAGCTTTTGGCTCTTAAGCCCTGTAACAACATAAGCCTCCCATTTATAGACATGCAGCACCTGAGCTCACTTCAGCTCTCTCTCTCTGACAGATAAATATTAGGATTAGATTTTCAGAACCGCCTACAGAGAAGAAACCATGATTTAATTCTGCTAGCTGCAAAACACTCTCTCTCTCTCTCTCTCTCTCTCTCTCTATATATATATATATATATATATATATATATATTTATCTATCTATCTATATATGAGAATAATGGAGGACATAGGTCATATGAGCGAACTTCCTTCTATGATGTCGAAAAAATACCCCCTTCCTCATTTTTTCCGACGATCGGCTCCCACCATTTTCATCGTTATCATCTAAGATGTGAGAACACCAAATTTCATGTGATTCTACAACCTTTTCACCGTTGATTTAGTGGGTTCAAAATTAACGGTTTACCGACAATAGAACATTTTACATTCCTAAATCAACGGTGAAAAAATTGTAGAATCACATGAAATTTGGTGTACCCACATCTTAGATGATAACGATGAAGATGGTTGGTGCCGATCGTCGAAAAAAATGAGGGAGGGGGTATTTTTTCGACGCCATAGGAGGAAATTCCCTCTTATGGTATCTTTCCTCCATTATTATCTCTCTCCCTCTCTCGCTCTCGGAAAGAGGCCCTGGGACGGTTTTTAGTCAGGTGGCATCGGAAAAATACACCTTCTAACATTTTATTCGATGATCAGCACCCATCATCAGTATCTTATCATCTAAGATGTGGATACACCAAATTTCATTTAATTCTACTACCTTTTCACCGTTGAATTAGCAATGCAAAAAGTTTTATTGTCGGTAAACCGTTAATTTTGCGCCCACTAAATCAACGGTGAAAAAGTGATGGAACCACAAGAAATTTGGTGTATCCACATTTTAGATGATAAAGAAGAAGAAGAATGCCGATCGTTGAATAAAATCTTAAAGGGTGTATTTTTTCGATGCCATAAAAAGAAATTCTTTCCAATGGCGCGTTTCCTCCATCCTTTCACCCAATTAAGTCCCATTTTGGAAACAGCTAGGTGCGTTCTGGGTGAAAATTAGTCCGTGGAAGATATGTAGGATATTAATGATAGCATTAATTATGCCAATGATTAAGACAAGTTTTATATATTTATATATACACACACAACACACAACATAAATGACACGTTTTATTATGTGAGACAAATGAGACACACTCTATAACATCCTAACCCCAGTATATTTCACCGATTCAGACCGTTTACCGTGATCTGCGTGTCATACATACCCTACGTATCAATTTTCATGAGATTCCTATTCCTCTAGCACGCACGATCGATAATATCATTTTTCAGACTACCGAGAGACGTTCATTTTTCATTCACTTGATCGTATGTGCTAAAGGTGTAGAAATCTCATGAAAATTGATATGTAGGGATACGTGACATGCAGATTATGGTGAACGGTCTGGATCGGTGAAATACACTGGGGGTAGGATGTTATAGAGCGTGTCTCATTCATCTCATATAAGAAAACGTCTCAGGATCATTACCGTGTTGTGTGTCTCACAACATTGACTTGTCTTAATCTTTTGATAAGCATTGCGATTAATTATTTATATCATTAATATCCTAAATATCTTCCACTTAATTGGGTGAAATGATTTGTGTCATTTTATATTTTAATATTGAATGTCCCAAGATCCGACCACTACAAGCCGTACTGACGTCTGTATCCAGCCGTATTTAAACACCCATGACGTCAGCAAGATCTTGCTGAGGACGATATCCGTAGGAGGTGAGGGCTAAATTGCACCAATATTCGCTGTACATAGTTACCCCAATTTTTCCGCTGCGGATAAATTTTATGGACCAATATCGAACTTCTAAAGTTTTTTAAGATAGTAACATTAAACTTTATAAATGCATATTTAAAATTATGTGTAATATTATTATATGAATGAATCGAAAGGCTATTATGATAGCTGTACAACAATATTTAAGATTGGTTTGTTGCTTTGGGTTAGGAGTCGCCAACACATTAGGGGAAAAAATCCATTTTTCATTGTTTGGCTAGCTAGCAACACTTACACTTGGACAGCTTGGAAATTAACCTGCAATAAACCTTTAAGAAAATACAGCAAACATGCTGCCAAATTGGTTAAAAGAATAAAATTTGCTTGCTAGTGAAACAATATAAAGAATAGCTAATAAATGTGTCGATCTGCAACTCCTACTAAAAAAAATTTCTTTGTTTCACAGTACAATTTTTTTGAAACACATTCTCTCCCTCAAATTATATGTACTCGTACAATATCAAGAAGCATGTTTTAATATTATTTCAATCACTTATGCACTTAATAAATGAAGTTCCAAACCTAACATTAGAACTGTGTAGTAATTAATAAACACGGTCAACGAGTCAAAATAAGGATATCACATGTAAAACATCCTTGTTTAAAGAAATTTATGACTAGGATCCTAAAACGGGGTTAACGTTTGGAATCAAAGCAACACACTTTAGATCCCTTCACCATCCAAGACACTATTTGGAACTACATATCTTTGGACTCAGCTTACCCTGAGAATAATTAGAATTCCGATTCTTTTGAATGCAGGTAACTTCCATCACAATATAAGAGAGGTGTGCGCAACAAGTATCCTATGTTGCATGCAAATCCATAATGTCATACTAAACATTGGATTTCGCAAATCCTGTAGCTTCTGCGCCATTAGTATCTCAACCAAACAACGGCTATGCAAGTAATTAACAAAACGGTTTCTCAGAAATCAAGCCCCAACTGTTTCCTCATCTTACCAATGAACATATCCCTGGATTTGAACAACATACGAGGGAGATATCCAGCAACCGTGGCAATCAGTAACTCTGCAATGCCATTTTTATAACCTAAAGAGATCACTGTCGTTGTCGTCGGCCCTTTGTATTTCCAAAGTTTATTTTCTTTGGCTCCCTTTAGTAAGAGTTCCAAGTTTTTAGCAGCCAACACTGCATGCCTCTGTGCAGTGAATCCTTGCTTTAGCTCCTGTTAGATAGATTTAAGACTGCTTGTGTTACTTGGCATTGTAATTGTTTAGGGACTTGATGAACTATAGTAGTAGTTTTCCTGAACGGTTTTAAACTTCGGATAGATTTCTTTGAATACCTTAAACTTTCAGCATTTTTCAGATAAATTCCGACATTTTTTTTGCTACAATTAATTACGCTTAACATAGTAAATTTAAAATAAATACCTTGAAATTTCAAAGGTTTCAAATGAAGTATCTGAAGGCATTTTTCATGAAATAACGAAAAGGTGTATATACGTACAAAGATTTCGCAGAAAACAACAAGTGGTAGTCAATTGAAAAGTATGGAAAGTTTAAGGTATTTAGTTAAAGAAAAATTAACGGTATTTATCCGAAATACACTGAAAGTTTAAAGGAGTGTTACGGAAATTTAACCTTATACTTAAGAAGGATAACTAATTTGAAGTCAGGTCACTGAAATTGTGTTTCATATAGCTAGCTAGCATTTCATCATTAGAAATAAAAAACATAGCAACCTAGCATAACCAAGAAAACTTTGGCATGGGGGTGGGGGTGGGGGTGGGGGATTCAAACTTGCATGAATATCAGTGATACCTCCAATAGCGAAAATATTCTTCAAACTCCCAACTCTCAAATTCTCATCAACCATCAACCTCCCATTTCTATCCAAATACTCCTTCAAAAACGATTCCCGAAGCCACAACGAGCCTACAGGTTTACCAACACAGATGGAATGGCAGTCGGCCTTAATTATATTTCCATTCGAAGTCTGAAAAACTGTCACCTTCCGATATTGTTCTTAAATTTATAGATTGATCTAAATGCACTCCGACTTTCTTTGATTTCAGTCATTCCAATGCTTTGTTTCCTGCTTTTGGCCCGATGAAGTCGAGTAGTCGAGGACCGCTGTGGACTAAAGTGACCTTTTTTATCAGGGTAATCATTTGCAATCTCACCAGAGAGTTCGACCCCGGTGGGCCCTCCACCGACAATCAGAATAGATTGAGATGATTTTATCTTTTGGTTTTCTGATACAAAAAACACATTTTCGAACAATAAAAATTGGCTACAGAATAATTAAATAGTAAATGTTGGGTATTTATTATAAAAAAAGAGGGGGTCAAAGGCATATGAAAAAACTCTCATGGTCGGCAAAAAGTCAACATTCTATTAACATTTTTAATGATTGGCATAATTTATCTTGATTAACATGTTCTAGGTATGCATGAAAAAATATGTGATTTCGAATTTTCTAGCCCTTGTATTGGAGGGTTGCAAATTTAACGGTTTATCCATAACCAAATCAATAGTCAAAAGCATCAAAATCGCATATAAATTGGTGTAAATAAGCTTTAGGACGTAAAGATAAGGATGGGCGAAGTCAATCATGAAAAGAAGTAGTGGAAAGTCGACATTTTTACCAATATTGGAAAGAAACTCTCTCCTATGCCTCTGATACCCGTGTTTCTCTTATTTTTCTCTAAATTATCTTAAATGTAGCACTTTAAGGGAGCTAACCGTAATAAAAAGAAAACATTAAGATCGTTTAGTGAAAAATGGCAATAGTTAAGGGTATCTTCCTGTAATTTATCCTATGGAAAAAATTATACATCAACTATAGGATTTGTTATAAATGTGTTCTTCTAGGTATTATAGGGTGTTTTTCGTCACCCATTGAAATGAGAATGCGTACGCTTGTCAGACGCATTACAAATTTCCCTTGCTCAGGATAGGCCGGGGTTTATTGATTGTAGGGATCCGAATCTCATACAGCCGCGGACTAAGCTGCGGTTAATTACCCTTCGCTTTTGGAGCGAGAGAACCTCCGATTGACGGGTCAAACTGGTCATGCGAACTCAATGTGCCGTGTACATGTGTCGTATTTTGAAGGGTTTTGGATATATCGGGGGCCTTGCAGAGTTTACGGGGGTCCCGCTATCCAGATAGCGGGCTGGGGGTCAAGGGGGCTAACAGCCCCTTTGCGTGGTGCGGGGCATCGCACCGTTAGAAATTATTTCTAACGGGGAAAGTGTTGTGGAGTGTATATAGAAAAAAAAGGTCTGGAGCATGCGATTGAGCCGTTTGCCTCCAGAAGGTTTTGGTCTTCGTTCGAACAGAGCGGACGATCGTAGCTTGATTTTCTGCTAACGCGTTTTTGGCCAATGAGACCATTCCCTCATTGTATTGTTTTTCCACCCAATTCTTGAAAACAAAGCAGTCTTCAATGGTATGACTCACCATTCTGTGATACGGGCAGTACAAAGGATCATCGGTCATGTTTGCTTTATGTGGTCTTTTTAATTTAGGCAATTGCAGGTCGTTTCTCAGGGCGTCCATGAATATTTTACGGACTCTGTCCCTTCTGAAAGAATAGATCTTATTCAATTTCTCTTCCAGGAACGATTCTCCTCCCCCTCCCAACATTGTTTTTCGAGACTGGTCGGCATTAAGCCTGCCTGCTCCTCGCCTGGTTTGGTCGGCAGATACATTAGAAGATTCAGGGTCCTTGGAAGGCCTACCTTTGCGGTTATCGTTCTCCGGATATTTGGACTTGTTGTTATATTGGTAGTTTGGAAGAGATTCGGGACCCGCATGTTCCAGCATCTGGACTCTTTTAAGTAAGTCCTGGAGAGTTTCGGGATCTGCTGATGACTTTCCCTTAATTCTGTCCCGTGTCAACTGGTCGCAGACATGCGTCAGGACTTTTCTAGGGGCTAGCCGCCTTCGACTTTCATGAAAGTATTCCGCTCTTAGACCAGAAGGAATAGCTGTTGGCTGCTTTGGGACATCAATCCCTGGTTCATTGACCAAATTTTGATTTTGTTGTGATTGCATTTGAAGGACTCGGGTTGCGAGATTTTCCACAACATTCACCAGATCGTCGACTTTGGAACGGATCTTGCCTAACTCCCTATCACGGTCCTGAAATTGCTTTTGAAGCCATTGAAATAACGCTTGTTCTGTAGTTTTGGGGATGATGATTGGGCTATCCTCATCGTCTGGGCTTGATTCCCCAAGAACTATGGACTCTTTTTGCTTAGCAACTCGAGCAGGGCCCTCATCATTATCTGAACCGAGCCAATATTGGACGACGTCAACCATATCATCACTATGGCTGTAAGGCGTAGGAGGATTCGTTTCTTCATATCCGATCATGTAGACCGTATGGATCGCACATCTATTTGTTACCCCCTCATCATCAACGTTGATTGCTGGACCTTTGGATTGTCGCCGTGGTTTGCCCCTTTCAGGGGAGGGTGAACAATTGAGAGCGGATCCCTAAATAACTCGGTCTCTGTTTGTATAAAATTGGCGGTCGTGACTCAATCATTTGTCAACACGCCAGGAGACAATGATATTTCTTCCGCCTTGTATTGTTTCTCGACCCAATCCTTGAAGATAAAACTGTTGGGGTCGAAATTTACATCCCGGTTGACCAAGTCAAAATCAAAGTCAACCCCAAGCCAAGTGGGTCCAAGCCCAGGTCAAGTGGGCCAATGCCCGGGTCGAGCTCGAACATAAAGCGTCCGGCCTTCCGCCATGCCAAAATAAAAATTTTGTAATAAATAATCTTGGTGTATTTCCTTTTTTTATTTTTTGAATAAATATAAAAAAAAATGGGCATAAAGCCAAATTTTTGTAAAGCCCATGGCTTATGTGCAAAAAGAAGTAGCACATAAGGCATGGGATGGGCAAAATGCCATTTTGTAAAGCCCAAGGGACTATATGTAAAGTGTATAGCCTATAAAGGCAAAGATAATGAAAATATCTCAAGAACTTTTTCTCTCCCAAAAAGAATTAAGATCCGTGATCTTCTCTTTCCTCAAGCTTCTAAAACCTTCTTCTTTCTTTTGAATTAAATCAAGAGTTTCTCTTCCTTTTCCAAAACTAAATAGTTTTTCGCCACAAAACCCACAAAGGGGAGCTTGGATCTTCCATCAGATCTTAAAAAGAGAAGATTTTTAAAATCTCACCCATCTTGTTATCCAAGAGCCGGCCAACAGAGGAGGAAGAAAGAGACCCATCTCCAAAGACCCCAGTTTGGGGAAGATCCAGGGCTCAAGGGGAGAAGCCCCTTCATCAGCTCCAAAAATATCTTAGGAGTTTAACTCCTCAAATATATATATATATATATATATATATATACACACACACATACATACAAAATAATAAGTATTTCTTTCTGCGAGTACAACTCCCAGTGCAGGGATCAACTCCCTTTTGCTGTTCGGCGCCCGAACGCTAAAAGCGCGAGCGCCCACGTGCCTGGCACGTGAGGCGCTAGCGCTCAAAGCCCGAGCACCTCACGTGCAGCCCGAGCGCCCACGTGCACATGAGGCGCTAGCGTCCAAAGCGCTAGCGCCCGAGCGCCTAGCACGTGAGGCGCTAGCGCCCAAGGCAATAGCGCCAGCGTCCGAGCGCCCGCGTGCCGCGCACGTGAGGCGCTGGCGCTTTCTCCCACGCATCCTTTGGATGCCCTTTCCCTTACACACACACTCCACGAGACCCCCGTAAAAACTCTGCGGGGCCCCCGATATATCCAAAACCCCTTCAAAACACAACGCTGCACATTGAGTTCGCATGACCTGTTTGACCCGTCAATCGGAGGTTCTTTCGCTCCAAAGGCGAGGGGTAATTAACGGCAGGTTAGTCTGCGGCTGCCGGAGATTCGGATCCTCACAATCAATAAACCCTAACCTATCCTAGGCAGGGGGAATCTGTAATGCGCCTGACAAGCGCGCGCGTATTCCCATCTCAATAGGTGACGAAAAACATCCTACAGTTTCCGGCACGCCAGGTGGGACTTTTCTCTCCTCCCATATCTCGGGTCAAGCGTTCACATGAGGCGCTGGTGCTTTCTCCCACGCATCCTTTGGATGCCCTTTCCCTTATATATATATACACACACTCCACGACACCCCCGTAAAAACTCTGCGGGCCCTCCGATCTATCCAAAACCCCTTCAAAACACAACACTGCATATTGAGTTCGCATGACCTGTTTGACCCGTCAATCGGAGGTTCTTTCGCTCCAAAGGCGAGGGGTAATTAACGGCATCTTAGTCTGCGACTGCCGGAGATTCGGATCCCCACAATCAATAAACCCCAGCCTACAATAGGCAGAGGGAATCTGTAATGCGCCTGACAAGCGCGCGCGTATTCCCATCTCAATGGGGTGACGAAAACACCCTACAGTTTCTGGCACGCCCGATGGGACTTTTCTCTCCTCCTATATCTCGGGCCAAGCGTTCATGCAAACTCATTTAACATATATGCCGATATTTGTACTGAAATAATGGTTTTTTTTCCGTGCAGCAATCAACTTTCAATGACAATGTCTCCTAAGATGGATCCAGCTTCTGATGTGACCCCGATTCCGTACGTGGTCAAGATCAATACTCGTGTGGTTCTTCTCGCAAGCCTCAGTCGACAGTGGGAGGAACTGCCCCGCCAGTTTGGTTCCGTCATCATCTACCCTGTCGGAAGCGCTCAACTGGCAGAAATCCCGGCAAAACAGGTGGCCAAGCCGGTCTCAAGGGGCAAGAGGCCGAATGTTGTGATCGCTAAGGCACCACAACCGAAACTTAAGACGGTGTCTGAACGACTCTCTGGCGCTCCAGCTGGGGGCAAGACTTCCGGTATAAAGGGCAACATCAAACGTTGCGGAAGAGCTCAGGCGATGACTCCAACAAATGCATGATCTGGCGTCTTCTCTGGCCTCTCTATCACTCGGTCTACAGCGTCTTCCCGAAGAGCCGAAGTCTGCCAAGTGCTTAAAACAGAAAAGTTAAGGCAGAAGCGGCTCAGGTATCAAGCCAACAAGAGGGCCAGGACTTCGGCCATGTGGAATCTTGTGAGGTTCTAAGAGCAGGGTTACTCCGCGACGACGGCTGAGTCGGCCGTAAAAATCAACAATTCCTCCGAACCTCTGAAGTGGGTTCAGAAAAATGCTATGACCGCCAGAATCAAGAAGACAACGGTCCGAACGTTGCTACGAAGAGACGTGTCCCGGCCCCAATTTAAAAAGTATGACACCGTCTCCTCAAGAGTCTATCAGGCGCTCTGTGCTGCGCGAAAACATCTTGGCAAAACTAAAAAGGAAGCGTCAGCACCATTCAAGAATCCGGCCAGGCCAGCCGCCTTCAATCGACTGCCCGTTACCGAAACAGGGCCCGTTACCGAAACAGAGGGGTCAAGACAGCGATCCGTGAAATCAGCCGCCGATAATAAAAAGACGGCTGGATATATTATCCATACGGTCTATATGGCGGGTCGGCGCCCCAGCGGCAACCTTCGCAGCAAAAGCAAAGATGAGGCCACCACATCCCAAGCTCAATCTGGCCTGAATGTGGTTGCCGCTTCCCAAGAACAGCCGCCTCCGCTGGATGATGAAAACCCTCTCGATGAGGATGATAGCCAGAAAGACCCCTCAGTCCATGCAGAGTCGAGCTCGGACAGCGAGAAAGAGCCGACTTTCCGCCCCAGGACCGCGGAGCAAGAGCTGCTTCAAGAGCTTCGAAAACAGCTCAGGAGCAAAGATAAAGAGATGGCCAAGCTCTATTCGAAAATTGACGACCTAACGAACGTTGTGATGCGGCTTACGGCTCAAATTGCTCGAGCGCCACCCAATCAAGCACAAGTCACTACTCATGAGCCGGATGATGACAATCCGAAGCGGCCGACGCCTGTCCCTTTGGGTCCAAGATTGGTCGAGCCGCACGAAAACCGGCCACATTCCGCTTCTGGGGACGCCTTGGCCCCAGATAACACTATCCCGCTAACACAAGACCGGATAATGGATTTGGTCACCAGCAAAGTTAAAACATTGGTGGCCGAAGCTGAAGCTCAGAAAGAAATAAGCAGTAGTGGGCGGACGTATCCCGTACAGTACGATCTGATCGAGTCCCCGAGCGGCTACGTCATTCCTAAGTTCGAAAGATTCGACGGGACGGGAAAAGCAAATCAGCACGTCGCCCACTTTAAAGCATCATGCGGAAATACAGGAGGCAATGATGCGCTCCTTCTTCGTCAGTTTGTCAACAGCCTGACCGATGTCGCTTTTGACTGGTACGTGAGTATACCAAACGGGTTCGTCATTACCTTTGCCCAAATGGAGTCTCTGTTTCGGCAAAGGTTCATGAGTGTCGATGATAAAATCTCCATTGCTGACCTTGTGAGGACCAAGCCGGGGAAGAATGAAAACAACACCGATTTTATCGCCCGATGGCATAATCTCACAGTCAAGTGCGAACCGCCGCTGGAGCAGGACCAGTCCGTCAGCCTTCTCATTGGGAACCTCAGCAATTGGATGGTCTCATTCTTGTGTACAGCAGACCTCAAGACGTTTCAAGAGCTAACCAAGAAAGTCCAAATGGTGAAACGCTCGAAGCAAAAGTCTACCCCGGACTCTCAGAGAGATAAGACTTGGAAAAGCAAGCGGGACGACAACCGTAGAAGCGGGAGTTTCAGCAGTACCAATGTCTTCAATGCGTCCGACAATGAAGACAAGCGAAGAGCAGGCGATTCCAAAACCAACCGGTCTCGAAAGCCATTGCTAGGAGGAGATGGGCCTTCTCTAGAGGAGAAAAAGAACAAGATTTACTCTTTCAGAAGGGACAAGGTCCACAAGATATTTAAAGATTCCTTGAACAACGGTCTACAATTGCCGGAGTCGAAAAAACCTCAAGAAGCAAAAATGACCGACAATCCTCTGTATTGCCCGTACCACCGAGTAGTGAGCCATGCGATCGAGAATTGCTATATCTTCAAGGACTGGGTCTAGAAGCAGTACAAGGCTGGAGAGATCGAGCTGTCCAAAAGTGTGTTGGTGAACAATCAAGTTGCAACCACCAACTTTATACAGACAGAAGTTGAAGCCTTCTGAGAGCAGACAGCCGAACCCGCTGCCCTGAGAAATGAAACCGACTCACCGCAGCCTCCTTGGAGTAAGCACATATATAATAAGACAAAGAAGATGCTAAAACTACTTCAGAAAGAGCCCAGGACGGAATGGGAAGGACAGAAGAAGCCTACCATTCCAGCTGCCAATACGGCTCCATCAGGCTCAAAATCCAAAAAGCTCAAGAAGAATAAAAGTGAAGCTCGGCGCGAAAAAGAGTCTGCAGGAAGATCGACCATTCAAAAATATATTGATTCTCTCGAAGACTATGAACAGAAGGAAAGAACTCTGATTCAATTGAAGGAGTTCCTCTCTATAGAGGCGGCTGAAATTCTGGAAGAGTTAGAATAAGATTCCAATGAAGAGATCCCTATAGTAACCTGCTACGCCATCCATCTTGGCAGCGACTCTGAGGAGGAGATCTGTTTTCCCGAAGAGGACGAGGAGCTCGCCACAAAGGCCAACCAAATCCAGCTTAGAAGCGGTAGGGCTCTATCGCCAATAAGGGAAACGCCCCAAAAGGAAAGGAAAAACAGGTGGCTAATGAGGAAGATGGCAGAGAGCCGGGTAATGAAAACTCAAATCCTTCCTCAGTGGACTACAATGTCTTGGCTCATTTCCGAAAGCTCCCGTCTCTCCTGAGCATCTACGATGCCTTGGTCCTATCTAAAGAGCTTAGAGATGTTCTCATTCACGCTCTACAAAACCCCGAGCGGTATCAGGCTCGCTTTCCAGAAATTAATATGAAAGAAGCCCAGTACGCTCTACATACCGCCGCAATCACGGTTAAGGATGAAGACCTACTACTGGGAACGACTGAGCATAATCGACCGCTTTACGTGACCGGGTACAGCGATGGAGATCGGATTAATCGCATATTGATTGATCCGGGATCCTCAGTGAACATCATGAACTTGCGGACTCTGAAAAGTTTGTCAATGGACGTCCGACACCTGTCAAGAGAAAAGATTGTCATTCAAGACTTCAATCAAAACTGCCAGCAAGTTCTGGGGTCTATAGCTTTGCCAATCAAATTTGGGGATCTGCAAACTGAAACTAAGATATACGTGATCGACGCTGACACGTCTTATAAAATTCTCTTGGGACGGCCGTGGCTTCACGATTACGGTATCATTCCATCAACTCTCCATCAATGCATGAAGTATACTAAAAATGGCGAAGAAAGACGCATTGACGGAGACATCCAGCCATTCGGTGTGCATGAAGTCCGATATGAAGATTCTCGGTACTTCATGAACCACCAAAATGCTAAGCCACAACTGCGCCCCAAGACTCAAAAGCAAATTTGAGCCGGCTGTCACTTTCAAAAGCAAAAACGCCCAAGTGCGCCCGCGTTTCGGTAGCGACACTGATGAGTCCGATGCTGGAAGTCCGTCCTTCTGTAAAACTCGCCTCGTTTTGGTAGCGATACGGACGAATCCGATACTGAAAGCCCATCTAGTAGCAAAGTCTGCCCTCATCTTGGCAGCGACACTGAAGAGTCGGAGGAAGAGGACCTGCCGTGCAACAGCTGTGCAGATTGGACCCCATGCAGCAAGCGAAACTACGAGAGACCTTCGAAATTGCAGAAGGGCCCCTGGCCATCACAAGGGTGCCGGAACGGATGTGCAAAGAGCTCGATGCATTGTCAGTCTCCACCGTGGACCAGCTGAAAATTTTCTACGTTCCCGGAAGGAAAAATGGACAGAAGGTCATCCTGTTTTATGGGTCAAATCCTGTTGTGCACCCGGACGATTTGTATGTCGCGTGCCTTCCATATGAGAGAAGCATAAGGGCCGTCCTCAATCCCCGATATTATGCGTCCGAGATGCGGGAATACTTCAAAAGGTGCGGATGCCGGTTATATCAAACGGAGTCCGAAGCAAAGTTTTATGAAGGGCTGTGGCATCCGCCTCAGGTCCGAGCACTCATCGATGGACGAATTCCAGATAGACGGGGCATAGGTTTCATCGAGCCTGATTCCAAGACATGCTACATGATCCATGTTGGTGAAGCCAGCGAAAGGTCAAATGATGATGACGAGCTAGCCGAGCCAGAAGAAGCTCCTCGAGAGCTCGAAGATGGCGGACAAGCAACCTTTGACGAGTTAACCGAGATTGACTTAGGAACGCCATTTAATCCAAGGCCGACCTACATCAGCTCACTCTTGTCAGAGGAAATGAAAGAGCAGATAATCGCCCAGCTGCATGAGTTCGTCGACTGCTTCGCGTGGACATACAAAGAAATGCCTGGCCTTTCCCCTGAAGTGGTCGTGCATAACCTGGCTATATCTCCTGATGCTAAGCCAGTCAAACAAGCTCCTCGAAGAATGAGAAGGGAACTGGAAGAAAAGGTCATCGAGGAAACCAAGAAACTCATCGATGCCGGCTTCATCATGGAAGAGAAATATGCGGACTGGATCACATGCATAGTCCCGGTGAAGAAGAAAAATGGGCAGATTCGAGTTTGTGTCGATTTCAGGGACCTCAACAAGGCATGTCCCAAAGACGACTTCCTGCTACCGGTCATGGAAATGATGGTCGATGACACCTCAAATTACGAGTTGTTCACCTTTATGAATGGCTCCTCTGGGTATAATCAGATCAAGATGTCGCCTGAGTATGAGAAACACATAGCATTTCGAACCCCGATCGGAATATACTGCTACAAAGTGATGTCGTTCGGACTGAAGAACGCATATGCTACATATTAAAGGGCAATGACCAATATCTTTGAGGACCTAATCCATAAAGTCGTCGAATGCTATGTTGATGATTTGGTCGTCAAGACTAAAACCAAGGCCGATCACATCCAAGATCTTAGGACCGTTCTCACGAGACTGAAGGAATACGATCTGAAGATGAATCCTCTAAAGTGCGCTTTTGGCGTGTCATCGGAAAAATTCATGGGCTTCATAGTCCGACATCGAGGGATCGAAGTTGACCCATCAAAGATAAAGGCCATCATGGAGATGCCCCCTCCGAAGAATCTGACGCAACTAAGATCTTTTCAAGGCAAGCTTGCTTATATACGAAGCTTTATCTCAAATTTATCGGGGAGATGTAGGCCCTTCTCAAAGCACGTGAAGAAAGGAGGTCCTTTTGTCTGGGATGCCGAATGTCAAGGAGCGTTCGAAAGCATCAAACAGTACCTGTTGCACCCTCCGGTGCTTGCTGCCTCTATTCTAAATAATCTATACTGCCGCGCTAAATGAGTCACTCGGTGCACTCCTTGCCCAGAACAACGAGGAGGGAAAGGAGAATGCCCTTTACTACCTCAGTCGAACTTTAGTCGGGGCGGAACACAATTATTCCTCGATCGACTGGCTCTGATATTCGCTGTGAAGAAGCTGAGACACTATCTTCTCGCTCATCGGGTTATGCTGATCCCTAAGGTCGACCCGCTTAAACACTTAATGATCAAAGCAAGCTTAGCCAGTAGAATGTCAAGATGGGCTGTCATACTACTTGAGTTTGACATAGTTTATACTCCTCAGAAAGCAATAAAAGGGCAAGCCCTCGCCGATTTCCTCGCTGCTCATTCTATACCAGAAGGGTCGCCGCTGAATTGTGAATTACCCGATGAACAAATATTGCACCTCTAGGATAGCGAGCCATGTTGGGAGCTCTACTTCGATGGAGCCTCATCAATAAGGACCTCCAGCAGATCAAGCGTCCCGGAGATAAAAGCAGGGATATGATTGGTGTTCATCACGCCATCGATGGGAATCCTACGGCATTCTTTTGCTCTCACCGAGCCTCACACAAATAACGAAGCTGAGTATGAAGCTCTGATAGCTAGTCTGGAGCTCGCCATAAAAATGGAAATCCTTCGGCTACGGGTTTACGGTGACTCCTATCTTGTCGTCAACCAAGTAAGCGGCGACTATAAGATATAGAAACCCGAGTTAACTCGGTACAGAAGCCGAGTGGTGGAACTCATGAAACGGTTCACTCACATTGAACTAATGAGAGTCCCTAGAGCGTTGAACGGAAAAGCCGACATACTCGCTCGCCTAGCTAAAAAGCTAGCCGATCCTGACATGGACGAAATTCTAATCACAGTCAGAAGCCGGCAAATTCTACCCCAGTCTCTCTACGAGAAGAGGAAAGTGCGGAACAGAAGAGCAGTCCTGCTGAAGAAGCTTCGATCGTTCAAGACGAGCCCGATTGGAGAGAGCCCTTCATAGGGTACCTCCGATACGACAAGCTGCCCGAAGGAAAATCTGCGAGGGTTCGGCTGAAGAAGAGAGCTCTCCGATACGTGTTTGTAAATGACACGCTATACCACAGGTCATATGACCAACTTTGGCTCAGGTGTCTGTCATTAGCCGAAGCCCAAAAGGTCATGAAAGAAGTTCACTCAGGCGTTTGCGGTGCTCACCAATCTGGCTCCAAGATACGACTTCAAATTAAAAGGCTTGGGTATTACTGGCCCACTATGATACGGGATTGCGGAGAGCATGCAAAGAAATGTCATATCTGCCAAATTCACGGTGATTTCATTCACAAGCATTCCAATCCGTTGCATCCTACGGTGGCATCGTGGCCCTTCAAAGTTTGGGGAACCGACATTGTTGGCCCAATTGATCCTCTGTCATCCAGAGGATACCGGTTCATATTGACCGCAACTGACTATTTCTCCAGATGGGCTGAACCTGTCCCGCTAAAAGAAGTCAAGACAGAAAATATTCTGACGTTCTTCCAGCATAATATTCTATACCGCTTCGGTACACCAAGAAGAATTATTTCTGACAACGGGCCTTCTTTCAAGAGCTTCCAAGTCTCAAGGTTCGCTACTCAGCACAAGATAGACTAGAGATATTTCTCCATCTATAATTCAAGGGCCAATGGGTTGGCTGAAGCCTTCAATAAAACTCTGTGCAAGCTCCTGAGGAAAAATGCTTCAGCCAACAAGAGAGACTGTAATCTCAAACTTCATGAGGCGTTGTGGGCATATCGTACCACGCACCGCACTCCAACTCAGTCCACTCCATACTCACCACTCTTCGGAGTGAAGGCGATCTTCCCCCTTGAAGTCGAAGTTCCAAGCTTAAGAATGGCCGTCCAGCATGAGTTGACGGAAGAGGAAAATGTGCTCTTTCGGCTTGAAGAGATCGACGCTCTCGAAGAAAAGAAGCTCGCGGTACAGCAAAATCTGGAGCTGTACCGAGCCTAAATGTCACAGGCCTATGACAAGATAACTCGTCTCCGCGCTTTCAAGAAAGGTGAATTGGTGTTGGTCCTCAAAAGACCGATCATCCCCAACCGACATGCCAAAGGAAAATTCGAACCAAACTGGGAAGGACCATACGTCATCGGGAAAGTGTTTGACGGAGGATCCTACCAACTGATAAATGCCGAGAGAGAAAGGCCCATGCCACCCATCAATGGCCGATATCTCAAGAAATACTACGCGTGAATGCTCCAAGTCGCAGGCGAATTGAGCACACCAGCCCTACGGTCTAAGATCATACATCCTGTAAAACCGTATACAATCCACGGGCGTAAACGACCCCTATCTCTCCCAAGTCCCGCCGGTGAGACTACTTTTAAAGTCCCACCAGTGACAAAAAAAACCGGTATGTCCACAAGCAAAACGAGCACGGATGAAAACCCGAAAGGGCTCCGTGAGTAAAAACAGCAGGACTGCCGGCGAGTTTGTGAAAACCCGAAAGGGCGCAAACTCGTGAAAAGAGATAAAATACACTCGCAAAGTCCTCTCGACCTTGTGAGGAGAAAAACCCTGCGTGAGATCCTTACGACTCACAAAGGAGCAACACACTTAGGAATCCCTACGATTCCTAAGGAGAACATACACCTGCGAGATCCTCTCGACTTGTAGGGAGAAAATGCTTTTATGAGACCCTTACGGCTCATAAAATTGAAAAGCCTTAGGTGATAGGGATCTAAACCAGTTTCTTAAGCCATCGCTCCCCAACGGGCAACGGCAAATGATGAATCACTCCTGGCATTTCGCTTCAGTGTTAGGGGTGCTGATGCCGACCAAAAACCCAAATCCCAAGTTTTCCCAACGGAAAATGATGAGTCGCTCCTGGCATTGCTTCAGTGTTAGCGGTGTTGATACCGACCCAAAAACCAAATCCGAAGTCCTCCCGGGGCAAATGATGAGTTGCTCCTGGCATTATTACAGTGCAGCAATGCTGATGCCAAACAAGATCCAAATTCCAAGTCCCCAAACGGCGAATGATGAGTCGCTCTTAGTACCATATTCCAGTGCAGCGATGCAGACATCAACCAAAATCCAATTTCTCAAAATTCTCCCGGCCCTACGGTTAGTCCCCAAATTGACTACCGTATACAATCCACGGGCTCAAATAATTCTTATCATACCCATACCCCACCGCAATCACCGGTCCAGCGGCCGGTCTTCGCCCTTGGACTTATGCTCCATTTGGAAAGACCCACTCATGTGTCCTCACGATACATGAGGAGAACAAACTTACGAGATCCTCTCGACTCGTAAGAAAACACCTTCGTAGGATCCTTACGATTCATAAAGAAAAAACACACTTAAGAGTCCTCACGACTCCTAAGGAGAAAGTACACCTACGAGATCCTTTCGACTCGTAGGGAGAAAATGCTTTTATGGGACCTTTACGGCTCATAAAATTGAAAAGTCTTAGGTGATAGGGACCTAAATCTGTCTCCTAAGCCATCGCTCCCCAACAGGAAAAGACAAATGATGAATTGCTCCTGGCACATGTACTTCAGTGTTAGCAACGCTGATGCCTACCCTAAGACCAAAATTACAAACTCCAATCCAATAAACCCCTAAGTCTTTAAACTGGGAATAGATGACCTCTAAGTCGTTAAACTGGGAACAGATGACCCCTAAAGTCGTTAAATTGGGAACGAGAGAAATCTCCTCATGGAAATGATGATTCGCTCCTGGTACCATATTCCAGTGAAGCGATACTGATGCTAAACCAAAACTAAAATCCCCAAACCCTGTCATGGCAGATGATGATTCGCTCTTGGTACTATATTCCAGTATAGCGATGCTGATGTCAACCCAAACCATATCAAGTCAGCAAGACAACCAACAACCTCCCTGGCGAAATCATGCTCCACCTCGGAAATAAGTCAAATCCCGACATCGCAGAAAGCGGAGCAAGTCAAATAAGAACATTCGACCATCCAAGTCGCTAAAAGGGCAGCATCGACCGTCCACGTCGCTAAAAGGGCAGCACCGACCGTCCAAGTCGCTAAAAGGGCAGCACCGACCGTCCAAGTCTCAAAAAGGGCAGAGCCGACCGTCCAAGTCCCAAAAAGGGTAGTACCGACCGTCCAAGTCCCAAAAAGGGCAGAACCGACAGTCCACGTCGCAAAAAGGGCAGCAGCGACCGCCCACGTCGCAAAAAGGGCAGCACCGACGTCCACGTCGATAAAAAGGCAGCACCGACCGTCCAAGTCGCAAAAAGGGCAGAACCGACCGTCCAAGTCGCTAAAAGGGCAGTACCGACCATCCACGTCGCTAAAAGGGCAGCATCGACCGTCCACGTCGCTAAAAGGACAGCACCGACCGTCCACGTCGCTAAAAGGGCAGCAACGACCTCCTCATCAGAATTATACTCCGTCTTGGAATCAAGTCAACCAGACACTCCATCTCGGAGACACGTCAAGCATCGACCGTCCGTGTCGTAAAAAAGGCAGTGCCAGCTTCCCAAAAAGCGGGAACCAAATCAAATCGCCTCTACATGAAAGAAGATCCATCAATTTCATGCACATGGCCCACATATGCTGTATGCATTTATTGATGGAGGGCACTTTGTTGGGGTTGAAATTTACATCCCGGTTGACCAAGTCAAAATCAAAGTCAACCCAAGCCAAGTGGGCCCAAGCCTAGGTCAAGTGGGCTAATGCCCGAGTCGAGCCCGAACACGAAGCGTCCGGCCTTCCGCTATGCCAAAATAAAATTTTTGTAATAAATAATTTTGGTGTATTTTCTTTTTTATTTTTTGAATAAATGTAAAAAAAATGGGCATAAAACCAAATTTTTGTAAAGCCCATGGCTTATGTGCAAAAAGAAGTAGCACGTGAGGCATGTGATAGGCAAAATGCCATTTTGTAAAACCCAATGAGCTATATGTAAAGTGTATAACCTATAAAGGCAAAGATAATGAAAATATCTCAAGAACTTTTTCTTTCTCCCAAAAAGAATCAAGATCTGTGATCTTCTCTTTTCTCAAGGTTCAAAAACTTCTTTTTTCTTTTGAATTAAATCAAAAGTTTACTCTTCTTTTTCCAAAACTAAATAGTTTTTCACCACAAAACCAACAAACGGAAGCTTGGATCTTCCATCAGATCTTAAAAAGAGGAGATTTTTAAAATCACACCCTCTTGTTATCCAAGAGCCGGCCAATAGAGGAGGAAGAAGGAGACCCATCTCCAAAAACTCCACTTTGGGGAAGATCCAGGGCTCAAGGGGAGAAGCCCCTTCATCAGCTCCAAAAATATCTTAGGAGTTTAACTCCTCAAAATATATATATATATAGACAAACACACACACACACAAAATAATAAGTATTTCTTTCTGGGAGTACAACTCCTAGTGCAAGGATCAACTCCCTTTTGCTGCTGGGCGCCCGAGCGCCCACGTGCTTGGCACGTGAGGCGGCGTCCGAGCACCCACGTGCCTAGCACGTGAGGCGCTAGCGCCCTGGCGCCCAAAGAGCTAGCGCCCAAAGCGCTAGTGCCCGAGCGCCTACGTACCTAGAAAATGAGGCGCTAGCGCCCAAAGCGCTAGCGCCCTGATGCCCAAAGCGCTAGCGCCCGAGCGCTTGGCACGTGAGGCGCTAGCACTCAAAGCTCTAGCGCCCAAGGCAATAGCGCCAGTGCCCGAGCGCTCGAGCGCCCGCGTGCCGCGCACGTGAGGCGTTGGCGCTTTCTCCCACGCATCCTTTGGATGCCCTTTCCCTTTTATATACATACACACACACACACTCTCCACGACACCCCCGTAAAAACTCTGCGGGGCCCCCGATATATCCAAAACCCCTTCAAAATACAACACTGCACATTGAGTTCGCATGACCTGTTTGACCCGTCAATCGGAGGTTCTCTCGCTCCAAAGGCGAGGGGTAATTAACGGCAGCTTAGTCCGCAGCTGCCGGAGATTCGGATCCCCACAATCAATAAACCCCAGCCTACCCTAGGCAGGCGGAATCTGTAATGCGCCTGACAAGCGCGCGCGTATTCCCATCTCAATGGGGTGACGAAAAATACCCTACAAAAACAGTCTTCAATAGTGTGTCCTAGCACTCGGTGGTATGGACAAAAGTTGGGATGACCAGTCCCGTTCGCTTCATTTAGCCTTTTTGGTTCTGGTAGCCGCAGGTCATTCTTCAGAGTATCTTTGAATATTTTGGGAACCTTGTCTCTTCTGAAAGAGTAGATTTTATTTCTCCTTTCCTCCAAACTTGGCTCTCGAGATTTGTTAATCTTTGCTCCACCCGCTCTCTGCTTATTTAGAGAATCGGTGTTATTGAAACTTTCGCTTTTCCGGTCGTTATCCCTTCGATATCTCGATCTATTTGTGAATTGGAGATCTTGAGTGGACTTGGGCTTTGAACGTTCCAACATTTGAACCATCTTGGTCAGCTCTTGGAATGTTTTGATGCCTACGGTGTATAGGAAAGGTTTCATCCAGTTGTTCAGATATTCTATAAGAAGACAGACGGATTGGTCTTGCTTCAACCACGGTTTACATTTGACAGAGAGATTGCGCCATCGGACTATAAAATCCATGTTGCTTTCATTGTTCTTTGGCTCGGTCCTTATGAGGTTGGCAATGGTGATTTTATCGCTGACGCTCATGAACCTTTGCTTGAACATGGATTCTATTTGAGCGAATGTCGTGATCGAGTCATCTGGTATGCTTGCATACCAATCGAAAGCAATATCGGTCAAGTTATTGACAAACTGACGGAGAAGGAGCGCATCATTGCCCTCAGTATTCGCGCATGATACTTTAAATTAGGGAATGTGTCGGTTCGTATTTCCCGTCCCATCGAACCTATCAAATTTGAGGACGACATAGCCATTGGGAAACTCCACAAGATCGTATCGAGCAGGATATGGTTTCCCGCTACTGCTAACATATTTTTGCTCTCCGGCTTCGGCTACCAATGTTTTGATTTTATTGGCGACCAAATTCATTATTTGATCTTGCGTTAGCGGGTTGCTGTTATCGGTAGTCAAGATATTTCCCGAGATAGGCTGCGGCTGACTTTCATGCGGCTCGTCCATCTTTGGATTTAAGGGAATAGGCGTCGGCTGTCTCGGGACACCGTTTCACGGTTCATGAGCAGAGCCTTGCGCTTGATTATGCGGCTGGGAGGCAAGTTGGGCCATGCGATGTAAGACGACGTTTGTCAAGTCATCAATCTTTGAGTAGAGCTTGGCCATCTCTTTGTCTTTGTTTCTGAGCTGCTTCTGGATCTCTTAGAGAAGTTGCTGCTCTGCGGTCTTGGGACGAAAGATTGGCTCATCTTCGCTTTTCGAGCTTGACTCCTCATGAACCGAGGGATCTCTCTGTTTATCAGCCTCACTGGAAGGGTTTTCATTACCTTCCAGAGGAGGCTGGTCTTGGAAAGTCGCAGCCACATTCACACCAGATTGGATTTGAGATATGATGGCCTCATCCTTGCTCTTATTGCGTTTGTCCACCATGTAGACAGTGTGGACCATATATCCAGCCAATCTTTTTTTATCTTCAGCGGCTGATTTTTCAAACCATCGTCATGGCCCTTCCTCTTCTGGAAAGGATAGGTGACTGAAGACGGTTGACCTGACTGGGTCCTTGGGTGGCGCTGTCTGGCTCGCAGCTTTCTTGACTCTTGAGGTCATGGCATTCTTCTGAACCAATTTCAGTGGTTCAAAAGAGTTAGCAGGCTTTACAACCGATTCAGCTATTATTGCGGGGTAACCCTGTTCTGGGAACCTCATAAAGCTCAGTCTAGCAGGAGCCCTAGACCTTTTGTTGGCTCTGTATCTGAGCATTTTCTGTCTTAGCTTCTCAATTTTGAAGGCTTAGCGGGCATCCGTTATCCAGAAAATCATCGTGAGTCGATTGACGGGGAGTTTAGAGAAGTCACCCGATCGAGCAGTTGTCAGGGGCACCGCTGGAGCTTGCCCGATGTGCCTTATTACTTTGTTGGTATTGATAGTCTTGCCCTCCAAGAGAAGTCGTTCAAACACCGACTTGCATTTGGGTAGTGGTGCCCTTGAGACCACCATATTTGGTTTCCTGCCTTTCGAGGCCAGTCTGCCTGTTACCAGAGCTTGAGGAGCTGGGATGGCGTTAGCTGGAATGAACAGAATAGAGTCGAACTGTAGCAGCGGCTCCTCCCACTGTCGTCCGAGACTGGCCGGAAGGATCGTCCTAGCGTCCATATTCATCGTGTAGGAGATGGAAGCTGTGTCGAGAGCTGAGCTGGTCCTTGGAGATATTGTTGAGGCTTGATTACTTGAAATCCTGCATAAAAGAGGATTATTTCAGTATAATATATCGATATATATGTTGATTGAGTTGGCATAAACGTTTAACCCGAAATATGGGAGGAGAGAGAATGTCCCACCGGTCGTACCAGAATCTGTAGGGTGTTTTTCATCACCCAATTGAGATGGGAATTCGCACGCTTGTCCAAGCGTATTACAGATTCCTCCTGTTCAGGATAGGTCGGGATTTATTGATTGTAGGTATCCGAATTTCCGGCAGCCACAGACTAAACTGTCGTTAATTATCTCTCGCTTTTAGAGCGAGAGAAGCTCCGATTGACGGGTCAAACTGGTCATGCGAACTCAATATGCCATGTACATGTGTCATGTTTTGAAAGGTTTTGGATATATCGGGGCCTCACAGAGTTTACGGGGGTCCCGCTATCCGGATAGCGGGCTGGGGGTCAAGCCCCTTGCATGGTGCGGGGCAGCGTCCCGTTAGAAATTTTTTTCTAACTGGTAAAGTGTTGTGGAGTGTACAAAGAAAAAAAGGTGAACAAAATCCAAAGGACACGTGGGCGCCGGCGCTTCACGCGTCCGGAGCGCGGGCGCTGGCGCCACATGCGTGGACGCTGAGGGCCGGCGCCTCACGCGCTGGCGCGCGGGCGCTGTACTCCCGCAGAAAAAGAGGCTTAGCCCCTGTACTGGAAGTTGTACTCCCAATTGACTTTTGGAGTTAAAATCCTAAAATAAGGACAAACGGACTTAGCCCGTGTACTAGGAGTTGTACTCCCAATTGACACTTCTAAAAAGAAAGGTCTTTCTTTTCTTTTCTTTTTTTTCCGGGGTTAAACTCTCAAGAGATTTTCGGAGATAATGAAAGGGGATCCCTTTCTTCTCCCTTGAGCCCTAGATCTTCTCTTGAGCCTTAGATCTTCCCAAAGTGGAATTTTTGGAGTTAGGTTTTCTTCTTCTTCCTCTTTGTTGACTGGATCTTGGAGAAAAGGGGGCGAGACTTAAAAAATCTCCCCTTTTGGGGATTTGATAGGAGATCTGAATTCCCCTTCAAGGGTTTTATGGTGAAAAAACTGTTTCTTTTCGGGGAAAAAAAAGAGTTAAATTCTTGATTTAATTCAAAAAAAGGAAAGAAGATTTAGAACCTTAAGGAAGGGGAAGGAGGCACAGAAACCCTAAATTTTAAGGGGAATGAAAATAGTCTTTTTTTTTCATCATCATGTTGCATTATATAGGCTTACAAGTTTACACACAACCCCTTGGGCTTTACAAAATGGTATTTTGTCCATCCCATACCTCATGTGCTTATTTCTTTTTGCACGTGAGACATTAGCTTTACAAAAATTTGGCCTTTTGCCCATTTAATTTTCATTCATGCATGAAAATTATATCAAACTTACATAATTTTTTTCTTGGCACGAGGGAGGCCGGCCGCTTCATGTTCGGGCTTGATTTGGGCATGGGCCCACTTGGCCTGGGCTTGGGCCCGTTTGGGTTGGGGGTTGACTTTGATTTTGACTTGGTCAACCGCGGTGTAAATTTTGATCCCAACAAAGTGCCCCCATCAATAAATGCACACAGCGTATATGGGTCGTGTGCATGAAATTGATGAATCTTCTTTCGCGTGGAGGTGACTTGATTTGGTTCCCGCTTTTGGGGAAGTTGGCACTGCCCTTTTTACGACATGGACTACTTAACGTGTCTCTGAGACGGGGTGTCGCTGGTTGACGTGTCCCTAAGACAGAGTATCTGTGTTGGACGTTTTCCCGAGACGGAGTGTCTGTATGTGCCGGGAAAACGTCACAGAGTGTCACTGGTCGACATTTCCTCGGCACGGAGTGTCGCTGGTTGACGTGTCCCCGAGACGGAGTGTCTGTGATTCGACGTTTCCCAGCACGGAGTGCCGCTGATCAACTTATCCCCAAGGCGGAATATCGCTGGTTGACGTATCCCCGAAGCAGAGTGTCCGTTTGACGTTTTCCCGGCACGGAGTGTCGCTGGTCGACGTTTCCCGGAGGCGGAGTGGCTGTTTGGACGTTTTCCCGGTACGGAGTGTCACTGTTTTTTATGTAGAGGCCGTTGTCGGAATTGGTTGGCCTGATTTTTTTTTGGGAGGTTCCAATCTGTACGGCGGGACTTTTGAGCTTGGAAGCGCTTCCGGATGGGACTTTAGTTTGATTTGTCCGATTCCTACCTTATTTGGCGTGACCCTTGAATTCGAGGCATTGCAGCGTGGTATTTGGAATTTGGATATTTGTTTAGCATCAGCATCGCTACATTAGAATGTGGTACCAGAAGCGAATCATCATTTGTCGTGAGAGAATTTGGGGATTTTGGTTTGGCATCAGTATCGCTACACTGGAATATAGTACCGGGAGTGAATCATCATTTTCCATGAGGGGATTTCCCTCGTTCCCAGTTTAACGACTTAGGGGTCATCTGTTCCCAGTTTACCGACTTAGAGATTATCTGTTCCCAGTTTAAAGACTTAAGGGTCTACTGGATCGAAAGTTTGGAATTTTGGGGTTGGGCCGGCATCAGCATTGCTAACACTGGAGCATAAGTGCCAGGAACAATTCATCATTCGCCTTTTCCTGTTTAGGAGTGATGGCTTAGGAGATAGGTTTAGGTCCCTATCATCTAAGACTTGTCAATTTTATGAGCCGTAAGGGTCCCATAAAAGCATTTTCTTCTTATGAGTCGAAAAGATCTCGTAGGTGTATATTCTCCTTAGGAGTCGTGAGGACCCCAAGTGTGTTTTTCCCTCATGAGTCGTAAGGATCCCACGAAGGTGTTCTCTTACGAGTCGAGAGGATCTCGCAAGTTTTATTCTCCTCATGTATCGTGAAGACACATGAGTGGGTCTTTCCTAAATAGAGCTTAATTCTATAGGCGGAGACTGGCCGCGGGGCTTGTGATTGCGGTGAGGCATGGGTGTGATGAGGATTATTTAAGCCCGTGAATTGTATACGGTAGTCAATTTGGGGACTGGCCATAGGTTGGTGAATTTTGGGGATTTGGATGTTGGTTGGCGTCTGCATCGCTGTACTGGAATATGGTACCAGGAACGACTAATCATTCGTCGTTTGGAGGTTTAGGGATTTCAATTTTGGTTGACGTCTGCATCACTGTATTGGAATATTGTACCAGGAGCGACTCATCATTCGCTATTTGGAGGTTTGGGGATTTTTTTACGGCGATTGCTCCACCATTTCAGCTTTCCTTATCGCGAAGGTCGCGATTGACCCATTATTTCGGCTGTTTATTCGCGGTTGCCCCATCATTTTGGTTGTTTATTCGCAGTTGCCCCATCATTTCGGCTGTTTATTTTTATTTTTATTTTACTCGCTGATTTTTATTGCAAGTTGCCTCATCATTTTGGCCTTTTTTTAGATTTTTATTATTATTTATTTACACATTTTTTACATCCCCAGTTTAACGACTTAGAGGTCGAATGTTCCCAATTTAACGACGTGGTGGTCCTTATCGTGCACTAATTCAAAAATCCTTGGACTTTGATCTCACGGCTCTTTAATGCTCTTTATCCTTTTGGAGAGATGTTCACGTATGTCCCGTAGAAACTGCGATGAACTGGGTCATTTTCTGGAGCGGGCGATTGAGCCGTTTGCCCCCAGAAGGTTTTGGTCTTCGTTTGAACGGAGCGGACGATCGTAGCTTGGTTTTCTGCTAACGCGTTTTTGGCCAATGAGACCATTTCCTCACTGTATTGTTTTTCCACCAAATTCTTAAAAACAAAGCAGCCATCAATGGTATGACTCACCATTCTGTGATACGGGCAGTACAAAAGATCATCAATCATGTTTGCTTCATGTGATCTTTTTAATTTAGGAAATTACAGATTATTTCTCATGGCGTCCTTGAATATTTTTCGGACTCTGTCCCTTTTGAAAGAATAGACCTTATTCAATTTCTCTTCCAGAGGCGATTCTCCTCTCCCTCCCAACACTGGTTTTTGAGGCTAGTCGGCATTAAGCCCACCTGCTCCTCGCCTGCTTTGGTCAGCAGATACATTAGAGGATTCAGTGTCCTTAGAAGACCCATCTTTGCGGTTGTCGTTCTCCGAATATTTGGACATGTTGTTATATTGGTAGTTTGGAAGAGATTTGGGACCCGCATATTCCAGCATCTGGACTCTTCTAAGTAAGTCCTGGAGAGTTTCGGGATCTGCTGATGACTTTCCCTTAATTCTGTCCTGTGTCAACTGGTCGCAGATATACGTCAGAACTTTCCTGGGGGCTAGCCGCCTTCGACTTTCATGAAAGTATTCCGCTCTTAGACCAGAGAGAATAGCTATTGGCTGCTTTGGGATATCAATCCCCGGTTCATTGACCAAATTTTGATTTTGTTGTGATTGCATTTGAAGGACTCGGGTTGCGAGATTTTCCACAACATTCACCAGATCGTCGACTTTGGAACGGATCTTGCCTAGCTCCCTATCACGGTCCTGAAATTGCTCTTGAAGCCATTGGAATAACGCTTGTTCTGTAGTTTTGGGGATGATGACTGGGCTATCCTCATCGCCTGAGCTTGATTCCCCAAGAACCATGGACTCTTTTTGCTTAGCAGCTCGAGCAGGGCCCTCATCATTATCTAAACCGAGCCAATATTGGGCGGCGTCAACCATATCATCACCATAGCTGTGAAGCGTAGAAGGGTTCATTTCTCCATGTCCGACTATATAGACCGTATGGATCGCACATCTGTTTGTTATCCCTCATCATCAACGTTAATCGCTGGAGCTTTGGATTGTCGCCGTGGTTTGCCCCTTTCAGGGGAAGGTGAACAATTGAGAGCGGTCGGTTCCCCAAGTATCTCGGTCTCTGTTTGTATAAAATTGACGGTCGCGACTCGATCGTTTGTCAACACGCCGGGGGACAATGAAATTTCTTCCACCTTGTATTGTTTCTCGACCCAATCCTTGAAGATGCAACAGTTTTCAATAGTGTGTCCTAGCACTCGGTGGTATGGGCAAAAGTTGGAATGACCGGTCCTGTTCGCTTCACTTAGTCTTTTTGGTTCTGGTAGCCTCAGGCCATTCTTCAGAGCATCTTTGAATATTTTGGGAACCTTGTCTCTTCTGAAAGAGTAGATTTTATTTCTCCTTTCCTCCAAATTTGGCTCTTGAGATTTGTTAATCTTTGCTCTGCCCGCTCTTTACTTATTTAGAAAATCGGTGCTATTAGAACTTTCGCTTTTCCGGTCGCCTTCCCTCCGATGTCTCGGTCTGTTTGTGAATTGGAGACCTTGAGTAGACTCGGGTTTTGAGCGTTCCAACATTTGAACCTTCTTGGTTAGCTCTTGGAATGTTTTGAGACCTGCGGTGCGCATAAGAAAGGTTTCATCCAGTTCAGATTTTCTATAAGAAGACTGACGGATTGTCTTGCTCCAACGGCGATTCACATTTGACAGAGAGATTGCGCCATCGGACTATAAAATCCATATTGCTTTCGTTGTTTTTTGGCTCCGTCCTTACGAGGTCGGCAATGGTGATTTTATCGCTGACGCTTATGAACCTTTGCTTGAACATGGATTCTATTTTAGCGAACGTCATGATCGAGTCATCCGGTATGCTTGCATACCAATCGAAAGCAACATCGGTCAAGCTATTGATAAACTGACGGAGAAGGAGCGCATCATTGCCCCCAATATTCGCGCATGATGCTTTAAATTGAGCAATGTGCCGGTTCGCATTTCCCGTCCAATTGAACCTTTCAAATTTGAGGACGACATAGCCAGTGGGAAACTCCACGAGATCGTACCGAGCAGGATATGGTCTCCCGCTACTGCTGACATCTTTTTGCTCTCCGGCTTCGGCTACCAATGTTTTGATTTTATTGGCGACCAAATCCATGATTTGATCTTGAGTTGGCGGGCTGCTGTCATCGGTAGTCAAGATATTTCCCATGATAGGCTGCGGCCGACTTTCATGCGGCTCATCATCCACCTTTGGATTTGAGGGAATAGGCGTCGGCTGTCCCGGGACACCGTTTCCCGGTTCATGAGCATAGCCCTGCGCTTGCTTATGCGGCTGAGAGGTAAGTTGGGCCGTGATATGTAAGACGACGTTTGTCAAATCATCAATCTTTGAATAGAGCTTAGTCATCTCTTTGTCTTTGTTTCTGGGTTGCTTCTAGAGCTCTTGGAGAAGTTGCTGCTCTGCGGTCTTGGGACTGAAGATTGGCTCCTCTTCGCTTTCCGAGCCCGACTCCTCATGAACCGAGAGATCTCTTTGCTTATCAGCGTCACTGGAAGGGTTTTCATTACCTTCCAGAGGAGGCTGGTCTTGAGAAGTCACGGCCACATTCACACCGGATTGGATTTGAGATGTGATGGTCCCGTCCTTACTCTTGTTGCGCGTGTCCACCATGTAGACAGTATGGATCATATATCCAGCCAATCTTTTTATTTTCGGCGGCTGATTTTTCGGACCGTCGTCGTGGCCCTTCCTCTTCGGGAAAGGATGGGTGACTGAAGACGGTTGGCCTGACTGGATCCTTGGGTGGCGCTGTCTGGCTCGCAGCTTTCTTGACTCTCGAGGTCATGGTATTGTTCTGGACCAATTTCAGTGGTTCAAAAGAGTTAGCGAGCTTTACAGCCGATTCAGCTGTTGTTGCGGGGTAACCCTGTTCTTAGAACCTCATAAAGGTCAGCTTAGCAGAAGCCCTAGACCTTTTGTTGGCTCTATATCTGAGTCTTTTCTGTCTTAGCTTCTTAATTTTGAGGACTTGGCAGGCATGCGTTATCCCGGAAGCCATCGTGAGTCGATTAACGGGGAGCTCAGAGAAGACATCTGATCGAGAAGTTGTCAGGAGCACCGCTGGAGCTTGGCCGATGTGCTTTATTGCTTTGTTGGTATTGATGGCCTTACCCCCAGTTAGGGCCAAAGGAAGTCGTTCAAACACCGACTTGCATTTGGGTAGTGGTGCTTTTGAGACCACCACATTTGGCCTCCTGACTTTCAAAACCGGTCTGTCTGTTACCAGAGCTTGAGGAGTTAGGATGGCGTTAGCTGGCATGAACAGAATAAAGCCGAACTGTATCAGCGGCTCCTCCCATTGTCGCTTGAGACTGGCCGGAAGGATCGTCCTGGCGTCCATCTTCATCGTGTAGGAGATGGGAACTGTGTCGAGAGCTGAGCTGGTCCTTGAAGGCATTGTTGAGGCTTGATTGCTTGAAATCCTATATGAAAGAGCATTATTTCAGTATAAATATCGATATGTATGTTGATTGAGTTCACATGAACGTTTAACCCGAAATATGGGAGGAGAAAAGATCCCACCGGACGTGCCAGAATCTGTAGGGTGTTTTTCATCATCCCATTGAGATAGGAATGCGTGCGCTTGTCAGGCGCATTACAGATTCTCCCTGCTCAGGGTAAGCCGGGGTTTATTCATTGTGGGGATTCAAATTTCCGGCAGCCGCGGACTAAGCTGCCGTTAATTACCTCTCACTTTTGGAGCGAGAGAACCTCCGATTGACGGGTTAAACTGGTCATACGAACTCAATGTGCCGTGTACATGTGTCATGTTTTGAAGGGTTTTGGATATATCGGAGGCCTCGCAAAGTTTACGGGGATCCCACTACCCGGATAGCGGGCTGGGGGTCAAGGAGGCTAGCAGCCCCTTTGCGTGGTGCGAGACAGCGCCCGTTAAAAAAATTTTCTAACGGAGAAAGTGTTGTGGAGTGTATATAGAAAAAAAGGTGAATATCGTCCAAAGGACGCGTGGGGCCGGCGCCACACGCTCCCGGCACATGGGTGCCGGCGCCTCACGCGTCCGGCACGTGGGCGCTGGGCGCCCGCGGAAAAATGGGTTTAGCCTCTGTACTGGGAGTTGTATTCTCAATTGAATTTTGGAGTTAAACTCTTAAAATAAGGACAAAGGGGCTTAGCTCCTGTACTGAGAGTTGTACTCTCAATTGACTTTTGGAGTTAAACTCCTAAAAAGAAAGGCTCTTTTTTTCTTTTCTTTTTTTTCGGGGGTTAAACTCCCAAGAGATTTTCGGAAATGATGAAAGGGGACATCTTTCTTCTTCCTTGAGCCCTAGATCTTCTCTTAAGCCTTGGATCATTCCGAAGTGGGATTTTTGGTGTTGGTTTTCTTCTTCCTCCTCTCTGTTGGCTGGATCTTGTAGAAAAGGGGGTGAGACTTACAAAATCTCTCCTTTTAGAGATTTGATGGGAGATTTGAGTTCCCTTTCAAGGGTTTTATGGTGAAAAACTGTTTCTTTTTGGAAAAATAAGAGTTAAACTCTTGATTTAATTCCAAAAAAAGAAAAGAAGGTTTAGAACCTTGAGGAAGGGGAAGGAGGCACAGAAACCTTAGATTTTAAGGGGAATGAAGAAAGTCTCTCTTTTTTAATCATCATGTTGCCTTATATAGGCTTGCAAGTTTACACTTAACCTCTTGGGCTTTACAAAATGGCATTTTGCCCATCACATGCCTAATGTGTTTATTTCTTTTTGCACATGAGCCATGGGCTGACAAAAATTTAGCTTTTTGCCCATTTATTTTTCATTCATGCATGAAAAACATCAAACTTACATAATTTTCTTCTTGGTATGGGGAAGGCCAGCTGCTTCATGTTCGGGCTTGACTTGGGCATGGGCCCACTTGGCCTGGGCTTGGGCCCATTTGGCTTGGGGGTTGACTTTGATTTTGACTTAGTCAGCCGCGGTGTAAATTTTGACCCGAACAGGTATATTCAAAGTTCTTCCTTGAATAGGTTGGCAATTTGCCTGAGCCTATTAGTTTGGGAGAGATGCATTAAAAATGTTCTAAATTTGTATAAGGACATGTATTTGAGATTGTGGTATGAATAAAACATACTGAAGTTGGAGACGCCTGAATAATGCAGATTAAGTTACGTTTTAACGGAACATTTAAGCTATCCTAATCGTATCTGTGATAGTCTAGATATTGAAATTTTTGAGATATAGTGTTAGATTCAGCAAACATACTCAACAAAAAATAATTGGATGAATAAGTGTCCATGGCTTGACTTGAACTTGGCAAGAATTATGAATTTCTTATTTTTCCATGCCACTTAAAAGAATAATCAAATTAGCAACACGCGATAAAAATAAAAATAAAAGTTTGGAGAACAAAAATACTCAAACAAGAAGAAGGATATGTAGGTTTTGTCGAAAAGAAGGTATGCTGAATTTGTGGATGCGCATTAGAAATAATAAAATAGTTATAGGCTTATTTAACATGCCAGAAATAAAATTAAAAAGCTGGGTTAACTGCATAAAACACTTCCTAAGATAAGTATTGATGTACTATGGAATCTTAGATTTAACACCATTGCCACCTCATTCAAGGTATTAGATACTAATAAGTCATTAGAAGCTTGTTATATGCAATAATCCATAAAAAAATTATGACAAAGGCTCAATGTGCAAACCTTCTTGAAATTGTTCAAGTCTATCTCCCCTTGTTCTTGGAGTAGCATAACTATGACCGGTAGCTATCTCAAGATAGTCATAAGGAACAAGACGGCCCTCTGCAGTTAAAACCTCTGCTTCGGTGATGTTTATTGCAGTCGAAGTTAACTTTGCCATTGGTCAAGTAATCTGTGTGATTAATCACTGATTTCTCAGTGATTGCGGGCTCCAATTTCGATCTCAGGTTTGCACATGGAATATTGAAGTATTCTTTTCTGGAATCAGAAGAAAATGTATCAAGATTTCATGTCATGAAGAGTAAATTCAAGAAAAAGGAGAAGTTGCTAAATTCTGCTTGACATGTTGCATCTTGAGTAAAGTTCAGTAAAATACAGTTCATTAAAGTTATTAAACCTACTACTACAGTTCACCAAGTCTTTAATTAAGAGGAAAAAAATGCCAAACGATACCAAGCTGGTGGGATTTTGATTTCCCACCAGCTTCCTATTCAGTGCATATCTTTCAAATTTTCAATGACATGATCCTTCATATGATGACGTCACAGAAGCTAACAAGCACCCAATAGAAAGGCTGAAGGGGAATCAAAAACCCACAAGCCTGGTAGGAGGACAATTTGGCTTCCTTAATATGCTATATTTAAGAATATTTTAGTGGGGAAAAAAACCTCCCTTAAGGACACAATTTTTAAGGGAGTTCACTATAAAATAAATAATATTTAAAGACTATCAAAAGGTTTCGGCGTTTGGCAACGAACTACCAAAAGTTAGTAAATTATGAACATATCTGCCATGACTAATGGTGTCATGACAGTATTAGCGGCTCCACGTTACCGCCATATCAACGCACTGTCAATTAAAATTACCACGTCATCCTAAGAAATGCACCCAAAACCTCTGTTCTTATTCTCCTAACTCTAATCCTACACCTCCTGAGATCGTTGCCGCCACCATCAATAGCCTCCCTCCTCGCCTCCTCCACCGCCATCAATCACGGCCCAAAAGGACTGCATCGCCGCCAGGCAACAAGCTTGAACACATGCCGTCTCTCTCTCTCTCTCTCTCTCTCTCTCTCTCTCTCTCTCTCATGCACGCGCGCGTGCACACTTACACATTGACCTTCATTGACCGTTAGTCATGGCAATAATTCATAATTTATAGACCCTTTAGTAGTTTATTCACACACACACACTCTTCTGCGTTGACCTTCACTGATCGTTAGTCATGGCAATATTTCGTAATTTAGAAACCCTTTGGTAGTTTCTTGTCAAACGTCCAAACCTTTCGGCAATTTTTTTGGAAAATTAGCCAAAAGAAATCTTTGAGATAGTCTAGTGAAAACAAAGATAGTTAACAATATCTTAATGAAGATTTGCAAATTGATGTGTGTAGCAATAATGGATGATGTCAATGAAGTTCTATTACATTCAGAGTAAAAGATATATTTCATCATAAGCTATAAGGAAAAAGAAAAGTTAGTTGTAACTATTTTTAAATCATGAGTTTATTGGATAGAGATTCCAGCATTGCGCCCACAAATTCCCTTGAATGATGAATTATCACAATTCAGAAGTAATCTAAAATTAATCTGAACAAATCCAAAACAAATCATGGGGATGAAGCTTACCACAAAAAGAAGGAAACAGATCAAAACTCATATCCCAAATCGACCCATAAGCTAAAACCTAAATCAAAATTGTATCTTTTTTTTAATAATCATAATCCCAATACCTCAACTTCCATATAGAGGTCTAGCAAAAGGAAGACTAAGAACAATTTCATTCTATCAACATCAAAATACCTAACAATCAGTTCCCAAAGAAAAACCAATCAAAATCCAATTTTGAAACCGACCCATAATCTAAAAAAACATCAAAATCCCATCTTTCATCAATGAACACAATCCCAGTATCCCAATTTGCATTAAAAAAAAGGGCACTAAAACTATATGTATATGAAAAGGGGAGGAGTAAATTTCATACGGGTCGATTAGATAGACCTCGGCCTTGAACTGCACAATATTTGCAAGAAGAGTGCCGGCGATTCCTCCGCCAACAACCACACTATATGTATATGAAAAGGGGAGGAGTAAATTTCATACGGGTCGATTAGATAGACCTCGGCGTTGAACTGCACAATCTTTGCAAGAAGAGTGCCGGCGATTCCTCCGCCAACAACCACCACCCTCTTCTTGATCCCTCCTGCAGATTCCATTTCGTTCAAGCAATGAATCAAACAGTTGGTGTGCAAAACCAATCAAAGCTGTAATCGACTCCTCCTTCTCTTTATTCCCATTTTTAATGGTGGGAATCATGAAGGGGTATTTGTTTAATTTGTTAAAGAGACAGAGAGAAAAAGGGTGGTTGTTATTTTGAACGATCCATGCGCTCATGAAGTTGGTTTATTTTTCTGAAGGACAAATCGGATCTTTTTGGCGGCAACCAACAGTCGTATGAGTTGGTTTTATGGTCGCATGGCACGTGCATGGCACGTGAGTTTATAATCTCTTTCCTTTGGACTGGTTTTCTGCAAGTGCTACACACGTGGGAAATTTAATAGATTGTGACTTAAATTGTGCCTTGATTAAACTGCATAATGTATATAAGAAAACATAAGTAAATTTTAGATTGGTTCTTTTCATCAATTATTTCAAAGATGTATTCTTAATGAAAAAATGTTCTTAAATCTTGGTTACTTTTAAATTTTTGTATACAGTTTCCAAGAAAAACAATAAATAAAATTTCAACTAACTCAATTTATATTCAAATAAATTACTTTACTAAAATAAAATCTGGCTTTTAATTTTAAATTAAAACGATTGATGTGATAACTTAAACATGATTTTTTATTGACTACAGAGACCTTTTTAAAAATTAATTAAGTTGAGATAGATAATTAGTTGGGATACGATTGAAGGAAAACTAAATTTCAATTTGAGGAGTGCTGCAGATTATAGATTGGATATACAAATTAATGAAAGAGTGAGATATGAGTTATTATAGTATTCTTTTGAGGCTTAACTAATAAATGGGTTCTTGCTGTTTTAAAGAAGAATAAATGGAAAGGAAATAGATAATGCCCAAGCACAATACTTTTGTAGTAAATTCTATGTGTTTTCCCCTCTTAAGCTCTCTTAATTTTTCACATGTTTTGATTAGACCCTAGAGTTTAGAAAGAAAAAAATACATCATGCCTTACTCACAACCAAACATGTTATTTATAATAAAATATCATTCACAAATGCCATGTATGTTATAAATAATACAAGAAAATTAAAACTATGTAAGTGCACTGGTTTTATGAAATAAATATTACTCATAAAAACCATGTATTAAATAATATAAGATAATTAAAATTGTGTGAAAACAGCATTTGGGCTTTGAATAGTTAATGAAAACTATATTAAATATCTATTTATTCCTGACAGAGGATGGATTGGACCATCATAAATATAAGTACTTTAATATACATGTCATCACTACTCTATTTTCAAATTAAAACTTTAACTCAATTACAAACTTTAAGACCTAGTTTTGATATGGAGTTAGGAATATCATAATTTATTTTGAGCTGTTTTAAGTGGAGGTATAAGCTTTAGGAACTCGGGTTTTTTGTTTTTTTTCTGTAAGGCCCTATCTACACATAAAAATTTAACCTCGATGTGTTTGGCTTTAAAACATCTGAACTTCCAAATGCCTTTGGAAATATCTACCTTCATAATAAGCACATGTTTTTTCGTACTTTTTGGAGTGTAGAAGAAAATATCTGAACTTCCAAATGTCTTTGGAAATATCCAACTTGATAATAAGTAAATGTTTTTTCATACTTTCTGGAGTGTAGAGATTTAGATTGAATTGAAGTTTTCGGCTACCTCAACCCTGGAGTTTAGATAGCCCAAAATTTTTACTTCCTAAATAAATACCAAAAAGGATAAGTAGGATTTTTGAGTTACAGTTTAGATAACTTTATAAAACTGTCATTCCTATCTAACTTCACGTCCGCACGTCCTAACTTTTATCCAATAATTTTCAATAGCAAGAGAAATAACAAGATTTCAGCAAAAATGAAAATAAGAGCCTTTTCGTTACAAGCTCCATTGCTAATTAAGGTTGTTGATTACAAGTTCTATTATAGGCTTACAAACCATTACCGGCTCCAATTCTACACAATCAAATGACAAAAACGAAGCCCGCTACCGCTACAAGCTTCCTCTCAAACAACTTCAACAAACTGTTTTTTTCCATATGCAATGATGTGCTTCATACTCCCTTCTCTCTAATCTGCTATAATATTTCAGATCCCCCCCCCCCTCCCAACCCGCAAGCAGGTCATCCTTTCATTTCACAAACAAACTTACATCTTGCAAAGTTTTTACAAGCAGCACTAAGAACCAACCCAAAATATAGTGAGCCATGATAACAAAAAAGAAAAACAAAACCACAGCTGGGGCTATTACTTTGAAGATGGGTAATGAAGAAATGTCAAGGATCACCAAATTCTGCAAGGACTCTGCAGGGAGATTTTCTGAGTGATAAGAGCAGGAGACTTCGATTAAGGCAGTTCTTAGCAAGAAAATCTGCCAGTCCATTTCCTCCCTGTAAATATGAGAAACTATGCAGTTCAATCTAGAAATCAGGACCTGAATGGCTTTAACAATATAGTGCAAAACACCAAGGAATTTTACATTTTCCATTAACAGCATCAGCCAAGATTTTGGAGTCGGTTTCCACCTCCACATTCTTCAAATTCATGAACTGACATTGTAATAAACCATCCACCTTCTGCTTCCAAAATATCACTTTTACCATAAAAGAATTCGGAAGCAAACAAAATTTTACCTTCAGAATTCCTTAGTGAAGCACCCCGGCAGTATTTACATCAGCATCCTTTGCTCCATCAATGTTTAATTTTAGGATTCCTGGAAGAGGCTTTTTTCCAGTTAACAGTTAAAATTTGCAGCTTCCTTTGAGTAGACATCACAATATCAAAGATTTTTAAAGCACCCAATATATCTGCTTCTTCTGAAGACAAAACTGTAAATTTCCTGTGTGATTATGTCAAATTTCTAATATCTGCAATCACTTTATACTAAATCGCATCAGATGAAAAAGTTTTATCTTGGAATTTTCTTGCACATCTTGCTTTCCAAACATTCCAGATAATGAAGTGGGGCATCCATTTAGCTGAAGTTGAATGCGCAGAGCTATTATACCAAAAATCAAAACAATCAGAAATATTGTTCCATGTTCTTTAACTATAACCAAAAATAGAGAGAGCTTTACCCCAAAGTGCAGCTGCCCAATCACTTGAGATGAAGAGATGATGGACATCTTCTTGCATATTATCCATACAACACAAACTGTAACAACCCTAATTTTCTTATATACTTTTTCCTATATAATTTTTTTTCAAAATATTTTTAAAATCCACAAAGGGGTATTTTAGCCTGAGCACAAAATTTAGGTAATTATTTTTGTTTTTAATTACAAGCTACAAGAATGAAATAACTCCATTTTTAGTGTACAAGAAATTACTTTAAATTTAATGTATACTAGGAGTATTTATTCTTGCTGCTATCAGTTTAAGTAAGTAAAAACCACAATAATTACAAGAAGGAGCTTGTAGCTCATTAGTAATACTTTACATTGCTGAACCAAGCCACCAGAGTTCGAATCCTGTGCCCCACATAATTTTTATATCATTTTGTTTTAATTTTTTTTAGAAGTCAAATGGTCAAAGAGCCATAACTCACAATTTATTGCGAATCATAAAAATTAAAGTATACTAAAATCTCCCCCAGACCAAACCCCACCCGACGGCACCTGTGACTCGGGCGACTCGGCCGGCGCCGCCGGCCGGACTCGGCCGGTCGGCCGAGTCGTCAACACGAAAAATTTTCGTGTTGACCTGGTCTAACCCCCTGCATAGTCTATTTTTCCAGTACTGTTACACAATTTCAATTAAATCTCTTTTAAGACCAAAATTAATGAATTTTTAATGATTTTTACATTTTTCTTTAATATTTTTTAATCCAAACCCTAACCCTAGCCTAGCCCTATATAAAGACCCCTATCCTCTACCTTTTCACCTCACAACTCTAAGTCCACTCTCCCAAATTCTTGAGAACTCGGTGCAAAGAGCGAGAAGCGAAGCGCTGCCGAAACCGACGACGGATTCCGGCGACCAGATCAGAACCTTCGCGGCGTTTTCGACGAATCGACAACCACCTCATCTCTTAGCTTTCTTAGCTTGTCCAAACCGTAAGTCCCATCTCTTCTATCTCTCTGTTCTTTAATATAAAAATACGACTTTTTGGAACCCGACGGAAATCGGAACAAACCGATTTCCGATTCGTTCTTATGCAAATTTCCACTTGTCACCTAATACATAATACCTAAACTTATGTATGATGACTATTAATCACCTAGAAACCGATTTAAATAAAGTTTCTAACATGAAATGATAGCTTTCTTGTAAAACCGTATTCTTTTCATAAAAATACCATAAAGTTTATTTTTATTGTTCTAAATAAATCCCTCACTCCTAAATACGTTTATCTTGATCACTAAACTTGTAGAAGTCAATTTGAATGAATTTTCACACATGAAATGATAACGTTTTCGAATACCGTATTCTTGCGCTTTAATACCTTCAAGTTTAATATATCATGTTTTACCTCTAAACTTCATCAAAACTTAAAATAAGTCACGAGGTAATGACCTATCTCTACACATACACAAATATAACCCTAATTGATAAACATCAAAACATAGAATACGACATTACAGGACTTTTCACTAAAATACCATATTCTTTATAACTTTTTCTTGAAAGCTTTTAAAATTCTAAATAAAATGAAAGCACGATTGGTCATGGACATCGATCGTTTATCTAAACTGTCTTGTGGTGCCTAGGCAAGTGTGTCTAAGGCTAGTGGTTTTTAATTAGGCCCACGACTGTGGTTCCTTCCCACTTACCTGGCACTTACCTGGCCGCAATTGACGGTGAAGAGGCAATTTGAGGCTTCTAATAACTTGTCGTTTAGACCTTAGAAATAGGCTAGTTGGTTTAGGAAACCCTAACAACTAAAATACGGAAAACTATACTCTTTTACGAATAAATACCTTATATTTATAAAACTGTTTTTCTAAATGAATAGTATTTATTAAACCTAAGCAAAGCGCCGCTACAACCCACCTTTGGGGAACCCGTTAGGGATAGTACGGTTCATCGTACACCCGCGGGCTAGTAGTGCGAGATTCAGACCTCCGCAAGGAGCATTCGGTCTCGAAAGGTTTAAAATACGACATTTGGGGAAAATGAGATTTTGGAGATTAAAATATTTATTTAAAATTATTGTTGTATTAAAATATATTTAATTATCATTTAGACACCTATTTTATTATAATATAAAGTTTCCACTTTTCCTAAAAAATTACAAGATTAAAAGTTACATTAAAATACTATGAAATTTCAAATAAATCAATTAATACTTTCATTAGGATATATTCACTAGAATAACACAAATAAAATTCATACTCATTATAACTATAAAGACGAATAATAAATACTTGAGGTGTATTTTGAAAACTATACTGTAGTACTTTTTACATAAAACCCCCTCAAGTTTTATAAATTACAATAAGGCCCCTAATAAATATAGAACTTCAAATTATCTTTCTTTTAGTCTGACTCGGGTTAGAGTCTGACTATTTCTGATCTGAATATGAATCAAGTCAATCTATATTCTTTATATTTCAACTCAAGATGAATACATGAACCCCAGAATCCAGTTCACAATCTATATAACTTGACTGAACCGAACCATGGATATTCCTTTTACATGTTTCCCAGTATTCCATTTGCATGACTCCACGGTTATAACCGTTTCCTGATATCATGGTTTCGGTCAGTCGGTCAGTCAATCATGCAATCAATACAATTTTACAAGATAACAATACAAACAAGATATCGCGGGGTTTAAGGGGTAGATTGGTACGGAAGGTGTTAAAGGTGGCACGAGATGGTAAGATTAAGACATCTAACCTGAATCCAATTGCCGTTGTTCCAGGTTGTATAACGGAGCCTTGTACTTCCATTTGCCCTGGTCTCTAGCATACTGAGACCCCTCTCGTATACACTGGCATCCTTCTGTACCAAGCTACAACAACAGCGTTAACACCATACTACTTAATATAACAATATAATACAACTGTAAAAGTCACTCTCTCTTTCTTACTCTCTGTTTATTTCTCCCTTATCTTTGGGACTTACCGAGCGACCTGTTCGCTGATGACATTCTATTTCTTTCTTCTTTAAATGTCGTCAGGTGCGTTGGACCGAGCTGAGATCGCGCCCACCGGTGAAGACTTGGAGCAGTTCCACGAAGACTCCGAGCTCTAGATATTGTACTTTGTTCTTTCCAGTATTTCCATTTATTGTTATGCCATTGTTTAGGCATCGCTTTTCATTCCAGTTGTATTTTCCTTTCATGCATTGTACAAAGAATGTTATTAATAAAAGTTGCTGTTATTTCTACATCATTCGTCTCTTGTGATTTACTTTATATTGCTTAGCTACGCTTAGCGTATGTACTTCTTAGTACATACGTAGCGGACCTCATCGCGTCCACTTCGCCGTACACTGGGAAGTGGGGCGTGACAGGTTTTGTTGGTGGCACATGCAGGTCAGAGCTGTATGAATCCCTGTCTTGCAGTTCTGGTCTGCGTGAACAACCTAAACAATATAACACAAGAACCAGCAACTAAAACATTCTTTACAATTCATGTTTCTTGAATCTTACAAATTTATATTCCTTGAATCTTATCATTTCATGTATTTGAATCTGTCCTAACCCAAATTTTTCTTCAAGGTCATGGATTCCCCGAACAACACCAGCACCAACGTTAACAACATCCCTCCAGCACTACCTCTCACACCAGTTGTTCCTGCACCACCCACTGAGCAAACGATGCTATTCGATGCGATCCGTAGTCTTCTCGAGGGACAGCAACAACTTTTGAGCCGTCCTGAGACAGATGCACCGGGAGTTAAGCAATTCAGGGCTTTGCACCCAAAGCAGTTCTCTGGTAAAGGAAACCCTCTTGAAGCGGAAGAATGGGCACAAAGCATCGAAGACGATCTGGCAGCAGCTCAAGTGCTAGACCACGCTGGGGTCCGTGTAGCGAAACTACAGCTCACGGATAATGCTCGCAATTGGTGGAAGGCGGAAGAAACCCGTCTAGCGCAGCCGATTGAATGGAAGACATTTCGCGAGAAGTTTGACGCGAAATATTTTCCTGTGACTGCCAGGTTCACTATGGAGCAGCAGTTTATTCATCTACAGCAAGGATCAATGTGGGAGAAATCGGTAGATGAATACGATGCTGAGTTCACTATGTTGAGCCGGTAAGATATGTCACAATAGTTCAATTTTTAAATATCACATATTACACAGCTAACACAATCATTAAACAGATTCGCAGCACACCTGATACCGACGGACGAGATCAGAGCCCGTCGTTTTCAGCAAGGTTTGGACACAGAGATCAAGGCTGCTCTAGCCACAGGAAAGTTTTTGACTCATGAGAAAGCCCTAGAAGCTGCCCGCAGTTATGAGGCAGTGATAAAAGAGAGGGGCAGACCTCAGTGTGCAGGAGTCAAGCGCCCTGCCAACCAGATGGCAGGTGGAGCCTCTTCAAGGCCATTGTTTGAACCCAGGAGGACTGAAGAAATTTGCCATTACGGCCATAGAAAGGGGCATTTGTGGAAGGACTGTAGGCGCGCAAAAGGCCTGTGTCTAATTTGTGGCGCATCCAACTACGGAATTGGGAACTGTCCTTACAACAGCAACTCATCTCACACACACACCAACCAACCGCAGCGGCCAACCATCCAGGCTCCTGCAACTCGTCCTGCACTACCTGCTCCACCACCTGCACAGCCTACTCGCCAATTCCAACAGGCAATGAGGGACATGTCTAGAGGGCAGAGAAACAGGCCCCAAAGACAGAATGTGCCTCCAGCCAGAAGGAATGTACCACGGCGACAGACCTTCACATTAGAAACTGTAGAAGCCGAGACTGTAGGTCAAGGTAACACCGGTAAGCCTTTTTTTTCACCATCGTATCACTTTTATTTGCTAAACTTTTTTGCACTGTTACACTTTCCTTTTACAAATTTCGAGGACGAAATTTTTATAAGGAGGGTAGAATGTAACAACCCTAATTTTCTTATACACTTTTTCCTATACAAATTTTTTTCAAAATATTTTTAAAATCCACAAAGGGATATTTTAGCCTGAGCACAAGATTTAGGTAATTTTTTTTGTTTTTAATTACAAGCTACAAGAATGAAATAACTCCATTTTTAGTGTACAAGAAATTACTTTAAATTTAATGTATACTAGGAGTATTTATTCTTGCTGCTATCAGTTTAAGTAAGTAAAAACCACAATAATTACAAGAAGGAGCTTGTAGCTCATTGGTAATACTTTGCACTGCTGAACCAAGCCACTAGAGTTCGAATCCCGTGCCCCACATAATTTTCATATCATTTTGTTTTAATTTTTTTTAGAAGTAACGGTCAAACAGCCATAACTCACAAGTTATTGCGAATCATAAAAATTAAAGTATACTAAAATCTCCCCCAGACCAAACCCCACCCGACGGCACCTGACTCGGCCCTGACTCGGCCGAGTCGGCCGGCGACTCGGCCGAATCGGCAGGCGCCGCCGGCCGAACTCGGCCGGTCGGCCGAGTCGTCAACACGAAAAATTTTCGTGTTGACCTGGTCTAACCCCCTGCATAGTCTATTTTTCCAGTACTATTACACAATTTCAATTAAATCTCTTTTAAGACCAAAATTAATGAATTTTTAATGATTTTTACATTTTTCTTTAATATTTTTTAATCCAAACCCTAACCCTAGCCTAGCCCTATATAAAGACCCCTATCCTCTACCTTTTCACCTCACAACTCTAAGTCCACTCTCCCAAATTCTGGAGAACTCGGTGCAAAGAGCGAGAAGCGAAGCGCTGCTGAAACCGACGACGGATTCCGGCGACCGGATCAGGACCTTCGCGACGTTTTCGACGAATCGACAACCACCTCATCTCTTAGCTTCCTTAGCTTGTCCAAACCGTAAGTCCCATCTCCTCTATCTCTCTGTTCTTTAATATAAAAATACGACTTTTTGGAACCCGACGGAAATCGGAACAAACCGATTTCCGATTCGTTTTTATGCAAATTTCCACTTGTCACCTAATACATAATACCTAAACTTATGTATGATGACTATTAATCACCTAGAAACCGATTTAAATAAAGTTTCTCACATGAAATGATAGCTTTCTTGTAAAACCGTATTCTTTTCATAAAAATACCATAAAGTTTATTTTTATTGTTCTAAATAAATCCCTCACTCCTAAATACGTTTATCTTGATCACTAAACTTGTAGAAGTCAATTTGAATGAATTTTCACACATGAAATGATAACGTTTTCGAATACCGTATTCTTGCGCTTTAATACCTTCAAGTTTAATATGTCATGTTTTACCTCTAAACTTCATCAAAACTTAAAATAAGTCACGAGGTAATGACCTATCTCTACACACACACAAATATAACCCTAATTGATAAACATCAAAACATAGAATACGACATTACAGGACTTTTCACTAAAATACCATATTCTTTATAACTTTTTCTTGAAAGCTTTTAAAATTCTAAATAAAATGAAAGCACGATTGGTCATGGACATCGATCGTTTATCTAAACTGTCTTGTGGTGCCTAGGCAAGTGTGTCTAAGGCTAGTGGTTTTTAATTAGGCCCACGACTGTGGTTCCTTCCCACTTACCTGGCACTTGCCTGGCCGCAATTGACGGTGAAGAGGCGATTTGAGGCTTCTAATAACTTGTCGTTTAGACCTTAGAAATAGGCTAGTTGGCTTAGGAAACCCTAACAACTAAAATACGGAAAACTATACTCTTTTACGAATAAATACCTTATATTTATAAAACTGTTTTTCTAAATGAATAGTATTTATTAAACCTAAGCAAAGCGCCGCTACAACCCACCTTTGGGGAACCCGTTAGGGATAGTACGGTTCATCGTATACCCGCGGGCTAGTAGTGCGAGATTCAGACCTCCGCAAGGAGCATTCGGTCTCGAAAGGTTTAAAATACGACATTTGGGAAAAATGAGATTTTGGAGATTAAAATATTTATTTAAAATTATTGTTGTATTAAAATATATTTAATTATCATTTAGACACCTATTTTATTATAATATAAAGTTTCCACTTTTTCTAAAAAATTACAAGATTAAAAGTTACATTAAAATACTATGAAATTTCAAATAAATCAATTAATACTTTCATTAGGATATATTCACTAGAATAACACAAATAAAATTCATACTCATTATAACTATAAAGACGAATAATAAATACTTGAGGTGTATTTTGAAAACTATACAATAGTACTTTTTATATAAAACCCCCTCAAGTTTTATAAATTACAATAAGGCCCCTAATAAATATAGAACTTCAAATTATCTTTCTTTTAGTCTGACTCGGGTTAGAGTCTGACTATTTCTGATCTGAATATGAATCAAGTCAATCTATATTCTTTATATTTCAACTCAAGATGAATACATGAATCCCAGAATCCAGTTCACAATCTATATAACTTGACTGAACCGAATCATGGTTATTCCTTTTACATGTTTCCCAGTATTCCATTTGCATGACTCCACGGTTATAACCGTTTCCTGATATCATGGTTTCGGTCAGTCAGTCGGTCAATCATGCAATCAATACAATTTTACAAGATAACAATACAAACAAGATATCGCGGGGTTTAAGGGGTAGATTGGTACGGAAGGTGTTAAAGGTGGCACGAGATGGTAAGATTAAGACACCTAACCTGAATCCAATTGCCGTTGTTCCGGGTTGTATAACGGAGCCTTGTACTTCCATTTGCCCTGGTCTCTAGCATACTGAGACCCTTTTCGTATACACTGGCATCCTTCTGTACCAAGCTACAACAACAACGTTAACACCATACTACTATAATATAACAATATAATACAACTGTAAAAGTCACTCTCTCTCTCTTACTCTCTGTCTATTTCTCCCTTATCTTTGGGACTTACCGAGCGACCTGTTCGCTGACGACATTCTATTTCTTTCTTCTTTGAATGTCGTCAGGTGCGTTGGACCGAGCTGAGATCGCGTCCACCGGTGAAGACTTGGAGCAGTTCCACGAAGACCCCGAGCTCTAGATATTGTACTTTGTTCTTTCCAGTATTTCCATTTATTGTTATGCCACTGTTTAGGTATCGCTTTTCATTCCAGTTGTATTTTCTTTTCATGCATTGTACAAAGAATGTTATTAATAAAAGTTGCTGTTATTTCTACATCATTCGTCTCTTGTGATTTACTTTATATTGCTTAGCTACGCTTAGCGTATGTACTTCTTAGTACATACGTAGCGGATCTCGTCGCGTCCACTTCGCCGTACACCGGGAAGCGGGGCGTGACACAAACATTTGCTAGGGATAGAAAACCCCAGCTTCTGAATAGCATCATCAAGAGGCAAAGAGTTTAAAAGAGTTTTTCAGGTAAAAAGAAGTATATTCCTTGGAATATGAGTATTATTAAGGAAGTTTGAATAATTAACCTTATGACCAGAAGCTCTGATAAGGTTCCATGCAGAATTAAGAGTGAAATTCCCCTGATAGGTAAGCTTCCAAATAAGTTTATCTCCATTATTGTCAACATAATATTTTTCTTTGATATCCTCCAGCATTTCCCTGGGCAAATTCTGCTGAATAGCAGAAAAATTCCCTCCATCTTCATTAAGTAAATCTTTAATAGGAACTGCATGCATGTATATGGCTAATTGCAAAGTGCACAATCATCATGCCACTTACTTTCCCAAAAATCAATTTCACCTTCCCCAATTTGCTGCTTGGAATTATTTTGAATGATAGGAATGAGGGAATGAATCTTTTTCCAGGTTGGACAAGAAGTTTTTGAAACAGTGAGAATGTTATTCTTTTAAGTTTTATTCCAGATAAGATTTGACAGCCTAGTACATAAACTCGGAGTTTAGAATTTTTTATCTACAAGATAAGAAAATCTAGTGATTCTTAAGTTAGCATACGCCGGTAAACTGTATGTGCGATGCAAGTGCATGATAGTAAACCTTCTATTTCAAAAGCCACTGCAACATATAAATCAATACTAGCTTGTAATAAATACCATTGTTATGAATTTCGTGGAATTACTACTATTATCATCGGATTTTCAATATCAAATTATGTCAACATTTCACATTAAGAAAATCACACTTTAAACAATATAAATATTTTTAAAAGGTTACACTTCGGGTTTTTTTAATATATGAAATTTCAGATATAAGAACTTAAACATGGAAGAGAAAAATCTTATTCCATTATACATGGAAAATATGTTTTAACTTTTGATTTAAAAAAAGATCTACTCGTTTCAATGAATTTTAATTTGAAAAAAATGTTAAGATTCTTTTCTTAAACTTTATTGTATATGCAAGTTAAAATCCGTTCAATAAGTATTTTGGTGCAAATGTGATCACAAATTTGCTAATACAAATTATTAGGTACAAATCTAAAATTTGTTGTTGATAGAGCCTTTTATCAGTTTATGGTGAATAAGCAACATGTAATAGTTGACTAATTCTTTAAAAACATCAATTTAGTGAAATTTAGAGGCGGAGCTGGTTTTCTGATCAGAAAGGAGCAAGCCGGGGTGGTCTATTACAATTCAAACTATTACATGCTTCCAAGTAAAAAGCCCATGAAAATCGATAAAAATTTGGAGAAACTACTCTTTTTTTTAAAATAATAATCGATTAAAGCCACCGAGCATCCATTAAAGAGAGGCTAATGAGAAACTGCTTTTAATTGCTTATCCACAAAACCATAAAAGTTTTTCTTAAGATAGCAAGCTTCTTTCTTAAGCGATCTATTTCGGACCTGAACATCTCCTTGACCCCAAACAGCCTCTTGAGTCAGTCTTTCCATAATAATGGTTTATGTTTGCAATACGTACAATAAAATAGTCTTACCAGATTCTTCCGAGTTGTCGACATCCCTAGCTCCAAGTTTGACAAAACAGCAATTCAAATTATTGATTGGAGTTAATGTCATCGAAATTCAATTAGTCTAACAAATGGTGAAGAGAAGATGAGGAAATAGAAGAAGAGTGCTGTTAAATAGGAGAAGAGATATTTAATAGGAGAATAGTTCATGGTGGTTTAGTGAATACTTAATCTTATGAATTTACTCCTGAAAAAATATGTTTTTTGATTTGCTGCTGCACATGACATACATCGTCACGTTGCGTCGCAACCTCAGCCGCGCACAAGAAACATGGCTGATCGTAGAAAATTGATTTTATGATAAGGTTTATGGGTATTTTGGTTAGCGGGTTATATTTGCTACCATACAAAGAGTTCGCTTGCAGACCCTTTTATCATTTGATGTTTTTATTAGGCACTGGCCCGTAAACCCTAATTTGTGCATACAAGACACCCACGCACACATCACACGCAAGCACACAACACACGCACCCAGAAGACCCACGAATTGCCCCAAAAATGTTAATTTGTTGCCACTTCCCCTCCTGCGATTTCTGGGGTTCAAACCCTGCATTCTCTCCAAGAGAAGAAATGCCCATGCCAACCGAGCTGTGAGCATGTTTGTTTGCACGCAAATAAGCATGGAAGTGCCGGAAGTAAGCTTACTTCCGGCCAAGGATGGAGACAGGATTTCAAGCTTGGGGGACGGCCAACTAATATACACTTATCATGAGTTTCTTCTTTTTCGGATTTCTAAAACAATCAAACCATCAAAATCACAAGTATTTTCAGGTATAAATATAGACAAACATTATATTTTCCAGTTTAGTCAATAGCCTGTGTCTTTTTCCAAATTGAAAATATATGAATCAAATCCACGACTTCATATGAATGTAAAACAATTTCCTTTTGTACAGTACAATTAATTGTATAAATTAATATAAAATTGATGCACATGAAAATATAAACTAATTAGTTATGCACTTCCAATGTTTCCAAACAGCAAAATTTGATTTTAAGTAAACATGAACATTAAAAAAGGAATTAACCATACAACCAACCTTACATTGATACGTAAAGGAGAACCGACCTTCTGGATTCTTCTGATTTACGCCGCTTGGGAAACTTGATGGCCATCTTTATGGGAGAATGATGACGTGCAATGGAAAAGATGAGATTTCAATGCTATATATGCAAAAAACCTCTTACCTTGAAAGAATATTATTATGGGATGAGCTTATTGATTTCAGCCAGCAGAATGATTCTCATTGGATTCTTGGAGGAGATTTCAATGCAATTACTTCAATATCTGAGAGAAAATGCGGAGGAAAGCCACATTTGCTGGGTTGATGATTTTACCTATATGATGAATCAATGTGGTCTTATTGTGGCTATCATGATACAAATTTCATCTATTGTAATGCTCAGGAGGGCTCAAACATGGTATGGTATGTCTAATGAACCAGGCCTCGATAAACCTCTATCCCGACACACAAGTTGATCACTTGCCAAGAGGATGCTCTGATCATGTCGCCGTTCATTTGCATTTTATGCCTATCTTTCAAATTTCAGAATATGTGGATTTCTCATTCCACCTTCTTAGTTGTTGAGTTCTTAGTTGTTGAGGAAAGTTGGTCTGAGGCAGTAAACAATAATGCATATCCTATTATCAAATTCTTCCTGAAGCTTAAAAGGCTTAAGGGCACATTGAAGAACTGGAACAATTTAGTGCTTGACAACATTCAAGGTAAAGTTAAAAGTGTTGAAGCTATGGTGTCTCAGAGGCAGCAATTTTATGACTCAAACCCAACTGAAAGTAATTTTAATACTCTATGGCAAGCCAAAAATGAGTTTGAATATGTTCTACATCAAGAAGAAATCTTTTGGAGACAGAAATCCAGAATAAAATGGTTTGCAGATGGTGATAAGAAAACAAAATTCTTTCACAGCTGGGTTAATGTTAGAATCACAATAAAATTTCTAGTTTGTAGAATGCTGGTGGAATTTGGTTTGAAGGTCAACAAGATATCATTTACATTGGCAGCTACACACTTTGTGAAAGCTTTTACTTCACAGAACATTGACTCAGATTTTGATTGCAGTCATATTATTACTTATATGATAATAAAAGAAGAAAATGAGAAAGTCCTCGCCAGTCTTACCTTAGAAGAATTACAGATTTGAGTTAAAAACATGGATCCAGACAGTGATCCTGGTCCAGATGGCTTTGCAGGCAGGTTTTATATGGCAGCACGGGAGATTATATACGAAGACTTATGGGAGGCTGTTAAATATTTTTTTCAAATACAATGATGTGCCAAAGGCTGTTAATTCTATACTTATTTGCCTTATTCCTAAAAAGTAAAACTGCTGTTCTATTACAGATTTCAGACCTGTAAGCCTTTGCAACTTCCTCTACAAAATATTTACAAAGACACTATCAGATAGAATTGTTGAATTGCTACCCAGGATCATATCACAAAATCAAGGAGCTTTCATTAAAAACAGAAACATTTCAGAGAATATTGTTTTAACTCAGGAGCTTACTCAAGACATCAACAAAAAAGCAAGAGGACACAATGTCATTTTTAAGGTTTTTTTTCGAAATAGGGTATAATAATATTAAAATTATAAAAATAAAATCATTTTTTTATTTACCAAAATATGGCGGTTTCAAACCCGCCCCCACTCTCTAAAGAAGAGGACGGGTTCTGGGAACCCGCCCTCTCCTATAGAGGGTGGGGACGGGTTCCCAGTCCTTTAGGGTTCTAGGAACCCGCCCCTTTTTATAAAAAAAATTAAATTAAATTAAAAACAGAATTTAATAAATATCGACTAAAAAAATTAAACAATAATATTATTGTTGTTTAAATATGAACCTTGTATACACTCTAATAACAAAATGAATCCGTCAAATTTATAATACAAAAAAATCACCTGTTTGTAAAAGTATACAATTATCGCTTTCCCTTTCCCAAGAAGCTTGACATAAGCGTATACCTCTTGGGATGACTGGACGACCCTTCCGTTTCTTGGGTATATAGCAGCGGCGACGGCGACTGCTCTTCTGCTTTGTTTTCAGTATCGTCTTGGACAGGCTGTTGTTCCGCAAATCCTGAATGTAGGACAGGTGTTGGATATGTGCTGCCTCCCAACAACTGTATGTAGGACGAAAAATCCGTCTCGCAACTGGGCTGTTGTTGCGAAGAACCTGTCCTAGTTTCATGCTGCTGCTGCTGCACAAAATCTGGCCCCCATGTCTGCACAAATCCTGACCCCCAAGACTGCTGTTGTTGCGCAAAACCTGACCCCCAAGACTGTTGTTCCTCCGGTTGTTGCGCTTGTTCAGTATGCCAGAGTTGCTACTGACAGTATGGTGTTCCAAACCACTGATCCCGCTGCTCTGGATCTTCCTGATGCCGCGGCTCTGGTTCCGGCTCATACTGCAGCTCTGGTGCTGGTTCATGCTGCGGCTCTGGAGATGGCGATAAATGTGGAGGCATATTATATGAACCGAATATATGAGTCTACAGTAGAAAATAAAGCCCGAGTATCTGGACCAGCATCAATCGGATATGGATCATGTATCATTGATTGTATATGATACAACCCACGAGCCTGTCGTTACATTAAAAATAAAAAATAATTATTGACTCATACCGCCGGATGTTAAAAACTAATAAAATTTAAAGAATTTAACTTACTGTTTCTCGTTCCATGTGACCTCTAGGCTCGTACTGCTGGATGTTTAGAAAGTCGTTAGAGAGAGCAGAAATATATCTTATAGTGACACGTTTATACCATTATAGATATGTTTCTGTAGCGTCGGTGGTTGTTTAGTCACCTATTTGCTGTAAGGCAATATTACGCTGCCTATCCTCCCATCTCAGCAAATATTGATGTTGATGCTTCCTCCAATCACGCTCCGTCTTTCCTCGCATGTCTCCCTCTATTGTCATAGGCGCAGGCGGCGGAACAGGAATATGTTGCAATCTACTGAACTGTCGTAACACCTGGTCCGGTAGGTGCATGACCACGATATCAATGCAGAGTAATGGGCATCGAGCCCGCCAAACCGGCTCTATTTCGATACAAATGCCGGGTAATCCTTACAGACGATATGCTGTATAAGGCGTCCACGTGAACTGCGCAAATAACATAGTACAAAATTGTAATGAAGCTAATTAAAAATTTTTAAACAAAATTAATTACCTAAGGTATGGTTACCTGAGTCGCCTCCATGCGATCCAACTCATCTCTATAATACCTAAGTACTCGACGAGGAGCCTTATAAGATTTCTTGCCACTCCACCAAGAGCCGAGAGGCTTTCCAGGGGTATCCACGGCAGAAATATTAATGCGATATGGTCTTCCCATACAAATGCGCTCCTCATGACCAAATCTATATATAAAGTGTCAGATGATAAGAGAAATAACCAATATTACAATTTTGCAAATGTCTAGCCGTTAAAAACAAGGAATGTACCTAAAGTAATGCAGCCACAAATTTTATTTTTCGTAGGAGCACATGCCTTATCTAATTCCTTGTAAAGATAGTTCATCACTCCTGCTCCCCAAGTATACTGGCCACACACATCAAAGTCCGTAAGAAACCCAAGGTATAAAGGATGGACATGCGTTGCCGATTGGTCCGGTATCAAACAAGAACCGATCATGCACAGAATGTAGGCACGTGCATGTCTATTCAGGACATCATCGGTAGCTTCATCAGGGATATTAGTAAATGTATCTTTGAGCCAGTTTAAACTGATCTTATACCCCTTAGCATAGCCTCCTGGTGCCTGAATTTTACAAATAATTGTTAATTAATATCACTGTAACATACTTAAACTTTTGATTTAAAAATTACAAATTATACCTGTCCGAGAGCAGACTCGGCATATGTATCCCAGTATGGGTGCTCGGTATTTGGACCTACAATTTTACCTCCGATCAATCCAAGCTCATTCACCCGTAAACCAAGTAAAAAACTAAAATTCTGAAGTGTGATAGTGGTATCACCCCATCTAAGATGAAAAGTGTGGGTCTCTTTTCTCCAACGCTCAACAAGAGAGGTAACGAGACTGTGGTCAATTTGGATATGACGAAGCAATGAAGCTTCATAAAATCCGGCTCTTCGAATCCGCTCGATTATACGATAATCGGTAACTTACCACTTGTCAGAACTTTGATTGACGACTGTAAGATTATCTCCACCCTGTAAAATTTAATCATATTATTTTCAACTATTAGAATTAAAAGAAATGGGGAATTAAAAACAAATTGAATAAGTTTTGAATCTTTTCTCCCCGTGTAATATACTGAAAGATCTATGTTTGTTTTGATTTACGAGCAGTGATTTGTCGAATGGTTTATTCTCCATTGAAATTATTTTGATATTACAATTACTGAAATATTGAGACAGTTGGTGGGTTTAGAAGGGAATTTTGATAGAGATAGTGAAATAAAGATTGTGAAAATCAGAGTGAAGAGAGCGGGGTTTTATAAGGAAAGAAGGGCGTGTTCCGAGAACCTGCCATCATTTTTGCCCACAGAACGATTATGTTTCTTCCAGATAGTGAATAATCATCTTTGCCCATAATTATTGATGGGGGCACGTTCTATAAACCCGCTCTTTTCTTTGCAAAATGATATGACCACAATTAATTATTATCAGTAAAATTTGACAACACAATATGATTTAAGAAAAAAACAAAAGATTTGGGAAAAAACAGAAGAGATGAGGGCGTGTTCTTGGAACCCGCTGGTATAAAATTATTGAAGGGGCACGTTCTAAGAACCCGCCCTTTTCTTTCCAAAATGATGTGTTCATTTTTAAAAGTAAGAATTGACAACACAATATGATTTGACAACACAATATGATTTGACAATGACAACACAATATGGAAAAAACATAATCGTTCTGTAGGCAAACATGAGGGCGGGTTCTCAGAACATGCCCTCCTTTCCCTATAAAATCCCGCTCTTTTCACTCTGATTTTCACTATTTTTATTTCACTATTTCTATCCAAATTCCCTTCTAAACCCACCAAGTGTCTCAATCTTTCAGTAATTGTAATATCAAAATAATTTCAATAGAAAATCAACCATTCGACAGATCACTGCTCGTAAATCAAAACGAACATAGATCTTTCAGTATATTACACGGGGAGGAAAGATTCAAAACTTATTCAATTTGTTTTAATTTCCCATTTCTTTTAATTCTAATAGTTGAAAATAATATGATTAAATTTTGCAGGGTGGAGATAATCTTACAGTCATCAGTCATAGTTCTGATAAGTGGCAAGTTACCGATTATCGTATAATCGAACGGATTCGAAAAGCCGAATTTTATGAAGCTTCATTGCTTCGTCATATCCAAATCGACCACAGTCTCGTTACCTCTCTTGTTGAGCGTTGAAGAAAAGAGACCCATACTTTCCATCTTAGATGGGGTGAGACCAGTATCACACTCCAGGATTTTAGCCTCTTACTTGGTTTACGAGTGAATGGACTTGGATTGGTCGGAGGTAAAATTGTGGATCCAGATACCCAGCACCCATACTGGGATACATATGCCGAGTCTGCTCTCGGACAGGTATAATTCGAAATTTTTTAAATCAAAAGTTTATGTTACAGTGATATTAATTAACAATCATTTGTAAAATTCAGGTACCAGGACGCTATACTAAGGGGTATAAAATCAGTCTAAACTGGTTCAAAAATACATTTACTAATATCCCTGATGAAGCTACCGATGATGTCTTGGATAGACATGCGCGTGCCTACATTCTGTACATGATCGATTCTTGGTTGATGCCGGACTAATCGACAACGCATGTCCATCTTTTATATCTTGGATTTCTTACGGACTTTGATATGTGTGACCAGTATGCTTGGGGAGCAGGGGTCCTGGCCTATTTTTATAAGGAACTAGATAAGGCATGTGCTCCTACGAAGAATAAAATTTGTGGCTGCATTACATTACTTCAGGTGCATTCCTTGTTTTTAACAGCTAGACATTTACAAAATTGTAATATTGGTTCTTTCTCTTATCATCTGACACTTTATATATAGATTTGGTCATGGGAGCATATGTGTATGGGAAGACCAGATCGCATTAATATTTCTGCCGTGGAATCCCTGGAAAGCCTCTCGGCTCTTGGTGGAGTAGCAAGAAATCTTATAAGGCTCCTCGTCGAGTACTTAGGTATTATAGAGATGAATTGGATCGCATGGAGGCGACTCAGGTAACCATACCTTAGGTAAATAACTTTATTTAAAAATTTTAAATTAGCTTCATTATAATTTTGTACTATGTTATTTGCGCAGTTCACGTGGACGCCTTATATAGCATATCGTCTGCAAGGATTACCCGGTATTTGTATCGAAGAAGAATCGGTTTGGCGGGCTCGATACCCACTACTCTGCATTGATATCGTGGTCATGCACCTACCGGACCGGGTGTTGCGACAGTTCAGTAGATTGCAACATATTCCTGTTCCGCCGCCTGCGTCTATGACAATAGAAGGAGACATGCGAGGAGGAAATGCGGAGCGTGATTGGAGGGAGTATCATCATCAATATTTGCTGAAATGGGAGGATAGGCAGCGTAATATTGCCTTACAGCAAACAAGTGACCAAACCACCGCCGACGCTACAGAAACATATCTACAATGGTATAAGCGTGTCACTATAAGTTATTTTTCTGCTCCCCTTAACGACTTTCCAAACATCCAGCAGTACGAGCCTAGAGGCCGCGTGGAATGAGAAATGATAAGTTAAATTCTTTAAATTATATTAGTTTTTAATATCCGGCAGTATGAGTCAATAATTATTTCTTATTTTTAATGTAACGAGAGATTCATGGGTTGCATCATATACAATCAATGATATAGGATCCATATCCGACTGATGCTGGTCCAGATACTTGAGCTTTATTTTCTACTGTAAACTCATATATTGGTGGTATATTCAGTTCATATAATATGCTTCCACATTTATCGCCATCACGAGGGCAGCAGCATGAGCCAGCACCAGAGCAGCAGCATGAGTCAGCACCAGAGCCGCAGCATGAGCCGGAACCAGAGCCGCGGCATCAGGGAGATCCAGAGCAGCGGGATTAGTGGTTTGGAACACCATACTGTCGGCAGCAACCCTGGCATACTGAATAAGCGTAACAACCGGAGGAACAACAGTCTTGGAGGTCAGGTTTTATGCAACAACAGCGGTCTTGGGGGTCAGGATTTGCGCAGCCATGGGGGGTAGGTTTTGTGCAGCAGCGGCATGAAACCAGAACAGGTTCTTCACAACAACAGTCCAGTTGGGAGACAGATTTTTCGTCCTACATACAGTTGTTGGGAAGCATCACATATCCGACACTGATGGTGCTCGATATTGGCGATCTCCAAGATCATGACACGTGGCAGGTGACGTGTCCCAGGACTCAGAAGAAAGGGCCCACAGGGGCCGACCAGGCCACCCTGTTCCCGACCTGCAAGTACAAGCTGGCTCTCTTCGGGGCCCCGTGCAAATTGGCCTCCTCGGCCCCTCAGCTAGCCCCGAGCTGCCACAAGACCAAGACTCCTCGGCCTTCTCGCTCGTCCCCGAGCCCCCCGGCCGAAGCCGTCTTCCTCGGTCCTCCGACCAACTCCACCGCCCACGGGCGTAACCGCCGCTTCGCAAATCTCGCCATGCGCGGATTCTCCGCCAGTAACATCCCATGTTCCACGCCATCACGATCCCCATTGACGGGCGATCCGCTCTCTACGCGGGCGTGACGTCGGGAGCGTAACTGCCGGCGAGATTCTCGCGCCTGCTGCAGCGTGCCGCCACCGCTATATAAACCCCCATCACAGAGGGGTCAAGTAAGCCATTCTTTACTCTTCTAAGCCGTTACTCTGCTCGGATCCCATCATTAATTTGATCGTCGGAGGGTCCTTGGTGGTACCAAACCACCCCGGGACTTCTTTGCAGATATTCGGCACCAAACTCCTCATTCCACTTCTTCCTCTTCCAAAACCCATTGAGACCCACACGCAACAGGAGATAATCAACAAAGTCCACCGGGAGATCAACGGAAGACATCTGACGGAGACCCGAAAAGGAACTCTATCAGTTGGCGCCGTCTGTGGGAACGCTCCACAAAACACAAAATTGGCCTTCCGATCTCCGCCCACATGACAACCGATTCCCCTAAAGATCCAAACACCCGTTGTCGCCTTCCTTGCAGCGGAGACACAGACGAACCCTCGCCTAAGGTCATCGGCCTCCCCGCTGGCTGCCGTCTTTCGGGCTCCGGCAACCGCCCGAGCAAAAGGGCTAGGGGCTAAGAGCCTATCACCTTTGGCGACGAGGATCTCCACGGCATATCTGTGCCCCATAGCGACCCGCTGGTGATCATAGAACAAATTCACCGATACGAGGTCCACCGGATACTCATCGATTCGGGCAGCTCGGCGGACATCCTCTTCCACAACTGCTTTTTGCGTATGGGGCTCGCCCCAGCAGACTTGAGACCGACCTCCCACGTCCTCTCAGGGTTCACCAACCACTCCATCCCGGCACAAGGGGTGGTCACCCTGCAATTCATGATCGGGGAGCCCGGCCGCACGCGCATACTGCCTATGGACTTCATCGTGGCGAAGGTTCCATCGGCCTACAACGTCCTTCTCGGCCGCCCGATGCTGAACTCCCTCCAGGCCCAGATCTCGACATACCACCTGGCGATAAAATTCCCCCTTGATCAGGGCGGGATAGGTCGGGCATACGGGGGCCAGCGGGTCGCGGAGATAGGCCTGACAGAGGCGTCTTCACCCGAGCAGCACGCTGATAGCACCAATGCATGCGGCGACATCAAAGGGTCCCTGGACACCCGGGACGAGCGGAAGGAGGTCCGTAGAGCGCCGGTCGAACCTCTGACCGAGGTGCCCTTAGCAGAAGGAGACCAAGGAAAGACCGTCCAGGTCGGGTCGCTCCTGACGGGAACTCAGCGGGATGACCTGATCGAGTTCCTCAGAAGCAACTCCGACGTCTTCGCCTGGGCACCAGCTGACATGCCTGGGATCGACCCCAAAATCATCTCCCACAAGCTCGGAGTTGATCCTACGGCCCGACCCGTCAGACAGAAGAAAAGAAGCTTCGCCCCGGTCAAACAGAAGGCTATCGAAGAGGAGGTTGACCGGCTCCTAGCCGCCAACTTCATCAGGAATGTGCCCTACTCGGAGTGGCTGGCAAACGTGGTTCTGGTCAAGAAGTCGAGCGGGAAGTGGCGTATGTGCGTCGACTTCACCGACCTCAACAGGGCCTGCCCCAAGGATAACTTCCCGCTCCCCCGAATAGACCAGCTCGTCGACAGCTCGGCCGGTCATGAGCTGCTGAGCTTCATGGACGCTTTCTCCGGCTACAACCAAATCCTTATGAATCCTAAAGACGAAGATATGACCGCATTCACAACGGACCGGGGAGTGTACTGCTACAGGGTGATGCCCTTCGGTCTCAAGAATGCCGGGGCCACGTACCAGAGGCTGGTCAATCGCATGTTCAAGCCACAGATCGGCAGGAACATAGAAGTCTATGTTGACGACATGCTCGTCAAGTCCATCTCGTCGGCCGACCATGCCAAGGACCTGGACGAGGCATTCTGAGTGCTCCGCAAATTCAACATGAAGCTAAACCCCGTCAAGTGGGCATTCGGAGTCACCGGAAGGAAATTCCTCGGGTTCATGGTCACTCATCGCGGAATCGAAGCTAGCCTGGAGAAGATCGATGCTATCCTGGGCATGGCCGCACCCAAGACCAACGCCGAAAAGCTCAATCTATACCAATGAGGTCAAAGCCAGCGAAGTGTCGCACACCACCCACCCACCCTCGAGATTTCCCTTTCACAAAGATGGTGTAAAGCGTTCTCTGAAATTCATGTCCATATGAATAAAGAAACGTCGAATCTTTTCTCCCCAGTAGAGTTCTTCTTTTACAACGAAAAGGCCCTCGCCACGGAGCGGCCGAGCAACCCACGGGCCCTCACCACGGTGCGACTGTGCACACCACTGCCCGAAGAGTGAAAGCCCTCCCAGAGGCGGTCGAGCCCGAGGATCCCTCGCTCGGCTATCCTTCAGGACAAAAGCCCTCGCCAAGAGGCACCGGCCCGGCCAAGGGTCCTTGGTAGGCTCCTAGAGCCCTTCCCGCATTCAATGCACTGGCTACGCGTGTCGTTGCCTCGACTGTTCCCATTCCCCGCACATACAGCTGGACGGTCGGGCTACACCTCGTCAAGATTCAACCCGGCAGCTACATTGCTCGGTCATCCCCAGCGGGCAACTTCCCTGCCACAACGCCGGGATCAAAAAGCCCTCCCAGAGGCAGTCGAGCACGATGATCCCTCGCTCGGCTATCCCCAGCAGGCAGCTTCCCTGCCACAACGCCGGGGATCACAAAGCCCTCCCAGAGGCAGTCGAGCCCGATGATCCCTCGCTCGGCTATCCCCAGCGGGCAGCTTCCCTGCCACAACGCCGGGGATCACAAAGCCCTCCCAGAGGCCGTCGAGCCCGAGGATCCCTCGCTCGGCTATCCTTCAGGACAAAAGCCCTCGCCAAGAGGCACCGGGTAGTAACCCTGCCTGGCCAAGGGTCCTTGGTAGGCTTCTACAGCCCCTCCCGCGCCAAGGACCAAAGTCCTCCCAGAGGCAGTCGAGTCCTTGCTCGGCTATCCCCGGCTGGTAGCTTCCTACCACAACCGACAGGGATCAAAATTCTCGCCAAGAGGCACTGGGCAGTATTCCTGCTCAGTCCCCGTCCTGAAGGATCAAAGCCCTCGCAAAAGGCAACCGAGCAGCTACCCTGCTCGGTCAACTCCGGCTGGTAGCTCCCTACTCTCGACGCCAGGGATCAAAAGCCCTCACAAGAGGCACCAGAGCGGCTACCCCGCTCATTCATCCCAGGCTGGTAGTTGTCTACCCACGACGCCAGAGGTAAAAGCCCTCGCCAAGAGGCAACCGCGCAGCTTCACTGCACGGTCATCCTTAGTGGGCTTCTACAGCCCCTCCTGCGCTAAGGACCAAAGTCCTCCCAGAGGCGGTCGAGTCCTTGCTCGGCTATCCCCGGATGGTAGCTTCCTACCACAACCGACAGGGATCAAAGCCCTCGCAAGAGGCAACCGAGCAGCCACCCTCCCCGGTCAACTCCAGTTGTTAGCTCCTTACCCACAACGCCAGGGATCAGAATGCCCTCGGAAGAGGCACTAGAGGGGCTACCCCGCTCATCTATCCCAGACTGGTAGTTGCCTACCCCCGACGCCAGACGTCAGGTTTTTCCAGTCTAAACGATCTCCCATCGACTTCGGGACCCATGTGGATACCTCCTCGGCAGCGCTTGACATGCTCGTCGGCTAATTATTGAAGTCAACTGGATGGGAGATCGCCAGACAGATGGCCAACCTGACATGAAAACACAACGGTACAAGCAAAGATATCCTACGAACATCCTCCACACACAAAGGATGAAATGCAAACCGACGAAATAAGGATTTTCTTTTATCACCAAAAGCAAAGTTTTTACAAAGGGTATTCTGGGCCTCCCCAGCCCTACAAACTGCCGGAGGCTTACTTCGGTCCCTTCATCGCTGGCATCACTGCCCACCGGGGGCTCTATCGCCGGGGATTTTGCCATCAGGGATGCGCCCTGCTCCCCTCTCCATCTCCCACCAAAGGCCTCGCCGCCGGAAGCGGAGCCCGAGCGCGGAGCTCACCATCATCGAACTCAGGAAGCAGTTCCTTCACGGCATCCAGGGCCTTGTTCCATGCGACGGCAGAATACTCCCCGAGCTCAGCGTAAAACTGCTCTGATGTCTTATAATCGGCCACAGCTTTCTTAGTCCGAACCTCGGCAACCCGGGCCTCTATAAGTGCCACCGTAGCATCTCTTCTACTGGCGTCCCTCTCTTTTTCTAGGGCCGCGAAGCGTTCGACCAGATTTGCCAGCTTCCTATCGGCAACCCGGAGAGACGCATTTAGACGACAAAGGGCACCCTGAGTCGCTGAGTTGGCAAGTTCCGCAGCCTCCGCCCGGCCCGCCAAAACGTCGGCCCTCGCCCTCTCCAGGCGCAGATCACGTTGCAAAATCTCGACCTCCGAAAGGAACGCTTCCACTGGCCTCGGAGCGTGGAACGCCCTCTCGGCCTCCATGCGAGTGGCAAGGGCGCAGTGTTGAAGAACCCGACGGAAAGCCGATGAGAAACCAGGAGGCCCCTGAGCCAAGGAAAGGTATACCAAGACAAATGCACATAAAAGGATTCATACCTGGACCGCCCCTGGGCCATGGCCTCTAATTGATCCCTCAAAGAGCCGTGCGGAAGCTTTCCCCCAGCCGACTCCTCTATCCCCGCGAGCAGGCCAGCGACAACGGAAAGTCCAGACAGAACCGTGAAGACGGCACCCCCCTCCTGCACGGAAATTCCCTTAGGGACCCTTGACGACGGCGCGCGAGAAACCGTCCTCTTCCTCTTGAGAGGGGGCCTGCCCTCGCCCTTCCCTCTGTCCCCTGTCTGGGGCTCGGGTAACTGTGGACGACTCTGGCTGCTGCTGGAGAAACCACCAGATGCTGTCGATGAAGCAGATTGCCCTGCCGTCGGCAGAGAATCCGGCGGGGGGCATGAGCTAGCCGGGGGCTCGGCCATGCCACTAGCCTCTTTCTGGCTTGGGCAGCACGATGAGTGAGAGTGAACCATGTATTCAAAAGAAAGAGGAACGCCGAGCAGCAACGACTCAAGGAAGAAGGAAGAATGAAAGATTGGGGGCCCTGGGGTGGGCCCCACCCCTGTTTTATCGCTGCATACGGCCTTATCCAACGGCGCCCATCATCTCCCGCCAGAACAACTCCTCGCACCCAGCGGCTCCGATCACTCCACGTGTCGATCCTGCGCTGAACCGTGTCCCATCAGACGCCGCAGGCCTGCATACGTCGTATCAACCAATCGACACTTGACACGTAGACCGTCGCTTCAGTCACAGAGTGCACGAACCAACGCACCTTCTTAGATGCGGAGATCTCGCCTTGATTCGCTGGCGGAAAAGACAACCGACGACCCGAGGACTCGCCCCGACAAGACCCTAGAAAGGAGCTCACCTCGGGAGGCTCGGCAATCCACTCCTGACCCGACCCGCTAGCTGGTCGGGACAAGAGTGGGGGGCTAATGATGGTGCTCGATATTGGCGATCTCTAAGATCATGACACGTGGCAAGTGACGTGTCTCAGGACTCAGAAGAAAGGGCCCACAGGGGCCGACCAGGCCACCCGACCTGCAAGCACAAGCTGGCTCTCTTCGGGGCCCCCTGCAAATTGGCCTTCTCGGCCCCTCAACTCGCCTCGAGCTGCCACAAGACCAACACTCCTCGGCCTTCTCGCTCGTCCCCGAGCCCCCGGCCGAGACCGTCTTCCTCGGTCCTCCGACCAACTCCACTACCCACGGGCGTAACCGCCGCTCCGCAAATCTCGCCATGCACGGATTCTCCGCCAGCAACATCCCACGTTCCACGCCATCATGATCCCCATTAACGGGCGATCCGCTCTCTACGCGGGCGTGACATCGGGAGCGTAACTGCCGGCGAGATTCTCGTTCCTGCTGCTGCGTGCCGCCACCGCTTTATAAACCCCCATCACAGAAGAGTCAAGTAAGCCATTCTTTACTTTTCTAAGCCGTTACTCTGCTCGGATCCTATCACTAACTTGATCGTCGGAGGGTCCTTGGTGGTACCAAACCATCCCGGGACTTCTTTACAGGTATTCGGCACCAAACTCCTCATTCCACTTCCTCCTCCTCCAAAACCCATTGAGACCCACACGCAACAGGAGACAATCAACAAAGTCCACCGGAAGATCAACAGAAGACAACATCTGACGGAGATCCGAAAAGGACCTCCATCAGACACCTGTCTCACATTCAGGATTTACGGAACAACAGCTTGTCCAAGACAATACCGAAGACGAAGCAGAAGCCAAAGCAGAAGAGCAGACGCCGCCATATACCCAAGAAACGGGAGGGTCGTCCAGTCATCCCAAGAGGCATAGGCTTATGTCAAGCCTTCTCGGATTGGGAAAGGGAAAGCGATAATTGTATACTTTTACAAACAGATGATTTTTTTGTATTATAAATTTGACGGATTCATTTTGTTATTAGAGTATATACAAGACTCATATTTAAACAACAATAATATTATTGTTTAACTTTTTTTAGTCGATATTTATTAAATTCTGTTTTTAATTTAATTTAAATTTTTTTAAAAAAAAGGGGACGGGTTCTGTGAACCCGCCCCCACCCTATATAGGAGAGGGCGGGTTCCTCTCCTTTATAAAGGAGAGGGCGACCCGCCCTCTTCTTTAGAGGGTGGGGATGGGTTTGAAACCGCCATATTTTGGTAAATAAAAAATGATTTTATTTTTATAATTTACATATTATTATACCCTATTTCGGGCAAAAACCCCATTTTTAAATTAGCTATGGAAAAAGCTTTTGACAGACTTGAGTGGAACTTTATTCAGAAGATTCTTTTAGCTCTTGGCTTCTCAAATCAAGTCTGGAAGCTCATTAGAGGGTGCCTAGCTACTCAACACTTTTCAGTTTTAGTGAATGGTCAAGTAGGAGGGTATTTTAAGGGTGCTAGGAATTAGACAAGGTGATCCCCTCTCCCCTGCCCTCTTCATTGTTGCTTCAGAATTTTTAAGTAGAGGCATATCTTATCTTGCAGCAAATGGCAAGCTTACTGCTTATAAAACCAGAAAGAGATGTCCAAATATCACTCATCTGTTATATGCAGATGATACTATTATTTTTCCAATGCAAGCAGAAAAATTAAGTGCTCGGACTTCCTGCACAATTATGAATCATACTTTGGGCAGAAGATAAATTGGAACAAAAGTACATATTACACTTCCAAAAGTTGCCATGTTTCTGCAAGCTCCAATATTAACAAAGTTACAAAAATTGCAAAAGGGCATTAGCCACTTAAATATTTGGGTGCTCCAATTTACCCAGGAAGAAGCAAGAAAATCTTTTTTAAAAGTTTTGTTGAAAAAGTTAAGAAGAAGCTACAAGGATGGCAAAACAAGTTATTGTCACAAGCTAGAAGACTCATATTGATACAAACACGTCTTATCGTCTATGCCTCGACACATTCTATCAGCTACAACTGGGGAGTTGCTATCTTGAATAGAATCTCATCAATCATGGCTGATTTCTTTTGGAATAAAAATGATCTACAAAGAGGGCATCATTGGGTTTCATGGGACAAGCTTTGCAAACCTCTGGAAGGAGGACTTGGTATCAGAAGTATTAAAGATCTGGCAAATGTAAATAACATCAAAGCTGCTTGGAAAATTAAAACTGAGACTGGCTTGTGGACTTCCTTCATGAAAGCTAAATATGCGAAAAATGGGGCATGAAATTGTTCTGTGACTGCATCTGCAGCCTGGAAAAGAATATATAAAGCTCTTCCTACAATCGAAAATTCTCCTAAGTGGATCATTGGCAAAGGTTGCATTGATTTTTGGAGAGATGTGTGGCACAATGAGGAACCTCTAGAAAACGTTTCCACAGGCCCTATTGATGAAATTAAGGTTCAAGATATTTTGCAAGGCTGCAGATGGGACCTTACAAGTTTGGAGCACTCTTTACCACAGCAAGTCAGAGATGATATTATGGGCTCTAATTATAATACTAACGCATTTCCTGACTCTTTGATTTGGAGGCACGCTTACAAAGGGGACTTCACTCTTGCATCAACTTGGGGGTATATCAGAAAGAGAAATCCACAAGCTTGTTTTGCCAAGTTTCTAAAAATCAAGGCGCTTCCAAGGAAAATTATTCTCTTCTCCTGAAAGCTTTTTTCGGATGCCTTACCTATTGACTCAGCTATCGCTAGAATTGGAAAAAATATGCCAAGCAAATGTGTTAGTTGCACATATTCAGCACAGGAAAATAGTGAGCATTTGTTTTTGCACAGTTAAGCAGCAATCAAAATATGGAAGAGAATTCATGAGGCCTTCAATATCAATCAAGCAGACTCACAATACAACACCATTATATCTTGTCATGATTTCTGGCAAAACAGAATACAAATATGCAATCTTGCAGGCTGGATCCCTCATATAGTTAATTGGAATATATGGAAGTTCAGATGTGAAAGAAAATTTCAGAATAGTATCCCTACAACTGAAGGCATCTGGCGCAAAATCATAAATGATCTCAGAAATATCTTATCAGCCTATCAAATTCGTTATTCAGCAGCAACTCAGCAGCAAGCTTATGAAAAGCTGGGTATTATTGATTTGGTTGCAAGCATCAATACTAGAAGCAAGATCATTCTAACCAATTGGAGCAAACCTCCAGCAAATCACTACAAATTAGATGTTGATGGAGCTGCTCAACTCAACCGACAAAGTTCATCAGGAGGAGCAGTCCTTCGCGATTCAGATGGTAAAATTATCTCTGTCTCCAAATTCAGATGGTAAAATTAATGCATATATTGGCCAGGATGTGCTGAGATCTCTAATGAGATAATTTAATTTGAGAATCTTTAATATCTAAATTATAGGCAGCAGTTGCCTAAATTATAAAAATATATGGTTGAATTTTATTTGTACTAGGAGCTAATATTTTGTAGGAGGATTTTTGCGGTTGCCAAAACTGATTCCCAAAAAGTTAGGGATGGCACAAAATTTGGGAGGCGAGGAGGGATGGCCGCCCCTGCAAGTCCCGTCCCCGGGCTCTATTCCTACTTCCGGTATTTTAAGTGTTTATTTTGGCGGAAGTAAAGCTCGAAAGTTACTTTAAGGTGATGAGTTAGATACTATGTGGCATCCTTACTTCAAGATTTTCGTCATCTCATTTTGGATGAGAAATAATCATGGAGCATAAAGAACAATAAAAAGTAATAATTTTTTTAATAATTCTCTGTATTACTTCCATATGGTAATGATATAATCCTATTAAAAATTTATTTTCTTTGTTTGTTTTTCTTATGAAAGAAACATAGGAAATTACTTCATTTTTTATTTCCTTCTTAAAAAAATATACAAACAAACACTACAAGCAGGATTTAAGTCTACTTCTATGACAACTTGTTAATATTACTTTCGGTTCTTCCGGTATTTCCGGACAAACAAACATGCCCTATTCCTCATTGGTCTTTATCATTTAATGCTAAACAACAGTAATATTATTGTTAATTTTTGAATTTAGGCGACCGAGTTTCAATTCTCTTTCACCTCTTCCTTTCCTACCTCTTAAATTTCTCTTTAATTCTCAACGACCAATATTCTCTTTGGTACCCTCTTAAACAAAGGTTTTTGATAAAAAGCCTGAAATTTTAGCGTAGATTGGAAATTTAATTTTAAATTCTTGTTTGATTCTTGTTGAGTATTTTTTATATTTAAAGAATTGTCTCTGATATTTTGTTAATAGTTAGCATCGAGTTAGATGATATTTGTTATCACGAAACGCTTGAAAATAGTATTACGATGTTAAATGCTACACTGAATTTCACATACCTGTGAGCATGCAGACATCAAAATTAGTTAGATTTCCGATAAACCTATCATTGTTATAGAAACCAAATAGAATCATAGATGGGTCAAATGTCAATTTATATGCCAACCTCCATATTCTTATTAGGATTTTTTTTTTTTTTTTTATGTTTTTCCCCTTGATAAGATTCAAAGTCATTTGGATAGATGTTATGATCAAAATCCTAACCATTGTCTCTTAATTTGATTGGGATTTTGTCCTTAGATTCGGAACATCTATATCCATGTTAGAAAAAAGAATAAAAAAAATTAACTTAATCTACAAGGACAGAGTTATAAAAGAAATTATATACTCAACAAATAACACATTTACTATCTTAAAATCTATTATTTTACAGGTACTTAGTCCGGATTGAAAGAAGGAAGAAGGATGAAAGAGCAAGAGGAACAAAAGATGAGCAATAACAAAACGAAACACTTGATATCACGTCTCGCTTCCCAAAATACGGTTGCAGGTATGTGACTAGACCCACGATGTACTTATACTGAGAAGGGTCCTTCTCGAAATAAATATGTTGATCGTTAGAATAATCGGTTTAATTACAACATAAATTTAGCATAAACAAACAATCCAACTATATTTATTACATTTAAATTCCACAAAATAAAAACGAAACGAGTCTTGTTCAACTGAAAGTAGGAACAAAGAAAACCTTAAACAAATAGGCATACAGAAAAGATAAAGACTAATAGGCGATTGGTAATTTGTTTGTGAAGACAGCTGCAAATAATCCTCCTCCGAGGGTTCGATCTCTCTCCCTATCTTCCTGTCTGTCCTTAAATCACCTGACGAACATTTCCAAATGAGAAACAAAAAATGGAATATCCGTCGTCGATCTTACGCTCGATAGTCCCCAAGAAAAATTATAGACAAAATAATATAACAATTAAACATGTAAGCATGTATGAGTAATGCATAGTGGTGCAATGAATAACATGATATAACAAATAAATATAGCAAGACAATTAAACAAGGTAAACAATATAAACATGGAAATTCTAAGGTTATCCTGTTTTAATGTATTCTAATAATGAAATTATACGTATAACGAGATTGGTTCGTCAAACTCACGGACCAACAACCCATGATGAGTTAGCGTTCCATCAAACCCACGGAACAACGGCATAAGAGATTCATGAATAGTCAGTAAATGCAGGGGACTCTCGGAACACGAAATGCGTTCATTACCAAACTACACATTCCCTGCGTCATCGTATGTTAAGTTTCGGAGTTTGACACAAACCCTAACACGAGTCCATAAATACGTCGAAACAATACGGGTTTATGTTAAGTTCACAACTTCACATATCAAGTATTCAAGCGATCATGTATGAAAGAATTCAAATATTCAAGTGGTCTAAGTAGTGTGTATTAATGTTTCAGGTCGAGTTCGTGTCAAACAAGGATTGCATGACCATGGCTACATGTATATATATGCATTCAAATATCAAGAGGTTCATGAAGCATACGATCCAAAGGCATGGAATAAAGCATGTATATGTCAAATAGTATAAGATCAAATATACAACATTGGAAGTTCAGATTTACATCATAGACAAGCGTAGATAAATAATAGTTCTGTAGTTTTTATGAAAACCATGTTAACATGAGAAATATAGTCTAGACGTTGCGCATCCATAGAATCAAGTTTCGTCTAATTATGACTACTGATTTGGGAGATAATCGTGTTTTGGTATCGTTGCGCAAAGCAGGATAGAAACTGTAACGACCCTGCTTATACTAAAATGCTTTTTAATAAATAAAAATCTATTTGCTTCAAAATAATTCGTTTTGTAAAACGAAAATCTTTTGAAAGATTTTTAAAAGGATTTATTTTGATTTGTTTTAATATAAAGAATTTATTCGATTTTTGGTTTGAAAGGAAAATTTTGAAAAGAGAATTTGTTTTATTGAAAGAAAAATATTAGTTTAAGAATATAATTTATTCCGTTTACCTTTTAAATTGTTCTCTTTTGAAACTCTTTATATATTTGTTTCTATTTAATTATATGTAATAGTAAGCTCAAATCCAGGGTCTTGCAATTATTTTTTTCAATTTTTTAAAACTCTTTCATAACCTACAAATGACCTTTCATTTTCTCTTCATTTTAACTCCTAAAATCAATAAGAATGGTTATGAATACATAATCAATTAGAATTATGATGACAGTAATATCATACTTTATATGCTCATCTTCCTCCTTTTTCTTTCTTCACAAATTCTAACCATCTTCTTCTTTCTAAGAATTCGTGAAGTCTCAAGGTCGTCGAAATCCTCTCCCGTTCATTAAAATTGAAACAGTGAGCCGGTTATTATACCGACTCACACCGTGAGTAAGTCTCCCTCCGTCTCCTTCTCCTCCTTTTGTCATGTTGCCATGAACCCGCTGCCCTCATCATATCGTAGTCCCTAAATGAATAATGATATGGTTATATATGTAAATATTGAACACACACTAAAGTGCACACATATATAGTTTGCATTAATTCAATTAGACTTGTGGTTACCTCTTGTTCATGTTACGTTTATTATTTCCTTGTATTATAGCAATCCTCCATGTCATGCATATAGAATTATCAAGCAGTAACACTATGAACCTAGAGAAAACCGATATGAAATGATAATACATCTACAAATGAGTTTTAGGAAAATAAGTTTTTTTGTATAAGTTTTTGCCGTCGTTCTCAATCCATATGTTAAGATTTTGGAGACCCAATTAGGATTACATGGTTTTTCGCTGTATTTTAATTATTTTTATTTAAATTTTGTAAAAGAAAATAAAGTTGCAAGTAAATACCATAGTTTTGTGATTCTCAAATACAACTTTAAAATACCTTTATTTTTGAAATAAATTCTAGGGATCAATCTTGACTTCTAAAAATTCTAGGAAAATTAGGATACATATTAGATAGAATTTCATGTCTACTGTAAAGATTTCAGATCAAACTGAATTATGATTTATGTTTGATGATGCATTTTTGTCACTGTTATTAAAGTCAGAAAACTGTTTTTATCGGCCACTTTCGAAGATACATAACTCCGTCTTCTGAGGTCCGTTTTGAACAAACTCAAGTGTTATGGATATTTAGATCAAAATATCTAGGTTTTCCTAGTTTTAATGCTTTCCTGAAAACCAACTTAAATTATAGAATTCTGCGTTATAAAATTAAGTGACGAATCTGGACAGAATCAGTCTTGATTCGCACACTGGTTTTAAACATGATATAACTCGAGCTCCCATTATCGGTTCGTGACAAAGTTTAGATGTATAGATGCATAATTGACAGATCTATAACTTTCCTATATATTTGGTGACTCAGAAACGTATGAAACAACCTGATATATGTCCTGCAAGACAACTCATAATTACTGTCCTGAAATTAGATTTTCTATTGTAAACCACAATGTTGATATGACCATAACCAGAGCTTCATGAATCCAAATAGCGTGGAACTTAGTTGTTTAGATAAGTGGACCGAAAAACCTAAGAGTTTCTAATAATTTTCGAAACCTGAAAACCTATGGAAATAAACTCAAACTATGTTTTAAAAATGTACGACGGTACTGGATAGATTCTGATCTGTTCTGCGTGATGATACAAAAACGAGTATATCTCCCTAACTAGTAGTTTTAATTAGGCAAGATATGAACTCACGTTTGTATAATATCTACGGTTATGTTTCTTATTTAATCTCTGAATTCAATTGACTTGAGTAATTGGTAGTTCACAACACTTCTTTGCGGTACTGTTCCTAATTATTACTTGAATATTGTACTTATCCCATTTCATACCATTCGAACATATGTACCATTGTTTCTTGACCTCTAAATTATTGCTTGTACATGATGACATGATTAAAAATTATACGTTTGACATGAACCTTATCCGAACCATGAATACGTGTATACATGAATACATGAACTTGACTTGAACTTATAAACCTTACTGTATCATGTATTCATGTAAAACTTGTATCATCATTCATAGTTTAACATACGCGAGGTGTTGGGATAGTCTGAGTAGTGAGTTCGATCAACGGAATTTCAGGAGTCTTATTACTGATACATGAATCCTTGAATACTAACTCTTGAATCGGGCACGTGTTTCCATTCCCCTGGATGATAGCTTTGGGTCTGTGAATACTCGTGCGATGGTTGGAGTCCCATTACTAACTCTTGATTCAGATCTGTGTTTCATTGCCCATGAACAATAGCCTTGGGAATTGGGATACTCATGCGGTTGTCACGCCCTGCTTCCCAAACTACTGAAGCAGTAACGTGACACGGTCCGCAACCTAACTATACCGAGGGTGTTTTAACTCGATACAGTTACGTTAAGCGTAAAATAACATGCATGCAATTTACCAAAACAAATAAATAAAGGAAAAAGCATTTATTCTCTTTAACTAAAATCTTGATTACATCACAGGGCACTGAAATAAAAGCAGAGTTTATTATATTCAAACAAGAAGGCAAGCCCTAAACATGAGGGCAACTAGAAAGGAAAAGAACTATTCTTAGTAGTAAGTCATCAAGTCCGCATAGTCCTCTTCTGTGGGTTCCATGCCTTCGTCTCCTTGACGTACTTCGTGCTCATCATGGGCATTGTTCTCATCTAACAGACATTCCAGGAAGAAATGGGAAGAAAGGAAGTCCGTCAGCGAGTTAAACTCGGGTAGGATGTTTCAGAGGGAAAGATAAGTAAGGTAACATGTGTATGCGATGTATGATGTCCTATGAGTGTAGTAGTAAACAATATCAGGTATTTACTAAGTATTGTGAATGTATTAGTCTGGTAGGCAAGGGTACCTAGTTCCGGTCTGATACAGTGGTATAATGGTACATGTTGGTATTAGCACGGAGTTCTACAAAGCATATAATTTCAATAGTATAAGTTCACATTCGTATATCGGAGTCATCAATAAAATAAGTTCACATCCGTATATCTGAATCATCAATAAGTATTTCATACCTAGGATTCGTGTGTCTAACCCTAACCGTATCAGATAACATGTCATATAGCAATGGAGGTACAGATTGATGTTAGCACGTAGTTTTACTAAGCATGGAATTTAAGTATTCCATACCTAGTGATGAGGATTTATTAGTCTCCAAATTTAATCGCATATATACAGCTTATCACAGTCGTACTTGAGGGTTGTTCCCACAAAGAGGTGTGTTAACTACCTTTAAACTAAATTAAAGAAAGCAAGAAAATTTAAAAGGTTGGTTTTTATAAAGAGAAAAGTCAAGGGTTTTGTATTGTTTTATCTTTTAGGGTTGGTTTAAAAGATAGTTCTTCTTTTCTAAATCTATATTTAATATGTTTTATATTAATTAAAACAAAAGCATAGGTTATTAATTGGATTTAAAAATAACCTATCGATTATTAAAATATCATTTAGAAACTATATCAAACATCTATGTTTCTAGTTAATTAAAAGTACCATAGCTTTAATTTTCGATTAACAATATTAGGTAGCTAATCTATACTATTATTTTATTGAATTAACCAAGAACTCTTTAATTATCTCGGTTGAATTTATTTTAATCTAATTCTTTTCTTATCATTCCTAATTAAGTTTCTAATTTGTCGGACCGTCATTTGCTTAATGAGTTTTTAGGTGTATCGTCAATCCCTAGATCTAATTCAAAACGTCAATTATCCCTATAAAATCTAGTTTATATGATGAAAACATAAAAAAAGGAAAATTAAATCAAAAGAAACTTCATAAATTAAGCATAAGGAAAGAAGAGTTTGAAAACGTACAACCACTATAATTAAACAATACAAACCCTAGAATGAAATTAAGTACTCATCATAATTAAAGATAAAATAAATTTTATTGATAATGAAATACTTACAAATATAATCGATCTCCCTCTAGAAAATCCTAGATTGAAGGCAATGAGAGAGAGATGAAATCCTGGGGCTATACAGGTGCTTATATATGTAAGTTTGTCTTAGCACCTCCACTAGGGTTTTAATAAAAGTATGTGAGCAATTTTAAAAATTCTAGAGAGCTAAGTATACTAAATATGAATCGAACTAGAGATTAGGATTTCATACAAAGCAAAAAGAGATTAACACTAAGTGAATGGAAACTACAACCTTTGTAGACTTATCCTTCACTTCAATTGCTCCGTGTAGTAGTCCTAGAACTCTTCTACGACTCCACTTGAAAGATGGAACGAGCTTATTCGAAGTCTTTGTCGTCAAAGATGATCCACCTCGAAATTTCTCACTCTCAAACTTACACTTCACTAATGTATGAATTAGTGAAGATAACAACCTATACTAATTTGCTATTGTAGTGTAGGTTGATGAAGTGTGGATTTTTTCTCATTAAAATTATTTCTTTTTTATTTTTTTTTTCAATTTAGAAAATATCTAGAGAAGAAAATGAAGAGGATGAACTTGGAAAAATAAGAGTGAATCTTGGAGATAATATGAGATAGAGATAATGATAAGTATAGATGAATAAAACAATGGAATAACAATGAGTCATGGTTCTTAGCACTTTTGAGAACACTTTAGAAGCCATGACTCATCTCTTCCTTTATTTTATTCATATATATATATATATATCTTTATTTCTCTTCCAATGTGATTCTCATATTGCCATGTTCTTTGTATCATCAACCATGATACATTTGTATATATCAAATATATATGAATAAAGAAAAGAATTAAAATGAGTAATATATTAGTTAATTATTAAATCAACATTTGATTCAATAATCCGGTTATATCATATATAACCCGGCTAATATCAAAAACGCTAGATTAGAATACAGTATCATATACTAGTATTTAATCAAGCTCCCGCACATATCTCCATACGTGTCCTAGTTCGTTTCGCTTGAGCTTGAAAACCTCTATATGAGACTCTTAAAACTCGTCAATACACTAGCAGTAGGTAATGATCGCATCAGATACCCACAAGCCCTCAGCGGTACTAGCTGGACAAAATGGCTATCCAGGTATTAAACGAATAGAAGATCAATAAGCAAACTTGTTCAAACTCCCTAGAGCTTATATACAACACTTACCGTATAGTCCGGTCTCTTCGTCTGACATGTCGTATATCAAGTCTGGAGGTGGAATCGTCAGACCCCAATAACTCGATAAATCATGCCGATGTATGGCCTATAACCAATCGAGAAACTGCTGATAACACTTATAAATAAGTCTCATCAGCTCTGGTCAGAGACTTGCGGTTATAGCCAATCGCGCATTGCACAACATCAACTCCTAATACTGGGAGAGATGAAACCCTGCCTATCGCTCACTGCCTCCATGTGACTCGGGACTGTACCTAAAAACCAAATGTTCGCACGACTCAGTAGATCCTTGGTAGGGTGGAAATCAAAGTACAGTGGGAACCACACAAGACACCATAACGATCTCGGGTCTACAGACTAACCTGTACAAGTGTCACCAGAGAACTGCTATTTGACGATAGATATAATACCATCTAGGAGTTCTCGGTGAGTCCGTTCAGTGTACTTAGTCTCTAGTGAGCACCAGTATACAATCTTTGATGTCAAACACCAATGGCTATAGGATCATCCATCGCCCTAATACAGGGTCAAGAAACGTATACACTAGTTTACTCTGGAATATCGATGCCCTGTCTCGATACTCCCTCGACTAGAAACTGTTAAGGATGTGCTTGTGGACCACACAAGCCCCACTAGTATGATTTGTCATAGTCCTGGTAGTCAAGCCAATATCTTAAGGGCTTTATCAACATGTATCAAAGAGACAGTTAACTAAAACAAGTGCAAATGTTAAGATAAACAACAACCAGATAACATACTATCATGTCGAGCAAGAAAGTCCTCTCTATATATGTCTAAGTATCCATTATAATATACAATAATAGTCTTTAGGGCATACATATTTCTAACAATCTCCCACTTGCACTAAGGCCAATTATTGGCGTATCTCATCCAATATCTCAAAAAGTCGCTCAAATTGCGCCAGTAGAAGGGCCTTGGTGAGTGGATCCGCAGTGTTGTTCTTCGTGTTTACTCTTCGAACTTCGATCTTGCAGCGATCAACTATCTCCCGGATGAGGCGATATCGCCTCAGGATATATCTTGAACGCTGATGGGACCTGGGTTCCTTGGCTAATGCCATAGCCCCATTTTTATCATAATACAAGGGTATTGGATCAATAATGGTTGGAACCACTCCAAGCTCTGAGATGAACTTCCGCATCCAGACAGCTTCCTTGGAAACATCATTTGCAGCAATGTACTCAGTTTCTATCGTTGAGTCTGCAACGGTGTCCTGTTTGGAACTTTTCCAACAGACCGCCCCTCCATTGAGGGTAAAAATAAAACCCGAGATAGACTTACTGTCATCCTTACCACTCTGGAAGCTGGAATCGGTAAAGGCCTCCATTTGGAAATCCCCGTTACCATACACCAAGAATATTTTTTAGTCATTCGTAAGTACTTAAGAATGTTCTTCACAGCTGTCCAGTGTTTCTCCCCTGGATTGGATTTCTACCTGCTTACTATACCCAGCGCGTAAGTTACATCTGGGTGAGTATATAACATCACATACATGATGGACCCTACAGCAAAAGTGTAGGGTATAATACTCATGCGAGCCCTCTCTTCATCAGACTTTGGACATAAGTCTTTGGAGAGGGTGATTCCGTGATAAGCGGGTAAATTACCTCGCTTGGAATCTTCCATACTAAAACTCTTTAGTATGGTGTCTATGTATCTAGATTGGGACAATCCCAACATTCTCTTAGATCTATCTCTATAGATCTTAATGCTTAGAATGTACGAGGCATCACCCCGGTTCTTCATGGAGAACCTTTGTGATAGGAATAGTTTGACCGATTGTAGCATAGGAACGTCATTTCCTATCAAGAGAATGTCATTTACATACAATACAAGGAATAAGACTGTACTCCCTACAATTTTCTTATAAATATAAGGTTCATCTACGTTTTTGATAAAATCAAACTCTTTGATCGTCTCATCAAAGTAGATGTTCCAACTCCGTGATGCCCAAACTGCATGCCTTTTCGCTGCTCCTACTATCAATAAAGCCTTCTGGCTGATCCATAAAAATGCATTCTTCTAAATCACCATTTAGAAATTCAGTTTTAACGTCCATCTGCCAGATTTCATATTCGTAGTAAGCAGCAATAGTAAGTAGGATTCGAATGGATTTAAGTATAGCTACTGGAGAAAAAGTCTTATCATAGTCCAATCCTGGTTTTTGAAGAAATCCTTTCGCTACAAGTTTAGCTTTATAAGTCTCCACTTGTCCATCCACACCAATCTTTTTCTTAAAAATCCATTTGCACCCTACAAGTTTTACTCCAGAAGGTGCAACTTCCAAAGTCTATACTTTGTTGGTGTGCATGGATTCCATTTCGGATTGCATAGCATCCAGCCATTTCACCGAGTCACTACTCATGATAGCCTGCTGAAAACCAGTAGGGTCATCATCTTCCATGATACAATCTTCTTTATCACCATCAATGAGGAAACCATAATATCTCTCTAATGGGCGAGAAGACCTACTAGATTTATGGAGTGACTGAGGCTCGTTGGGTTCTATCGAAGCTTTAGGTTCAACTAAACCGTCAGTAGTTGTTTGTGACTCTGGAATCTCTTCCAGTTCTACCGTATTGCCAATAGTATCATTTGTAAAAAACTCATTTTCTAAAAATGTGGTATATTGAGAAACAAACACTCTTTGTTCCTCCTTGTGGTAGAATAGATATCCATATGAATGTTTAGAATATCCCAAAAATTTACATAAAACTGATCGTGTCTTGAGTTTGTCTGGATTCTACTTTTTAACAAAAGCAGGACAACCCCATATCCTAACTCGTTTAAGATATGGTCTCTTCCTACACCATATCTCATATGGAGTGGTAGGCACGGATTTGGTTGGAACCCTGTTTAATAGATATGCCGTAGTCTCTAATGCATACCCCCAAAAAGAAAGTGGTAATTCAGCATCACTCATCATGGAGCATACTATATCTAATAGGGTATGATTCTTCCGCTCTGACACACCGTTGTGTTGTGGTGTGTACGGAGGAGTGAGCTGAGAGAGAATCCCATTCTCTTTTAGATAATTCAGGAACTCTATACTTAAGTACTCTCCTCCTCGATCCGATCGAAGTTTCTTGATAATCAATCCAGTTTGTTTTTCTACTTCAATTTTATACCCTTTGAATTTTTCGAAAGCTTCAGACTTATGTTTCAGCAAGAACACGTGTCCAAATCTCGAGAAATCATCAGTATAGGTTATGAAGTATGAATAACCGCTTTTTGCATGTGTAGACATTGGTCCATATACATCACTATGTATGAGGCCTAAGAGTTCAGTAGCTCTCTCTCCGTGTCCAGTAAACGGAGTTTTGGTCATTTTACCCTTGATGTAAGGCTGACAAGTCGCACAAGATTTATATTCAAACGGATTCAAATATCCATCTTTATGTACCTTGGTTAGTCTTGTTTCGTTAATATGACCAAGTCTACAATGCCATATGAATGCTTCATTTATTTCTGAAGTCTTCCTTTTGTTTGTGTGCTGCATGTTGAAAACCGTATGTTGATTCAAGACGTAGATTCCGTTATTTAGTGTACCATACCCAATCAACTATTGATTTAGGTTAATGTTCATAACATTACTTTGCAATACAAATGATATCTTTCATTATCTAACAAATATACAGATATTATATTACATAACATAGTCGGTACAAAATAACAGGGATTCAAAATCAATATACACCCTGAAGGCAACCCTAGGTGATACTCTCCCACCGATGCAACATCAACACTTGAACAATTCCCAACGCGTAGAGTATGATCACCTTTCTTCAAAACTTTGCTATTTCGCAACCTCTGCACACAATTACAGATGTAAGAACCTGAACCGGTATCTAATACCCAAGATGCAGAGTTTATTGAAAAACAGTTTTCGGTGACAAATACACCAGAAGCGGAAGCATTAACATGCTTCTTCTTCTTGAGACCGGCGAGGTATCCAGTGCAATTTCTTTTCCAATGCCCCGTCTTGTGGCAATAGAAGCATTCACCCTTCTCTGATCCCGCAGCCACATATTTGCCTTTCCCCTTCATCTTTTTAACTCCACTTCTCGGGTTGGTGGGTTTCTTCTTCTTCTTTCTCTTAGTTTTAGCTTTTGGGACAAGGAGGAAGATTGTCCAACAAGTAGAGTAGGAGTTTTCACCATCTTGAGCGTGCTCTTTGCACTCTTCAACATATTGAGAAGTTTAGGAAGTGATTTCTCCAAGTTGTGCATGTTGAAGTTCACTACAAATTGAGCATAGGCCGGGGGGGGAGAATGTAGAACGATATTAATATATTGTTCATTCTCCATGGTCCATCGCAGGTCCTCAAGCTCTTCAATAAGACCTATCATCGTTAGAATATGATCTCCTACAGATGTACCAGCAGTCAACCTCATTTGAAACAATTTTCGTGAGGCCTCGTAACGAAGAGCACGAGATTGCTCCCCATACAACTCTTTTGTATGGAGAAAGATGGATTGCACATCCATCTTCTCTTGTTGCTTTTGATGTTCATTGTCCATTAAAGCTAACATGAGGAACTTTGCAGTGGCGCAGTCGATATCCCATATCTTGCGGATCTCCTTTTCCGCAACAGCGGAATCAGTCATGGAAGGGAAGGGGCTTTGGTAGTGAGGACGTATGCAGCCTTATCATAGGTAAGGGCAATGTTCACGTTCCTCAGCCAGTCTTTATATTTTGGTCCCGTCAATTTGTGTTTCTTTAGTAGAAGCTTAAGTCCCGTCATTGGTATCTTCCATTAGGAGAGAGAAAAGAAAACATTCAGCGAAAGCTCTTGCATGATTAGATTGGTTATTATCTTATCTAATCGATGTCTCCCACTGTTTTTATCAAATTTTCCTTCAAACCCTAAAAAGAAAATTAGCCAGGATTAATTACATTCTATAAGTTCGCTAACCGATCAGTCAGGCCAGTTGTAATACCCCAGAGCAGTGCGGTCTTAAGACATCATGGTGATCTGCTCTGTCCCCAGAGCAGTGCGGTCTTAAGACATCATGGTGATCTGCTCTGTCCACACTCAGTGCGGTCTGTTGCGGACATCTTGGTGATCTGAGTGAGGGAGCCATTTCAGAACAATGGGATCGGGTCCTTAAAGCACATTCCGAAAGAGGACCGAACTGCATTATAAATATAATGATACCACCCTCAATTACAGAGACGCCTTTTAAGTGAACCGGAACTACAGGAGCTTGAGAACTCCGTAGTTAAGCGTGCTCGGGCCAGAGAAGTCTTGGGATGGGTGACCTCCTAGAAAGTGGCCCCTGGTCGGGTCCGGTTCGCTCTAAAGGGAAAAACCGTGCGGTTTCGGCCAGAGCGGACAATACCATCTGTACTGAGGCGTGGGGCGTTACATTTATGGTGGCCCATGCAGGTCCCTCAATAGTAGGTCTGTGGTTCGAGGACGAACCATTGTTCTTAGATGGGGGAATGTAATACCCCAGAGCAGTGCGGTCTTAAGACATCATGGTGATCTGCTCTGTCCCCAGAGTAGTGCGGTCTTAAGACATCATGGTGATCTGCTCTGTCCACACTCAGTGCGGTCTGTTGCGGACATCTTGGTGATCTGAGTGAGGGAGCCATTTCAGAACAATGGGATCGGGTCCTTAAAGCACATTCCGAAAGAGGACCGAACTGCATTATAAATATAATGATACCACCCTCAATTACAGAGGCGCCTTTTAAGTGAACCGGAACTACAGGAGCTTGAGAACTCCATAGTTAAGCATGCTCGGGCCAGGGAAGTCTTGGGATGGGTGACCTCCTGGGAAGTGGCCCCTGGTCGGGTCCGGTTCGCTCTAAAGGGAAAAACCATGCGGTCTCGGCCAGAGCGGACAATACCATCTGTACTGAGGCGTGGGGCGTTGCATTTATGGTGGCCCATGCAGGTCCCTCAATAGTAGGTCTGTGGTTCGAGGACGAACCATTGTTCTTAGATGGGGGGAATGTAATACCCCAGAGCAGTGTGGTCTTAAGACATCATGGTGATCTGCTCTGTCCCCAGAGCAGTGCGGTCTTAAGACATCATGGTGATCTTCTCTTTCCACACTCAGTGCGGTCTGTTGCGGACATCTTGGTGATCTGAGTGAGGGAGCCATTTCAGAACAATGGGATCGGGTCCTTAAAGCACATTCCGAAAGAGGACCGAACTGCATTATAAATATAATGATACCACCCTCAATTACAGAGGCGCCTTTTAAGTGAACCGGAACTACAGGAGCTTGAGAACTCCGTAGTTAAGCGTGCTCGGGCCAGGAAAGTCTTGGGATGGGTGACCTCCTGGGAAGTGGCCCCTGGTCGGGTCCGGTTCGCTCTAAAGGGAAAAACCGTGCGGTTTCGGCCAGAGCGGACAATACCATCTGTACTGAGGCGTGTGGCGTTACACCTGTGTCGGTACTCTAAGGGAGGTTCCCCGTGCTGTCACACAGAACTAATTAAAATAAACCCCGCTTTCACAAAGGCATAACCCCGTTGACACCTTTCTAGACACCTACTGGATTAGCTAATTGTAAAGTGTAAAATTCTTCCGAGAGTAACTATTACTTACAGTGGGATCGGGATCCAACTATCAAATAGAAGTATGCAATTTCATTGCAAATTTCAACACTTGAAATTCCCGATATAGTTTTTACCCCTAGCGACTTATGACCTTAACTATGGTCAACAAATCATAAGCGCTAGTCAAGTTCTACCTGTCATTTTATGATTGATTTAGACCCATTCGTATGACCCTTATCTATAATCAATAAAGTCGTACGAATGTCCTAATCGATCGCATTATATGCTTTATAGGAAGACATCACTTAGTTACCGTACACTACGCCTTAACTATTGTCAATAAACGTAGCACGAATACTAAGCACTCTACTTTCTAAAATGGCGGAGGGTTATGAATGGGTTTGATGAAAATCTTTAACGTATTGAACTTGATATCGTTATAGAACCGAGTAATTTATAAATGAGCGACTTAAGCTCCGCATTTGAAATAATTGCTTTTTCATGAAAAAGCCGAATATCTTTCAAATTTGATTCTACAACATTTTTAGGTTTCTTTTCTTAATATTAATCTTATTAATTTCGCCCCATCATTTAAGCTCTTAATCATCACAGAAGAAACGAAAATAAAACACACATATATGCCATCCGCATTCGCCATAGGGACCCGGGTCTTCACCGTAAGATTACGGCAGGGCGGTGTCAGGACTAGCGCGGATGTAAAACATATATAGTGTCAACTAGTATATCATATATATAAGCAGCATTCGTCTCACGTAGTTATATGATCACATCACATAACAACACGGCAGAAGCATGTATATGAAATATAAGATATACTAGGAGGTCCGTGTTTTAGATTAAACCATTAATGAAAAACACGGATTCTACGGTTGTGATGTATAGTTAAGCCCATACCCCTAGACCCCTACGAGAGCGGAAAGCAACCCTTCCAATTCTAGAGTTAGGCGACCGGTCTCGATTCCTTGAGATGGCCTCCCACTGGATTCTAGAACTTGGTTACTTGTGCTCTCCGCCTTGGCTATATCCTAATGCGGAAAAGTAAATAATATATATCGAATGGAGACAACAATCTCAACCCAGAAGTGTCCCAATAAATGAATATTACATACAATTATTTACATGAATGAAAAAAGAAAAACTCTCATCTCACATAAAACCCCTGGCTATTCAATCACGACGATCCTATATAACATATCAATATAGCATCACAATAACATCACATGTCATCATCGTAAGTAAATACGCGTATCTTTAATGTCATTGATGTATAGCAACGAGATCATGAATACTACCACATATTACACTTACGGTCGCAGAAAAGGAATGAAAACTATAATAATTACAATCCGCATCTATAGACATCATAAACCCGGATTACCACATATTCCGAATTTTATGCCTAATGTTTTAAACCTTACATTTAAGTCTCGAATTGAAAACTCTTTTCAAAGATGAAGATGGGCAATTCAACAAGATTCCCGGTTAAAAATCGAAGGCTCGTCAGGAACTTTAGTGGATGGATGCACCCCCGAGAGCGTCAACGAAGTGGATTTGGGTGGAACACCGTGGCCGCGAGCACCTGAGTGGATGCTCTTGGCCATGGGGTTCTCCTATAGTCACTTGGTTGAGGCAAAGGGGCGTAGCTCTCTACCAGTGTTTCCCGGCGAGTATTCACGTATGATATTAGATTACGACGAAGTTTCGATTCAAATCTAAACTCCGTGGCAATCCATCAATCAAGACTAAAATGTGAGATTTGTAAATCGATAACTAGTTTTCGCAAAACTAATCAATGTTGATTCTAACCATTGTATCGCACTTCCAAAACACATTAGACGATGTTAACATTTCGATCGACTTTCTAATCATCAACAATTCACAGAGACCTCAACCACTTGAGCCTCATCTAAAATTTCCAGAAAATCCAAAATGTGAAATTGAAGCAGAACAAGAAAACTGGAGTCATAACTCCATAACTGGGCGGCGGAACCACGGCCAAGGCATGGTCTAGGTGGCGGTTCCACGGCCACTTGATGGAATTAGAAGCTCATATTTCTTGATCCTCCATAAAAAAGCCTGCTGAATTTTCTGATAATTTTTATTCTTGAAAAAATCGAATTTTAAAAATTTGAACACAAACTATCAAAGATCGAAATTAAAACGTTGTTCGAACATTTTAACTTCGTCTAAACAACTCCTAAGCCTCTAGTTTGGCTCTGATACTGATTGGTCGAAAAAGTGTTATCTATGTATGTTCCTAAATACCGCAATTAATAACGATGTCGCAATAGCTGGCCACTAGTGAGTACGGATTGTCCATAGAGAAACGGTGAACTACTTTTCTTGTTTTAGACGAGTTGATAAAAGAAAGGTGGGATTGTTGTCTTTTTATACTAAGAAGTTTTGAAAAGTTATTAAGAGAAGGGCTTGTAGGGTTTATAGAATTTAGTAGTTAATGGATGTAGTTTTAAAATTAATTATTTTTATCTTTTAATTATTTAATACTAGAGAGATAGCGATGAATGTGGATTAGGGTTCTTGTAGGGAATTAGGGTTTCCCTCTACCGACCCTTGTTTTTCTATTGATCTCTATTTATCTCAAGCTCTTAACAAAGAAATTATTAACGAATCTTAAATCGTGGTCGTGACTATCATGAATTGATAGCGCGCCCGATAAGAGGGTTAATATTTATTTTGCTAAACTTTATAAAAATTAAAACTTTAAAAAGACTTGAAGAAATATTATTCATCCATTATTCTACCCTATCCTACAAACCCTAGCAAGCAAGAATTTACTCGCTCATGGAGATTACTGAAGTAGAAGAAAGGTGGAAGAAAACGGAACCCATAATTAAAATTAAAATTGCAGAAAATAAGCGCAGAATATAATGCGGAAAGAAAATGCGGAAAATAAATGAGGAAAGTAAATGCGAAAAATTAAAAGAAAGAACTACCTTTATTGATTAATTATTGCATTACAAAAGTTGCTCGCTGAAAAAGTAATTTACAAAACCCTAGTTTGCTTGATCGGTAGATTAGTCGATTAGATAGTTCGATGATATTTTGATGATAGATGCTCTCGGTCTTTTTATAGGCTTTGAAATGTGAAACCCTATACGTCATGTTGAAGTGCGTCAAATTATGATTAAGACCCTGAAGTTTCAAATCTTACGGCCACCAGAAGACCGCTGAACCTCCGTCTATAGCCCTATTTGACCACGCTTCTGCCGCCGTTTGGTGGGATTGAGCTTCCAAATTTCTTGTGGTTTCTTCTCTCGATATTTGAGGTCCTTCTGATAAAAAGATTCTGAAAATATATCTCTTAATCTTTGCCGTTGCGAGATTCTTCAATTTGCTCCTTATATTCGACAGATTTGGTGTAGTGAATCGATTTGTTGTAGATCTCCTATTTATAGTTCAGACCTGAGCTAATCTTATTATAATACCTACATAATATCTCAAATCATCTTGTTAGTAACATTTATTTTATTTGAGATATTATTCCAACCAATTAATTGATATAATATCTTAAGAATATTGGTTATGATTATTTGATATGATATGCATATTTTAATATACATATTTTATTTAAATATGATATGCATATATTTCTTTAATTATATTAATTATAAATGAAGAAACACATGATAATAATCTTTTTATAAATAAACCCACGTATATTCTAAATTTACAAATAACACATTTTAGTAGTTAACAATAATAGGAAAAATGTCTATACAAATGTGCAATAAATTTGACTGATCAAATACGCTCAAACTTATCTTTGATCGTTCTGAGCAAACTATTTTATTATCAAAAGAAAAAGAAAAAACCTAGCACATTTTCGTAGGTAATACGATTGCACTTAGCTCGTGCAACATGCCTTTAAACCTCTAGGTGTCTCTAGTAGGAGGAGTTTTGTCTCCTGAGGGTTTTCAGCGGATTACACCCACAAAATCCCAAAATAAAAGAAAGAAGACAAAAATTACATGCAAAGATAAGGAACATATAAAAGAAAAACTTGAAAAGAAAAGTTTCAAACTACACTAGCTTTTTAGTTGTCATGAGCCATATCTTAAGGGTCTTGAAAAGATTTCAGAAATCATATCATCTCTCAATAAAACATTGTCTTTGGTCTTCCTCCCTATCTCTCTTCCAAATATCGATTATATACCCTTACGTGTGTGTAAAAGACATCCCTACACTTGGAGAATTCAATTCAAGCTATCATACCCTTTGTCCATCTTCCTTAGTACTTTTTAGTCGGTGATGTTTTATATGGATTTGTTCACACATTTTTTATGCGACCGTCAATATTTCTTGAGGTACTAACCAACCGATTACTGAATGTGCTCACTTATTAAGGCGTAATTAGCAATATCCTAGTCTTGCAATATCTAAGGCTTAGCAGTGACCCCCAAACCAGTTGGTCTAAGATATTAGGTGATAATGCACCCTCGTTATATTTTTTTATGCTGGCTTAAGTAATTACAAAACCGGTGTTCATTTTTCTTCACCATTAATTTTATGTGTCATTTATATTTTTGTTAATTTATATTTTTTCCTTTATACTAAGCATTTCAAACAAGAGTATTTCAAAGTATCCTCTACTATCCCAAGTTTCAAGATATGTGCAAGTGCGTATAGTAGGGTATCAACGTTCAGAAGTTTGAACTCAAGAATATGGACTATTTTTCAGACTTATTTCTATCCGCATATTAGTAATTTCTTCATCTTACTAACCCTCAGGACAACAGCTCATGAGTACGTATTACTAGTTTCGTTTTAAAATATCTAATTTTCTTGCATTTCTTAAATCTCTTCCTTTCTTTCATATGTATTTTTCACTTTCTAACTTTTATTTTCAAAATTTATTATGCAATGCAATATTTACATATGATGCGTTGATATATACAAACCATCCATACAAACTATCCCCTTAAACTTGTTTGCAGCAGTGTCCTCGCTGATGTTGTCCTGTATGCTCAAAACCTGAAGAGTAGGAGCAACAGTTCAATAAGATAGTATAAAGAAGGGGTCAAGAGTGAATGACAGTGAAATCCTCCTCCAAACTTGTTTTTGGTTCACAATCGTACAAAATTTTTCTTTCTTTCAAGAGACATTTTAAAATATTTTTCTTCTCTCCTCTCAAACTTGAGTAAAACAGTGTTTTTATTGAAATTCAACATAAGAGGGAGGGTATATCGCGTTAGTATATACAAGGCTTTACAAAGCCCAAAAGTTAAAACCAACCATTCAAATATTTTATCAAGGTAACACCATGGTTGGTAGAAGTTAGTGTAACGGATAGACATGAAGAAGACTCGAGACTGTATAAGAATGGAGGTTGTATCATATTTCGAGTAGAAGAAACAAAAATGAGAGTAATTAGAAAAGATGAAGTGGGGAGAAGATAAGAGGTGTAATCGAAAGGTTTTACGTCTCGGTTGGTAGAGACGAAAAAGTGAATGTGAATAAAAACGAGAATGTGAAAGATAAGGAATGGGTGGAATAGTCCCATTCTCATATGTGATTAGAAGAAGGGGTAGCAGTTCAACTTCTTCGGCCTCAAACAAAGGCGCATGAATTTCCGGTGGAGGTTCACTCATCACAACATTCAAGTTTTCAAGGAACACGAGTTCTTCAGCGAAAATATTTTTGAAACTTTCATCGATATTCCGAACGATAATCTCATCGGAAAGAAAAGAACAAGTGGAATAGGTAGATTAATTAGGAAGATTGAAAGTTTCAATGTCAATATGTTGCGCACCAGCATTCAAAACACTCGATTCGTCAGAAATTATTGAGGTAGGAGACTCGAAAAGCTTGTCTACCTTTTCCTTAAAAGAGTCTAAATCAAGTGGTCTTTCAAGATTCATAGAACTCTAAATATCAGAGTGTGGGTCATCAAAGTTCGGTGGAAGTGAAAGAAGATGAGAAGAGCCAAAGAAAGTATGTAATGAAATGGGTAAACAAACTTGGGTGTCGAGCATTGTTGAACCAGATGTGGGAGATGAAGGCTGAATATCGTATTGCATATCGGATAGGTTGGTGGTAAGAATAGAATCTGTTAAATGTACAGGAAGATGTTCAGATTCAATGGAAGGAACATGACGGGTCGGAGAATCCAACTCATCCAACATAGCGAGTTCATCTTCGAAGATATTCTCATCACCAATGTCACTAGCACCTTCAGTCAAATCAAACGAATAGTTCTTTAAAAATTCATCAATTATATTATCCTCAATCGATGGATCACTAGGGTCACTTGATAGAATTGGAAGGTTTGAAATGTCTAGTGTAGTTGGATAAGGATCGGTTTTATTTAGAATGGTGTAAGGTTCTCTTTCACACTCATGATTGGAAGAGTCAAACATGTTATTCTTGGGCACCTCATCAAATAGATTATTAAGCGGTTGATCATCAAATACATTCGGTTGCAGTTCAGGATGGAAGGTGTTGAGATCAAAAGAATTGGTTCTGGTTTGACTTTGAGGGGTCCCAGGTTCTTTCTTACTACTCAATGCTGTTCCCCTCCGAAAGACGGCGCACAAGACTGCGGTGTCTTGGCACTGAGATTCGGGGCAGATGCTAATTGGTGCTATCCGTTCACCTCTCCGAAGATGCCAAGTTGATTTATGGCACCATGTATCGAAGGTTTAAACGGATGCGTCCGATGTAGCAGACTTCGTCAGATTCCCCCTCGCTTGAGGGGTTTTTGATTGTGGGGACGCTCTTCCCTGCAGGCGCAAGCCCCTGCAGTTAATTACGCTGCCGCATTGCGGTAACAACTTTCTCCTTCTCCAGCTGGTCACTTCGTGTCGTGGGTGTTTGTTTTGTGTTTTGTTGCCCGTGGATTGTTTACGGAGACTGAGTTATGTCGTCGTCCGTAGGGCGTGGACTAGTCCAAATCCGTATTATCTTAGATTTGGGTTTGGGGGTTTGGTTTGAGGATACGTCAGCCATACTTGAGGCTAAGATCAACTCAAACGTTTGTTAAGGATACGTTAGTCTAACTTTGTGACTAAGATCAACTTAACGGGATCGCTTAGATCCGATAAAGGAGTGTTTGGACTCCATTGTTCCAGTTTAGGGACCTGGAGGTCCAACGTATGTATGGCCGTCAGGACCCGTCACCTCTCTGACGACGTTGAAGAATTACAACGACGGATGTCAGAGGAGTTCAGAGATGTACCCTTGAGCCAGAGTTAATTGGGGGGATTTATAGTCCACTCTGTTTGAAGGCTTAAGGATACGTTAGCCATCTTTGAGGCTAAGATCAACTTAAACGGGACCGTTTAGATCCGACAAAAGAGCATGCGGGGCTCTATTGTTCTAGTTTAAGGACATTGCGGTCCATGGGTAGTTTAAGGACATTGCGGTCCACTGTTAGTTTTAAGACATCTCGGTCAAGGTTAAGGACGTCGTAGTCCATGGGTTTAAGGACCCCACAGTCCGTTGTTAGTTTTAAGACATCTCGGTCAAGGTTAAGGACGTCGTAGTCCATGGGTTTAAGGACCCCACAGTCCATTATGTGCTCTGGATGCTTCACACGGGTTCGCTGCCGTGCTCTGCGAGGACCAGGCTCCGCTCTGGACGTTTCCCACGGGGTCAAAGAGTGACATTATCCGCGTTCTACGTAACCAGGAATTTTTCATTAAACACGGGTTTAAGGACCCCGCAGTCCGTATCAATGTGTGGTCGTCGGGACCCGTCACCTCTTTGAAGACATTGAGGGATTACAATGCCAAGTATCAAAGGAGTGAAGAGATGTACCCTAGAACCGGAGTGGATTAAATAGTCCTTGGCCCAATTCGGGATCAAGACGAATTAATTATGTTATGAGTCCATTGGCCCAGTTAATCACAAATTGAGGACTTATGGCCATCTTGGGCTAAGTCCAATCAGGAGAGGCTTTGCCTCCATCCATTTAGTCAATTGGGCCAAAGCCTAGTGTTAAACACTACAGAGCAATCAGTGTTGAACACTGGGAATGAGGTTGACAAGTTAGTGTTTAACACTAAGAGATAATTGGTGTTAAACACCAGCAACAAGGCTTTTCAAATTAGTGTTAAACACTAAACAGATCAGTGTTGAACACTGCAAATAAAGCTTTTTAATTAGTGTTGAACACTAAGGCCCAACAGTGTTTTAACACTGGGTTCGAGAGTTTTAATTTAGTGTTAAACACTAAGGCAAGAGGGGTCACGTGGCAGCACGTGAGAGCGCCCTCCCTTCATTTATTCTGCTGAGATTATCGCGTCTTTCAGAGCATCACGTGCCATCACGTGATGGGCATTCAAATGCCTATGTATTAGAGCTTCTGCCAAGGGTCACGTGGATCACGTGGGGTGCTGCCTCAAAGGGGCTTTCTGTAGATCTCTTGGGGGGTCACGTGATGACACGTGACCCTGCCTCTATGTATTTTGTTTAGAGGCTTTGTTAATCTTTTTTCAGGAATTAAATTCCTCGAGCTGTAAATTTCAGAGGAATTAAATTCCTACTTCCTTTTGAAGGTTTATATTCTGAATAGAGTTGAACTCTAAATCTTCCGTAGGAATTAAATTCCTCGTATATGTGAAGAACTGAATAGGGTTAAACCCTAATAAAAGCTTTTAAGGAATTGAATTCCCTGTTAAATGATGATTAAGGGAATTAAATTCCCGTTGTTTCGACAGAACTAAGTTCTTAATTAGGGTTAAACCCTGTTTCTTTTGTTCTGAAGGAATTAACTTCCCATGATACAGGGTCAAGCCCTAATTTTATTTTAAAGGAATTAAATTCCTATAGTTCTGTGAGAATTAAATTCTCATGCTTGCATTCCCTCTCTATGTTTTGGATCTGCATGGCAGGATCTCGACCCATTGAGAATTAAATTCTCAACCTTAAGGGGAGATGTGCACTTTGCAGATCCTCTATCAAAGAGAGAAGAAATATATTCTTCTGTTTTTATGTATCAGAGTTAAACTCTGTTGAGAATTAAATTCTCTTCTTCTTTCAAGGAGCTTTTCCCTTTCTTACCTAGGGTTTTTGCAGAAGATCCAAGTTTCTCCAAGTATCGAAGCTCTCTTCTTTTTCTTTTTCTCTCCCTGCGTATGTGTATATCTATCTATGTCTCTTGGCTCCTATTTATAGGAGAAGCAGCCGAATCAATCGGTTTTTGACGAATCTTCGTGAAAGATTTGATTTGCATCCATCATTCATTTTGGACCTTTAGATTGTTGGGTGAATTTTATTCACCATTGGATTTCAAATCCAGGGGTTTTTCCTTTGTTGTTTCGGTTAGATTTAAAGGGGAAATCTTTCCAAACCCGAGATTTTCCCATAGATAGATCACCTCTGAATCTTTAATTCGATTGGTTCCAGATAGTTGCTTTCCTTTGGAAAGATTTGAATTTCTTTCAGAATTTAATTCTGTTAACACAATGGGCTTTGAAAGTCGGTCACGTGTGACCACGTGACTCATGGTCACGTGTGGGCACGTGACCCCCTTTGGAATGAGCCTTTTCCTTTCTTTTGCGCTCTGTCTTCTTATTGCTGCTTAAACGTCACGTGCTGCCACGTGACCCCTGGTCACGTGTGAGCACGTGACCCTTGTTTGAACTCTCTCTTTCCTTGGTTCAACTGGAGAACGAGTCTGCTGTCTTGAACGTCACGTGGCAACACGTGACCTCTTCTGAAGCCTTTTCCTTGACTTGATCAGGGAACTGGTGTGCCTTTTGACGCTTGCATTTAAATGTCACATGTCGCCACGTGACCCGGGTCACGTGGGAGCACGTGACTCTTTCTGAAGCCCCCTTTTCTTCAACGTAGTCAGGAAACTGAACTTGCCTTGATGATGTTTTTAGGTGTCACGTGCCAACACGTGACCGCTAGTCACGTGTAAGCACGTGACCCTCTTCTGAAGCTTTTCCCAGAAGCTTTCCTGATTTTAAATCAGGAAACAAATGCCCCCACAGCGTTGTTCTCACGTGTCTGCACGTGAGTGCAACGCTGTCACCTCTTGTGACCGTTGGATTCCTCTAGGGATCTGGGGAGACGAAACGTTTTCATTGTCTTCTATAAATACCTCTGTCTCTTCATAGGAGCCTTCACTTTGTTCATCTTCTTCTTCTGAGAACTTCTTCTTTGAGAATTTAATTCTCGCTTTCAGAGCTTAGTTCTCTGTTTTAAAATATTTTCAGAGTTTAACTCTGTTTTAAAGGGATTCCTCCTCCTCAGGTAATGGTAATCGAAGCACCTTCGTTTTGACAAAACTCTCTGGATTTTAAATCCAGATCAAGGGTTTCACAAAGAACCCATTTTTCTTCAAGTACTTTAACCAAAATATGAGACCACTTAACTTCCCGCAGTAGATCACTTAGGGTTCAGATGATCCCTTAGGGAGATGATGATGGTAGTTCAAACCCATGGAATTTAATTCCATTCAAAATGTTTCTGGGAATTTAATTCCCTTTTCTTAATAAGGAATTTTAATTCCAATGAAGAACTCGCTTCCTTCACACAGAGGCTTCCTGAGATCTCTTGGCCCTAGGTTGTTCTTCCTGCAATTAATGCAATGGGGGCTTTGTAATGATGTCTTTTTGTGGGAATTTAATTCCTTTGATTTCGTTGGATTCACTGTAGAGCTCGAGACAGATCCTGTTGGGGGGATGTGCATGGTCATCATTCTTTATTAAATGGGGATATTCCCTTTGTTTTATTGTAACTATTTGGTCTCATTATTAATGAGCCGTCATCCGGATTCTGTGGGGCCCATGTGTTTTGTAGCCAATGGTCCCAGGAAACTTTGCTGTTGCTTTCTCCAACTTGTCTTCATGTTCATGCATGAATATATATCGCTAACTTTTCTTTTAACGGTCTCCCTTTATTGGATTTCAGGTGCGATGGCTTCTGTTCCACGCTTTCCCTTTTCTCGCTCGGAGGCCGCTTTTCCTCAGTCACCATCTGATGAGGAAGCGATGGCGATGATTCGGGCTCATGATCCGAACTGCACCAACCTTCTTCAGTGGGGATCTTGGTATAGTCAGATTATTCAGGGCCGCCGGAGCTTTCTTTGCGCGGTGCCGACGGAGCCCACTTTCCCCTTTTTACCGATGGATCCTCCAAGGACAGCTTTTGCTGTGGAAATGCCCAACTGGACTCCAACGGGGAGGCTTGAGCCTTCGACGACCGGTATTCCGAACCATCCGATTCCAGCCATAGACATCTTGGGGCGGCGTATCTGCCAGGGTGAGGCCCACCCGTGGGGGCAAATTTATAAGATAGGGCTCACTCCCCGGCATCCTACGGGCTATCTTCTCTGGGCTCGCTACATCCTTTCTGCCCATCGTGCGCGGTTGCAGAAAGTCGGGCTTTATCAGGCCATATACGCGTCACTATTCCATTATAAGTCCCCGCATGCCTGGTGGGTTAAAGCGTTTTTGAACCAATGGAATCTTCCCACCAACACTTTCATTCTAGGAGATCGTGAGGTCTCGATCTCTCTTGCAGAATTTTATGAAATCTCGGGATTGCCAATCAGGGGCGCACTGTATGAGGAGTTATTGCCTCCTGACGAGTATGTCTTCGAGCCCGAGTCTGCACCGGTTGACGGCCTGTCCGCTGAGAATGCTGTTCGCCATAAGCGCCCCAGTTTAATTAAGGCCCTAGGCATCTTCGACCGATTATTCACCGAGTCCGAGGAGCAGGGTGTCACTTTCAAGAGCTTCATTGCTTGTTTCCTTCGTAAGGACGCCTTATCGAAGACAGCCCCGAAGTTTGCCAACATTGGGGACCCCTTTGGGTTTGGTCCGAAGAGGTTGCTGACCAACGAGTCAGATTTACCTCAATATTACATCCCTATTATATCGCCGATATCTTTTGAATCCATTGCTGTCCCGGGCATGGACGAGGAGACGTTCTTTGTGGGGTTTGTTAGCGTCTGGCTTAGTTGGTTCGTTATCCCCATGCATCGCCGCTTCATGAGAGCCTCGGTCATCTACCCGGCTCATCGTATTGCTGAGGGGATGCGGTTGGCCATCGGCATCCCGGCCTTGGCGCACCTCTATAATGGATTGGGCATCGCGGCTAATACCTCTACTCCTGGCGTGGACGTAGTGAACTTTTCGCTTCATTATTTCACGTCGTGGATCGAAATGCATGTGCTGGGGTCTTTTGCTATGCATCAGAGGCCCGCCTTTTACGACGCCTATCCCTTCCCGCGACTTATGCGGCTGGTGGGTGCTTCTGCTGCCGACCCGACTCAATTTGGGGCCATTCGGGTGCTAATTTCTCCTCATGCCACCGCTGGCGGGTTGGTTTTTAATGATCGGGTTTTGTCTACTCCTTCGGGTCCCGTTCAACAACTCTGGGACCAGTCGAAAGACAACGCACCTTCTCTGAAGCCCCGGGAGGCCACGCATTTGTATGCAATTAGACCGGGCTACTTGGTGTTTCGCCAAGACAGTGCGGCTCTTTTTATGCGGTACAATCCGCATCGATTTGCCCGGCAGCTTGGATACGACCAGGGTGTTCCTTTTGAGGCTTTTATAGTCGCCCCGATCCCTTCGCTTGATGCTGTTCGCGATGCCGCTCATCATTTCATGAGGCTGAACACCGGCTCTTATTTCATGGTCCCTGAAGCTGAGTACATGCCCCGATGCGTGGGCGCGTTTACGGGTTGGTATCTTCATCGGGTCAGCCCAATCATTCTCGAGGAAAGGAGGGTGCTTCTTGGCCACGATGCCCCTCCTCTGGTTCCTGGGGCTAAGCTACGGCCGAGGGCTCCGGTCCGCTTCCCTTTGAGGGAAATCGGCACCGCGCTCATTCCGGGGGAGTCAGGGGTAGACCTTACTCCAACGGCTGGTATGCTCTTGGGTTCCCGATCGCGGGGTAAACGGGCCCCAGTAGTAGCACCCCTGCCGGTGGCGGCGCCGCCTCCTGTGGCGTCGACAATGGCGATGTCATTCTCGGTTGTGGCACCGAGCGAGAGTAACAGGAATGAGGGCGCCGAGGTCGATGTGGGCCAGCGCCGCCCTAAGGCTTCGCGAGGGAGGAAGCGGTCATCCTCAGCGACCGGCTCTGGGTCTAAACGGCGGAGGAAAGCGGCTACTGCCCCGCTTGATTCTGTGGTGGAGTCTGAGCCTATCCTTGAAGACGAACCATTGGCCCTGCAAGGGTCAGACACTGGACTTCTCTTCCCGAGTTCAGCTGATGAGGAGGCTGCACAGTTGGCCGAGGCCATACGGCGCTCAAAAGACGCGTCTCATAACGCCAAGGTTCCGAAGAAGTCTTACCCCGCTGTAATTTTCTACGAAGACCCTTCGTGGATTCGGCGGCGATTTATCGGCCCTTTGGAGGAATGGGGGGAAAGGGCTCTGAAGCAGGCCGCTTCAGAAGACGCAGCTGATGCACTCTCTTTGTGGACCGGCGGTCATGAGTCTACCCTTGAACCCCGGCGAGCCCACCTCCTTGAGAAGGAGCAGCGGCTTGAAGAAGCCATATTGAGGGCTTCTTTGCGTATAGGTACGTTGTGCTTCCTTTGTAGTCTTTCCGATTATTTATGCCTACGCATCTGTATCATTATTCTTATTTGAATCGTGCAGAATCTTCAACGCTGGGGGAGCTCCCTACGGGCCCATTAAAGCTAAAGCCCGCCGAAATTCTCAATGAAGCCTTGCTGGATGTGGAGGGGGCTGACGAGGCTGCTCCTCTCACGGTGGAACTTCCAGCGGCGGTTCTTGACCAGGGAATGCCTGCCCCTCTGGGGGAGGCTCCTTTGGAGACCGCCGCCCCAATGACTCTTACTGAGAGCGACCCAAAGGCTGGGAGCGAGGTAGTCGGGACTACTCTTCCTTTGTTGGAGCCCGAGGTTACGGCGGAAACCGTTGAAGCTGCTATCCTCCCGGCTCAGAATGGGAGGAGTGTTGAAGGTATCCCTCTGCGTTTTAATTTAGCAACCCCTTCATAGTCTGAACTCTTTTATTATTTTTTTTTTTTAGAATTGCGCGGTTTGGCGGCCACGATCGCGGATCTGTCGCCTCGACAGTCATTTCAGCGTTTATTGGAGATGGCAGCTCCGCAGGCGATCTCCCCTCAGCGCATTGTCCTCTCGTCTGGGCAAGGTTGGTGTCGTCCATCCCTTCTCATAGCATCGTCGTTATTTTTGCGTACTGACATTGACGTTTTCTGCAGTTCTGGAAGCCGATGACGAGGTCGAGATTCTCGAAGGGCCAGGGGGGCCTTCAGCTCCTACTTGCACGACTGTCGGTGAGTGACATTTCATTGCACTCTCACTCGTTCCTTGCTTAAGAATTTTGTTGACGTCTTTTAAATTTGAACAGCTCTGCCAGTCTCCACGGCGTTGGAGTCGCGCATCGTGATGCCACCCGGCCCTTATGCCTTGCGGGCTTCAGAACGCTTGGCCCAATTAAGCCTCGTCTCCTTGTCGTCTCTGATCGAGGAGCTTCGTGCTGGCAGCACGACCACGGCTGAAGCATTCGCTGCCGAGGCTAACGGTTCTCTTCCTTTTCTTGCCACCTACCACAGCGAAGAGGTGGTACGAGTCTGGGTGGAGTTCTGCCGGCGAGTGGAGGCTTGCCTACACACTCTCGAGTGTTCTCGCCTTTCCTCGGAGGCCGTGGCTGCAAAGGCGGAGTTACGAGGGCTGATAGCACGGTGCGCGGCCAACATGACGTCATGTGAGAAGAGGCTTGGTCGCAAGTTCTCGGAAAGGGAGTTAGCCTCCAAGGCGCTGAGCGAGCTTCAAGCCAATCTCACAGCCAGGGCCAACAAAGCGTATGAACTCTGGCGGGTGCTTCAGGAGTCCATCAAAGAGGTGGTGGCTCTCGACAAAGCTGCCACGTTTACTCGTGAGAGGGTTGAGGCTCATAAGGCCACTGAGAAAGAGCTTGAAGCCCGGCTCGCTTCGTATCAGGCTCAGCAAGCTCAAGCGGAGGCTCGTCTTCTGGAGATCTTGCGTCATGAAGCCGTGGTCCAGCAAAAGCAGGATGAGCTGACCAAGCTGCTGAATCGCCCGCCGGCTTGAAACATTTGTATCTTTTTCTTCCTTTTTGTACATACTCATGGATGAGAGTATTTTCTTTTTGTTTCTTTCATGAATTGTACTTTGCACCCATTTTGGTTTATGAATAAAAGATACATTTTTCTTTTCAATGATGTGTCTCCTTTTCATTGAATGTATTTTGCGGATATTCTATCTTGATTTCCTTGTAGGACAGCAATGGCTCAGGACTCAGGGTTAAGATCTGCTTCCTAAGACTTTTGAATTTCACGAGCCACGAGGGTCTTATAAAGAGTTTTTCTCCCTACAGGTCGAGAGGATCCCATAGGTGTAAGTTCTTCTTAAAGATCGTGAGGATCCTTGAGCGGGTCTTCCCTTGAGAGTCGTAAGGATCTCGCAAGAGAGTTTTTCTTCCTTACAGGTCGTGAGGGCCTGCAAGTGTCGGATGTGATCACCCTTGTCCGTGTTTTACGGAGTCAGGGGTTTCTCAAGGTATCGTAGTTTAAAGACGTCACGGTCAAGGTTAAGGACCTCATAGTCCGTGGATTTAAGGACTCCACAGTCCGCTGTTAGTTTTAAGACATCACGGTCAAGGTTAAGGACCTCATAGTCCGTGGATTTAGGGACTCCACAGTCCGGTGTTTGGTTGCAGGGACCCGTCACCTCTTTGAAGACGCTGAGGAATTACAACGCCGGGCATCAAAGGAGTGAAGAGATGTACCCTTAAACCAAGGCAAAATCTGTAGGGAATCGGGGTGGTTGATCGTTAGTTTTAAGACATCACGGTCAAGGTTAAGGACGTCATAGTCCGTGGATTTTAAGGACTCCACAGTCCGGTATTTGCTCTGGATGCTTCACACGGGTTCACTGCCGTGCTTGGCGAGGACCAGGCTCCGCTCTGGACGTTTTTCACGGGGTCAAAGAGTGACATTATCCGCGTTCCACGTAACCAGGAATTTTGCACTAGATGCTTCACACGGGTTCACTGCTGTGCTCGGCGAGGACTAGGCTCCGCTCTGGACGTTTTTCACGGGGTCAAAGAGTGACATTATCCGCGTTCCATGTGACCAGGAATTTTGCACTAGATGCTTCACACGGGTTCACTGCCGCGTTAGGCGAGGACTAGGCTCCGCTCTGGATGCTTTGCACGGGTTCACTGCCATGCTCTGCGAGGACCAGGATCCGCTCTGGACGTTTTCCACGGGGTCAAAGAGTGACATTATCCGCGTTCCACGTAACCAGGAATTTTGCACTAGATGCTTCACACGGGTTCACTGCCACGTTAACCGAGGACTAGGCTCCGCTCTGGATGCTTCGCATGGGTTCACTGCCATGCTCTGCGAGGACCAGGATCCGCTCTGGACGTTTTCCACGGGGTCAAAGAGTGACATTATCCGCGTTCCACGTGACCAGGAATTTTGCACTAGATGCTTCACACGGGTTCACTGCCGCGTTAGGCGAGGACTAGGCTCCGCTCTGGATGCTTCGCACGGGTTCACTGCCATGCTCTGCGAGGACCAGGATCCGCTCTGGACGTTTTCTACTGGGTCAAAGAGTGACGTTATCCGCGTTCCACGTGACCCGGAATTTTGCACTAGATGCTTCACACGGGTTCACTGCCGCGTTAGGCGAGGACTAGGCTCCGCTCTGGATGCTTCGCACGGGTTCACTGCCATGCTCCGCGAGGACCAGGATCCGCTCTGGACGTTTTCCACGGGGTCAAAGAGTGACATTATCCGCGTTCCACGTGACCAGGAATTTTATCGATTGTATCCGCATTTCGCGGAATGGAGGTTTGACTCTTGGTGATACGTATATCACCGAGCCATGGAACTGGGGGTTGCCGCTGTTCCATTTCGCTTGATGTTGTGTCTGCTGCGTCGAGATGATCTCCAGGTTATTTGTGAACCATCGAGATTTGGCTTCCTCTCATGATGAAACCTGGGGGAGGAGTACGACTCCTTCTTTGTTTGCGCCCCTGGATTGTATACAGGGATTGATGTAGCATCACCTGTAGGGCAAAAAGGTTTCATTTTTCCATCATTTCTTTTATTCTTTCCGGGATGCTCTATCATTTCAGCTTTTTATATCGCGAAGGTCGCGATTGCCCAATCATTTCGGCTATTTTTCGCGGTGCCCAATCATTTCGGCTATTTGTTTTATTTTTACTCGCTGCTTTTTATTGCGAGTTGCCCCATCATTTCGGCTATTTTTCATGCATACATTTTTACTTGCTGCTTTTTATTGCAAGTTGCCCCATCATTTCGGCTATTTCGTAGGCATGTGTGGCCTGCTAGCTTTTTCGCCGCAAGCTCGGATTTTGGATACCGATTTCGGCGTCAGCACCGCTGCAACTGGTATGTTGCCAGGAGCGAATCATCATTTGCCTCTGTCGATGTTGAACAAAGGTGGCTTAGCGAACAGGGTTAGGATCCTGTCGGCTAAGGCTTTTGACTTCATGAGCCGTAAGGGTCTCACAAAGGTATTTCTCCCTACAAGTCGTGAGGATCTTGCAGGTGTATTTTCTCCTTAGGGATCGTGAGGATTCCTAAGTGTATGTCCCTCTGTAAGTCGTAAGGATCCTACAATAGGGTTTTCTCCTTATGGGTCGAGAGGACCTACAAGGGTTGGACTTTGCTGGGGAAATGTTTATTCGCGCCCGTGGATTGTATACAAGGGTCAGTATTGAGCTTCTTGCAGGGCAACATCGGAGGTTGTGGAGGATTTGCTTAAGAACAGGTTTGGGTTTCTGTAACTTAAGACTTTCAAATCTCATGGGCCGTGAGGGTCCCACAAGAGAATTCTCCTTACGAGTCGTAAGGATCTTGCAAGTGCATTTTCTCCTTAGGAATCGTGAGGATCCCCAAGTGCGTTGCTCCTTTGTGAGTCGTAAGGATCTCACGCAGGTGGTTTCTCCTTACAAGGTCGAGAGGACCCAACAAGTGTCTTTTAACGAGGTTGCGCCCTTTCGGGTTTTCACAAACACTCGCCGGTAGTCCTGCTGTTTTTACTCACGGAGCCCTTTCGGGTTTTCATCCGTGCCCATTTTTCTTCTAGACATACCGTTTTTTTTATATTCTTTTTCACTTTTTTTTATTTTATTTTATTTTATTTTATTTTATTTTTTTTCTCCTCTTTTTTTTATCTCGTCAGCCTAAAGATGCTGCGGTAGTAGTTTTAGGGACGTTTCGGTCCGTCGTTAGTTTAAGGACGTTTCGGTCCGTCGTTAGTTTAAGGACGTTTCGGTCCTTCGCTATGGGAAGGACGGCTGCTGCTTGTAAAGTCTGAGCCTAGGAAGATAGCGAGCGGACATAGTCGTCGTCATCTATCATTGACCCAGGCTGTGGCTTATCAAGCGTAGTATTTCTTTAAGAAGCGGCCGTTTATTGGCCTGAAAGGCCTTTCACCGTGCATGTCCATGAGTAGGTAGGCTCCACCCTGGTAGACCTTGTCTATGACGTACGGGCCTTCGTAGTTTAGCTCAAATTTTCCTCGCTTGGCACGATTGGGGATCATAGGTCTTTTGACCACTAGTACAAGTTCGCCTTGGCGGAATGTCCTCGGCCTGGTCAATCTTTCGTATGAGCGCGTCATCTTTGCTTTGTAGGCCTCTAGATATTGTTGCGCTATGAGCCGGGTTTCGTCGAGGGCATCAAGCTCCTCAAGCCGAAGGTGAGCATTTTCTTCGTTCGTCAGCTCATGGTGGACTGCTACTCGTAGAGAGGGTAACTCTATCTCGAGGGGGAGCACTGCCTCCGTCCCAAATACCAACGCGTACGGCGTTGTGTTCGTGGCCGTCTTGAATGTAGTTCGATAAGCCCAAAGGGCTTCTTGCAGCCTTTCGTGCCAGTCTCTCTTATTCCTGGAAACGGTCTTTTTTATGATCTTCGTCAAGGTCTTATTGAAGGCCTCGGCCAGACCGTTAGCTCGTGGATTGTAAACCGAAGAATATCTCCAGTCTATATTGTGCTGCTGTGCGAAGCGGCTAATCTTATGGCTTCGGTAGGCCGGCCCGTTATCGGAGATAATCCGCCGTGGAGTTCCGAACCGATAGATGACGTGCGTCTTGAAGAAATGGAGGATATTCTCCGTCTTCACTTCCCTCAATGGTACTGCTTCTGCCCATTTGGAGAAGTAATCAGTTGTCGCCAGAATAAAACGGTGTCCCCGGGATGATGCTGGCTCAATGGGGCCGACTATGTCAGTCCCCCACATTTCGAATGGCCAACTAGCCAGCGTCGGGTGCAGTGGATTCGGATGTTGGTGGATGAAGTCTCCATGAATCTGGCATGAGTGGCATTGCTTCGCATACTCGAGGCAGTCCTGGATCATCGTGGGCCAGTAGTAACCCATCCGTTTAATTTTTAACTTCATCTTTGGGCCTGCTTGGTGAGAACCGCAAAGTCCATCATGAACTTCCTGAATGACTCTTTCTGCTTCGTCAGGTCCTAAGCATCTCAGCCATAGAGAATCAAACGATCTCTTGTATAGAATATCGTTGACAAAAGCGAAAGATAAAGCTCGTTTCATGAGCTGATGTCTTGAGGACGCTTCTTCGGGCATTCGGTGGGACTTAAAGTAGTCTATGAAGACTTCCCTCCAGTCTTCGGCCTTCTCATGGTCTTTTATTTGTAGGGTCGTCTGCTCAGTCGTTCCCTTTTCTTCGCATGATTCCGGAGATATTTCTGCCGGGGCGAGCACTCGACGGCTTTGTACCACGATTCTGACGTCATCGAGGTTCTCGTCAGCCAGTTCTTTAGCAAGTTTAGCCAACGTGTCTGCTTTGCTGTTTTCCGCGCGCGGTATGTTCTCCAAAGTATAGGAGGGAATTTGTGTCAATAGTTGTTGCACCCTTTCGCCGTACTTCACCAACTCCGGCTTGCACGTTTGGTAGTCACCATTTACTTGACTAACGACCAGCTGAGAATCCCCGTATATGAGGAGGTCTTCAATTCCCATGTCGATGGCGATCTCGAGGCCTGCTATCAGAGCTTCGTATTCGGCTTCATTGTTTGTCCTCGGTTCTGTTAAGGAGAAGGCGAAGCGCATTATCCCTCCTTGTGGAGTTGCAAAGATGAGGCCTATCCCTGATTTGATCATTGGGACACCTTGTTTCTGTTTCTTTATGGAGGATGCTCCATCGAAATAGAGTTCCCATCGGGCGCTTCCGCCGCTAATCGCATCAAATGCATGCTCGTCCGGCAAATCACAGTTCAGAGGAGAATCGGCCGGTATCGGGTGCTCGGCGAGGAAGTCGACAATGGCCTGGCCTTTCACTGCCTTGAGAGGTTGATATGTTATCGAGAACTCCATCAAGAGCAGGGCCCACTTAGCGAGTCGTCCCGTCAATATGGCTTTCGACATCAGATATTTGAGAGGGTCCACCTTCGAAATAAGACGGACTTCATGTGCTAATGCGTAATGTCTAAGCTTTGTTATTGCGAAGACCAACGCCAGGCAGTGCTTTTCAATGGGGGAATAGTTGCTTTCTGCCCCCAGCAGCACTCGACTTAAGTAGCAAAGTGCTCTTTCTTTCCCCTGATCGTTCTCTTGTGCCCATAGTGCGCCCAAGGAACCTTCGAGGGCGGTCGTATAAAGAATGAGGGGTTTTCCCTTGACCGGCGCGGCCAACACCGGAGGGTTCTGTAGGTACTGCTTGATCTCATCTAGTGCACCTTGGCATTTGTGATCCCAAACGAATGGAGTTCCCTTCTTCATCAGGTGGCTGTAAGGACGGCATTTGCCTGAAAGATTGGCGATAAACCGCCGGATGTATGCGAGCTTCCCTTGGAGAGACCGCAACTTTTTGAGGGTTCTTGGCGGAGGCATTTCCATGATCGCCTTAATCTTTGACGGATCTATTTCAATACCTCGGTGTCGAACGATGAATCCCAGAAATTTGCCCGAGGAGACTCCAAACGCGCATTTGAGGGGATTCATTTTCAAATTATATTGCCGAAGGCGTCGAAATACAGTCTCCAGATGTTTTAAATGATCTTCGTATGACATGCTCTTTACTACGAGGTCGTCGATATAGCACTCGACGACGTCGTGTATGAGGTCATCAAAGATCTTTGTCATGGCCCTTTGATAGGTAGCGCCAGTGTTCTTAAGACCAAAGGGCATAACCCTGTAGAAAAATATACCCAAAGGGGTCCGGAAAGCGGTGTGCTTCTGGTCTTCGGGATGCATTTTTATCTGATTGTATCCTGACGAACCATCCATAAAGGAGAAAACCTCGTGAGTGGACGTGTTATCTATCATTAGCTCGGTTCCCGGCACCGGGAAATCGTCCTTTGGACAGGCTTTATTGAGATCCCTGAAATCCATGCATATGCGTACCGTCCCATTCTTCTTCATTACCGGGACGATATTGGCGATCCAGTCGGGGTATTGGACTTCTTGGATAAATCCAGAATCGATCAACTTCTTGACTTTGGCGTTGATGCTCATTTCAAGCTCGAGTCGCATCCTCCTTGGCGCCTGCTTGACTGGCTTGATATCTGGGGATATTGCTAATCTATGCACGGCAATTTCCGGATCCAATCCTGGCATCTCGGAGTAGTTCCACGCGAAGCAGTCTTTATGCCGTAGAAGCACGTTCTTTAACGCCGCCACCCTCTCTTCGGATAACAGCTCGCTGACAAATGTCGGTCGCGGGTCGTCTGCCGATCCCAACTCAATCTTCTTGAGGTTATCTGCAGTAGTATGTATACCATCTTCCAGTTCTTTTGGAGCGGGCGGAAATTCCGAGATCACCTCATCATCGCTGTTCTCAAAGCACCGGTAAAGGTCATCTACGTTCTCGGGCTCTTCTCCTAATATCGTAATCGTATAACAAGTGCGAACCCGCTCCCTGGACTGAGGTGGACCCGATTTTGCTCTTGCGGCCTTGGACTCATGCTTTTGCGGTGGCGTCACATTCCAGCCGTCGGATAAAGCAAATCTGCCCCGTCGGTACTGGTCCTCGACCCAGTTCTTGAAGGTGAAGCAGTCTTCGGTAGGATGTCCTATGGCTCGGTGATAAGAGCAATAACTCGGATGAGAAGCCTTGCTAGCTTGCTCAGGATGTCTAGACTCTGGAAGCGTGATCATTTGATGTTTTATAGCGAGGTTGAGTAACCTCTCCGTCTTGTCTCGGGGGAAGGAGTACGCTCGACTCATCTTCTTCATGAGGGACGAACCCGAGCCGCTTCTTGATTTATTTCCGTCTTTGCGTCGGGCCTTTCGTACAACGGATTGACGAGGACAAGCGTCTTTGTCTTTTGCAGCACGTTGAGATAAACGTTGCGTCCTGGCCTTCTCGTAGATGGCCATTTCGCGGTTGTGGTCTTCCCGAGCTTCCTGACCCATTTTCCTGATAGGCTTGCCCATTCGTTCTTCAAACGACGGACTCGGCGCTTTAATCGCGGGGTCTAGTTTTGATGGGGGGTTGGCATCTCCTGACAGGGCATCCTCCTCTTCGTTAAAGGTATATATAGCGTAGCTACTGTGAGCCCGTTCCCGTTTTCCGGCTCTTGCGTATCCAAGCCCGAGTGTTTCCATCTTCCCGTTGGGCAATTTGCGTTGAGTCCCGGGGACATCCCAAATCCTGTTGTAGAACCGCGCCTGCCGAACGGTCTGTTCTAAAGATACTCCTTGGCGCTTCAATAGCTTCTTTAATCCATTTGTATAGTATCTGGGCAGACGGATGGGTTGGAGCCTGTCAAGCGTAGCATCCGTGCCATGCCAGATCTCTTTATCTATTTTCGACTCTGAGGATCGGTAGAATAGGATCACCTTCTTGCCCCTTCGCCTGGGAGGGACGTAAAATGTTTGCAGGTCCTGTACATTGTGAGCCTGAAGCGCGTCGAGATCCTTGTAGTGTTCTCGCGGTACCATGGTGATTTGCAAACTATGGTCATCGCCAGGGGGTGCTTGTATTGACAACCGATTGGAGAACACAGCATTAACTTCATCTTCTGAATCGCTTCCGAAGACCAACACGGGGGCGGGCGTCCCCAGGTTGTTGCGTTGAGATGGCCCTGCATAAACTATCTCTTCCTCTTCTTCGGTATCGCTCCCGAAAATCGGGATGGTGGCGGCGGTTTTTTTCCCCAGATTGCGACTCCTTTCTGTATCCTCGAAATCTGGCAAAAAGTACTTCGCATCTTCGTATTTGCGGACTTCGTTCACGGAAAATGGGTTTAACTCACCTGTTACGGTATACTCGAAACCATCCTTAAAGTACTTCATACACTGATGTTGTGTAGAGGGGATGATATTGTACTCGTGTAGCCAAGGACGGCCGAGTAAGGCGTTGTAGCAGGTCTTGGCGTCAATGACATGGAATTTGATGTCTGTGACAAGAAGTCCAAAGCGTAATGTTAATATCACAGATCCGAGAGTCCGTGACGATTGTGAATCGAAACCGGAGATAGTGATTTTGTCACGAGCGAGGTGTTGCACGCTCATGCAGATTTCCTTCAACACCCAAACATTAAGGAGGTTGACGGAGGATCCATTATCCACCAGGATCTTGCCTATCTTGATATCATGGCAGTATCCGGTGACATATAGGGGACGGTTATGGTCGCATGTCCCGAGAAGGAGGTCTTCATCACCGAAAGTGATGTCGGCTGTATGCACTTCCTCCAGTTCATCCTTCATCTTTTCAGTGGCGAGGAAGGCTTGGAATTGCTCAGGTTCTTGTAACGCCTTAATCAGTGAGTCTCGCGCTTCTTTTGATAATAGGAGGGCATCGAGAATGCTAAGCTGAGAAGGTAGCTTCCTTAGGTGCGCATGGATGTTATAGTCCACTTTACTCTTCTTAGGAGGGTCTTTGGCAGCCAGCTCTCTCATGACTTGGTCATCTAAAGTGATATCTTCAGTGACCTTTTCCTTTCCCTTATCCCTTCTATTCCCGGGCCTGAGATTCTTCTCTGGGAGTGTGCGATTGCGTAGCTGAATGTTCTCTCAGGCCTCCGATTCCTCCTCTTTCCCCAAAACGGATTCTTTAAAGAGAGGGCCCAAAGCCATTTCTTCATCAGAGTCGCTCCCAAAGGTGAGAACTTGTGACCCCCCGGCGTTAACCATGTAACAGTTACCAGTAGTTCTGTTGTGCCCATCGACAGTACTTCTTCGCTCCCGACGGCTCTTGCGTTTCATGCGCTTAAAATGTTGCCGACGAGTAACATATCCTTGCCACCATATCTTAAAGGCGTCGCACTCCTCCATGGGATGTGATATTTTCCGATGATATGCGCAATAGTCAGGGTGCGTCACTACCCCATCGTGTGTATTTCCTTCCGAGGGTGGTAGCTTCATTCCCATTGACATGGCTTTGGCAAACCTTTTCCTCGTCTTGAGTATCTTCTTGTCTACTTCGGATGCCTTTCGCTCTGGCAGGGGTAGTTCAACTCTTTCGTTCAGTTGCCCGCACTTGGCTCCTTCTGATGTGGCCATCTCACGCTCCTGGTCCGCTTTACATTTTAGACGAATCTCGTCTAGAAAAGCGTCGATCATTTCATCTGTTGGCCATGCACGTTCTGGTACAGGCTCTGCCTCCAGCCTCTTAATGCCAGGAGTTTTCCCATCATCGGTAAACGAGTGGGAGATTACGTTACAACTCGCCACATATCCTTCGGATTCATCCGACGAGCTTTCTCCATCATCTTCCTCTTGAAAGATGTGGTTGAGGAACTCTTGCAGTGTGACAGGAGTTCGCGCCTTTTGATTGTACTCTTCCAGTGCGTCGATTTGCTTTTGCAAGTTCGTGTGTTCGTTTCCAAGCTTCACGGGCTTCTTGGATTTCTTCTTCTTTTTCCTCGAAGATTTTGACGGTTGGGCGTGAGTATTCGGGCCCTTATCGCGAATCTTCGTAATTGGGCGGGGCTTCAACATTCCTTTGATAATTTGAGGTTCAAGAGGGTCTTTCCATTCGATCGCAGGACACGCGTGAAGGTCTCTCAGCATTCTTTTGGTTTTAGTTGATAGCACGACCTCCCATGGAGCTTCTTCAATAAAAGAACATGTTGCCCCCGGTGTATCCGCTTTCCTAGGAGCATGCGGCTGTGGTGGGTTCACCTTCCACTTTTCGGACAGTACAAACTTCCCCTGGAGGTACTGGTCCTCAATCCATCCTTTGAAGACGAAGCAATCTTCAATCGGATGGCCTGCCATTTGATGGTAAGGGCAATAGTTAGGGTTATTCACCTCGGCGGGTTGCGGCGGTCGCCTTGGATTTGGCAGGTTTATAAGTCTGTTGTGTATTGCCAGCTCGAATAGCCGTTTCGTCTTGTCCCGTGGGAAGGAGTAGGGACGCTTCATCTTCTCATTATAATACCGACGTCTTTCCTCCAGTTGATCTGCCGGTTTCGGGGCGTTAGGTTGCTGTTGGGCATTTGCAACAAAGGTTGTCCTTCCTTTACCCTTGTCATTCCGAGGTTCCGACTTCGGGGGAGGTGGTCTATGACCCATCTGGTCCATCTGAGCCAACTTGTCGATTAAAACTTGGAATGTGGTTGGCTTAAAGAACATCATAAACTGGGAGATAGTTGCGTGAGGGTCTAGGGTTCCCACGAACATGCCCACTGCAGGTGCTTCCTCAATGCGTTGCTCACATCTCGACCACAAATTCCACCAGCGTATAGCATATTGGACCCAGGTTTCGCCTGGTTTTACCCTGGCGTTAATCAGTGCAGTTATTGAAGTGCGTTCGCTGGCACTTGCGAATCGCTGAGTGAACAACAACTCCATTTCAGTGAACGTTTTGATAGAATCGTTCGGGAGTTCTGAATACCATTCGAACGCTGTTTCTGATAAGCTGCCCACGAACTGGCGGAGCAACAGTTTATCATCACTGCCGGTGTTACCGCAGAGGGCCCGGAACTGGGCGACATGTTGATGGGGATTGCCGGTCCCCTTATACATGTGGAATTTTGGTATCGTGTAGCCTTGCGGGTATTTGATTTGGTCGTACCAGCTCGGATACGGCCGCCCCGTTTTCACGACTTGACCAGCTGCCTCAGTCGCGTGATGAACCCGGATTTGCTGGGCTATGTAGTCAGCCAAGTCAGCCTTAGAGATTGCCTCCTCCTTGGCCGTTGAGAGGGCCGGCGGTGGATTTGACGTTTCTCCTCGGTCGTCTTCAAGAACGATTGGGGGATCCTCGGTGGGTAAGTCCTGCTGGATCATCATTCCTATCATATCTTGGAAGAGAAGGCCCATCCGTTGTATGTTGGCCGCTTGTTCAGCAGCCTCTTTGTCCCTTTTCTCCAGTGTCCGGCGAAGGAATTCAGCATCGGTTTCTTCCTCCCGGCGTGCGTCTGAGGACGTTTCTGGGTTTTCTTTTGGCCCGGTGAGCGCGGCCATAGCATTCATCATTTCTTGAAGCTTTTGTTGCTGCTCTTGAGCCTTCGTCACAGATCGGGTTAGCGGTCGGTGGCCCGTAGAAGTGCGGCTTTCCTCTTTTCCAGAGGCCATGTAAACAGTGTGCACCACCATGCCCCCAGACTTAGGGCGTCTGGGCTCAGTGCTTTTAGCCGTCGTTGCATGCTGTGGGGTCTTCTCTGGCCTCCTCCTTTTATGAGCCATGGAGGTTGAGGGGGCCGTTGAGGTGGGCGTCCAGATAGCCTTTTGGGGTTTAGCCTGGTGACCCGCTTCCGGTTGGATTTTCGGCTTCTTGTGCTGGCGGGAGAAGTTTGGATCGATGATCGAGTCCAGGGCCTGCCGCCAAACCTTATAGATTTTGGAAGACAGCCGTTGAGGAGATCGGGGCTGTTCTGATTTTATTTCCACAACCTTTTTTAATGGGGGAGGAGACCTCTTCAGCACTGCAGTAGGAGAATTCCTTCGCACCTTATTTAGCATTTCAAAGCTGTTCCCAGTTGGAACAGCAGCATTAACCTCTGCCACCGGGGCCGATGGAGTCAACCCGGAGGGGGAGTTGCCCCCAGCCTTCCTTACTCGGCGCCAATGGCGACGTCGAGCGTGTCGAGCAGACGGTGTAGGGTCAGCGGTAAGAATGGTTTCGTCTTGCCCCCTGTCTGGGTGGGGGGTCGCTGTTGGTGTTAGCCTGTCAAAGACCGACGTCCTTTGGGCAGCAGGAGCGGGAGCGGGAGCCGTCAATCTTGTAAAGACCGACCTTTTGGCCGGAGAAGCCGCCTTGACGATTTCGGGAGCAGGAGCAGCCACTTTCTTAGAAGCAGCCTTCTCTGAGATTGTAGGCCCCATGATGGGTTTGCAGGATTTCTGGCCCAATCTAGAGAAGACCGAGGCGTTGACGTTGGGCGACTCGTTGAGAGGAGCCGCGACAGGGGTAAGACGATCAAAGACCGACTTCTTAAGAGCTTCCGTTGTCAGTACTGGAGCGGTGAAGTTTGTCGGCGGGAGCATGGTCCCAAAGAACAATCCTGTGGTGGCGCGAGTGACCTGTTCCACGGGCATTGTGAATAGCGAAGCAGCTTGGGGTCCGTAGGCTATACCTCCTGGTGAGGCAGAGCGTTGGTTGCAATTGCAGTCTGAGTAGTTGGAGAATTTCATGGAAGTAGAAGCCATCGATCCTTTGCTTTCTGCAATAAGCAAGACGCCAATTCTTAGTATCTTGAAACCCAAGGGCAACCATTGGCGAACCGCGATTGGTTCGCGAGTCACGACACACGAAGTGTGGAGTGGAAAGAGGAAAAGGTCCCACCGGGCGTGCCAGAATCTGTTCCCCTCCGAAAGACGGCGCACAAGACTGCGGTGTCTTGGCACTGAGATTCGGGGAAGATGCTAATTGGTGCTATCCGTTCACCTCTCCGAAGATGCCAAGTTGATTTATGGCACCATGTATCGAAGGTTTAAACGGATGCGTCCGATGTAGCAGACTTCGTCAGATTCCCCCTCGCTTGAGGGGTTTTTGATTGTGGGGACGCTCTTCCCTGCAGGCGCAAGCCCCTGCAGTTAATTACGCTACCGCATTGCGGTAACAACTTTCTCCTTCTCCAGCTGGTCACTTCGTGTCGTGGGTGTTTGTTTTGTGTTTTGTTGCCCGTGGATTGTTTACGGAGACTGAGTTATGTCGTCGCCCGTAGGGCGTGGACTAGTCCAAATCCGTATTATCTTAGATTTGGGTTTGGGGGTTTGGTTTGAGGATACGTCAGCCATACTTGAGGCTAAGATCAACTCAAACGTTTGTTAAGGATACGTTAGTATAACTTTGTGACTAAGATCAACTTAACGGGATCGCTTAGATCCGATAAAGGAGTGTTTGGACTCCATTGTTCCAGTTTAGGGACCTAGAGGTCCAACGTATGTATGGCCGTCAGGACCCGTCACCTCTCTGACGACGTTGAAGAATTACAACGACGGATGTCAGAGGAGTTCAGAGATGTACCCTTGAGCCAGAGTTAATTGGGGGGATTTATAGTCCACTCTGTTTGAAGGCTTAAGGATACGTTAGCCATCTTTGAGGCTAAGATCAACTTAAACGGGACCGTTTAGATCCGACAAAAGAACATGCGAGGCTCTATTGTTCTAGTTTAAGGACATTGCGGTCCATGGGTAGTTTAAGGACATTGCGGTCCACTGTTAGTTTTAAGACATCTCGGTCAAGGTTAAGGACGTCGTAGTCCATGGGTTTAAGGACCCCACAGTCCATTATGTGCTCTGGATGCTTCACACGGGTTCGTTGCCGTGCTCTGCGAGGACCAGGCTCCGCTCTGGACGTTTCCCACGGGGTCAAAGAGTGACATTATCCGCGTTCCACGTAACCAGGAATTTTGCATTAAACACGGGTTTAAGGACCCCGCAGTCCGTATCAATGTGTGGTCGTCGGGACCCGTCACCTCTTTGAAGACATTGAGGGATTACAATGCCAAGTATCAAAGGAGTGAAGAGATGTACCCTAGAACCGGAGTGGATTAAATAGTCCTTGGCCCAATTCGGGATCAAGACGAATTAATTATATTATGAGTCCATTGGTTCAGTTAATCACAAATTGAGGACTTATGGCCATCTTGGGCTAAGTCCAATCAGGAGAGGTTTTGCCTCCATCCATTTAGTCAATTGGGCCAAAGCCTAGTGTTAAACACTACAGAGCAATCAGTGTTGAACACTGGGAATGAGGTTGACAAGTTAGTGTTTAACACTAAGAGATAATTGGTGTTAAACACCAGCAACAAGGCTTTTCAAATTAGTGTTAAACACTAAACAGATCAGTGTTGAACACTGCAAATAAAGCTTTTTAATTAGTGTTGAACACTAAGGCCCAACAGTGTTTTAACACTGGGTTCGAGAGTTTTAATTTAGTGTTAAACACTAAGGCAAGAGGGGTCACGTGGCAGCACGTGAGAGCGCCCTCCCTTCATTTATTCTGCTGAGATTATCGCGTCTTTCAGAGCATCACGTGCCATCACGTGATGGGCATTCAAATGCCTATGTATTAGAGCTTCTGCCAAGGGTCACGTGGATCACGTGGGGTGCTGCCTCAAAGGGGCTTTCTGTAGATCTCTTGGGGGGTCACGTGATGACACGTGACCCTGCCTCTATGTATTTTGTTTAGAGGCTTTGTTAATCTTTTTTCAGGAATTAAATTCCTCGAGCTGTAAATTTCAGAGGAATTAAATTCCTACTTCCTTTTGAAGGTTTATATTCTGAATAGAGTTGAACTCTAAATCTTCCGTAGGAATTAAATTCCTCGTATATGTGAAGAACTGAATAGGGTTAAACCCTAATAAAAGCTTTTAAGGAATTGAATTCCCATTCCCTGTTAAATGATGATTAAGGGAATTAAATTCCCGTTGTTTCGACAGAACTAAGTTCTTAATTAGGGTTAAACCCTGTTTCTTTTGTTCTGAAGGAATTAACTTCCCATGATACAGGGTCAAGCCCTAATTTTATTTTAAAGGAATTAAATTCCTATAGTTCTGTGAGAATTAAATTCTCATGCTTGCATTCCCTCTCTATGTTTTGGATCTGCATGGCAGGATCTCGACCCATTGAGAATTAAATTCTCAACCTTAAGGGGAGATGTGCACTTTGCAGATCCTCTATCAAAGAGAGAAGAAATATATTCTTCTGTTTTTATGTATCAGAGTTAAACTCTGTTGAGAATTAAATTCTCTTCTTCTTTCAAGGAGCTTTTCCCTTTCTTACCTAGGGTTTTTGCAGAAGATCCAAGTTTCTTCAAGTATCGAAGCTCTCTTCTTTTTCTTTTTCTCTCCCTGCGTATGTGTATATCTATCTATGTCTCTTGGCTCCTATTTATAGGAGAAGCAGCCGAATCAATCAGTTTTTGACGAATCTTCGTGAAAGATTTGATTTGCATCCATCATTCATTTTGGACCTTTAGATTGTTGGGTGAATTTTATTCACCATTGGATTTCAAATCCAGGGGTTTTTCCTTTGTTGTTTCGGTTAGATTTAAAGGGGAAATCTTTCCAAACCCGAGATTTTCCCATAGATAGATCACCTCTGAATCTTTAATTCGATTGGTTCCAGATAGTTGCTTTCCTTTGGAAAGATTTGAATTTCTTTCAGAATTTAATTCTGTTAACACAATGGGCTTTGAAAGCCGGTCACGTGTGACCACGTGACTCATGGTCACGTGTGGGCACGTGACCCCCTTTGGAATGAGCCTTTTCCTTTCTTTTGCGCTCTGTCTTCTTATTGCTGCTTAAACGTCACGTGCTGCCACGTGACCCCTGGTCACGTGTGAGCACGTGACCCTTGTTTGAACTCTCTCTTTCCTTGGTTCAACTGGAGAACGAGTCTGCTGTCTTGAACGTCACGTGGCAACACGTGACCTCTTCTGAAGCCTTTTCCTTGACTTGATCAGGGAACTGGTGTGCCTTTTGACGCTTGCATTTAAATGTCACGTGTCGCCACGTGACCCGGGTCACGTGGGAGCACGTGACTCTTTCTGAAGCCCCCTTTTCTTCAACGTAGTCAGGAAACTGAACTTGCCTTGATGATGTTTTTAGGTGTCACGTGCCAACACGTGACCGCTAGTCACGTGTAAGCACGTGACCCTCTTCTGAAGCTTTTCCCAGAAGCTTTCCTGATTTTAAATCAGGAAACAAATGCCAACTCCACTTCAAGACTAAATATGGTTTGTGAAGAAGTTTCAATGAAAAATTCTCTTTGAATCGTGGAACTTCCTAATTGATATTCAGAAGCACTGTCTAGGTAAGATGCAACAGTTGAGTATGGTTGGAATGCGTTCAATTGTTGGCTACGGGCGAGTTCAATGTGTTCCGCAATAAAAATGAGTTTAAGAATTGCCACATTAGATTCAAGATAAGTATTAATATGAGAGGGTGTGAAAGTTTGGTACTGTTGATAAGAATTAGAAGGTCATATCCAATTTTCATAAATAGGATTAAGATCAACATTATGATACGAAGAAAATTGAGATTGGTTGAATTGTTGGCGACTGACTTTTGCAATTTGCTCAGCAATGGTCATCGGCTTAGAAGTTGCCATATTCGCCTCAAAAGGAGTATCATCATTTTCATATGGAAATGATTGTAATTGTTGTCCTAACGGTTTTGGAGCAGTGAAAGCTATGAAACTTTAGCTATGGACCTTTGCAATATGCTCAGCAATGGACATGGGTTTAAAAGTTTCCTCACTAGCCTTAAAAGGATTATCAATATAAGAGGGTGTTGAATTTTTACACGGTTGATAGAAATTTGAGTGGGGTGTCCAACTGTTATTTCTAGAGCGTTTTATCCTATCTCTTAAAGAAATGGTGGGGTCGGAATTTCTACCAAAGCAATAACGATATAAAGAAATATCTGGTTGTGTGTAGCAAAGTTAGCTAAGAGTTGGTCGGTTTGTGTTACCTATCATAAGAGAATGAAAAGAATTAGAAGGTGAAATGGTAGTTTTTTTTTAAGCTTTTTTAATTTGGAATTTTGAAATTGTTTTGCTTGGAAAGAGGGACTCGAGAAACGTGCACAAATAATCTTTAGATTTAGGGTCACCTAGGTCAAATCAGTAGACCGCTCCTAGACTTTCAAAGGACAAGATGTAAGATAAATTCTCTATCACCTCCTTATCAATCTTGCACCCAGGTAAGTGCCAGGTAAGTGGGAGGTATCCGCTATGCGAATCACCGAAATAGCGGGCCTAATTAAGTAACCACTTTTCTTAGTCACACTTGCCTCAGACACCACAAGAAAAATGTGAATAAGCAATAGATTACCCACGACCCTCCTTTGTCCTAATTGAGCACGATTGTCCTTAGAAACTTGGTCTAAATATTTTTTTATTAATGTAGGGTGATGAGTATGTTTATTTGTGATTTGTTGGGCCTAGGAAGGGTGATGGAATGCCCACCTAATCTGAGTTTGGGTTTCTTGCCCCTTAATGTACGGTTTAAATATGCAAAATAAACTAAAATCTAAAACATGTAAAAAGATTTTTAGAGGCGCTATTTGCAAAGAATCCTGCAGGTAAAAACAGTTTATGGAGTTTTAGAGCAGAGAGAAAGACGATAGGAAAGTACCAGAAAAATTTGGGGTTTTAACTCCCAACTGTGGCCGTACTTCCGCCGCCAAAAGCACCTTTGGGCAACGGTTCCGCCGCCGTTTGATGGAATCTCCCGTTGAAATTTTGGTACTACACTCTAATACTTCTCTGCTCCTATTTAACAATCTCCGAATCTCTGTTGGTTCGCTCCAAGTGCTCCAGATTTCTCGCAAAACTCGCACCAAAATTGTTAAAAATACAAAATGCGGTTTTTTAATTTCTATTTCTATTTCTACTTTTTACGTTCTCTGGTTTTATATTAGAAATCAACCCGAATAACAAGAAAAATAATTACGACCGTTTTCCCGGCAACGACGCCATTTGATTGGTCGAAAAAGTGTTGTCTATGTATGTTCCTAAATACCGCAATCAATAACGGTATCGCAATGGCTGGCCGCTAGTGAGTACGGGCCGTCCATAGAGAAACATTGAATTAATTTTCTTGTTTTAGATGAGTTGATAGAAGAAAGGCGGGATTGTTGTCATTTTATACTAAGAAGTTTTGAAAAGTTATTAAGAGAAGGGCTTGTAGGGTTTATAGAATTTAGTAGTTAATGGATGAAGTTTTAAAATTAATTATTTTTATCTTTTAATTATTTAATACTAGAGAGATAGCGATGAATGTGGATTAGGGTTCTTGTAGGGAATTAGGGTTCTCTCTACTGACCTCTGTCCTTCCATTGTTCTCTATTTATTTCAAGTCTTTAACAAAAAAATTATTAACGAATCTCAAATCGTGGTCGTGACTATCATGAATTGATAGCGCGCCCGATAAGAGGGTTAATATCCATTTTGCTAAACTTTATAAAAATTAAAATTTTAATAATACTTGAAGAAATATTGTTCATACATTATTCTACCCTATCCTACAAATTCTAGCAAGCAAGAATTTACTCGCTTATGGAGATTACTGAAGTAGAAGAAAGGTGGAAGAAAACGGAATCCATAATTAAAATTAAAATTGCAGAAAATAAGTGCATAATGTAATGCAGAAAGTAAATATGGAAAGTAAAGTGCAGAAAGTAAATACGGAAAGTAAATGCGACAAAATTAAAAAAAATAACTACCTTTATTGATTAACTATTGCATTACAAAATTTGCTCGCTGAAAAAATAATTTACAAAACCCTAGTTTGCTTGATCGGTAGATCAGTCGATTAGATAGTTCGATGATAGATGCTCTCGGTCTTTTTATAGGCCCTGGAATATGAAGCCCTAGATGTCATGTTGAAGTGTGTCAAATTACGATCAAGACCCTGAAGTTTCAAATCCTACGGTCACCAGAAGACCACTGAACCGCCGCCTATAGCCCTATTTGACCGCGCTTCCGCCGCCGTTTGGTGGGATCGAGCTTCCAAATTTCTCGTGGCTTCTTCTCTCGATATTTTGAGGATCTTCTGATAAAAAGATTCTAAAAATATATCTCTTAGTCTCTGCCGTTGTGAGATTCTTTAATTTGCTCCTTATCTTCGGCAAATTTGGTGTAGTGAATCGATTTGTTATGAATCTCCTATTTATAGTTTAGACTTGAGCTAATCTTATTATAATACCTGCACAATATTTCAAATCATTTTGTTAGTAACATTTGTTTTATTTGAGATATTATTCCAACCAATTAATTGATATGATAGCTTAAGAATATTGGTTAGGATTATTTGATATGATATGCATATTTTAATATGAATATTTTATTTAAATATGATATGCATATATTTCCCTAATTATATTAATTATAAATGAAGAAACATATGATAATAATTTTTTTACAAATAAACTCATATATGTTCTAAATTTACAAATAACACCTTTTAGTAGTTAACAATAATAGGGAAAACGTGCAATAAATTTGACTGATCAGATACCGTGTAAGTTTATCTTAGCACATCCACTAGGGTTTTAACAAAAATATGTGAGCAATTTTAAAATTTTTAGAGAGCTGAGTATACTAAATATGAATCGAACTAGAGATTAGGATTTCATAACAAAGCAAAAAGAGATTAACACTAAGTGAATGGAAACTACAACCTTTGTAGACTTGTCCTTCACTTCAATTACTCCATGTAATAGTCCTAGAACTCTTCTACGACTCCACTTGAAAAATGGAACGGGCTTGTTCGAAGTCTTCATCGTCAAAGATGATTCACCTCGAAACTTCACACTCTCAAACTCACACTTCACTAATCTATGAATTAGTGAAGATAACAACATATACTAATTTGCTATTGTAGTGTAGGTTAATGAAGTGGGGATTTTTTCTCATTAAAATTCTTTCTTTTTTATTTTCTTTTTCAACCTAGAAAATATCTAGAGAAGAAAATGAAGAGGATGAACTTAGAAAAATGAGAGTGAACCTTGGAGATAATTTGAGATAGAGATAATGATAAGTATGAGTGAATAAAACAATGGAAGAACAATGAGTCATGGTTCTTAGCACCTTTGAGAATACTTTAGAAGCCATGACTCATCTCTTCCTTTGTTTTATTCATAGATATATATATCAATATCTTTATTTATCTTCCAATATGATTCTCATATTGCCATATTCTTGTATCATCAACCATGATACATTTGTATATATCAAATATATATGAATAAAGAAAAGAATTAAAATGAGTAATATATTAGTTAATTATTAAATCAACACTTGATTCAATAATCCGGTTATATCATATATAACTTGGCTAATATAAAAAACGCTAGATTAGAATACGGTATCATATACTCGTATTTAATTAAGCTCCAGCACATATCTCCATACGTGCCCTACTTCATTTCGCTTGAGCTTGGAAACCTCTATGTGGGACTCTTAAGACTCGTCAATATGCTATAAGTAAATAATGATCACATCAGATACCCACAAGCCGTCAGCGGTACTAGCTGGACGTAACAGTTATCCAAGTATTGAACGAATAGAAGATCAACAAACAAATTTATTCAAACTCCCGTAGAGCCTGTAAGAAACACTTACCGTACAGCCCAGTCTCTTCGTCTGATATATCGTATATCGAGTTTGAGGGGCGGAATCGTCAGACCCCAATAACTCGATAAGTCATGCCGATGTGTGGCCTATAACCAGTTGAGAAACCGCTGATAACACTTATCAGTAAATCTCATCAGCCCTGACTAGAGACTTGCGGTTAATCACGCATTGCACAACATCAACTCCCAATACCGGGAGAGACGAAACCCCTCCTATCGCTCACTGCCTCCATGTGACTCGGGACCGTACCCAAAAACCACATGTTCGCACGACTCAGTAGAGCCTTGGTAGGGTGGAAATCAAAGTACAGTGGGAACCACACAAGACACCATGATGATCTCAGGTCTATAGAGTTAACTGGTACAAGTATCACCAGAGAACTGCTATTTGACGATAGGTATGATACCATCTAGGAGTTCTCGGTGAGTCCATTCAGTGTACTCAGTTTCTAATGAGTACTTGTATACAATTTTTAATGTCAAACACCAATGGATATGGGATCATCTGTCACTCCCCGCTTCCCAGTGTATGGGGAAGGAGACGTGGCGAGGCCGTGACGTATTTACTCAGAAATAAACACGTTAAGCATAAATAAGTAATATAAATAAATAATAGAAGAATAACAAGAGATGTAATGAAACAACAACTTTTTATTTATATTCATTCTTTACATACAAATGAAAAGTAAAGTACAATAAAAGAAAGCAATGCCTAAATAATGACATATGAAATGAAAGAAAAGTAAGTACAAGTAGGAACTAGAACTTAAGCTCCTTAGTGAACTGCTCCAAATCGTCCTGGCTAGGCTCGATCTCCTGAGAGTCGGGTTCTCCTGACAACATTCCAAAGAAAGAAGAGACAGGAATTTCGTCAGTGAACTAGCACTCAGTAAGTCCCAAGAGATAGAATGTAATAGATAGGTAAAGTGTTGGATATATATGCCCTAGAGGCCAATATTGTATATGTATAAATATGGATGCTAGGGATATGTATGTACAGGACAATCTTGCTCAGTTTTATAGTATATTATTTGACTTGTCTTTGTCAGGATATGTGTATTTATTTCTATTGTTGTTATATCCAGCTTGAACATATTGATAAAGACTCGATACGGTAGTATAATATTATAGTTTGTCTTTATCTTAACATGGCATACGTCATACTCGTTATTACATATTGCGGTTACATGTTGATAAAGCCCGTAGGATCTTGCTTGACTACCTGCGTTTTGATGGCGATCATACTTGTGGAAGCAGGGTAGTCCACAAGCACATCCTTAAATGGTCCTTAGTCACGTAAGTATCGAGACCGGGCATTGATACTCCAGAGTAGACCAGTGTATACGCTTCTAACCTCGTCGGGGGTTGGTTGGTCCTGCAGCCATTGGTCTGATGCACCTAAGATCATATACAGGTGCTCACTGGGTGTGAGTACACTGGATGGACTCGCCGAGAACTTCCAAATGGTACTATACCTATCGTTAGATGGAAGTTCTCAGGTGACATGTGTACAGGTTAGTCTTCGGACCTGAGATCGTCATTTGTCTCGTATGAGTTCCCACTGTGCTTTGATCACTATCCTACCACGGTTCTACTGAGTTGTGCAAACAGGTTTTGGTTGGGTACAATCCCGAGCCATATGGAAACAGTGAGCGATTGCTAGGGATTCGTCTCTACCGGTATTGGGAGTTGATATCGCACTGTGATCGATTGGTCAGGACTATAAGACCTTGGCCAAGGCAGTTGGGATTTACTGATAGGTTGATCAGTAGTTTCCCGGATTGGTCCTAAGCCACATCAGCACGACTTATCGGGTTATTAGGGTCTGACGTTTACTACCCCCTAGACCCGGTATGTGATACTCTTTGACGAAGAGACCAGACAATACGGATATTATCATGGATAGGCTCAGTAGGAGTTCGGACGAGTTTGCTAGTGCCGCTGACGTGATTGTGGTTAAACCCACTGCCAGGGTACTGTTGAGTCTTTAGAGTCCCACACAGAGAGTTTCCTTGCTTCGGGCGAAACGATGTAGAGGTCGTATGGTTTTACGGCAGGGTTCGATCACATATGTACACTTGTGCACGTATGATGTTCGGGCGGATGATACTAGCGGGCTTTGGTTTAAGCCGGATCCTAGTATTATATTGATGGATTATTTTCGTCTTTTTGGTATTCGTAATTTTCGGAATACGGATACAAGTATGTATATACGGTAATGTGCATTCTTGTAATTGCGCAAGATGCTTCTAGAAGAAGACACCTCATTATTATGATTTACCATTTTTATTAATGGATTAATGAGGTGGAGAAATGAGGTGTGCAAGTTCATTAAATGAAGCATGGCTAAGGTTGTGACTCATTGTTTTACTATTCTACCATGGTTGATATTTTATGAAAATATCTAGATATTTGTGGAGATATTTTTGTGGCATGCATTATTATCTCCATCACTTAGCCATTCTCCATTTGGTTGATATTTTTGAGCTCACTCTACACTGTCATCTTCTCCTTGCTCTCTTCTTTTAAAAACTAACTCTAATTGTCTCATGAGTTGAGAAACACAGGGTTAGTGAGACAAAGTACTCCATAATCATTATCTACACACTCTAGTTTACTTAGATTAGCAAGCTAAGTATTCTAGTTACCTCAATTAGGAGGTAGGAGCTCTTGGTAGGCACTCTCGGGTGGATCATCATTGACACGAGGAAACCGAAGTTCAACCTTGATCATGGACACTACAAGGAGCATACCAAAAGAGTGGAGTGAAGACCCGAAGGACTTGAGCCTCTTGGTATAAACTCTTCTCATAGTAGACAACTTCTTAGTTTGCTAGTTAGGTTTATGGTTAAGATTCGGGTTTAGTGTTATTCTAGCGCCAAGTTTCTAATCGTAGTAAAATTTTTGTTCTGCATTTGGCCACGGGAGATGGCCAGGGCGCTAGCGTAACCCTTCTTGGTATCAGAGCCAATCTATAAACTCTACTAGCTAGTTTGCACAAGGTTGAAATCTCGATCGACCAAAATTTCTGAATCGTATTTCCATTTTGGTGTGCTTGCTGTCGAATTTTAAAGTTGTTTATAAAATTTTTTAGGCATCTTAAAAATATGTGCAGGCAAAACTATAGCTGTGGAAAAATTTGGGCACGTAACTCCAAAATTTGGCGGCGGAACCGGAGCAAAATGGCATATTTTGCGGCGTTTCCGCCGCGCTCTTTGGGCTACAGTGCCCGAAATTTTTTCTGGGGCTTTAGTTCATGGAAATATGATTTTTTTGATATATGGTTTTGGCCCAGATTTATTTGAGTGCTTTATTTGCCTTTAAGGGCCAATTTGGGAAAGTTTAGACGATCAAAATGTTAAAATATGTATTTTGTTATCTGTACTTGTTTAGCATATACGACCGTGAATGTCATTTGATCGGAATATCCCGTCTATCTGCTATATGTTCTTTTAGACGAGTTTGCGAACATGACATTCACGTTGATGTTCTGTGCTTGTGCTGTGATTGTGGTTGGATAGTCATGGTGGATAGCAGTTGGTGCAATGTTAGCAGTACAGTTTATATTCATTTGTACATTTGTTATCGCAGGACGAGCGTCTGACATGTGGACTGCCATCTTTGCCGGGTTGTATATTATTTGATTGGGGCACGACCGGGTTGAGGTCGATATCACCATTTGTACATATTATTTTCTTTTTCTGTATTAGGATTACCCCGCGGTGGAGTGCACGAATAACCGGGTTCTAGAAGGCAACAAGCCTGCATTTAATGGCGTTAGACGGATGGGGCTTCATTCTAAAATTGGCGGGTTATTCGCCGCACTCGTAGGGGGTATAGTATGACCCACGGAGGGGCGCCCAAGTTACCGGATTCCGTGAAGTGCTGGGTGGCCTATTCACTTTGTTGAAGGGGGTTGCCTCGCTTCTGGGATTGGCGGGTAACTTACCGCGCTCGTAGGGGTCTAGGTTCTCATTGCACAGGCTATCCACATGACCGGGAACTTAGGGTTTTATTTGCGGCTCAAATGAAACCCGGAGCTCCAAGATTATCCACCATTTTGTATTATTGGCTGTGATTCTGTGATGTTTCTTATTATCATGCCTGGGGCAAATGTTATACACACACACATACACACACACACACACACACACACTAGTAGATGTTGTATATGTTTTACACTCGCGCTAGTCCAGCTCCCGCTCTGTCATTAGTTAAGTAACCTAATGGGTGATGACGTAGCCCAGTGGCGAATGCGGATGGCATATACGTACATTGTATTTTCGTTCTTTTCTGGTGTGATAGGATTAAAATGATGGGACCGCATTAATTTTGATTAATGCAAGAAAAGAAACCTAAAAGATGTTGTTAGAACAAATTTCGAAAAACTATAGCTATATTCTTTCGCTTTGCATAGTGGTATTCGGTCATGAATATGTAGCACCTCATTCCAGGAGGCAAGAGCCGAGATCCCTACGCGGGGAGTGACCTTTTGAGCAAAGGTCTATACTGTAGATTACTCGGGTTTTTCAAAACCACTAGTTTTCAAAAAGCGGAGCTTAAACCACTCTTTTTCAAAACTACTCAGGTTTCTTCAACGATATCAAGTTCATTAAGTTAACGGGTTTTCGCTAAAAACCCAGCCGTAGCCCTCTATCATTTCCTACAAGTACTACTTAGTATTCGAGCTACGTATTTTGGCATTGTCAAGGCGTAGTGATCGGTAGCTGAGTATTGCTTGTTTGCAGTTTTATTTCCGATTATTTAGGACAGTCGCATAGCTATGTTGACATTGTCAAGGGATATGCGGGTGGGTCTAAGTTAATGAAGATAATGACGGGCCGAACTTGACTAGAGGCTTATGATATGTTGGCATTGTCAAGGTCATAAAGCCGTTAGGGAAAAAACCACATCGGGAGTTTCGAACATACATGAAACTTGCAGATTTAGCATACATTCTGGACTGTGGTGACTAGAGTGGATTCCATCTAGGTCAAACAGACAATGATAGTTGGATCCCGATCCCACTGATGAGTAGGATTACTCTCGGGACATTATTTCACTAAACAATCAATGCTATAAACCAAGTAAGTGTCTAGAACGGTGTTGCGGGGCTACGCCTTCAGAGAAAAGAGGTTATATAATTAAGAAACTTCGCAAAAGCGTTGGAAAACCTTCCTCGAAGTACCAACACTAGCCTAGCTGAAAGGTTAAGCAAGTATTATGACGTGCGATTAATCCTGACTAGTTCTTCTTTTAAGGTTTGAAGAAGAATTTGAGGAAACAGTGGGAGCCATCCTGGTTAGATAAATTAATAACCAATCTAATCTTGCAAGAGTGCACGCTGAGTATTTCTTTTCTCTCTCTCCAGGTAGCAACCATTTCATGCTCTAATCAAGATAATAAAATGTATCGCTTGACTGATCCGAATTCTTATTCGGGGCTGGGGAACGTCGGTTCGGCTCTAAACTGTGACAACAATCATGAGAATGAGCAAAGGAAAGAGGAAAGCATGAATTCTTTGACGACCTCATCGAAGAAGAAGCATATTATTGCATCTCCTTCACGTGTTCTTGTAGTTGAGAACTGCTTTTCGGTCAATCCTATCTCCTGGGTACTAGATACCGGATCAGGATCTCATATCTGTAATTTATTGCAGAGACTGAGAAAAAGTAGGATGGTTGGACCTGCTGATATGCCCCTCAGAGTAGGGAACGAAGCACAAGTTAATGCTACAGCCGTCAGTGAATATCACCTAGTGTTGTCAAATGGCAATACTATGATTTTAAATAATTGATACTATGTATTTTCCATGGTTTGCAACATCATATCAGTTTCTTTACTTGATAAAGATGGATATAAATTTGTTCTTGATAGAAATATCATGAACGTCTACCTTGATAAGGTATTGGTTGCAGAAGGTACACTGTGTAATGGTATATATGTTCTAAATCAGAGCACAGTTCTCAATGTACAAAACACACGCAAGAGGAAGAGTTCAGACCAGAACGAATCCTACTTGTGGCATTGTAGACTTGGTCATATCGGAGAGAAAAGACTGAGTAAGTTGCATAAAGATGGATTTTTGGATACGTTCGAGTTTTCATCTTATGAAACTTGTCGATCTTGTCTCAAAGGAAAAATGACCAAATCTCCGTTCATCGGACACGGAGAAAGAGCAGCAGAGCTCTTGGGACTCATACACAGTGATGTATGTGGTCCAATGTCTATACATGCAAGAGGTGGGTTTTCTTACTTCATCACATTCACTGATGATCTCTCTAGGTTCGGGTATGTGTATCTTATGAAACACAAATCTAAAGCTTTTGAGAAATTCAAAGAATTCAGAAACGAAGTAGAGATCCAGACTGGAAAAAGTATCAAGATCCTCCGATCTGATAGAGGAGGGGAGTACTTGAGCACTGAATTCAGGGATTTTCTAAAAGAGAATGGCATTCTCTCTCAGCTTACTCCTCCGTATACACCACAGCATAACGGTGTATTGGAGCGGAGGAATCGTACCCTACTGGACATGGTTCGCTCTATGATGAGTAATGCCGAGTTACCTCTTTCATTCTGGGGACTTGCGCTTGAAACTGCAGCATACTTGTTGAATCAGGTTCCATCTAAATCTATGCTTAAGACTCCATATGAAATATGGAGTGGTAAAAGACCATATCGTGAACGTATTAAGATATGGGGTTGTCCGGCCTATGTAAAGGTACAAAATCTGGACAAGCTACAGGCACGATTAGTTTTGTGCAAGTTTGTGGGATATCCTAGAAATTCTCTGGGATATTTTTTCTACCACATTGAGGAACAGAAGGTGTTCGTTGCTCGCCGCGCCACCTTTTTGGAGTGGTAATTTCTTGCAAAAGAAATAAGTGGGAGCACGGTAGAACTGGATGAAATATCAGAACCACAAACTCAAACTGAGGATTTAGTAGAACCAGAAAATTCAATGATCCTAGAAGAACCTCAGCCACTCCGCAGATCTAGTAGGATTTCTCATCCGCCCGAGAGATACTACGGTTTTCCCATAGACCGGGATCGAAAGGATTTCATCTTGGAAGAAGATGACCCTACCAGTTTCAAGAAGGCCATTATCAGTAGGGACTCTGATAAGTGGCTGGATGCTATGCGATCTGAAATAGAGTCCATGTACACCAATAAAGTGTGGACCTTGGATATTGCTCCACCTGGGGTAAAACCCGTTTGATGCAAATGGATCCACAAAAGGAAACTTGGTGTAGATGGGCAGGTGGAAACCTATAAGGCTAGACTCGTTGCAAAAGGTTTCCGTCAAAGACCAGGTGTGGACTATGACGAAACCTTTTCTCCAGTGGCCATGCTCAAATCCATTTGGATCCTACTTGCCATTGCTGCCTTCCATAACTATGAGATCTGGCAGATGGACGTAAAAACGTTTTTCTGAACGGAAGTTTAGAAGAGTGCGTTTATATGGATCAGCCGGAAGGTTTTGTAGACAGTGGGAGCAGCGGGAAGGTGTGCAAGTTGCTTAAATCCATTTATGGATTAAAGCAAGCATCACGGAGCTGGAACATCTGTTTTGATGAAACAGTCAAGGGATTTGACTTCATCAAGAACGAGGATGAGACTTGTATTTATAAGAAGATTGGAGGTCGAACTGTTGTGTTCCTAGTCTTGTACGTGGACGACATTCTTTTGATAGGAAATGACATTCCTATGCTACAATCGGTCAAGCTATTCTTATCACAAAGGTTCTCCATGAAGGACCTGAGTGGTGTCTCGTACATTCTGGGGATTATGATCTACAGAGATAGATCCAAGAGATTAATAGGACTTTCACAGTATAGGTACATAGAGACTGTACTAAACAGATTTAGTATGGAAGATTCCAAGTGCGGTAATATACCCGCATTGCACGGAATCACCTTCTCCAAGGAGATGTCTCCCAAGACTGACGAGGAGGGGGTTCGCATGAGCACTATACCCTACGCTTTGGCGGTAGGATCTATAATGTATGCGATGCTATGTACAAGTCTAGATGTAGCTTATACGCTAAGCGTGGTAAGCCGGTATAAGTCGAACCCAGGTGAGGACCACTGGACAACAGTAAAGAACATTCTCAAATACCTGAGAAGAACAAAGGAGATGTTCTTGGTTTACGGTAATAGAGACCTAAAGGTCGAGTCCTTTACCGATTCAAGCTTCCAGAGTGACAAGGATGACAGCAAATCTGTCTCGGGTTTTGTATTTACCCTCAACGGAGGGGCGGTGTGTTTGAAGAGCTCCAAACATGATACCGTTGCAGACTCGACGATGGAGGATGAATACACTGCTGCAAGCGATGCCGCAAAAGAAGCGGTCTGGATGAAGAAATTCATAACTGAACTTCAGGTAGTTCCGTCCATTGTTGATCCGATACATGTGTATTGTGATAACAATGGGGCTATAGCTTTAGCAAAGGAACCACGGCCACATCAGAAATCCAGGCACATCTTAAGGCGGTATCACCTGATCAAGGAGATCGTAGATCGCCAGGAGATCGAGGTCCGGAGAGTGGATACAAAAGAGAACACGGCGGATCCATTTACAAAGGCCCTCCCTCAAGCGCAGTTCGAGCGACTTTTTAAGATGTTGGGTATGCGGTACGCCAGCAGCTGGCCTTAGTGCAGACGTTGGGTATTCGGTATGCCAATTACTGGCCTTTAGTGCAAGCGGGAGATTGTTGGATATATATGCCCTAGAGGCCGGTATTGTACATGTATACATATGGATGCTAGGGATATGTATGTACAGGACAATCTTGCTCAGTTTTATAGTATATTATTTGACTTTTCTTTTGCAGGATATGTGTATTTATTTCTATTGTTGTTATATCTAGCTTACACATATTGATAAAAACTCGATACGGTAGTATACTATTATGGTTTGTCTTTATCTTAACATGGTATATGTCATACTCGTTATTACATATTGCGGTTATATGTGGATAAAGCCTGTAGGATCTTGCTTGACTACATGCGTTTTGATGGCGATCATACTTGTGGGAGCAGGGTAGTCCATAAGCACATCCTTAAATGGTCCTTAGTCGCGTGAGTATCGAGACTAGGCATTGATACTCCAGAGTAGACTAGTGTATACGTTGCTAGCCCCGTCGGGGGATAGTTGGTCCCGCAGCCATTGGTCTGATGCACCTAAGATCGTATACAGGTGCTCACTGGGTATAAGTATACTGAACGGACTCGTCGAGAACTTCTAGATGGTACTATACCTATCGTCAGATGGAAGTTATCAGGTGACATGTGTACAGGTTAGTCTTCGGACATGAGATCGTCATTTGTCTCGTGTGAGTTCTCACTGTGCTTTGATCACTACCCTACCACGGCTCTACTGAGTCGTGCAAACAGGTTTTGGTTGGGTACAGTCCCGAGTCACATGGAGGCAGCAAGCGATTGTTGGGGATTCGTCTCTCCCGGTATTGAGAGTTGATATTGCACAGTGATCGATTGGTCAGGACCATAAGACCTTGGCCAAGGCAGTTGGAATTTACTGATAGGTTGATCAGTAGTTTCCCGGATTGGTCCTGAGCCACATCAGCATGACTTATCGGGTTATTAGGGTATGACGTTTACCATCCCCTAGACCCGGTATGCAATACTCTTTGACGAAAAGACCGGACTGTACGAATATTGTCACGGATAGGCTCAGTAGGAGTTCGGACGAGTTTGCTCGTCGGCCTTTCTTTACGACAGGTACCTGGGTAGCCGTTACGTGCAGCTAGTGCCGCTGACGTGCTTGTAGTTAAACCCACTGCCATGGTACTGTTGAGTCTTTAGAGTCCCACACAGAGGGTTTCCCTGCTTCGGGCGAAACGATGTAGAGGCCGTATGGTTTTACGGCAGGGTTCGATCACATATGTACACTTGTGCACGTATGATGTTCGGGCGGATGATACTAGCGGGCTTTGGTTTAAGCCGGATTCTAGTATTATATTGATGGATTATTTTCGTCTCTTTGGTATTCGTATTTTCGGAATACGGATACGGGTATGTATATACGGTAAGGGGCATTCTTGTAATTGTGCAAGATGTTTCTAGAAGAAGACACCTCATTATTATGATTTACTATTTTTATTAATGGATTAATGAGGTGGAGAAATGAGGTGTGCAAGTTCATTAAATGAAGCATGGCTAAGGTTGTGACTCATTGTTTTACTATTCTACCATGGTTGATATTTTGTGCAAATATCTAGATATTTTTGGAGATATTTTTGTGGTATGCATTATTATCTCCATCACTTATCCATTCTTCATTTGGTTGATATTTTTGAGCTCACTCTACACTATCATTTTCTCCTTGCTCTCTTCTTCTAAAAACTAACCCTAATTGTCTCATGAGTTGAGAAAGCTATGGTTAGTGAGATAAAGTATTCCATGATCATTCTCTACACACTCTAGTCTACTTAGATTAGCAAGTTAAGTATTCTAGTTACCTCAATTAGGAGGTAGGACCTCTTGGTAGGCACTCTCGGGTGGATCATCATTGACGCGAGGAGGCCGGAGTTCAAGCTTGATCATAGACACTACAAGGAGCATACCAAAAGAGTGGAGTGAAGACCTGAAGGACTTGAGCCTCTTGGTATAAACTCTTCTCATAGTAGATAGCTTCTTAGTTTGCTAGTTAGGTTTATGGTTAAGATCCGGGTTTAGTGTTATTCTAGCGCCAAGTTTCTAATCGTAGTAAAATTTTGTTCCGCATTTGGCCATAGGAGATGGCCGGGGCACTAGCGTAACCCTTTATAAAGAGAATAGAATAGATAAAGTATGTGTTTGTTATGCTAACGTAGTTGTTTGTAACTTAGTACAGAATGTATCAGTGTATACGAGAGGAGTCCAACTTGCTCCGTGGACTAAAATATATGGAGTACAAAGCCCCATCAAAAAACCCACGGGACAATGGCACAGATGTTCAGATTAGGTGTATTATAGTGAACGTCTCGTTCCACTTCTAATACATCCCGTAACAATCTACCCCGTTAAACCCCGTAGTGTATATTATATTGATTATTTTGATTTGTAGTATAAGACTTACTGAAACCATAGTATAAGTTTCATGTAAACGGTTCAGGATGTAAACGGATAGTCATGTAGTCAAGTCAAGATATATCCATGGTTCGGTCAAGTCAAGTCATGTTGCCTGTTCGTATTGTTCGGTATTCATGTTCAGGTTCAAGTATATATTGGATTCATGTTAGATTGGAGTTATGTCTGGATCGGAGTTATGATTGGATTGGAGTTATGATTGGATTCATGTTTGGATTCATGTTTGGATTGTATTCAGATTATACTGAGACTTAAATTGAGTCAGTCACTTTAAACAGAATTGGATCCTGAATTAAGTTTTGGAGTTATCGGTAACTGCTGCACATGGACAGCAGGATTTGTGTTTTTTTCCAAGACAATTACCATTGATAACCCCGTTTTAGTTTTCTACCTTAAATAGGTAACCACCCACTTTCTCCGGCTCTTTGAGGCTCAAGTGAATTGGTCCCGCTTAAACATATATTTACTAAGGTCCTTAATGTAATTTTATATAACTTGAGGGGGTTTTATGAAAAAATATTCTATATACTTTAAAAATAAATCTTAAGTAATTATTTATCGTATTTAGGGTTTTCATGGATATAATTTTTAAATAGCGAGTTAGAGAATATATACCTAGCTTGAATAATACATGGTATTTTGGTGTAAAGTTTTACTTGTATTGATTCTTGATGGTATTTTCATGAAATTGTAATTCTATTAATTTGTTTAGAAAACATGGAATTTAATAATATCTTAAAAATATGTGGTTTGATAATATTTATATAATTATAAAAAAATTAATCTTTATTATTAAATAGAAATTCTCGTTTTTCTTAAAAATTATATTAAAATTCCATCGAGATCGTATGTTCCGTGAGAAGGTCTGCATCTCGTCCTACTAGTCCCGAGGATGTGCGATAATCCGTACCATCCCGATCGGGTTCTCCAAAATGGGTTGTAGAGACATAATCGCAAGGAATGAAGTAACACAATTTAAAGAAATCCGGGTTTTTAATAGTTTAAGGTATTTATTTGAAATGTCGTATTTTGCCACAAAAATATTAATCAAGCGAATTGTGCATGTAAAGATGTGTGTATATGAGAGGTAGGTCATTACCTCGTGAGATATTCTAAAGGGATGCTAAGCTAAATATTTAAAAGATGTCATATGTAAAGTTTATGGTATTTAAACGAAAAAACGCTAATTAAAGGTACATAATATGATATTTTAAGATGAAAATTATTCTCAATGTTTGTTTCATGATTACTAAGCAAGATATAATGATATGGATGAGTAATTCTTAAGAAAAATTGTGATTTTAATGATTTTAGAATCGAATGTCGGGATAACTCTACTTCCGACAAGTTTTGAGAAGAGAACTTTTTAAGATGAAACAATAGAATAAGAAGTGGGACTTACAAGTTGAAAGAAGAGAGGGGAGGTTGAGGAAGAGATTGGTGGCTTCGTGGAGTCGTGGGGTCACTGGAATTGCTTTGAATCCTCGCCGGAAAGTTAACTTGGGCTAACTCCACCTGTACTCTTCTTTGGCTTAGGAAATTTTAAGAATTTTTGACAAGAGATTTCAGAATGAAGAGGGCTAGGGTATCATGTTATATTTATAAGATGGAATTAGGATTTAGGGATTGAAGAGAGAATTAAAATTGCATTAAAATTGGATTTAAAGCTCCATTTTTAATTCTCTGTTAATTTTCAGGGAAAACAAACAATATGGGAGTAGTGGGGGTAGGCCAAGAGGTTGGGTGTATAGAGAACGGACCATTCCCTATGGAGGGGCCCGGCGGTGCCGGCCTAAACCCCGATCTCACTGGCCATCAAGAGGAGTTGGGTGCTTGGATTTTGGCCATGTGTCCTCGGCTGTTCATATAACATTTTGCACATGTTTGATTTTCTGTCTTTTCGTTTCTTATGTGTATTGCACGTGTAAACTTTTAGGCTTCCAAAAAGTTTAAAATAAAAATTCAGAAAAATAATATGTGGCTGATGGATTCGAACACAGGGGTTACATCACAGCTGTGTAAGGCTTTACCAGTGAGCTACAAGTTGTTTCTTGCTGTTCTTAAACAAAAACAACTTTTAAAGTATACTCAAGCTTGCAAACTCCTTTCTTTACGAAGAAAAATTGTGTACAGAAAATTCAGGGTCGTTACATTCTACCCTCCTTATAAAAATTCCGTCCTCGAAATTTTTAGAAGGAAGTTGTAACAGATTCAAGAAAATTTTTGATGACAATGGTGGTGAAAAAACTACTGAAAGTGCATAAAAATATGTTTGAAAGAACAAAAGGATGCAAAGGTTTTGGAAGAAGAAGAATTACCAGTGTTACCTTGACTTATAGTTTCGGCTTCTACGGCCGCTAAAGTGAAAGCCTGACGCCGGGATACATTCCTCCTAGCTGGAGGCACATTCTTCTGTCCTTGGAGCATGTTTCTCTGTCTTTGAGGCATGTTCCTCATTGTCTGGTGGAACCGACGAGGAGGCTATGCAGGAGATCCACGAGAAGGTGGAGCAGGTAGAGCTAAGCGAGGAGAAGGAGCCTGAATAGCTCACCGCAGTGGAAAGGTGTTAGCTGGTATGGGAGCTAGATTTGGATTGCATCTATGAGGACATGCTACGATGTCGTGAGTGGATGCGCCACAAACTAAGCATAGGCCGTTTGCACGTCTGCAATCCTTTATCAGGTGTCCATTCCTCTTATAGTAGAAGCAAAAATCTGGACTTGGTCGATTAAATGTTATTTCCGGTCTCCTGGGTTCAAAAGGTGGCCTGGAAGAGGCTCCTCCTGCCATCTGAGTGGCGGGGCGTTTCACACCGACAGACTGAGGTCTGCCCTTTTTCTTTACTATTGCCTTATAGCGTCGGGCAGCCTTCAGAGCAAGATCGTGGGTTGGGAATTCCCCTGTAGCTAATGCAACTTGGATCTCCGGGTCTAACCCTTGCTGAAATCGTCTAGCCCTGATCTCAGCAGTCGGTATGAGATGTGCCACGAACCTATTATGGTCTTGTGTTAGCAGTGTAGTATGTGATATTAGGAAATTGAATATTTGAGACATATTTTACCTGCTAAGCATGGTGAACTCAGTATCATACTCATCCACAGATTTGCTTCATATAGAGCCTTGTTGCAGGTGGATGAATTGCTGCTCCATGTCAAAATGGGCAGTCTCGGGAAAAATATTTCGGGTCGAACATATCGCGAAATGTCTTCCATTCGATCGACTGGACAAGACGGCTTTCTTCAGCCTTCTACCATAATCTGGCGTTGTCAATTAGTTGCAGCTTCGCAACTCTTACCGAAGCAATATCTGGCACTTGTGGTGCTGCTAGATCGTCCTTAATCGACTGAGCCCATTCTTCCGCTTCCACGGGGCTCTCTTTCCCAGAGAATTGTTTAGGGTGCAGTGCCCGGAATTGTTTGAGTTTGGGTGCCTCAGTCTCAGGGCGGTGCAATGGAATAGTAGTCTGCTGCCGCTGTCCCTCCAAGAGGCTCTTGATTGCATCAACTGATACCGTCTACTCATTGATAGGAGCTGTTAAGGTAGGTGTAAGTGGTAAAAGTGGTGGTGGTGGTGGTGGTGGGGTGTTGCCATTAACGTTCGTGCTCGAAATGTTATGGGAATCCATAACCTTGAAAGAAAAATAGGGTTAGGATATATTCAAAGAATTGAAATATAAAGAATGTATAGTTGCCGATTCTTATAATTCTTGTGATATATTGCTTAGATTTCCATGCAGAACTGACCCTGTATGGTAGGGTTCCATGTAGAACTGACCTGCATGGGCCACCAACAAAACCTGTCACGCCCCGCTTTCCAGTGTATGGGGAAGGAGACATGGTGAGGCCGCGACGTATTTACTCAGAAGTAAACACGTTAAGCGTAAATAAGTAATATAAATAAATAACACAAGAATAACAAGAGATGTAATGAAACAACAACTTTTTATTTATATTCATTCTTTACATACAACTGAAAAGTAAAGTACAATGAAAGAAAGCAATGCCTAAACAATGGCATATGGACTGAAAGAAAAGTAAGTACAAGTAGGAACTAGAACTCAGGCTCCTCAGTGAACTGCTCCAAATCGTCCTGGTTGGGCTCGATCTCCTGAAAGTCGGGTCCTCCTGACAGCATTCCAAAGAAAGAAGAGATAATAATGTCGTCAGCGAACTAGCGCTCGGTAAGTCCTAAGAGATAGAATGTAATAGATAGGTAAAGAGAATAGAATAGGTAAAGTATGTATTTGTTATGCTAACGTAGTTGTTTGTAGCTTGGTATAGAATGTATCAGTGTATACGAGAGGTATCCAACTTACTCCGTGGACTAAGGTATATGGAGTACAAGGCCCAGTCAAAACCCACGGGACAACGGCACGGATGTTTAGGTTAGGTGTATTATAGTGACCGTTTCGTTCCACCTCTAATACATTCCGTACTAATCTACCCCTTTAAACCCCATAGTGTATATTGTATTGATTGTATTGATTTGTAATATAAGATTTACTGAAACCATGGAATAAGTTGTTCATGTAAACGGTTCAGGATGTAAACGGATAGTCATGTAGTCAAGTCAAGATATATCTATGGTTCGGTCAAGTCAAGTCATATTGCCTATTCGTATTGTTCGGTATTCATGTTCAGGTTCAAGTATATATTGGATTCATGTTAGATTGGAGTTATGATTGGATTGGAGTTATGATTGGATTCATATTTGGATTGTATTTAGATTAGACCGAGACCCGTATTGAGTCATACACTATAAACAGAATTGGATCCTGAATTAGGTTTGAGAGTTATCGGTAACTGCTGTACATGGACAGTGGGATTTGTGTTTTTTTCAAAGACAATTACCGTTGATAACCACATTTTAGTTTTCTATCTTAAATAGGCAAGCACCCACTTTCTCCGGCTCCCTGAGATTTAAGAGAATTGGTCCCGCTTAAACCTATATTTACTAGGGTCCTTAATGTAATTTTATATAACTTGAGGTGATTTTATGAAAAAATATTCTATATACTTTAAAAATAAACCTCAAGTAATTATTTATCGTATTTAGGGTTTTCATGGATGTAATTTTTAAAGAGTGAGTTATAGAATATATACCTAGCTTGAATAATACATGGTATTTTAGTGTAAAGTTTGACCAGTATTGATTCTTGATGGTATTTTCATGAAATTGTAATTCTATTAATTTGTTTAGAAAACATGGAATTTAATAATATCTTAAAAATATGTGGTTTGATAATATTTATATAATTATAAAAAATTAATCTTTATTATTAAATAGAAATTCTCGTTTTTCTTAAAAATTATATTAAAATTCCATCGAGATCGTATGCTCTGTAAGGAGGTATGCATCTCGCCCTACTAGTCCCGAGGATGTACGATAATCCGCAACATCCTGATCGGGTTCCCCAAAATGGGTTGTAGAGGTATAATCGTAAGGAATGAAGGAACAAAATTTAAAGAAATCCGGTTTTTAATAGTTTAAGGTATTTATTTGAAAAGTCGTATTTTGCCACAAAAATATTGTTCAAGCGAATCGTGCATGTCAAGATGTGTGTATGTGAGAGGTAGGTCATTACATTGTGAGATATTCTAAAGGTATGCTAAGCTAAATATTTAAAAGATGTCATATGTAAAGTTTGTGGTATTTAAACGAAAAAACGCTAATTAAAGGTACATAACATGATATTTTAAGATGAAAATTGTTCTCAATATTTGTTTAATGATTATTAAGCAAGATATAATGATATGGAAGAGTGATTCTTAAGAAAAATTATGATTTTAACGATTTTAGAATCGAATGTCGAGATAACTCTACTTCCGATAAGTTTTGAAAAGAGAACTTTATACGGTGAAAGAATAGAATAAGAAGTGGAACTTACAAGTTGAAAGAAGAGAGGGGAGGTTGAGGAAGAGATTGGTGGTTTCGTGGAGTCACGGGGTCGCCGGAATCGCTTCGAATCCTCGCCGGAAAGTTAACTTGGGCTAACTCCACTTGTACTCTTCTTTGACTTAGGAAATTTTGAGAATTTTTGACAAGAGATTTCAGAATGAAGAGGGTTAGGGTTTGATGTTTTATTAATAGGATGGAGTTAGGGTTTAGGGATTGAAGAGAGAATTAAAATTGCATTAAAATTGGATTTAAATCTCTATTTTTAATTCTCTGTTAATTTTTAGGGAAAAGAAACAGTATGGAGTAGTGGGGGTAAGTCAAGGAGTTAGGTGTGCAGAGAACGGTCCATTCCCTATGGAGGGGCTCGGCGGTGCCGGCCTAAACCTCGATCTCGCCGGCCATCAAGAGGAGTTGGGTTCTTGGATTTTGGCCGCGTGTCCTCGTCTGTTCATATAATATTTTACACAAGTTTGATTTTCTGTCTTTTCATTTCTTACATGTATTGCATGTGTAAACTTTTGGGCTTCCAAAAATTTTAAAATAAAAATTCAGAAAAATAATATGTGGCTGATGGGATTTGAACACAGGGGCTACGTTACAACAGTGCAAGACTTTACCAGTGAGCTACAAGTTGTTTCCTGCTGTTCTTAAACAAAAACAACTTTTAAAGTATACTCAGGCTTGCAAACTCCTTTATGTACTTTAAGAAGAAAAATTTTGTACAGAAAATTCAGCGTCGTTACATCATCCATCGCCCTAATATAGGGTCAAGAAACGTATACACTAGTCTACTCTGGAATATCGATACTCTGTCTCGATACTCTCTTGACTAGGAACTGTTAAGGGTGTGCTTGTGGAATACACAAGACCCATTAGTATGATCTGCATCATAGTCCTGGTAGTCAAGCCAACATCCTAAGAGCTTTATCAATATGTATCAAAGAGACAATTAACTAAAACAAGTGCACATGTTAAGATAAAGAGCAACCAAATAGCATACTATCATGTCGAGCAAGGAAGTCCTATATATATGTCCAAGCATCCACTATAATATACAATAATGGCCTCTAGGGCATACATATTCCTAACAATATAGGGCTAAGGAAGTTTGGAGAATAAGTAATACAAGATACAAGGGAAACAACTTGCTAACAACTATGAAAATCTAATCAATGAAAATCTAATTGATCTGTTGGATGCTATTGTGTGACTTCAGAATCTTCGAAAAATAAAACCCTACATCTCATATTAATCTATGTGGAAAGACGATCGTGCCCATAAAAATATAGCATCGAAAGACCTAAAATAGACCGCTGATCCGCTGCCATTTTACTTGATGCGCCGCTGATCCACAGCTGAATTTTGGTTTCGTGGCTCTAGAATTTTTCTGTTGTTCTTTCGTTGATTTAGAGGGATTTTGAGCATATAATACCTTGAATAGCTCATTGTCTTTCTGTAGTTGCGTATATCTCTGTCACGTCCCGCTTCCTAAAGACGGAAGTAGGTACATGATGAGACCCGCGACATATTTATTTCGAGAAAGTCATTTCCCGAAATAAATACGCTAAATATAATTGAGCAATATAAAAAGAAAAGAAATTAACATGAGATTTAAACTTCAACAACCTTTTTACATTCAAAATTGATACATTTATATTACATGAGTTCAACTGAAAAGGAAATACAAGAAAAAAAATGCCTAAACAGGTGACATACATAAACTGAAAGAAAAGATGAGTTAAGCTAAGCTTGAGTAGTGGTCTGGTCGTAATCCCCTACAGTCGCTTCTATCTCCTCAGTCTTTAGACCACTTGACGAACATCCAAAAAGAAAGAGATGGGTAGATGCCCGTCAGCGAACTTTCGCTCGGTAAGTCCTCAAGGAAAGGTGTGAAGTATAAAAATATAATGACAAGTTAGAAAATGGATATCATGAAGTAATATACTAGGAGATACGGTGTTTAAATATGTCATTTAATATAATTATGGCAATTCTATGTAACATGGAGTTTTATTGGTAAGGTATCATGAGTATGACAATATGTTTCTAAGCATAGCAAGATAACATGAGCATCGAAAAATAGTATAGCATGGCCGTGTAGTGTAAGTACAGTGAACATGAAGTGCATGTAAGTATACTAAAAGGTCTCTACATGGGTAAACTAATTTAACGTAAGTTCAAGAGTGAATGTCAACCAATCTTAAGAGTATTCTCGAACTCAATGGGCTGTAATACAGTGGTAAGGAATCACGGGCCCGAATCAAGTGTTATTAACGGGACTTCAATCTAGTGTTGAAGTATTCCAAACTCAACAGGGTATAATCCAGGAGTAAGGAAACACGGGCTCTCATGATATATTGCTTGTGTTAGTAGACATGAATTCATGATCTAGGGGGACTCCTGAGATTTCGTTGGATTCTCACTTGAACTACCCCAACACCCAGTGTATTCTAAATTATGGTTAAAATTACCAGCCTTGCTCGAATTGATGAATACAACATGTTACAAGATTGAGTTGATGTCAAGATCAAGTATTCGTGTCAAGTGTTCATGTATTTATGTCAAGTTGTATTCATGGTTCGAGTCAAGTCAGTTCAAGAGTAGACATTGGGTTCAGGTATTCATGTTAACTTCAAGTATCCAGTTCAGATTCGAGTTCAAGTTCAAATTCACATCTGAATCATGTTCGAATTTGTATTCCGGTTATAGTCATTTCATATTACTAGATTTAAATCTTTTGAATAGTTTTAATCTTGTAAACTCTTAAGTTCAGAAGTAATCGGACAATTGCTGCATATGGACGGCATAATTTGTGTCTTTTTCCAAGACAATTGCCATTGATAACTCTGTTAAGTTGCAGTGTTGTCTAACCTGATTAGGCAAGCACCCACTTTCTCCGACTCCCTATGGCTCAAGAGAAATGATACCGCTTAAACCTATATTTATCTAGCGTCCTTAAAGATTTTAATTTTCTTATTTCAATTGCGTTTACATTGTTTGTATTTCTCGAGGGGGTTTTATGAAAAATATTTTAATATTGTTAAAATAAATCTTGAGGGTGATTTAGAATTTTAAGAGTTTTATAAAAAGGTATTTTAGTTTTACTGGTATTTTAGTGATAAAACCTAACTTTTTAAAAGTTATGGTAGTTTTATGAAAACTATACTTTTAGAAACTTGATGGTATTTTTCTGTAATTTTAATTTCATTTTAATAATATATTTTTCAAAAAAAGTAGTTTTCATAGAAAAATACGGATTTATGATTTATGAGAATTTTCAAATGATTTAATTTGTTAAAATATCGTATTTTTATTCCTTTCGAGACCGAATGCTCCGTGAGGAGTTCTATATCCCGCTTTACTATCCCAAGGACGTGCGATAACCCACACCATTAGTAAATGCGTTGCTCTAAAAGGGTTGTAGATGCGTAATTGCAAAGAGTTTAAAAATATCGATAAAAACACTTATTTATAAAAGTAAAGGTATTTTAATGTCATTGTTTCATTTTGACTAAACTTGTAACCTAGCATATCGTGCTATGAAGCCATAGTGTATGTGATAGGGTATGTCATTACCCCGTGAATTTTCTAAAGGTATAGTTCGTGATAAGGTTAAAAGAGGTATAAGCAAAGTTCATGGTATTTATTCGTTATTTGTAATCTATATAATATTTAGCATAACAAATATCATATTAAAATTGTGAGATATAAATAGAGTTGTAAATTCGTATTTTCGTGATATCATGGCATGACAATTTATGATGTCGAATTACAATGAATATATATATATATATATATATATATAATTTAAACTTTTTTTATAATACCGTATTCTTTTGCGTTGATGTAATAGGAGAAGCAAAAAGAGAGAAAAGTAGATGGAGGATTTAGCGTAGTTACAAGTGATGCGGAGTGGCGACGTGGAAAAAATAGAAGAGAGTATACAAGAGGGAAAAGAAAAGAGGATGAGAGGACTGTTTGCACCGGTTTAAATTTCGTTTACAGATATATGTTGTACTTGAACGAGTAATAACGTTGAAAGCAGGCTCATTTATATATGCATGTGGAAGGTTGACGCATGACAGTGCACAGCATACGAGCACATCATTGGTGTTCGCACTTAGCAAAAATTCCTAAGGGTGAAATGCACGTGCGCACCTGCAGGTTGCATGTATGTTTAAACAATACAATCAGAGGAAGAACATGTGTTGGAAATGAAGCACTCGATAGTCATTGATAAAAGGAATGCATTTAAATAAACATTTTATTCTACAGGAAAGAAATCACCAAATACGAGATAAAAAATGCAAGGGTTTACAAAACTATAAACTAAGTCTTCTAAAGCCCTCTCAGCCTTCTCCACCATGTCGAAGCGGTGATCTTCGCGAGGAGTCGCTCCCCATCGATCAGTGCCGTGCTCATCGGCGAAAGAGACATGATGGCCCGCTGAGCCCGTATCTAGCTTAACAACTGAACAGAGCGATCCCTCAGAGGCTTGGTAATTAAACGTGCCTCATGATAGCACTCGATCTTGTCCTCCTCTGTGTCAATCATCGCTGGAGTCATCTCCGCTGGATGAGGGGGAATGCCATCGAGCACGGACAGGAAGATCATCCGGAGACAAATGGAGCCGATGGAGAGAGGAGATCCTCTACGAGTCAGGAGCTCATGCATCACTGTGTCGCATTGGTCATCCATGAGAGCGGGACTCACCAAGTGTGCAACAAAACGAGAAACAATTTTCTCGATAGGCACCTCCTATAATTGTCGATGAGCATGAAGACGATTACAAGCCATGACTCTTCTCTATTAAAATGATTTTTTGAGAAAATGAAGGAGAAGAAGAACATTGCTTCAGATTATAAAGAGAAGTATTTAAGTCTCGGTACAGAAAATGTTATGCATGGTGGAACTATATCCAAGCTTTGACAAAAAGGGGATTGGAAAAGAAAAGGTTGACTTGGGAAAAACAGAGAAAGAAGGTAAAAAGAAACCTTCATAAATGAGGTAGCGCCTCACGTTTTCCCCACGTGAGCGCCATGATCGGCCTCTTATAGGATTAAAAAATCCTATAGTGGCGCCTCACATGGAACCCATGTGAGCGCCGGCGTGCAAACCACATAAGCGCCTATTATATAAGAGTTAAATTCTTAAGTGGCGTCCACGTGCATAACACATGAACACCAGCGTCCAAACTAAAACGGGTAAAATTAAATTCTACATGAGGAATATTTCCCTAAAATCTGGGATATTCTCTGTTAAACGGAGCCGCTGGATCAAAGATCCAATGGTGATGATAATTCATCATATGATAGAATTAAATTCTATTAGGAGAACATATCTCCCTAATCTTTTTAAGTGAGAAGATATTCTTGGTTGGATAAAAAATCCAATGATAGAATTAAATTCTATTTTAGAAATATATTTCCCCAATCTTTCTAAACAAAGAAAAATTGTGATCTGTTAAACAGAGCATCCTTGGATTAAAAATCCAATGATGATTAAAAAATCACCGATTGATAGAAATAAAATTCCATCTATGGGAAAATATTTCCCTAATCTTGTTAAAAACAAGAATTTATATTTTGTGAAATAAAATTCACTGGATCAAAGATCTAACGGTGGATAAAATCCCTAAATAATCTTTGAGGCCAATTAAATCAATTGGTATCTCTCAAACGAGAGATTTTCTCAAAACTGATTAACAATCTGCCTCCTCTATAAAATAAAACTGAGACTTCAAGTCTCCAGAGGAGAAGAAAAAAAAGAAGAGAACCCTATAAGCTTCTTTCCACACAAAAAAACTGAGAATTCATTTCTCTTCTGAGAAAATAGATCTTTGCTCTTCAAAACCCTAGGTAAAGAAAAGCGGAGATACAACTTATCTCTTGTGCCTAACAAAAAGAAAATAAGGGTTTAACCCTCCACAAAAAGAACTTAGTTCTTCCTATGATCTGAGATTTGAAAAGCAAATCTCTCCACAAGTTGAGAATTTAATTCTCATCGGGGAGATTCTGTTTTCCAAACTCAAGATTTAGAAAAAATGAGAACTAGATAAAAATAAAAATAAAAAACACACCGTCTAGCAATTTAATCCCTTCACAAACAGGGTTTAACCCTACATAAAGAACTTTGTTCTTATAAAAAATAGAAAAACTTAGTTCTCCAATAAAACCGATCTCAAATCTTCAAAACAAAGATCATTAATGGTCAAAATGCCATTAAGAGAAGTTAAAACTTCTTCAGAAAATATCAACAAAGAAAAAGACTTGGTTCCTCACGTGCTTCCCACATGAGCACCCAAAAGATTCTCTTAAATGGAACACAGCGCCTCACGTGCTTCCCACGTGAGTGCCCAAAACAAAGAACTCAACGCTTCATGTACTTCCCACGTGGGCGTTCAAAATAAAAGGCCCAGCGTCTCATGTGAAATACACGTAAGTGCTGAGTAAAAGTGCATCTACACTATAAAATCAGTCAGAATTACTAAGTGCTTAGCACTGATTGGGCAGCGCCCAAGTCCCAGCGCCTCATGTAACGACTCTGAATTTACTGTACAAAATTTTTTCTGTTTAAAGTACAGAAAGGAGTTTACAAGTCTGAGTACAAGTTATAAGTATATTTTGTTTAAGAACAGTAAGAAATAGCTTGTAGCTCACTGGTAAAGCCTTGCACTGCTGTGACGTAGCTCCTGTGCTCGAATCCCATCAGACACATTTATTTTTCTGATTTTATTTTTTAAAACTTTTTGGAAGCCCAAAAGTTTACACGTGCAATGCACATAAAAACGAAAAGACAGAGAAATCAAACATGTGCAAAAGAGTATTAACACTGAGAGGAACGCGTGGCTCCAATCCACCGGCTCCACCCCCTAAATCGACTGGCCAAAATGACATTATAGCCGGCACCGACGATCGGCCCGTGGCCAATAAGGCCCGGGCTTTGCACACTCGACCCTTCCCCTACCCCTAACTCCCCTGCACTGTTTGATTGCTCCGCAATCAAATAGAGACCCTTTAATTCCCCATTTATCATCATTTTAATTCACTATTTTAATTTCAAAACCCTAATTCCACACTATAAATAATACCCCATGCCCTAGTCCTTCATCATTCTGAAAATTATAGCCAAAACTTTCCAAATTTTCTAAGTACAAGTGAAGTGCAAGTGGAGTTAGTAAGAGATCAACTTCCGGCGAGGATCGAAGCAAGTTCCAGCGACCCCGCGACACCACGATGACAACCCTCCCTCTTTCTACCTTCTCTTAACCTAATTAACTTGTAAGTCCTTGATTCAGAGATTTTAGCGTGCTTGCGCTTTCTAAAAGATAGATCAAAAATATTTGTAACCGCAATCAAGAACGGCGTCGCTTTGCAGCTAGCCGGTGAGTACGGGTCGGTCCACAGGGATGTGTAAATCTCCTTTAAGTTCTTACGAGTTAATTCCAAATGGTGTTTGGATTTATAATTAAACCTAAAAATTGAAGCTGTATGATACTAGGATTAGAAACTTGCTAGGATTAGGTCTAGGGAAAATTTGGTAAACAAAGATCTACATCTCTTTCCATTGCCATTAATTAAATTTATCATATTAGTGTTATGGTAAATATTTATAAAGGGGATTAGGATGATTGGGATGATTGATTCTTCCTCTAGATCCTTGTCCTTCCTTTATTAATCTTTACCCCAACCTCCATGAAAAACCTTAAAATCCGGGCCTTTAGACTATGGAATCACTGTTACCTCGACGGTAAAAGTGCCGTAGGGAGCGGAATAAGAAGGTATGCATGGAGTTCTAATATTCATAAAAGATTGGCAACGAAAAAAGATGAGAGATCTTCATCTCTCAAATCCTTCCCTATTCCTAACCCTAACAAGCGAGGAAACTACTCGCTCATCGAGGGAATGAAAAAAAACATGATTTCATTAAAGAGAGAAAACATTGATTCCAAGTTAATAAAAGCTAAACTAAATTAAACTAAGGCGAGAAAATAATTTACCTAGAGCAGATACGAAAAACTACAACTACTACAAGGAAAATAACTTACTTACTTTTGATGCACTCTAACTTCAAGAAAACAGAATTTTATTCATGAGTAGAGGCATGAGAAAATACAAGATTTTTGGGTTCTATTTATAGGACATAGAAACCCTAGGTTTACAATTGCTCCGCATGTCTACAATTACAAATATACCCCCAGAAAATCTTTCCATAGCATTCAAAACAATTTGGTAAAAATTTCTTTCCATGAAGGCTCAAAAGGGCCGCGGAACCGCGGCATTGGTGCGCTTGGGCCGCGGTTCCGCGGCCCAATAGTGAGTTCTTTTCATGGTTTTTTTCTGGGCTTCTTTAGGTTACTCTGGGCTTCTTGGTTCTTTATTCCTCTTATCAATTTGGTTTCTGTATTAATTCCAGATTTTCAGTGAACACTTTGCAATGGATCTTTTAACCGTCTTTCTTTCAAATTTGGATCTTGCGTTGCCTTGTTGGTGGTGAACCGTTCTTCTGCTGGGCTTTACTAAGATCTTCCTAATTGTTGGTCAAAACTCCTTCTTTTGTGTCGTCTTTTGTGTTTCTCACTGTTTTCGCTCGAAGAACCTGTAACCTGTAACATGTAGCAGACATGGGTCAAAAGCACCTGTTTTCATTATAAAATGCATAAGAATGGGGAATACAAAATGCAACATTATGTTATGAACAGTCCTTTCCAATCCTCATTCCCCTTCTTTAAAAGTTCATTTTCAAAACATATGTCGGAAGTGGAGTTAATATGACTTCTTCTTCTAAAACTATATAATTCCACTTTTTCTTACATATTCTTCATTCATATTCCTACACCGTGCTTGTTAACATAAAAACAATATTTAAAACCAACTTTTAATAAAAAAAACATCATGAAAAATAACTTTAACTTAACATTTACACTAAAAATATCATGAAGTTTGTATATATCATTTTTTTGTTTCGCTTAAACATACCTTTAGAAAACTTAACGGAGTAACGACCTATCCCTCACATACACACATGGTTCCATAGCACGATATATTCTTGTATGAATTTTTATTACGAATACCATATTACAAGAAAATACCATTTACTATAAAAACGTTTTTTTAAAATTGTATTTTAAATTCCTTTGCAAATATACCTCTACAACCCTTTTTAGGGGACCCGCTATTAGATGGTGCAGATTATTACACATTCTTGGACCAGTAGAGTGAGATGCAGACCTCCTCACGGAGTATTCGGTCTCGAAAGGTTTTTAATACGGTTTTTAAGAAAAACGTAATTTTTCTATTTAATTAAAAATTTAATTTTAATAATTATATAAATATTACAAAATCCATATATTTTCAAAATATAATAACCTTATATTTTTCAAATAAAAGAATTACAAGTTTTATCAAAATACCATCAAGATACCAACAAAAGTCAATCTTTACAGTAAAATACCCTGAACTTTTCAAGCTAAGCTATTATCACTAAAATACCTCAAATCATTAAAATTCACATTCATGAAAACCCTAAATAATATAAATAACTTCTCGAGATTTTCCTTTGAAACTATATTAAAAATATTTTTCATAAACTCCCCTCGAGTTATATAAAACAATATTTAAGGATTTTAGTAAATATAGGATTAAGCGTGATCAATTCTCTTGATCCCCAGGGAGCCGGAGAAAATGAGTGATTGCTTATTTAAGGTAGAAAACATAACGGAATTATCAATGGTAATTGTTTTGGAAAAAGACACAATTCCAAGACACAAATCCTGTCGTCCATGTGCAGCAGTTACTGATAACTCCCGAACCTAATTCAGGATTTAAATCAGTTACAAGTGTCTGACTCAAGTCTAAGTCTAAACTCAAATCAAAGTCCAATTCAAACATGAATCCAAAGTCTAACATGTATACTTGAACTTGAACCTGAATACCTGAATTCAATCTTCAATATCAAACCTGAATACATGACTTGACATGATCGAACCTGGATATAACTTGACATGACTACAAGATTACATCCTGAACCTGACTACTTGAACAACTTGTATCTATGGTTTTGGAAAGACTTGTAAATATAACATATACAATACATTACGCGGGGATAACGGAGTAGATTGGTACGGAATGTATTAACGTGGCACGAGATGGTCACTAAACGACACTTACATGAACTCTCGTGCTGTTATTCCGTGGTTTTGATGGGGCCTTGTACTATATATTACCATAGTCCATGGGGTAAGATGGACTCCTCTCGTATACACAAATACTTTCTGTACCAAGCTACAAACAACTACGTTAGAATAACAAGTATATACTTGTACAACTTACCAGTTCTATTTCTCATCACTTGTTATATTCCATTCTTTCTTTTGGGACTTACCGAGCGCTAGTTCGCTGACGACATTCCTGTCTATTTCTTTCTTTGGAATGTTCTTCAGGAGGATCGGACTCTCAGGAGATCGAGCCAAGCTGGAAGGACTTGGACCAGTTCACTGCCCAGCCGGACTTCTAGCTCACTTTGTACTTATTTCAGTTTGTATGCCACTATTTAGTCATTGCTTTATATCTTTGTATCTATCCTTTTCAAACCAGTTGTATTGTAAAGATGAATGTTAATAAAATTTGCTGTTCATTTTATATCTCTTGTCATTCTTGTGTATTTTTACATATATTGCTTATTTACACTTAACGTATTTATTTCTTAGTAAATACATTGCAGCCTGCCATGTCACCGCTTCCATACACTGGGAAGCGGGGCGTGACACCTCAGGTGAAACACATGTGAGCGCCTAATAAAATAAACGAGATAGTGCCTCACGTGTCCCTCACGTGAGCACCATACAAAGTGCTTAGCACTCTATATTTAGTCAAAATGACTAAAGTGTTTAGCACTGATTGAGCAGCGCCCATGTTTGAGTGCTTCACGTGAAACACATGTGAGCGCCACAGTCCCAAACAAGTGCTTAGCACTTTTGCATAAAGGAAAAGAGCTGAGCAAACACAGCCATAAATAAGTGCTTAGCACTTCTGAATAAAAGGAAAAAGACTAAGGAGACCAAGCCCAAATTGGCTAAGTCCCTATGAAAGTTTCTTGCAACTAAGCCCAAATGCTTTGTTGCTGGATTTTAAATAAAAAATGATCCTTAAAATGTTGCTAAATTGATCTTAGTCTCAAATAAGTCTAACGTATTCTTAGTTAAAATAAATTGAGCCCAAATGCTCATATATTTAAGTTGATCTTAATCTCAAACTAGATTAACAGTCTTTAAATAAAACAAAATATTTTTGAACTAAAGGAATATATAAGTTAAGTTCAAAACCCAAATTCATAACTATACGGATTTGGACTGATCCGCACCCTACGGGCGACGACATAAAATATGCTCCGTATACAATCCACAGGCAACCAAAACAAACAAAATAAAACACGACACGGAGTGAACTACTGGAGCAGGAGAAAGTTGTTATCGCAACGCGATAATGTAATTAACTACAGGGGCTTGCGCCTTCAGGGAAGAGCGTTCCCACAATAAAAAACCTCTCACAAATGAGGGAGAATCTGATAAAGTCTGCTACAACGGTCGCATCTATCCAAACCTCCGATATATGGTGCTTCAAATCAACTTGGTATCATCGGAGAGGTGGATGTATATGTCCAAATAGCATCTACCCCCAAATTCAGGCTAGACGTCCCAACGTCTCAGTCCGGTCTTCAGCGGTAAACAGATTCTGGCACGCCTGGTGGGACCTTTTTCTCTTTCCACTCCACACTTCGTATGTCGTGTTCACGAACAAAATCGCGGTTCGCTATGGTTGCCCTTGGATTCGAGATACAAAAACTTGGTGTCTTGCTCTTGTGCAGAAAATCAATGGCTCTCAACTGCACCTCATGCAATAGCAACTCTCGCTCCACCCCAACTAGAGGAGTTACCTGTGGGCTAAACGCAACCTCTATTTTCTCGATATCGGTGGGGCAGGTCACACAAAACACTACCGGACTGCTCTTCAGTACCATGCTCCTCCTGTGATTTTCGGTATCTCAACGCCACAAGAAGATACTCCCCGAAAGCCGGTCTTCAATCGACTGGCAACCACAATAGCTCCCATCAACAAGCCGTCAAATATTGAAACTTCAATCTTCAACATGCTGAGCAAAAGTTCGAGCTGGCCCATAAAGAAGATCGTGATACCTGAAGGGGCTACCCAAAAAAGGTTAGCCATTCCTTCCCCTGTTACCGGCAAAGCCGGCAAAGGTGCTTTCCTTATTAGACGGTCGGTCTTTGAAAGACTGGCCGACGCTTCTCAAACTCTATCAAGGACGTCGGTCTTCAACCGGCTGATGCCGATTGAAACCCCTCAGCAAAGTCGGGGGCATAACAAAGACGCTACCAAAATTAAGGCGGTCCCTTCAACAAGGCACGCTCGACGTCGCTACTGGCCCCGAATAAGATAGGCTGGGGGCAACTCCCCCTTTGGACACATCCCACCAGCTCTAATGGTGGATGTCGACGCTACTGTTCTAACCGAGAATAGCTTTGATCTGCTTAGGATGGTACGTAATAACTCCCCGACGGCGGTACTGAAGAAATCGCCTCTGCCAGTAGAGGTCCCTGTGCCGCAATAACCAGAGCAGCCTCATCAATGGCTCTCCTCACGAATACATAGGGTCTGGTGAAAAGTCCAAAACTCTGTGATTGATAAAAATTACTCTTGTCGACCCGAGAAATCTAAGGGCCGACGAGGAAAAGATCGCTCCTCCGTCATACAACGGGGGACTTCTTCTAAATAGGTGTCTGTTATAACGACTCTTTCGACTCCAATCTCTCATAAAAGAACGAGTCTGGAGAAAACTATACCGCCCACGGCAAATTCCAAAGGCGATGGACCTAACGCTCCAAATCTGGGGGCATAACTGTACATACGGTTTATATGGCTTCAGGAAAAGATGAAAGCCGCGCCTCAGTGAGTCATCTACTGTAAACCCAATCGCTGACTAAGGCTCAGGAGCAACAACAAAAGCTCTGGGAAATGCTGACCAAAATGGCAGCGCTTACCGAACAAAATGAAGGTCCAGACAAAGAAGTCGAACAGCACTAAGACCAAGAGGCTGACACAGAGTTTCTGCGAAGGGTGCTAGAGAGAAAGGACAAAGAGGCTGCTGAGCAAGCTGCTAAAATAAAACAGACGGCTCTCTTGTTCCAAGACATGGTTGGAATGATGATCCAACCAGAACCCCGGCCGACGATCCGCCAATAGTCATTGAGAATGACAGAGGGGAAATATCAAAACCCCCTCCGGCCTTGTCAGCGGTCAAGGAGGAAACGATCTCTAAGGTCGTCCTGGATGATTACATTGCTCAACAAATAAGAGCTCACCATGCTAATGAAGCCGCCGGCCAAATTGTCAGAACCAGGCGAGCATATCCAGGCTTGTATGACCAAATCAAACACCCGCCGGGATATACGATCCCCAAGTTCCATGTCTACAAAGGAAGAGGCAACCCTTACCAACATGTCGCGTAATTCAGAGCTCTGTGCGGAAACACTGGAGTTGACGACAAATTGTTGCTTCGCCAGTTCGTCGGCAGCTTGTCAAAGACAGCTTTCGAATAGTACTTAGAGTTGTTCCCTTATAAAAAAAGGGCAGAAAGAAAAAAGGGAGAATTCCCCAAGTTTTGAGCCTCACGTGTTAAACACATGAGCACTTATATGCAAAAGTATATAAGCGCTGAAAGCAAATGACTAAAGGCTAAACAGGCATCACGTGTTAAATACGTGAGCGTTTATATGAAAAGCATATAAGCGCTAAATAAAAAGTTAAAACCCACATTGGGATCACGTGTTAAACACGTGAGAACACTCTTTTGAAGCATTGGCTTCAGATAGAGTTAAACTCTATACATATAATTAAATTCTATTTCTTGCATGCAAAACATACAGGCAATAAGAGTAAGTGGCTAAAGGCTAAATTGCCCTTACGTGTTAAACATATGAGCACCCATATGCAAGGCATATGGGCGCTAAGTAAAACAGGTTAAAACACATCGGGGTCACGTGTTAAACACGTGAAGGCACCTCCCTATATATAATTAAATTCTAGGAAAATACCTTTCTTGATCTTTCTAAAAAGGGAAAGATGTTCTCTGTTAACAGAGAACTGTTGGATCAAAGATCCAATGGTGATTAAAAATCACCAAATATAGAATTAAATTCTATTGGGGGGAAATATCCCCCTAATCTTTCTAAATGAGAAGGATATTTTCTGTTAAATAGAAAATTGTTGGATCAAAGATCCAATGAGATGGAAAATATTTCCTATATCTTTCTAAACAAAGAAAGATGTGCTCTGTTAAAGAGAGAACCCTTGGATTAAAAATCCAATGGTGGTTAAAAATCACCGTATGACAGAATTAAATTTTGTACATGGAAAATATTTCTCCAATCTTGTTAAAAACAAGAAAACATATTCTGTAAAACAGAAAATCACTGGATCAAAAATCCAATGGTGGATAAAATCCCCCAAAACAAATTTTGAGATCAATTAAATCAATTTGTATCTCTAAAATAAGAGATTTTCTCAAACTAATTAACAATTTGCCTCTACTATATAAAGGACTTGAGACTTCAAGTCTTAAAAAGAGGACAGATAGAGGATTGACCCCATAAGTTTATACACAAAACAGAAAAATAGAGAATTTAATTCTCAAAGGAAGAAGAAGATCTCCCTCCTTTCAAACTCTAGGTAAAGAAAAAGAAGAGATCAAAATATTTTCTTTGCCTAGTATAAACGGAAATAAGGGTTTAACCCTTCATATAAGAACTTAGTTCTTCTTATGATTTGAGATTTGCAAAGCAAATCTCTCCACAAGTTGAGAATTGAATTCTCATCGGGAAGATTCTGTTCTTCAGACTTAAAACCTAAGGAAAGAGAACTAGGTTAAAAAGAAAGAGAAAGGAAAAGAACCTATTTTCTAGGAATTCAATTCCTATAAATATAGGGTTTAACCATATGTAAAGAATTTAGTTCTTATAAAAAAAAGATGAGAACTTAGTTTCTTAAAGAAAATTCGATTCCAGATTTTCAAAACAAAGATCTTGGTGATCATTAATGGTCAAAATGACATTAACAGAGATTCAATCTCTAAAAAAGAAAAAAGGAACTCAGCGCCTCACGTGCTTCCTACATGGGCGCTCAAAACAAAAGGCCAGCGCCTCACGTGAAATACACGTGAGCGCTGAGTAAAAGTGCTTAGCACTTCATATGCAGCAAAAACGGCTGAGTGCTTAGCACTGATTGGGCACTACTCATGACTGAGTACTTCACATGATACATATGTGAGCGCCAGAGCCCCAAACAAGTGCTTAGAACTTCTGCATAAAAGGAAAAAGGCTGAGCAAACAGAATCCAAATAAGTGCTTAGCACTTTTGAATAAAGAAAATAGAAGAAAGAAGAAAAGACTGAGCAGACCAAGCCCAAATTGGCTAAAAGTCTCTCTGAAGTTTCTTGCATCTAAGCCCAAATGCTCTGTCGTTGGATCTTAATAAAATTTAATGATCTTGAAAATATTGCTAAGTTGATCTTAGTCTCAAATAGGACTAACGCATTCTTAGTTTACAAATAAATTGAGCCCAAACGCTCATATATTTAAGTTGATCTTAATCTCAAACTAGATTAACAGTCCTTAAATAAAACAAAACATTTTTGAACTAGAGAAATATATAACCTAAGTTCAAAACCTAAACCCAAATCTAAAATTTATGGATTTGGACTGATTCGCGCCCTACGGGCGACGACATAAACCAGTCTCCGTATACAATCCACGAGCAACAAAAAAAAACAAAATATAACACGAAACGAAGTGAACGTCCGGAGAAGGAGAAAGTGGTTATTGCAACGCGATAACGTAATTAACTGCAGGGGATTACGCCTGCAAGGGATGAACATCCCCACAATAAAAAACCTCTTACAAATGAGGGAGAATCTGATAAAATCTACTACAACGGTCGCATCTATCCAAACCTCCGATATACGGTGCCATAAATCGACTTGGTATCTTCGGAGAGGTGGATGTATATATCTAAATAGCATTTGCTCCTAAAATCAGGCTAGACGTCCCAATGTCTCAGTACGGTCTTTCGGCGGTAAACAGGAGCTCCCAAATGACTCCGTGAAAACCTTCACAGAAATAGAGCTGTTATTCATACAGTATTTCGCCAGCGTGAGAGAACGCACTCCGATCATGGCATTAATCAATGCCAGGGTAAAGCCGGAGGAAACCTGGATCCAATACACGATCCGATAGCGGAACTTATGGTCTAAGTGCGAACAACACATTAAAAAGTCTCTTGCCGTGGACATGTTCATCGGGAAACTTGATCCTCAAACGACTGTGTCCCAGTTCATGACGTTCTTCAAGCCTACAACCTTTTAGGATCTGATAAACAAACTGGCCCAGGTGGACCAGATGGACCATGGGCCTTCCTCCTTAAATAAGGACCCTCAAAATACCAAAGGTAAAGGGAAAGCGGCCTTCGTTGCCAACATGCAACAATAGTCGAGCGGCCCAAAATCAGCAGCTTGCCAAAACAACACGCGTCCGCGCTTGTCCTTGGAAGAAAGACTAGGACGCGCTTACTCGTTTTCTCGTGATAAGACGAGGAGACTGTTTGAACCGGCGATGCAAAATAATCTTATCATATTGCCAGACCCACGGAGTCCAGCACAACCTAGCGATGTCAACAACCCTAATTACTGCTCCTATCATAGGATGGTGAGCCACCCAATTGAGGATTGCTATGTCTTCAAAATTTGGGTTGAAGACCAGTATCAACAGGGGAAATTCATGCTGCCCGATAACTGGAGGGTGAACCCGTCTCAAAAGCACGCTCCCAAAAAGGTAGACGCGCAGAGGGAATTATGCTCACTCGTGGAAGAAGCTCCATGGGAAGTAGTCTTCTCAGCAAAAACTAAAAGAATGCTGAAGGATCTTCAGGCATGTCCGGCAATCAGGTGGAAAAGCCCACTTGAACCTGAAATATTCGAGGGGATGCTAAAATCTCGCCCTGCACCAAAAATTGCTGACATGGGGAAAAGCCCCCAAGTTAAGCCTTCAACGTCTTCGGAGAAAAAAAAGAAGACCAAGAAACCTGTGCAGCCTGCCGAGTATGACGATAAGCACACAGATCTATAAAAATACCTAAATGCACTGGAGGAGTATAATCAGAAGGTGCGGAAACCAGTCACGCTTGAAGAATTCCTTATGTATATTCTTGAGGGCGAAGACAGTGACAATGATGAGGGAAATGACTCATCAGAAGAAACCAAAGACCATGTAGCAAGTTGCCATATGGTCTCCCATTCATCGTTATATGACGAAGAAGCTCTCTCAGCGTCAGAAAACGACGTAGTGGAACTGGGGGCAAATCGGCGCTAAAATCCCTGAAACTGCCAGAAGAAGATCCGATTGAGAGGCTGCTAAACGAAACCTTTCAAAAAAGCAAAGTTGACCGAGAGCGCGAGACAGACATATATGAAAAGGCTAAGCGTCAGTGTCTGAGTAAAGAAGCTGCGGTATAGACGAGTCATAAAGTGCTCCAACCAAACCAAAGCACACTTGCAACAAATAAGAGTAGGATCAAAAAAGAAAAGCCGCCAAAGCCCTGTCAATGGGGATGAAGCTGTCACCTCTCATAAAAAACACTCTCGGGGTCACATGCTTCGAGGGAGAAGAATCACATCCAAACTACTGCCTATATCATCGGAGGGTCACCCACCCCATCAAAGAATGTAGTGCCTTCAAGAAGTGATGGCAATGATACGTTGCCCATCAAAAACACTTCAAGAGGATGAAACGCGAAGCTCGCGCTCATCGACATCAAAATAGTGAGACGAACGCACATGAAGAAATGACTGGCAACTATCATATGGTTGGTACCAGTTCGGATGGAGGAAAACCTCCAGTTCTTACGTTCGGAAGCGATTCTGAGGATGAAACACCCCAGCGATTCTGAGGATGAAACACCCCTCAACCCTCTCTTCAAGGACTCCGCTTCCGAAAATGAAGAGGAGGAGAAGAACTACGAGAATATTCAGCTGGGTAACCGCACGCTACCTGAGAAGAACCTCAGACCTATAAACAAAGGTTCGAACAAAAAAGAAAAAGGGCATGGGAAAATCCCCGAGAAAATTGCCCTCGATTTAGAAGTGGTAAAAAAGCTCATCACAAAGGACATGCCTAAGAAAAACAAGGTGGATTATAACGTCTTGGTACATCTTAGGAAAATACCCTCGTAACCGAGCATATTGATGCTCTCCTCCTGTCCAAAGAGACACGGGATTCCCTAATCAAGGCATTACAAGAGCCCGATCAGTTCCAAACTTTCCCCGCGGAAGAGAGGATGAAAAATGAACTGGCATAGGTCCACACAACTGATATTACATTCAGCGATGAAGATCTACTCCTCGGTACATCTGAACATAATCGCCCATTATATGTCACCGGGTACTACCACGGTATCAAGATAGGGAAAATTCTTGTTGACAACGGATCCTCCGTTAATCTTCTTAACGTGAGAGTGCTGAAGGAAATTTGCATGAACGTTCAGCACCTTGTTCGAGATAAAATTACCATCTTTGAGTTCGACTCACAGTCGTCACGGACGCTTGGGTACATAATATTGATGCTACATTTCGGGCTGCTCAAAACTGACATCAAATTTCATGTCATTGATGCCAAGACTTGCTACAATGCCTTACTCGGCAAGCCCTGGTTACACGAGTACAATGTCATCCTTTCTACACAATATCAGTGTATGAAGTATTTCAAGGATGGTTCGGAGTACACCGTCACAGGGAGACCCGTTCTCGATAAACGAAATCCGGAAATACGAAGACGGAAAGTACTTCCTACCAGACTTCGAGGATACAGAAAGGTGTCATAAGCCGGAGAATAAACAGAAGTCTGTCACCACTATCCCGATCTTTGGGAGCGATACCGAGGAAGATGAAGAAATAGTCTAATCGGGGCAACCCCAAAAAGAAAACAATAAACCCGGACCATCTACTCCTATTTTGGTCTTTGGCAGCGACTCCGAGGATGAGGCTAATATAGTGTTCTCCATCCGCCTGTCGATGAAGGCTCTTACCGAAGTGGATCGGATTCTGCAAATCACAATGGCTCCGTCTTGATACTACAAGGAACTTGATACGCTCGACACATACAACGTACATGAGCTGCAAACTTTCTACATATCTCCTGGGCGAAGAGGTGAAAATGCCATCCTCTTCTACCAATCTACGGAGACCAAAGTAGAAAAAGAAATTTGGCATGGTGCCGATTTTGCACTCGACAGGCTTCAACCTATTCGTCTGCCAAGATATTACGCGGGAGGATTGAAAAAGCTGTTACGACGCCAAGGCATACCCCTCGAACAAACTGTTCGACAAGCTCAATTCTATAAAAAGATCTGGGATATTCCTGGGACTCAGTAAAGGAAGCCCAACCGGAAGATGGAGATAACCGGGTTCGGATATATTTGGTCTAAGAAATGGGAGCTTTACAGTTGCCACGTTATAAATAGCTTGAGTGAAGAGTAAAACGCTATTCCAACTAGCTGTGACGTTAAATCGGAGGAGATCCCGCTCTAAGAACGTTAAGTCCGTCGCTTGAAGAACAAATTGACAAGCTAATAAAAGAAGGTTGTCAAACGAGCCGGGACAATCACAGCCGCGATATGACCATTTATGAAAAGGCCAAGACGCAGCGTCTTAGCCGGCAATCTGCGGAGAAATTAGACTGCAATGCTCTTCATCCCCAGCCCGCTATATGTTCTCGCGGAAGGGGAAAATTCCGAAATGGAGGCAAAAAAAGGGCCAAGAACGCAGACAACGTTCGAAGACAACAAAGCGGATCCAAGACACCGTGCAATCGAGAAAAACTCGATTGGAGCCCATCCTTTATAAAGAAGATGGATCGAGAATACTTTTTTCTTCAAGACAAGACAAGGAAAATATTTAAGCTTGTCATAAAGCACTAAATGATGACACTTTCGGAGCCTCGGCACTCCGAACAAATAAACGAGGTCCATCATCCGGATTATTGCTCCTACCACCGGTTGATAGGTCATCCTCTTGAAGACCGCTTCACGATCAAAAATTGGGTGGAAGACTAATATCGACAAGGCAGGTTCTCTTTATCCGATAGCTGGAGGGTAACCTCCCCACAAAAGCATAAGCCAAAAAAGACCTACCCCATTAGGATAGGACCAACTCAACCACAAAAAGGGAAGAGAACTTGTACTTGCCATATGATAACACTCTCAAAAGAGGAAGGGCACGAAAGTATGAATGACCTCTTCAGGTGCTTCGCCAATGAAGATGAGGACGGGGTAATCTTAGCGTTTCCACCAGCACTAAAAGAGCTGGAAGATGGGATACACACCACGGTGGACAACCTAAGAAAAATCGACTTAGGAACGGAAAATGATCCGAGGCCAACATTCGTCAATGAGCTACTATGTAAAAAAAGATAGACACGTTAAAAGACGTGCTCATGTAGTATAAAGAATGTTTTGTGTGGAACTAGTCCAAGATGCCGGGTCTAGATCCAAAGTAGCAGTACATAAACCGGCTATATCGCTAGGCATAAAGCCAATCAAACAGGCCCTAAGAAGGATGCGACTCGAACTTGAGATGAGTATCAACGCTGAAATCAAGAAACTAATCGACTCCGGCTTCATCCAAGAAGTTCAATATCCTGATTGGATTGCCAACATCATTCCAGTGATGAAGAAAAATGGGATGGTTCGTATCTGTGTGGACTTTCGGGACCTCAATAAAGCTTGCCCGAAGGATGGCTTCCCAGTACCCATTACCGAATGATCGATAACACGTCTACCCACGAGATCTTCTCCTTCATGGATGGATCTTCATGATACAACCAAATAAAAATGCATCCTGAAGACAAGAAGCATACCGCCTTCTGAACCCCGCTGGGCATATTCGATTATAAGGTGATACCCTTCGGTTTGAAGAATGCCGGCGCTACCTACTAGAGGGCCATGACAAACATCTTCGATAATCTCATACACGAGATTGTCGAATGCTACATCGACGACCTTGTAGTGAAGATAAAATCTCATGAGGAGTATTGGGAACATCTAAAAATAGTGTTCCAACATCTTCGGAAGTATAATCAGAGATGAATCCTCTAACATGCGCGTTTGGAATTTCCTTAGGCAATTTCCTGGGATTCATCATACGTCATCGGGGTATTGAAATTGATCCCTCAAAGATTAAGACGATTATGCAAATGCCCATGCTAAGAACCCTCAAACAGTTGCGATCTCTCCAAGGAAAGCTCGCGTACATCTGGCGGTTCATAGCTAACCTCTCCGGAAAATGCCGTCCCTACAGTCATCTGATGAAGAAAGGGACCCCGTTCGTCTGGGATCACAAGTGCCAAAACGCACTAGACGAAATCAAACAATACCTGCAAAATCCGCCGGTATTGGCCGCTCCGGTCAAGGGAGAATCCCTTATCTTATATACAACCTCCCTTGAGGGTTCTCTAGACGCGTTGTGGGCACAAGAGAACAATCAAGGAAAGGAAAGAGCTCTATACTATTTAAGTCGAGTTCTCCTGGGGGCAGAAAACAACTATTCCCCCATCGAAAAGCATTACATAGCGCTGATCTTCGCAATAACGAAGCTCAGACATTGCGCCTTGGCACATGAGGCCCACCTCATATCGAAAGTGGATCCTCTTAAATATCTAATCTTAAAGGCCATACTGACAGGAAGGCTTGCCAAATGGGCCCTCCTCCTGATACAATTTTTGATAACGTATCAACCTATCAAAACAATGAAAGGTCAGGCCATTGCCGAATTTTTCCTGGAGCATCCGATACCACCCGACTCCCTCTTAAATTGAGAGTTGCCAGAAGAACATGCGTTCAACGTAATCGAAGAAGAAAATGATTCCCAATGGGAACTCTACTTCGATAGAGTATCTTCCATGAAGAGGTGAAAGGAAAACACACCTATAATCAAAGCTGGGGTGGGCCTTATCTTCGTGACCCCGTGAGGAGGGATATTGCGTTACACCCTTTCCTTAAAGGAGCCAAGGACTAACAAAGAAGATGAATATGAAGATTTGATAGAAGGTCTTGAGATCTCTATCGACATGGGAATCAAACACCTCCTCATATATGGAGACTCCCAGCTGATCGTTAGCCAAGTAAATAGAGACTATCAGATATGCAAGTCAGAGCTGATAAAGTATGGTGAAAGAGTGCAATAATTGCTGACACAAATCCCTTCCTATACCCTAGAAAGTATATCACGAGTGGAAAACAGCAAGGCGGATGCGTTGGCCAAATTAGCCAAGGAATTGGCCGATGAAGACCTCGATGACGTGAGGATTATTATGCAAAGCCGCAGGGTTCTCACGCCAACAGATATATCTTCGGAAGACCTGATAGAGCCATCTGAAGGAAAAGAAATGACCGAACAAATGGCCCATCAAACAGGGGACAAAGAAAAGGTCAAGGACCGGACGGAAGTATTTATAAACTACTTCAAGTCCCAATGAACGCCCGAAAATGCGTCGTCTAGACATCAGCTCATGAAACGAGCTTTTTCTTTCGTTTTCGTCAATGATACCCTTTATAAAAGATCATTGACCTCCTATGGCTGAGGTGCCTCGGACCGAAGGAAGTAAAGAAAGTCATCCAAGAAATACACGATGGACTTTGTGGCTCCCATCAGGCGGGTCCGAAGATGAAGTTGAAGATAAAAATAATGGGTTACTATTGGCCCACGATGGTTCAGGAATGCCTCGAATATTCGAAGCAGTGTCACACGTGCCAAATTCACGGGGAATTTATACACTAGCACCCAAATCCGCTACACCCGGCAGCGGCTAGCTGGCCGTTCGAAATGTGGGGGACTGATATAATTGGCCCTATCGAACCGGCATCATCCAAAGGACATCGGTTCATACTAGCAACGACCGACTACTTCTCTAAGTGGGCAGAAACAGTACCGCTAAGGGAAGTGAAGACAGAGAATATCCTCCATTTCTTCAAGACCCATGTCATATACCGGTTTGGAACTCCGCGACGGATAATCTCGGATAATGGCCAACTTACCAAAGCCATAACATAAGCCGCTTTGTACAGCAAGAATAATAGATTGGAGATACTCTTCAGTCTATAATTCTCGGACCAACGGTTTAGCTGAAGCTTTCAACAAGACCTTGACAATGATTATAAAAAAGATGCTGTCCAGAAACAAAAAAAGGACTGGCATGAAAGGCTGCATGAAGCTCTCTGGGCGTACCGAACAATGTTCAAGACGGCTATGAATACGACACCATACGCATTGGTGTTCGGCACGGAAGCAGTGCTCCTATTGGAAATAGAACTCCCCTCTCTACGAGTAGCGGTTCAATACGAGCTGACACATGAAGAAAATGCTCATCTTAGGCTTGAAGAGCTCGACGCCTTTGACGAAACTTTCCTTATAGCACAGCAAAATCTGGAGGCTTATAAGGCAAGGATGACACGGTCACATGAAAGATTGACCAGGCCGAGAACATTCCGCCAAGACGAACTCGTGCTAGTCGTCAAAAGACCAATGATCCCCAATCGTGCAAAATGGGGAAGTTCGAGCTAAACTATGAAGGTCTGTACATCATAGACAAAGTTTACCAGGGTGGAGCCTACCTGCTCATGGATATGCATGGTGAAAGACCCTTCCGGCCAATAAACGGCCGATTCTTCAAAAAGTACTACGCCTAACGAATCATGACTTAGGTCAATGATAGATGACGACGCTTGTGTCCGCTCGCTTTGTTCCCGAGTCAGAACTCTGAGAGTAGTATCCAAAAAGCTCCGTTGTCCCGAAATACAGTGATATTGGACCGAAACATCCTTAAACTATCAATGGACCGAAACGTCCATAAACTAGCATTTCGCCCCACACACGGCAATGATGGACCGAAACGTCTCTAAACTAGCATTTTGCCCCGAAATACGGTTATATTGGACCGAAACGTCCTTAAACTAATAATGCACCGAATCGTCTTTAAACTAATAATGGACCGAAACGTCCATAAACTAGCATTTCGCCCCCACACACAACGATGATGGACCGGAACGTCTCTAAACTAGTATTTTGTCCCGAAATACGGCGATATTGGATCGAAAGGTCCCTAAACTAACGCATCCCCCAAACACGGGAATAATGGACCGAAACGTCCTTAAGCTAACAATGGACCGAAACGTCCTTAAACTAATATTCGTCCCAAATATGAGAATGCTGGATCGAAATGTCCTTAAACTAACATTCGTCGTCAAATGGGAATGTTGGACCGGAACGTCCTTAAACTAGCATTTAGCCCCAAAATACGGCGATAAAGGACCGTCATGTCCTTAAACTCACACGTTTAGCCCTACGGTGAATCCCAATTTTGATTACCGTATACAATCTACGGGCATAAATGATTCATAACTCTTCCAGGTCCCACATGATGTAGTCCTTTGAAGAAGACCGGGGCCTACACCTAATGGTGCGTTACCTTACGGGCAACCTAAAAAAAGATATCTCCACAAGCAAAATGGGCACGGATGAAAACCTGAAAGGGTGCAGTGAGTAAAAATAGCAGGATTGCCAGCGAGCTAGTGAAAACCCGAGAGGGCGCGAACTCGTAAAAAAAAGCACTTACAAAACCCTCACGACTTTGTAAGGAGAAAACACCTGCGTGAGATCCTTACGACTCGCAAAGGAGTAACACACTTGGGAATCCATACGATTCCTAAGGAGAAAATGCACTTACGAGATCATCACGACTTGTAAGAAGAATATACCCTCTATAAGACCCTCACGGCTTATAGAATTCAAAAGCCTTGAGATACATGGACCTGAACCTGTTCTTAAGTCATCAGAACCCTACAAAACTTTCCTTCCCTACAGGCGGTCCAATATTGACCATTTTCTACAATCCACGGGCATAAATAAATATTCTCCCACTAAGTTCCACCAATGGTGAGAAATGTCCCCATATGGTGAACGACACTTGTAAGTCATCTCGACTTATAAGAAAAAAATACTCTTGTAAGTTCCTTAGGACTTATAAGAGAAAACACACTTAGGAATCCTCACGACTCATAAGGAGAAAGTACACCTATGAGATCCTCTCGACTAGTAGGAAGAAATCGCTTTATGAGACCTTTACGGCCTATAAAGTCAGAAAGTTTTAGTCGACAGGATCCTAACCCTGTTTGGTAAGACACTTTTGTTCAAATCGACAAAGGCAAATGATGATTCGCTCATGGAAATATCCCGGTTGTAGCGATACTGATACCTAAATAGATATCAAATTTCAAGTCCTCTCACGACAAATGATGATTCTCTCCTGGAAATATTCCAGTGGTAGCGATGCTGATGCCAAGATTGGGATCAGATTTCAAATCCCCAACTCAGAAAAAAGCTGAAATGACAGGGAAACTCACCATTAAAAAAGCAGCGAGTGATAAAAAATGAAATGACATAGCCGAAATGATTGGGCACCACGATAAATAGCCGAAATGATTGGGCAATCGCGGCTTTTGCGACGTAAAAACTGAAAAGATAGAGCATTGCGGAAAGAAATAAAAAAACGAAAATGAAACTTTTCTGCCTTGCAAGTATGTCCATATTGACTCTTGTATACGATCCATGGGCATAAATAAAATAAATGGAACCATATTTTCCCACCACGCTTCGTAAAAAGAAGAACCAAGTCTTGGCGGCACATCAACAGCTTAGATACTATTTGGACGTCCTTCTTACTTCAGCAAAGTATAGACGTGACGTCAACAAGGACCCAAGAGTTGAAAAAAAATGGAGCAATGGAAAAATCTTAGCACCAAGTCTTGACGGTACATATACAACGTAGAGACTATCCCAGCGTTCCTTCTCATTCCAGCAGGATGCAGGCACAACGTCATAAAAAAGGATCCAAGGGTCAAAGAAAAAATGGAGTAATGGCAAAATCCTAGCTGTAAGTCTTGATGGTACATATACAACCTAGAGACTATCCCGGCGTTCCTTCTCATTCCAGCAGGATGCAGACGCAACGTCATATAAAAAAAGACCTAAAGGTCAAAGAAAAAATGGAGTAATGTCAAAATCCTAGCTCCAAGTCTTGACGGTACATATACAACTTGGAGACTACCTCGACGTTCCCCCCTCATTCCAGCAGGGTACGGACGGAACAATCAAATAAAAGTGAAGTGACGGTAAAATCCTAGCTTGAGATCTTGATGGCAATATCTACAGCCTAGAGATCATCTCGACGTTCCTACTCATTTCAGCAGGGTGCAGACGCAACTATCAAATGAAATTGGAGCAACGACATATTCCTAACTCCAGATCTCAATTGCAATACATACAACATAGAGGTCATATGTATGTCTAACCTACTTCAGCAAAGAATCGGCACGACATCATCAAAGCAAAAATGATGTGACGGCATATTCCTAGCTTCGGGTCTTGACGACAGTGCATACAAAGCCTAAAGACCGTTGGAGATCATCCCACCCCAGAAGGGTGTGGTTATGACTCACCGGGGCTTCAAATCAAAGCCTAACCTCAAGTAAAAAGCGCCATGACAAATATCTAATGCTTGTTCTTCTGATGGTAATACAAATGCACCAACCTAAAGAAGATTACTTCAAGACATATTGTTAGTCTCAGAAGGGATCAGAGATACGACAGTCGTGGAGCTACTCGAACAGCAGCCTAAGGACTGCATATCGAGAAATATATCAGCCAACGTGACGATACGATGGACTTAAACCTAGTACCACAAACATAACGTACCCCTGTCAGAAAAGAATGGGGGTTATCTAAATCTAACGTTAGGGTAAGTGTAACAAATCTAAACTTTCTGTACAAAATTTTTCCAAACTACAGAAAAGAATACCTAAGCCTGAGCACAAGTTATAAATTTGATTTTCTTTTGAACAGTAAGAAAGCACTTGTATCTTATTGGAAAATCCTTGCACTGCTTTGACGTAGCCCCTGTGATCGAATCCCCTCAGCCACATATATTTTTTAATTGATTTTTCTTTTAATCTTTTAGAAGACCAAAGGTTTGCACGTGCAAAACACGTAAAATGAAAAGTCACAGATTAAACAAACATGTGCAATAGGCTAGTCGAAGCGACGGGGACACGTGGCGAAGACCCAAGCCCCTTCACCGGTTTTGAACCGGCGAGATTAGCTTGGAGACCAGCACCGCCGGGCCTCCCGTAGGGGATGCTCCCAATTTTTTCCCCTGGCACCCCTTCGCCTACCGTACTACCTCTATATTGTTTGTTTACTCTGAAAACATCCAGAGAGTGATAATTCCTCTGTTTAATTCATTTTTAATGCAAATTTTAATTCTATTCTTCATTACCCTAAACCCTAATTTTCCCTATAAATACCACACCATATTTCACCCCTTCTCACTCAGAATTTTATTACAAAAACTCTCTAAAATTTCCAAGTCTTAAGTTGTGCAAGTGGAGTTAGCAAAGGGCAAAATTCCGACGAAGTTTCGGGAAACCGTCGACGAAACGACATCCCGACGTTTCTGAGAGCTTCCTCCTTCTCTTTTATTTCTTAATAGCCAGTAAGTCCCCATTTCCCTCCTCCATCTCTATTCTAAAACTTTTCTTTTCCAAAACTTGTCGGAAGTGGAGTTATTCCGACTTCCAATTCGTTTTTCTTTAAAACCCCCATTTTTCTTAAATAATAAAATACTATATTCTCTCATAATATTCAACAAACATAAATAAATATATTAGAACAAGTTTCATCTCAAAATAATTCATGTTGCAATTTTTTTTTCACTTTTACAGTAAAATACCATCATATTATATACAACTTATAATTGTTCAATTTAATCGTATTACCATTAGATAACTCACGAGGTAATGACCCACCTCATCACAACACACATTTTTGATATAGCACGATGAATTTTGGGATTTCAGTTTATAGGAAAATACGATTTTACGAATAAATACCTTGAACATTCAAAACCGTTTTCTTTAAAAAGTGTGTTATTTAATTCCATGCAATTGCACCTCTACAACCCATTTTGGAAAACTCCGATCGGGATGGTGCGGTTTATCGCACATTCTCGGGCCTAGTAGAGCGAGATGCAGACCTCCGCAGGGAGCATTCGATCTCGATGGAATTTTTGATGCAATTTTTAAGAAAATGAGATTTCTACAAAAATAAATAATTTTTTTATTAAATATATATTTATAGCTATTATCAAAATATCTATTTTAAAATATATTATAAATATTTCATGTTTTCTAAATCAAAAGAATCATAAATTCGTGAAACTACAATTACAATTCAATACAAATCCAATATTCCATTAAAATACCATATACAATGAAAACTAGGTTCTACTCACTAGAAAATTTCACTTTTATAAAATATACATCTATGAAAACCCTAAAGACGATAATTAAATACTTGAGGTTTATTTTGAAAATATATCAAACTATTTTTACGTAAAACCCCCTCAAGTTATATTAAATTACAATAAGGACCATAGTAAATACAGGTTTTAAGTGGGACCAGTTCTCTTGAGCCTCAGGGAGCCGGAGATTATGGGTTCTTGCCTATCTAAGATAGATAACCTAACAACGGCACGGTAATTGTCTTGGAAAAAGACACAAATCCTGCCGTCCAGGTGTAGCAGTTACCGATAACATCAAAACTAATTCAGGACTTCAATTTCTTTTCAAAGTTTCTGATTCAGACAGAGTCTCGATAAAATATGCAATTAATCTGACTTGAATTCAATTCAAGTATAACTACAATACAATATGAATCCGCGAATACCAGAATACAATCCATATCAATTTGAACATGACCGAACCGAACCATGGATATACTCTGATTACATGACTATCCATTTCTATCCATTCCATTTACTGATATTATGGTTTCGGCAGGTCTTCCATTTACTACAAGACAAGACAATACAATCAATACAATAAACATTATGGGGTTTATAAAGGGGTAGACTGGTACGGAACATGTTAAAGATGGCACGAGGTGCTCACTAAAAGACATAATTACATCCATGCCGTTGTTTCGTGGTATTATCGACGGATCCTTGTACTACGTGTTACCAAATTCCATGGTGTAAGTTGGACTCCTCTCATATACACTGGCATATTCTGTACCAAGCTATAAACAACTGCGTTAACATTATAATCAAACATTACTATTTATACTTTATTTCTGTCTATTCTATCTCTACCTATCTTTGGGATTTACCGAGCGATTGTTCGCTGACGACATTTCTATTTCTCTTCTTCTTTGGAATGTTGTCAGGAGGACCCGACTCTGAGGAGTTCGAGACCAGCCAGGAGCACTTGGAGCAGACCCCTAAGCAGTACACTGAAGACCCCGAGCTATAGTCACTTGTACATATTTTCTTTTCATTTCAGTTATGCTATTGTTTAGGTATTGCTTTTCATTCATGTATTTACATTTTCAGTTGTACTTGTAAAGAATTGTTAAATAAATAAAAGTTGCTGTTAATTTATATTCCCGTTTCTTGTGTACATTTTTACTTTATATTGCTTAGATACGCTTAGCGTATTTACTTCGGAGTAAATACGTAGCGGATCTCGTCGTGCCCCCTTTCCTGTACTTCGGGAAGCGGGGCGTGACAATAAGTTTGCCTGTAAACCTAAGGGAAGTGAACTAAAAATACTCTAAAATGAGTGAATAAACTAGAGACTTAGAAATGTGTACATAAGCTAGAGACTCCGAAATGAGTGAATAAACTATAAACTCTGAAATGAGTATATAAACTACTTCGTTCCAGATCAAGACATCAAGAAACAAAAAGGTGCAACTTATGGAACCCAGGGTTTAGAACTAAATTTCTAAAGAATTGAGATTTGAGTCAATGATAGATGACGACGTTTGTGTTCGCTCGCTATCTTCTCGGATCAAAATTCTAAAATTTATGTACGATACGACAGCCCAAAACCGGTCGTATGATATGTATTACTCTATACTACTTCACTTACATATATACCTCTGTGAGCAAAGTAGTGGGGGCATTTGTTTGCATCAGTTTAAGTTTCTTTTACAGATATGTGTTGTAATTGAACGAGAAATAACGTTGAAAGCAGGCTCATTTATATATGTGTGTGGAGGGTTGCCGCATGACACGTGCACAGCATACGCGTATATCATTGGTGTTCTCACTTAGCAGAAATTCCTAAGGGTGAAGTGCACGTGCGCACCTACAGGTTGCATGTATGTTTAAACAATACAACCGGAGAAAGAACATGTGTTGGAAATGAAGCACTCGATAGTCAACGATAAAAGGAATGCATTTAAATAAACATTTTATTCTACAGGAAAGAGATCACTAAACACGGGATAAAAAATACAAGGGTTTAAAAAACTATAAACAAAGTTTTCTAAAGCCCTCTCATCCTTCTCCACCATGTCGAAGCAGCGATCTTTGCGAGGAGTCGCTCCCCATCGACCAGTGCCGTGCTCATCGGCGAAAGCAGACATGATGGACCACTGAGCCCATATCTGGCTTAGCAACCGAACAGAACTATCCCTCAGAGGCTTGGTAATCAAACGTTCCTCATGAAAGCACTCGATCTTGTCCTCCGCTGCGTCGAGTATCGCCGGAGTCATCTTCGCTGGAGAGGGGGAATGCTATTGATCACGGACAGGAAGATCATCTGGAGCTAAATGGAGTCGATGGGGAAAGGATATCCTCTACGAGTCAGGAGCTCATGCATCACTGTGTCGCATTGGTCATCCATGAGATCGGGACTCACCAAGCGTGCATCAAAACGAGGAACAATTTCCTCACTAGGCACCTCCCATGGTTGCCGATGAGCATAAGGACGATTGCAAGCTATGACTCTTCTCTGTTAAAATGATTCTCTGAGAAAGTGAAGAAGAAGAAGAATATTGCTTCAGATTATAAAGAGAAGCATTTAAGTCTCGGCGGAATTCACCTGCGCATGCAAACGCGTATGTTTTGGAAATGTGATTGTTTTAATGAAACGGAATGCGCACGCGAGACCTTTCTCGTTTTAAATATTTATAACCGCAAGTGCACGACGTGTTGTAGCGAGCCGGCAAGCACGGGTCGATCCGCAGGGAATTGTGTATTAGGTATCGCGATTTAAGGTTCAACAAATTAATGAATTGGGTTTTGCTACAAAAAAATATAGAAAGAATACAAAAATATGGAAAAAAAACAAGGAAAACAAGTAAGAGAAGAATGGTTGTGGCTTGGATTGGAAGGTCGAATCGCGACGTTTACCTCTACCCTCCCGTGATCATGAGTTGTCCGGCCTTACCTTGGTCCCAGCATGAAGCACAACTTGTCAACGCAGTTGCGGAGCATAAACCGTCAAAGTCCGATATTCGTCGCAAAGCACGAAACGAGTCCTTTTGATCACTTACCGTTTGTATGTCCGCGCTTGGGGTATCAACACTAAACACAAGGGTTAGCAAGCATACCACCACAACAAAAACATAAAGTAGTTAGCGAGAGCAAATGATATTAGTGTTGAGTTTACTAAGCAGTTGTGATGGTATATCATATATGAAATTAAGAGATTTGTCAAGTCTTTAATCACAAGATACGATATCCAAACTTAGCAAAATTAATACTAAATAGATTTTAACTTATACATTGGAAATGGGGAAAGGGAATGCATACGGTATATGAGGAGGTTACAAGTAACCATATGTCAGAATACCGTATCATATCAATACATTAGCAATATTTAGGTTAGAATCATAAGTTAAGCATATTAAACATAATCAAGAGGTGGAGGAGGCAAAGCCTTTCATCTCACTTCCTCACCCACACCACAACCAAAGAATTAGTTAAGCATAATGAATAAAAGCAAGTAAGGAAAAACAAGCAAGTAAACAAAAGAAACAACAAATATTATAAACACTTGAGAAAGAGATACACGATTTATGATAACTTATTCAACCTCCTTAATGAAGCTCTCCAAAGAGAGCTTCAAGAGGGAAGAAGAAGAAACCAATATGAAGCCCACTCACACTCAAGCTAAACCAAAAGAAAGAAACTAAGAAATGAAAATGAGGTATATACCTGGTAGACTCTTCCCTTGCCCACTGGTATGCTATTTATAGGCTCAAAAGAAAATTAAACAAACAATAAAAATAAGCCTACGTGGCAGCAAGGGAGGGGCAGAGAAAATATAGGGGCATTTGGGCTTAATGGGGCCGGCGAGCTCGGTTTCTGAGGGCATGTGCTCGGCCAAAATCCGAGCACAGAAGCTTGTACTTGTTGTGTGTGCCTCCCAACATCACTCTGGTGTTGTTTGCTTGGTCTAGAATAGCCTGGTTTGTCTTCAGAGTTTTGGAGGGAAACATGGTGCTTTAACTCATATCAACACTTTATGCATTTAATGCCATGTCCCCCCATGTGCCCACTTCATCATGTCTTATGCCATGGGTAGCCCCATCTAGGTCCAAGAATCAAAGAGCTAGTGTGTACACTTGTATTGTGTTGGACCAAAAATGTGTACACATGATTATTTGCAAAAGAGCTCTTCGGATATCGGTCGTTTTTTTGTTCCGTCTGCAGTGTCAGCTCCTAAACGTTATATCCGTGATTTTGAGTATGTTTCCAGTATTTTATCACGAACACCTGTAATCTGTAATTCTGAGCAGATACTGGTTAATAGCACCGATATAAACAAAATAGATAACGAATGATGGTATTAAAATGCAGTTTTCTGAGATGAACAAGTACCCCCAAACTTATATTTTGCTCGTCCCGAGCAAAACAAAAATCCTAGCCTCACTTTCACTGGGAACGCGATTGCACTGAGCACGTGCAATAAGTCGTTAAACCTATAGGCGTCCTTAGTAGGTGAAGTGTTGTCTCCTGAGGGTTTTTAGCGGATTACACCCACAAAATCCCATAAAGCTAGTTTCATAAGTTAACATCGATTATACTCCTACAGTTTAGTATCTAAGTTAGAAATTCTATCATCTTAAGTTTGAAATATTTAACCCTTATGTTTCACACCTCTTGTCTATTTACCTTTAGATCTTATACGTTTTTACAGTTTAAAAAGATATTGGTATTGTCATGCCCCGCTTCCTAAAATACGGAAAACGAGGGATGACTAGGCCAGCCATGCTCTTACGGTCAAGGAATAATCTCGCCGTAGTCACACTTCGGCTTCTAGCATTACATGGTAATCAGTAAACACAGCACAGAAGTAAAGGAAATACATCACTAGTTATTACATCAACTTTCATTGTTCACAATTTACAACAACACAAGGAAAAGAACTACTAACCGAGTGCGAATACAAGGTTTCTTTAGGGAAAGCAGTAAAGGCAAAGGAGGTACTCCCGTCTAAATCTCCGCAAGCTCGAAGAGCAGGTCTGACTCCTGTACTGGTTCTTCCTTAAGGTCTGAGCATGCATACTCAGGTCGTCAGAGCGACATAATGGCAATTTTATAATAATAACAAAATACAAGGAAATGAAAGTAATAATGGTGGAGATAAAATGCAGGTAATCAATATGTCACTAATTGATGCAATGTATGATCTGTGTCTCTATCAGTCTCTAAGTTATTTTTGAAATCGAGTTGTGGAAAGGAGGATCATGTTTAATGAGGGTCTCGTACATATCCGAGACTACGGCTTGCTATCATCCGGGACATAACCCTGTCAGCCGGACCGCTAGGCCCAACCTAATATATATAAGAGTCTCTGTTCGAATGAGCATCCTCTAAATCACTGTCCTCCCTAAATACAATTCTCTTTCCCCTTTTCCCTCAGGTTTACACTATTTATGAGTATGGTCTAGTCGTGTACAAGTACACACCAATAACACGGTTTTAGTTACTGTTCGCTGTATTGTTCACTGTCATGAATCATTCACTTTTCACTGGCGTACTTGAAACTCCTAAACCGATACCATTCACGCACGACAATGCATTATACACTGAATAATAACGCGCACTATCACTAGAAGTATGGCGGTCGGGTAAAATATGTGTATTTATGCAGTTAACAAATCATGTGTAATACGAGCTATCATGCATCTTATGAACTTATAAAAATTGCCTTAAATCATACATTCAAAATTCAGTAAAATAATACAAAGGTGGTAGTAAGTAAACTCATTCGGAAGTTCAACAAAATTAATTTCAGGGCAATCGGATTTCGGGTTTGCAAGTTACAGCCATTTCATTTTAAGTGTTCGCCGCTCGAAATTCAGTTCCTGAACTGAATGTCCATTTCGCAACACAATTTTCACCCTGTTGGGTTCAAAATAAGGCAACACTATAGTTGAACAAAATTTAGGTTTATCAATTAGGTTTTCAACGCATTAGACGGATTCTCAATCGCGCCTCTACGTCAGAAGTTATGTATTGTACAACAATGGGGTATAAGTTCTGTCCCTGGTTGGGACTGCTATACGTCCTGTTAATCTAAAATACAGTTTAAATAGTAAACGACAGTGGAAAGGGATGAAATCACTTTCATTAGTTAGATAACTATTTCATCTTCGCTATGGTATAGGGTTCTGAAATATAACATGTTCAACCAGCAGAGGGTAAGCATTACAAGATGAGAATCAACAGCCAGTGCTGCTTTGGACTGCAGTCCAGAGCCGCACTCCGAACCAGTTTCCGTCTTCTTTTTAGCAGAGAAACAAATTAAAACTCTTATGGGGTTCTAGGTTGTTGATTCGTATTCGATTTGAGAACTCTAACTCAACATTCCAATCTATAATCAATTAGTTGTGATTTTTACAAGTTTCAGACGCAGAAAATTTCAGTTTTAACGGGCTTAAATGGGAATGATCGATCACGTCGGTAACGACTGTATTTTTCAGCCAAAATATAACATGATGTTCATTACTATACGGGAAAGCCTATGTGATCAGTTTCCGTCAATTTAGCAGGGTTTTTCCCCTTGGGTTTGGCATCGAACACGTACATATTATTTATTCGCAAGTAAGGTATATACTGTATTTATTCACTAGTAAAATAGGGGGTTGCCCCTACGGATAGTTTAATCCGTAGGGGCAGAAATAACTTGGACCTACGGATATATCCGTAGGGCTAAAAGGTTGCCCCTACGGGCAAAGACGTCCAAGAATAAAAATATTAATTCTTAATTAGGTGTTTGCCCCTACGGAGACGCAAACAAAGGACCTACGGATATATCCGTAGGGGCAAGTAAATATCGATTTAATAAAATCCCAGATCTCGATCGCCTATGCTCATTTCCCTCTCTCTCTCGATCGGGCGCGAAAATAAACCCCCAATGCGCCACGCCGTCGCCGCCAAGGTTGTTCTCCTCGTGGCCACCGCCGGTTTCGTCGCCACTGGAGTTCTCGTCGCCACCGCGGTTAAGGTCGTCGCCACCGCCGTTCAGATCGTCGCCCCTGCCCCAGCAGCCGTTCAGGTGAGTAAATCTCGAGGTAAGTTAAAGAATTTATTGGATTATTTTGGGCTTAAGGTTCATGGCGCGCGAGTTGGGGTTGGGCTGGGGTCGCGGTCGCAGTCGGGGTCGGGTTAGGGTTGGGGCAGGGGCTGGGCTGCGGGGTCGGGTTCGGGGTCGGGGTAGGTTTAGGGTCGGGGTCGGGGAAGGGGAAGGGTCAATTTATCAAAATTTTTATTGGGGGTGCGGCTGGGGCTGCGGGCTGGGGCTAGGGCTGGAGAAGGGGAAGGGGAAGGTCAATTTATCAAATTTTTAACAAGATTTGTATTAGTTTGCAAGAACACTTAAGTTTATCACAAAATATTGTTTGGGTTTTCGATTTATATCTTTTAGCGGTATGTATCCGTTGTCCCAAATTTTGAATTATCTTATACTAGTATTTATGCATGTGCAGATCTTCTTTATCCTGACAAAAGATCCATATCCATTATCTTAACTTAAAATCCTTTAGAGGGTGCTAATCCTAAATAACAACAAAATGATGTTAAATATTTCATCCGATTTTCACAAGATCATACTTGAAAAAAATGCAACTACTTTCACAATTTCACAATCCTAACCAACTCCCAATTTATTATGGTATTCGATCATAACTTGAGAACAAATTCTCTTTTCTATTGCCATCCCATATCAAACCCTAGAATCGTGGGCCATTTCAAATTACACCAAATTGAGGCAAGAATAGGATGAAACCAACATAACCAACAATAAAGAGCTTTATTTGGTAATATATATTGATGAACAATGGTTGCTGTGTTAAATCCAACCCTCACATCACATGCATATCAATAAAGGAGAGGACTGACCAAAATGTTGAATTTTAACAATTGTGAAAGTTCTTCGGTCAGGATGTAACAGAAATAAGGAAAAAAAACCTAAAATATTTCTCACAAAAAAGAAAAAGCAAGCTTCTCTCCCATATCATTAACAAAGCTTATCACTTTTGATTCTCGAAATTATTTTACATTATATTTTCATTCAAAACGTATTGTTAGTTTGCTCACCAACCGTTTGGTAAAATTCCAAAACTATTTTTACTTTCCTTGCTCACAATTGCTCTTGACTACGTACAAATCTTGAAAACCCATTAACGCTCTTGCAATAATATGCAAAATCACATGAGGATTCACATTCATCACCACCACCTAAGGCTAGGGTTTGGGCTGGGGCTGCGGCTATGGCTGTGCGTCCTCAAGAGGGCGATCATAGGATCGGTGAAGTGAGGTGGATGGATATGAGATACGATGGATTTCCATGTGTTCAATGGAATGCTGAGGGTCAGAGTCGGTTATTCATATATCTCCCAAAAAAGAATGAGTTTGTTATCAAAGGTGTATTGATTTCTACATCAAAGAATATCAGTTATATGTCATTCAGTGACTAAGTCTGTTTCTGGCCCAACCATATTTATGAATCGTTTCTTCTTTTTCCTTCTTACGTATATTTACTAGTTCAGACTGTATGCACCTCTGCAATCAACGCCGAGAACTTATACATTATAGGTTAATAGACATATCCTATGAAATCACGGTGCATATCGAATTCATGATATGTTATAGTCCCTCATTATTTTTACTGTGGTGAGAAAGCAGTCGCTGGTGGCCACAAGCCATAGAATTGGCAGTTGTCCTACCTGCGATAACATCTTACAAATCATCAGTAGGCATCTCTGTTATATTAATCTTTTAATGTCAGCTTGCATGCATGTTTATTTGCATATTTCCTCTGCTAATTATATTCTTCTAGATCATGTTTGCCTAATCTATCCGAGGCTTAGCATAATCTAGTGGCGATAAACAATTCCATCTTCTGCTACTATGGTGGCACTGAGAAACTTTCATTTAGAAATGACAACACGTATTTTGTGGAAGTACTGTACATAATAAGAAGGAGAAGACAGTAATGTGGCAGAAGAAGAAGGAGAAGACAGTAATGTGGCAGAAGAAGAAGGAGAAGACAGTATGCATGTATATACATTTGAAATTTAAGTAAAAACAACCCTACACTTAAGCGAAATCATAAATCGAAACACACATATCTAGAATACAACTCATACATGGGTATCCTCAAATCTAACTTTCATTGAATTTGCACGCGCGCTTAAAATAACAACCTTTATACTAAAAAATTATGTATGCCATTAGTTAGTAGTTTATGGTTTTTAGACGCAAAAAGCCATTTGAGAAATACTTTTCCAACCCACTATTAATCCATATTCTCAATATAGTCATTGAATTTGCACGCGCACATAATAAGAAGGAGAAGACAATAATGTGGCAGAAGAAGAAGGAGAAGACAGTAATGTGGCAGAAGAAGAAAAAAATGACATTCCTCGTTCTCTGTTTCAGCATCAATCTTCTGATATGAACTAATGATGGCTTTCACATAGGCTTTTCCCTTTAGAGACTTCTTAGTGTCCAATGGAAAGCATACATCAGATTTGTGCAGGTCGGGTTCTTCTATGACTTTCAAGAGTCTCAACTGATTCTGTAAATTACACCCTAGTTGGGTGGTACTTTTACCACTTCTCACTGCAGGTGCGCTCTCTAATATCCATTTTGAATGTAATATTATCGATATTCAAAATGGATATTAGAGAGCGCACCTGCAGTGAGAAGTGGTAAAAGTATCACCCAACTAGGGTGTAATTTACAGAATCAGTTGAGACTCTTAAAAGTCATAGAAGAACCCGACCTGCACAAATCTGATGTATGCTTTCCATTGGACACTAAGAAGTCTCTAAAGGGAAAAGCCTATGTGAAAGCCATCATTAGTTCATATCAGAAGATTGATGCTGAAACAGAGAACGAGGAATGTCATTAAAAGACAGTAATGTGGCGGAAGAAGAAAAAAATGACATTCCTCGTTCTCTGTTTCAGCATCAATCTTCTGATATGAACTAATGATGGCTTTCACATAGGCTTTTCCCTTTAGAGACTTCTTAGTGTCCAATGGAAAGCATACATCAGATTTGTGCAGGTCGGGTTCTTCTATGACTTTTAAGAGTCTCAACTGATTCTGTAAATTACACCCTAGTTGGGTGATACTTTTACCACTTCTCACTGCAGGTGCGCTCTCTAATATCCATTTTGAATGTAATATTATAGATATCCATGCCTCTTTATGTCAAAATTACTTATATTGTCAATGTTTGATTGTCTAGTTGTTGGTGATGTGTCCATATCAGGGACAGAGGCCACTCCCGTTCCTCCAGGTATGTTTATATATTATATAGGGCATGTATATTGATTTAGAATGCTATATCATAAATATACACACATTCCTTTTGCTCTTAGTCGTCCAACTCATTATCATGGGCTGCTTGATGAGATTAGATTTGCGCCTGATGATCTACAAGAGCTTGTTCACTCCCTGTCATATGTGTAAGCAGCGCTATATGCGAGTTTACCTTGTTAGTATGTATGTACTGAAATTAATTAATATTATTCAAATTTTGATACATGCAGATACCAGAGGAGCACATCTTCTATCTCTGTAGGTAAGGCTTTGAATTTGTTGATTTTGGTATTTCTTGTCAATTTTATAGACCAGTATGTGCTAAATATAATGTTCTGACAGTTGGTAGGGGGAAGGCAACATTCGAGGCTGCTGACCCGAGTCCTGGACGCTGCATACGGACGGCACCACGGAGGTTGGGAGAGAGGCCGAGGACTGGGCTCTAGCAGGGCCCATATGAGGTTGGACTCCACCCCGGTGGTTACTTCCTCCGTCTCCAGTGAGCGACGTATCCAGCATAAACTGGATAGCTTGAGGGCCAGCGTTCAGGAGTTGAAGGAGATGCTGGTATGTATACTACTTTATAGTAAAATATAATTTCATATTATATACATATCAACATATCCATAATTAGTACGTAGCTTGAGCTTATTTGGTTTTAGACTTAAGTTTGATTAATCATACATACATATGTAATTGAAATAAACAACGCTTTTCCAAACTAGATATCCAAACAGGGTTTCGAAATAACTTAATAATGATACGAATTCGAATAATAAACAGTTCTTACACGCTTCTTACACACGTTATATCCAGACGCGACAGGGTAGATCGGCCGAGCCTCCACACGCATCTCCTTCGGCAGCGGCTCCGCAAGCCACTACATCGGCTGCGGTTCCGCAGACAGCTCCTGTAGCTCCACCGCCCACTCAGACTCCCGCTCGCAATGAATTGCAGAGTTTATTGACCGAGGAGCAGGCGTGCGTTATTCTATCGTTATTCAGAGGTGGAGCTGGACCGAGCTACGGTAGATTTTTGGTTCTTTTTTTTTGAAACATGTATTTATTTATATCATACACATTGTACTACATTTTGAAACGATATTGATATTGGTTTGTATTTATATCATATTCAGTTTTTGTGTTTCGTTTGTATATTATATATATGCGTGAGATGTGATTATGAATACTGCAATATATGATTTGATTGATGTATATATTATTGTGCACAGGGCGGGAAAAAATCAAGCAGCCCATTTTTTTTAAAAAATTTCAGACAATATGTACCTACGGATTAATCCGTAGGCACACATGCTACCCCTACGGATATGTCCGTAGGGGCAAAATATCAGCAGTAGCTGATATTTCCCCCAGATCTCAGTGCCAGGGGGTTGGGAAAGCCCCTACGGCTATATCCGTAGGGGCCACTGACTCTCCCCTACGGCGTTATCCGTAGGGGCAAAATATCAGGAATCCTGAATTTATGCCCCTACGGAAACGTACCTACCCATATATCCGTAGGGGGCAGTACATGCCCCTACGGGTATATCCGTAGGGCCAAGTAATTTATTAAAATAAACCGTAAATAATATAAAATCTTATACCCTACGGCGTAATCCGTAGGGGAAAATGGACCTACACATATATCCGTAGGGACAAGAAATTAACCGTAGGGGCAAGTTCAGGGCCTCAACTTGCACCTGCGGCCTTTGCACCTACGGGGTATTTTTTCACCCCTACGTATATATCCGTAGGGGGAGTGGGTTGCCCCTACGGATAAATCCGTAGGGGCAACCGTTCTTTGTAGTAGTGATTGTCATCTAGAAATGTAATAGATATAATTAGCATGGAGCAAGTAGGGTACTTGCCTGATGACGCGTTGACGACGCACGACAGTGGCAACGGCACGAATGTGACCCGAACAAGACACAGCAACGACTAGGCTCGAGCCTCAGCTGCGAGTGCGTCAAGGAGGTGTCGATGGTGGCGGGGTTAATTGCTGTGTGGTGGCCGGAAGAGGAGGCGAAGGCGAGGTGGACGGCGGTGGCTGTGGTGGTCGCCGAAGTTTCTCAGGGGGAGGGCTCTGTTGGCGTCGAGGAGGGTTGAGGAGCTCGAGTGGCTGCAACGTCGAAGCTCAGGTGATGCAGAGGGGGATGCCGGCGACGAGAGGGGACGGCGACGAGGAGGAGGGAAGAGGTTCGTCGGCGTGTCGTCGTTGAGGGGAGCTCAGCGGGGTGCACGGAGGTGGTGGGTTGAAGTGTCTTGGAGTTATAGGGGGTGTGAGGAGTGGTGATGAGAGGAGGTGAAGGAGGCGAGGCTGTTGGGGAGAGTGGTCGGCGAATGGTGAAGGGTCGAGGAGGAGGCAGGGGAAAAGGTAGTGAGAATGAGGGGCTCGGTTTTGCATGGGGAGGAGAGGGAGATGAGGTCGAGAGGGGTGAGTGGCGCACGTGAGATCGTGGTCGAAGAACGGGGACGTGGGGAGACGAGGCGCGGGGCGTGGAGTGAGCGGTGACGACGTGGGGGCGCAGTGAAAAGGAGCGGGAAAACGAATGGACTAGTGGGGAAGAGAGGGAGCGGGTCGGGTGTGGGCATGGGATTGGGTTGGGCCGGGAGTAAGGGGTTTGGGCCCGAAGTTTATATATATATATATATATATATATATTGGGCTTTATTATTTTTTGGTTTAGAAAGGTTTTAATATTTGAACCCTAAGCATCTCAATTCAAACACAAATGCGGAGAAAATAGAAAACATTCAAGAGGACTTGGAGAAATATGGGGAAAATTTTATTGACGGAACCGGGAATTTTCAGGTATCTCCTGAGTTTTCCTTCTAAAGTGTAGTCTCCGATCAGGGATTTTTATCATCATTACAGAAAACATAAGTCTTATTCTTCATCCCTATCTTTCCTCCAAATATCGATTGTATACCCCTACGTGTGTGTAAATTTTCACCCCTACACTTAAGAATTCAATTCAAGCTAGAGTACCCTTGTCTTAATACCTAATACTACTTCTTTTCATTAATGAATGGACGGTTTTGCTCACACATCTTTCATGTGATTATTAATGCTTCTTGAGGCACTAACAACCGATTACTGAATGTATGAGCTTAAAGCGTAAATAGCAGTTTTCAAGTCTTGACTTTATTTATTTAATTAATTTTTTTCCTTTTTCTTTTCAAGAGCGGATATATTTTTCAATGATGCTCTTATGGTAGTTAGCTTTAAATACCGTTTTTTTCTTTCATACTAGGCTTTCAGGCAAGAGTATTTCTAGGTATTCTCTACTATCCCAAGTTTCAAGGTGTGTGTATGTGCAATTTGTAGGGTATATACTTTCTAAATTTGGACTTAAGAATAGAAACTATTTTTCAAACTTATCTTTCAATAAATCATCAATACTTTCCCTTCATCTTGACTTAACTAAAGTACTGAACTCATGGTTACCTATTTCCAAAAAAAACCTGTAAGAACGTATAATTACCAAGGTTAAACAGAATGATGGTTATTTTTAGGGTTTTCAATTCCTAAGCTTAGGATTTAGTTACTTCTAATATATCAACTAAATTTTCGGACTAACAATCTAAGTTACCTTACTAGTTAACTTGACGACAAAGTTTTTATGTTTTTGTAAATTTTTTCAATTTTTATGGGTTTTTTAATATGTATGCAATGCAGAATGTACACATGATGCAGCAAAATAAACGGAGTGCTCACCCCCAAACTTGAGTTTTACGATGTCCTCATCGTTGCCCCCGTCTCCGATAGCTAGACTTAGACATTGGTGTGAGACTTTTATTCACAGAAAAAGAAAAAACCTACGCTAATTACAACATATACAAGTGACATGATTGGGTTAGTCCAGAAATTAATACCAGCCATTCAAATTTTTTGTCAATATAGTGCCATGGCTGACAAAAGAATAGGTATAATAAAAAGAAAAAGAGAATATACAAAAAATGGTTAGATATTAGTAAAGGGCGTGGGTGTGTGAAAGTAAGGATCAGAAGACGTTGAAGGTGAAGACGAAATTTTGAAGAGGAAAAAGAATTGTTGTTCGAATGAATTGAATTTTCAAGAAGTATATGTGGAGTTTCAAAGTCAAGTTCGTGTAAAAACTGGAGTTCATCCGCAAAAAGTTCGGTAAAAGAAAGGTTTTTAGGATGTTCCCAAATGGATCCTGACTCAAACTCACCAAGAATATCAAGTTCATCCGCAAAAATTTCTTCAAAACTCAGTATGAAAGAATAATCTTCAATGCTGTCCTCCTCCCTAAGATTTTCCACAATCTTACTCTCTTTATTTACAAACTTTCCCAAAATGAGTTCTCCCTCATCACATTCATTAATGGGTAGGTATATGTCATCTAAAAAAGTAGGTTCCCACCCTAATGTTTCTTCCGAAACAATATCACTAGGTGATACAAAAATCGTGGGTTACCGATCATTGATCTCTTCTAATCTATCCCAACCATACCCGACAAATTCATAAGGTTTCTCCTCTAAAATTAGAAAACAAAACTCAGTCGGAGGTTTTTCTTGTGTGTCCTGACAACACTCAGTCAATTCTATCATATCATTATCTATGAAATCATCAAAATTTGGTTGATCTTTTATCTCACTTAGGTGACTTCCTAGATGACAGATTTTGACTCTATTAGGTTCCGATTGATTGTATCCACTCCCTAGAATCCTCACAGCTAAATGTTTCACTTGGTCCTCGATTCTAGCCAATGATTAAGCTTGAGCAACAAATAATTGCTCAGATTGCTGTATCAACAGGGCTAGCGTCGCAGCTGTTTGATTCTCAACCGCAGTCATCACTTCAATACCCTTTTCTAAAATGGTCAAGCTAGCATCCATCTCATCGTCACTCCCTAAAGATGGTTCAATTGTTTCAGGTTGGAGGGGTTATGATGGTGGTGATGCTATAGCAGTAACCCTGTCGACCTCTTTCTCTAAATTTTCAATCATTTGGTCTATGGTTGAAGTAGGACTGGGTTCAGGAGTGTTAGGTGGGTGACCGTTATAAAAAATTTAGGACGGTAGGTCACCCCCTAGAAAAGGACAATTATCATGAATGTGGGAAGAATTTTGGCAATCTGTACAAATTAATTGGGACTGAATACGAACAAATGAATAAGGATCATGAAAAATAGAATTGAATCGTGTATCACCCATATTAACAAGAATTCACAAATGTCACAAAAATAAAGAATATCACACCCCTAGCAGTCTATGTTATGCTAAATCAACTAAACCTGCTCAAGAACCTGATTGACGAAGTAAAACTGTGTCGAGAAATAGGCTCAAGATATATTGATCATGAAGCCAGGTAAGTGCAAGAGAGAAGGGGAGGTTTTACAACGCTTCCGCGAAGTTCTTTAATTAAATAACCCTTTCTCTTGAACACTTGCCTAGACATCCCGTGAACGATATACCGTTAAGCATAGTTCTAAAAACAGTTAACTTCTCCTAATGAGCGCGAAGTCCTTAAAGTCATATTTCTAATTGATTTAATTTACTGGGGGTATGCAAGAATGCAATTTTGTGATTAGTGGGCTACGGAGAAAAGGTGATGAGATCTTTTACCGTATCTTGTTTGGTCATTTTTGCCCTTAATTCCGTATTAATATGCAATGCGCAATCAATAAAAGAATTTAAGAAAATCAATCAATTAAAGAAATTCTTTTTCAAATTCAGTTAAGCACTGCAAAAAATATGGTTAGTTCTCTTGTTCCCTTGGCGGCAAAATTGTGCGAAGAATCCTACAAAAGATAGAATATTGGAATGCGTCGGATTCGAGCGAAGGTGTTAGAAAATACGTACCCAAGTGAATTGGTTTAAGAAAACCCTTAGAAAGCGATCCGAGTCTTCGATTGTTCGCTTGCGCGGGTCAAACTACCCGGATCTTTGGCACTGTACTTCTCTAATGTCTTGAAATTGCATTTGAGCCTCGCTCCGCACGATCGCTGGTCGTAAGTCCTTAAAAACCTGAAATGTCAGAAAATACGATATTTAGTGTCAAAAAGAGATATATGTGCCCCAATTCCTGCACACTGAAAATTAGAAAAATCAAACAATACTACTAGAATGCCAACACTTCACTGGAGATTACACAAGAACAAAAAATCACAAACACCCATAAGGGGCCGGCGAGCTCGGATATTACCTTATTGTCGCCGGCCAAATTCCGAGTGTGTACTCGAATTTTGTGTGGATCATCCAGGAAATATTATCATTCTAATGGTCTAGCTTAATTTTTTAATTGAATCACAGAGTGCAATCTGGTATAAAGGACAGAGAACAAGTGAAAAGAATCGTGTTTTGTTAGTTTGAAAAAACAATTTGAGTTAGAAAGTTAGTTGTGTTAGTAGAACCAGAAATAACAGTACCTAATGACTACAATTCCCCGGCAACGGCGCCAAAAACTTGTTGGAAATTCACCCACGTGCGCAAACGTGTATGTTTTGGAAATGTGATTGTTTTAATGGAACAGAATGCGCAAGCGAGATCGTTCTCGTTTTAAATATTTATAACCGCAAGTGCACGACGCGTTGTAGCGAGCCGGCAAGCACAGGTCGATCCGTAGGGAATTGTGTATTAGGTATCACGATTTAAGGTTCAACAAATTAATGAGTTGGGTTTTGTCACAAAAAATATAGAAAGAATACGAAAATACGGAAAACAAAAACACAAGGAAAACAAGTAAGAGAAGAATGGTTGTGGTTTGGCTTGGAAGGTCGAATCGCGACGTTTACCTCTACCCTCCCGTGATCATGAGTTGTCCGGCCTTACCTTGGTCCCGGCATGAAGCACGACTTGTCAACACAGTTGCGGAGCACAAACCGTCAAAGTCCGATAATCGCCGCAAAGCACGAAACGAGTCCTTTTGATCACTTACCGTTTGTATGTCAGCGCTTTGGGTATCAACACTAAACATAAGGGTTAGCAAGCATACCACAACAACAAAAACACAAAGTGGTTAGCGAGCGCAAATGTTATTAGTGTTGAGTTTACTAAGTAGTTGTGATGGTATATCGTATATGAAATTAAGAGATTTGTCAAGTCCTTAATCACAAGATACGATATCCAAACTTAGCAAAATTAATACTAAATAGATTTTAACTTAAACATTGGAAATGGGGAAGGGAATGAATACGGTATATGAGGAGGTTACAAGTAACTATGTGTCAAAATACCGTATCATATCAATACATTAGCAATATTTAGGTTAGAATCATAAGTTAAGCATATTAAACATAATCAAGAGGTGGAGGAGGCAAAGCCTTTCATCTTACTTACTCGCCCACACCACAACCAAAGAATTAGTTAAGCATAATAAATAAAAGCAAGTAAGGAAAAAAAAGCAAGTAAATAAAAGAAACAACAAATATTATAAACACTTGAGAAAGAGATACAAGATTTATGATAACTTATTCAACCTCCTTAATGAAGCGCTCCAAAGAGAGCTTCAAGAGGGAAGAAGAAGAAACCAATATGAAACCCACTCACACTCAAGTTAAACCAAAAGAAAGAAACTAAGAAATGAAAATGAGGTATATACATGGTAGAATCTTCCCTTGCCTACTGGTCTGCTATTTATAGGCTCAAAAGAAAATTAAAAAAACAATAAAAATAAGCCTACGTGGCAGCAAGGGAGGGGCAGAGAAAATATAGGGGCATTTGGGCTTAATGGGGCCGGCGAGCTCGGTTTCTGAGGGCATGTGCTCGGCCAAAATCCGAGCACAGAAGCTCGTACTTGTTGTGTGTGCCTCCCAACATCACTCTGGTGTTGTTTTCTTGGTCTAGAATAACCTGGTTTGTCTTCAGAGTTTTGGAGGAAAACATGGTGCTTTAACTCACATCAACACTTTATGCATTTAATGCCATGTCCCCCCATGTGCCCACTTCATCATGTCTTGTGCCATGGGCAGCCCCACCTAGGTCCAAGAATCAAAGAGCTAGTGTACACTTGTGTTGTGTTGGACCAAAAATGTGTACACATGATTATTTGCAAAAGTGCTCTTCGGATATCGGTCGTTTTTCTGTTCCGTCTGCAGTGTCAGCTCCTAAACGTTATATCCGTGATTTTGAGTATGTTTCCAGTATTTTATCACGAACACCTGTAATCTGTAATTCTGAGCAGACACTGGTTATTAGCACCGATATAAACAAAATAGATAACGAATGAGGGTATTAAAATGCAGTTTTCTGAGATGAACATTGTGCATGGTGGAACTATTTCTAAGCTCTGACAAAAAGGGGGTTGGAAAATAAAAGGTTGACTCAGGAAAAACAGAGAAATAAAGTGAAAAGAAACCTTCATAAATGAGACAGTGCCTCACGTGCTCCCCACGTGAGTGCCAACATCGGCCTCTTACGAATTAAATCCTATAGTGGCACCTTATGTGGAACACATGTGAGCGCCAGCGTGCAAAGCACATAAGCGTCTATTATATAAGAGTTAAACAAAGAAAGATTGTGCTCTATTAAATAAAGCATCCTTGGGTTAAAAATCCAATAATGATTAAAAAATCACTGATTGATAGCAATAAAATTCTATCCATAGGAAAATATTTCCCTAATCTTGTTGAAAACAAGAATGAATATTTTGTGAAATAAAATTCACTGGATCAAAGATCTAACGGTGGATAAAATCCCTAAATAATGTTTGAGGCCAATTAAATTCAAACGAGAGATTTTCTTAAAACTGATTAACAATCTGCCTCCTCTATAAAAGAACTTGAGACTTCAAGTCTCGAGAGGAAAAAAAAGAAGAGAACCCTATAAGCTTCTTTCCACAAAAAAAACTGAGAATTCACTTCTCTTCTGAAAGAAAAAGATCTTTGCTCTTCAAAACTCTAGGTAAATAAAAGAAGAGATACAACTTATCTCTTTTGCCTAACAAAAGGAAAATAAGGGTTTAATCCTCCACAAAAAGTACATAGTTCTTCCCCTGATCTGAGATTTGAAAAGTAAATCTCTCCACAAGTTTAGAATTTAATTCTCATCGGGAAGATTCTGTTTTCTAAACCCAAGCTTTAAAAAAAGAGAGAACTAGATCAAAAAATAAAAAATAAAAGACATATTGCCTAGGAATTTAATTCCTTCAAAAATAGAGTTTAACCCTACATAAAAAAATTTGTTCTTACAAAAAATAGAAGAATTTAGTTCTCCAATGAAACTGATCTCAGATTTTCAAAGCAGAGATCATTAATGGTCAAAATGCCATTAACAAAAGTTAAAACTTCTTCAGAAAATATCAATAAAGAAAAAGACTTGGTGCCTCACGTGCTTCCCACGTGAGCACCCAAAAGATTCTCTTAAATGGAACCCAGTGCCTCACGTGCTTTCTACGTGAGCGCCTAAAACAAAGGACTTAGCGCCTCACGTGCTTTCTACGTTAGCGCCTAAAACAAAGGACTTATAAAATTAGTCAAAATGAAAGGCCCAAAACAAAGGACTTAGCGCCTCACGTGCTTTATTTTGAGCTTCCCACGTGGGAGCTCAAAATAAAAGGCCCAGCGTCTCATGTGAAATACACGTGAGCGCTGAGTAAAAGTGCAGAAGTACTATAAAATTAGTCAAAATGACTAAGTGCTTAGCACTGATTGGCCAGCGCCCAACTCCCAATGCCTCACGTGAAACACACGTGAGTGCCTAATAAAATAAATGAGACAGCGCCTCACGTGCCCCTCATGTGAGTACCATACAAAGTGCTTAGCACTCTATATTTAGTCAAAATGACTAAAGTGCTTAGCACTGATTGGGCACCGCCCATCTATAACGCCTCACGTGAAACACATGTGAGTGCCAGAGCCCCAAACAAGTGCTTAGCACTTCTGCATAAAGGAAAAAGGGCCGAGCAAACAGTGCCATAAATAAGTGTTTAGCACTTCTGAATAAAACGAAAAAACTGAGCAGACCAAGCCCAAATTGGCTAAGTCCCTCTGAAAGTTTCTGCAACTGAGCCAAAATACTCTGTTGTTGGATCTTAAATAAAAAATGATCCTTAAAATGTTGCTAAGTTGATCTTAGTCTTAAATAAGACTAACATATCTTTAGTTAAAATAAATTAAGCCCAAATGCTTATATATTTAAGTTGATCTTAATCTCAAACTAGATTAACGGTCCTTAAATAAAACAAAATATTTTTGAACTAAAAGATTATATAATCTAAGTTCAAAACCCAAATTCATAAATATACGAATTTGGACCGATCCGCGTCCTATGGGTGACGACATACAATAGTCTCCATATACAATCCACAGGTGACCAAAACAAAAAAAATAACACACGACATGGAGTGAACTATTGGAACAGGAGAAAATTGTTATCGCAACGCGATAACGTAATTAACTGCAGGGGCTTGCGCCTGCAGGGAAGAGCATCCCTACAATAGAGGCCTCGATTTATAGAACCGAGACTGTGAATGCGACTAGGGGGCGGGCTCGATCTAGCGACGTCACTTGGGCGAGTTATGGAGCAACGGAAAGAAATGAAAGATCTTAAGGGAACGATGACGCGAGAGGGAAGAAACGTGCTCGACTTCTTAAGGGAACTTAAGTGCTTGAGAATTTTGAGAGAGAATAAAGATTTGAGAGAGTGGTATGCCTAGAGGGAGAGCTAGGACCGGTATATGTATTTATAGTGAGTGAGGGATAGATGTATGGATAATTAAAAATAATTAACAAGAATTAAAAAGGATTAATTGTAGAGATGAAGGGTTTGACAGTTCTTTGTTTAAATTCAGGGAAATCAAAGGAAAAAAGAGTAGTGGGGAGCTGAAGGGATGCACGTGCAAAGGATGGAGAATTTTGGAGCTAAGCGGGCCGCCAGTGGCGGTTTTCTGGTGGTCCAAAAAGGGGCAATTTCCTCGGGGTTTGTGCAGTGTATTCATCCGGGTATTTATGTATCATTTATATTATTTGATTTATTTGCAACTCTTCATTTCTCCGCGTAATGCACGTGCAACACTTGGACTTCCGAAAAATTTAAAAAGAAAAATTATAAAATAATTGGGACTAATGAGATTCGAACTTGAAGGCTATAGGCTGTAGTGTTGAGGCTTAATCAGTGAGCCACAAAGAGTTTCTTGCTCATAAGTTATCAATAATATCTTATAACTCGAAACCAGAACAGAAATACACTCTTTTATTATCATTGGATCAATAAAAGTGTATAGAAATTTTAGGGTCGTTACAATCTCTGAATTTTTCCTAAATTTGATATATAATTAGGCAGGTTGATTTGTTACTTTTGATTTGATTTAGTTGCTCCAACTGATTTTTTGTTGTGATGATTGATCCACCTCTATTTGTTGCAACCTTTACTGATTTGTAATGATATTCTTAAATTTGTTTCAAATTTGCAAATTGTATTTTGATTTTCTGAATAACTCCCTCAAGTCTCCATTGTACGCACGTAATCTTCATTTCAGCACAATTTTCCATCCTTTTGCATCCAAGCCCTGTTATCTATAATATTTCACAAAAGATACCCGGAACAACATAATATATGACAATAAAATGATAAATGGGTTAGAAAAATGTGCAATAAATTACACCAATCAAATACCCCCACACTTATCTTTTGCTAGTTCTCGAGCAAATGTAGGGTTTCAATCTCTAAACAAAACTACAGTACAATCCAGCCAAATCCTACTCCTACTCCTATGCACCTTTCACGGGCATACAATTGCATTGAGTGCATGCAACAAGGCTTTTAACTTCTAGGCGGCCCTAATAGGAGGAGTGTTGTCTCCTGAGGGTTTCCAGCAGATAATACCAACAAAATCCACAAAAAGAAAATAGAGAAAACAAAAATAAGAAAATGAAAACTATATATAAAGATAGGAATAAATAAGAAAAATACAAAAAACAAGAGTTTAAACTTCACTAGATTTTCAGTTGTAATGAACCATGCCTTAATAGATTTTGATCTATGCCGAAAATTACTTTCTCATCATTCTTCCAATCTTTCCTACCTATCTCGCTTCCAAACATGATCATATACCCCTACGTGTGTATAAAATCATCCCTACACTCGAAAAATTCAATTCAAGCTCCCATACTCTTGCCTTTAGCTCCCTATTACTTTTTAATTGATGATCAAATTGATGAATTTGTTCCCACATTTTTCATGCGATCGTTAATACTTCGTGAGACACTAACCAACCGATTATCGAATGTGATCACTTATTAGTGTCCTAATCTTGCAACACCTAAAGTACAATAAATGATCCCAAACCAGTTGGTTTAAATCAATAGGTGATGAAGCACCCTCGCTGTATTTTTTTATGCTACCTTAATAATTGTGAGACAGTGTTCATTTTTTTCTTTTTTTGGTGATATTAATTTTTTTCCTTCGTACTAGGGTATTACAGACAAGTGCATGGCATGTCTTTTCTATAATCCTAAGCTTTAAGATGTATGCATGTGCCTATAGTAGGGTATTAACGTTCAAATGTTTGGACTCAAAAATAGACTCCACTTACATCTTCTCAAGCCTAGTAACTCTTTCATGATACTAGCTTTTTAGGAACGACCTCATGACAACTTATTACTAGATCTATTTAACCATTTCCTCCATTATTTTTCTTAAAATCTCTCTCTCTCTCTTATATACATTTTTCACGTTTTCATTTTTATTTTCAAAATTTTCTATTTTTTAAGGACTAAAAACTATGTACAAAAGCAAACCATCCCCCACACTTAAATCAAACAATATTCTCATTTTGTTAGAAAACATACCTTGTTACACCTGCATAATTGTGCTTACCTTTGTTGAAATCTTCATGATTTTAAATTATCAATACCTACAAAAGAAGATGTGGTTGTACATTTTGGTACCCAAACTAATTTGGGTATATGGGGGTTAATTTTGGAGAACTATTTCAAATTTGTGTATAAAGATGTTTTTTTTCAACTCATAAGAATATGCAAAGTGACCATGTGCACCACAATAGTGACAAGTGTGATTAGGTGTACCCATGAGACTAGAATTATATTTAGAATAGTGGTTGACAAATTTAGATGAAAAGGATTTTTGAATTTTCAAAGTTTTAAGATCAATGTTTCCCTTATTTAAAAATTTCTTTCCTTTGCTTGCTAAAGGATCAATCATTTCCTTTCTTTTTGAAATCTTAGTAAAAAACAGTTAAATCATTATTTTGTTTCTTGAGGAAAGCAATTTTCTCGATTAACTTTCCTTGAGAAATACATGATAATTTTAAAGGATCAATTTCCCTTTTAAAAGATGAAACCAAATTTTTATAATCATTCTTCAAAACATCACATGACAAAATCAAATTTTCATTTTCAGTTTTTAAAGCATCAATAGTTTTTGATTAAATATCAATTTTTGAAAGTAAATCATTTTTCTCCTTCTCTAATTTATCAGTTTGTGTCAAAAATTATTTTTCTTTTTTCTAATTTATCAAACAAAACATCATTTGTCAAAAATGCTTGTGAACTACTAGAAAATTTTAAAATATCAATTTCACTAGTAAAAATTTCATTCAAACTGTTATTTTCTTCTTTTAAAAAATTGCAAGATAAAATCAAATTCTCTTTTTCGGTTTTCAAAGATTCATTCAACGAAACCAATTCCTTCTTCTTCTTTTCTAACAACAAAATTTTATTTTCAAAGAAACTATTTCGAGACATTACCATATTAAGTTCATCATGATGATTAGGAACAATATCAATAAGTTGATCATGTGTACTATTAATTGAAGAATCACAGTCTTTAAAATCAAATAAACACCCATCTTTGTCACTTATTTCCTCATTAGACAATTCAAATAAAGCGTTGATATCATAAGGTAAGTCATAAGAATTACTAGGTTGGCTTTCTAGATTGAAGATATTTATATCAACTATAATATTTCCAAATCAAATTTTCATTGAACCATTGCGACAATTAATCAAAGCATTAGTGATAGCTGGGAATGGCCATCCTAAAATTACTGGAATTTGAATTTTAGGGTTAGATATAGGTTGTGTTTTTAAAACGATGAAATCTACAAGAAATATAAATTCGCGTACTTTGATTAACACATCCTTAATCTCTCCTTTTGACTTCTTAATGGAACGATCTACCAATTGTAAAGTGACTTTTGTTAGTTCAAACTCACCTATCTCCAGCCGTTCATAGATCGAAAAAGGAAGAAGATTTACACTAGCGCATATATCAAGTAAAGCTCTATTAATAACTTTACCTTCTATATTGCATGAAATTGTAGGACAACCGGGGTCTTTGTATTTTATGGATAATGCATTAAGTAGGGCATCACTAATATTACCAGCTAGAAAAACCTTCTCGGGCACATGTGTTTGCCTCTTTTTAGTGCAATGGTATTTAAGAAATTTAGCATATGATGGAATTTGGTCAATTTTATCTAATAGTGGGATTTTGATCTTGACTTGTTTAAACGTCTCCATTATCTTCGCCACTTTAGCATTATGATTCTTGGCTTCTAAACGTTTTGGATATAGTGCTTTAGGCTCAAGAGGGATTGTTTCCCCCCAATAAGAGAGCAAGGCTCTGTTCAAAATTTAAACTGAGGCAGCGCCTCACGTGCAAAGCACGAGAGCGCCAGTGCCCAGAGTTAAAAACTCTGAGACAGAGCCAAGAGTTAAAAAACTCTGAGACAGAGCCTCACGTGCAAAACACGAGAGCGCCAGTGCCAGAACTAAAAGTTCTCCACCCTTGGATCAAAGATCCAACGGAGATGATAAATCATCAAATACATAATTAAATTCTGATTGAGGAAATACTCCTCAAATATTTCTAAACAAGAAAGATTATGCTCTGTAAATCAGAGCACCGTTGGATCAAAGATCCAATGGTGATTAAAAAATCACCAAGATACAGAATAAGTTCTGTATAGGAAAATATTTTCCCAATCTTGTTAAAAACAAGAAAAATATCTTCTGTAAAACAGAAGTCCTTAGATCAAAGATCCGACGGTGGATAAATTCCCTGCATCAATTAAGAAATCTCTCAATGAGAGATTTCCATAACCGAATCAACAAATCAGCCTCCCCTATATAAATGACCCAAGACTTCAAGTCTTGTGCAGAGGAAACCCCCCATAAACTTCAAACTTCAAAGATGAGAGCAATTTCTTCTCAAGGTAAACAATAATAAGTGAGATCACAACATCTCCTCCATATTTAAGAGTTTAAATCTCACATCAGAAGAACTTAGTTCTTTTTCCAGATCTCAGATCTATAAGACAAATTCTTTCATAAGTGAGAATCTAATTATCATGGAATTGAATTGGGCAGAACACAAAACTCAGTGCTTAGCACTCAAAGTTTGGCGCTCAGTGCCAAGCTCTCCACGTGCTCCTCACGCGGGCGCTATTTAAGAAGAAGCGCTTAGCGCTCAAAGTCTGGCGCTCAGTGCCAAGCTCTCCACGTGCTCCTCACGCGGGCGCTATTTAAGAAGAAGCGCTTAGCACTCAAAGTCTGGCGCTCAGCGCCAAGCGCTCCACGCGCCCCTCACATGGGCGCTGCTAAAGTAAAGAGTGCTCTGCACTCATTGGTTGGCGCTAAGCACCCCACGTGCCCTCCACGTGGGCGCTGTCCAACACAGAGCGCTCTGCCCATAGAGCCCAACGCCATAAAGAGTGTTTAACACTCAATAAAAGACAAAAAAGGGTGAGCATCAAAAAATGCTCAGCAGGGACCGAGCCCAAACAAGTGTTTAACACTTTATTCAAAATTGAGTGGGCTAATTCCAAGTTGACCAAAAGTCCCTAATTCATATCAATCGAGCCCACGTGCTCATAAATTTTCCAAATTGGTCTTAACCCCAAACCCAACTACAGATTTTCCAACCAAAATTGGTTCAAGGATACATCTCTCCACACCTCTAATACATGTCATTGTAATTCTTCAACGTCTTCAGAGAGGTGGAGGGTCCTAATAACCAATAACTCTTGGCGCACCCTCAAACTGATGAGCCAAACTTCATGGACTATGATTTCCTTAAACCCAATGGACCGCAACATCCCTAAACTAAACTCCATGGACTGTGATGTCCTTAAACCCAATGGACCGCAACGTCCCTAAACTAAACTCTATGGACTATAATGTCCTTAAACATGGACTATGATGTCCTTAAACCCAATGGACCATAATGTCCTTAAACTAAAACGATAAAGCCCAAATGCTCTTTCGTTAGATCTAAATGATCCTAAAACCTTGTTAAGTAGATCTTAGACCAAATTTAGACTAACGTATCCTTAATAAACATTTAAGTTGATCTTAATATCAAATGAGGTTAACGATCCTTAAATCAACTAAACCCAAATCTAAGAAAATACGGATTTGGACTAATCCACGCTCTACAGGCGACAACATAAATTAGTCTCCGTATACAATCCACAGGCAACCTAAAATAAAACAAACACACACGACACGAAGTGAACATCTGGAGCAGGAGAAAGCGGTTATCGCGACGCGGTAATGTAATTAACTGCAGGGGCTTGCGCCTGTAGGGAAGAGCGTCCCCAAAATCAAAAACCCTTTGCAAACGAGGGGAATCTGACAAAGTCTGCTATATCGGCCACATCTGTCCAAACCTCCGATATATGGTGCCATAAACCAACTTGGCATCTTCGGAGAGGTGGATGGATAAAACCAAATAGCATCTGCCCCTAAAATTCAGGCTAGACGTCCCAACGTCCCGGTCGCGTCTTTCGACGGTAAACAGATTCTTGCACGCCCGGAGGGACCTTTTCCTCTTTCCACTCCACACTTCATGGGGTCGTGTTTAGCGAACAAATCACGGTCTATTATGGTTGCCTGTGGATTCGAGGTACTAAGATTTGGTGTCTTTCTCCCGTGCAGAGAAAAGAAGATCAATGGCTTCCAGCTGCACCAACTGCAACAACAACTCCCACGCCGTCCCTGTGGGAGGAATAACTTATGGGCCCTAAGCGGCCTCCATCTTCACAATGCTGGTAGAACAGGTGACACAGGCCACCACTGGGTTGTTCTTCGGCACCATGATCCCTCCAAAAATCTTCAGCGTTTCTGTGCCATCACAGGAAGCTCCGAAGAAGTTGGTCTTCGATCGGCTTGCATCTACCACAACCCCTCTCAACAGGTCGTCCAAGTCTACTGCCTCAGTCTTCAACAGGCTGAGACTAAGCTCAAATGGGCCCGTGAAGAGGCTCGCAATACCGGAGAAGGTTATCCCAATTCCTGCTGCAGGTGAAGTCGTCCAAACAACTTCCCTTACTCGAAAGTCGACCTTCGACGGGTTGACCATTCCTTCCAAGCGGATGTCAGTCTTTGACAGGTTGGCGCCAATAACAGCCTCTCCTCAAAACAGGGGGCATGAAGAAGCTACCCCAACGATAAAGGTGATCTCGACTACACGACATGCTCGACTTCATCACTGGCACCGAGTGAGGAAAGCTGGGGCAGTTCCCCTTCTGGACTTACCCCATGAGCTCCAATGGTGGAAGTTGATACTGCTGTTCCAACTGGGAACATCTTTGAGCCACTCAGGAGGGTGCGCAAGAACTCTCCGATTGCCGTGTTGAAAAAGTCTCCTCCATATGTGGAGAGCGTTACAAAGGCAAACCCGGAACATCCCCCTCAGCGGCTGTCCTCCAAAATCCACAGGGTCTGGCGAAGAGTCTAAGACTCTGCGATCGACATAGACTACTCCCGCCGACAGAAGAAAATGAAGGTCCGGCAAGAGGAGGGTCATCACGCCGTTATACTACGGAAAGTATCATCTGCAAAAGCCCCCTCAACTTCGACCGCCCATAAAAGGAGAAGGATGGAGAAGATCCCCGTGCCTATGGCAAATCTTAAGGACACTGAACCTAAACGCCCCAAGTTTGAGGGCATGGTAGTGCACACCGTCTATATGGCTTCCGGAAAAGTGGAAAGCCGTGCTTCTGGGGGTCATCGACCACTTACACGATCAGTAAGTAAGGCAGCAGAAACTCCAGGAGATGCCGACGAAGATGGCCGCACTTACTGGGCGGAAAGAAAGTCCGGAAGTAACGTCGGATTAACACCAGGAGCAAGAAACCGATGCCGAATTCCTCCGAAGAATGCTCGAAAAGAAAGATAAAGAAGCCGCGGAACAAGCGGCTAACATAAAGCAAATGGCACTTCTGTTCCAAGATATGGTGGGTATGATTATCCAGCCGGACCTTCCAACTGAAGATCCCCCAATGATTATTGAAGATGATAGAGGGAAAACATCAAACCCTCTTCCAGCTTTATCAGCAGCCACGGAGGAGATGATCTCGAAAGCTGCGCTTGATGACTACATAGCTCAACAGATACGAGCTCATCAGGTAAGTGAAGCTACAGGCCAAATCGTTAGAATTGGGCGACCATATCCAGGATGGTATGATCAAATTAAGTACCCGCCGGATATACGATCCCTAAATTTCACGTGTATAAGGGGACAAGCAACCCCCATCAGCACGCCGCTCGGTTCAGGGCTCTATGCGGCAATACTGGAGGTGACGAAAAACTACTGCTTTGCCAGTTTGTCGGCAGCTTAGCGGAGACGACATTTGAATGGTACTCGGAGCTTCCGAATAACTCTATCAAAACATTCATAGAAATGGAGTTGCTATTCACCCAGTGTTTTACAAGCGCTAGCGAGCGCACCCCGATCACGGCATTGATCAATGCCAGGATGAAGCCATCAAAACCTATGGTCGAGATGCGAACAACGCATAGAAGAAGCTCCTGCCGTGGGCATGTTCGCAGGGACCCTCGATCCGCAGGCGACTATATCCCAGTTTATGATGTTTTTCAAGCCGACCACTTTCCAAGCCTTGATCGACAAGCTGGCCCAAATGGACCAGATGGCCCATAGACCGCCTTCCTCGAAAACAGAGCTTCGAAATGAAAAAAAGGCAAAGGGAAAGTGACCTTCGTCGCCAACGCTCAGCAACAGCTGAGTGATCTGAAACCAGCTGCTCGCAAAAACGATAAACAGCAATCACTCGGAGAAAAGTTGAGACGTCCTTACTCATTCCCTCGGGATAAAACAAGAAGACCGTTCGAATTGGTGGTGCGCAATAGGCTTATCACTCTACCGGATCCGAGACGCCCACTGCAACCAGGCGACGTCAACAATCCTAATTACTATCCCTACCATAGAGTAGTGGGTCACCCAATCGAAGATTGCCACGTCTTCAAAAACTGGATTGAGGACCAGTACCAACAAGGCAAATTCGTGCTGTCTGACAACTGGAGGGTGAACCGCCACAACCACACGCTCCTAAAAAGATGGACACACCGGGGGCATCATGCTCATTTATAGAGGAAGCTCCGTGGGAAGTTATTCTGTCGGCTAAAACTAGAAAAATGCTGAAGGATCTTCAAGCATGTTCGGCGATCAGGTGGAAAAGTCCGCTAGAGTAAGAGATTATTGAAAAGATGCTGAAACCGCGCCCAACACCGAGAATTGGTAATGGTGGGCAATATACTCAGGCCCAGCCGTCGAAGTCTTCGAAGAAGAAGAAGAAGGCCAAGAAGCCCGGATAGTCTGATGACAAACACATGGATCTGCAAAGGCATATTGACACGCTGGAAGAATATAACCAGAAGGCACGAACCCCGGTCACATTCCAAGAGTTTCTCAGCCATATCCTTGAAAGCGTAGATAATGACAATGACGACCGAAATGACTCGTCAGAAGAACCCGAGGATTATGTGGCAAGTTGTCACATGATCTCTCATTCACCAATAGATGATGAAGAAGCTCACTCGGCATCAGAAGATAATATAGAGGAGCTGGGGGCAGGATCGGTGCCAAAATCCTTGGACCCGTCAGACAAAATGATTGACATGTTGCTGAACGAAGCCCGTCAGAAGAGCAAAGCTGATCAAGAGCGTGAAATGGCCATATTTGAAAGGGCCAGGCATCGGCGTCAAGTTGAAGAAGTCATGGTGGGGATGAGTCGCAAAGCGCTCCAACCAGATCGAAGCACGCCTGCGACAGACAAAAACATCCATAAAACGAAGAAACGGTTCGCTAAAGCCCTGTCAAGGGGAATGAAGCCGCCATATTTCAAATGAAATACTCCTGGCAGTATACACCTTGACGAAGCGGATGCACATCCTAATTACTGCTTATACCATCAAAGGATTGCATACCCTACCGAAGGATGCAACGCCTTCAAAAGTGGTGGCAGGGATGCGTTGCCCATCAACAACAATTCAAGCGAATGAAGCTGATTAGCACGCTTTTGGCGTGTCGTGTATTTGAAAGAGTTTTGAAATTACCGCAATCAAGGACGGTGTCGCTTGTAGTGAGCCGCGATGAGTACGGGCCGTCTGCAGGGAGATGGTAGGTTTTTAGGCTTGTTTTAACGAGTTAATAACGTGTTTTGATTTGTCGTTTTATATTAGGTGTTGTAAAAAGTTATGTTTCGATAAAAAGACTTGTTAAGGGTAGTTTTAGGTTAGCTTGTGTTAAGATAATGCTTGCCGGTTCCTTGTAGACCCAACTCTGATTTTGACACTAAGGTAATAGGCAACAACATGGATTAGGGAACTTGAAATACGGTATTTTCGGTTTTAAGCTAAATCCGTATTTCTTGTCTCTTGTCCTTCCGTTGATGTCTCTTGACCTTAGCCTTCGGCAAACCACTTGCAATCCGGTCAAGATTAGAATTCACCGCTATCGTGGTAAGATAGGATGTCTAACGGAGCGGAATTGCGAGAGGTTTGCTCGGAGTTTGAATTGCAAAGTTAAGGTTTTAAGGTTTTAGCAAACATTTCTTAACATAAACCAACCATATTCTACCTTTAACAAGTGAATCAATTACTCACACATTTTCACAAAGCAAAAATAAGGAAAAGAGAAAAGAGTAAAGTACATAATGAAAAATGCAAGAAAAGAAAGACAAAGAGAGAACCGATGAATTAAAGTGTGAATATCTTCAAGAGTTCTTAGGCCCGGTGCAATGTGAAATCCAAATACCAAACTTTAAGCTTGAAATCTCACTTAAGAGGTTGCAAGATCAAAGTAAAACAAGGATTTCACAAGTTCAAGTGTGTAAAGAGCAAGACATATGAAAAGAGAACTTTTTTTATTGAATTTCAACAAATTACAACTATTCTTAAAGTCAAGAACCTAAGCCTTAAACTTGCAAGTTCAAATTAAGAAGTTGCAAGGTCAAGACAAAGGGGCAAGAGCTCAAGACGGTAAAGAGAAAGCAAATTACAAATACAAGAGTTCTAAACAAAACTAGAGCAAAAAAGTATCCCTTCCCCTTGCCTTCTGCTATGTATTTATAGGCTCCAAAGAAAATTAAATAAACAATAAAAATGAGCTGATGCGGCATCAAGGGAGGGACCACAGAAGACTGGGGGTCATCTGGCACTGTAGGGCCAGCCAGGCCGGTTTTTGGGAGCATGTGCTCGGTCTAAATCCGAGGGATGATGCTCATATTTGCTGTGATGGCTTGTGTTGTCTCAAATATCACTCTGGTACTGCTAGTTTTCTCTGTTTTAACCTGGTCTGCACTCAGGGTTTTGGAGGGAAACATTGTAGCTTTAAGTCAACACACATCTTGTAGCATTTAATGCATGTCATACCCACTTATGTCTTGGGCAGCCCCCACCTAGGTCAAACCCTCAAAGAGTTATGTGCACACTTGAATTGTGTTGGACCAAAATTGTGTACACATTACTTGTTGAAAAAGAACTATTTGGATATCGGTTTGCAGTTCCGGTTGCAGTGTCGGCTCGCAACGTTATATCCGTGATCTTGAGTGTGTTTCCACTGTTGTGTCATGGATACCTGTAATCTGTATTTACTTAGCAGGCACTGGTTAATAGTACCGATATATAACAAAATAGATACAGAATGAGTGGTATCAAAATGCAATTTTCTGATATGAACAAATACCCCCAAACTTATCTTTTGCTCGTCCCGAGAAAAACAAATAAGAATCCTGACCTCACTTTCTTAGGGAACGCGATTGCACTGAGCTCGTGCAACAAGCCGTTAAACCTCTAGGTGTCCCTAGTAGTAGGAGTGTTATCTCCTGAGGGTTTTTCGCGGATTACACGCACAAAATCCCGTCAAGCTAGTTTTGCGAAATAACTATGATTCTAACCCTAAGGATTTGTTTTTACAGCTAGCAATTCTATTATCCTAAATTTAGAACTATCGAACCATTATTTTTCACACCTTGCTTCTTATTTAACTAAAGATTCTATATGTCTTTACGTGTGTACAAATAGTGTCGTTAAGTTTCAAAAGGATTGATTAAAGTCGTAATGTCACAAAATAAAGCCCAGATAAAAACTTAAAAAGGATCACACATGTTTTATAAAGAGTTAAGTACTTCTCAAGTTTCGTTTCCTAGTTAGGTTTCAAATTCAGAATGTCTATCTTCCTTAATAGGAAACTAGGTCTTATTTTTCACTCCACCTTTTTCTTGTTTTCGTTTCATACACACCTCTGTGAACGTGCAATAGTCTTCATCATAGGATAAAACCTTCATATCTCCGCTAGAAATATTTTTATAAAATCCTGTCTTTTGTCAAGATTATTCTCACACAAAAAACCGTTAGGAATTTTAACTCGGAGAGAACACTTGCTTGAATTTGTTTTAATTTGGACTTTCTAGGCTTCTTAGCGAGCTTTGGGCTAATGCTCCCAAACCAGTTGGTTTTAGGGCATTAGGTGTAGAGACACCCCGGCGGACTTAATTACTCAAGTTACCTAGGCCCTAAAACAAAAGACCAATTTTAGCGTGAAAATCATAACGATTTAATGCGAATGGAGATATAAACGGTAGTTCAATTATTTTTTTAGGATAAAAGACGTGTTTCAGTGGGTCAGGTGTGTAATCACTCCAATCAAGTTTCAGATGGGTTATTCTTCAGAATTAGTTCTTATTAAGGCATCTATAATATCCCTTCACATCCACTTCACTTTATAAACTATTCTTGGTATTACTTATTTCAGAACAAACCTATTTGATTCTCAGAAAATAGTTTATCAATTTAAAAGTTTTCAGACATAATAGACTTGTCATCTAATTTTCAAAACTCACAACACGTGTAGTGTGATGTAAAGATGATAATAGCTATAGTTAACTTCAAAGGAAGGTTATCTTTCAGGTTTTCAAAATCTAAAAATAGGATTTAGTTGTTCTTATCTTATCAAACAAAACCATCGAAATATTGAATCTAAGTTCTCCTACTAACTAACTTGACGACAAAGTTTTTATGTTTTTAGAAAATTTTCTGATTTTTATGGGTTTTAATAAGTATGCAGATACAAAATATACATATGAATGCGAAGGTTAAAAATGCGTACCGAGCGTACCCCCAAACTTAAACTGGACAGTGCCCCCACTGTCATTGTACATCAAGAAGGCAAAATTATTGAAGGGTCAAAATCGTCGGTTAAATTTTTTTTTTTTATGAAAAGAGAACTGAGCATCACCAGACAAGATTGCTTGTCAAAAAATGGATATGCACCGGACAAGAATATCCACATAGATATACCAAAAATAGTATATACATACCCCCAAACTTATTTGAAACAGTGTCTTCACTGTTTTTGGCTGGATAACCGAAGTTTGGTAGTAAGCGGAGGAAGATTAGTCAATATAAACCGGCTCCGCAACATCAGGAGCTCCTCCGAAGGTTCTGTGGTGAGGAACGGTTTTACCCTGTGTCACGCCCCGCTTCCCAGACTACGCTAAGATGGGCACGTGACATAGCCAACCATGCTACCTGTGGATAGGAAAAATCCTTCCACAGTCACATTACGGCTGTAGAGATATCAAGAACAAGAAAGTAAACTAACTATCTAGTACATGTCCATAAGCCAGAGTAAAAGAGTCAAGAAATAATATAGTATGCGGAAGCAAAAGATCAAATAAACACCTGGAAAGTAAGACTGGATACCAATAGGATCCCTACCGCTCGGTCTAACAACGACAATACTCCTGATCAGTCTGCAACAAAGGTAGAGAATCTGGGCCATGCAAAACCCAGACGTCAGCGCGTCATAACATCAAGCAATAATAAAAACAGGGGTGGCAATACATGCAAGTATGAGCATAAATGGTAAACAAGCATAACAGTGATATGATTAAGGACAGTGGGGTAATGTGTAGTGAGTTATCTAAACTGGTCTATTGGGTTAACTACTCTCAAGTCTTTGAAATCAATTTGATGAATCATCGATGTAACTCAATAGTATCCCGTGCATGCCCGGGACCACGGTCTAAGAATCTCGGGCTGAAACCGAGACATGCCGCTAGGCACTGAAACAGGAAATATGTAAAGACGAACGATGTCAGCAGCATCATCCCAAGGCTGGCCTAGCCTCTAAAACTGATCAGTATAAGCAAGCAACTGTCGAGTTACAAGTCAGGTTTCATCATTGATTTCCCCATACCCTCAAGTTATATGTGTTCAAGTCATGTATTAAATAATCTAGAGTTAATGCCAACACAGGATCAAGCAAGTACAGGTTTGTCTGGATAGACAACAGGAAATGTCCGTAGGGACAACATGTCAAGGTTGTTGGCATTAGTAACAAGATCAGGTAACGGGTCAAGCTATGGTACATCAGGTCAAGTCAGGTAGTGTACATATATCAAGTCATGTCAAGTAGTGGTGTATCAGGTATCAAGTGAAGCAGTGGTATGTCAGGTCATAACAGGTAGTGTACATGTGTCAAGCGGATGCTCATACTAAAACTGTAACAAGTACGGATGCACGGTAAAGCATGGATGCACAAATATTTATCAGGGATTATATCATGACTATGTAGGATGCACAAGATCAAGTATGGGATACTAATGTAACATTAAAATGAAATAATATGGTCTCGGCGTGCAACTAGATATGTAATAAACCGTACGGATACAGACGGATACTATAAAACTGTAAATCGGTAAAATTTGCTGAATATTAAAACACAAGCACTATTATTTATTAAATAAATATTGATATAATAATATTAACATGGATAACATATTCAAGCCGATTAATAACTATAAAAGTGGTATTGATTAATCATGCATAAGAAAGTTCCGTTCAGAAATTCAGCGTCACTCTGATTTGTAAAATAGCTTAAAAATAACAAACGTTCTCCAAAAGGGACTTGTATTATACCAAAACAAAGATAATTAAATAAGTTTTTCATTTTTATAAGTATAAACATCTCAGGTTGTCCCTACAAAAAGCTATGAACATCCGAAGTTGAAAGTTTGCTGCTGGAATTTCCCTGGACAGAAGTTTAAAGACATATTCATTTGCATTTTACTTTATATAAACAATTTATTTTGCAATTAAATATTTAACAGAGTTATAGTATTCTGAGTTAGCTTTGTAACGAACTAAAGAACGTATACTAATGATTTGTCTATGATTTATAATGAATTTTATAAGGTAAGGTGTACAGTAAATTTCAGATTTGCCGTATCCGCTTTGCAACGACGTTTCATGTGTAAACTATAATATTTTTAAATGTATAATATTATAAAATGCAGATTATAAACTAATTACAGATAATAATAAGAAATACTACGATGATATATATTTTAAATGATATGGATACAGTATAATGTAATCTAGTATGTCACAAGATAAGTTTTCATGATATAGATTTAAAATGATATAAACGGATGCAAACGGAATATCGAAACGTTATAAAATTAAACATGGGGTACTAGATTTAAACTATAGGTATGGTATTTATTTAAATAGGTATAAAATGAATTATATAGCATGTAGCAAGATTAACTTGCCTAGACGGAACAAGAACGGATGTGTACGGAACGTCCTTCGTCGGCGAAATGTCGCGACGCACGCACGGTACACGGAACGGTTCTAAACAAAGCACGAGGGTGATCACGCAAGTCAGGTACGTTCACTGGATCACTCGGATCGTCAGCGACGAGCACGACTCCGGCGGTGATCACCGGAATCAAGAAACAAGATCAAGAAAAGAAAGAAGAAAGAAGAAGAAGAAGTAAGAAGAAGATGTTGTGTATTAAATAAGGAAAGAAAAATTAAATAAATAAAAAATATATATATGCAGAGGAGAGAGAGAGAAAGGGGTTGTTGGTTTGTTAGGAAATTAGATTTAAAATTTTAAAAGATTTTTAGATTTAAAATTTTAGATAAGATGTTTCAGTTTGTTAAAGAAATCGTATGAAAATATTTAAACTAAATTTTAAAATTAAATAAATTGAATTTTGGCGAGATACAAAAATATTTCAAAACGGGCCCGGATCGGGTCTAAAAATTCAGATTTAAAATACGAAAAATATTTGCGACTTTCAAAATTCAAAATGAATGCTCAGGTAACGAAAATGCATACCCCAAGAACGGATGCACGTACATGCGCGTAGCCATCCAAACACGTCCGTTTCACTGAACGGGATGATAACAAGATGCGCGGATGCTACCACGGGGTTAGGGGTATCATGCAGGCTATGAAATGCAATTTTAAATTATTTTACATGACCTAAAATGTTATATGGTAAAAGATGCAATGCCAGGTAAAATGCCAGTATGCAGTATATATGAGATGCACGTGTCTATGTAACAAGTCAGGTTAATCTATAAATATGAATCAAACAGGTTCAAGCAAGCGGGTCGGGTCGAATGCAATGTAAAATGTAAAAATACCATTCGCACCCAAAACCCGTTAAATCAAAAAAATACCACAGATAAGTAAATACGGGAACTGGAATTGATATAAACGAACTCGGTTGTTACACCCTATGCCCGTTCACTTTAAATAGTGAACCGTCCTATGGATTCTCCAAATCCACCGCGCCGTGCGGGTAAACACTCCGCACAAAAAAGGGTCTTTTCCAGCGAGATCGAAACTTACCGGGATGGAAATGTAGTCGAGTGTTGTAAAGAAGTACCTGTTGTCCAGGTGTGAAAGTTTTGCACGTAAGGTGTTTATCATGAAACACCTTCGTTCGGTTCTTAATGACAACTATGTTTTCATAAGCTTCATCCTGAAGCTCGTTCAGTTTGTTGAGCTGCAGCTTCCGATAGCTGCCCGCATCATCAAGGGTTAGGTTCAGCTCTTTGATCGCCCAAAATGCGCGATGCTCGATTTCGACTGGAAGGTGGCAAGCCTTTCCATACACAAGCCTATACGAAGACATTCCAAGATCAGTCTTGTATGCAGTGCGGAATACCCAAGGGCATCAGTGAGTTTCAAAGACCAATCCTTACGGTTCTTGGAAACTGTTTTCTCCAATATCTGCTTGATTTGCCGATTTAAAACTTCGGCTTGCCCATATGTTTGGGGGTGGTAGGGCGTGGATAGCTTATGATTAATGGAGTATTTCCGCAACAAGGCCTCGAAAGTCCTATTATAGAAATGCATCCCATTGTCGCTAATGATCGTGCGGGGGTGCCCGAACCGAGAAAAGATGTTTTCTTTGAGGAAACTAACAACAACCTTGTTGTCGTTCGTCTGGCTTGGCACTGCCTCGACCCATTTAGAGACATAATCAACAGCTAGAAGAATATACAGGTTCCCAAAAGAGCTGGAAAACGGCCCTATGAAATCAATTCCCCAAACATCAAAAATCTCAACAACCAAGATTGGTTGGAGCGGCATCTCGTTTCTTTTGGAAATCCGGCCCAAGTATTGGCACCGGGAGCAAGTCTTGCAGTAATCATGAGCGTCTTTGAAGAGTTGTGGCCAGTAGAAGCCACACTGCAAGACTTTCTCGGCTGTCTTTCTTGGGCCAAAATGCCCACCACACGCTTGATCGTGGCAAAACGACAGCACACTCTTGAACTCATTATCAGGAACACACCGACGGGAGCAGAGAAGCACGGCAGATGAGCATAAAAGAACTGCCGGCAACTGTCGCATAGTTGATTCCGGGGGATCGCAAGTTCTCACCTTCGGAAGAGATTCTGATGAAGAAATAGCCCTCGGCCCTCTCTTCAAAAAATCCACCTCAGGAAAAGAGGAAGAGATGAAGAATTATGAAAACATTCAGCTGCGTAATCGTACGTTGCCCGAAAAGAATCTCGGACCTATAAACAAGGGGTCCAACAAAAAGGATAAGGAAAAGGAAAAAGTCCCAGAGGATATCGCCCTCGATGATCGAGTCGTCGAAGAGCTCACAGCCAAAGACCCACTCAAGAAGAACAAGTTGGATTACAATGTTCTCGCACATCTGAGAAAGATACCCTCACAATTGTTAGTTATATGTATGCCCTAGAGGCCATTACTATACATAGGATGTATATTGTAGTGGATGCTGGGACATATATAGGGAGGACTTTCTTGCTCGACATGATAGTATGTTATCTGGTTAATCTTTACCTTAATGTGTACACTGATTGTCTCTCTGTTACATGTTGGTAAAGCCCTTAGGATCTGTACTTGACTACCTGGACTATGATGCGGATCATACTAGTGGGGACATGGTAGTTCATAAGTACATCCTTCAAAGTCCCTAGTCGTGGGTGTATCGAGACGGGGCATCGATATACCAGAGTAGACTAGCGTGTACCTTCTCGACCCATACAGATGGGCGATGGATGATCCCATATCCATTGGTGTTTGACATCAGAGATGATATACGGGTGCTCAGTAGAGACTGGGTACACTGGACGGACTCGCCGAGAACTCCCAGATGGTATTATACCTCACGTCAGATGGCAGTTCTCTGGTGACACTGGTACAGAGTAGTCTGTTGACCCGAGATCGTCATAGAGTCTTGTGTGGTTCCCACTGTGCTTTGATTTCCATCTTACCACGTCCAAGAGGGCGTGCAAAATGGTGGTTTTTGGGTACAGTCCCGAGTCACATGGAGGCAATGAGCGATAGGAGGGGATTCGTCTCTCCCGGTATAGGGGGTTGATGTTGCGCTGTGTTCGATTGGCTATAACATGAAATCCCTGGCCAGGGTTGCTGAGATTTACTGGTAAGTGTTACCTGTAGTTTCTCGAATTGTTATAGACCTCATATCGACACGACTTATTGAGCTATTGGGGTCTGACGTTTACCACCCCTAGGCGAGATATGCGACATATCAGACGAACAGACCGGACTGTACGGTAGTGTTACTGGTCGGATTCACTGGAGTGTGAGCGGGCTTGCTCGTCGATCTTCAGATCGCTCAATACCCGGGTGGCCGTTACGTTTAGCAGACCGCTTGCGGCTTGTGGGTGTTTGATATGATCATCGCCTGCTGCCGGCGTATTGACGAGTCTTTAGAGTCCTACACAGAGGTTTCCTGGCTCAAGCGAAACGAAATAGGAGCGCATATGAGATATGTGCGGGACCGAGAATAATGCGTGTATGTGATACCGTATTCCATTCTCGCGATGAATGTATCGATTAGGTTATATGCGATATACCCTAGTTATCGAATCAAATGTTGATTCGATAAGCCGATACATAGGATACTGGTCGGTTATATGCGATATGACCGGATCGTTAAATCAAGTGTTGATTTAATGATTTAATTTATAATTATATATTTGATATATTACTTTGCATTAACTAGTATTGGTTCACTTAAGATGGATTTTCTCACTCGGATGTGCGCATTGTATATGCGATATACTTTTGTGCACTTGTATGTATCATGTTTGATGATGCATGCTAACTTGTGTTTTGTGTAAAGTTTAAACCATGGTTATGTAATGGTTAGGGTTTTCATTTTCATATCTATTTATTTATTTGTTTATTCATTATTGGAAAATGATAAGCATAATGCAAAATGGTGGCTTTATTTGGAAGCTTGTTGAAGCTTCATGAAGACTTTGACTTTAGCAACCATTTTGTCTCATGCTTAACCCTAACCATCCCATTTAACCATGATTGATTCTCTACACATTACCATGGTTATTGTTATTATAAGAATGGATTATTCTTTTCTTTTTTGAATTAACTTATCATATCATTTCTTCTTCTTCCTCCTTGAACTCAAGAAGAAACCTTCACTTCATCAATGGTGGATTGATGAAATGAGTGAGAAATCCAAAACTAAAGTCTACCCACTTCCTATTTCTTCATCCTCTACCTCTTGCCAAGTAGTAGAGTGTGTTTCCTTCACAAGTTTTCATGGCTTGGTGAAGGTGGAGCTCGATCTAGTGATGCTTCGACGTAGATCATCTTCGGCACGTCGTCGACGACCTAGCCCGTCCATTCTCCGACGAAGCCGACACTAGAGCCCGGATTTGATTTGGACAGCGGAGAGGACCTCATCTCGGAGCGGTGGAGGTGGATGACCGGATCTACAAAGGTTGTATTTCCGTATCTCTTAGTTAAGTGTTAACTAGTTTACTTTTCGCCTAGAAATCTAGCCAACGATCCGTATTAGGGTTTTCCGGCACCGTTAAAATTTGAAATTGGCATGGTTGATGCCATGTGAGACCTCACTAGTGTGCCTAGGAACCCTACAGTGGTATCAGAGACTAGCTAGAGCCTTAGGCGAAGTCTAGACGGATTTTGAACTCCGAACGACCCGAAACCCCAACCGGAAAATGCTCTCTGGACGTTTTCTGAAAACGTGGATTTTTTCAAATTAAAAATTGCTAAAAAATTCAGCAGGAAAAAATAAGAATTATGGTGCAAAATTTTTTCTATGAACAGTACAAACCGCGGCGGAACCGCGGCAGAAGCCTGCCTTCTGCGGCGGTTCCGCGGCGGAATGATGACGTCATCGTACACTGTTTGCACAGTAACTCCTATTATTTTATGCTGGATTTTCTGGGTATTTTTAAAATTTATTCCAGAGTTGTATTTTCTGGGATTATTTTGGGGATTCGGTGTTTCGATCGGAGTATCAAATTTTGTCTGTGTGGCTTTCCGGATAATTTTTAGAATATGTTAAAAAGTTCGACCGGATATAAATACCCAATTTTTCCCCTGTCGGGAAATTTCCAAGTGTTGGATTTTTCCGTAGTTTAACGACGTTCTAAGTAGTGCAAGTAACGCGATGGTCCCTCTAGAAGACAACAAACCTTAACTCGATTATGTGACCGTCTTGAACTGCCCTTTGAACCTTCGGGTTTGGGGCAGTACGGCGTGCCACATGTGAGGCGTTGGCTTGACCCTTCTACGGCTGGACCGTTGGTACTGAGGCACGAACTGAATGTTGTTAGACTTATTTCATGTGTTGGATTGTATCGGGAAAACTTGGGTGTTCGATTGTTCGATCGGAAAGTTTAACATTTTCTGTTTATCCGGAATGGGATACAATAATTGGAATTCACAAGTAGTTATGAGATAACTAAATGAATGTTATAAACGTAGCAGTTTAGTCTCACTTGATCGGTTGCCACGGAATTTTGATGTGATCAAAAGTCCGTTGCAATCACGTAGCGTACGCGGATACTCGCCGGGTAAACTTAATAGACAGCCTCACTCCATAGCCCCGACCAAGTGACTGTAGGGGAACCCCGTCGCCGAAAGCATCCGTTCGGGTGCTCGCGGCAGCGGTGTTCCGCCTTGGTGCACTTCATCGACGGTATCGGGGGTGCGGCCGTCTACTGAAGTTTGCGACGAGCATTCGATCAGGATGTCGGGAATCTTGTTGAATTACCCGACTTGATATTGAAAAGTGTTTTCGATAATGAGACTAAAATGCAGGGTTTATAATTGTTAGGCATGCGATGTCTAAGTAATTCATTTGGTCAGGCATGCGATGTCTGAGGAGGTTGCGGATTCCAACTGTTGTAGTTTTACACTTTCTTTTCTGTGACCGTAAGTGTAATATGTGATATCGTCGGTTTCGTTGCTATATGTCAACGACAATTGGGATGCACATATTTACTTACGTTGATGACATGTGATGTTATGTGTTGCTGGATATGTTATATTGGATCGTCGTGTTTGAATAGCCGGGGGTTTTTATGTGAGATGAGTGTTTTTCATTTTCATTCATGTAAAATCTTGTATGTAATATTCTTTTATTGGGGCTCTTCCAGGTTGCGGAAGTTGTCACCGTTTGTATATTATTTACTTTTCCGCACTAGGATAGACCCAAGGAGGGGAGCACAAGTAACCGGGTTCTGGAGTCCAGTGGGAGACCAACTCGAGGAGTCGACTCCGGGTCTCCTAACTCTAGAATTGGTAGGGTTGCTTGCCGCTCTCGTAGGGGTCTAGGGGTGTGGGTTTGGCTATTCATCGCGACCGTGGAATCCGTGTTTTATACTGGCTCGTATTGAAAACACGGACGTCCTAGTATATCCAATATTTCATATGTTTCTTCTGCTGCGATATCTGTGATGTGATCATGTGATGTTCTGTGATAGATACAGTATATAGTATATATGATATATTATATAGACGTTACTTATGTTTTACACCCGCGCTAGCCCTGCCCTGCTCTGCCGTTAGTTACCTAACCTAACGGTGCACGAGGGGACATCGAGGCGAATGCGGATGGCATAAGTGTACGTCGTATTTATCTGTGATGTTTAGGTACTTTGATGATGGGACTTCATTAATGTGTTTAATGAAATAAAAGAAACCTAAGATGTTGTAGAATCGAATTTCAAAATAAAACAGGTAGCTACAGTTCTTGCTTTGCACAGTGGTATATGTGATATATCCTGCACCTTATTCGATGAGGAAAGGACCGAGATCCCTTTACCGGGAGTGACTCCTTTAGCAATAACTGGCAGATGCTACTCACTCGGTTTGTCTTTTGATTGCTTTTAAGTGTTTTTGCTTTGCACAGTGATATATATGATATATCCCGCACCTCATTCGACGAGGAAAGGACCGACGATCCCTTCACCGGGAGTGACTCCTTTAGCAAAACTAGAAAAGCCTAAAAAACACTCCATTTTAAAATTCATTCGATCCTACAACGATATCAAGTTCATTACGCAATAGGTTTTCAAAAAAACCTTTCGTAGCCCTCCGTCATTTCAGATAAATCCTGTTTAGTATTCGTGCTGCGTTTGTTGACCTTGTTAAGGCGCAGTGTGCGGTAGCTAACCAGTATTTATCTGCTTATGCATATGATGCAGATTGGGTTAGGGTAGTCGTGCGGCCTTGTTGACCTTGTCAAGGGTCGTGCGGGTGGGTTTGATTCAATCAAGAAATGACGGGTTGAACTTGACTTGCGGTCTATGGTTTGTTGACCTTGTCAAGGTCATAGATCGTTCGGGGCAAAATATTATCGGGAATTTCAAGTGTTGAAATTTGCAATGAGATTGCATACCTTCTATGAGATAGTTGGATCCCGATACCCGCTGCGAGTAAGAGTTACTCCTGGGAGAGTTTTATACATTACAATTAGCCGATCAAGTAGGTGTCTAGAAAGGTGTCAACGGGGTTACGCCTCTGGGAAAACGAGGTTTACATTAATTAGGTTCGTGCGAAAGCACGGGGGACCTCCCTCAAAGTACCGACACTGGCCTGGCTGAAAGATTGGCGAACTTGTAGTGTGTAATTAATCCCGGCTAGTCTTTCCTTTTAGGGTTTGAAGGAAGATTTGATAAAAAGCAGTGGGAGCCATCCTGATTAGATAAAATAATAACCAATCTATTCTTGCAAGAGTGCACGCTGAGTGTTTTCTTCTCTCTCTCTCCTGGTAGCGACCATATCACGCCTTAATCAAGATAATAATACGGAATATTGACCGAACCCGCTTGTTATACTGAGCTGGGGAACGTTGGTCCCGCTCCAACTTATAATTGTTATAAGACAGAGCAGGAAATTGGGGATTACCAGAATTCCCGTGCCGCCCAAACGAAGAGAGTGCATGCTGATGTATCATCTTCGGGTGTGTTCATTACAGGGAACTGTTTCTCAGTATCCTTTACGTCCTGGGTATGTGATACCAGATCAGGATCCCAGATATATAATCTGTTACATAGGGCTACAGAAAGGTAGAAAAACTGAGAACGGGTGATAAGTTTCATGAGGCAGAAAACGGGGCAAGTGTTGCAGCCAAGTCTGTTGGTCACTGTCACCCTGTATTACCAATACATTGATTCTGAACGAATGTTATTAGATACCGAACCTGATATACAAAATCATATCTGTCTCTTTGTTAGCAAAGAAACGATAAAATTTTGTATTGTTGGATAATGTTTTGAACAATTCCTATATCAAAAGTTGATCGGATCAGGCACGTTATCTAAAAGCGTTGATGTTCTAAATCAAACTACAGTTCTTAGTATATGGAACACACACAAGCGGAAGAGTTCAGAAATGAACGAATCCCTCTTGAGGCATTGTAGACTAGGTCATATCAATGTGACCCGACTAGCTGAAGTTACATAAAGATGCATATTTAAATCAGTTTGAATTTACATCTTATGAAACTTGCCAGTCATGTCACAAAGAAATAATGACCTCAGCTCTGTTTATTGGAAACAGAGAAAGAGTTGGTAAACTCTTGGGATGATACATGTTGATGTATGTAAGGTCCCCTGTCTACACATGCCAAGACCGGTTCTTTATACTTCATTACATTCTCTGATGATCTTTCAAGATTCAGACCTATGTTCCTGTTGAAACACAAGTCTGAACCTTTTGAGATATTCACAGAATATAAGTTAGAAGTAGAGAACCAAAATACGGGTATAAGTATTATGTCCTTTGATGAGATCAGGGAGGAGAATACTTGTGCATGGAATTCCTGGACTATTCTAAAGGAGAATGAGATTCTCTCTCAGTATTACTCCTCCGTATACACCATAGCACGATGGTATATCGGGGCGGAGCAATCACACCCTATATGATAAGGTGTGCTCTATGATGAGTACTACTGAGTTACCTATTTCCTTATGGGAGTTATGCACTTATGAAGTTGCATACCTATTGAATAGGGTTCGAATCAAATCAATTGCCTACCACTCCATATGAGATATGGAAAGGGAAGAGCCCATGTCTTAAGCTAGTTAAGATTTGGGGTTGTCCGGCCTATGTCTAAAAGCAAAATCCGGACAAGCTCGAGGCAAGGTCTGTTATGTAGAACTGGAAGTGTTCCAGCTATACAAACTACAACAGATGATTTGGTACAACCAGAGGAATCAGTAGAAACCAACGAACCTCAGCCTCTCCGCCGATCTAGTAAGGTTCCTCACCCACCTGAGAGATACTTCGGTTTCTCTATGACAGTGGGAGCGAGGATTGCATCATGAGATGATGACCCAACTAGTTTCGAGCTGGCCATCAGGAGTAAGACTCTGTAAGAATGGCTGGATGCTTAGCGATCTGAGATGGAATCCATATACACCAACAAAGTATGGACTTTGGTTGCAATATCTGAAGGGTTAAATCCCCATCAGGAGCAAGTATATCTTGAGAAGATTACTTGGTGTACATGGAAAGGTTGAGACTTTCAAAGCTAGACTTGTTAAAGCTTTTCGTCATCGACCAGGCATGGATAATGATGAAACCTTTTCAAGTGGCTATGCTTAAGTCCATCCAGATCCTACTTACTACGGCTACATACCATGACTACGATATCTGGTGGTTGGGTGTCATGACTGGCTTTTCTAAATAATGTTTTGGAAGAGAGCGTCTATAAGTACACAGCCAGAGGGCTTCGTAAACAGTGGGAGCAGCGGAAACGTGTGCAAGATGCTTTATAGGATAAAGCAGGCATCGCGGAGTTGGAACGTCTGTTTTGATGTGTTAATCGAAGAGTTTGACATCATCAAAATGGTAGATGAACCTTGTATATACAAAAAGGTAGTAGGGAGTATGGTGGTGATCCTCGTAGAGTACGTGGATGACATACTCTTGATAGGGAAGGAGTTTCCTATGCTACGCTCGATCAATCTCCGATTATCACAATGATTCTCCATATAAGATCAAAGTGATACCTCCTAAATCCTGGGTTTTTGGATCTATGAGATAGATCTAATTGGATGTTAGGACTCTCACTAGTAGTAGTGAGATGGTATCAATCGATCCTGAGGAGAATCACTGGAAGGGTTCCAGGGTGATAAAGACGACTGAATGTCAGTCACAGGCATTGTCTTTACCCTCAGTAAAGGAACGGTATGTTGGAAGAGTTCCAAGCTAGATACCGTGACATACTAGACGATAAAGGCAGGATACATCGCTACTTAAGATGCTACCAAGGAGGATGTTTGGGTGTATATTGGTTCATGAGATGAACTACGTTCCAACCATTGTGAGACAATGGAGTTGTGGCTTATGCCAAGGAACATCGGTCCCATCAGTGATCCAGACATATTCTAAGGCAGTATCACCTGATCATGGAGATGGTTGATCTCCAGGGAGATCGAGGTTTAGAGAGTAGACTCAGAGGACAACACAGCGGATCCACTCACAAAGGCCTGATCCCAGAGAGAGACACTTTTATGGGATGGTTGAGTATGAGATACTACAACCACTGCTATCAGATGGCCCTAGTGCAAGTGGGAGATTGTTAGTTATATGTATGCCCTAGAGGCCATTACTATACATAGGATGTATATTGTAGTGGATGCTGGGACATATATAGGGAGGACTTTCTTGCTCGACATGATAGTATGCTATCTGGTTAATCTTTACCTTAACGTGTACACTGATTGTCTCCCTGTTACATGTTGGTAAAGCCCTTAGGATCTGTACTTGACTACCTGGACTATGATGCGGATCATACTAGTGGGGACATGGTAGTTCATAAGTACATCCTTCAAAGTCCCTAGTCGTGGGTGTATCGAGACGGGGCATCGATATACCAGAGTAGACTAGCGTGTACCTTCTCGACCCATACAGATGGGCGATGGATGATCCCATATCCATTGGTGTTTGACATCAGAGATGATATACGGGTGCTCAGTAGAGACTGGGTACACTGGACGGACTCGCCGAGAACTCCCAGATGGTATTATACCTCACGTCAGATGGCAGTTCTCTGGTGACACTGGTACAGAGTAGTCTGTTGACCCGAGATCGTCATAGAGTCTTGTGTGGTTCCCACTGTGCTTTGATTTCCATCTTACCACGTCCAAGAGGGTGTGCAAAATGGTGGTTTTTGGGTACAGTCCCGAGTCACATGGAGGCAATGAGCGATAGGAGGGGATTCGTCTCTCCCGGTATAGGGGGTTGATGTTGCGCTGTGTTCGATTGGCTATAACAGGAAATCCCTGGCCAGGGTTGCTGAGATTTACTGGTAAGTGTTACCTGTAGTTTCTCGAATTGTTATAGACCTCATATCGACACGACTTATTGAGCTATTGGGGTCTGACGTTTACCACCCCTAGGCGAGATATGCGACATATCAGACGAACAGACCGGACTGTACGGTAGTGTTACTGGTCGGATTCACTGGAGTGTGAGCGGGCTTGCTCGTCGATCTTCAGATCGCTCAATACCCGGGTGGCCGTTACGTTTAGCAGACCGCTTGCGGCTTGTGGGTGTTTGATATGATCATCTCCTGCTGCCGGCGTATTGACGAGTCTTTAGAGTCCTACACAGAGGTTTCCTGGCTCAAGCGAAACGAAATAGGAGCGCATATGAGATATGTGCGGGACCGAGAATAATGCGTTTATGTGATACCGTATTCCATTCTCGCGATGAATGTATCGATTAGGTTATATGCGATATACCCTAGTTATCGAATCAAAGGTTGATTCGATAAGCCGATACATAGGATACTGGTCGGTTATATGCGATATGACCGGATAGTTAAATCAAGTGTTGATTTAATGATTTAATGTATAATTATATATTTGATATATTACTTTGCATTAACTAGTATTGGTTCACTTAAGATGGATTTTCTCACTCGGATGTGCGCATTGTATATGCGATATACTTTTGTGCACTTGTATGTATCATGTTTGATGATGCATGCTAACTTGTGTTTTGTGTAAAGTTTAAACCATGGTTATGTAATGGTTAGGGTTTTCATTTTCATATCTATTTATTTATTTGTTTATTCATTATTGGAAAATGATAAGCATAATGCAAAATGGTGGCTTTATTTGGAAGCTTGTTGAAGCTTCATGAAAACTTTGACTTTAGCAACCATTTTGTCTCATGCTTAACCCTAACCATACCATTTAACCATGATTGATTCTCTACACATTACCATGGTTAGTGTTATGATAAGAATGGATTATTCTTTTCTTTTTTGAATTAACTTATCATATCATTTCTTCTTCTTCCTCCTTGAACTCAAGAAGAAACCTTCACTTCATCAATGGTGGATTGATGAAATGAGTGAGAAATCCAAAACTAAAGTCTACCCACTTCCTATTTCTTCATCCTCTACCTCTTACCAAGTAGTAGAGTGTGTTTCATTCATAAGTTTTCATGGCTTGGTGAAGGTGGAGCTCGATCTAGTGATGCTTCGACGTAGATCATCTTCGGCACGTCGTCGACGACCTAGCCCGTCCATTCTCCGACGAAGCCGACACTAGAGCCCAGATTTGATTTGGACAGCGGAGAGGACCTCATCTCGGAGCGGTGGAGGTGGATGACCGGATCTACAAAGGTTGTATTTCCGTATCTCTTAGTTAAGTGTTAACTAGTTTACTTTTCGCCTAGAAATCTAGCCAACGATCCGTATTAGGGTTTCCCGGCACCGTTAAAATTTGAAATTGGCATGGTTGATGCCATGTGAGACCTCACTAGTGTGCCTAGGAACCCTACAACAATTGAGTATCTTGGATGCCCTTCTGTTATCTAATGAGGCACGAGATTCTCTGATCAGGGAATTACAAGAGCCCGAGCAGTTTCAAGCTTTTCTTTCCGAAGAAAAGATGAAGGACGAGCTGGAAGAAGTGCACACAGCTGATATCACTTTCGGCGATGAAGATCTCCTCCTCGGAACGTGCGAGCATAACCGTCCCCTGTATGTCACCGGGTACTGCCATGACTTCAAGATAGGGAAGATCTTAGTTGACAACGGGTCTTCTGTCAATATCCTAAATGTGAGGGTACTAAAAGAATCTGCATGAGCGTTCAGCACCTTGCTCGGGATAAAATCACCATCTCCGGGTTCGACTCCCAGTCATCACGGACGCTCGGGTCTGTAATACTGACGTTACGCTTTGGATTGTTCGTCACTGACATCAAATTTCATGTCATTGACGCCAAGACCTGCTACAACGCTTTGCTCGGCAGGCCTTAGTTACACGAGTACAACATCATCCCTTCTACATAACATCAGTGTATGAAGTATTTCAAAGACGGTCTCGAGTATACCGTGACGGGGGAACTAAACCCATTCTCCGTAAATGAAGTCCGCAAGTATGAAGACGCTAAGTATTTCCTACCAGACTTTGAAGACACGGAAAGATTCCATAAACCGGAGAATAAGCAAAAAACTATCACCACTATCCCGGTCTTCGGGAGCGATATTGAGGAGTAAGAAGAGATAGTCTATTCGGGGCCATCCCAATGCAACAGACCGGGACCATCTACCCCTATCCTGGTCTTTGGTAGTGACTCTGAAGATGAAGTCAACGTAGTGTTCTTGGTCCATCCATCAATGCAGAAACTCACTAGAGATGATCATAGTTTGCAAATCACCATGGTTTCGCGGCAGCACTACAGAGAGCTTGATGCGCCTGAGACATATAGTGTGCAAGAGCTGCAGACATTTTACGTCCCTCCCAGGCGAAGAAGTGAAAAGGCGATTCCATTCTATCGAGCCACGGAGACTAAAGTCGAAAGAGAAGTCTGGTATGGTGCCGATTTTGTGCTCGACAGGCTCCAACCCATCCGTCTTCCCAGATACTACACGGAGGGACTGAGAAGGTTATTAAGATGCTAAGGCGTACCTTTCAAACAAACTGCTCGACAAGATCAGTTCTACAACAAGATTTGGAACGTCCCCGGAACTCAGCGAAAATTGCCCAACGGAAAAATAGAAATGATTGGGCTTGGATATGTCCAGTCCAAGAAACGGGAGCAATTCCATGGCTGCCATGTCATAAATGACCTCGATGATGAACGGTATGCTCTTTTAAAAGACGTTGACATTGAACCAGAACAAGGTCCTGCCATAAAAATCCCGAGTCCATCGTTTGAAGAACAGATGGACAAGCTAGTAAGGGAAGCGATTCAAAAGGTTCGGAACGACCACAGCCGTGAAATGACCATTTATGAGAAAGCCAAGATGCAACGCCTCCTTCAGTAGGCTACGGAGGATGACAATGCCCTTCACCGTTAGCCCACCATGCATTCCTAAGATAAGAAAAAGGCCCGATGCGGAGGCAAAAACAAGTTACAGAACGGAAAAAACGTTCGACATCGGCAAAACGGATCCAAAAGGCCACGTGATCGAGGAAAGGTCAGCCAGAATCCGTCTCTTATGAAAAAGATGGGTCGAGCATATTCTTTCCCTCAAGACAAGACAAGGAGAATCTTTGACCTTGTCATGAAACATCAAATGATGACACTCTCGAAGTCTCGGCACCCCGATCAAGCAAACGAGGTTCATCACCCGGATTATTGATCCTATTACGGAGCGATAGGACATCCTATTGAAGACTGCTTCACCTTCAAAAACTGGGTCGAAGACCAATATCAACTCGGCAGGTTTGCTCTATCCTACAGTTGGAGGGTAGCCCCATCGCAAAGGCATGTGCCAAAAGCAATGTATATGGCGAGAGTAGAACCAGATCAATATCGGTCTTGGAAACGAACTCGTACCTGTCACGTGATAACACTGTCAGAAAGAGGAATGCACGAGAATATGGATGACCTCTCCTGGTGCTTCAAAAATGAGGATGAAGATGAGTTGATCTCAGAATTTCCACCGGCGCCAAAAGAATTGGAAGATGGGTTACACACCATGGCGTACAACCTGAAAAAATCGACTTGGGGATGGCAAATGACCCGCGACCAACGTTCGTCAGTGAGATGCTGTCTAAAGAACAGGTGGCTATGCTAAAAGACGTGCTCATGCAGTATAACGACTGCTTCATATGGAACTATTCTGAGATGCCGGGGCTAGATCCAGAAATCACTGTGCATAAATTGGCGATATCTCCGGACGTCAAGCCGGTCAAACAAGCACCAAGAAGAATGCGGCTTGAACTTGAGATGAGTAACAATGCCAAAGTAAAGATGCTAATCGACTCTGGCTTCATCCAAGAAGTTCAATATCTCGACTGGATCGCCAACATTGTCCCAGTGATGAAGAAAAATGGAACGGTATGCGTCTGCATGGAGTTTCGGGACCTCAACAAAGTCTGTCCAAAGGATGACTTTCCCGTACCTGTTACCGAGCTGATGATGGATAACACGTCCACTCATGAAGTCTTCTCCTTCATAGACAAATCATTAGGGTACAATCAAATAAAGATGCATCCCGAAGACCAAAAGCATACTGCTTTCCGGACTCCACTGGGCATATTCTTCTACAAAGTAATGCCTTTCGGTCTGAAGAACGCCGGCGCTACCTATCTGAGGGCCATGACGAAGATTTTCGATGATCTCATACATGAAATCGTTGAATGCTATATTGACGACCTCGTGGTGAAAAGAAAATCATACGAGGAGCATTGGGAGCATCTGAAGATAGTGTTTTAGCGCCTTCGGAAATACAATCTGAAGATGAACCCTCTGAAATGCGCATTCGGAGTCTCCTCAGTAAAATTTCTAGGATTCATCATATGACACCGGGGCATCGAAATAGATCCATCGAAGATCAAGGTGATTATGGAAATGCCCACTCCAAGAACTTTAAAACAATTGCGGTCTCTACAAGGAAAGCTCGTGTATATCCGGCGGTTCATAGCCAATCTCTTCGGAAAATGTCGCCCCTACAGTCACCTGATGAAGAAGGGAACCCTGTTCGTTTGGGATTGTAAATGCCAGAGTGTATAGACGAAATCAAGCAATACCTGCAGAATCCGCCAGTACTGACCGCTCCGGTTAAGGGAAAGCCTCTCATTCTGTACACAACAGCCCTCGAAGGTTCATTAGGCGCTTTATGGGCACAGGAGAACGACCAAGGGAAAGAGAAAACCCTCTACTATTTGAGTCGAGTTCTCCTAGGGGCAAAAAATAACTACTCCCCTATCGAAAAACACTGCCTGGCATTAATCTTCGCGATAACGAAGCTTCGGCATTATGCTTTGGCGCATGAGGTCCATCTCATATCAAAAGTGGATCCTCTCAAATAGTTGATATCAAGAGCCATACTAACGGGAAGGCTCGCTAAATGGGCCCTACTCTTAATGGAATTCTTGATAACATACCGACCTCTCAAGGCAGTGAAAGGCCAGGCCATCGCCGACTTTCTCGCTGAGCATCCGTTACCTGCCGATTCAACCCTAAATTGTGAATTGCCAGACGAGCACGCACTTGACACGATCGACAAGGAGAAAGGAGGGAGCGATACCCGATGGGAACTCTATTTCGACCGAGCATCTTCCATGAAGAAGCGAAAGCACAACACCCCCATAATCAAATCTGGGGTAGGCCTTATCTTCGTGACTCCGCAAGGAGGGATAATGCACTTTGCCTTCTAACAAAGTCTTGAGATCGCTATCGACATGGGAATCGAAAACCTTCTCATGTACGGAGACTCCCAGCTGGTCATTAGTCAAGTAAACGGTGACTATCAGACGTGCAAGCCAGAGTTGGTAAAATATGGCAAAAGAGTGCAATAGTTACTAAATCAAATTCCCTCCTAAGCCCTGGAAAGCATACCGCGTACAGAAAATAGCAAAGCGGACGCATTAGCCAAACTCGCTAAAGAAATGGCTGACGAAAACCTCGATGACGTAAGGATCATTGTACAAAGCCGTCGGGTTCTTGCACCAGCGGAAATGTCTCCGGAGTCGTCTGAAGAAAAGGAAGCGACCAAGCAAACAACCCTACAAATAGAGGATCAAGAAAAGACTAAGGATTGGAGAGAAGTCTTTATAGACTACTTCAAATCCCGTCAAACGCCGGAAGATGCGTCCTCAAGACATCAGCTCATGAAACGAGCTCTATCTTTCGCCTTCGTCAATGATACTCTATATAAGAGATCGTTCGACTCTCTGTGGCTGAGATTCCTGGGATCGAAAGAAGCAAGGAGATTCGTCTAAGAAACTCACGACGGACTCTGCGGTTCTCATCATGCCGGGCCAAAGATGAAGGTAAAGATCAAAAGGATGGGCTACTATTGGCCCACGATGATTCAGGACTGCCTCGAATACGCGAAGCAGTGCCACTCATACCAAATTCATGGAGACTTCATCCACCAGCATCCAAACCCGCTACACCCAACAGTGGCTAGCTGGCTGTTCGAAATGTGGGGAACCGACATAATTGGGCCCATCGAACCAGCGTCGTCCAAATGTCATCGGTTCATATTGGCGACAACTGATTACTTCTCTACGTGGGCAGAATCCATACCGCTAAGAGAAGTGAAGACGGAGAACATCCTCCATTTCTTCAAGACAAACGTCATCTATCGGGTTGGCACTCCGTGACGGATTATCTCCGATAACGGGCCGGCCTACTGAAGTCACAGAATCAGCCACTTCGCACAGCAGCATAACATAGACTGGAGATACTCTTCGGTCTATAATCCCCGAGTTAACGGCCTAACTGAGGCTTTTAACAAAACCTTGACAAAGATCATAAAGAAGACGGTGTCCAAAAATAAAAAGGACTGGCACGAGAGACTGCATGAAACTCTCCGGGCTTATCGGACCACGTTCAAAACGGCCACAAATACAACGCCATTCGCGTTGGTATTCGGCATAAAGGCGGTACTCCCCCTCGAGATAGAGCTACCCTCTCTACGAGTGGAGGTTCATTACGAGCTAACAGATGAAGAGAATGCTCATCTTCGACTTGAGGAGCTTGATGCCCTCGATGAAACTTGTCTCATGGCGTAGCAAAACCTAGAAGCTTACAAAGTTAGGATGACGCGCTCATACGAAAGATTGACTAGGCCGAGAACATTCCGCCAAGGCGAACTCTTACTAGTTGTCAAAAGACCTATGATCCCCAATCGTGCCAAACGGGGGAAGTTCGAGCCAAACTATGAGGGCCCGTACATCATAGATAAAGTCTACCAATGTGGGGCTTACTTGCACATGGATATGCATGGCGAAAGACCCTTCCGGTTAATAAACGGCCGATTCCTTAAGAAATACTATGCCTGACGAGTCACAGCCCAGGTTAATGATAAATGACGACGCTTGTGTCCGCTCGCTGTCTTCCTGAGTACCAAAATCTGTAAGTGCTATCCGGCAAAACTTCGCCGTAAAAAACTAACAACGGACCGAAACGTACCTGAACTAACTATGTACCGTAATGTCCTTAAACTAGCTGCGGACCGAAACGTCCCTAAACTAACTATGGACCGTAATATCCTTAAACTAGCTGTGGACCGAAACGTTCCTAAACTAGCTATGGACCGTAATGTCCTTAAACTAGCTATGGACCGTAATGTCCTTAAACTAACAACGGACCGAAACATTCATAAACTAACAATGGACCGAAACGTCCTTAAACTAGCTACGGACCGAAATTATCCCTAAACTAACAACGGACCGTAACATCCTTAAACTAACAATGGACCGTAACGTGCCTAAACTAACAACGGATCGCAACGTCCTGAAACTAACTACATACCGAAACGTCCTTAAACTATTACGAACCACAGCATTCTTAGGCTAATGCGGCAAAAAAAAAGAAAAAAAAAACGGTACATCCATAAGAAAAATGGGCACGGATGAAAACTTGAAAGGGCTCCGTGAGTAAAAACAGTAGGGCTACCGGCGAGTTTATGAAAACCCGAAAGGACACAGACTCGTAAGAAATTTCCTGTGCACTTGCTGGGTCCTCTCGACCTTGTAAGAAGAAAATACCCACGTGAGATCCTTACGACTCAAAAGGGAGCAAAACACTTAGGAATTCACGATCCCTAAAGAGAAATTACACTTACGAGATCCTCACGACTTGTAAGGAGAATGTCCCTCCTATGAGACCCTCACGGGTCACAGGATTCAAAAGTCTTAAGATACAAGGACCAGAACCTGTTCTTAAGCCATCATATCCCCCAAACCGCCCTACAGGCGGTCAATATTGACCCTTGTGTACAATCCACGGGTATAAATAAATGTTCCCTCGCCCAGTTCCACCAATGGTGTGAAATTCCCCTATTTGGTGAACACACTTGTAGGTCCTCTCGACTTGCAAGGAGAAAACGATCTTGTGAAATCTTTACGACTCTCAAGAGAAAACGTACTTAGGAGTCCCCACGGCCCCTAATGAGAAAACACGCCTACGAGATCCTCTCGACTTGTAGGGAGAAACACCTTTATGAGACCCTTACGGCTTATGAAGTCAAAAGCCTTAGTTAACAGAATCCTAAACCTGTTTGCTAAGCTACCTTTGTTCGAATCGACAAAGGCAAATAATGATTCGCTCCTGACAATATCCCAGTTGTAGTGATGCTGATGCCTAAATCGGTAACAAATTCCAAGTCCTTTCACGGCAGGTGTTGATTCGCTCCTGGCAATATTCCATTTGCAGCGATGCTGATGCTAAGATTGGTATCAGATCTCAAGTCCATACTCGCAACAAAGTCAGCGAGACAAAAAGAAATATAAAATAGCCGAAATGATTGGGCAACTCGCAATAAAAAGCAGTGAGTAAAAATAAAATAGCCGAAATGATTGGGAACCGCGAAAAACATCCGAAATGATTGGGCAATCGCGACTTTCGCGATATAAAAAGCTGAAATGATAGAAGATCGCGGAAAGAAATAAAAAAGTGAAAAAATGAAACTTTTTCCCTACATGCAAGTCCATACTGACCATTGTATACAATCTATGGGCATAAACGAATAGGGAACTACATTTCCCTACCGGGATCTTTCAAATGGAGAGTCAGATCTCAAAGCCCACATCTACAGTCTAGAGATCAGCAACGGCGTTTCTCCTCATTCCAGCAAGATACGGACGCGACACCACCAATCGGAGCCACGGCAAAGTCCCTAGTTCTAAGACTCCACGGTTCACAGATAACCTAGAGTCAACCCTGACACCGCAGAAAGCGGAGAAAGTCATCCCAGACACCGAAGAAAGCGGAGCAAGTCAACCCTGACACCGCAGAAAGCGGAGCAAGTCAACCAATGACCTCTCCGCCGGATCAATGTTGTTTCCCCCGCCGAAAGACGCGCGAAGACACGGCGTGCGTCCCGCCTGAAATTCAGGGCAGATGTTAATTGGTGCTATCCGTCCACCTCTCCGAAGATGCCAAGTTGATTTATAGCACCATGTATCGAAGGTTTAAACGGATGCGGCCGATGTAGCAGACTTCGTCAGATTCCCCCTAGTTTGAGGGGTTTTTTGACTGTGGGGACGCTCTTCCCTGCAGGCGCAAGCCCCTGCAGTTAATTACGCTATCGCATCGCAGTAACAACTTTCTCCTTCTCCAGATGGTCACTTTGTGTCGTGTGTGTTTGTTTTGTTTGTGGTTGCCCGTGGATTGTATACGGAGACTAATTTATGTTATCGCCGGTAGGGCGTGGATTAGTCCAAATCCGTATTTTCTTAGACTTGGGTTTTGGTTTGGGTTTAAGGATACGTTAGTCCCATTTGAGACTAAGATCAACTTAAACTTTTGTTAAGGATACATTAGTCTAATTTCTAGGCTAAGATCAACTTAACAGGATCATTTAGATCCAACAAGAAACCATTCGGCCTCTGTTGTTTAGTTTAGGGACATTGCGGTCGATTAGTTTGAGGACATTACGGTCCAATGTTAGTTTAAGGACATCTCGGTCCAATATTAGTTTAAGGACATCTCGTTCCAGGTTAAGGACATCGTAGTCCATGGGTTTAAGGACCCCACAGTCTAGGTTAAGGACATCGTAGTCCATGAGTTTAAGGACCTCACAGTCCGTAGTTTAAAGACATTGTAGTCTATGAAGTTTAAGGACATCGTAGTCCATGAGTTTAAGGACCCCACAGTTCGTAGAAATGTGTGGTTATCGGGACCCATCACCTCTCTGAAGACGTTGAAGGATTACAATGACAGATATCAGAGGAGTAAAAAGATATACCCTCAAACCGGTGTGAGTTGGTTGAAATATCTGTAGACCAGTTTGGAACTGAGACCTGTTGAATATTCGTGAGCAGATGTGCTTAATTGATATAAGTTGAGGACTTATGGCCAGAATTGGGCTAAGTCCAATAAGATTAAAATGTTTAACATTTTATTGTTCTGAGCTGTTGAACATTTGTTTGGGCTTAGCCCTTTTAATAATGCTGAGCATTAGATTCTGACATTTTTTTGTCTTGTATTGAATGCATAGCATTCATCAGAACAATATGTGTTCTGACAGTGCGCCACGTGGTGCGCCAGGCGCTTTGCGCCAATTAAAGAGCGCATTGCGCTTCTGCCAAGTACCGCACACGAAAAGGACACGTGTCGCGCTTAGCGCCAAGCGCCAGTTTATGAGCGCATTGCGCTTTCAGTTTGTGAGCGCATTGCGCTAGTTCAGTGGTGCACCAGTGCATGACACGTGGTGCGCTTGGCGCTGAGCGCCAGCCCATGAGCGCAGTGCGCTGTTTCAGAAGCGCAAAGTGTAAATTGTGTCTATGGTTGACACGTGGCGCGTTTTGGTGCTGAGCGCCGGTCCAAGGAGCGCAAAAGCGCAGTTCAAGAGTGTAAGGCACTTTTCAGTAGCGCAAAGCGCAGTTCGTCAAATTTTAGGATCAGAGAACCAGTTTATGTTCCTTTTAAAGGAGGCCTTGCCTCAAGAACAACAGTTCTTCTTTTTGAAAGGGCTTGCCTTTGTAGATCAATGATCTATATGAAGAACATGTTCTTCTTTATTATTTGATGAGATCTTTTGATCTCCTTTATGAAAGACCTTGGTCTTTTTTAGATCTATGATCTTTTTTTAGAAGACAGTTATTCTTTTCATGAGATGATTTCATTTCTGTGTTCATAGTTCATGTTCTTTACCTTGAAGAAATGATCTTTTTTTGCTAAAAGCTTGCTTTTCTTTCTTTGAGTTTTCTCAAAGTTTGTAGGGGGGTTTCTCTATATCAGACTTGAAGTCTTGGGGCCTTTATATAGGGCAAATTGATTTGTTAAACAGTTAAAGAGATCTTTCTCTGATTGATTTGGGGGTATTTCTCCACCGTTGGATCTTTGATCCAGGGGCTTCTGTTTTGCAGAAGATAATCTTCTTATTTTAATAAGATTGAGAAATCTTTCCATGCAGAATTTTAATTCTGATTAATTAATAATTTATCATTATTAGATCTTTTGATCTAACGGTGGGGAATTTTTAATTCCAGCGCTAGCGCACCTACGTTTGACACGCAGAGCGCAGCGCAGCCTGCGCTAGCGCATCATGTTTGACACGTGGCGCGCAGCGCGCCTAGTGCTGGATCTGAAACGTTGCTTTAAAATTTGAATTTTGAATTTCAAAACAGAGATTTGCTCTGATTGGGGGAAACAAAAGCGTCGCTTCATTTCAAACCTCGGAATTTGAACAGAACTTTGCTCTGATTGGGGAAACAAATACCCCCCCACCGTTGCGCTTACGTGGCCCATACGTAAGCGCGGCGGTGGCAGCATCCCAGTCGTTAGATCAACTTTTGGAAGTTGAAACGGCTCTCAATGCCTATAAATAGGGCCTTTGGCCCTCTCAGATGACCATTGTTCATCTCCTTCTCGTTTTCTGAGAATTTCGTTCTCCCGCAGAGTATAGCTCTCTTGTTTGAAAACTTTTTAAGGGTCAAACTCTGTTAGAACTTAGGTAAAGGTTAAAACTTTTACTAAATTAGGGCTTTACCCATTAACAGAGCCTTGCTCTTCATAGATCTTTGATCTAAAAAAACCCATTTATGGTTTCACTAATAGAGCTTTGCTCTCTTCAAATCATGAAGAACTCTTAAGAATTTATTCATGGATCTTGAAGATCTTAGAATTTTAATTCATATATATACAAAAATTTGATTTCAATTTTTCTGATGTCCTTTCTTTTTATCATCATCTTTTTTTTTATTTTTCAGAGAAAGGCTCCTAGCATTCTCGGGGAATTTCTTTAAATTCCCTTCATAATTGACTTTGACAGGTGTCACTCCTGTCTGCAGAGCATTGCTCTCGAGGAGTTTAACTCCTAGACCCAAGGGGTCACTTATTAAATAATATTCCCCTTTTTTTTTATAGGATTTCTCACAAATTCAAATTTGTTAGGAGTCATAATTAGGATTTGTTCTCTCCATGGGGATATCAAGAGCTGTTTAAATCCCTGTGCCTGTTTTTCCTCATTACTAATCTTTTAATGATCTTTTCAGGCACTATGGCTGTTCATTTATACAGTCTGAACGAGTTCATCACTTATGAGGATATCCGCGTACAGGGCCGTTGCCAAAACCAAGAGTTTACAGATGCCCAATGTGCGGAGATTATGGGTCGTCTGTATGCACGTGTCGGTTGGCTGCTTCCTCATCGTTCCGCTCTCTTGAAGATCGTAGTGGGAGCAATTTGGAGAGCACTTCCTGGGTTTCACGAGGCCATGCCGCTTAATGCGCTGGATGATGCCGAAGACAAGGTGCATTCAGTGTACTTGTCGAGGCTGATCTCGAAGAAGCGGCGAGATAAGTTCATCGATATTCTGCATCAGGTTTTCCAACAGACGACGATAATCGCTTCTTATCAAAGGGAAGGGGACATTGCCGAGGATCTCGACACTCGTGAGCGCAAGAGGATGCACATTAGAATGGTCAGAAAGGCCAGAAATATTCTACACAACCTCACTTTTGAATTCCTCAATCCATGCCCTGGATCTGAGGTTTTACCATTGTAATCATTTTGATGATGTTTTCGTTTACTGCTTTCATAATTGTAAGAACTTTTTCGAAGTATGAATGGCAAATTCCTCATTTCAGCGTGTTTTATTTCATGTACTAAATCTTTTGCACATACGTGAACGGGTATGCTTCGCACGCTTAATCAAATGCGAATCAAATGTTTTCCTTACTGCCGCTTTGTTCTCTTTACTGTGTTGTTTGCATGTTACTCTGGCAAGTGTGGCCTGTAGATAATAAAGAATGTTTCATCTTGAACTTTCCGAGAGGTAGTGACGGCTTAGGAAGCAGGTTCAGATCTGCTACCTAAGACTTTTCAACTTCATGAGCCGTGAGGGTCTCATGAAGACTTTTCTCCCAACGAGTCGAGAGGATCTCGTAGGTGTATTTTCTCCTTAGGAATCGTGAGGATTCCTAAGTGCGTTTTCCCTTATAAGTCGTAAGGGTCTTATAAGTGAGTTCTCTTCCTTACGAATCGAGAGGATCCGTAAGTGTTTAATGAGATTGACGTTATCCGCATTTCATGGCGTCATTGGGTGATGTATTTCCGAGCGGGGTCATGTGGATGACGTATTTCCGAGACGGGGTCATATGGATGACGTATTTCCGAGACGGGGTCATGTGGATGACGTATTTCCGCGACGAGGTCATTTGGATGACGTATTTCCGAGACGGGGTCATGTGGAAGACGTATTTCCGAAGCGGGGTCATGTTGATAACGTATTTCCGAGCGGGGTCATGTTGATGACGTATTTCCGAACGGGGTGATGTAGATGACGTATTTTCGAGACGGGGTCATGTTGATGACGTATTTCTGAGACGGGGTCATGCGGATGACGTATTTCCGAGACGGGGTCATGCGGATGACGTATTTCCGAGACGGGGTCATGCGGATGACGTATTTCCATGACGGGGTCATGCGGATGACGTATTTCCGAGACGGGGTCATGTGGATGACGTATTTCCGAGACGGGGTCATAAGGATGACGCATTTCCGAGCGAGGTCATGTGGATGACGTATTTCCGAGACGGGGTCATATGGATGACGTATTTCCAAGACGGGGTCCTGTGGATGACGTATTTCCACTACGGGGTCATTTGGATGACGTATTTCCGAAACGGGGTCATGTGGATGACGTATTTCCGAAGCGGGGTCATGTTGATGACGTATTTCCGAACGGGGTCATGTGGATGACGTATTTCCGAGACGGGGTCATGTTGATGAAGTATTTCCGAGATGGGGTCATGTGGATGACGTATTTCCGAGCGGGGTCATGTGGATGACGTATTTCCGAGCGGGGTCATGTGGATGACGTATTTCCGAGACGGGGTCATATGGATGACGTATTTCCATGACGGGGTCATGTGGATGACGTATTTCCGTGACGGGGTCATGCGGATGACGTATTTCCATCATGGGGTCATGTGGATGACGTATTTCCGAGTTGGGGTCATGTGGATGGCGTATTTCCGAATGGGGTTATGTGGATGATGTATTTCCGAGACGGGGTCATGTGGATGGCGTATTTCCGAGTGGGGTCATGTGGATGACGTATTTCCGCGACGGGGTCATTTGGATGACGTATTTCCGAGACGGGGTCATATGGATGACGTATTTCCGCGACGGGGTCATGTGGATGACATATTTCCGTGACGGGGTCATTTGGATGACGTGTTTCCGCGACAGGGTCATGTGGATGACGTGTTTCCGTGACGGGGTCATGTGGATGACGTGTTTCCGAGACGGGGTCATGTAGATGACGTGTTTCCGCGACGGGATCATTTGCTGACGTATTGTCTATTGTAATGAGACGAATTATCGAAGTGGTCTCCAGGTTGTCTGGAAACCATCGAGATTTGGAGTAGGGGCTTTGCCGTAGCTCCACGGTTGATTGCAGCATCTGAATCCTGCTGGAATGGGGAGGAACGCTGATGATGGTCTCTAGGCTATCCCTGAACCGTCGAGATTTGGCTTCGTTTTCTGATGGAGCCTGGGGAGGGAAGGTGTGATTCCTTCTTTGTTTACGCCCCTGGATTGTATATAGGGATTGATGTGATATCACCTGTAGGGCATAAATTTCATTTTTTCTTTATTTCTTTCCGCGATGCTCTATCATTTCAGCTTTTATATCGCGAAGGTCGCGATCGCCCAATCATTTCGGCTATTTTTCGCGGCGCTCAATCATTTCGGCTATTTATTTTATTTTTACTCGCTGCTTTTAATTGCGAGTTTCCCAATCATTTCGGCTATTTTGCATGCATACATTTTTACTTGCTGATTTTGTTTGCAAGTTGCCCCATCATTTTGGCTATTTCGTATGCACGTGTGGCTTGCTAGCTTCTCACTGCAAGCTTGGAATTAGACACCGATTTTGGCATCAGCACCGCTACAACTAGGATATTGCCAGGAGCGAATCATCATCTGCCTCTGTCGATGTCGAACAAAGGTGGCTTAGCGAACAGGGTTAGGATCCTGTCGACTAAGGCTTTTGACTTCATGAGCCGTAAGGGTCTCATAAAGGTTTTTCTCCCTACAAGTCGTGAGGATCTCGTAGGTGCGTTTTCTCCTTAGGAATCGTAAGGACTCCTAAGTGTATGGCTTCTCGTAAGTCATAAGAATCTTACAAGAGTATTTTCTCCTCATAAGTCGAGAGGGCTTACAAGGGGGTTTACCGTGCAAACATATCTCTAGTCACGGATGGGACTTTGTTAGGGAAATGTTTATTCGCGCCCGTGGATTGTATACAAGGGTCAATACTGAACCGCTTATAGGGCAATATTGGAGGTTGTGGTGGTTGCTTAAGAACAGGTTTAGATCCCTGCAGCTTAAGACTTTCAAATCTTATGAGCCGTGAGGGTCTCATAAGAGGGTTCTCCTTACGAGTCGTGAGGATCTCGCACGTGTAATTTCTCCTTAGGAATCGTGAGGGTTCCTAAGTGTGTTGCTCCCTTGTGAGTCGTAAGGATCTCACGTGGGTGGTTTCTCCTTACAAAGTCGAGAGGACCTTACAAGTGTCTTTTAACGAGATTGCGCCCTTTCGGGTTTTCACAAAACTCACCGGTAGCTCTGCTGTTTTTACTCACGGAGCCCTTTCGGGTTTTCATCCGTGCCTATTTCGCTTATGGACATACCGTTTTTTCTTTTTCTTTTTCTTATTCTAACGAGGGTGCGCCCTTTCGGGTTTTCACAAAACTTGCCGGCAACCCTGCTGTTTTTACTCACGGAGCCCTTTCGGGTTTTCATCCGTGCCCATTTTGCTTATGGACATACCGTTTTTTTTATTCTTTTTTTTTTTATCAGCTTTGGGATGCTGCAATCCGCCATAGTTTATCGACATCTCGGTCAACAGCTAGTTTTAGGACATAGTGGTCCATCGTTAGTTTAAGGACGTTTCGGTCCGTTGTTAGTCTAAGGACGTTTCGGTCTGTCTTTAGTTTAAGGACGTTTCGGTCCGCTGTTAGTTTAAGGACGTTTCGGTCCGTCTTTAGTTTAAGGACGTTTCGGTCCGTCTTTAGGTTAAGGACGTTTCGGTCCACTGTTAGTTTAAGGACGTTTCGGTCCGCTGTTAGTTTAAGGACGTTTCGGTCCGTTAGCCGGCTACTACTTATAGAGTTTGGGCTTAGGAAGATAGCGAGCGGGCATAGTCGTCGTCATCTATCATTGACCTAGGCCGTGACTCGTCAGGCGTAGTACTTCTTCAGGAAGTGACCGTTTATTGGTCTGAAGGGTCTTTCACCATGCATGTCCATGAGTAGATAGGCCTCACCTTGGTAGATCTTGTCTATGATATACGGGCCTTCATAGTTCGGCTCGAATTTCCCCCGTTTGGCGCGATTGGGGATCATAGGTCTTTTGACTACTAGCACGAGTTCGCCTTGGCGGAATGTCCTCGGCCTAGTCAATCTTTCGTATGATCGCGTCATCTTTACTTTATAAGCCTCCAGATTTTGTTGCTCTATGAGCCGGGTTTCATCAAGGGCATCGAGCTCCTCAAGCCGAAGGTGAGCATTCTCTTCGTCCGTTAGCTCGTAATGAACTGCTACTCGTAGAGAGGGTAGCTCTATTTCGAGGGGGAGTACCGCTTCTGTACCAAATACCAACGCGTACGGCGTTGTGTTAGTGGCTGTTTTGAACGTTGTTCGATACGCCCAGAGAGTTTCATGCAGTCTCTCGTGCCATTCCTTCTTATTTCGAGACACCGTCTTTTTCACGATCTTCGTCAAGGTCTTGTTGAAAGCCTTAGCTAGATCGTTAGCCCGGGGATTATAGACTGAGGAGTATCTCCAGTCTATGTTATGCTGTTATGCAAAGCGGCTGATCTTGTGGCTTCTATAGGATGGCCCGTTATCGGAGATAATCCGTTGTGGAGTTCCAAATCGATAAATGACGTGTGCCTTGAAGAAATGGAGGATATTCTCCGTCTTCACTTCCCTTAGCGGTACTGCTTCTGCCCATTTGGAGAAGTAATCGGTTGTCGCTAAAATGAATCGATGTCCTCTGGACGATGCTGGTTCGATGGGGCCGATTATGTCGGTTCCCCACATTTCGAACGGCCAGCTAGCCAACGTTGGATGTAGCGGATTCGGATGCTGATGGATAAAGTCCCCGTGAATCTGGCATGAGTGGCACTGCTTCACGTATTCGAGGCAGTCTTGGATCATCGTGGACCAATAATAACCCATCCTTTGATCTTCAGCTTCATCTTCGGCCCGGCTTGGTGAGAACCGCAGAGTCCGTCGTGAGTTTCTTGGACTACTCTCTTTGCCTCTTCAGGTCCCAAGCATCTTAGCCATAGAGAATCAAATGACCTTTTATACAGAGCATCATTGACGAAAGCAAAAGATAAAGCTCGCTTCATGAGCTGATGTTTTGAGGACGCATCTTCAGGTGTTCGACAGGATTTGAAGTAGTCTATAAAGACTTCCCTCCAATCCTTAGCCTTTTCCTGGTCTTTTATTTGTAGAGCCTTTTGCTCGGTCGCCCCCTTTTCTTCGGACGACTTTGGAGATATCTCTGCCGGTGCGAGAACCTGACGGCTTTGCACAACGATCCTCACGTCATCGAGGTTTTCGTCAGCCAGTTCTTTAACGAGCTTGGCTAGTGCATCCGCCTTGCTATTTTCCGCACGCGGTATGCTTTCCAGGGTGTAAGAAGGAATTTGAGTCAGCAGTTGCTGTACTCTTCCGCCGTACTTCACCAACTCTGGCTTGCACGTTTGATAGTCGTCGTTTACTTGACTAACGACCTATTGGGAATCTCCATATATGAGGAAGTTTTCAATTCCCATGTCGATAGCGATCTTGAGACCTGCTATCAAAGCTTCATATTCGGCTTCGTTATTCGTCCTCGGCTCTGTTAAGGAGAAAGCAAAGCACATTATCCCTCCTTGTGGAGTTACGAAGATGAGGCCTACCCCCGATTTGATTATAGGGGTGTTTCGTTTATGCTTCTTCATGGAAGATGCTCCATCAAAATAGAGTTCCCACCGGGTATCATCCTTGTCGATCATGTCAAACGCATGTTCGTCTGGCAATTCACAGTTCAAAGGGGAATCGGCGGGTATCGGGTGCTCAGCGAGGAAGTCGGCGATGGCCTGGCCTTTCTCTGCCTTAAGAGGCCGATAAGTTATCGAGAATTCCATCAAGAGCAGGGCCTATTTACCGAGTCGTCCTGTTAATATGGCCTTTGACATCAAATATTTAAGGGGATCCACCTTTGATACGAGATGGACCTCATGTGTCAACGCATAGTGTTTGAGCTTCGTTATTGCAAAGATCAACGCCAGGTAGTGTTTTTCAATGGGAGAGTAATTACTTTCTGCCCCTAGTAGAACTCGACTCAAGTAGTAAAGAGCTCTTTCTTCCCTTGGTCATTCTCTTGTGCCCACAGCGCGCCCAGAGAACTTTCAAGGGCTGTTGTGTACAGGACGAGAGGTTTTCCCTTAACGGGAGCGGCCAGTACTGGCGGATTCTGCAGGTATTGCTTGATTTTGTTCAGTGCGTCTTGGCATTTGCGATCCCAGACGAAAAGGGTTCCCTTCTTCATCAGGTGACTGTAGGGGCGACACTTGCCGGAAAGATTGGCTATAAATCGCCGGATATACGCGAGCTTCCCTTGGAGAGATCGCAGTTGCTTGAGAGTCCTTGGCGGAGGCATTTCCATGATCGCCTTGATCTTCGACGAATCTATCTCGATACCTCGGTGTCGAACGATGAATCCCAGGAATTTGCCCGAGGAAACTCCGAACGCGCATTTAAGAGGGTTCATCTTCAAGTTGTATTGCCGAAGGCGTTGAAATACGATCTTCAGATTCTCTAAATGTTCCTCTTATGATTAGCTTTTCACCACCAGGTCGTCGATATAGAATTTGACGATTTCATGTATGAGGTCATCGAAGATCTTCGTCATAGCCCTCTGATAGGTGGCACCGGCGTTCTTTAGACCGAAGGGCATCACCTTATAGCAGAATATGCCCAAAGGGGTCCGGAAAGCAATATGTTTCTGGTCTTCGGGATGCATCATTATCTGATTATATCCTGATGAGCCTTCCATGAAGGAGAAAACTTCGTGAGTGGATATATTATCTATCATCAGCTCAGTGACTGGTACTGGGAAGTCGTCCTTCGGGCAAGCTTTGTTGAGATCCCGAAAGTCCACACATATGCGCACCGTCCCATTCTTCTTCATTATTGGGACAATGTTGGCGATCTAGTCAGGATACTGAACCTCTTGGATGAAACCGGAGTCGATTAGCTTCTTGACTTCGGCGTTAATGCTCATCTCAACTCGAGCCGTATTCTCCTCGGTGCTTGTTTGATCGGCTTGACGTCCGGGGATATCGCCAATTTATGTACAGCAATCTCTGGATCTAGTCTTGGCATCTCGGAATAGTTCCATGCGAAACAGTCTCTATGCTGCATAAGCATGTCTTTTAGTGTAGTCACCTTTTCTTCAGACAGCAGCTCACTGACGAATGTCGGCCGCGGGTCACTTGCCGTCCCCAAATCAATTTTCTTGAGGTTATCTGCAGTGGTATGTATTCCGTCTTCCAGCTCTTTTGGCGCCGGTGGACATTCTGAGATGACCTCGCCATCATCGTTTTCGAAATACCAGGAGAGGTCATCCACATTCTCGGGCTCTTCTTCTGACAGCGTTATCACGTGACAGGTACGAGCTCGCTTCCAAGACCGATGTTGATCCGGCTCTACTCTCATGGCTTTGGGTTCATGCTTCTGCGGCGGGGTTACCCTCCAGCTGCTGGATAAAGCGAACCCGCCTTGCTGATATTGGTCTTCGACCCAATTCTTGAATGTGAAGCAGTCTTCAATAGGATGTCCTATTGCCCTATGATAGGAGCAATTGTCCGGGTGAGAGGCTTCTCCTGCTTGCTCGGGGTGCTTGGACTCCGGCAGTGTCATCATCTGATGTTTTATGACAAGATCGAATATCTTCCTTGTCTTGTCTTAGGGAAAAGAATATGCTCGACTCATCTTTTTCATAAAAGACTAATCCGGACTGCTCGATTCCTGATCACGTGGCTTCTTGGACCCTCTTTGTCGCCGTCGAACGCCTTTCCCGTTCTTTGGTTTATTTTTGCCTCTACGTCGGGCTTTTTGTACAACGGGTTGACAAGGAGGAGCATTTTCATTTTTCGCAGCCTGTTGAAGGAGGCGTTGCGTCCTGGCTTTCTCGTAGATGGCCATTTCGCGATTATGGTCGTCTCGAACCTCTTGACCTTCTTCCCTTATAAGCTTGTCCATTTGTTCTTCGAACGACGGACTGGGCATTTTCACGGCAGGAGCTCTTTCTGGTTCAGGGTTAGCATCTTCCCACAGAGCATCTCCTTCTTCATCAAAGTCATGTATGACGTAGCAGTCGCGGAGTAGCTCCCGTTTCTTAGATTGAACATACCCAAGCCCGGTCGTTTCCATTCTCCCGTTGGGCAACTTTCGTTGAGTTCCGGGAACGTTCCAGATCCTGTTATAGAACCACGCTTGTCGCGTAGTTTGCTTAAAGGGTACACCTTGGCGTCTCAAGAGTCTCTTTAGTCCGTTTGTGTAATATCTGGGCAAACAGATGGGCTGGAGCCTGTCAAGTGTAGAATCTGCACCATGCCAGATTTCTTTTTCAACTTTGGTTTCCCTGGATCGATAGAATAGGATCGCCTTTTCACCTTTTCGCGTGGGAGGGACGTAGAATGTCTGCAGTTCTTCCACACTGTAGGTACCAAGCGCGTCTAGTTCTTTAAGATGCTTGGGTGGAACCATGGCAACTTGCAAACTTTGATCTTCATCGGCGAAGGTTTTATTGATGGACGAGCAGAGAATATGGCATTTGCCTCATCTTCCGAGTCGCTGCCGAAGATCAACATAGGAGTAGACGGTCCCGGCTTAATGTAGCGGGGCGGCCCTGAATAGACTATCTCTTCTTCCTCTTCGGTATCACTCCCGAAGACCGGAATGGTGGTAATAGCTTTGTTCTTCGGTTTGTGACATCTTTCCGTGTCCTCGAAATCCGGTAAGAAGTATTTTGCATCTTCGTACTTTCGAACTTCATTCACGGAGAATGGGTTCAACTCCCCTGTTATGGTATACTCGAGACCATCCTTGAAATACTTCATGCACTGATGCTGTGTAGAAGGGATGATGTTGTACTCGTGTAACCAAGGCCGGCCGAGCAAAGCGTTATAACATGTCTTGGCGTCAATGACGTGAAACTTAATATCCGTGACAAGCAGCCTAAAGCGTAGTGTCAATATTACAGACCCAAGCGTCCGTGATGATTGGGAGTCAAATCCCGATATGGTGATTTTATCACGAGCGAGATGCTGGACACTCATGCAGATTTCCTTCAACACTCTTACATTGAGGAGGTTAACGGAGGACCCATTGTCAACCAGGATTTTGCCTATCTTGATGTCATGACAGTACCCGGAGACATATAGGGGGCGGTTGTGCTCGCATATCCCGAGGAGAAGATCTTCATCGCCGAAGGTGATATCGGCTGTGTGCACTTCTTCCAACTCGTCCTTCATCTTTTCTTCAGCGAGGAAAGCTTGGAATTGTTCGGGTTCTTATAGTGCTTTGATCAGCGAATCTCTCGCTTCTTTGGATAGCAGAAGGGCGTCGAGAATACTGAGCTGCGAGGGTATCTTCCTCAAGTGTGCCAGAACGTTTTAGTCCACTTTGTTTTTCTTTGGCGGGTCTTTGGTTGTCAGCTCATTGACGTCTTGGTCATCAAGGATGATATCCTCAGGGACGTTTTCTTTTTCCTTATCTTTTCTATTTGACCTACTGTTCGAGGGCCCAAGATTCTTTTCGGGCAGCGTACGATTGCGCAGCTGAATATTTTCACAGGTCTTCAATTCTTCCTCCTTTCCCAAGGTGGACTCTTTAAAGAGAGGGCCAAGAGTCATTTCTTCGTCAGAGTCGCTCCCTAAGGTGAGAACTTGCGATCCCCCGGCGTTGACCATGCGACAGTTGTCGGTAATTATTTTACGCTCCTCGGTCGTACTTCTTTGCTCCCGACGAGTTTTGCGTTTCATTCGCTTGAAATGTTGCCGGTGAGTAACATATCCCTGCCACCATATTTTAAAAGCATTACACTCTTCAGTGGAGTGCGCAATCTTTCGATGATATAAGCAGTAGCTGGGATGTGTTTCCGCTTCATCAAGAATGTTTCCTTCGGAGGGTGGCAGCTTCATTCCTATTGATATGGCTTTGGCGAACCTCTTCCTCGTCTTAAACCTGTTTTTATTCGCGACGGATGTACTTCGATCTGGCAGGAGTGTTTCAGTTCTTTCGTCCAGTCGCCGGCGTTTGGCTTTTTCAAATATAGCCATCTCACGCTCCCGACCAGCTTTACTTTTTAGAAGAGCTTCATTCAGGAATGCATTAATCATTTCGTCTGATGGCCCTGGAAGTCCCTGTTCAAAATTTGCCCCCAGTTTCTTTGTGTAAGGAGCTTTTTCATCGTCTATCGACGAGTGAGAGACCACATGGCAACTTTCTACGTAATCTTCAAATTCATCCGACGAGTCTTCTCCATCATCTCCGTCATCAAGGACTTGGCTGAGAAACTCTTGGAGTGTGATTGGAGTCCGCACCTTCTGATTATACTCTTCCAGTGCGTCAATCTGTTTTTGTAGGTCCGTGCGCTTGTCACCAAGCTTCACGGGCTTTTTGGTCTTCTTCTTCTTTTTTGAAGACTTTGACGGCTGGATGTGAGTGCTTTGGTTATCACCACCAATCTTTGGAGTTGGGCACAGCTTCAGCATCCCCTCGATGATCTCAGGTTCCAGTGGATTCTTCCACCTATGCGCAGGGCATGTTTGGAGATCCTTCAGCATTCTTTTCGTCTTGGCTGAAAGAGCGACCTCCCATGGAGCTTCTTCTATGAAGAGCATGATGCCCCCGGTGTATCCGTCTTCTTAGGAGTGTGTGGCCGAGGCGGGTTCACCTTCCAATTCTCAGATAATACGAATTTGCCCTGCTGGTATTGATCTTCTATCCAGCTTTTGAAGATGTAATAATTCTCGATCGGATGGCCCAACATTCGGTGGTAAGGGCAATAGTTAGGATTGCTAGTGTCGCCTGGTTGCGCTGGACGTCTTGGCTCTGGCAGAGTGATGAGCCTGTTGCGCAGTGCTAGCTCGAATAACCTCTTCGTCTTGTCTCGAGGGAACGAGTAAGGGCGCCTCATTTTATCTTCGAGAGATCGAGTTCTGTTATTTTGGCGATTAACTGGTCTCGGGCCACCAGGCTGCTGTTGAGCATTGGCGATGACGATCTTTTTCCCCTTTCCCTTCTCATTTCGCGAGTCCGGCTTTGGAGGAGACGGTCTATGACCCATCTGGTCCATTTGGGCCAGCTTGTCGATCAAGGCTTGGAATGTGGTCGGCTTAAAGAACATCATGAATTGTGAAATAGTAGCATGAGGATCTAGGGTGCCCACGAACATGCCCACCGCCGGTGCTTCTTCGATCCGCTGTTCGCATTTTGACCACAGATTCCGCCATCGGATTGCGTATTGAACCCACGTCTCGCCTGGCTTCACCCTGGCATTGATCAATGCCGTTATTGGGGTGCGTTCACTAGCACTCACGAATCACTGGGTGAATAATAGCTCCATTTCCGCAAAAGTCTTGACGGAGTCATTCGGGAGTTCAGAGTACCATTCGAACGCCGTCTCCGACAAGCTGCCAACAAACTGACGGAGCAAAAGTTTATCATCACCCACAGTGTTGCTGCAAAGAGCCCTGAACTGGGCGACATGTTGATGGGGATTGCCTGTCCCCTTATACACATGGAATTTGGGGATTGTATATCCCGGCGGATACTTTATTTGATCATACCAGTCTGGGTATGGTCGTCCAGTTTTAACGACTTGGCCGGCTGCTTCATTCGCCTGGTGAGCTCGTATTTGCTGAGCAATATAGTCATCCAGAGCGACCTTGAAAATAGTTTCCTCTTTGGCTGTTGAAAGAGCCGGAGGAGGGTTCGATGTCTCCCCTCTTTCGTCTTCAATAATGATCGGAGGCTCTTCAGCTGGAGGATCCGGCTGTAACATCATCCCGACCATGTCTTGGAAGAGAAGCGCCATTCGTTTTATGTTGGCAGCTTGTTCTGCAGCTTCTCTGTCCTTCTTTTCGAGGACTCTGCGTAGGAAGTCAGCATCGGTTTTCTGTTCATGACGCTGCTCTGATGATGCCTTCGGGCTTTCTTTTGGCCCGGATAGTGCGGCCATTTACGTCAGCATTTCTTGAAGTTTCTGTTGCTGCTCCTGAGCTTTTGTCACGGATCGGGTGAGCGGTCGGTGGCCCGTCGAAGCGTGGATTTCCTCTTTTCCGGAAGCCATATAAACAGTATGCATCGTTATACCCCCAGACTTGGGGCGTTTGGGCTCAGCGTCTTTATGGCCCGCCACGTTCATAGGGGCTTTCTCTAGCCTCCTTCTCTTTTGACCAGCTGATGTTGAGGGGGACGTTGTAGCGGGCACCCAGGTGGTTGTCGTCCTTTGTGGCTTGCCAGGACGGTTCTCTTCCTGTCGAACCTTCAGCTTCTTCTATCGGCGGGGATAGTCTTGATCAATCACCGACTCCTGGACCCGTCGCTAGACTTTGTAAACCTTGGAGCACAGCCGCTGAGGGGGCTGCTCCGGCTTTGTTTCTGTAATTCTCTCCAGCGGTGGAGGAGATCTCTTCAGTACGGCGGTAGGAGAGTTCCTACGCACCTTATTAAGCAATTCAAAGCTGTTCCCGGTTGGAACAACAGCATTGACTTCCACCGTTGGGGCTGGTGGAGTTAGCCAAGAGGGGGAGTTGCCCCCAGCCATTCTTACTCTGCGCCAGTGGTGACGTCGAGCGCGTCGAGCTGTTGGGATGGTTTCATCTTGAGGGGTGACTTCGTCTTGCCCCCTGTTCAGGTGCGGCGCTGCTGGTACTGTCCTCTTGAAGACCAACGTTGGTTGAGTAACAATATCTAATCTGTCAAAGACAGACTTTTGAGCAAGGACGGGAACCGGAGTGGGAGCTGGAACAGTCGGTCTTGTAAAGACCGACCCTTTGGCAGGAGAAGCCGCATTAATGACTTTGGGAGCAGAGATGGATATCCTCTTCAGAATAACCCTTTATGGAACTGCAGGCTTCATCATGGGCCCGCATGAACTTTGGCCCAATCTGGCGAAGACTGAGGCGCTGGAGCTGGACGACCCGTTGAGGGGGGCCGCTGTAGTTGCAAGTCGATCAAAGACCGACTTCTTGGGAGCTTCTTGTGTTGGTATAGGAACGCTGATGCACGTTGGCGGGAGCATGGTCCCGAAAAACAATCCAGTGGTGGCCTGAGTGACCTATTCCACTGCATCGTGAACAGGGAGGCCGCTTGGGGCCCGTAATCAATGCCTCTAGATGAGGCGGAGCGTGAGTTGCAATTGCAGTTGGAACACTTCGCGCAAGTAGACGCCATCGATGTTTCATTTTCTACGCCAAGCAAGAAACCAAATCTTAGTACCTCGAACCCAAGGGCAACCATTAACAAACCGCGATTCGTTCACGAACGCGACACACGAAGTGTGGAGTGGAAAGAGGAAAAGGTCCCACTGGGCGGGCCAGAATCTGTTCCCCGCCGAAAGACGTGCGAAGATGCGGCGTGCGTCCCGCCTGAAATTCGGGGCAGATGCTAATTGGTGCTATCCGTCCACCTCTCCGAAGATGCCAAGTTTATTTATGCCACCATGTATCGAAGGTTTAAATGGATGCGGCCGATGTAGCAGACTTCGTCAGATTCCTCCTCGTTTAAAGGGTTTTTTGATTGTGGGGACGCTCTTCCCTGCAGGCGCAAGCCCCTGCAGTTAATTACGCTACCGCATCACGATAAAAACTTTCTCCTTCTCCAGATGGTCACTTCGTGTCATGTGCGTTTGTTTTGTTTGTGGTTGCCTGTGGATTGTATACGGAGACTAATTTATGTTGTCGCCTGTAGGGCGTGGATTAGCCCAAATCCGTATTTTCTTAGATTTGGGTTTTGGTTTGGATTTAAGGACACGTTAGTCTCATTTGAGACTAAGATCAACTTAAACGTTTGTTAAGGATACGTTAGTCTAATTTCTAGGCTAAGATCAACTTAACAGGATCATTTAGATCCAACAAGAAAGCATTCGGCCTCTGTTGTTTAGTTTAGGGACATTGCGGTCGATTAGTTTAAGGACATTACGGTCCAATGTTAGTTTAGGGACATCTCGGTCCAATGTTAGTTTAAGGACATCTCGGTCCAGGTTAAGGACATCGTAGTCCATGGGTTTAAGGACCCCACAATCCAGGTTAAGGACATCGTAGTCTATGAGTTTAAGGACCTCACAGTCCGTAGTTTAAAGACATCGTAGTCTATGAAGTTTAAGGACATCGTAGTCCATGAGTTTAAGGACCCCACAGTCCGTAGAAATGTGTGGTTTTCGAGACCCGTCACCTCTCTGAAGACGTTGAAGGATTACAATGACAGATATCAGAGGAGTAAAAAGATATACCCTCAAACCGGTGTGAGTTGGTTGAAAGATCTGTAGTCCAGTTTGGGACTGAGACCTGTTGAATATTCGTTAGCAGATGCGCTCAATTGATATAAGTTGAGCACTTATGGCCAGAATTGGGCTAAGTCCAATAAGATTAAAATGTTTAATATTTTATTGTTCTGAGCTGTTGAACATTTGTTTGGGCTTAGCCCTTTTAATAATGCTGAGCATTAGATTCTGACATTTTTTGTCTTGTATTGAATGCATAGCATTCATCAGAACAATGTGTGTTCTGACAGCGCGCCACGTGGTGCGCCAGGCGCTTTGCGCCAATTAAAGAGCGCATTGCGCTTCTGCCAAGTAGCGCACACGAAAAGGACACGTGTCGCGCTTAGCTCTAAGCGCCAGTTTATGAGCGCATTGCGCTTTCAGTTTGTGAGCATGTTGCGCTAGTTCACTGGCACACCGGTGCATGACACATGGCGCGCTTGGCGCTGAGCGCTGAACATCAGCCCATGAGCGCAGTGCGCTGTTTCAGAAGCGCAAAGCGCAAATTGTGTCTATGGTTGACACGTGGCGCGTTTTGGCACTGAGAGCCGGTCTAAGGAGCGCAAAAGCGCAGTTCATGAGTGCAAGGCACTTTTCAGTAGCGCAAAGCGCAGTTCGTCAAATTTTATGATCAGAGAACCACTTTATGTTCTTTTTAAAGGAGGCTTTGCCTCAAGAACAACAGTTCTTCTTTTTGAAAGGGCTTACCTTTGTAGATCAATGATCTATATGAAAAATATGTTCTTCTTTATTATTTGATGAGATCTTTTGATCTCTTTTATGAAAGACCTTGGTCTTTTTTAGATCTATGATCTTTTTTTAGAAGACAGTTCTTCTTTTCATGAGATGATTTCATTTCTGTGTTCATAGTTCATGTTCTTTACCTTGAAGAAATGATCTTCTTTTGCTAAAAGCTTGCTTTTCTTTCTTTGAGTTTTCTCAAAATTTTTAGGGGGGTTTCTCTATATCAGACTTGAAGTCTTGGGGCCTTTATATAGGGCAAATTGATTTGTTAAATCAGTTAAAGAGATCTTTCTCTGATTGATTTGGGGGTGTTTTCCCACCGTTGGATCTTTGATCCAGGGGCTTCTGTTTTGCAGAAGATAATCTTCTTGTTTTAATAAGATTGAGAAATATTTCCATGCAGAATTTTAATTCTGATTAATTAATGATTTATCATTATTAGATCTTTTGATCTAACGGTGGGGAATTTTTAATTCCAGCGCTAGCGCACCTACGTTTGACATGTGGCGCGCAGTGCAGCCTGCGCTAGCGCACCGTGTTTGACACGTGGCGCGCAGCGCGCCTAGCACTGGATCTGAAGTATTGCTTCAAAATTTGAATTTTGAATTTCAAAACAGAGCTTTTCTCTGATTGGGGGAAACAGAAGCGTTGTTTCATTTCAAACCTCGGAATTTGAACAGAACTTTGCTCTGATTGGGGAAACAAATGCTCCGTCTCGGAAATAGGTCAACCAATGACCTTCCCGCTGGATCAACGCTCCGACCCGGAAACAAGTCAACCAATGACCTCCCCGCCGAATCAACGCTTCGACCCGGAAACAAGTCAACCAATAACCTCCCCGCCGGAACAACGCTCCGACCAGGAAACAAGTCAACCAATGTCCTCCCCACTGGAACAACGCTCCGACCCGAAAACAAGTCAACCAATGACATCCGTGCCGGAACAACGCTCCGACCCGGAAACAAGTCAACCAATGATCTCCTTGCCAGAACAATGCTTCGACCTGGAAACAAGTCAACAAATGACCTCCCGCCGGAACAACGCTCCGACCCGGAAACAAGTCAACAAATGACCTCCCGCCGGAACAACGCTCCGACCCGGAAACAGTGAACCAATGACCTCCCCGCCCGAACAACGCTCCGACCTAGAAACAAGTCAACCAATGACCTCCTCGCCGGAACAATGCTCCGACCTAGAAACAAGTCAACCAATGACCTCCCTGTCGGATCAATGCTCCATCTCAGAATCAAATCAACTTACGAACCTCTCGATTCAGGGAAATCAGTGTCCTTGGCGAGAAACTCTCGATTCGCGTCGACCCGCAAGGAAATCAGTGTTTTTGCAGGAATCTCTCGATTTGTCTCGACCCCAGGGAAATCAATGTCCTTGGCAAAAACCTCTCGATTTAGGAAAATCAGCGTCCTTGGCGAGAACCTCTAGATTCGCGTCGACCCGCAAGGAAATCAGTGTCTTTGCAGGAATATCTCGATTCGTCTCGACCCCAGGGAAATCGGCGTCATTGGCAAAATCCTCTCGATTCAGGGAAATCAACGTCCTTGGCGAGAACCTTTCGATTCGCGTCGACCCGCAAGGAAATCAGTGTCTTTGCAGGAATCTCTCGATTTGTCTCGACCCCAGGGAAATCATTGTCCTTGGCAAAAAATTCTCGATTCAGGGAAATCAGCGTCCTTGGTGAGAACCTTTCGATTCGCGTCGACCCGCAACGAAATCGGTGTCTTTGCAGGAATCTCTCAATTCGTCTCGACCCTAGGGAAATCAGTGTCCTTGGAAAAACCTCTCGATTCAGGGAAATCAGCGTCCTTGGCGAGAACCTCTCGATTCGTTTCGACCCGCGAGAAAATCATTGTCTTTGTGAGAATCTCTCGATTCGTCTCGACCTGCGAGGAAATTAGTGTCCCTGCGCATAAAGAAAATTCTCTTGTGGGATCCTTACGATTCTCGATAGAAAACGCACTTAGGATCCCTCATGACCCCTAAGGAGAAATTACACCTACGAGATCCTCTCGACTCGTAGGGAGAAAAGACTTTATGAGACCCTCACTGCTCATAGAGTTGAAAAGTCTTAGGCAGCAGACTTGAACCTGTTTCTTAAGCCATCGCTACCCTACAAGGAGGTTAAGATGGACTGTTGTCTGCCATCTATGGGCCAAATTTACTAAAGTAACATGCCAACAACGCAGCAAAGTAAAGAAAGCGATAATATGAGATAAAATGTGCCTTTTATTCATGAATTTAATTGAGTACAAGATACATCACATAAAAGAATAAAAATGAAATGATGAATGAAAATGAATGTATGTTATTCATAGATTATAAATTTTCAGTCGATACAACAGTGAATCTTGAGAAGGAGGCATCTTCAGTAAGTCAGCAAGCCGCTCGCGCACTCCTCTCAACTCCTTTTCAGCCACCGCGGCAACTCCGCTTCAATTCGAGCCCGTTGCTGCAAAAAAGATGAAAGCTTCTCATCGATTCCCTTCTGAGCAGCTTCACAACTCTGCGTAACTTGCTCAGTAAAGTCAAGCTTCTGCCTCAGTACCAGCCCGTCAGAAATACATCGTTGGAGGTCTTCAAAAGTAGCTTTCAGCTGCGCAACATTCGCTTCGACCCGGGCATGCAATTGGACAGACTCGCTGGAAGCCGCTTCATGTTCCTTTCGCTTTAGGGTCGTCTCTTGTTCAAAATGGAGGATGAAAGGAACACTACTCTCAACCCACGCAGCTCGCTGGGAGTTCAAAGCTGATACTTCAGGAGCGGGATGCTTGAGCTCAATCTCATACAGGCAAGTCTCGATCATTCTGCAGTAACTAACCCAAGACTCGACGCCACCTTCGTCATGGAAGTTCACGAGCGTCGCCAGCATAGGATTAACTTCGGCAGCAAAATCTGCAGCGAATGCGAGGGCCTCTACGTCAAGATCCTCGACGAATTCGCTCAACATTCACAGGTTAGTCGCAGCGCCCCTGAAAGATGGGCATTTAGCAAAGGGCCCTGTCGACATTGGGATGCAAGACTCAAAGGGAGCTGGAGCCGGTGGGATTGCTGCAAAACAAATTATGGTCAAATGTCGATTCAGGAGGTAAAGAAAATACACGAGTGATGGAGTCTACTATACCGGCTGTCGCAGGTGGTAGGAGGGGGAGTGTCGGAGCTACGGCTATTCCTTCGCCTCCTCCTTCGACCCGTGACGCTGTATTCAATATGAAGAAGAATTAGGAACAACATGGCTACCCGTAAAAGAAAGGAAAGGATGTCGGCTAAAAACTATACTCACCGACACCAGCAGGTAGGATGATTTCTGATAGAAGGACAAATGTGAGTTCAACACCTGATACAGATGGTCAAAAATGACTCCTGCAAAGTTGTGACAATATACTGTCAGTACAAGGAAGATGATACCCATAATGAAACCGATAAATCGCAAACCTATACCTTCCAGCATTCTAGAGGGCATAGGAGAAGGCGATGGAATAACAGCCGTCATGGTGGCGACCAGAGGTGCTTCAGATGATACAATCTCAGCGTTCACTACACCTACACTCAAAACAAACAAAATATCGTCATAGGGGGCTGAACAGGATTGAGAAATAAAAGATAACAGTGACCCAAGACCTACCTGATGGGTCGTAGACCAAAACCGCGACGGAAGCATCACCAGGCACAACGGCTTCTTCGCTCTCCTTCAGTGGGATAGTTTCTGCGCCCATGGCTTCATCTCCTGATTCGACAAGGGCAGTCGTGACTCTTGCGATGCCCGCCAATACCAGGAGCCACAAGGGGAAAGAGTGGTGGTTTGGGCAGTCCCAAACTCCCGAGAGAGAGTAGCTACTTCGGGCTCTGTGGTCGCCATCGTCTCGCCTGCCATCTCACCGCCAGGACTTGACCCTGCAGGATATGGTATATAATAATTTGCAGAGTGAGTTCTAATAAAAAAGACCGGGCATTACGTTACCTTGCGATAGACTCTCGGTTGCCTCCCGAGCCGCGCGCGCACCCTGCCGATGGGCGGTAGACAGGGCAGCTGGAGCACCCACTAAAGGAATAGCGATAGATGGAGGGGTGCTTGAGCCTGCACCTACAGCCAGGGTGGCATCATGTTCCTTCACTGCGCGCTTCCTACGTTTCCTTTTGGTTTGGGCCGTGAGAACTGATCTCCTCAAGACCCACGATAAAGGGACGCCGTCGTCTGAATCGAGCTCTGCCTCCGGCACCGTTACGGCGTCCATCATTGGCTGCTTTAGCAAAGCCTTCTGCGGTAATGTTGGAGGAGCTGGGGCCACAATAGCCGGCTCTGGAAGCATCGCTGCACCACCGCTCGGGATCGGTACCCCACTCGGAATAACCCGAGTCTTCCCTGCAACAAAATAAAGGAGAGGGTCAGAGCATGAATAAAAAAAAGGGGAATGAAGGCACAATGAGCTGAATTATACCAAGACCCAAAGAAGCGCGAAGCCTCTCTTCCTCTTTGAAAGTATTGATGGAAGCCGCGATGGCCTCTTCAGTATAAATACCTGTTGAAGAAAAAGGGCATTAGTAAAAGCATAATAATAAGGAAGGAATGAACGCGGAAAAATTGAACTCAAGTATACCTGACTTTGCGATGGTGATTAGCGCCGCTTCTTCACGAGCCAGTCGCTCGGAGGCCAGAAGGGCAGCCTGTAAATCGGTGTCAGTCACAGGCATGTCGAATAGGCCATTGTTAGTGTCATACTCACACAAACCTTAGCTGTAGGGAGCATAGGGCTCCTGGCCAAGTACATCGTCAGCAGAAAATAGCGACTTCTTCTTTTTCTATGAGCGAACGCCGGCGGCCGATGACACGATCTTACGCTTGACGGGCATTTTTAGGCGACGAGTCTCGATTTTTGTACCCACTCCAGACTCCGGGGACGCTGCAGCTGCCGTTTCTATATGAACACAAGGTAGAGGCTTCTCAGGAAAAGCGCGCGGGACCGCAACCGCAGCAGCTTCTCTTAAGGAAGGACGGACAATGGTCCGTCGCTTTAAGGGGACAACTGGATTACCAACAGGGGCTGCACCCTTGCGATCGAGCAGTGACCACCTTTCTTCCCTAATAACAGCGCCCGTCGCATGCTGGTACAACACCACATATGCGTTCGAGGCTTTCGGAACACAGCTCGGCTCACTGATAAAAAAGTTGGACCCGGCGTTTAGCCGCATGAAATGGTGTAGCACGCTGCGGATACCTTCTTCCGTAGCAACTGGCTCAGCTTGAAAGGCCTCAAGCGGGACACCCTGGTCGTAACTCGACTGCTAAACGAAACGGTGCGGGTTGTACCTCATGAACAGTGCAGTGTCGTTCTTCCTGAACACTAAAAAGCCCGACCTGATTGAATACAAATGCAGAATCTCCCGAGCCTTCAACCTAGAAGCCCCGTCTTTGAAGGTATCGCGCAGCGGCTGCACCGTTTTAGTGGATTCCTTGTCGATAGTTAAGACCTTATCAACGAAGGTCATGTTATCCCTGACCATACGCGGGCGAAGGACTAGACCCCGAGCCTCCCGCCGTGACGGGTCTAAAGCAGAAGCGTCAACTAGGAGCATAACCCGAGGGAAATTATAACTATCATAGAAACAGGTCCGTTTGTGGACTCCAAAAGCGCCGAGCATATGCAGCTCGATCCACGATGTGAAATAGTGCAGCGGGAGATTTACGAGCTGTACCCCCGGCTGAGTGGTGTCTACCGCTAAGCTAAGACCATGATACAGGTGAGCCAGCCCAGCGATCCCGACGGCCACTTGCATCCCGGAAACCATTCGGTGAGCCGGATAGATGACAGATGGCCTCATATAGCGAGGGTGCATTGGGAGCACAAACCAGCTTAACCATAGGCCGAGGAACCCTAAAAAGAATGCTTCTTCATCAATGTCTGAAGCTGCGAGCTCTACAAAGAGGATGACCGGGGTATCTGGTAGGAAGAAATTCCTTTGATCTGCTTCCGCTGTCTGCTGGCTATCTAAGCCAAAACCAAAAAGATCGTCAAGCTTGGTGAACTTCGCAGCTTGTTTTGACAATACTTCTGGGCGAAGAAAGCGGGTGATGAAATCCGCGAAGCTGACCCCGTGCCCTCCGGACTCGAGAAATAGACTTTCATAAATATTCAACACCTTGATTAGACTCGGGAATTGATGTTGAATAGAATTCTCCGGAGTAAGACCCATCACCACTGATTTGGTGGCGAAGATGTATTCGTCAGGGGCAAGTATTTCCTCGTAATGTTCCCCTCTGACGGGTAGGCCCGAAATTTCCGCAAATTCCTCCAAAGAAATCGAAACCTCCCGATCTGATAAAAGAAAAGTGTGAGTTGGGGTATTCCACTATTCCAAGAAAGCCTTGACCCACCATACATGAGGCGTGGGGTACTGGAAAAGAGACGCGTAGATAGCAGGGTACAACCCGAGCTTTAGCAGCAGCGACTTTTTGGCTGACCTGATGATCGAGCCCACTGCAAGTATCCGGCTGAATGGCGAGGAGTCAAGCCTATCATGTATGTCTGTCCCCAAGAGCGCGACTCGCCTTGACATATGCTCCACCTCAGAATATCTAAAGCCATCGGCGCTGCACGGGTATTGAGCCCATAGAGGGTTGGAGGCGTCCATCCGTAATCCAGTTAACCTCCTCCACGGCGTAATTCACTTGGGGTGAGTCAGCGTAATGAATGGCTGAAATTGGCTCTGAAGGCGTCGCATAAGAGAAGCTGCGCCGACCCCGGATAATTTGGTTGTACCACAACCCCTATAAATGAAGAGACTTTTGCTCCAGGTCATGATCTTTAATCAGTGAAAAAACTTCCCGATCCACGGGCGCGTCGGCATATGCACTCTCGGGGCGAGCAAATGGGAAAGAAGTGTCGAAAGACATAACCTGCGCGAAAAGGATTGAGGGTTAGCTGTCAATGTTACGGTCCAAATTCTGACACTTGGTACTTTAAATTTGTACCACACTACAATACAGTGGAAAGGGATCAAAGGGGACCCACAAAATCAAACTGACGGCTCATCATTGATGAGACAGTCACTCATTAAGGAGGAAATCCTAAGAGGATTCTCATTTAATGAGAGAATCATGGGGCCAACGAGTTGAACTCCCTCGAGAGCAGTGCTCTGCATACAGAATTTACATCTGTCAATTAAGAAGGGAATAAAATTCCCCAAAAATTTCTAAAGAACTATGCTCTGTAAAACCACAAGATCTTTAAAGATCTGAAGTAAAAATCTTAGAAACCCTAAGAGTCCTTCATCAACGGGTTAAGAAACCCTATGAAAGATTTCTTTAAATATATGATCTATGAAGAACAAATCTCTGTTCTAATTAACGGCTTAAAGAAACCCTAAAATACATCTTAAAAGATCAGTGATCTAAGAAGAGCAAAGCTCTGTTTAATGGGTTTGATTATGATCCTTACCAAAAAAATTTTGACAGAGTTATAACTCTAAAAGAATTTCCTTGGGCAGAGATCTAAGCTCTGGAAAGAGAATTGAATTCTCAGAAAGAAGAAGAATGGAAGATGAACAACAGTCATCTCAAGTCTCCATTGTACGCACGCAATCTTCATTTCAGCACAATTTTCCATCATTTTGCATCCAAGCACTGTTATCTCTAATATTTCATAAAAGATATCCGGAACAACATAATATATGACAATAAAATAATAAATGGGTTAGAAAAATGTGCAATAAATTATACCAATCAAATACCCCTACACTTATCTTTTACTAGTTCTCGAGCAAATGTAGGGTTTCAATCTCTAAACAAAACTAAAGTACAATCCAGCCAAATCCTACTCCTACTCCTATGCACCTTTCGCGGGCGTGCAATTGCATTGAGTGCATGCAACAAGGCTTTAACTTCTAGCCGGCCTTAGTCGGAGAAGTGTTTTCTTCTAAGGGTTTCCAGCAGATAATACCAACAAAATCCACAAAAAGAAAATAGAGAAAACAAAAATAAGAAAATGAAAACTATATATAAAGATAGGAATAGATAACAAAAATACAAAAAAAAAGAGTTTAAACTTCACAAGATTTTCAGTTGTAATGAACCATGCCTTAATAGATTTTGATCTATGCTGAAAATTACTTTCTCATCATTCTTCCAATTTTTCCTTCCTATCTTGCTTCCAAATATGATCATATACCTCTACGTGTATATAAAATCATCCCTACACTCGAAAAATTCAATTCAAACTCCCATACTCTTACCTTTAGCTCCCTATTACTTTTTAATTGATGATTAAATTTATGAATTTGTTCCCACATTTTTCATGTGATCGTTAATACTTCGTGAGATACTAACCAACCGATTACCGAATGTGATCACTTATTAGTGTCCTAATCTTGCAACACCTAAAGTACAGTAAATGATCCCAAACCAGTTGGTTTAAATCAATAGGTGATGAAGCACCCTCGCTGAATTTTTTTATGCTACCTTAATAACTACGAGACGGTTTTCATTTTTTTTCTTTTTTGGGTGATATTAAATTTTTTTTCTTCGTACTAGGGTATTACAGACAAGTGCATGACATGTCTTTTCTACAATCCTAAGCTTTAAGATGTATGCATGTGCGTATAGTAGGGTATCAACGTTCAAATATTTGGACTCAAAAATAGACTCCACTTACATCTTCTCAAGCCCAGTAACTCTTTCATGAGCTTTTTGGGAACGACCTCATGAAAACTTATTACTAGATCTATTTAACCATTTTCCCCCTTATTTTTCTTAAAATCTCTCTCTCTCTCTCTCTCTCTTATATACATTTTTCACGTTTTCATTTCTATTTTCAAAATTTTCTATTTTTTAAGGAATAAAAAATATGTACAAAACGAAACCATCCCCCACAGTTAAATCAAACAATATTCTCATTGTGTTAGAATACATACCTTGTTACACCTGCATAATTGTTCTTACCTTTGTTGAAATCTTCATGATTTTAAATTCTCAATACCTACAAAAGAAGATGTGGTTGTGCATTTTGGTATCCAGACTAATTTGGGTATATGGGGGTTAATTTTGGGGACTTATTTCAAATTTGTGTTTAAAGATGTTTGTTTCAACTCACAAGAATATGCAAAGTGATCATGTGCACCACAATAGTGACAAGCGTGATTAGGTGTACCCATAAGATTAGAATTATATTTGGAATAGTGGTTAAAAATTTAGATGAAAAGGATTTTTGAATTTTCAAAGTTTTAAGATCAACGTTTCCCTTATTTATAAATTTCTTCCCTTTGCTTGGTAAAGGATCAATCATTTCCTTTCTTTTTGAAATCTTGGTAAAAGAAACAGTTAAATCATAATTTTTTTTTCTTGAGGAAAGCAATTTTCTCGATTAACTTTCCTTGAGAAATACATGACAATTTTAAAGGATCAATTTCTTTTTTAAAAGATGAAACCAAATTTTTATAATCATTCTTCAAAACATCACATGACAAAATCAAATTTTCATTTTCAGTTTTTAAAGCATCAATAGTTTTTGATTAAATATCAATTTTTGAAAGAAAATCATTTTTCTCCTTCTCTAATTTATCAGTTTGTGTCAGAAAATCATTTTTTTTTCTAATCTATCAAACAAAACATCATTTGTCAAAATTGCTTGTAAACTATTAGAAAATTTTAAAATATCAATTTCACTAGTAAAAATTTCATTCAAACTGTTATTTTCTTCTTTTAAAAAATTGCAAGATAAAATCAAATTCTCTTTTTCGGTTTTCAAAAATCCATTCAACGAAACCAATTCCTTCTTCTTCTTTTCTAACAACAAAATTTTATTTTCAAAGAAACAATTTCGAGACATTACCATATTAAGTTCATCATGATGATTAGGAACAATATCAATAAGTTGATCATGTGTACCATTAAATGAAGAATCGCAGTCTTTAAAATCAAATAAACACCCATCTTTGTCACTTATTTCCTCATTAGACAATTAAAATAAAGCGTTGATATCATAAGGTAAGTCATAAGAATTACTAGGTTGGCTTCCTAGATTGAAGATATTTATATCAACTGTAATATTTCCGAATCAAATTTTTATTGAACCATTGCGACAGTTAATCAAAGTATTAGCGATAGCTGGGAATGGCCGTCCTAAAATTACCGGAATTTGAATTTTAGGGTTAGAGACAGGTTGTGTTTTTAAAACAATGAAATCTACAAGAAATATAAATTCGTGTATTTTGATTAACACACTCTTAATCTCTCCTATTGAACAATGAAATCTACAAGAAATATAAATTCGTGTATTTTGATTAACACACTCTTAATCTCTCCTATTGACTTCTTAATGGAACGATCTACCAATTGTAAAGTGACTTTTGTTAGTTCAAACTCACCTATCTCCAGCCGTTCATAGACCGAAAAAGGAAGAAGATTTACACTAGTGCATATATCAAGTAAAGCTCTATTAATAACTTTACCTTCTATATTGCATGAAATCGTAGAACAGCCGGGGTCTTTGTATTTTATGGGTAATGCATTACGTAGGGCATCACTAACATTACCAGCTAGAAAAACCTTCTTGGGCACATGTGTTTGCCTCTTTTTAGTGCAATGGTCTTTAAGAAATTTAGCATATGATAGAATTTGGTCAATTGTATCTAATAGAGGGATGTTGAGCTTGACTTGTTTAAACATCTCCATTATCTTCGCCACTTTAGCATTATTCTTCTTGGATTTTAAATGTTTTGGATATAATGCTTTAGGCTCAAGAGGGATTATTTCCCCCAATAAGAGAGCAAGGCTCTGTTCAAAATTTGAACTGAGGCAGCGCCTCACGTGCAAAGCACGAGAGCGCCAGCGCCCAGAGTTAAAAACTCTGAGATGGTGCCAAGAGTTAAAAAACTCTGAGGCAGCGCCTCACGTGCAAAGCACGAGAGCGCCAGTGCCAGAACTAAAAGTTCTCCTCCCTTGGATCAAAGATCCAACGGAGTCGATAAATCATCAGATACAGAATTAAATTCTGATTGAGGGAATACTCCTCAAATCTTTCTAAATAAGAAAGATTGTGCTCTGTAAATCAAAGTACCGTTGGATCAAAGATCCAATGGTGATTAAAAAATCACCAAGATACAGAATAAGTTCTGTATGGGAAAATATTTTCCCAATCTTGTTAAGAACAAGAAAAATGTCTTCTGTAAAACAGAAGTCCTTGGATCAAAGATCCGACGGTGGATAAATTCCCCACATAAATTAAGAAATCTCTCAATGAGAGATTTCCTTAACTGAATCAACAAATCAGCCTCCCCTATATAAAGTACCCAAGACTTCAAGTCTTGTGCAGAGGAAACCCCTCATAAACTTCAAACTTCAAATACGAGAGTAATTTCTTCTCAAGGTAAAAATAATAAGTGAGATCACAGCATCTCCTCCATATTTAAGAGTTTAACTCTCACATCAAAAGAACTTAGTTCTTTTTCCAGATCTCAGATCTATAAGACAAATTCTTTCATAAGTGAGAATCTAATTCTCAGAGAATTGAATTGGGCAAAACACAAAACTCAGTGCTTAGCTCTCAAAGTCTGGCGCTCAGCGCCAAGCGCTCCACGTGCTCCTCACGCGGGCGCTATTTAAGAAGAAGCACTTAGCACTCAAAGTCTGGCGCTCGGTGCCAAGAGCTCCACGTGCTCCTCACACGGGCGCTATTTAAGAAGAAGCGCTTAGCACTCAAAGTCTGGCGCTCAGCGCCAAGCGCTCCACGTGCCCCTCACGTGGGTGCTGCTAAAGTAAAGAGTGCTCTGCAATCATTGGTTGGCGCCAAGCGCCCTACGTGCCCCCACCCTACATGGGCGTTGTCCAACACAGAGCGCTCTGCCTATAGAGCCCAGCGCCATAAAGAGTGTTTAACACTCAGTAAAAGACAAAAAAGGGTGAGCATCAGAAAATGCTCAGCGGGGACCGAGCCCAAACAAGTGTTTAACACTTTATTCAAAACTGGGCGGGCTGAGTCCAAGATGACCAAAAGTCCCTAATTCAGATCAACCGAGCCCACGTGCTCATAAATTTTCCAAATTGGTCCTAACCCAAACCCAACTACAGATTTTCCAACCAAAATTGGTTCAAGGGTATATCTCTCCACACCTCTGATACATGTCGTTGTAATTCTTCAACGTATTCAGAGAGGTGAAGAGTCCTAATAACCAATAACTCTTAACGCACCCTCAAACTGATGAGCCAAACTCCATGGACTATGATGTCCTTAAACCCAACGGACCGTAACGTCCTTAAACTAAACTCCATGGACTATGATGTCCTTAAACCCAATGGACCGCAACGTCCCTAAACTAAACTATATGGACTATGATGTCCTTAAACATGGACCATAATGTCCTTAAACCTAATAGACCGTAATGTCCTTAAACTAAAACGAGAGAGCCCAAATGCTCTTACGTTGGATCTAAATGATCATAAAACCTTGTTAAGTAGATCTTAGTCTAAATTTAGACTAACGTATCCTTAACAAATATTTAAGTTGATCTTAGTCTCAAATGAGATTAACGATCCTTAAATCAACCAAACCCAAATCTAAGAAAATACAGATTTGGACTAATCCACGCCCTACGAGCGACAACATAAATTAGTCTCCGTATACAATCCACGGGCAACCTAAAACAAAACAAACACACACGACACGAAGTGAACATCTGGAGCAGGAGAAAGTGGTTATCACTACTTTGTAACGTAATTAATTGTAGGGGCTTGCGCCTGCAGGGAAGAGCGTCCTCACAATCAAAAACCCCTCGCAAACGAGGGGGAATCTGACGAAGTCTGCTACATCGGCCGCATCTGTTCAAACCTCCGATATATGGTGCCGTAAATCAACTTGGCATCTTCGAAGAGGTGGATGGATAAAACAAAATAGCATCCGCCCCCAAAATTCAGGCCAGACGTCCCGACGTCCCGGTCGCGTCATTCGGCGGTAAACAAAGATATTTATAGAAGATGGATAGAATGTGGGTGTGGGTGTAGGAATTGATGTCGGATGTGTATGAATATCGGGAGTTTGTTGCTCTTTATCAGTCGGTATCTCAACAGAATTATCGGGCATCCAAACCTGGTTATCAACCTGTTTTCTCGATCTCAACGTGGTTATAGTATTCATTTGAGCAGGATTTGTATCAGGTTGCTGCATTAGTTGCAAATTAGGGTGGTTCCTTCATCCTTGGTTATAAGTTTAAGAATAAGAATTATTATTATTATTTTGATATGCAGAATTGGTGGTTTCTTGATCTTGAGGACCACACGTAAAAGGACATTCTTCGGAAAGATGGAAAGAGTCTTGATAGTTTAGGCAAGAAGAGGGTTTGCTAGCTTGGTGGACGGGGATGGTTGTAGTTGTTAGTTTTTTTTATTGATTTTCTTATTGCTACTAACTCGGCTTGCATTCCTATAGTAGCGTCAACTATGTGTAACACTCCCCTAAATGTGGTCGAACCTCTCACCAGTACTCTTCCATTGCATGGTTTTATCAGATAATACTTCTAGAAAGTTCCATGCGTCATCTTCCCTTTTTATTATAAAGTCACCTTGACACATCGACTCTATCATAAGTTTAGACTCCATACCATCATACACTATCTGGCATAATTCCCACTTAGTTGTATTATGATGTGGGCATTTAATGAGGTCTTTAAAACGTTCAAAATATTTCTAAAAATATTCCCCTAGTTTTTGTGAAAATGTCCTAATTTCATTTTTGAATTTAGTTGTTTTAAAATGCGGGTAGAATTTTTTTAAGGAAAGTTTTAGTAAACTTCTCCCATGTGCGAATAGTGTTGGCCGACATACTGTAAAACAAATGCTTAGCTTTATCAGTGAGGGCAAATGGTATTTGTAACACTTTAGCACTGTTATACTATATTTATTTGGAGTATTTCAAATCTTGCGGCAAAATTCTTGACTATTGTTGCTTTTGGGTTGCGGACAGTGCAATTGGTAGTTGTGGTTCTTATCCAACCCGATCCGCATGGTTGAAACCCAATATGGTTCGAGATTATATCAAATATTTGCTAGTACAGAGTATCCATGCAAATCTAGATTTTATAAATATATATAATATATTTTAGAATCCACATATCTTTTTAAATATAATATAAAACCAAATAACACATTCTCTTATTTAGCCTTGCATGTCATAGTACCCCATATCATATGGTTGCGCCTATATATCATGTTTATATCCTATGTGTTACACAGACTAATATTTGATCGCTACGTATATTTACGTAGATTCGTATTTGGGGGTATATGTTTTTATTTACAGGATATTGTAACATGGTTAAATTCTTACGTATATTCTCCATATTGAAAAACTAGATTTTTGAAGAGATACGGGTAATATTCGTAATAATATGGTATTATCTGTAAAATCCCACAATATATATATAATATATTTTATATAAATATTATATATAAAATTGTTATATATAATATATATATAATATATTAATAATAATCTCTCAAATCTCTCTCCCCCCCCCTCTCTCTCTGTTTCTCTCGTCTCTCTCTCTCTCTCAGATCCCTGTCTCCACCTCCTCCTCCTTCCCCGACGACCCCAAGCCCTAAGTCCTAACCCAGAACCCCGGCCCAAGATTCCATCACCCCCATCACCGGCAACCTTTCATCCCCGGAAACCCACCAACACCGACCACCTACGTCACCTCCTCTCGACTCCCAGAACACCAACATACCACCAGCACCGACCCCCTGCTCCTTTCCCCGATCAACCTCAAAGCTCATGGCCACACCCTCGTCCAGTCGACCTCGTCGCCGATGACTTCGCCTCTTCGCCGTCACCTCATCACCACCATCTTCTCCGTCCTCGCCAAATCCACAGAACACCAGCAAAACCAAGAACCGCCACTTCTTCTTCTTTTCTTTTTCCGATCGATCACCAGAGTTGCGCACGTCACCGACGATCCAGATGACCCAGCCACCATCGTCATATAGCCCATTCACCACGTCACGCAGCTGCTCAGTCAGGTCTAGTTCTGCGCGCATAAGTTTTGCTTCATGACTTTATTTTGACGTCGGAACGTGACATCCGTATCTCGATGTGAGATTCGATCGAGCAAGTTCTAAACTTGAAACATGCTATCTTATTATATTAATGTTTACTCGATAAATTATAGTGCATGTGTTTTATTATACAGCAGAGATTACTGATTTCCAGTTTTATAGTATCCGTCTGTATTCGTACTGATAATATTTTTTCTAGTTGCATGCCGGAACATCGCAATATTATCATACTACTATAACAGTTCAATATGTTATCCAGATTGCAATATACATGGTAATGGACGTATAACGGTTATTACAGATAGATACATATGCATCCTGGCAATAGTTATGTTTACCGTGGTTCGATATTGATTACAGTTTTACATTAATATCTGTTTTGGTTAATATACAGTACATGGCATGTTCACGATACACTACTAGACCTGTTACTTGGATCTTATTGCTAATGACAACAATCCTGATTGTTTTCCTGGTGGTCATAACTTGTTGTATATATAGACAAGACCTGTACCTGCTTGATCCTGTATTGGCATTAGATTTATATCGTCAAGACTTGACTTGAACACAGAACCTTGGGGGAGAAAGGGAAATAGAGAATATAACCGAAATGTAACTCAAGAGAATATTATTATTGTTTGCCGTGATTCCGGGCGTGAACAGAATAATCATTATATATTGTCCCGTGGTCCCGTGGGGAATGAACGAGATATATTGTACCGTGGTCCTATAGGGAATGAACGGGATATATTGTACCGTGGTCCCATGGTAAATGAACAGGATATATACCATTGAGTTATGATGAGGATTATATTAATTGATTTCAAAGACTTGTAGAATAGATAACCTAAAAGCACAGACTTTAGAATACACATCACATACATACCGCTCACTGTTTTATACCTGTGTTATATATTTATTTTCATATTTAATCATAGCATCATATCCTGGTTATTACTATTATTATGGTATTTATGACGCACTGATATCTGGGTTTTGCATGGCCCGGTTTCTCTACCTTTATCGCAGGAAAATAAAGAGTAATTTAGCAATTAAGCCGAGCAATAAGGAGCTAGCCATTTAGTTGAGAAACTCTTACTTTATTTATTTCAGTAATTTTATTTTGTTAATGTGATCCCATATTGGGACGTGATTCAGATACTATTGTTTATTGGATCTTGATTCGTTTCCTCTTTATGCATTTTTTGATTTTATTTATTGTGGCAGATGGACTTGTGTTAGCTAGATTATATATTTTATTATTCTTGATATCCGATTGACAGCCGTAATATGACTGTGGAGGGATGATTCCTAGCCACAGGTAGCATGGTTGGCTCTATCATGTGCCGTGTTTACGTATTTTGGGAAGCGGAGAGTAACAGGGTTTGTTTGGTATCAGAGCCATATGATTTAGGGTTAGTCGGGTTTATTTCTTTTGTAGTTAGGTATTGAACCCATTACACTAACCAGGAAACCCGGAATTAGGAAGATGTTCTGCCACATTACTATCTTGCCAGTCTTGAATCTATAGCTATCATGTTTATTGAATCTAGTTTACGTTACTAATCCCATTCCGTGTCTTGGCTTCAGAATCATGGCGAATAAAGATTTGCGGTTATACCAAAGGCGTGTTGATAACGCTGCATTGCTAAGTGTTGTACGTGGTTTGCTAGAAAACCAGAAGCGGCAAACTGAGCTAAATCAGCGGCAGATTGAGGCTTTCTAGGAGGGTCTGTGGATGGTCCAGCAGTCCATAGTTGCAGAAGCACCCAGGCCAACACAGCGTGAGGGCACGGTGGAAGACTTTAGAAAGTTCGGTCCGTCCACATTTACAGGATTGGAGGGGCTATTGCCAGCAGAGCAGTGGCTAGTTGATATAGGGAACCTGCTCATTGCCGCGCAGATTCCAGATGAGAAAACGGTGGATGTAGTACGTATCCAATTGGTAGATTACGCTCGCGAGTGGTGGCTTATAAAGGAGACCTGTTTGACCAAGTCGATCAGTTGGGCAACTTTTTCGCGTAGATTCTTAGAAAAATTCTTTCCACAATCTGTTCGGGAGGAAATGAAAAAGAAGTTCATTAGCTTGAAGCAGAATGGCGGATCCGTTGATACACATGCGACTGACTGGACCCAGCTCAATCGATTTGCGGTGCCCTTGGTTGCCAATGAGGTAGATAGGGAACGGCGGTTTATGCGTAGCTTAGATGTGGAGATTTAGAGGCACATCATATCTCTGGGATTGACCACCTTCTTCTAAGTTTTCAAGGCAGCCAGGAAGCAGCAGAGTTTATCAGTAAGAGTAAAGGGTACTCAACAGCAAGCTGTTGTAGTGAGGAAGCCGGCGTTTACGCCAAACAGAGCTCCTGTACGTAGAGGGATTCCGATAAATAAAAAGGGGACAATACCTATGAAAAGGACCTCTGTTTCAACACAGAAGAAGGATGTAATGTGTGATTACTGCTAATGACCGGGTCATTTCTGGAAAGAGTGACGGATGAGGCTTGGGAAGTGTCTAGTTTGTGGATCATCTGACCATACCATCAGTGCTTACCCTTTAAAACTACGATCGATATACGATATTCTAAAACCATCACAGAAGTAGATTCATGGGTATAAGCCGATCACTCAGAGGCCTAATCAAGCACGGGCCTTCATCTTGACGGCCGAGGAGGCCAAGGCGTCAGATGACGTTGTTTCAGGTATCCTACCTGTTTATAATTCTCCCGCTTTGGCATTATTCGATTCAGGTGCATCCCATTACTTCATGTCGTCCAAGTTTATCAGTGCTCACTCTATTCCACACATTGCCATGTCTAGTTGCTGGGACATACACACTGGGAATGAGAGAATTATATCTAGTAGTGAGTGCAAGGGTTGCTCGATTGTTATTTGCAGGCGGGAGTTATTCGCGGATATCTTGGTGATTGATACTGGCAGCTATGATGTTTTCTTAAGAATGGATTTTCTTAGCATTTTCCATGCTCATATTGATTGTAGGGCAAAGAAAGTGATTTTCCAGATTCTCGGACATCCAGAGTTTATATTTTTGGGAGGTAGCAGATCTGTCGGGCCAGTCGAACTTAGAGCTAGGCCGACTAATGTCGTTCTTTCGTCGATGGAAGTAAACAAGGAGGAAGCACCAGCAGTAGTTCGGAACTTTATGGATGTGTTCGAGGACATCTCGGGTTTACTGCCAAAACGAGATGTGGAGTATGCGACTAATCTTGTTTCTGGAGCAGCGCCGATTTCAAAGGCTTATTACCCAATGGCGCCGGTAGGGCTAGAAGAGGTAAAGAAACAAATTGCTGAATCACTGGAAAGGGGTTAGATTCGTAGCAGCGGTTCACCGTGGAGAGCTCCAGTTCTTCTAGTCAGAAAGAACGATGGAACACGAAAGATGTGCATCGATTATCGAGAATTAAACCGGGTGACTATTAAGAACAAGTACCCAATCTCTTGGATCGGCGAATTATTCGATCAACTCAGTGGCGCGAGGGTATTCTCGAAACTGGATTTGCGATCTGGGTATCATCAAGTTCGGGTGAAATCAGAAGATATTTGCTAAACCGCGTTCCGAACTCGATATGGGCATTACGAGTACTTAGTGATGCCATTTGGAGTTACTAACGCACCGGCAATATTTATGGACTTGATGAACCGAATCTTTTCACCGTACCTGGACCAATTCGTTGTGGTGTTTATTGATGATATTCTGGTCTATTCAAGGGGCAAAGAAGAGCATGCACAACACTTGAGGATCGCACTGCAAATTTTAAGACGAGAAAAGTTGTATTCTAAGATGAGCAAGTGCGAGTTTTGGCTCAAAAAAGTGAAGTGCTTGGGTCATGTTGTATCCGGAGATAGAATTGCCGTTGACCTCGAAAAGATTGCAACTGTTCATGATTGGCCAATTCCAAAGAATGTAGGGGAGATCAGAAGTTTTCTTGGGCTTGCCGGATACTATAGAAGATTTGTGGAGAAATTCGCTCGAATAGCAGAACCATTGACCAAGCTAACACGAAAGAAGGTACCATTCGTTTGGACCGAGAAATGTGCGTCAGTTTTTGAAGTATTAAAGCAAAGATTGACCACCGCTCCTATTCTGACAGTGCCAGATGGTTCCGAAGGGTTAGTTATTCACATTGACGTATCTGGGAAAGACTTGGGATGTGTTCTAATGCAGTATGGGAAGGTCGTAGCTTATGCGTCGAGACAATTGAAGACTCATGAGAAGAACCACCTAACTCATGATCTGAAGTTAGCAGTAGTGATTTTCGCTCTGAAGATTTGGAGACACTACTTATTGGACGAAAGGGTAGAACTATTTACCGATCACAAAAGCCTAAAATATGTGTTCACCCAAAAAGAGCTCAACATGAGGCAGCGTAGATGGTTAGAGCTGATGGCTGACTATGATCTTGATCTAAAATACCATCCGGGGAAAGTTAATGTAGTGCCGGATGCTTTAAGTCGGTTGCCAACGATACAGATGTTGAATACACAGAAGGAGATTATAGCTGACCTTCAAAAATTTGAATCGAAGATTGTACTATCAAATTCTTCGGGACAGTTGATGCAGTTGCAAGTACAGTCATCCTTGGTCGATAACATTAAAGCAGCACAGTTGCACGATCCATGATTGCAAAGGTTTTGAGAACAAGTAGAAGCAAGACTTCGAACAGACTAGTTAATTCATGAAGATGGTTCGTTACGATATGGGAGTTGTTTATGTGTGCCTAAAGGAGATGTTCATGAAGAAGTTATGAAGGAGTCTCATAGTTCTGCATATTCCGTACATCCGGGATGCACAAAACTGTACAGAGATCTGCGACAACATTTCTGGTGGGAAGGCATGAAAAGGGAGATTGCTCGCTATGTATCAAAGTGCTTGGTGTGTCTGCAAGTCAAGGCTGAACATCAAAGGGTAGTTGGTTTGTTGCAACCGCTTCCGATTCCTCAATGGAAGTGGGAACATATAACCATGGATTTCGTGACAGTTTTACCACGGAGTCTAAAAGGCAATAATGCAGTTTGGGTCATTGTCGATTGATCGACCAAGGTAGCCCATTTTATACTATTTCGAGTTGGTCAATCGACGGAGGTTTTGGCAGAGCGGTACATGCAGGAGAATGTGAGATTACATAGAGTACCCGTGAGCATCGTTTCGGATCATGATACTCGATTTCTATCCAACTTTGGAGGAGTCTACAGGAACGCTTGGGAACTCACTTGAAATTTAGCATAGCCTATCATTCTCAGGCAGATGACGAGTCTGGAAAAACGATCCAAACTCTTGAAGATATGTTGAGAGCATGCATGTTAGACTTCAAGGGTTCATAGGAGGATCATTTGCACTTAGTACAGTTTTCGTACAATAAAAGCTTTCATCCGACTATACAGATGGATCCATTTGAAGTATTGTACGGTCGTAAGTGTCGCTCGCCTATCTATTGGGACGATATTGGAGAAAGAAGATTATTGGGACCGGATCTTATTGTGAAAACGGTGGAGAAAATTAATGTGATCCGAAATCATATGAAGGTGGCACAGGATCGACAGAAAAGTTGGGCTGATACTGGATGAAGACCTCTAGAGCTCGCAGTTGGTGATCTTGTATTCTTAAAGATATTACTGACCAGAGGAGTGATCTGATTTGGTAGTCGAGGCAAGCTTAGTCCTTGATTCGTGGGGCCTTTCGATATCATTGAGCGTGTTGGATAGGTAGCTTATCGATTGGCTTTACCACCATCCTTAGCGGGTGTTCATGACGTGTTTCATGTATCTCAACTCCGTAAGTATTTTCGAGATGTGACGCACGTCCTAGATCACTCGGAACTGACAGTAATGGAAGATTTAACATATGAAGAGCGACCAATGGTGATTGTGGATCGATGAGAAAAGCTCCTCAAGAATAAAGTTATCTCACTAGTACTCATTTCATGGGGGAATCATTCCCACAGAGAATCTACTTGGGAACGTGAAAACGGGATCCGACAGAAGTTTCCACACCTCTTTTCTTAGATCCGTGTTTTCTTGTCTTTTCTTGTTCCAGGAATTTCGAGCACGAAATTCTTTTGTAGTTGTGTATAATGTAACACCCTAGCACTGTTATACTATATTTATTTTGAGTATTTCAAATCTTGCGGCAAAATTCTTGACTATTGTTGCTTTTGGGTTGCAGATAGTGTAATTGGTAGTTGTGATTATTATCCGACCCGACCCACATGGTTGAAACCCAACATGGTTCGAGATTACATCAAATATTTGCTAGTACAGAGTATCCATGCAAATCTAGATTTTATAAATATATAAAATATATTTTAGAATCCACATATCTTTTTAAATACAATATAAAACCAAATAACACATTATCTTATCTAGCCTTGCATGTCATAGTACCCCATATTATATGGTTGTGCCCATATATCATGTTCATATCTTAAATGTTACACGGACTAGTATTTGATTGCTACATATATTTACGTAGATCCGTATTTTGGGGTATATGTTTTTTATTTACTGGATATTGTAACATGGTTTAGATTCTTACGTATATTCTCCATATTGAAAAACTAGATTTTTGAAAGGATACGGGTAATATTCGGAATAATCTGGTATTATCTGTAAATCCCACAATATATATATAATATATTTTATATAACTATTATATATAAAGCTGTTATATATAATATATATAATATATTAATAATAATCTCTCAAATCTCTCTCTCTGTCTGTCTCTCTTTCAGATCCCCGTCTCCACCTCCTCCTCCTTTCCCCGACGACCCCAAGCCCTAAGTCCTAACCCAGAACCCCGACCCAAGAACCCATCACCCCCATCGCCGGCAACCCTTCATCCTCGGAAACCCACCAACATCGACCACCTACGTCACCTCCTCTCGATTCCCAGAACACTAACGCACCACCACCATCGACCCCTGCTCCTTTTCTCTATCACCCTCAAATCTCACGGCCACACCCTTGTCCAGTCGACCTCGCCGCCGACGACTTCGTCTCATCGCCTTCACCTCGTCGCCACCATCTCCTCTGTTCTCGCCAAATCCACAGAACACCAGCAAACCTAGCAACTGCCACTTCTTCTTCTTCTGTTCTTCTTTTCTTTTATTTTTCCGATCGATCGTCGGAGTTGAACACGTCGCCAACGATCCAGACGACCTAGCCACCATCGTAATCTAGCCCAGTCACCACGTCACGCGGCTGCTCAGCCAGGTCCAGTTCTGCGCACGTAAGTTTTGCGTCTTGACTTTATTTTGACGTCGGAATGTGACATCCGTATCTCGACGTGAGATTCAATCAGGCAAGTTCTAAAATTGCAACATGATCTTATTATATAAATATTTATTTGATAAATTATAGTGCATGTGTTTTACTATACAGCAGAGATTATCGATTTACAGTTTTTATAGCATCCGTCTGTATCCGTACTGATAATAATTTATCTAGTTGCATGCTGGAACATCGTAATATTATCATACTACTATAGCAGTTCAATATGTTATTTAGATTTCAATATACATGATAATGTACGTATAAAGGTTATTACAAATAGATACATATGCATCTTGGCAATGGTTATGTTTACCGTGATTCGATATTGATTACAGTTTTACATTGGTATCTGTTTTGGTTAATATACAGTACATGGCATGTTCACGACATACTACCAGACTTATTACATGGATCTTATTGCTAATTCCAACAATCCCGATTGTTGTCCTGGTGGACGTAACTTGTTGTCTATATAGACAAGATCTGTACTTTCTTGATCTTGTGTTGGCATTAGATTTATATCGTCAAGACCAGACTTGAACACAGAACCTTAGGGGAGAAAGGGAAATCAAGAATGTAACCGAAACGTAACTCAAGAGGAATTTTTTATTGTTTGCCATGATTCCGGGCATGAACGGAATAATCATTATATATTGTTTCGTGGTCCCATAGGGAATGAACGGGATATATTATACCGTTGTCCCGTGGGGAATGAATGTGATATATTGTACCGTGATCCCATGGGTAATGAATGGGATATATTGTCCCGTGGTCCTGTGGGGAATGAACGAGATATATATTGTTGATTTATGATGAGAATTACATTAATTGATTTGAAAGACTTGTAGAATAGAAAATCTAGAAGCACAGACTTTAGGATACACATCACATACATACCGCTCATTGTTTTATACATGTCTTATTTATTTATATTCATGTTTAATCATACATCATATCCCAGTTATTTCTATTATTGTGGTATTTATGATGTACCGACATCTGAGTTTTGCATGGCCCAGTTTCTCTATCTTTATTGCAGGCAGATTAAAAGTACTTTAGCAATCAAGCCAAGCAATGAGGAGCTAGTTATTTAGTTTAGAGACTCTTAATTTATTTATTTCAGTAGTTTTATTTTATTAATGTGAGCCCATAATGGGACGTGATTTAGATACTATTATTTTTTGGATCTTGATTCGTTTCCTCTTTATGCATTTCTTGATTTTATTTATTGTGGCAGATGGATATGCGTTAACTAGATTATTTATTTTACTGTTTTTGATATTCGATTGACAGCCGTAATGTGACTGTGGAGGGATGATTTCTTACCACCGGTAGCATGGTTGGCTCTATCACGTATCGTGTTTACGTATTTTGGGAAACGGGACATGACAGTATTAGTCTAAGTTTTACAATATCTTGATTTAACTGTTTCAATTTGAACAATTGGCACAAGTCCTCAAATTCCCTTATAAAAACATAGGCACCTTCTGATTCTAAACCATGGAATTTGGGAAGTGAGTTTATGAAAGCAGGTTTAATTTTATATTCACCGGCAGCAATCAGTAAGACTATACAAGATGGGAGCGAAGTACGTGCTTGATAGTATTTATTCTGCAGCGTTGGTGTAGCGGGGACAAGATCAGTCATAGTATCTATAAAATCAAGATGATTCAAACGGCACACGTGCATACAACTTATGCAAAAGTTCTTTTATTTTTTTAAATGCAAAAACTAAGATGACTAAGGATTCTAAAAATCACAATCAAATATGCACAAACAACCTAGATCTAAGGTTACCGACGTCAAGATACTAGACCCACTTCTAACTTCTAAGTGACAAATTGCAGGATAGATTCTCTAATGGCTCTTTAACAATCTTGAAGCCAGATCAGTGCCAGTTAAGTGGGAGGGTTCCGTTATACGAATCACAGAAATAGAGGGCCTTAATTAAATAACCACAACTAGTCACACGTAACTAGACACCTCAAGCTTGAATCGGATAGTTGTTAGATTACTTACAATCTCCTCTTGTCTTATTGAGCGCGATATGTCCTTAGGGGCCAAGGTCTAGATATTTTTTAAATTACTGAAGATCAATGCAGATGCTTAGTTGTGATTTGTGGGGCCTAGGAAGGGTGATGAAATCCCCACCTAATTTGGATTTGGATTGTTGCCCCTTAGAATCTTTTTAAATATGCAATGCAATCTAAAACAATCTAAAATCTAAATCTAAACTATTTTTTTTGGCTCAAAGAATCTTGCAAAAATCTGTCAGTTGGAATCAAATTGAGATTTTAGGAAGAACGAGATCTTACCTAAATTTGCCTCATGTTCGTCTCGATCTTCTCTTCCAGTAAGTTTGTGTCAATTCGTGAGATAAAAAATAGAGAATTCGCAGAATCAAATGCTCTAAAAGAAATCTAATTTAACCTAAATAACTAAAAATTAAATTTAAATGTAATTAAACTACACTTTCCCGGAAACGACACCAAAAACTTGGTGGAGATTTTATTAGTCTCCAAATTTAACCACAAGTATACAGTTTATTATAGTCGTACTTGAAAATCGTTCCCACAGAGAGGTGTATTAACTATCTTTAAACTATGTTAAAGAAAGCAGGAAAATTTAAAAGGCTGGTTTTTATAAAAAGAAAAGTCAAGGGTTTCGTATTGTTTTATTTTCTATAGTTGGTTTAAAAGATAGTTCTTCTTTTCTAGATCTATATTTAATATTTTTTCTATTAATTAAAACAAAAGCATAGGTTATATTAATTGGATTTAAAAATAACCTATCAATTATTAAAACATCATTTAGAAACTATATCAAATATCTATGTTTCTAGTTAATTAAAAGTACCCTAGTTTTAATATTCGATTAACAGTATTAGGCAGCTAATTTATACTATTATTTTATTGAATTAACATAGAACCCTTTAATTACCTAGGTTGAATTTATTTTAATCTAATTTTTTTCTTACCGTCCCTAATTAGCTTTCTAGTTTGTCGGACCGTCATTAGCATAATGAGTTTTTACATGTACCATCAATCCTTAGATCAAATTGAAAACGTCATTATACCTATAAGATCAAGTTTATATGATGGAAACATAAAAAAAGGAAAATTAAATCAAAAGAAACTTTATAAATTAAGCATAAGAAAAGAAGAGTTTGAAAACGTCCAACCACGAGAATTAAACAACACAAACCCTAGAATGAAATTAAGTACTCATCATAATTAAAAATAAAAGAAGTTTTATTGAAAATGGAATACTTACAAATATGATTGATCTCCCTTTAGAAAACCTTAGGTTGAAGGCAATGAGAGAGATATGAACCGTGGGGCTATACAGGTGCTTGTATACAGCTAATGAAGTTTGGAGAACAAGTAATAAAAAATACAAAAGAATCAACTTGCTAACAACTATGAAAATCGAATCAATAAAAATATAATTGCTCTGTTAGATAATGTTGCGTGCCTTCAGAATCATCGAAAAATAAAACTCTACATCTCATATTAATCTATATGGAAAGACGATTGTGCCCGTAAAAAATCTCATCGAACGACCCAAAATAGACCGCTACTTTACCGCCTTTTTACTAGATGCACCGTTGATCCGCCTCCGAATTTTGGTTTCGTGGCTCCAGATTTTTTCTGTGGTTTTTTCATTGATTTAGAGGGATTTTGAGAATATAATATCTTGAATATCTCGTTGTCTTTCTGTAGTTGCATACATCTCCGAATTTTTCCCAAATTTGGCATATAATTAGGCATGTTGATTTATTTATTTTGATTTGATTTGATTTCTCCAACCGATTTGTTGTTATGATAATTAATTCACCTCTATTTGTTACAACCTTTACTGATTTGCAATGATATTCCCAAATTTATTCCAAATTTGCAAATTGTCTTTGATTTTCTTAATAACCCTCTTAAGTCTCCATTGTATGCACGTAATCCTTATTTGAGCACAATTTTCCATATTTTTGCATCCAAGCCCTATTATCTGTAATAATTCATAAATGATACCTGAAACAACATAATATATGAAAATAAAATGATAAATGAGTTAGAAAAATGTGCAATAAATTACACCAGTCACCTAGGATTCGCGTGTCTAATCCTAACCGTATCAGATAGCATATCATATGGTAAAAGAGGTACATGTTGGTGTGAGCACATGGTTCTGCTGAGCTTGGAATTTCAATAATATAAGTGACCATTTGAGTAAATCTCTTCATGGGGAGTGACCATTTGAGTAAAAGTTTATGATACCGTAGATTACCCGGTTTTCTTCAAAACCATTATTTTTTTTAAAAGCGGAGCCTAAACCACTCCTTTTCAAAGCTATTCGGTTTCTTCAACAATATCAAGTTCAATACGTTCACGGTTTTTTCGCCAAAAACCATCCGTAGCCCTCCGTCATTTCGGATAAATAGAACACAGTATTCATGCAGTGTTTGTTGGCTAAAGTCAAGGCATCGTGAATGGTAACTATATGTTACATATCCGTAACATATATAGATGCACTGGTTTAGGAAAGTCGTACCGCCTTGTTGGCCAAAGTCAAGGGTGTGTACATGTCGGTCTAAATCAATCTGGATAATGACGGGTAGAACTTAACTTGCGTGTTATGATTTGTTGGCTATAGTCAAGGTCATATAAGCTCTTGGGGAAAAAACCACATCGGGAGTTTCAAATATACAAGAAACCTGCTAGCGTTGCATACCTTCTGGAGTGTGGTGACTAAAGTGGCTTTCATCTAATTTATCATGCAATGATAGTTGGATCCCGATCCTACTGATGAGTAGGATTACTCTTAGGAGATATTTTTCACTTCATAATCAGCTGACCTATTAGGTGTTTAGAAATGTGTTAACGGGGTTACGCCTCTGCGGAAATGAGATTTATTTCAATTAGGTCTGTGTGAAAGCACGGGGAACCTCCCTCGGAGTACCAACACCGACCTGGATGAACGGTTAGCGAACTTGTAAGGTGTTAATGATCCCAGCTAGTTCTTCTTTTAGGGTTTGAAGGAGAATTCGAGGAAACAGTGGGAGCCATCCTGATTAGAGAAAGTGATTAACCAATCTAATCTAGATTAGAGTACACGCTGAGTGTTTCTTTTCTCTCTCTCTTTGGCAGCGACCATGACCTGACCTTAAGCTAAAACTCATAAACCAAATTAACCGAACCTTCTTAAACACTTTGGCTTTTGGATTGTCATGATTCACGATAAAGTCGCATATATCCCTGCTGCTCCAACTTTCCCTTTGCATTTCTCCAGAACACTCCATATCACTACGAATATCCATATTGCTTGGGTATTCCATTGTATAGTTACATACGAACTCGAAGAAACTTATTTCAGTTCGAGGATAGTTTCCGGTTCTGAAGAAATTGAATAGGATTATTTGGTTGTCTTTTCTCTTTACCTTCTCTTAGCTTGCGAGGGCTCCTAATATTAGGGGAGTACACCTATTACGCTTATTGGATAGTCTTCTTCCAAACCTTAGGCATATGCCGAAAGGTAGGGAAGGAAGAAAACCAATTAGCCTAACTATGGGGTACAGAAGGTAAGAAGTAAAGACATATAAAAGGGGTTAGAGTGAAGGAAAAGGAAATTGCGACTGCTATCATTCACGACGAAGCCTCATATATCCTTGACACTCCTACTTCTCCTTTGCATTTCTCCAAAACACACCGTATCACTACGAAAATCCATATTGCTTGGATATGCCATCATATTACATACGAACTTGAAGAAACTTTTTTCTGTTCGAGGATGGATTCTGGTTCTAGAGAAATTGAATAGGATTATTTGGTTGTCTTTTCTCTTTAGCTACTCTCAGGTTTTAGGGCTCTTAGTATTAGGAGAGTACACCCATTACGCTTATTGGATAGTCTTCTTCCAAACCTTAGGCAGGTGTCAAAAGATAGGGAAGGAAGAAAACCAATTAGCCTAAATATGGTATACAGAAGGTAAGAAGTAAATACATATAAAAGGATTGGAGTGAGGGCAAGGAAAAATTGCAACTACTGTCATGAATCTGGATGGTAGAAGAGACATTACTAGGAATACCCGGCCACCCCTCGAAACATTTTCATGTTTCAGTCTTACTGTGTGGTGTTAATTGAAAACTGCTTTTCCAATTAGATTCTGACTTCAGAGTATGTATTTACCAGACTTTATTCTCACATCTGTATGGCATTATAGATGCTGAGTGGGAGTAAAATATTGGGAATTGGATGATTAGATCCTTAATATCAGAATTCTTTGTAATTGGTGATATTTGAGGAAATCGCCTGGGTTTTGCCTAACGACAAATATTTGATTTTGAATATCCGTTGTTTTGCATGAAAGTATGTCTTAGTACCACCACTAGGTTTCAAGGAGTATCAAGTATGCAATTTTAAAAAATCTAGAGTGCTAAGGCATACAATCCAAGAACCGAACTAGATAATTAGGGTTTCGTTGAAAGCAAACATGTTCTAAACTAAGTGAAGATGGTTACAACCTTTGTAGACCGGTTCTTCACTTCTATAGCTCCAAGTAGTAGTCCCTAGAACTCTTCTTTGACTCCACTTGGTGAAAGTAACGAGCTTGCTTTGTAGTCTTCGAAGCCGAAGATGATCCATCTTGAAGTCTCTCTAACTCAACCTCACTCATCACTAATCAAAGTATTAATGAAGCAAACCACCTAAACTAAAGGGCTAGGATAGTGTAGGTTGATGAAGTAGGAATTTTTCTCACTTTAGAAATCTTTTTCTCTTTCTTTTTCTAAATTAAGAAAAACCCTAGATAGCTCTTGAGGAAGAAGATGAACTTGGGTGTGTGAGTGAATGAGTATGAGAGAATGAACCATGAGCTCAAGATAAAAATGGGATCAATAAATATCTAAGAGTAAAACAAAATTGAGGGGATGAGTCATGGCTTCTCAATGCTTCTTCAAGCATCCAAAGCCATGACTCATTTCCACTCAATTTTCTATTTTACTTAAAAATAAATCACCCCAGATTATCCTTAGCTCTAGTGTGAGTCTCATACACCCATGTTCTATGTATCATCTACCATGATACAAAATCATTATATATATATATATATATAATTATATATAAAGAGAAGAGAAGAAAATCATTAGTGAGCTATATTAGTTAATATATATGTATATATCAAATATATTAATATATATCAAATTATTAAATCAACACTTGATTTAATAATCTGGTTATATCATATATAAACGAATATTATATATATATATATATGTATATCAAATTATCAAATCAATACTTGATTCAATAATCCGGTAATCTCATATATAACCGACAATATAAAATACTAGATATCTAATCAACACTTGATTCAATAATCCAGTCATATCATATATAACCGGCCAATATCAAATATATATACATATAAGAAATCATTGAATCAACACTTGATTCAATAATCCGGTTATATCACATATAACCTAACCGATATCAAATATCGCGAGATTAGAATACGGTATCACATACACATATTTAATCAAGCTCCCGCACATATCACCATATGTTCCTTACTTCGTTTCGCTTGTGGTAGGAAACCTCTATGTGGGACTCTAAAGACTCGTTAATACGCCAGCAGTAGGTATTGATCATATCAGATACCCATAAGCCGTCAGCGGTACTATCTGGACGTAACGGCTACCCAGGTATTGAACGAAGAGAAGATCAACAAGCAAACTTGTCCAAACTCCCATGAAGACTATAAGCAACACTTACCGTATAGTCCGGTCTCTTCGCCTGATACGTCGCATATCGAGTCTAGGGGTGGAATCGTCAGACCCCAGTAACTTGATAAGTCATGCCGATGTGTGGCCTATTACCATTCGAGAAACTACTGATAACACTTACCACAGCAAAGCCTTCTTTCACTGAGATCGGGGGATTCCCCTGGCCACGGACTTGCTGTTATATCCAATCGAGTATAGCGCAACATCAACTCCCAATACCGGGAGAGACGAAACCCCTCCTATCGCTCACTACCTCTATGTAACTCGGGACTGTACCCAAAATCCACCTGTTTGTACGACTCCTTTGAGCCGTGGTAGGGAGGAAATCAAAGCACAGTGGGAACCACACAAGACACTATGACAATCTCGGGTCTACAGACTAACCTGTACAAGTTTCACCAGAGAACTGCTATCTGACGATAGGTATAGTATCATCTAGGAGTTCTCGGCGAGTCCTGTTCGATGTACCCATTCTCTGATGAGCACCTGTTTACAATCTTTGATGTCAAACACCAATGGCTGTAGGATCAACCATCGTCCTATACAGGTTCAAGAAACGTACACATTAATCTACTCTGGAATATCGATGCCCTGTCTCGATATTCCCTCAACTAGGAACTATTAAAGGATGTGCTTGCGGACTACACAAGCCCCACTAGTATGATCTACATCATAGTCCTGGTAGTCAAGCCAACATCCTAAGAGCTTTATCAAAATGTATCAGAGAGACATTATAATAATATATGCGTACATGTTAAGATAAAGAGCAACCAGATAGCATATTATCATCTCGAGCAAGAAAGTCCTCTCTATATATGTCGAAGCATCCACTATAATATACAATAATGGCCTCCAGGGCATATATATTCCTAACAGTGCACCAATTTCAAACTGATATATCTGTACGTTTATTGTATAAAGTGAGATATAATTTTTTGAAATTATGTTTATGATGTTTACCTATATCAGTTGATGGTTAGGTAATGTGCATTCAACAATGGTGTAATTCTTCTTAACCATAAAATAGTTTTCATTAGGATAAAGGATTTAGTACTCGTACTATATTCCGTTTACTTATGACTTCTCTGGTTTTAGACACACATTTCGTTGAAATATGATTAATCTTCTAAAAAGTGTTTTCGTAAAGTAACCGCAATCAAGACGGTGTAACTAGTAGCTAGCCGCGATGAGTACGGATCGTCCGCAGGGAAACGTGAACTCTTTTCTTACTTTAGACGAGTTAATTAAAGAAAGGTGATTGTTTTTCGTTACGGATATAAGATTTATAAAGAAAAGGCTTGTAGGGTTCATAGGACTTAGTAGTAACGGATGAATAATTAAAAATGACTTCTTTTATCTTTTAAAAGTTTAAAACTATATCGATAGTGATGAATATAGATTAGGGTTCTTGAAAGAAACTAGGGTTTCCCCACTACTAACCCTTGTCCTTGCATTGATCTCTATTCATGTCTAGCCTTTAACAAAACAAGTGTTAAACCAATCTTAAATCGGGGTCGTGCCTAGCAATAAATTGGTAGTGCGCCCGATAAGGAGCTTAACATTTATTTTGCTAAAATTTATAAACTTTAAAATGTATAAAAGAGCTTAAAAGATTTTATCATCTATTGTTCTACCCTATCCTACGAACCCTAACAAGTTAGGAATTACCCGCTAATGTTTAAAGTAGAAGAAAAGATGAAGAAGAGTGAAAACATAGTTAAGATGCAGAGAGTAAGTGAGAAACTAAGTGCGGAAATTAATTGCAAAAAGAACAATAAAAATACTAGTTTTATTAATCAACTATTGCATTTACAAATCCTTTGAAAGTAGATTATAAGAACTCTAGTTGCTCTAGATCTCTCTCTTGCTGAACGTAGATGACTAGCTGATGATCACTCGGATACGTGGATCGCTTGGACCTCTTGATCTCTTCGATGATCTTTAATGTGCAGATCTCGGTCATTTATATAGTCACAGAAACTAGAAACCCTAGACGTCCTATGTGAATATATGCTGTTAAGATCCATCACACAAAATTTCATATCGTACGGCTACAAACTTGCCGTGGATCCGCCGCATATTTGCATGTTTGGCCGCCCAACAGCGGCAACCTAGTAGAATCAGGACTTAGGATTTTTTCTTCTCTCTTCTGTTGACATGTGGAGATCCCTTAGATGTATGGATTCTACAAATAATGCTCTGAATCTCTGCTATTGCTAGATCTCATGATTTGCTTCAATATTTTGCCAGATTCGATTCTGACATCTTGATTTAACCCGGATCTCTTGGATTTCAGAGCTGAACTAATATCTGCGCAATATCAAGTCATAGTGTTAGTAGTATTTAGCATTTTTGAGATATTATCCTAACCATTTTATATGATATTAAATCTTAAGAATATTGATTAGAAATATTTGATATGATATGCATATTTTAATTACAAAGATTTCATTTAAATATTATATGAATATATTTTCCCTCATTATGTTAATTAAAATGTAGAAATATATGATAATAATCTTTTTACAAATAAACCTTCATATGTTTTATATTTACAATAAACACATTTTAGTACTAAACAATAGTAGGGAAAATGTGCATTAAAATGTGTAATATTTAGACTAATCAAATACCCCCAAATTTATCTTTGATCGTCCCGAGCAAACTAGTTATTTAAAGAGAGGAAGAAAAAGAAAAAACTAACTAGAACACTTTCTTAGGCAACATGATTGTACTTAGCACGTGCAACAAGACTTTAAACCTCTAGGTGTCCCTAGTAGGAGGAGTGTTGTCTCCTGAGGGTTTTCAGCGGATTACACCCATAAAATCCCATAATAAAAGAATGATGACGAAAGTTACATACAAAGATAAAGAACATATAAAAGAAAAAACTTGAAAATAAGAGCTTCAAACTACACTAGTTTTTCAGTAGCCATGAGCCTTATCTTAATGGTCGTGAAAAGATGTCAGAAATCACATTATCCCTCAATAAAACATCGCCTTTAGTCTTCCTCCCTACCTTTCTTCCAAACATCGATCATATACATCTATGTGTGTGTAAAAATCATCCCCGCACTTAAAGAATTTAATTCAAGCTATCATACTCTTGTCCATCCTCCTCAGTACTTTTTAGTCGGTGAATATTTCAGATGGAATTGCTCACACATTCTTCATGCGACCGTTAATACTTCTTGAGATACTAACCAACCAATTACCAAATGTGCTCACTCTTTTAGTCGTAATTAGGAATACCCTAATCTTGTAACACCTAAGGATTAACAGTGGCTCCCAAACCAATTGGTCTAAGGCACTAGGTGATAAAGCACCTACGCTATATTTTTCTATGCTGCTTTAAGTAATTACAAAACCAGTGTTCATTTTTCTTCACCATTTTTTTCATTTATATTTTTGTTTATATATTTTTTCTTCATACTAAGGTTTTTAGACACGAGCATTTCAAGGTATTCTCTACTATCCTAAGTTTCAAGATGTGTGCAAGTGCGTATAGTAGGGTATCAACGTTCAAATGTTTGGACTCAAGAATAGAGACTATTTTTTAGACTTTTTTCTATCCTCAGATTAGTGATTCCTTTCTTCTTACTAACCCTTGGGACAACAGCTCATGACTACCTGTTACTAGCTTCGTTACAAAATATCTAATTTTCTTGCTTTTCTTGAATCTGCTCCTATCTTTCATATGTATTCTTCACTTCCTAACTTTTATTATCAATTTTTTGTGTGCTATTATTTAGTATAATGCAAAATGATGCGTGAATAAGCACAAACCCCCCCAAACCTATTTGCAGCAGGGTCCTCACTGATGTTATCTGTTAAGCTTAAAACCTGTAGACTTGGGAGGAAAAGTTAGTAAAGGGGACAATAATTAATGACAGTGAAATCCTCCCCCAAACTTATTTTTGGCTCTCAATTTTAAAAATTTTGTTTTTTTTTCAAGAGCCAAAATATTTTTCTCCCCACCAAACTTGAGTGAAACAGTATTAAGCATTTAAAATTATAAGAGGGGGGTAAAATTATTGGTCAATGCAAAGTTTTACAAAGACCAAAATTCATTACGAACTATTCGAATATTTTATTGATGTAACAACATAATTGGTGGAAGATCATAGATGTGAAAAAGTGGGGAGATAAGAGGCTTAATCGATCGGGTTTATGCCTCGATTGGTAGAGACGAAACAGTGATGGTGCAGTACTCGCATTCTCCTTCTTGATAAGAAGAAGGGGTGGCGGTTCAACTTCTTTAGGTGGGGGTTGATTCATCACAACTCCCATGTCTTCTAGGAATGTGAGTTCTTCGGAAAAAATGTCTTCAAAACTTTCATCGATATTCCGAATGATAATCTCATCGGAAAGGAAGTTATGAAACTCGGATAGCTCGACTAAATCATTCGATAAGTCAAAGGGTTCGGACTTAGCTGTGGACTTGTCGACAGAAGAGTCTTCATGTATATAATAAATAGTAGGATCAAACAATAACGCATAAGTAGTGTCGAGATCAGTATCGTGAAGCTCCTCAAATTCGCAACTGTCGGAAGCTATCTTTTCGACAGAACATACATCAACTATATGCGCATAGGGTTTGGAGGGTTAACTTTCTAGCTTGTAGATGTTAAACTCAATTGTTATCTTTCCAAAGGACAGGTTCATTGAACCGTTACGACAATTGATTATTGCGTTTGAAGTTGCTATAAAAGGTCGACCTAGAATCACTGGAATTTGGTTCCGTGGGTTTACCACAGGCTGTGTATCTATAACTATAAAGTCCATAGAGAATATAAATTCCCCGAGTTTGATTAACACGTCCTCTAGCTCACCCGAGATTGCGTGATAGATCGATCGGCCATCTGGAGAGTGCAATACGTAGGTTTCAACTCTCCTATGCCTAATTGCTCATAAACAGAATACGGAAGAAAGTTAACACTAGCACTTAAATCAAGTAGAGCACGATTGATATTTTTACCCCCAATAGTTATAGATATTGTAAGACAACCGGGTCCCTTACGTTTTGTGGGCACCAATTGGGTAAGAGAATTGCTCATATTACTCGCTAAGAAAACTTTTTTAGGCGCTTGAATTTTTCTTTTCCTAGTGCACAAGTTCTTTTAAATTTTTGCACAGGAAGGAACTTGTTTGATAGCATCCAGGAGAGAAATATTTATATTAACTTTTTAAAAAATTTCCACAATCTTCTTCATTTGGGGACTCGGTCTGTTGGCCCTCAACCTGTGTAGAAAGGAGTTTTATCAATAAGGGTTGGATCCAACTTTTGAGGAGAAATTTGTAGGAATGGAATGGATCCCAAAATTGGATTTGGGATGGTCGTAGCTGGTACTTCCTTCAAGGAAGTGGGCTGAGGGTTCGAGCCTAATAGAAACGAAGAATAGGCTCGGAAGAGAATGTTGGATTAGACGAAGTAGGAGTAGAAGTAGTAGCCGCGGTTTCATCAATGTCATCAACTTCAACTTGTTCACCAACATTGTTATTCAGCACTCTTTCCGATCTCAACATGGTTACGAAACTCACATTATGAATCTGAAGGATGAGATTCGCGGTTTATGAGTGGCCGGGATTTGGTAGAGGTTGAGATGGAAGTCTCCCCTTCTCTCTCTCACTCATTGCGGTATTTAACTGTGCAAGTTGTGCTTCTATCGATTTTATGCTTTCACCGTAGGAAGCAGTGTGTTACACTAACATTTTGATAGAAGACGTTAAATTAGCTTTCGTTTGCGTAGATTTTTAATGAATGTTTCTAAGTTTCGTTCGAGTGCAGAGGTTTTATCGGTACCGGCCGTTGAAATATTATTATAAGGAGCAATGTTGTTGGCCGGATTTTTAAGATATTGCGGTTGAAAGGGATGCTGAATTTGTTGTGGTGGCTGTTGCTGTGGAGGAAGCCTTTGATAGTTATTTTGGCTTGAGAACTGATTTTGATTTTGAGATTGGTTTTGGTTCCAAACAAAATTAGGATGATTCTTCCATCCTTGATTATATATGGATGAATAAGGGTCAATTATAGGTTGTTGCTGAAAAGCAGCATTAGTTTGTTCATGACCTTGATACGGAGGGTTCAAAGAACATTCTTCCGTTAAATGTGATGGGTCAAAACAACAACCACACACAGTTTTGGGGAGCGTAACTTGGTTTAGGGAGGTTAACGAGACTTTGTTTTCGATAGTTTCGAGTTTCTTTTGCATCGCAGCCATTTCAGCTTTCACTGTAATGGAAATGTCGAGATGATAGATACCTGCTCTAGATGAAGACGATGTTGGTCCAGTGCTCTCCCATTGTGAGGTTTGTTCGGCGAGATCCTCCAGAAATTGCCAAGTTTCGCCATCGTCTTTTGACATGAAATGGCATTGACAAATGGTTTCAAGCATTTTTTCCGTAGAAGGATTAACAACCTCGAATATAATTCGGCAAAGTTGCTATCTATCAATTCCATGATGGGGGCATTGTACAAGAAGATCCTTAAACCGTTCAAAACATTTCCAGAATGGTTCATTGGGAAGTTGGATAAACTGGTTAATCTCGCTTCGAACACGGGCGGTTTTGTGATTAGGATAAAACTTCTTAAGGAATGCTATAACGAATTCATCCCATTTAGCGATAGAATGTATGGCAGTGCTATAAAGCCATTTCTCTGCTAGATCGTATAAGGTAAAAGGGAGAAGACGTAATCGCATAGCATCCACTGAAAGTTGGGTTGTGCTCATCATTGCACATACGTTCTCGAATTTGGTTATGAAAATGTATGCTTCTTCGGATTCAAGCCTGTGGAATTTGATCTACAAGTTGATGAAGTGGGGTTTAATTTCGAAATTATCCTCATTGGCTGGTGGAAGAGATAAACAAGTAGTAAGGGGTCCATATATGGGTTAGCATCTTTCTTGGAGAGAGATGCGCGGTAGATTCTGCGCACCTACGGATGGTGGCAGGGTGGTATTGTTAAAATCTAATGGAGATCCGTCTATCTCGGAAGATGTGGTGGATGGAGGGGAAATATAAGATGAAGAAGTACTGACTTCGGATTCGATAGAAAAAACGCGAACAAGATGGGAGGTTTAGCGCACGTGGCAGCGTGTGAGAATGATTTTTAGAAGGTTTTTTTTTGAAAAAGTGTCGGACTTAAGGCTTGACTCAACAAATCACAAAATGCACAATCTATCCCTAGAACTAGGGTCACCTAGGTCAAATCACTAGACCGCTCCTAGACTTTCAAAGGACAAGACGCAGGATCAATCCTCTACCACCACTTTATCACTCTTGTGGCCATGTAAATGCCAGACAAATGGGAGGTTTCCGCTATACTAATCACCGAAATAGCGGGCTTAATTAAGTAACCACTTTCCTTAGTCACACTTTCCTAGACACCACAAAAGAAATGAGGATAAGAGATAGATTACCCACGACCTTCCTCTGTCCTAATTGAGCGCGAAGGTCCTTAGAGGCTTGGTCTAGATAATTTTTAATTAATGCAGGGTGAAAGTATGCTCATTTTATGATTTGTGGGACCTAGGAAGGGTGATGAAATCCCTATCTAATCTGGATTTGGGTTATTGCCCCTTAATGTCCGGTTAAGATATGCACAAACAAATCAATATCAAAACACGCAAAAAAAGATTTTTATGCGGTGATATTTGCAAAGAATCCTGCAGGAAAGATTAGATTATTGGAGCTTAGATGAGAGAGAAAGATCTTAGAAAAATACCAGAGGATTTTGGCGCTGCAATTCCCCCAAACCGCCGCGGTTCCGCCGCAAGGTAGTTGGATTGGTTGCCAATTTTTCTTCAGTGCCCTCCTATGCTCCTCTGGGCTACGTTGAAAGTCTCTAAATCTCTGTTTCCTTACTCCAGTTACTCCAGATCCCCTTGCAAAACTCGCACAATAATCGTTAAATACACAAGATGCGGTTTTGGTTCTCGTTTATAATATGTTAGCTGTATTTTATAAGAAATCAACCCGAATAACAAGAAAAAAATTACACCCGTTTCCCCAGCAACGACGCCATTTGGTTGATCTGCTAAAAAGTGTTTTTGTAAAGTAACCGCAATCAAGTCGGTGTCGCTAGTAGCTAGCCGCGATGAGTATGGATCGTCCACAGGGAAACGTGAACTCTTTTCTTGCTGATTAAAGAAGGGTGATTGTTTGTCGTTACGGATATAAGATTTATAAAGAAAAGGCTTGTAGGGTTCATAGGACTTAGTATTAACGGATGAATAATTAAAAATGACTCCTTTTATCTTTTAATAGATTAAAACTAGATCGATAGTGATGAATGTAGATTAGGGTTCTTGGAAGAAACTAGGGTTTCCCCACTACTAACCCTTGTCCTTGTATTGATCTCTATTCATGTCTAGCCTTTAACAAAACAAGTGTTAAACTAATATTAAATTATGGCCGTGACTAGCAATAAATTAGTTACGCGCCCAATAAGGAGGTTAACATTTATTTTGCTAAAGTTTATAAACTTTAAAATATATAAAAGAGGTTAAAAGATTTTATCATCCATTGTTCTATCCTATCCTACGAAGCCTAGCAAGCTAGGAATTACTCGCTCATGTTTATAGTAGAAGAAAGGATGAAGAAGAGTGAAAACATAGTTAAGATACAGAAAGTAAGTGCAGAAAGTAAATTCGGAAATTAATTGCAAAATGAACAATAAAAAAACTACCTTTATTAATCAACTTTTGCATTTACAAATCCTTTGAAAATAGATTACAAGAACCCTAGTTGCTCTAGATCTCTCTTTTGTTGGACGTAGATGACTAGCTGATGATCACTCGGATGCATGGATCGCTTGGACCTCTTGATCTCTTCGACGATTTTTAACATGTAGCTCTCGGTCCCTTATATAGTCATAGAAACTAGAAACCCCACATGCCTTTTATATGCTGTTAAAATCCATCACACAAAATTTCACATCGTACGGCTACAAACATGCCGCGGATCCGCCGCATATTTGCATGTTTGGCCGTCTAACCATGGCAACCTAGTAGCATCAGGACTTGGGAATTTTTCTGCTCTCTTCTGTTGACATATGGAGATCCTTTAGATGTCTGGATTCTGAAAATAATGCTCTGAGTCTTTGCCGTTGCTAGATCTCATGATTTGCTTCAATATTTTGGCAGATTCGATTCTGACATCTTGATTTAATCCGAATCTCTTGGATTCCAGACCTGAGCTAATATCTGTACAATATCTCAAGTCATAGTGTTAGTAGTATTTGGTATTTTTGAGATATCATCCTAACCATTTTATATGATATTAAATCTTAAGAATATTGATTAGAAATATTTGATATGATATGCATATTTTAATTAGAATGATTTCATTTAAATATTATATACATATATTTTCCCTCATTATGTTAGTTAGAATGTAGAAATATATGATAATAATATTTTTACAAATAAACCCTCATATGTTCTATATTTACAATAAACACCTTTGAGTACTAAACAATAGTAGAGAAAATGTTCATTCAAATGTGCAATATTTTAGACTAATCAAAATACAAGGTCCAAATTTTGAGAAGTTACAGGTATAAGAATAAAGTATAGAACCATATGTTGCATGTATCAGGATTCGTCGTGTTGTTCGAAGGTGTAGATACTCATGCTAGGTATACCGTCGTAAAAAATATATTTGAGAACTTGTTTCTCTTTCAGATTACTCATCCGTTAGTGCGCTCCTTGATGAGTAATGTTGCTTGTTCTTCTTCCATTTGGTCGATATGTACTGGAAACAGCTGCATGTTTTTTTTTAATCTGGTTCAAATTAAATTAGTGCCTTTGTTTCGATATTGGATATAAAATGGATTCATATCTTAACGATGTTAAGGTATATGGAGTAGTCCAGCTTATACTTAAAAACAGAATCTGGATAAACTCAAGGAACGTTTCAGTAATAACAGTTTGTGGGTTATCCCGGGCTTTAACGAGGGTTAACATTCTACCATTTGGAGGATCAATAGTTATATTGTTCTTGACTCGCCACCTCTTTAGTAAAATGAATTCTTTTCAGAAAACACAAGTGGGAGTATGGTAGAACTGGAAGTGGTTTCAGAATCACAAACGATTACTGAAAATTTAGTAGAACCTAAAAATTCAATTGGATTCGACAATCCATTAGCCACTCCGCAGATTTGGTGGGTAACCTCAGCCACCCGAGAGATACTTCAGTTTCCTTAAAGACGGTGACAGGGAGGTTTTGATGATCCAAGCTTGCTACTTCTGCTATCCTAGACTATGAGATCTGGTAGGTGGATGAATATAACGTTGTTCTAAATTAGCTTTAGAAGTGCACGGGTATATGACTCTGCCAGAGGGTTGTTGTAGTCAGTGGGAGTAGCGGAAGCATGGTGGGCCAGTATCTTATGTCTATTTATAGACTAAAGCAAGTATAGTTGACATAGATCATCTATTTTTGATATGACAGTCATAGAGTTTGACTTCATTAGAACAATAGATGTACATGGTAAGAAGGTAGTAGTGAGTGATGTCTTGGTATTTGGATAAAGTACTCCTTATAGGAAGTGATATTCCTATACTACGATCGGTTATACTATGGTTGTCACAAGATATTTCTCCATATGGGATCTGGATAAAATATCTGGGATTCTGGTCACTAGATCTAAAGTTTTAAATCTAGATTTGGGAAGTGTCCCAATTTGGGTACTTTCTGTTGGGTTACTAGGCATTCTCACAAGGGTCTATAAGGTATCAACCATGCCCGATTCAAAATTTAGACGTGCCGAACAACCCTAACCAAGATCTTTAAACTAGAGATTAGGCGAAAAAAGCATGTTAAACACTTTAATATCTAAGAGTTTGGGATTACAACCTTTGTAGTCCGGTCCTTCACTTCATAAGCTCCGTGTTGAGGCCCCTTCGCTGCGATCATCATGTTCCCGGACTCTAGAGAGGCTCCACGAAGAGAAAAATGCATGCTTGCTTCCGATCTTCGATAACAAAGATGATCTACCTTGAAGTTTCATTAACACAAGCTCTCACTTATAAATGAAGTGAACGCCCTAATCTAAATGGCTAGGATAGATTAGGATGATGAAGTAGGATCTTAGCTCTCATTTGTTTTCTTAATCTCACTCAAAGTCATCACTAATGAAAAAGCTAGAAAGCTTTTCCATTGAAAAAGAGAAGGAAGAAGAAGAAGCATTTCTTTTGTGATGAATAATGAATTGTAGTGAGGTTAGAAATGCAACCATGGGTTAAGTATGATAACTTAACCCATGTAGAGAATCAACCATGGTCAAGGGTTGAGTTGGGTTAATAAATATCAGACAAAAATATCTTTTCAAAATATCTTTGCAAAAACAAAACAAAAAGCTTCTAGAAGGTTCTAGAAAAATTAACCCAAATCAAACCTTAATCATGTTTAATCTCCACTAATCATGTTGCATTAATAATCCTAACATGTTACAGTATTATATATCACATATACAATATTTATTGTAACAAAATAAAATAATACAATTAACATATATCGCATATATCAATGTATTACCCGAGTGAGAAAAAGAATCTTTTAGTGAGCTTATATTAGTTAATGTAATTTAATATATCAAATATATAATTATAAATTAAATTATCGAATCAACACTTGATCCGATAATCCGGCTATTTCACAAATAACCGACTAATATAATCTGTATCAGTTCATCGAATCAACACTTGATCCGATGACCCGGCTATATCACATATACCCGGCCGATATCTCATATCGCGAGAATCTAATACGGTATCACATATCGCATTATCCTCGGTCATGCACACATAACATATGTGCTCCTACTCCGTTTTTCCTGAGCCAAGAAAACTCTGTGTAGGACTCTAAAGAATCGTCAATACGCCGGCAGTACGTGATGATCATATCAAACACCCACAAGCTGCAAGCGGTCAGCTAAACGTAACAGCCACCCAGGTATTGAGCGATAATAAGATCAATAAGTAATCCTGCACATTCTCCTGAGAATCCAATCAGTAACACTCCCGTACAGTCCGGTCTCTTCGTCTGATATGTCGCATGTCTCGTCTAGGGGTGGTAAACGTCAGACCCCAGTAGCTTGATAAGTCGTGTCGATATGAGGTCCATAACAGTTCGAGAAACTACTGATAACACTTATCAATAAATCTCAGCAACCCTGGCCAAAGATTTCCAGTTATAGCCAATCGAACAAAGCGCAACATCAACTCCCTATACCGGGAGAGACGAATCCCCTCCTATCGCTCATTTCCTCTATGTGATTCGGGACTATAACCAAAAGCCACATTTTTGCACGCCCTCTTGGACGTGGTATGATGGAAATCAAAGCACAGTGGGAATCACACAAGACTCTATGACGATCTCGGGTCTACAGACTAACCTGTACCAGTGTCACCAGAGAACTGCCATCTGACGTGAGGTATAATACCGTCTGGGAGTTCTCGGCGAGTCCGTCCAGTGTACCCAGTCTCCACTGAGCACCCGTATACCTTCTCTGATATCAAACACCAATTGATATGAGATCATCCATCGCCCATCATATGGGTCAAGAAGCGCATACGCTAGTCTACTCTGGAGTATCGATGCCCTGTCTCGGTACTCCCACGATTAGGAACATTTGAAGGATGTACTTGGCGACTACACTGTCCTCACTAGTATGATCTGCATCATAGTCCTGATAGTCAAGTACTCATCCTAAGGGCTTTATCAACATGTAACATAGAGACAATTAGAGTATATTTTAAGATAAAGTGTAACCAGATAGCATACTATCATGTCGAGCAAGAAAGTCCTACCTGTATATGTCCAAGCATCCACTACAATATACATCGTATGTACAGTAATGGCCTCTAGGGCATACATATAACTAACACTTTGACACTATTCTAAAATGTTTTAGAATGGAGAACTCCTGGCGTGGTGGTGTACCCGCAGGTGATGGAGTCACCCTCTCTAAAGAGATGTCTTCTAGGCTGATAAGGAGAGAGATTTGCATGATTGACATATCACTTGCTTAGACAATTGAGTCAGTCATGAAATGTCAAGTACCACACCAGATATTGCTTTTGCACTGGATGCAATAAGCATATATTAATCCAATCCTGGAGAAATATTAGGAAGCAGTTATGAACATAAGTGAATGTTCTTGGTATATGGTAATGGCAGCCTCCTTCATCATTTCAGGCTTTCAAGGTGACCTGGATGACAGAGTGGCCGTCAGAGTTAATAGATTTCCCTCTTTTGAGGGGTAGTATGTTGGACAAGTGGTCCAAGAGGAATCTGAAGAAGGCATGGCGTAGGATACTGATTAAATTCAGTGGAAGATACAATCTAAGAAGTTTGTTGGATTTGGAGTTCATTTATGAACTGGGTCCCATCAGATATCCAGACGAATTCTAAGACATGTATCTCTCATTTCGGGAGATAGTCTTTCTCCGCGAAATTGAGATATAGAGAGATAAAGATAGAAATATTGGAGTGGATCCACTGACTGAGGCTATTTGTCGAACGCAATAGTTTCACAAACGTGCTTTGCGAGACTGATTAGTAGAGAAGTTGGGTATTCGGTATCACACGGGCTGTGAGTATGTGACACCGCACTAATTAGCCTTAAGTGCAAGCGGGAGATTGTTGGATATAGTGCCCTCAAGTCAATTATTGTAATCGCAGGTACGTAATTGTGATGATTGAGGGAGGACCTATACGGGAAGAACAGTCTTACTCAAAATGATAGTATGCTATCTGGTTTGTCTTTATCATCATGTACATGTATTATGTGGTATTACAGATCACTATTACATGTTGATAGAGCCTATAGGATTCTTACTTGACTACTAGCGTTATGATGGCGACCATACATGTGGGGGCTGGGTAGTCCATAAGCACATCCTTAAATGTCCTTAGTAGTGGGAGTATCGAGAATGGGCATTGATATTCTTGAGTAGACTGGTGTATACGTTTCTAGACCCCAAAGAGGGGCGATGGTTGGTCCCACAGCCATTGGTCTTTTGCACCTAGGATCATATACAGGTGCTCACTGGGGGTGAATACACTGGACAGACTCGCCGGGAACATGCTAGATGGTATTATACCTATTGTCAGATAGCAGTTCTCAGGTGACATGAGTACAGGTTAGTCCTTCGACCTGAGATCGTCATTTTTCTCGTGTGAGTTCCCACTGTGCTTTGATTACTACCCTACCATGGCTCAAAGGAGTCGTGCAAACTGGTTTTAGTTGGGTACAGTTTTAAGCCACATGGAGGCAGTGAGGGGATCGTCGGGGATTCGTCTCTCCCGGTATTGGGGGTTGATGTCGCTCTATGCATGGATGGCTATCACCAGGAATCCTTGACCAAGGTAGATGAGAATTACTGATTTGGATCAATAGTTTCTCAATGGGTGTTGGGCTTCACACCGACACGAAATATCGCGTTATTAGGGGTCTGACTTTATCCACCCCCTAGACCCGATATGCGATACTCTTAGACGGAGAGATCGGACTGTACGGAGATTTTCAAAGATAGGCTCAGAAGGGATCTGGATGAGTTTGCTCGTCAACCTTCCTTTTCGATAGGTACTTGGGTAGCCGTTATATACAGCTAGTGCCGCTGACGTGCTTGTGGTTATGGATTTATCCAGTAACTCACTGCCGGCGTACTGTCAAGTCTTTAGAGTCCCACACAAAGGGTTTTCCTGATTCAGGTGAAATGATGTTGTAGCCGTATTTTGATACGTGCAGGGTTCCGATCGAATGATTATACTAGTTACCCAGACTTTCGATCAGACGGTTGATAATACTAGCCGGCTTAGGATTGAGCCGGGTTATTAAATCAGGTATTGATTTAATAATTTACGTATATATATACTTCGATATATATATTCTAGTATTATGTTCTTTGTCTTATTCTATCTCTTTGGGTATTCGTATTTTGATACGAATACGGGTATGTATATACAGTTCAGTGTATTCCATATTTATACGGAAAATATTCTAGAAGGTGGACACCTCATTTTAGTTTATCTATTTATTAATTTAAATAAAAATGAGGTGTAAAGGTAGTGAAGAGAGAATGGTGAGAGTCATACTTGAATAGCATTGAAAAATGAATTTAAAATTTATTTGTGCAAATTATTCAAGTATGGTTGCCTTATTTTATTTCGAAAATGGTTTTTACAAAACCATGCTTCATATCATACTCTCATTTAGGATGTCGGATGAACACTTGGTTAGTTTTTGGGATGAAAATCACTCTCACCATTTGCCTCATCTCTCGTCACTTGCCTTTCTTGAGCTCCTCCTCCTTCTTCTTGATCATCCACCCTACCATCTCATAAGTTGAGAATCAAGGGTGGAAGAGAGATTGATATACACTTAGAAAATCTCACTACATCCTTAGACACTTTAGATTAGCAACCTAGAGTCCTATATGCTCCACTAGATTTTTAGTATGGAGCTAGGCCATGAACCACATCTCTCAGATGGATCATTTTCGACGAAGGAAGACCGGCGGCCAAGCTCGATCAAGAAGACCTCAAGGAGCTAAGGAAGAGGGTAGAAGACTGAAGGACATGGATCTTTTGATAAAACAACTCTATCACGGTAGATAACCTCTTTGTTCTTTGCAAGTTTCATGTTTGGTTTCGATTCTAGGTAGTTGTTTCTAGCGCCAAGTTTTTTAAACACCAAAATTTTTCGTTCCGCAACGGCTGCGGTCGAAGGCCAGGGAGTTAGGAACCCCAACAATTTTGATGCGAAGCATGATTTCGACACGGGGTACATTCTGAGACAAAACATGATTCCGACGTAGAGGTTATTGGCTGACTTGATTCCAAGACGGAGCATAATTCCGACAGGGAAGGCAGATACTCCGAGGCGAAGCATGATTTCGGCACGGGGCACAATCTGAGACAAAACATGATTCTGATGCAGAGGTTGATATCCTGAATGAAACATAGTTCCAATGCAGAGTTTGATTCCTAGGCGAAGCATAATTCCAGCAGGAAAGGCAGATACTCCGAGGCGAAGCATGATTTCGACACGGGGTACATTCTGAGATGAAACATGATTCTGACGCAGAGATTGTTGGTTGACTTGATTCCGAGGCGGAGCATAATTCCGAAAGGGAGGTCGTTGGTCGACTTGATTCGAGGCAGAGCTTGATTCCGAAGGGGAGGTCGTTGGTTGACTTGATTCCGAGATAGAGCATAATTCCGACAGGGAGGTCGTTGGTTAACTTGATTTCGAGGCAGAGCTTGATTCCAACGGGGAGGTCATTGGTTGAATTGTTGATTTGATTTGATCTGGGAGTTTCTTATCCATCCAGCAGGGCTTTTGAGCATGCGACTTGGAATTTGGGTTTTTGTTTGGCATCGGCATCGCTACACTAGAATATGGTACCAGGAGCGAATCATTTGCCATGGAGAACTTAGGATTTAGGTTGACATCAGCATCGCTATACTGGAATATGCTACCAGGAGCGAATCATCATTTGCCATGAGAGAATTTCGGGATTTTAGTTTTGGTTCGGCATCAACACCGCTACACTGGAATATGGTACCAAGAGCGAATCATCATTTTCCATGAGGGGTTTTTCTTCGTTCCCAGTTTAACGACTTAGAGGTCATCTGTTCCCAGTTTAACGACCTAGAGGTCATATGTTCCTAGTTTAAAGATGTGGAGGGTCTATTGGATCTGAAGTTTGGAATTTTGGGGTAGGGGTCGGCATCAGCGTTGCTAACACTGGAGCACAGGTGCCAGGAGCAATTCATCATTTGCCTCTACCCGTTGGGGAGCGATGGATTAAGAGACAAGTTTAGGTCCCTATCACCTAAGGCTTTTTTATTTTATGACCCGTAAGGGTCCCATAGAAGCATTTTCTCCCTAAGAGTCAAAAGGATCTTGTAAGTGTATTTTCTCCTTAGGAGTCATGGAGAACCCCAAGTGTGTTTTTCCTTTGTGAGTCATAAGAATCCCACGAAGGTGTTTTCTTATGATTCGAGAGGATCTCGTAAGTTTTGTTCTCCTCATGTATCGTGAGGACACATGAGTGGGTCTTCCTAAATAGAGCATAATTTCGATGGCGGAGACTGGCCGCTGGACTGGTGATTGCGGTGGGGTATAGGTGTGATGAGAATTATTTGAGCCCGTGAATTGTATACGGTTGTCAATTTAGGGACAAATCATAGGGCTGGTATAATTTTGGTTGGCGTCTCCATCACTGCACTGGAATATGGTACCAGGAGCGACTCATCATTAGCCATTTGTGCATTTGGATTTTGGTTGGTATCTGCATCGCTGCACTGGAATGTGGTACCAGGAGCGACTCATCATTCGCCATTTGGGGATTTAGATTTTAGTTGGCGTCTACATTACTGCACTAGAATATGGTACCAGGAGCGACTCGTCATTCGCCATTTGGAGGGTTTTTTTTACCGCGATTGCTTTATCATTTCAGCTTTTCTTATCGCGAAGGTCATGATTGCCCTATCATTTCGGCTATTTATTCGCGGTTGCCCCATCATTTCGGCTTTATTTTCATCTTTATTTTACTAGCTGATTTTTATTGCGAGTTGTTGTTAGTTATGTATATGCCCTAGAGGCCATTGTTGTACATATGATGTATATTATAATGGATGCTTGGTTATATATAGAGATGACTTTCTTGCTCGTCATGATAGTATGCTATTTGGTTTCACTTTATCTTAACATGTTGACTTGTATTGGTTTACTGTTTTACTCTCACATGTTGATAAAGCCCTTAGGATTTGTACTCGACTACTGGGACTATGATGAGATCATACTAGTGGGGCCGCGGTAGTCGATGAGTACATCCTATAACTGTTCCTAGTCGAGGGTATATCGAGACAGGGCATCGATACACCAGAGTAGACTAGCGTATACGCATCTTGACCCATATGATGGGCGATGGATGATCCCATATCCATCGGTGTTAGACATCAGAGATGGTGTACGGGTGCTCAGTGGAGACTGGGTACACTGGACGGACTCGCCGAGAACTCCCAGATGGTGATATACCACACGTCAGATGGCAGTTTTCTGGTGACACTGGTACAGGGTAGTCTGTAGACCCGAGATCGTCATGGAGTCTTGTGTGATTCCCACTGTGCTTTGATTTCCACCTTACCACGTCCAAGAGGGCGTGTAAAACGGTGGCTTTTGGGTACAGTCCCGAATCACATGGAGGCAATGAGCGATAGGAGGGGATTCGTCTCTCCCGGTATAGGGAGTTGATGTTGTGCTGTGTTCGATTGGCTATAACTGGAAGTCCCTGGCCAGGGCTGATATAGAGATTTACTGGTAAGTGTTACTAGTAGTTTCTCGACCCGTTATGAGCCATACATCGACACGACTTATCGGTTACTGGGGTCTGACGTATATCACCCCTAGACTTGATATGCGACATATCAGACGAACAGACCGGACTGTACGGGAGTGTTACTGGTTGGATTCACAGGAGAACGCACAGGCTAGCTTGTTGATCTTCTGATCGCTCAATACCTGGGTGGCTGTTACGTTTAGCTGACCGCTTGCAGCTTGTGGGTGTTTGATATGATCATCACCTGCTACCGGCGTATTGACGATTCTTTAGAGTCCTACACAGAGGTTTCTTGGCTCAGGCGAAACGGAGTAGTGGCGCATATGTGATATGCGCAGGAACGAGAATAATGCGATATGGGATACCGTATTATATTCTCGCGATATATGGATATGAACCGGGTCATCGGATCAAGTGTTGATTCGATGAATCGGTACATGATATATTAGTCGGTAATATTCGATATAGCCGGATCGTCGAATCAAGTGTTGATTCGATGATTTAATGTATAATAATATATATGATATATTGTATTACATTATCTAATATTGGCTCGCTTTATTATTTCATTTTCTCAGTAGATGATACATTGATATATATGCGATATATGTTAATTGTATTATTTTCTTTTGTTGCAAATATATAATATATATGTGATATATATTATTGTGACATGTTATGATTAATTGTTAAACATGTTTAAGGATGATTAATTGAGATTAGGGTTTAATTTGGGTTAGATGTTTCATGCATCTTCTAGAAGGTTTCTTCTTTTGTCATTCTTAAGATATTTTCTTTAACTCAACTAAATCCTAACTCTAGTTATTTCTCTACAAAATCCTAGCCACTCATCCTTGACCATGGTTTACAATTCAATCATATGATTATATTCTATTCATCACAAAAGAAAAAGGATTATTCTTTTTCCATGATCTTCTTCTTCTCTCTTGAAAGAAAAGCTTGCTAGATTTTCTTAAGTGATGAAATAATATGAGAAAATGATACAAAAAGAAAGCAAAATTACTACTCTCTCATCCTCATCTCATCTAGCCCATGGGATTAGTGTGTTCTCTTCTTTAAGAGTGAGAAAGCTTGAGTCGTAGCAACTTCAAGGTAGATCATCGTAGATTTGGAATATGACAAGCTAGAATGGATCGTTCGAGTCGTGGAGCCTCTCATGAGTCCGGAAGATCGTGGATCGCGGCAAAGGGACTTCTACTCGGAGCTTGTGAAGTGAAGGAGCGGACTACAAAGGTTGTAATCCCTCACACTTAGATAAAAGTTATCATCTTTCATGTTAAACCCTAATAATCTAGCAAAGATCCCGGCTTTGGGTTGTTCGGCACGTCTAAATTTTTATCCGGGCATGTTTGATGCCTTTTGAACCTTCACAAGAGTGCCTAGGAACCCTACAGTTGTCCCATCATTTCGGCTTTTTTTCATTTACAAAATTGTAACGTTTTAAAAATAAATAAATAAATAAGCAAATAAATAAATCGTTTAGTGAATTTTTCAGATAATCGGTAAAATAAATTGTATTTTCCGTAAAACTTAATTACAAATATTTTCCATCATAGACTTAAAAACACTTATTTTAACTATGTAATTGCAAGTATTTGGTACTTATTTATTCACTTATAAATTATTAGTTTACCTAAATATTTTTTCTTAATTAATTATTTTAATTATTATTATAAGCTTTCATTTATACATTAAATTAGTGGTAATTGAAAATTGGAATGAATTAAATATACAAATGTGAACCATGAAAACTTAAAATGCAAGTTTATAAAATGTTCTCTTTCTACACTTGTCTTCAAGGTTCTAGACAATTGAAAAAAAGAGGGGGGTTAATTAGAAAATGAAGTAAATGGAAATAAGTTATTATATGTATTAATTAATGATGTTTCTACACACACTCTCACCTCACTCTCTCCTCCCCCCCTCATTTCATTGCCTGGTGGAGCACAGCCGCTCCCCTCTCCCTTTCAACTCACTTCTCATCTCATCAAAAAGGAAAAAAAACAGAAAAGAAAAAGGAATTATTAAAGGAGTTAAAAGAAGTAACATTTGAGATGTTTCCACACATTTCTACACCCCCCCCTTTTTCCCTTTTATTTTCTGGCCGAAACAGAGCCCACATTCCCCATCTCATTTTTCCACATTAAACTCTCCAATTATTCATCAAAAATCCATCAAAATCCACACTAAATCTCACAAATTCAAAGCAAATTATTCATCCATTTCTCCTTGGCCAAATCTAGTATGAATCATGGAGCAAGAGACCATTTGGCGAGGTTAAGTGTGCAAGTTTGATCTCATGTTGTTGAGGTATAATCCTAGTCCCATGTTTAATTTGTTGCTAATTATTTCAATCTAATCTAATTAGGCTTTAAATTGCAAGTTTGGAAAATCAAGAAAAGGGTTTGTAATCAAGTTAGGGTTTTTAATCATTTGATTATGGTTGTGATGAGTAGTTTAACATATTTAGGCATGCAAAACCTAATCTAGTTGCTAATTTGTTAATTGTTACATTTAAATTGTTCTAATTAAGCTATTTTGTAAACCAGGTTTTTAGATTTAATATAATTTGGTGAGATAAAATTCTAGTAAAGGTTTGTATGGATTAATTGAGTTATTATGTGAATAATGTGGCCACTAGATTTGCTAAAACATCAAGAATTGTATTAAATCAGATAATGGTCGCTTACTAGGTTGTCGGAATAAATCGATTTGAAATAAAGTTGAGGTTTTGAGGTTATGCAACCTATTTTATATAATATTTAGTGTGTAGTAAATGCGCGAATGGTATGATTTGGTTTTAGATTTGGGGATTTTCATGTATAGAGACCCTAGTTGTAGTTTGTAGCGTTGTCGCGAGCCCGTTTGTGCACCAAGTGTGTGCACGTCTAGTAGTGCGCGTGTTTGACATGTGTCGTTTGTTCCACGACTATTCGTATATTTATCCTTTTAGTTGCTTGTGTGCGATTCTAGGATCGGGTGCAGAGGCATCGGACGCGGCGCGGAAAGACAGGGCGGATATCGGATCAGATTAGCCGAAGCGTCCCGGTAAGTAGATGTATACATCTATGGGGGGATCGTCTGGATGGCGCAATGCGCTCTACATTTAGAAATGATTAGTAGTTTGGTAGCAATGTGTGTAGTTCAAAACATTCATAACATACATCGCATCATTTTACATATGATGTCATCAATTATGACACTTGCACCGTTACCATTGGTTCATGCTGCACGTTCACTATTCATGCGAACACACATGCCATTGGTAATTGCTATGTCAAGAACATTATAGAACTTTCTTAGAATCGATATCTATATATTTGCATCATACTTGATATGTAAATGGGTAGTTGTATATTCATTCATCAAGGTTGACACATAGGATGGCTAGTCACATATACATATATAGTTTCTGTTCTTACATAGCATAGTATATACCATCATATTATAGACATCCTTCATCATCGATATGCTTACACATTGTGATTTCTTCTTGAGGATTTAATATTTATGAGATTTCTGGATTTTTGGGGAAAAGCGCGAGAATTTATAAACTTATTATCCTTTTTAAAACAAATATGCAAGTTCCGGTTTTCTCGTGATGTATATGTCATCCACCATGAGTTTTCATGTTTTCTATTGGATTTCGAGACCCGATTCGAGGAGTGGATGAACCGTCTCGGGTACATGGTGGGACCGGTATGGTACACCCAGGCAAGAAGCTTGAGTTGCATACGATGAGCCTGGCAGGGGCAGACTACCTACCGGTGATGTCTGGCGCGGCGGATATCCGGAGGATCCCGACCGTTTTCATGAGATTTGATGATATGGGCCGATCCGGACTGACAGAGCCCGAGATATTGAGACATTGAGATCTTTAGACATTGAGACATTGAGATATAGATAATTTGTGTCGATGCTTGATACGGATTTCTGTTGATTTCATTTCTATTACTTCAGTTATTTTACAGGAGTTTTACTAAGATGAAAATAAGGATTTTCTCATATCAAACATACTTAGTTTTCATGTTGATTATGCATTCATGTTGCATACATACATAGTGCATCGCATCATATCAGTATATGCGTAGGTTATGACGCATTTGCGTGCATGCTTACGATAGCCTTATTAGATGTTACTTACTACTCATGAGTTGGCAACTCACCCCCGTTGTGCCACAGTATCTTGCAGGTCTGACCCGTCAGCGCAGTGGCGGTGGGTGTATCTTCTTTTCCGCTCCTTTGCATCGATTTTCAGCTTTGCTCAAAGGTGGGTTGCGGGGATTACTTTCGTTCCATCTTGTATTTTATTTTGTATCTAGTATACTCCATCCACCCTTGTATATTGGACTAGACGGTGAGACTTAAGACTTGTATTTGTGGTTTGGTTTCGATGCTCACTTGAGCCGACGTGATGCTTTTATGTTTTTATACTTATTTTGCATTATTATGATATATTCATTGCATGTGGTTGTGATTCGGCGAAAAGCTAGCTCCCGCATGGGGATGCCCTTATTCATTTCTATGTATTTTCATGTGTTGTACCCGTTTCGTGGCCAGTATTTACAAAGGAGACTCTGCCGAAATTTTCGGGAAATTTTGTTGTTGTTTTGTGCGACTTATTTTGTTTTAAAAAAATTGCTTTCTTTAACAAAGTTTTCCTTCACTCTACTTCTTTCAATGGTTTAGATTTCTGGGTTTTGGCTTACTTAGATTACGTTACGCCTTGAGTCGTTTCGTAATTTAAGTGCCAGTCACGTTCCGTACCTTCGAGTCATGACAAAGTTGGTATCAGAGCGATAGGTTTTACCTTTCTGAGTGTAGGATGACCTTTGGTAGATGGAGTAGGTGAATTAAGCAGAGTGGCGTAGCATATGTATGTTCCGCGGCATGCTTATGATACGGTACTCCACCTAAGTGACCTTAGGATATATATTTGCTTGTATTTCCTTCCTTGACTCCAGAAATCCTTTGATTCGATCGCAATATTCCTATCAATCCTGTTTCTTGTTCCAGCCACTATGCCGCCAGAGACTACGAGGGCCAAAGGGCTGCCGCCAGAGATGAGATTAGAGTAGGCTCGTTTTAGGCGAGGACCGATCAGGGCGGTATGCCTACCCCTCAGGGACAGATTGGTCCGCCTTTTTCCAAGACGGATGGCTAGGCTGGAGTCGAGTATTCAGGATTTATGACAGATGGTTGGATTGTTAGTTGAGGTTAGCCGAGCTCCGAGAACCGATGATGTCCCTCCTGTTTCAGGGACTGTGTTTGTACGTGTTGCTCAGGCAACTGTTTCCATTGTTACCAAGATTATTTCCGTATCCTTACGAGAGTTTTGGGGCTGAAGCCTCAAGCTTTACAGGTACAGATGCAGTGAAGGATCCGTAGACAATCCTTGACAGGATGGCTAGGAATTGTCGTTCACAGAGTTGTTCTTACGAGATATGGATTGAGCTTGCGAGTTTTCATCTAGAGGGATCTTGCTCAGACACGGTGCGAGTAGGTTGAGAGAGGCCAAGGTACAGGTCTACCTCCTATGACTTTGGATAAGTTCACAGCTGTAATTCTTGCTCATTTCCTTCTGGAGAGCATTCGATATATCTGAGCTCATAGTTTCGATTCCTTGCGTAAGACTTCAGGGATGATAGTGTCCAAGTACGACATTCAGTTTACTTAGTGGTCCGATATGCTCCTTACCTGGTGGACACTGAAAAGAAAACGGATAAAAGAGATTCGTGTGGAGATTGGATATACAGTTATTTCTTGCAATTAGCACCCAGCATTTTAAAATTTATGCCGCTGTTATGAACGCAACCTTATTATTGAAGGAGCGCATTTCTGAGACTTCAATCGTTTCTTCGATCGAAGCGGATTTGTACCGGTATGCCAGTACAGAGGCGGCTAGATAGACGCCATTGTGACAGGCATTCGTTCAATGTTTTCTTCCAGTACGTATTTCTTTCCGGTGCCGTTTAAGATGGTATCCACATATTTTGTATCAAGGTTTAGCCGATAGTGGTCCTTGCTAAATCAGTCGCTTATTGTGATTTCTTCCGTAAGCAATTCTCTTGTTGCTCGAAATGTTTTCATTCATGTTTGTTTGTTCGTATCAAAGATAAGGACTCTTATGTCAATTTGATTTCTTCCTTTCACGCTAGTCAGCTCTTGAAGAAATGATGACAGGGGTTCTTGGCATATGCTTGTTAGAGCCGCAGATGTTCCGTTCGACTAGGTCCTGATTGTGTGGGAAATTTCAAGATGTCTTTCATGACAACTTGCTTGGTTGTCGCCAGAGCGCGATATTGGGTTCTGCTTTGACTTGATTCCCGACACGGAGCCTTTTTCTATATCGCCATATTGGATGGATCCGGCGGAATTTAAAGAACTGAAGGATCAGTGGTAAGAATTTTTGGATAAAGGGATTGTTCGTCCGAGTGCGTCACCTTGGGAGTGCTCCTATCCTGTTCATCAAGAAGAAAGATGGCAGTTTTTGTTGGTGCATCGATTTCGTCAGTTGAATTGGGCTACTGTATGAAACAGATATCCCCTACCTCGCATCGATGAATTATTGGATTAGCTCCATGGTGCGCGATATTTCTCGAAGTTTGACTTGAGATCGGGTTACAATCAGTTGCGGGATCAAGAGGATGATATTCCAAAGATTGTTTTTCGCACGCGCTACGGGCTCTATGAGTTTTTGGTGATCTCGTTCGGGTTCACTAATGCCCCAGCAGCGTTTATAGATTGGATGAACCGAATATCCAGGCCGTTCTTGATCAGTTTATCATCATGTTCATTGAGGGCGTCTTAGTGTACTTTTGGAGCCGAGTGGAGCCTAGACAGTAATTGAGGATTTCTTTGCAGATTTTGAGGGAGCACCAGCTATTTGCTAAATTATGCAAGCGTGTTTTCTGGATGGGTAGTGTTGACTTCTTGGGTCACGTAGTTACGAGAGATAGTATGTATGGAACCGAATGAGATCGAAGACGTGTAGCATTGGCCCAGACAGGTATCAGTGACGGAGGTTCGCAGCATTATTGGGTTTAGCCGAATATTATCAATGCTTTTTTGGGATTCTTCTCGTATAGCTACAACGTTGACAGAGTCGACCCGGAAGAAAATTCCTTTTCCTTGGACCGAGGCATGCAAGCAGAGCTTTCAGCAGTTAAAGACCCGTTTGACTACGGCGCCAGTTTTATCTATACCTTCAGGATCTGGCGGTGTTGTTGGTTAGTGCGATGCTTCTCGGTAGTTGAAGAAGCGTGAGCAGAACTATTCTACGCATGATTTAAAGATAGCCACATTGATTTTTACACTTAAGATTTGGAGACGAGTCGTCCCAGATATTTACAGACCAAAAGAGTTTAAGGTATATTTTCTTTAGCAGCAAGATCTGAATTTTGAGACAGCACAGTTGGATGGAGCTAGTGAAAGATTAGGACTGCGAAATTCTTCATCATCCGTGCATGGAGAATGTTGTCGCATATGCTTTGAGTCTGAGGCCCGGAGGTAACTTTGCATGGTTGAGCAAAGTTCAGAAACAGTCGACGGCGGATTAGCAGTTGTTTCGTGATAGCTGGCCCTGTTGGAGAGTTTTGGCTTCAAATTTTTTTCAGTGTTCCAGGATCTGGGTTTTAGAGTTTCAGGTGTTGCTTATTTTTTCTAAGTTTGCATGTGATGTGATCTTACAATATAAGAAATTCGGAGTGCTTTGTATTCGTAGTTTTAACATTGTTTCAGGTATTCGCATGCTGTCTAGGAAAAGTTGAAAAGTTCGAACGAATATTAAAAACCTATTTTTCCAAGTTTAAGGTATTCGGAAAATCATGCAAGTAATTTTATGGACCCTCTGGAAGAATGAAACCCTAACTCGACTTAATGACCATGTAACCGCTTTCGAACCTTAGGGTTTGTGGCAGTTCCGCGGTGCTATTAATGAGGCTTGGGTCTGCCCTTCTACGGTTGGTCCATAGGTACTGTGGCATGTTCTGGGTATTTTTAAACTGTGCTCAAGTGTTGAGCTCTTGGGAAATTGTGGGACTTTGATGAATCGATCGAAAAGATTAACGTCAACCGGTTATGATGTGAAGGGATGAAGAGAGATGTCATAGATTTGTTTCGGGATGCTGACTTATTTGCAAATCAGGGCCGAGAATCAGGGGTCAGCAGGAGAATTACAACCTTTGGCCATTCTGGAGTGGAAACGGGAACAGACTTCTATGGATCTTGTTGTGGGCCTACCTAGGACCAAGAAATGGTATGACTCTATTTGGGAGATCGTAGATCGATTGACGGAAGGCAGCTTATTTTTTGCCAGTCAAGACCACTTTCGGACACGTGCATTATGTTCAGATAGATGTTGATAAGATAGTGTGACTTTATGGAGTTCCGACTTGTATTGTGTCCGGCAGAGGCACCCAGTACACCAGCTGACTTTGGCAGAAACTTCAGGAGGCTTTGGACACCAATTGAGTTTCAGTACAGTTTTCTATCCACAGACCGACGGTCAATCAGAAAAGACCATTCAGATTCTTGAGGACATGTTCCGAGCTTGCGTTCTAGATTTTGTGGCATTGGGGTCATCATTTGCCCTTGATGGAGTTTATCAAATAATAACAGCTTCCAGGAGAAGATTCAGACGGCACCCATCAAGGTATTATATAGGAAGAAACGTCGTTCACCCGTAAGTTGAGTAGTATGTTGGACAGAGCTTAGTGAGAGCAGTATTATGGGGCCACAGATGGTATAAGAAATGACCAAAAAGATTCAATGATTCAGGATGGGTTGAGAGTGGCCCAGAGTGGGCAGAAATCTTATCTAGACCGACGTCGGCATAGATTTAAGTTTATAGTTGACGATCATGTTTTTCTTAAAGGTTTCTCTGATGAAGTGCGTGTTGAGATTCAGGAGGAAAGGAAAGCTTAGTTCCAGATATGTGGGTCCCTTAGAGATTCTCAAGCATGTTGGCGCAGTGTTTATCGTGTGGCTCTTTTACCTAGTTTTCCAGATTCTTCGTCCCGTATTTTTATGTATTGATACTCCGCAAGTACCTTCATGATGGAACTTGTTGAATAGCATCTAGGAGAGGAATGTTTATGTTAACTTGCTTAAAAATTTCCACAATCTTCTCCATTTGTGGACTTGGTCTGTTGCCTCTTAACCTGTTTGGATAAGGTGCTTTATCAATAAGGGTTTGGTCCAACATTGGAGAGGATTGTGGGTACGGATTCGATCCCAAAACTGGAGTGGGAATCGACTTAGATAGATTTGGCGAAATGGACGAAGGGTTCGAGCCTTGGGGAAAACGGAGAATAAGCTCGGGTGAAGGTGGGAGACTAGACGAATTAGGGGAAGAAGAAGAAGAAGCTGGGGTATCAAATGTTTCACTAACATCAATTTGCTCACCCTCTCGGTTATTCAGCACTCTCCCCGATCTCAACGTAGTAACAGCACTCACATTATAACTTTGTGAGTGGCCAGGATTAGGTATGGGTTGAGATGGGAGTTTCTCTTTCTCTCTCGCACTCATTGCGACGTTTAACAGTGCGATTTGGTTTTCTATTGATTTAATACTCTCACCATGGGAGGCGGAGTTTTTCGTTAGGGTATCAATAGAAGACCTTATCTCAGCCGAATTTTGCATGGATTGTTTCATGAACATATCCAAAGTTTGTGCAAGTGAGTTGTCAGTACCGGCCACTTGTGGTGTAGAAATGTTGGCCGGATTTTGGAAGTTTTGTGACTGAAAGGGGGGCTGATTCTGTGGTTGTGGTTGCTGTGGAGGAGGTCTTTGATAATTGCTTTGTTGGTTTTGATTCCAAGCAAAGTGAGGATGATTCCTCCATCCTTGATTATATGTGGAAGAATAAGGATCGTTTCTAGGTCGCTGCTGAAAAGCAGCATTAGCTTGAAACGATGCATTCATAGGACATTCTTCCGTTAGGTGTGAAGGATCCGAACAGCAACCACAGACAGTCTTGGGAAGCGTGACCTGATTTAGGGAGACTGATGAAAGTTTGTTCTCAATAGAATCGAGTTTCTTTTGCATCGCTGCCATTTCGGCTTTTACTGCGATGGAAACGTCGAGCTGGTGAATACCTCCCTTGGTTGTAGGTGGTCTTACGCTTTCCCACTGCAACGTGCTTTCTGCGAGATCTTCCAGATATTTCCATGCTTCTCCGTCATCTTTAGACATGAAATTGCATTGACACATTGTTTCAAGCATCTGCTTTGTCGCTGGATTAATGCCCTCATATATAATCCGACATAAATCCCATCTTTGTATTCCGTGATGGGGGCATTGGACAAGCAGATCTTTGAAACGTTCAAAGCACTTCCAAAATGGTTCATTGGGAAGCTGGGTGAACTGGTTAATCTCGCTCCTAATATGTGCAGTCTTATGATTTGGGTAAAACTTCTTAAGAAATGCTACGACGAATTCATCCCAATTAGTGATAGAGTGTGCGGCAGTATTATAAAGCCATTTCTCTGCCAAGTCGCACAGTGTGAATGGGAGAAGACGTAAGCGCATAGCATCTAAAGTCAATTGTGAAGTACCCATCATTGCGCATATGTTTTCGAATTTGGTGATGAAAACGTACGCGTCTTCCGACTCAAGCCCGTGAAATTTAGGCAGCAGATTGATGTAGTGGGGTTTAATTTCGAAATTATCCCCGTTAGGTGGTGGAAGAGATAGACAAGTAGGAAGAGGACCACGAATAGGATAGCATCTCTCTTGGAGAGAGATGCACGGTGGATTCTGCTCACCTGCGGGCGGTGGCAGCGTGGTGTTATAATTAGATGGAGTGCCGTCCATCACGGTCGATGTGGTGTGTGGTGGGGGAAAAGAAGATGAAGAAGTACCGACTTCGGTGTCAATAGCAGGAACGCGGACAAGACGGGCACTAGGATCCCGTGTCCAGCCGAGCATGCACTAAACGGGTTTAGTGCAAGTGGCAGCGTGTGTGTGATTTAAAATTGGCTTGTTTTGAAAAATGTGGGACTCAAGACAAATCTCCCTAAGATGCACAAGCAACCCTAGAACTAAGGTCACCTAGGTCTGCTAGACAGCTCCTAACTAAGGCTAGAAATAGGACCTCAAACCGCCTCTTCACGGACAAGTACGGCCAGGTAAGTGGGAAGGAACCACCACTACAGTGGGCCTAATTAAAAACCACTAGCCTAGACACCGCAATGTCAGTTAGGATAAACGGCCGATGCCTATACTAGTCTTTTTCCTATTGAGCTCGACAGTCCTTAGAGTCTGGTCTAGATATTTTTTAAATTAATGAAGGGTTGATCTGTATGCTCGGTTTGTGATTTGTGGGGCTTAGGAAGGGTGATGAAATCCCTACCTAATCTTGATTTGGTCTTTACCCCTTAAAGTCCGTATTAAATATGCAAAACAAAACCAATCACAAAACTTTTGCAAAAAGATTTTTGAGCGGCGCTATTTTGCAAAGAATCCTACAGAAAATAGATTTTATTGGATGTGAGGGGAGAGAGAAGGAGGTTAGAATCTTACCATAGAAGTTTGGAACCCTAGATCTTCCTTCCCGCCGCGCTTCCGCCGCAAATGAGGTCCTTTGCCGCGCTTCCGCCGCGGAGTAGATGGATCAGTTGATGAGAATTTTTCTGTGGCCTCCTGTCCTCTTCTGGATCTTGATGAATGTCTCTGTCTCTCTGTATCCTTAAGTATGTGACTCCAGATTCCCTCGCAAAATGGACACAATAATCGTTAAATATGCAATTTGCAGTTTTGTGTTAATAATGATATGAATCGTCTAAGAATTCAACACAAATAATAAAAATAAAAAATTACGCACGTATCCCCGGCAACGGCGCCATTTGATTGGTTCGAAAAAGTGTGTGTAGTTAACCGCAATCAGAACAGTGTCGCGCGTAGCTAGACCGAGGTGAGTACGGGTCGTCCTCTGGGAAACGTGGAACCTTTTACTTTTACTTTAGATGTGTTGAGAAAGAGAGGAGGGATAAATAATTTTATAGAATGGTTTCTAGATCTACGTTAAACAAGAATGTAAAATATAGATCTAGATTATTTTAAAGATGTAGTGAATATAATAAGAAGGCTTGTAGGGTTCGTTAGGATTTAGTAGTTATGGACGATTAATTAAAAGTTACCCTTTTTATCCATTAATAGATTTAGAACTAGAACGACGGTGATGCGTGTAGATTACGGTTTCTGGAGGGAAAAGGAATCCCACTCTTAACCCTTATCTCGACACGGAACTCCGTTCATATCTAGCCTTTACCAAAACAATCATTAATCTAATCTCTAATCGCGGTCGGAACTAGCAAAGAATTGCTAGCGCGCCCGATTAGGATGTTAATGACTCTTTTGATAAAGTTCCTAAACTTTATAGGACTTAAAAAGGGTTTAATTATTTTCATCGTCCATTAGCCTACCCTAATCCTACGAGCCCTAACAAGCGGAGAATTACTCGCGCATGTTGGGAGAAGAAGATGAAAAGAAAGAGAGGGAGAACATAATGTAAAAAAAAACAAACAATTAAATAAAAAAACTACCTTTATTAATCAACTCCTTCAAACTACACTTTTAATCCATAGAAAATGATTACAAAACTTGATTTGCTTCTCGATCTTTCCTAAGGAGGTAGTCGAACAGTCGATGATCAGCCTGGATGCGTGAGCGTCGGGAGCTTCGTGATCTCTTCGGCTTGATAGCTTTTCCAAGAGGCTCTCAGTGCCTTTTTATAGTGAAAACCCAGAATCTTATTGTTGAAAAGTTGGTAAAATTCAGCAGTAATCAATCTCCCAAAATCTTGCATTCCAACTCCTCATTATTGCGGCGGATCAGCGGCCCAAAGGTGTGTTTGGCCGCGGATCCGCGCTCAAGGGATGTGATCAATTGCTTATTTTTCTTGGGCTTTCATCTGGTGACATGTGGCAATCCTAGGCATCTTCAGAATTCAGAAATCTTCTCTCGGTTGCTTCCAGACTTGGTCTCCATGTTTGCTTCTTAATTTGGCAAGATTTCTTCAACAGCTTGATTTCTTTGATATATTCTGCATAACAACTTAAATAAGACTTAGTAGACCTAGTTCTACTAGGATTAGGTCAATGAATTTATTTGCATACACTTTCCTACCAAATGATAATTAAAATATATTAACACATGGAAAATGGTGCTTTTACACATAAACCCTCATATGTATAATATATTATAATAAAGTCCTTTTTTAATATGAAAATGGTAGGAAAAATGTAATACAAATGCGCAGTTTTATCAACTGAACAAATACCCCCAAACTTATCTTTGATCGTCCCGAGCAAACTAGTTTATTCAAGAGGAGAAAAGGAAAGGAGAAAACTAAGCACACTTTCGTAGGCAGACACGATTGCACTGAGCACGTGCAACAAGCCGTTAAACCTCTAGGTGTCCCTAGTAGGAGGAGTGTTGTCTCCTGAGGGTTTTCAGCAGATTACACCCACAAAATCCAATAACAAAAGAAAGATGGTGAAATTTACATATAAAGATAAGAACCATAAAAGAAAGGCCTTGAAAAGAAGAGTTTCCAACTATACTAGCTTTTCAGTTGTCATGAGCCCTTTCTTAATAGTCATGAAAAAAATGTTAGAAATCACATCATCCCTCAATACAACATCGTCTTTATTCTTCATTCCCACCTTTTATCCAAACATTGATCATATAACCCCACGTGTGTGAAATGGATATCCCTTTACTCGGAGAATTCAATTCAAGCTATCATACTCTTGTCCATCTACCTTAGTACTTTTTAATTTGATGAATATTAAGATTCGCTCACACATTTTCATGCGACCGTTAATACTTCTTGAGGTACTAACCAACCGATTACTCCTGTGCTTGCTGATTAGGTGATAATATTTTTCTCGTCTTGCACCACCTAAGGCTTAGCAGTGACTCCCAGACCAGTTGGCCTTAGGGCACTAGGTGAAGAGGCACCCTCGCTATATTTTTTTATTGCTGTCTTGGCGATACAAAAACAGTGTTCATTTTTTTTCTTTTCACCATTTTTATATTTTCTTCCTTTTTTTTTTCATTTCCTTCATACTTTGGCTTTTAGACAAGAGCATTTCATGGTATCCTCTACTATCCCGAGTTTCAAGACGTGTGTAAGTGCATATAGTAGGGTATCAACATTCAAATGTTTGGCTTCCAGAATAGAAACTATTTTTCAGACTTATTTTATCCTCAGATTAGTGACTTCCTTCATCTTACTAACCCTTAGGACAACAGCTCATAACTACTTATTACTAGTTCGTTTAAGAAAACTTCTAATTTTCTTGGTTTTCTTAAACTATTCCTATCTTTTGGATGTAATTTTTCACTTTCTACTCTTTTGTTATAAAAGAAATTTTTTTTTTGAAAATATTGTGCTTATGCAAAATATGATGCAAATTGATGTGTAAATAAGCACAAACCTCCCCCAAACCTGTTTACAGCAGTGTCCTCACTGATGTCATCCGTTAAGCTCAAAAACCTGTAGACTTGGGAGGAAATTATTAATGGGGGCAAGAATATATGAAAGTGAAAATCCTTCCCCAAACTTATTTTAGGCTTATAATTTTGTAAAAATCATTTTCTTTCAAGAGCCAAAATATACCACCCCTCCCCCAAACTTGAGTTAAACATTTTTAATCTTTTAAAATCACACGAGGGGGTCAAGGTTATTGGTTAATGCCAAGCTTTGCAAAGACCGAAGGTCAACACCAACCATTCAAAAATTTTATCAATGAAGCACCAAGGTTGGTGGAAGAACATGTCACCTATTGACGTGAAGAAGTGGGGAGGTGACAAGAGGTGTAATGGAAAAGGATTGTGTCTCAATTTGGAGAGACGACACAGTGATAGTAATGATGGATTACTCGCATTGTCATGATTGTCCAAAAGAGGGGGTGGAGGTCCAATTTCTTCATCTTGGAGTTGATTCATCTCAACACCCGTGTCTTGTAAAAATGCGAGTTCATCAGCGAAAATTTCCTCAAAGCTTTCATCGATACCCCGAAAAATAATGTCATCAGAAAAAATGGGGTGATCGTCAGACTCAATATAAAGTTCCTCATTAGATGTTGACCCGGACAACTCGGTAGAAGAGTAAATGGTTGGGTCAAACAACAACATATGAAAAGAGTCTGTATCATGAGGTTGATCAAATTTGCTGCTGTCGACATCCATTAATTCGACAGAACACACATGAGCATAGGGTTCGGAGGGTTCACTTCCCAACTTGTAAATATTAAGCTCAATTGACTTCTTTCCAAAGGATAGGGTCATAGAGCCGTTTCTACAATTAATTACTGCGTTGGAAGTGGCCAAAAAGGGTCGACCGAGTATCACCGGGATTTGATTGCGTGGGTTCGCTACAGGTTGTGTATCTATAACGATAAAGTCCACAGGGAATATGAATTCCCCGACTTTGATTAACACATCCTCTAGCTCACCCCTTGGTTGGGTGATAGATCGATCGGCCATCTGAAGAGTGCAATGCGCAGGTTTTAACTCTCCGATCCCTAATTGCTCATAAACCGAATACGGAAGCAAGTTAACACTAGCACCTAGATCGAGTAGAGCACGATTAATATTTTTACCCCCAATAGAAATAGAAATTGTAGGACTTCCGGGGTCCTTTCATTTCTTAGGTAGTTGTTGTGTAAAAGCAGTGCTCACATTACTCGCAAGGAAAACTTTTTTAGGTACTTGAACTTTTCTCTTCCTAGTGCACAAGTCCTTTAGGATTTTCGCATATGATGGAACTTGTTGAATAGCATCTAGGAGAGGAATGTTTATGTTAACTTGCTTAAAAATTTCCACAATCTTCTCCATTTGTGGACTTGGTCTGTTGCCTCTTAACCTGTTTGGATAAGGTGCTTTATCAATAAGGGTTTGGTCCAACATTGGAGAGGATTGTGGGTACGGATTCGATCCCAAAACTGGAGTGGGAATCGATTTAGATAGATTTGGCGAAATGGGCGAAGGGTTCGAGCCTTGGGGAAAACGGAGAATAGGCTCGGGTGAAGGTGGGAGACTAGACGAATTAGGGGAAGAAGAAGAAGAAGCTGAGGTATCAAATGTTTCACTAACATCAATTTGCTCACCCTCTCGGTTATTCAGCACTCTTCCCGATCTCAACGTAGTAACAGCACTCACATTATAACTTTGTGAGTGGCCAGGATTAGGTATGGGTTGAGATGGGAGTTTCCCTTTCTCTCTCGCACTCATTGCGGCGTTTAACTGTGCGATTTGGTTTTCTATTGATTTAATACTCTCACCATGGGAGGCGGAGTTTTTCGTTAGGGTATCAATAGAAGACCTTATCTCAGCCGAATTTTGCATGGATTGTTTCATGAACATATCCAAAGTTTGTGCAAGTGAGTTGTCAGTACCGGCCACTTGTGGTGTAGAAATGTTGGCCGGATTTTGGAAATTTTGTGACTGAAAGGGGGGCTGATTCTGTGGTTGTGGTTGCTGTGGAGGAGGTCTTTGATAATTGCTTTGTTGGTTTTGATTCCAAGCAAAGTGAGGATGATTCCTCCATCCTTGATTATATGTGGAAGAATAAGGATCGTTTCTAGGTCGCTGCTGAAAAGCAGCATTAGCTTGAAACGATGCATTCATAGGACATTCTTTCGTTAGGTGTGAAGGATCCGAACAGCAACCACAGACAGTCTTGGAAAGCGTGACCTGATTTAGGGAGACTGATGAAAGTTTGTTCTCAATAGAATCGAGTTTCTTTTGCATCACTGCCATTTCGGCTTTTACTGCGATGGAAACGTCGAGCTGGTGAATACCTCCCTTGGTTGTAGGTGGTCTTACGCTTTCCCACTGCAACGTGCTTTCTGCGAGATCTTCCAGATATTTCCATGCTTCTCCGTCATCTTTAGACATGAAATTGCATTGACACATTGTTTCAAGCATCTGCTTTGTCGCTGGATTAATGCCCTCATATATAATCCGACATAAATCCCATCTTTGTATTCCGTGATGGGGGCATTGGACAAGCAGATCTTTGAAACGTTCAAAGCACTTCCAAAATGGTTCATTGGGAAGCTGGGTGAACTGGTTAATCTCGCTCCTAATATGTGCAGTCTTATGATTTGGGTAAAACTTCTTAAGAAATGCTACGACGAATTCATCCCAATTAGTGATAGAGTGTGCGGCAGTATTATAAAGCCATTTCTCTGCCAAGTCGCACAGTGTGAATGGGAGAAGACGTAAGCGCATAGCATCTAAAGTCAATTGTGAAGTACCCATCATTGCGCATATGTTTTCGAATTTGGTGATGAAAACGTACGCGTCTTCCGACTCAAGCCCGTGAAATTTAGGCAGCAGATTGATGTAGTGGGGTTTAATTTCGAAATTATCCCCGTTAGGTGGTGGAAGAGATAGACAAGTAGGAAGAGGACCACAAATAGGATAGCATCTCTCTTGGAGAGAGATGCGCGGTGGATTCTGCTCACCTGCGGGCGGTGGCAGCGTGGTGTTATAATTAGATGGAGTGCCGTCCATCACGGTCGATGTGGTGTGTGGTGGGGGAAAAGAAGATGAAGAAGTACCGACTTCGGTGTCGATAGTAGGAACGAGGACAAGACGGGCACTAGGATCCCGTGTCCAGCCGAGCATGCACTAAACGGGTTTAGTGCAAGTGGCAGCGTGTGTGTGATTTAAAATTGGCTTGTTTTGAAAAATGTGGGACTCAAGACAAATCTCCCTAAGATGCACAAGCAACCCTAGAACTAAGGTCACCTAGGTCTGCTAGACAGCTCCTAACTAAGGCTAGAAATAGGACCTCAAACCGCCTCTTCACGGACAAGTACGGCCAGGTAAGTGGGAAGGAACCACCACTACAGTGGGCCTAATTAAAAACCACTAGCCTAGACACCGCAATGTCAGTTAGGATAAACGGCCGATGCCTATACTAGTCTTTTTCCTATTGAGCTCGACAGTCCTTAGAGTCTGGTCTAGATATTTTTTAAATTAATGAAGGGTTGATCTGTATGCTCGGTTTGTGATTTGTGGGGCTTAGGAAGGGTGATGAAATCCCCACCTAATCTTGATTTGGTCTTTGCCCCTTAAAGTCCGTATTAAATATGCAAAACAAAACCAATCACAAAACTTTTGCAAAAAGATTTTTGAGCGGCGCTATTTTGCAAAGAATCCTACAGAAAATAGATTTTATTGGATGTGAGGGGAGAGAGAAGGAGGTTAGAATCTTACCAGAGAAGTTTGGAACCCTAGATCTTCCTTCCCACCGCGCTTCCACCGCAAATGAGGTCCTTTGCCGCGCTTCCGCCGCGGAGTAGATGGATCAGTTGATGAGAATTTTTCTGTGGCCTCCTGTCCTCTTCTGGATCTTGATGAATGTCTCTGTCTCTCTGTATCCTTAAGTATGTGACTCCAGATTCCCTCGCAAAATGGACACAATAATCGTTAAATATGCAATTTGCAGTTTTGTGTTAATAATGATATGAATCGTCTAAGAATTCAACACAAATAATAAAAATAAAAAATTACGCACGTATCCCCGGCAACGGCGCCATTTGATTGGTTCGAAAAAGTGTGTGTAGTTAACCGCAATCAGAACAGTGTCGCGCGTAGCTAGACCGAGGTGAGTACGGGTCGTCCTCTGGGAAACGTGGAACCTTTTACTTTTACTTTAGATGTGTTGAGAAAGAGAGGAGGGATAAATAATTTTATAGAATGGTTTCTAGATCTACGTTAAAAAAGAATGTAAAATATAGATCTAGATTATTTTAAAGATGTAGTAAATATAATAAGAAGGCTTGTAGGGTTCGTTAGGATTTAGTAGTTATGGACGATTAATTAAAAGTTACCCTTTTTATCCATTAATAGATTTAGAACTAGAACGACGGTGATGCGTGTAGATTAGGGTTTCTGAAGGGAAAAGGAATCCCACTCTTAACCCTTATCTCGACACGGAACTCCGTTCATATCTAGCCTTTACCAAAACAATCATTAATCTAATCTCTAATCGCGGTCGGAACTAGCAAAGAATTGCTAGCGCGCCCGATTAGGATGTTAATGATTCTTTTGATAAAGTTCCTAAACTTTATAGGACTTAAAAAGGGTTTAATTATTTTCATCGTCCATTAGCCTACCCTAATCCTATGAACCCTAACAAGCGGAGAATTACTCGCGCATGTTGGGAGAAGAAGATGAAAAGAAAGAGAGGGAGAACATAATGTAAAAAAAAACAAACAATTAAATAAAAAAACTACCTTTATTAATCAACTCCTTCAAACTACACTTTTAATCCATAGAAAATGATTACAAAACTTGATTTGCTTCTCGATCTTTCCTAAGGAGGTAGTCGAACAGTCGATGATCAGCCTGGATGCGTGAGCGTCGGGAGCTTCGTGATCTCTTCGGCTTGATAGCTTTTCCAAGAGGCTCTCGGTGCCTTTTTATAGTGAAAACCCAGAATCTTATTGTTGAAAAGTTGGTAAAATTCAGCAGTAATCAATCTCCCAAAATCTTGCATTCCAACTCCTCATTATTGCGGCGGATCAGCGGCCCAAAGGTGTGTTTGGCCGCGGATCCGCGCTTAAGGGATGTGATCAATTGCTTATTTTTCTTGGGCTTTCATCTGGTGACATGTGGCAATCCTAGGCATCTTCAGAATTCAGAAATCTTCTCTCGGTTGCTTCCAGACTTGGTCTCCAAGTTTGCTTCTTAATTTGGCAAGATTTCTTCAACAGCTTGATTTCTTTGATATATTCTGCATAACAACTTAAATAAGATTTAGTAGACCTAGTTCTACTAGGATTAGGTCAATGAATTTATTTGCATACACTTTCCTACCAAATGATAATTAAAATATATTAACACATGGAAAATGGTGCTTTTACCCATAAACCCTCATATGTATAATATATTATAATAAAGTCCTTTTTTAATATGAAAATGGTAGGAAAAATGTAATACAAATGCGCAGTTTTATCAACTGAACAAATACCCCCAAACTTATCTTTGATCGTCCCGAGCAAACTAGTTTATTCAAGAGGAGAAAAGGAAAGGAGAAAACTAAGCACACTTTCGTAGGCAGACACGATTGCACTGAGCACGTGCAACAAGCCGTTAAACCTCTAGGTGTCCCTAGTAGGAGGAGTGTTGTCTCCTGAGGGTTTTCAGCAGATTACACCCACAAAATCCAATAACAAAAGAAAGATGGTGAAATTTACATATAAAGATAAGAACCATAAAAATCTCCCGAGGGCTCGACTTGGACCTGGGCTAGGGCTCGCTTACTTAGGATTGACTTTGACTTTGACTTTGACATGGTCAACCGGGGTGTAATTTTTGACCCCAACACCTACAAGTTCGCTAACCGTTTAGCCAGATCGGTTTTGGTACTCTGAGGGAGGTCTCCCGTGCTTTCGCACGAACCCAATTAATAACCCTGTTTCCGCAGAGGCATAACCTCATTAACACTTTCTAAACACCTAATAGGTCCGCTAATTGTGAAGTGAAAATCTCCCGAGGAGTAATACCTACTCGTCAGCGGGAATCGGGAACCAACTATAATCGTATGATAATTTTGTCGGAAGCCTACCAAAACTACCACACTCCAGAAGGTATGTGCAAACTTGACAAGTTTTCCTTATTTTTGAAACTCCCGATATGGTTTTTGTCTCAAGAGCTTATGACCATAACGAAGGTCACAAGTTCAACCCGTCATTGTCCTGATTAATCTAGACCAATTCATATAAGCTATTGACGAAGGTCAAAATAGCTATACGCATGTCCTAGATTAGTGCATCTACCTATGCTACAGACATGCCATGCCTTAACATTATGCCTTGGCAAAGGTCAAAACACATAGCATGAATACTAGTTGACACTCATCTGAAACAACGGAGGGCTACGGCTAGTTTGGCGAAAAACCTTTAAAGTAACGAACTTGAAATCGTTAAAGGAACTCGAGTGGTTTAGGCTCCGCATTTTAAAACTAGTAACATAAACTTTTGATTAAGAGCGAACTCCCTGTGAAGGGATCAAGGCTCTTCCTTCATAGAATGAGATGCAGGATATTCTTAACCGAATACCTCTATACAAAACAAAAGAATATGACAGTTGTTTTGAAGAAAAATGATTTGTTTTAAAAATTGGTTCCGACAACAGCAAATAGGTTTGTTTTCCTTGTATTAAAGATATAATACAGTCCTATCATTTTTAGTTTCTAAGCCACACCAGAAACAACCGAAATAGCATGCATTTATATGCCATCCGCATTCGCCATGGGGTCCCTAGTTTTCACCGTAAGATTACTTAACTTACGGTAGGATGGGGACAGGGCTAGCGCGGATGCAAAACATATAGAAGTATCTACTAAATATTATATATATATATATATATATATATATATATATATATATATATATATATCAACATTGCAGGCAGCTAATAGTCATCACAGGTATGCGAACAACAATATGGAATAGTTGATAAACTAGGAGCCTCGCGTTTCATTTGAGCCTCAAATGAGACGCGACGTTTCCTAGTCATGTGGATAGCCCATATAAAGTCGATCCTAGACCCTTACGAGTGCGGCAAACCACCTGTCAATTCTAGAAATTGGGTAACACGCCCTCAAAGAAATGAGTCGATCATCCGTCGCTTTGTAGAATTCGGTAACTTGTGCACCTCTTGCGGGTCGAATCCTATAACCCCTATAAGCGCGGTGAGCAACCCGCCAATTCTAGATCGAGACGGCCCGGTCTCAACTCCATGAGATGGCCACTTGTTGCACTCTAGAATCCGGCTACTCGAGCATTTCTCCTGGGTTAATCCTAGTACAGAAATGAAATATATATAACGGTGACATCGACTGTATCCTGGTCGAGCCCCAATAAAAGAATATACATAATACGAAAACGGCAGCCACAAGTTGGAGCTCGTCCCGAACAAATGAATACAATAAAGTAAATCAAAATTGTACAAGCAACGCACGAGAGGCTATCCGACATGACAATCCAACTTAATCATAATCAAGATATATATCACCACAGAAACAAGTAATAGAAGCTAGTGTGCAATCCCATCTAATTGAGTATATAGCAATTAGAAGACATTCAAGAACACATATACACAAATACTGAAACCATGACCATATAATTCATCACAAGCGAAGCTCACACTCGAAATTCTAAACGACGAAAATCAAGTGCACCCCGACGTCCGAAAATCCATCATTTTGCCCACACTAAGCCCTTCAGGAACTCCCCGGCGTAACCCCGATCCATAATGCGGGTCTTGGTTCAAACCAAGACCTCACGGGGATCGAATACATGGCAAAATAACGGATTTTGGACGGAAAAACCATGGCTGAATTCAGCCATCAAGAAGCAGTTTTAATCCGTCAAAAACAGCGACAAATGTTCGAAAAACGGCATGGAAAATGAGTTCCCGAGACCCTAAATGTCACCCTCAATACCCTACGGAGTCTCCGTTCCAAAACGAAAGCTCTGGGCATCGAGAACACGCAAGAAACCATCAAAATGGTCGCAGATTTTGACAGATTTTCCGGCTGAAAACTGCAGTCGAAAAAAAATTGTTTTGCGATGAATTCTTCGGTCATGCAAGCAAGTTTTAGTGTATGGTTTCCTCTGACACCAATGAAAATCCCTAGTTCCCTCGCCTCGAAGGCCACGGCCGGTGCGGAAGCGGAAAACGAAAATTAATGAGGGGGCAACTAGAGACTAAAACCTAGCAATCAATCCAAACCCCAAAAACTAACAAACTGGCAAGCAAAGGTTAGGGATACTACCTTCGAAACGTGTCCACTCAATCATGGAAGACCTCTCTAAGCTCCATATATACCGTCCGGATCGAGCTTGAATGGCGACCGCCTTTACCGAAGATGATCCACCCGATGGAACTGATCTAAGCTCTGGCTTCACCAAGTGAAGCAACCGACGCTCCAAGCTCGCTACAAATGGAGAGTGAGGATGTATGAATATTTCACTATTTTTTCTCTCTATTCTAGTGCTCAAGAGAGCATGTGAAGAAGGAGGAGGAGATGACGAAACTTATCCATGGAAAAATAGCCAAGTCTTAAAGTGAAGAAAAAACCAAGGAAGAAAAGAATATGGCTCATTTTTCATTTAGCAACAATGAAAGAATAGTAACCACAAATGATACTTACAATATTAAAATCAAGGACATACCTCTCTACCATGCTTCTTAATACCTCATCCTCCACCTCATTTTTGATTTTCTTTAAAGGAAAAATCAAGAAGTGAAGTGTCCATCTTCTAGAATAAATTCCGTATAAAACGGAATGCAACCCGGTATACGAATCGAAATACATATACGCGTATTCGTACAAAAATACGAATAGCGAAGAGAGAGAGAATGAATAGTGAACAATAATACTAGAATATACATATTATATATATATATATATATATAAATTATTAAATCAAAGCCTGATTTAATAATCAGCTTAACCCTAAACCACTAGTATTATCAACCGTCTGATTAAAATCAGTATAGCCTGTATACGTATTTAATCGGACCCCTTGTATATACCAACATGCATCATCTACATCATATCACCTGAACCGGGAAAACCCTCTGTGTGGAACTCTAAAGACTCGATAATATGCTGGCAGTGATTTACTGGATAAATATAAAAACCATAAGCACGTCAACGACACTAGCTATATGTAACGGCTACCTAGGTATATGCCGAAACGGAGGTCGACAATCAAGTCCGTCCGTACCCTACTGAGCCTGAATATGACAATCTTCGTATAGTTCAGTCTCTTCATCCATGAGTATCGCATACCGGGTTTATGGGGTGGAAACCTCAGACCTCTAATGACCCGATAAGTCGTGCCGTAGTCAAGCTCATCATCTACCGAGAAACTACTGAACTCATATCAGTAAATCTCTTCCACCATGGCCACGGATTTGGGGTGATAGCCGACCGAACACAGCGCGACATTGACTCCTAATATCAGGAGAGACGAATCCCCGACAATCGCTCACTGCCTCTATGTGGCTCGAGACTGTACTAAAACCTGTTTGCACGACTCTTTTGAGCCGTGGTAGGGTAGTAATCAAAGTATAGTGAGAACTCACACGAGACAAATGACGATCTCATGTCAAAAGACTAACCTGTACTAATGCCACTCGAAAACTTCCATCTGATGATAGATATAATACTATCTAGAAGTTCTCAGCGAGTCCGTCCAGTGTACTTACATCCAGTGAGCACTTGTATACTATCTTAGGTGACATAACACCAATAGCTTGTGAGACCAGCAATTGCCCCTCGTCAGGGTCTCGAAACTTATACACTAGTCTACCCCAGAATATCGATGCCCAGTCTCGATACTCCCACTACTAAGGACATTTAAGAATGTGCTTATGGACTACCCAGCTCTCACGTATATGATCGCCATCATAATGCTGGTAGTCAAGCAAGAATCTTATGGGCTTCATCATTATGTATTAGCGACACGTAATAACAAGTAAAACGGGTACACATCAATGATAAAGACAAAACAAATAGCATACTATCATTTCGAGTAAAATTGTTCTACATGTATAGGTCGTCCCTCAATTATCGTTATCGCGTGCCTGCAATTATAATAATTTCCTTGAGGGCACTATATCCATAAATGATGGGACCAAGTTCATAAATGAACAACTCTATCCAACAAATTTCTTGGACTATATTCTCTGTTGAGTCATAACCAGTAACTTGCACCATGTCTATCTCAGTATCCCTATTGGAACCCTATTAAATATACTGCTCCTTAGAAGAGGGCATACCCAAAACTCTGAAAACATCTCTGTTATCCAGGTCACTGTTCCCTAATAAATTTTTTTTAAAAATTAGTCGGGCAGCACCTCATGTGTTTCTCACGTGATCATCAGCGCCAGTATTTAATAAGATTAAAAAGTCCTATGCTGGTGCCTCATGTGAAGCTCACGTGAACACTGACGTGCAAAGCACGTGGTGCCTGATTCCGTAAGAATTAAATTCATAAGCGGTGCCCACGTGCATAACACATGAGCGTCAGCGCCCAAATTAATGTGAGTAGAATTAAATTCTACATGGGGAATTATTTCCCTAAAATATGGGGGTATTCTCTGTTAAACAGAGCCGTTGGATCAAAAATCCAATGATGATTAAAATCATCAAATGAAAGAATTAACTTCTATTAGGGAAAATATCTCGCTGGTCATTTTTTAAATAAAAAATGATCTTCTCTGTTAAACAGAGAGTTGTTGGATCAAATATCCAATAATAGAATTAAATTCTAATATGGGGAAATATTTCCAAATGTGAAAGATATACTCTAGACCCTTAGATTAAAAATCCAGTGGTGATTAAAAATCACCGTTTGACAGAATTAAATTCTTTGTAGGGGAAAATATTTCCTTAATCGTACTTAAAAAATGAGAATATATATATTTTGTGAAACAAAAATCACTGGATAAAAAATCCAACAGTGGATAAAATCCTCCAAATAATTTTTGAGGCCAATTAAATCAATTGGTATCTCTCAAATGAAAATTTTTCTCAAACTAATTAATAATTTGCATCTTCTATATAAAGGATAGGAGACTTCAAGTCTTAGAAGGAGGATCGACCCCATAAGCTTCTCTACAAAAGAGAACTGAGAATTTAATTCTCCCAAAAAAAAAAAAGATTCTCGCTCTCTCAAACTCTAGGTAAACAAAAGCAGAGATAAATATATCTCCTTTACCTAGTATAAAAAACAAGGGTTTAACCCTTCACAAAAAGAACTTAGTTCTTCCTTTGATCTGAGATCTGCAAAGCAGATCTCCTCATAAGTTGAATTTAATTCTCATCAGAGAGATCATATTCTTCAAATTCAGAATTTAGGGGAAAGAACCAGATTAAAAAAAAAGAAGAGAAAAAGAACATAAATTCTAAGAATTTAATTCCTCTAAAAATAGGGTTTAACCCTATACAAAAGAACTTAGTTCTTAGAACATAAAACTTGATCACAGATCTTCAAAACAGAGATCTTGATGATCATCAATGGCCAAAACACCATTAACAGAAGTTTAACTTCTTTTCAAAAGATAAAACAGAGAGTAAATCTCTAAAAGGCTCGGCGCCGCATGTGCTTCCCACATGAGCGCCCAAGAAAACAGAAGGCTCGGCGCCTCACGTGCTTCCCACGTGAGCGTCCAAAACAGAAGACTCAACACCTCGCATGAAACACACGTGAGAACCGAATAAAAGTGCTGAGCACTATAAATTTAGTCAAAATGACTAAGTGCTTAGCACTGATTGGGCAGCGCCTATGTGTGAGCGCCTCATGTGATATACACGTGACCGCCATAGCAGAAAATAAATGCTTAGCACTTCTGATTCAAGGGAAAAAGCTCAAGACTGAGCCCAAATTGGATATGTCTCTGAAGTTTCTTGCAGCAGAGCCCAAATGCTCTGTTGTTGGATCTTAACTAAATTTAAGAATCCTGAAAATATATTTAAGTTGATTTTAGTCTCAAATAGGACTAACGTATCCTTAGTTAAAATAACTTGAGTCCAAATGCTCATATATTTAAGTTTGATATTAATCTTAAAAACAGATTAACGGTCCTTAAATAAAAAAAATATTTTTGAATTGATGGAATAAATACAACCTAAGTTCAAATCCAGCATACATACGGATTTGGACTAATTTGCGCCCTACGAGTGACAACATAAACTAGTCTCCGTATACAATCCACGGGTAACTAAAATAACACACGATACGAAGTGAACTACTGGAGAAGGAGAAAGTAGTTTTCACAACGCGATAACGTAATTAACTGCAGGGGCTTGCGCCTGCAGGGAAGAGCTTCCCCACAATCAAAAACCCATCACAAACAAGGTAGAATCGGATAAAGTCTGCTACATCAGTCGCATCTATCCAAACCTCCGATATACGATACCATAAATCAACTTAGTATCTTCGGAAAATTAGATAGATATGTCCAAATAGAATCTACCCCCAAATTCAGGAAAAACGTTCAATCCCAGTTCGTCTATGTTTTCGGCGGTAAACAGATTTTGGCATGCCCGGTGGGACCTTTTTCTCTTTCCACTCCTTACTTCCGGTGTCGTGTTTCGCGAACTAAATCACGGTTTGCTATATATTGGTTGCCCCTGGACTCGAGGAACTAAAATTTGGTGTCTCGCTTCAGTGCAGAAAATCAATGGCTTCTCACTACACTGCTTGCATCAACAACTCCCTCTCTATCCCAACAGGAGGAGTGACGTACGGGCCCAATACGGCCTCCATTTTCTCAATGCCGGTGGGGTAGGTCACACAAGCTACTACCGGACTGTTCTTCGGGACTATACTCCTGCATGTGAACTTTGGCGCCTCAATGCCACAAGGAGAAGCTCCCAGAAAGTTGGTCTTCGATTGGCTGGAAACCACGATGGCTCCTATCAGCAAGCCATCAAACCCTGAAAGCTCAGTCTCTAACTGGTTAAGGAAGAACTCAAGCGGGCCCATAAAGAAGCCCATGATACCGGGGGAGTTACCCCAAAATGGCTATCTCTCCCTACTCCTGCTGCGGGTGAGGCCGATAAAAGTGCTTCCCTTCCAAGATGGTCGGTCTTCTAAAGATTGGCCAACACCGCTCCAACTCCAATAAGGACATTGGTCTTCAACAGGCAGACACCAACCGAAACCCCTAAGCAACATAGGGGGCATGATGAAGACACCTCCAAAACTGAGGCAACTCCCACTCCAAGACATGCTCGACGTCGTCTTTGGCGTCGAGTGAGAGAAGCTGATGGCAACTCCCCCTCTGGGCTCACCCCACCAGCTCCTGTGGTGGATATCAACGCTGCTGTTCTAACTGGGAACATCTTTGACCTGCTCAGGACGGTACATAAGATCTCTCCGACGGCGGTGCTAAAGAAATCACCTCCGCCAGTAGAGGCCTCTATGCAGCAACAGCCAGAGCAGCCTCGCCAACGTCTCTCTTCGCAAATACATAGAGTCTAGCGAAAAGTCCAAGACTCTGTACTTAACAAAAATTACTCTCGTCGACCTAAAAGATCTAATGGCCGACAAGAAAAAGACCGCTCCTCCACCATACAACGGGGGGAAGTACCTAAACAAGTGCTTTTCATAATGGCTCTTTCTGCTCCGACTTCTCTTAGAAGAATGAGGCTAGAGAAAATCCTACCGCCAGCGGCAAAATCATATGGCGAAAGATCTAAACATCCCAAGTCTGGGGGTATAACAATAAATACGGTCTACATGGCTTTAGGAAAAGAAGAATGCCGTGTCTCGGTGAGTCACCAACCGTAAACTCGGTCGTTGACGAAGGCTTAGGAGCACCAGCAAAAGCTCCAAGAAATGCTGATCAAATTGGTAGTGCTTACCGAACAAAAAAGAGATCCGAACAAAGAAGTTGAACATCGCCAAGAGCAAAAGACCGATACAGAGTTCTTACGACGGGTGCTAGAAAGAAAAGATAAGGAAGTTGCAGAGCAAGCTGCTAATTTCAAGCAGATAGCTCTCTTATTCCAAGACATGGTGGGAAAGATGATACAACCGGAACCTCCTATCAAAAATCTGCCAATAGTTATCGAGGATGACAGAGGGGAAACATCAAACCCTCCTCCGGTCTTGTCAGCGGTCAAGGAAGAAACCATCTCCAAGGTGGCCATGGATGACTACATCACTTAGCAAATAAGAGCTCACTAGGCCAGTGAAGCTTCCAGCCAACTTGTCAGAATCAGGTGACCATATCCGGCCTAGAATGACCAAATCAAGTACCTGCCGGGATATACAATCCCCAAGTTCCATGTCTACAAAGAAATATGAAATCCTCACCAGCATATCGCACAATTCATAGCACTATGCGGCAATACTGAGGGAGATGACAAATTGTTGCTTCGCCAATTTATCGGAAGCATGTCAGAGACAGCTTTTGAATGGTACTCGGAGCTCCCAAATGACTCCGTGAAAACCTTCACGGAAATGGAACTGCTGTTCATGCAACGGTTCGCCAGTGCGAGCGAACACACTCTGATCATGGCATTAATCAATGCCAAGGTAAAGTCGGGATAAACTTGGTTCCAATACGCGATCCGGTGGTGGAACCTGTAGTCTAAATGTAAACAGCGCATTGAAGAGTCTCCAGCCATGTGCATGTTCATCGGGACCCTTGATCCTCTGACAACTGTGTCCCAGTTCATGATATTCTTCAAACCCACGACCTTTCAAGCGCTGATAGACAAGATGGCCCAAATGGATCAGATAGGCCATGTCCCTTCCTCCTCAAATAAAGACCCTTGAAATAATAAGGGTAAAGGGAAAGCTGCCTTAGTTGCCAACACGCAACAACAGCCGGGTGGCCTAAAACAGGCTGCTCGCCAAAAATACGCGCGTCCGCGCCTGTCTTTGAAAGAAAAGCTAGGACGTACTTACTCATTTCCCCACGACAGGACGAAGAGATTGCCTGAACCGACAATGCGTAATAATCTCATCACATTGTCAGACCCACGGCATCCAGTGCAACCCGACGACGTCAACAACCCAAATTACTGCTCCTATCACAGAATATTGAGCCACCCGATCGAAAATTGCTACATCTTCAAAAATTAAGTTGAAGACCAATACCGGCAGGGGAAGTCCACGCTGTCTGATAACTGGAGGGCACACCAAAAGCACGCTCCCAAAAAAGTGGACGCGCAGAGGGCATCATGCTCACTCGTAAAAGAAGCTCCATGGGAAGTAATCCTTTAAGAAAAAACTAAAAGAATGCTGAAGGATCTACAAATATGTTCGGCAATCATGTGGAAAAGCCTGCTTGAACCTGAAATTATTGAAGGGATGCTAAAACCACGCCCCGCACTGAAAGTTGTTGATAATGGGAAAAGCTCCAAAGTCAAGCCTTCAAAGTCTTCTAAAAAAGAGGAAGAAGACCAAGAAACATGTGAAGCATGCCGAGTATGACGACGAGCGCACAGATCTACAAAAGTTGTTGGATATAGTGCCCTTAAGGCAATTATTGTGATTGCAAGTAGACGATTATAATAATTGAGGGAGGACCTATACAGGTATAACATTCTTACTTGAAATGATAGTATGGTATCTGGTTTGTCTTCATCATTGATGAAGACCGTAGGATTGTTGCTTGACAACCAGTATTATGATGGCGATCATATATGTAGGAGCTCGGTTGTCCATAAGAACATTCTTAAATATCCCTAGTCGTGGGAGTATCGAGACTGGGCATCGATATTCCGGAGTAGACTAGTGTATACGTTTCTAGACCCCGATGAGGGTCAGTGGCCGGTCTCACAAGCCACTGGTGTTGTGTCACCTATGATAGTATAAAGGTGCTCACTGCAAGTGAGTACACTGGACGGACTCGCTGAGAACTTCTAGATGGTATTATATCTATTGTCATGGAAGTTCTTAGGTGGCATGAGTATAGCTTAGTATTTTGACCTGAGGTCATCATTTGTCTCGTGTGATCTCCCACTTTACTTTGACTACTACCATACCACGGCTCAAAGGAGTCGTGCAAACAGGTTTTAGTTGGGTACAGTCCCGAGCCACATGGAGGCAGCGGTCGATTGTCAGGGATTCGTCTCTCCTGGTATTAGGAGTTGATGTCAAGATGTGTTCAGTCGGCTATCACTAGAAATCTGTGGCCACGGTGGATGAGATTTACTGATGGTTGATCAGTAGTATATCTGTTGGTGATGAGCTTGACTCAGACATAACTTATCGGGTTAGTAGGGGTCTGACGTTATCCACCCCCTAGATCCGATATACGATACTCTTTGACGAAAAGACCGGACTGTACGGTGATTGTCACATCCAGGCTCAGTAGGATAAGGACGTACTTGATTGTCGACCCCCCTTTCGACAAGTACCTAGGTAGCTGTTATATAAAGCTAGTATCGCTGACATGCTTATAGTTAAACCCACTACCAGCATATTATCGTATCTTTAGAGTCTCACACAGAGGGTTTTTTCCCGGTTCAGGCGATAGATATAGGAGCCGTATGTTGGTACATGCAAGGGTCTGATTAAATACGTATACGGGATACACGGACTGTAATCAGGCGGTTGATAATACTAGCCGGTTTAGGATTAAGCCGGATTATTAAATTGGGTTTTGATTTAATAATTTATATATGTATTTTGATACATATATTTTACTATTATTGTTCACTATTTATTTTCTCTCTTTGGTGCTATCCGTATTTTTATACGGATACGCGTATATGTAGCGATACATATACCAGGCGAAGTATTACGTATTTATACGGGAATGCTTCTAGAATATGGATACCTCATATTTGTTTTTCTTTTTAGAAAAACAAATGGAAAATGAGGTGGTAATGAGGTGGCATGAAGCATGGCTAGATAAATAAAGATGTATGTCTTCGATTGTTATGTGCATTTATTGGTGCATTATTGCACCATGGTTGCAAATAGATATAGCCATTATCTTTACGTTTTGGATTGGATGAGGATTTTTCTTGACTTGTGCACGCTTCATGGTTGAAATGATGAGCAACCATCTCCTCATGTCTTCTCCTTCTACTTCCTCCTCTTGCTCATATGAGCTTGAGATAAAAGAGAGAGAAATTTAGTGAAATATTCGTACATCACCGACCATCCACACCTAGCAAGTTTAGATCATCGGTTAGTGCCTCCTCCGGTTTCCTACGGGTGGATCGTATTCGGCGAGGGTGGCTGATTTTCAAGCGCGATCCCAGCAGCTACGAGCTTGAAAGGTTCTTCCATAATTGGGTGGACATACGAAAAAAGTTGTATTTTCTCAACCCTTGTATATCTAGTTAGCTAGTTTAGGTTTTTGGATCGTTATCCTGGGTTATAGGTGTTTAGAGCTCGTGTAAATTTTTTGTTTTCGCTTCCGTCTCAGCCGCGTCTTCCACGATGCGAGCACTGATACCCAACATGATATCAGCGCCACTCCATAAACTTTAACTAGCTAGTTTGCACTTATTTAGATTTTCAATCGACGGATTTTTCTGAATCGCATTTCCATATTCATTGCCCACCGCTCGAATTTTAAAGTTGTTCAAAAAATTGTTCTGGTTCTATTAAAATTATGTGCAGGCAAAACTAGATACCAGAAAGAAATTTGGGCACATGAGCCCAAAATATGACCGCGGAACCGCCGCTGAATGTGCCATTTGGCAGCGGTTCCGTTGTCAAATTTTGGCCGTTGTGCCCCAAATTTTTTCTGGTGCTCTAGTTCATGGAAATGTGAATTTTGTGATATTTGGTTTTGACATAGATTTTTTGAGTACTGGTTTGTACTTGGGGCCAATGCGGAATGTTTTAATCGATCAAAATTTTGAATTTGTGGTTTTCACTGCATTTTTTTGTTTCTGTAACCGTGAATATCATAGCGCGGTATAATTCGACTGGTTGGTATATGTACAATCAGATGGGTTTACGAACATGATATTCGCGTTGATGTCCTATGTTGCACTGATGTTATGGATGGATTGTCATGAAAGATAGCCTTGTCTGTAATGTTAGATGTATAGTTCAGATTCATTTGTGTATTCATTATTGCGGGGCGAGCGTTCGACATGTGAACGGTCGTTTCTGCCAGTTTTTATATTCTTTTATTGGGGTACGACCGGGTTGAGGTTGATGTCATCATTGTATATATTTTACTATTCAGTACCAGGATTACCCCGTAGAGGAGTGCTCGAATAACCGGGTTCTAAAGGGCAACGAGCCCGCATCTCATGGCGTTGAGACCGGGGGGGTTACTCTAGAATTGGCGGGCTATTCGCCGCACTCATAAGGGGAATAGGTTGACCCGCGGAGGAGTGCTCAAGTTACTGGATTCTGTGAAGTGCTGGGTGACCCATTCACATTGTTGATTGGGGTTGCCTCACTTCGGGGATTGGCGGGTAACTTTCCGCACCTGTAGGGTTCTATGTTCTTCATTGCACTAGCTATTCACACGAGCGGGGAACGTCGCATCTCATTTATGGCTCAAATGAAACGCGGGGATCCTTGATTATCTGCTATTCCATATTGTTGTTCGTATGCTTGTGATGATTTTTATCTACCTGTGATGACTATTATCTGCCTGCGATGTGATATATATATTATATATATTTAGTAGATGTTTTTATATGTTTTGCATCTGCGCTATTCCTGCCCCCGCTCTACCGTTAGTTAAGTAACCTAACGGTGCATGACGGGGATCCGTGGCGAATGCGGATGGCATATAAATAGCATATTATTTTGGTTGTTTCTTTTATGGCTTGGAAACTTAAAATGATGGGAACGCATTATCTGAATAATGCAAGGAAACCAAACCTAAATGATGTTGTCGGAACCAATTTTAAAACTGCTCTGGTTTCTTCAAAACTTATAGTCGTATTCTTTTGCTTTGCATAGAGATATTCGGTTAGGAATATCTTGCACCTCAATCTATGAGGGAGGAGCCTTGACCCCTTCATGGGGAGCTCGCTCTTAAGCAAAAGTTTATGTTACTAGTTATAAAATGTGAAGCTTAAGCCACTCCATTTCAAAGCCACTCAAGTTTCTTCAACGATATCAAGTTCATTACGTTAAAGTTTTATTGCTAAAAACCAGCCGTAGCCCTCCGTCATTTTAGAAAGGTAGCACCTAGTATTCATGCTATATTTGTTGGCATCCGTCAAGGCATAGTGTGCGGTAGCTATGTGTTATTTTTTTGTAGTATGGATATGCATTAATCTAGGATAGTCGTACAGCCTTGTTGGCATATATCAAGGGAGAGTATGGGTGGGTCTAAATTAATCAGGACAATGACGGGTAAAACTTGACTTGCGCTTTATGATTTGTTGGCATCCGTCAAGGTCATAAGACGCTTGGGGCAAAAACCATATCGGGGGTTTCAAACATACAAGAAATTTGCCGAGTTTATGCATACCTTCTGAACTGTGGTAATTTTGGCTGGCTTCCGTCAAACTTATCATACAATGATAGTTGGGTCCTGATTCCCACTGATGAGTTTGTATTACTCATTGGAAGATTTTTCACTTCACAATTAGCTAACCTATTAGTTGTCTAGAAAGTGTTAACGAGATTACGCCTCTGCGAAAATGGGGTTATTAATTGGATCAGTGCGAAAGCACGTGGGACCTCCCTCGGAGTACCAACACTGACCTGGCTGAACGGTTAGCGAACTTGTAAAGTGTAAATGATCCCGAACAGTTCTCCTTTTAGGGTTTGAAGGAGAATTCGAGAAAATAGTGGGAGTCATCCTGATTAGATAAAGTGATAACCAATCTAATCTTGATAGAGTGCACGCTGAGTGTTTCTTTTCTCTCTCTCTGGTACAGCGACCCATGACTTACCTTAAAAACGCATGAACCAAGTTAACCGAACCTTCTTACACACATGGGTTTTGGATTTTTGCGATTCACGAAAAAGTCGCACATATCCCTGCTATTCCTACTTTACCCTTTGCATTTCTTCAGAACACTTCATATCACTATGATGATCCATATCGTTTGGAACGGCCATCATATAGTTACATACGAATTCGGAGAAGTTACTTTAGTCGAGAATGGCCACAGGTTCTGGAGAAATTGAATATGATTATTCGGGTGTATCTTCCCTTCACCTTCTCTCAGGTTGCGAGAGCTCCTTGTATTAGAAGAGTACACACATTACGCTTATTGGATAGTCTTCTTCCAAATCTTAGGTTGGTGCCGTAAGGTAAGGAAGGAAGAAAATCAATTAACCTAAGTGCGGTGTTCAGAAGGTAAGATGTAGATACATATAAAGGGATTGAAGTGAGGGCAAAGAAATTGTGACTACTGTCATGAATCTGGATAATGGAAAAGGCATTACTAGGAATACTTAACCACCCCCTATGAAACATTTTTATGTTTCAGCATTTCTATGTACTTGTAAAAGAGAACTGTTTTTCCAATTGATTCTAACTCCAGGGTATGTATTTACCGGATTTGGATCTCACATTAGTACGGTGTTATAGATACTGTGCAGGAGTAGAATATTAGGAAATGGGCGATTTGATCCTTAATATCGGAATTCGTTGCAATTAGTGATATTGGTTTAAATCGCCTGGTTTTGCTTAACGGCAAATTTTGATCTCGAATAACCGTTGTTATGCACCAAATTTTAAAATGAAATATCTGTACCTTCATTTTATAAAGTAAGATATATATTTTGAAAATTTTGTTATAAACATTTACCTTTATTAGTTGAGGATAAAATAAGGTGCATTGAATAACGGTGTAAGACATTCTTAACCAAGATACAGTTTTCAATTTACAAAACACAGAATTTGAGTTAGTATACTCTTGGGACTTATACATGAAAATGCGTATTGTCCAGTGTCCTTCAGGACAAGGGGTTGGTACTCTTACTTCATTCAAGTTTACCTATGAGTTCTCTAGTTTTAAACACGCATTCGTTATAATGCAAGATCCAAAGATTTCGAGAAGTTTATAGGTATAAGGATAAAATAGAGAACCATATGTTCGAAGTATCAGGATTCTTTGAGATGATCGAAGATGTAGATACTTATGCTAGGCATTCCATCATAATATTGAGAACTTGATTCTCTCGCAAGTTACTCATCCGTAGGTGCGCTCCATGATGAGTAATGATGTATTGGCCTTTTTCCATTAGGTGATATGCACTGGAAACAGCTGCATAACATTTGAATCTAGTTCCATCTAAATTAGTGCCTTGATTCTATATGGACATAGAATGGTTACATATCTTGAGCTATTTGAGATATAGAGTTATCCGGTTTCTGTTTAAAAGCAGAATCTGGACAAACTCAAGGCACACTTTGGTAATGACAGTTTTTGAATTATCCCAAGTATTCGCTTGGATTTTGCTTCTACCACTTTCAAGATCATTAGTTGTATTGTTCTTGACTCGCCATATTTTTATAAAAGGAATCTTTTTGCAAAAAAAAATAGTGGGTGTATATTATAATTGGAAGTGATCCAGAACTATAGACAGTTACCAAAAATTTAGTAGAAGCTAAGGATTCAATTGAACTTGAAAAACCATCAGCCACTTCGTAGATTTTAGTAGGTGGGCTAAGATGCCTGAGAGATACTTCGGTTTTTCTCGTAAACGGTGATAGGGAGCTAAGCATCATAGTGATGATGGCCCTACTAGTTATCAGCAGGTCATAAGAAGTGTAAGGCCAGGCACGCCCTGGGCATGCGCACAGCGGAAGCGGGAACGGACGGGAAACAAAAATTCCGTAGGAGCGCGATCGGCCATACACCAAAAATCGTCCAAGCACTAGTATCTAGCTAAAGTAAAGAGCAAAAGAAATAGTTCGGAGGTTATACAACCTTTGTAGGGTATCCGGCTGATCCTGAAAGACCCCGTCTAAAATTCGTGAGCTCCCAAACTCGTCTGCACGCCGACTGCCTCGCCGTAGATGATCCGCGTTGAAAGCGGGCTGTCCGAGCTCCAACTCCATCACCGGACGGAGAGACTTCCTTCAGAGGCTTGCTAGGCGTGGCGTGGAGGAAGGCGATGCATATTCTGGGTACTCACTATTTTTAACAATATCTCACTATGACAACACTTGCCATTTTCAAGAGAGCTTGAGCTCTTGTTTTTGTGAAGAAGAAGAAGATGGTATTTTTTTTTTATGTCTTAGAAAAAAAATATGAATTTTGTCCTCTCATTTTTTCCAACCATGTCATGTTTAACCATGATACCTATCCCCTCTCCCACTCTCTCTCATGTGTGTGTCAACACACAAGAGAGAGGGTGGGCCCCACCATTTAATTAAGCATGTAAAATAACTAATAATATATATACACACATTAATATATATATATATATACATATATAAAGATATATATACATTTACACATATATATTTATTTATGCATAATTTATAATGGTGGGAATTAATATATATATCAAATATATATATATATATATATTAAATAAGTATTAGTTGATGTATCCTATACACGTGCACATCATGTATCACATACATGAAATGCCATCAATATCTTCTCGGTATCATGTACCGTAGAGAGTGTATATCATATACACTATACTAGAAACCGTATTCTTAATACGGTTATCAATTCAACACTTAACTTGATATTCTGGCTTTTAAAATGGCTAGTATAACAGTCGTCCGATTAAACGCGTATATCCAATATACATGTTTAACCGAACTCATGTACATATCCCTATACATACGTCACATCGCGTTTTGCTCGGGCAGGCACTTTCGTTGCGGGACTCTAAAGACCTGTCAATACGCTGGAAGTAGGTTATACAAGATCGTATTCGATTGAATCTGAAACACTTTCAGATTCAACCCCCTTTCAGGTTAACCCACGAGCTCGTCAGTGGCACTAGCTGTACGTAACGGCTACCCAGGTATGAGCAAGATAAAGGAATGTTGACAAGCGAACTCATCCGGACCCAACAAAGTCTATAAGTGACAGTAACCGTACAGTCTGGTCTCTTCGTCAAGGAGTATCACATACCGGGTCTGGGGAGTAGAATCTGTCAGACCCCCAATAACCCAATAAGTCGTGTTGACAGAGAACTCATAACCAAAGAGATACAACCGGTAACACTTACCAGTTTATCTCTACTGTCATGGCTACGGACTTTTGGCTATAGTCGTGTCCTTCATAATACGATATCGACTCCCAATACCAGGAGTGACGAATTCCTTCGACCGCTCACTGGCTCCATGTGCTTCGGGACTGTACCCAACTAAAACCTATTTGCACGACTCAATAGAGTCGTTGTAGGGTATTAATCTAAGTACACTGGGAACACACACGAGACACTATGGCGATTTCATGTCTAGGGACTACCATGTACTCATGTCACCGGAGAATTATTATCTGACATTGGTATAACACCATCTAGGAGTTCTCGGCGAGTTCGTCCAGTGCAAATCATCCAATGAGCACCTGTATACAATTATCAGTGTCAAACACCAATAGCTATGGGAATATCCATCGCCCCGTACAGGGTCATGAAACGTATACACTAGTCTAAATTGGAGTACCGATGCCTTGTCTCAATACTCCTACGACTAGGGATATTTGAGAATGTGTTTATAAACTACCTGGCCCCACTAGTATGATCCTTATCATAAAGCAAAGATCCTATGGGCTTTATCTCATGTGTTATTGATACGTAATAACTTGACACGTATTCACATAATAGATAAAGACAAACCAGATGGCACACTATCATCTCGAGTAATACTGTTCTTGTTATAGGCCCTCCTCGAATTCAGTAATTGCATTCCCGTAACTACGATAATTGCCTTGAGGGCACTTATATCCAACAATCTCCAACTTGCACTCAAGGCCAATAATTGCAGTATCGCATACACACATCTCATGTGCTACTGTATACCCAACTTCTGTACTAACAGTTTTGCAAACTGTGTTCGAGAAACAGCCTTAGTGAGTGGATCCGCGACGATGTTTCTAATTGTAATCTCAACTTCACAGAGATCAAATATCTCCCAAAATGAGCGATACTTACTCTATAATATTGTTTGGATAGCTGATGGGACCTAGTTCATAAATGAACGTATTTATCCAAACAAATACATAAGATATATCCTCTTAAGATTCATAATCAGTATCGAGCACCTTGACTACCCCAGTATCCTTCTTGGAACTCTTCCAATATACCGCTTCTCATAAGAGTGTAAACTAGTAACTCACGACAGGTACTCTATCACCCTTGTCATTACAGAAGCTGGAATCGGTAATTCCCTCCCGAAGGAGTCTACCATTACCATACACCATAGAACATCTCATATGTTCTTCACTTCTTCCTATGTTTCTCCAGGAATGGATTAATGTCTACTTACTACACCAAGTGTGAAAGCAATAACTGGTTTGGTATATGACATCACATGGTTAATCTCACTAAAAGTCCTCCATTCTAAACCACTTTAGAATGGTTTCATTATACCTGAATTGGGATAATCCCAAATCCTTTACTAGATCTAAATCTATAGACCTAGTCACCAAAATTATTGATGTACATATAATCCATAAAGGAAAAAACAGTGACAACCAACGTTTGACCGAATCGTAGTATATGAACATTACTTCCTATCAAGAGTACTTTTATCCACATCAGTATGCAGAATCTGACAGAACTCCCTACAGCTTTCATACAAATATCCGGTTCATCTCTTATTTTGATGAAGTCAAACACTTTGATCGCAACAACCAAAAAACAGATGATCCACCTCCGCTATGCCATCTTTAGTCTATAAATAGATTTAAGCAATTTTGCACACTATCCTGCTCCCACTGACTAAGACAACCTTCCGGTAAAGTCATATACACGCACACTTCTAAATACAATATAGAAAGATGTTATAATCATACTCTTACCAGATATCATAGTCATGAAAATTGCAGTGGCAAACTTTATCCGTATGGACTTTGTTCCTGCAAAAATTTTCGGCCAAGAGCTATTTATTCCCTTATAACCCTTAAAAAAAGGGGAGAGATGAAAGAGGAAAAAAATTCACGGTTGGACGTCACGTGTTAAACACGTGGGCGCATATATGCAAAGCATTTAAGCGCTGAAACAAAATAACTAAGGGCCAAACAGGTCTCACGTGTAAAACATGTGAGCGCTCATATGCAAAGCATATGAGCGCTGGACATAAATCACCAATGGCCAAACAGGCCTTACGTGTAAAACACGTGAGCGCTCATATGCAAAACATATGAGCGCTGAACATAAACAGGCTAAAACCCACAGCAGGGGTCACGTGTTAAACACGTGAGTTCTCTTGCCTCTCATATGCAAAGCATGTGAGCGCCCCAATTTAAAATGTTCCCATTAAATTCTATGTGATAAAATTAAATCCTATTTGGGAAATATTTTCCCTAATCTTTCTAATATGGAAAGATCTTTCTTTAACAGAGAACCCTAGATTTAAAATCTGATGGTGATAAAATATCACCAATTAAATCATCTGGTAGAATTAAATTCTATTTGGGAAATATTTTCCCGACCTTCCTCAAACTAGAAAGATCTTTTCTGTTAAACAGAGGACCTTTGGATCAAAGATCCAACGGTGATCATCTGGTAGAATAAATTTCTATCATAGGAAAATATTTTCCTAATCTTGTTAAACTAACAAGATATTCGTATGATAAGAATAAAATTCTATGTTAAACTAACGAGATATCCATATGATAGAATTAAATTCTATATAAAAATATATATTTCTGATCTTGTTAAACTAAAAAGATATGATAGAATTAAATTCTATATTAAGAAAATATATTTCTGATCTTTTTAAAACTAACAAGATATTCATAATCTTGTTAAACAAACAAGAAATCATCTCTGTTAAATAGGGAGACTTTGGATTAAAAATCCAACGGTGAAAAAAATTCACCGATTGATCTAAAAGACCATGGAATCAATCACGATCTCTCAATAAGGGATTCTCTTAACAAATTGATTCTTGTTCTTCTCATATAAATAGGAGTAAGGAGAGGAGGAAAAAAACACACAGGGGGAGAGGGGAAGAAAAATAGAGAGAGAATTTAATTCTCTAAAGAGAGAGGAGACCACCCCATAAGCTTCTAAAAAATATACATAAGCCTCCCAAAAGCTCCCACAAAACAAAAGAAAATTTAATTCTCAAACCAAGAGTTTAACTCTTCTCAAAAAAACTTAGTTCTTCCTCTGGTTGAGGCCTACAGAAGCAGATCTCCCCACAAATTGAGAATTTAATTCTCATCGGGAAGCTTCTGTTATGCACATTCAAAAGTTAGGGGAAAGAACTAAGTTCAAAGAATTTAATTCTTCCAAAAGGATATAGGAATTTAATTCCTCTGATAAAACTAGGGTTTAACCCTGTAAAAGAATTTAATTCTTATAAAATAAGGGACCTGAAATTCTTAAAACTAATATCAGAATCTTTATGCATATAAAAGAAAAGACTAGTCACGTGTTCCTACATGAGCACCTCTAAGGAACAAAAAGAAAGGACTGAGACCAAATCACGTATTCTCACGTGACCCCTTAAAACGAGCGCTCAACAATTACACGAAAAAGGGAATAAATTCAAAAACAGTTCCTATTTTGGGGCGCCTCACGTGTTCCCACGTGACCCCCAAACAGTTGCCTAACACTTACATGGAAAAGGTGAAAATTCCAAAAACAACGCTCACATTTTTAGCACATCACGTGTTCGCACGTGAGCATTATATGAGTTAAGTGCTTAGCACTTATAAAAAGAAGGGGGAATAAACCCAAAGAAGCAGTGCCCAACTATGGAGCGCCTCACATGTCCACACGTGATGGCCACAAGACTTAAGTGTTTAACACTTGTATATATAAACGGGGATTTGAACCCAAGAGCACAACACCAACTTTCAGGTGCCTCACGTGCCACACGTGGGCGTCCCAACTTTCAATGTTTAACAATTCTTTAAAGACTCACGTGGGAGTACGTGAGCACTGAGCATATATTAGTGTTTAACACTATAAGAGGTCAACTTCAGCCCCAAATTAGCTAAGTCTTCCTGAGATTAAAAGATTTTGGATCTCCAAATAGACACAGTCTCTATGCTCATAATTTTCCTCAATGGATGATGACCAGAACGATGTCCATCCCATATCTCATAAGTCAATCTTAGTCTCCAAAAAATGACTAATGATTCTTATATGGTCCACCATGATCTCTCCTCTCAATCTGGAATTTGGTTCAAGGGTACATCTTTCCACACCTATAATACATGTCATTGTAATTCTTCAACATCTTCAAAGAGGTGGAGGGTCCGGACAACCAACAACTCTTTAGTGCACTTCTAAACCGATGAGTACATCTCTATGGACCGCAACGTTCTTAAATTAGCTATGGAGAGAAACGTCCTTAAACTTACAACGGACCGCAACGTCCTTAAACTAGCTATGGACTGAAAAAGTCCTTAAACTTAAACAATAGAGCCCAAATGCTCCGATCCTAAATCCTATTGAGTAGATCTTAATCAAAAATTGGACTAACGTATCCTCAACAACCTTTAAGCTTGATCTTAATCTCGAACGAGATTAACGATCCTTAAAGCAAACCATCCCCAAATCTAAGAATATACGGATTTGGACTAATCCACGCTCTATGGACGGCAATATAAATTAGTCTCCGTATACAATCCACGGGAAACCAAAACAAACAAAAACACATACGACATGAAGTGACCTTCTAGAGCAGAAGAAAGTAGTTACCGCGATGCGGTAACGTAATTAACTGCAGGGGCTTGCGCCTGCAGGGAAGAGCGTCCCCGCAATTAAAAACCCCTCACAACGAGGGGGAATCTAATGAAGTCTGCTACAACGGCCGCATCTGTCTAAACCTCCAATACACGGTGTCATAAATGAACTTGGCATCTTCAGAGAGGTGGACGGATAAAACCAAAATAGCATCTGCCCCCAAATTCAGGCAAGACGATCCATCCCGGATCCGTCTCCCGTTTTCGACGGTAAACAGACTTCAGCACAGATTTTGAAGCAACAGTATCATCTCAATCCACATCAAGTATTTGATGAATGCATGTTAAAACAAGTCTAGCCTTATTAAGTTAATACCTTTCCATTTACACTGATCTCGAAAGATCTGCGTGCTCTTTATAGGTTTTACCCTTTTCAAGAGCACACAACAAAATCTATAATTTGTTATAGTGCATGGAGTCCAACTTGGATAACTTGGCATCCAGCCATCAGTTGGAACTCACCACTTCCTATGGCCTGCTGATACTAGTAGGGTCATCATCATATGATTCAATCCCCCTAGTCACTGTCTACGAGAAAACCGAAGTGTCTCTTAGGTTGCTGAGGTCTCCTACTAGATCTGCGAAGTAGCTATGGTCTGTCAAGGTCAATTGGATCATCATGTTGTACTAAACTTTTCGTAACCGTTTGTGGTTCTGAAATCATTTCCAAATCTACCATGCTCCCACTAATTTCTTTTGCAAGAAATACCTTTACAAAGGAGGTGGCGAGTCAAGAACAAAACACTTTTGGACTTGAAAATGGTAGAAGCTATCCCTTGCTAAAGCTTGGGGTAACCCATAAACTGCGATTACCGAAACGTGCCTTGAGTTTGTCCGGATTATGGTTTTAAACACAAACCGAATAACCCCACATCTTAACAACTTTAAGATGAACACTATTCTATATCACATATAAAAAAGTGGCACTTGTTTAGGAGGAATCAATATCAATTGATATGCATCTATTTCTAATGCACCCCCATAATTGAAGAAGACAACTTATTATTCATCATGGAGAGCACCCACGGATGACCAATGAAAGATAATCAAATTTTCAATATGGAATATCTTGTACTAACCCCTTGTCCGTATGGAGATTGGACAACATACATCAATATGTATAAGTCCCTAGAGTTCATTAACTCATTTTTCGTGTGCTGTTATTCGAAAAACATTCTTTTGGTTAAAAAGAAACCAAAAAGGTTTAAGCAAAACCTGATGATTTTCCTCAATGGCAACAATTGCTTCAAAAACCGACATTGAGGATAAAGTCATACATTCTTAATTCCCTGCTCCTTCTCAACATCTGTAATGCCCTACAGATGTGGGATTCTAATCCGGTATCTATATACCCAGGAGTTAGAGTTTATTGAGAAATAGTTTCTCACAACACAGACGCACGGGAAATCCGAAACATCAAAAAATGTTTCGGTGGGGTTAGTCGGGTATTCTCAGTATTGCTTGTTTTATTGCCCAGGTTCATGACAGTAGTCACAATTTCCTTTTCTCACTTCAACCCCTTTTGATGACTCTCTATCTTACCTTCCTTTATACCGAACTTATGCTAGTTGTTTTTCTCCTTTCCATTCCTTCAGCATCAGCTTCGGGATTCGAAGAAGACTATCCAATAAGCGAAACTGGTATACACTCCTTATATGTAAGGAGCTCTCGAGCTTGAGATAAGGTAGGAGGGATAGACAAAAGAACAATTCATATAATCCAGAACCTGTGGCCATCCTCAAACTGAAACAGTTTCATCGAGTTCGTATCTAACTATACGATGGCCTTCCAAACAATATGGATCTTTGTACCGAATACAGAGGGTTCTGGAGTTAGCAGAAGGGGAAGTAGGATATGTGAGGACATATGTGACTATGTCGTAGATTAGGGCAATCCAGACATTCCAAAGCGGTCGATTTTGGAAAAAGTCGGCCAACTTGGTTAATAAGTCTTAGTTTAATGTCAGTCCAGGGTCGCTGCCAGAGAGAGAGAAGAAACACTCTGCGTGCATTCTAACCTATATTAGATTAGTATTTTTATCTAATCAAGATGGCTCCCATTGTTCTGTCAAATTCTCCTTCAAAACCTTAAAAGGAGAACCAGCCGTGGTTTCGTATAGAAAATTTCTCGGGAGTAACTATTACTCACAGTAGGAATCGGGATCTAAACTATCATGGTGTGGTAACCTTGACGGATGCCAACAAGTCACGCCACTCCATAGAAGGTATGCAATTTCATTGCAAGTTTCAACAATTGAAAATCCCGATATTGGTTTTTACCCCTAACAACCTATGACCTTGACGGATGCCAACAAATCATAGGCCACTAGTCAAGTTCAACCCATCATTTCAAGATTAATTTTGAAATCATCTGCACAATCCCTTCACGGAAGTCAACAAGGCTGTGCGACTATCCCGGCTAAGCGCATCAAATGCTAGCAGGAAGACATCACTTAGCTACCGTACACTACGTCTTGACGGATGCCAAAAAATGTAACAAGAATACTAAGTACTCTACTTCCTGAAATGACAGAGGGCTACGGCTGGTTTTGAATAAAACCATCAACGTAATGAACTTGATTTCATTGTAGGAACCGAGTGATTTTTGAAAGCTTATAGTCACGTAGACCTTTGCTTAAGAGCGAACTCCCCGTGAAAGGATCTAGACTCTTTTCCTCATCGAATGAGGTGCGGGATATTCCTAATCGAATAGCACGACGCAAAGCAAAAGAATACGGTCACAAAAACAATTTTAGTAACACACTCTTTTTCCCAAGAGCGAACTCGCAGTGACGGGATCAAGGCTCTTTCCTCATCGAATGAGGTGCAGGACATCCCTAACCGAATGCCTCAATGCAGAGCAAAAGAATCAACTAAAATTTCTCCTTTATAAAATGTTGGTTCCTATAACGTATAGGTTTATTTTAACTTTGTATTAATGCAATTAATACAATCCCATCATTTAAATAATCTCATTATCTAGAATTATCCTTCTCACACAAACATTACAGAAAAGTATGAAAAAGAAAAATATAATGCACATATATACCATCTGCATTCGCCAAGGGGCCCCGTCATGCACCGTCAGGTTACTTAACTAACGGCAGAGCGAGGGCAGGGCTAGCGCCGATGCAAAACGTATATAACATTAATACACACACACACACACACACACACACACACACACACACACACCATCGCACGCAAATAAACGCATTACAGCATGAGGAAATACAACATCAAAGAGTTGGAATGGTCGGATCACCTAGGAATCCCGCATTTCGTTCTATCTACAAACGAAGCACGAAATACCCCAGTCGCGTGAGTAGCCCATGCGTAGCGAAAAGCTGACCCCTACGAGCGCGGCAAGTCATCCGATAATCCGAGAATCAAGGCAACCCGGTATCATCATCATGATGGGTCCACCCAACACTTTCTCGAATCCGATGATGATAGAACTCCTCCATGGGACTATCCTAACCCCTCAAAAGCGCGGCTAGCAGCCCATCAATCCTAGATTCTAGTGACCCGGTCTCAACTCCTTGAGATGGCCACCCGCTGCAATCTAGAACCCGGCTACCAGTGCACTTTTCCGTGGGGTAATCATAATACCTGTATTTGTCACGACCCACCCCCAAACACAGATGGTGTTGTCCGCTTTGGCCGAAACCGTACGGTTTTGTCCTTTTGAATGAACCCGGGGCTACTTCCCAGTAGGTCACCCATCCCAGAATTTCTGTGGCTCAAGCATGCTTAACTATGGAGTTCTTCAAAGTCTGGAGTTCCGATTCATCCAAAAAGCACCTCTGTGTTATAAGAGTAGTAATCATTCCACTTATAGTTTAGATCATGCCCTCTTTTGGAATGGAATTCGATACTCCCCATTGTTCTGGTGAGTCCCCGTGTGCATCCGTATCGGTTACATCCCCACCTCGATACCGGATAACATCTCACTTCTCACGGGGTAGGTGGTATTCAGCCCGAACTCCCATCCCAGAATTTCTCTAGATCAAGCACGCTTAACTACGGAGTTCTTCAAACTCCGAAGTTCCGATTCATCCAAAAGGCTCCTCTGTGTTATAAAAGTGGTATCATTCCATTTATAGTTCAGATCGTGCCCTCTTTCGGAATGGAATTCGATACTCCCCATTGTTCTGGTGGTCCCCGTGTGCATCCGTATCAGTTACATCCCCACCTTGATACCAGATAGCATCTCACCTCTCATGGGGTAGGTGGTATTCAGCCCCAACTCCACCTGGGGTATTTTAGTATTAATACAACGGTAACATCGATCGCAACCTGATCGAATCCCGACAAATAATAATACAATAAACGGAAATTATGGCCACATGTCGACCGCTCATCCCAAATAAAAGAATATACACTTTGGCTACAACATGAATGAAAAGAAACGCATATCACACAACATCCAATTAAGCACATGGCTATTCATTTTGCGACGATCCAATCCACACCAAATAGTCTTAACATAGAACATCACAGACTCACAAATATATATCAACAAGTATGTATCATCATATTAACTGAATTAAACACTTTAACATCACCAATACAGAAACGCTGCGATGTTACAGTTTTGATCGATAACTTTCCAAAGCAATACGAGACCATATCTCAATACTGGGAAAAACAAACAATACCAAAAATCCTATTTCTACAACTTTAAGCCCCCAGAGAAAATTTGGGGCATTTAGAAAAAATTTGGCCGGTAGAAAACCGCCATGGCACAATGACATAAATCGAGTGCAACCAATGTACGGAGTATAAATCTAGTGCAACCAATGCATGAAATACCGATCTAGTGCAACCAATGCACAAAATATAAATCCAGTGTAACAAATGCGCGAAATATAAATCCGGTGCATCCAGTGCACGAAATACTAATACGGTGCATCCAGTGCACGAAATATAAATACAGTGCATTCAGTGCACGAAATACAAATACAGTACATCAAATGCACGGCGCAAAAACCTAGTGCAACAATTGCACAAAATAAAAATTGGGTGCAACAAGTGCACGGAAACGCATTAATAACTTAAACGCGAATAAAAACAACACTGAGTGTACCAAGGTGCATAAAATTAAAAACGTGTGCAACTGCGTGCACAAAACACATATCAATGCACTACAAACACATGTAAGCTATACCGAGTGCATAAATCAAATCGAGTGCGTACCACATGCACAAAATCAAATCAACTGTATGAAATCCATGAAATCATAAACACGTGCAGCCAAGGCACAAAATCGACATCAAGTGCAATAAGTATGCACAAATCATAAACCAATACAACGGTGTATAAAACATATATCAAGTGCAATAACTGTGCACAAAAATGTAAGTACCCAATAGGTGCAGCCATGGTGCACGAAAACAATATCATGAAATACAATCATCAAAACTCAAATCCAAGCGATATAAGCATGATACTCGGATCACAAACGGAAATCGTAACAAAGGACAATAAGGTACACTTCCTACAATGTCGAAAAATGTCGGTGCGCCCAAAACTGGTTGACCAAGAACATCCGCTTTCCTCCTGCTCACGGTCTGGCATCCTCGGACTCTGGGTCCTCAATTTCTCAGTAGATTACCAATCTCGCAATCCCTGGGCTCGTCGGCCCGGTCAGGTGTACTAACGGGAACGATTCCGCTCTGGCACTCCTCTGGTCATCTCTTGGCCAATTAGTATGACCACTCGTGAAGTAGCACATCACTGGCGTCGGCCTATGGCCTTCTGAATACACATGACACAACCTATCCTCAGTGAAAATCTTATTGCAGCAGTGCCCTGGAAGGAAGCTACTCGGGGTCTCTTCCGATCTCGCCTACGCCCAACTATATGGAGGCTGGTACTTTTACACAATCTTTTCTCATCTTCTGGACATCTGTGTTCTAGCAAAGCATTTCCTCAGGAACTGTCGTATCCCAACGCCTCTGTAGACATATCCGATCTCTAATCTCAGCGGGGAGTAACAACAGCTCTTCAGTATCTCGCACGAACCTCTTGTTCCACTCGTCTTTATCATCATCCACTTCGACGTCATGTCATACTATCTACGTACTGCAAATGTTCTCGGCTACAGTCAATCCGGAATCTCTCACATGGACTCGAAATTACGAACTCGGTATCTTCATCAGTCTGTAGAAGATATTTAGCCAAACACGCCCTCGGGAACTCGTCCCAACCATCGGAGGAACACTCAATACTCGTCCGTTCTTGATCAACTCACAATGCATCTGGGTGAGGTCCTTTAACCGAAGCTGGTCAACTTACTGATCTCTTATCGGATCATCCGACGAACAACGTCATCTCTGGATCGATCTACTCTAGATCTGAGTAAGATTCTCCACACTGGAAATCTTCAACTCAACTGGGCCTGCGTCGGCATATCAAATCTGACGAATCACCTTCGTCTCTCAACTCAAGATAGACTAGCTATCACCTGTCACATCTCTGCCTAGAAGCTCCAGCGATCTCAGCTCATAAAGTCTGGAAGCGACATCCTATCAATCTCAGTAACAGCTGGGTCATCTGTCTGCACGGTAGACGACATCACAATCTCTGAGGTATGTTGTACACTAACAGTCTTCTCAATCTGGCAGCCTCTATCAATGGCCCGGTCATACGGTGCAAAACCGAACACTCGCCCAAACAAGAGGTCACAACACAACTACTAACTCGAGATGTTCCCATGTCACCAGAAAATACGATGGTCAGTCCTCATCCATAACGAGCTCACCCTGACCGCATCCCTAGCAGCAGCTAAATCTACGCTCAAACCATGGTGACAGGAACCTCAATCAAGTATCGACGAAAATATATCAAAGAAATGAAAGGAATCAACAGATCCAGAATGGATACATGATCATAAGGAGGAACAGAATCAATGAGAGTATGATCATGGAAACGAATAGAATCAAGGATCTCAAATGGATGTATAATCATTAGTACGAAAAGAATCACAGATCTCAAAATATGTACATCCTAAGGTTTCTTAAGTGGAGTATCGAATCGTAAATATGCCGCGGAACATACGTACGGTACGTCACTCTACTCAAGCTACCTACTCCATCAATCAGGGTCAACCTATGAAACGAAAGTTCGGGACTAATACCCCCCTGTTCAAGTCTAAGTTCCGTAAGGTCAAGTCTGGGTTCCGAAATATATATACGCCCTAGACTCCGCATAATCAAATATAGACTCGAACCAAGGTTAAACCTAGCGCTCTGATACCAACTTTGTCATGACCCGAAATATTAGGTCACGACCGGCACTTAAATCACGCAACGTCTAAAGGCGTAACGTAATTCAAGTAAGCCGAAGCCCAGAAATCTAAACCTTTTTACCAAATAAAAGAGGTGAAGTTTTGAAATAAAGGTATAACGAAACAAACGCTTTATTAAATGCATGGATAATAGAACATGAAAATGCAAGTGGATTTTATTAGTTGGAAAACATGTTTCGTCTTATAAAAATTTGGGCAGCACGTCCTTTGTATATTTTGATCCAAAACCACAAATACATGATAATGATAAAGGCATCCCCAAGAGGGAGCTAGCTCTTCGCCAATCGGCGGATTCACAACCACGCAAGCCATAACATAAGTATACGACACCCAATGGTGAAGATCGCCACAAAAAGATAATGATATAAGCAAGACATCAAAACCACAAGTACCGGAATAAACCCTCGCTCTAAGTCTCGCAACAACAAGTCTCACTAAGTCTTTACTTAATATACAAATACTAGTTTTGATTGCTGGAGTTGACTAGATACAAAATGAATAATAATACAATAGCGGCACGATTCAACATGTACCACCTACCAAAGCAAAACACTCGAAAGCAGCAGTGTGCCAGCGATGCCAATACTGATCCATGCGGTCAATCTGCAAGAACTGTGGCACAACGGGGGTGAGTTGACAACTCGTAAGTAGAATACATCAACAGGTAGAAATCGAATAAACAACGATTCATAGGTCAACTATATCATAAAGATAATACTATGATATCTAGGGTGACTGTATCTACATATATGCCAACATATACTTAAAGCCTATATGCAAGGGGATATCATCCAACCATATAATTAATGCCTGTATGCATGTGGATCTTATCCACGTGTCAACCAATGACACAACAACATCATGCATGTAAATATCATGAAAGCATATGCATGAAAGTATGAGGATATAAATCAACGTGTGTCCCTCACGACACATCAAAATCATGGAACCTGAGTGTCATGCATCGACACTCAAAACATCATGAAACCCGTGTCCAATATCGATACGTAAATCCTCATATCTTGGGCTCCGTCAGTCCGGATCGGCCCACGGGCTCCATCAGTCTGGATCCGCCCATATCATCTCACGACTCCGGTCGGTATCCTCCGGATAACCTCCGAGCCAAAATACTATCACCGGTAGGTAGTGCTCCCCTTCCAGGCTTACCGTTTAACAATACGAGTTTTCTTGCCCCGGGTACCTCACCGGGTCCACCATGTACCCGCAGTGCCTACTGCTCCTCGAATCGGGTTTCACATGCTAATCTCAGAACCGAGAAAACACATGGTGAACGTCTCAAAATATCATATCAAGAGAAACCGGGTTTTTAAAACAATACATACTTCCTTTTGAAATAACCACGGTTCTCAAATCCAGAAATCTCATGAAAACAGCATATCTCAATGCGTATAATTGTAAAGCATGATGTATGCGACATATAACAGAATGTAAGCATATCCGTATATCATGCAACATGGAACAGTGATGTGAGCATGGGCATATCATCATAATGTGAGCATCGCAGTATAATAGCATGATGTAGCAATTCTACTGTGTAAGTGACATAGTAATTATCGATGATGAAGTGTGAGCCGACCAATCTCTGTAAGTGTAACATACGCATCATTGATAATGGTGTAGGTGTACTAGCACAGGTATATGGAATGCAATGAAAATGACATGAACGTAGCATAAGTAAATCGTTAGCTAAAAGCTATAAGGTATACGTATCTATGATATGACCGAGTCGGTGAATCTATCAATCGGCATCTAGCCTCACAACATCACGTACGGTATAATCCATCGTACGGCATTCTCTAGTCAAGGGTATGGATCAATCATCAAGTCAAACTCATCACGTACGGAAAATTATCGTACGGCAGCATTAAACCATTAAGGATCCTATCAACCTATACGACAATGAGGGTACGAACCTAACGTCTCGTACGACATATCACTCATGATTCACAACATTATATATATCTAAATACCTATATCCTAGGTCACATCCATAACAATCTCATATCAGGGGACCGACAAAGGTATCAATCCTCTCATATCGACTCACATCCGTATACCGACATATCGGTCAAATCATCATATCACATCGTATATTATTTTCATCACATTTATATCCCACATCAAGTCATTTACATATATATATATCCTATCTTATAAATCTCATGTCATGCTACTCTAAATCCTATACTTATTCTAGTGCAACTACATATCTATAAGTTGTGATTCACCTTCGCTTTTCATATCCCTAAAGCTTTCATCTCATATCTCAATATGTATATATTCAATCACTCATATCATCTCTAACCCTCTTTTAACCATATCCCTAGTTTTTTAATCTAGGTTTCTACAACTGTATCCTATAGATCAGTTTCCATCAAGTTTGTGGGGGTGCTATACGCCATCCACCCGACTTCCCCCATAGATATAAATCTACTCACCTTAATCCTTGCTTGCCGAAGTTGATGACGCCATGCTCCGTCGTCTCGGAATCCACGCGAAGGTACCTACAATATCAACACATATCGCAACACCATTAACATCAAGTCTGGAAAACCAATACGGCACACGGTGCGCTCATAGGTTAGAACCTATAGCCTACGCATGCAAAACTAACCAATTATCCCTTGTCGTGATGTACAAACATCCAACGACCAAATACAAATCCAGATATCAAAACCAATAATTCCAAAATACGGAAAACATAACCAAAAACACCCCAATGTGCTCCCAGATTTTCTCTCAGGTCAATAGGAACAAAACTAGCAAGTATAGGGTGTTGTATATGGAGTATATGAGCTTCTGGACCAACCTAGACACCAAAACCTAACACATGGCCGGTCACATGCCCAAAAATTCCGACCTACTCGGCCCTATTAGCTCTGATAAGGTTCGTCTTTGCAGGGTGGTCTCCTAGTATTTTAATTAGGTCTCTGGAGTTGTTAATTTTTCTCATAAACTTCCTGGGTCATCCCAGATTCCCTGTAGGCCACTAAATGTCACAAAACCGACATGGGTGAATTCTACGTTTGTATTCTCTGTTTTTAGGCCATAAAAATCCACACCAAGGTCTTACAACAGCCACTACACATCACCAAATCCACAACTTTACCCAACCCTTCTCTTGAAATTCCAAGTTCACAAATCCACACCTTAAACAAATTCTAAACTAACTAGAATGCTAGGAAACTTAAACTAAAGTAAATGAAAGGAATTATACCTCATGGATGGAACTAATCAAAACCCTAGAAGTCCAAAGTCTCTAAAATCCAACTTTGATGGGTCCAAAGTGATGATGATGAGGAGGGGATCAACTTTAATGAAAGGGGTTTAGGGTTTTGATAAGTATTTTTAGACGGTTTCATGGGATAGAGGTGGAGGGAGATGGGGAGGAAGAAGATGAAGGAAATAATGCGGAGGGGAATTGAATATGGCTGCCCCCTCTCTCTCTCTTCCTTATTCTCACCCATTCACTAGCCATGCCTCACTCACTCTCTCTCTCTCTCTCTTTCCCCCTCCAAAAATTCACTTTCTAATCTTTTCTCTCTTTTATAGTAACAAACATAATTCCAATAAAACCACACAAATGAAACAGCATGTAACATGTCATGGTGCACTAGCTATGGAAAACTGTAGAAACACAGATTTGGCCTAATCACGATTAGCAGCGCACTAATCGAGATTTTATTTAAACTGCATATAATTAATTATAAAAATGCCAAATCCAAAAAATATATTTTTAAATGAATAAATTATTTTAATCTCTAATTATTTCACAAATATTGGTATATATTTATACCATTTTACGAAAACCCCAATTTCCCAAATCGGGTAATTTTCGCGAAATATATTATTTTAATATTAAATTCCAAAAATCATATTTTATATTTTCTGAAATATTACATCTATGGTTTTAGATCTAGATTTAAGAAGTGTCCAAATTCAGGTACCTTGACACTATTCTAAACTGTTTTAGAATAGACGACTCCTAGCATGATAGTCTACCCGAAGGTGATGGAGTCTCCCTCTCCAAAAGTGATGTCTTTTAGACCGATGAGGAAAGGGACTTGCATGAATGATATATCACTTTCTTAGGCAATTGAGTCAATTATGAGATGTCAGGTACCACACCGGATATTACTTTTTGCACTAGCTGCAATAAACAGATATTAATCCAATCCTAGAGAAACATTGGGAAGCGGTTATGAACATAATAGGATGTTCTTGGTATATGATAATGGAAGTCTCCTTTCGGAGGCGGTTATCGTTTTAGGCTTCCAAGGTGATCTGGATGATAGAGTGGTCGTCAAAGTTAATAGTTTTCCCTCTTTTAATGTGCGGTATATTGGATAGATTTCCAAGCAGGATACTGAGGTGGTCATGGTGTTGGGTGCTGATTACATCAGCAAATGGATACAATCTAAGAAACTTGTTGGATTTGGTGTTCATGT